>LR999896.1:1260000-2510000 GCA_905220335.1 Noctua pronuba | reverse complement strand
TTTGAAATCTCAATTAGTCCGTCCAACCTCACCGATCACATTATATATCGCCAACTAATCGGAGGATCAGCAGAGCTACATGAAAGTGGTTGGACATCTGCCAGGTAAGAACACTGAACTTGGCGGCGGCTCTTCTGTTTCTATAAATTAATTGTAACGAGTACGTGAAGGAATTCGATGGTCAACGCGAGTATTTGGGGAAATTGGTGTTCTTTGCTCTATTTGGCAGTGTTGATAGTGGTGAATAATACTGTTTTCTTTGTTTTTAATATTAAGGTGGAATCGCCAGGGTAGCCTGTAAAATTCATTTTTCTTACGTGTCTTGCAATTTGCCTTTCAATGACTATTTCATAAAAAAGTCATTCAATGGGATTAAATTAACTTAAACGGGTGGTATTGATGATTTTAATGATTATAACTCTGTAAAGCCATATTTTTTACGGCCGCGAATTATATTTTAATCAACATACAACCTGACACTGGCTTGCTAATCGCAAAAAAACGTAAACGTAATTTGAATTCCGCGGGCTATCCTGGCGCTTCCTTCTTAAGGAAGAATACCAATGAAAAGATGAGCAACAAACCTGATCATGAAATCAGAAATCCCCTGACAAGTACCGTTGCCTTTATGTAAACAAGCAAACAACGACGCATGCAATAACAACCATTATTTTATATTTGTTTAAATATAAACCGACCAAAATGAAAAACAGTCAAGCTAATCGTAAAAGTTCGACTCTCTAATGCACAAAAGACTTTTTTCAAAACTGACAAATCCAAGATGGTAGTTTAAACATCTTTCCCACTTTATGGTGTACGCACACCATGCCCAATAACCTTCGGGCTAAATACGACCCGCTCCGACAGCAACGCTTCAACCAGACCCACGTCAGAGTCTAGACAGCTAACTAATCCCTCAGAATAACCCCAGACTTGCGTTTAAATGCTTTTACAATACTCAACATTCAGTTATCGTGGTGATTAAAATATGTCTGAGCTCTACGCTTTGTTTTGCATACGTCATACGTTTTCCGAAATCAAATATACTTTGTTCCTTTTCCACCTTTAATTTGTTTTTTTTTTCCACCGTGAAGATAATCAAATGTTATAACGAAGATCTTTCCTTATCTTTTCTTTGGAAAGTATTTTAGAAAAATCCAAGTTTTGAAACCCAGTTTTTCTCACAACTGTGACTCCGTCACACGTTCTGCATTCATATTTTATTTTTAAAGTTTTAAAAAAACAGAATGTGTGACGGGGTCACAGTTGCAGGAAAAATTGAGTTTGAGAACTTCATACGAATGCGCAGCTTTCCAAGCCCGACATATCTGAAGCCAATCCCATTTCCCTATGCGTGCGGCACAGGAATTGAACTGTCAAAACAAGGAAATGTCTGAATTGATGGACATTCTCGATTTCTCACCAACGCGTATACCCACAAATCAATAATTCCGAACTCACACGAATTAAATCGGTAAACTTCCCTAAACGCTGTTTCCGACGTTTATACGCACTTTATCTTAGTAATGGTATTCTCGCGTTTAATAAAATAAATATATTCATTTTTAATAGGCCCGTGCGTCTTTTGAGGACAGATGTTGAAAATAAATATTGAACGAAATTCGGATTTTTTAAAATGTTCCGTGAAAATGTGTTCATAATGTCATCGCAATCAAATTGACTCTTAACTTTGAGCATATTTTAATGTATCTTTCTGTTATTTTCAGGTAAGCATTTCACAAATGGAACTGGAATTAGACACAGGAATAAATGGTGACGTTGCAACTCAATTTTACAATAAGTACACTTTAAAACTTACCTTGCTAAAAAGTATAATTGACTGAAAATGGAAACTATTTAAATGATTGAATAAAACCAAAAATAAAAGACAAACGCAAACATGACGCATTTTCGCTACAATAATTTCCAATTTTATTGCGTTCCCGCTTAATATATTTTGAGTCATCGAATATTTTCCTATGAATCATTGTAATCATTCAGTCTGCTTACTTCGGTTACATCGCCATTATTTTAAATAGATTTTTTTCGTAATGCCTAGAATCACTTAGTGCATGTAAAACTTTTGCAGTGAAAAATAGATGTTCTGCTCAATGTCTGAATGTCAGTGTATCCTTGAGAAAATTGGGCGAAAACTGCACGCGTGGGTTTCTATTTATTGTTTCTTAAATGTAGGTCAGATTCGATTTTAAATTAAGAACCAGGATGTACTTGATTTTGTTTCTAAGTATTCTTATTTCAAAATTATCAATTTCCACTGTTTTGTTATTTTATAATTGTCTTTAGTCTCGTATCATCTTCCTCTCGGGTCAATCTTAAGGTTAAGCCGCGCATGCCTAGGTTTGTCCGTGGATGGGTGATCACCCATTACATACCGAGTTTCCACCGTGCCTCGGAAAGCACGTTAAGCTGTTAGTCCCGGCTGTCATTTGTAGATCATTGACAGTTACAGGTAGTCAATGGCCTGAAAGTCTGACAACCAGTCTTACCAAGGGGTATCGTATTAATACCCAGTACTAACTGGGCTGCGGAGGTCAGATAGGCAGTCGCTCCATGTAAAATACTGGTATTCAGCTACATCCGGTGAGACTGGAAATTGACCCCAAAATAAATGGGGAAAAAAAAGGCTGGGCAGATTCAATTATTTTCTTTTAAAATTACGAAATCAATGGTATACTTAGATTAGATGGCATTGACAAATTGCACGTCGCGGTCGCAACAAACTTCATAAATACAAATCGTTGCCAGAGATCTAAGCAGTTTTTTTTTTCAAAATGGCAACTGCGTTAATGCCTACAGATATTAGGTGTGTAATTTTAATTCAACATACTGTCAATGGAAAAATATTTATTGCTACGCACGTGCCAATAAATTGCATTGAAAAATTGCAATAATGTAGTAGGAGCAAAAAGTAGTCACGATCGCTAAACACCTTCGTATAAGTAAGTCGTTCAATCAAGTTTTAAACTCGTAGGTGATACAAATAACTGGACCACATGCTTGTGCCTTACAAGGAGGATTTAGCAAAAAGTTTTATTAACGTCACTTAAGTAGTGAGGATTTCTACATAACCTCTAGGTTTTGGTCTGTCAAGTGAAACCCAAACAAGTTGGACTAATTATTTCCGGACATTTTTAATGTTTCATATATGTATTTAGATACTATTTCAGTATTTGACCGCCTCGTTGGTCGAATGGTCGCAAGCGCAACTGCTGAGCATGAGTTACTGGGTTCTATTCCCGGGTCGGGCAAAGTGTTATTGGGTTTTTTCAAATTTCTCAGTATCAGCCACGGAGTCTGGATTTGCAATAGGTTCGCCCCTATTACGTGTGATTTAAAACATAAGTAGCGAAATGTGGATGAACACCTCTGCCTAACCCTTCGGCTATAAAAGGCGTGATGTTATGTTATGTTATTTCAGGCACCGCTTTCAGGTGTACGTAAAAGTCTCATTATCTGCATAACTCTCCTGCCCTTATTCCACCTTATTTGAGGTCGGTGTAGCCTGTCTTCTTCGTTTAGATTTCTGTATTAGTCGCTATAAAACAAAGTATGTTGTGTCAAGCATATATTCTTCTTATTATTCTTCCCAGTATTAAACTTGCATATAATCGAATGAAATAAATATAAAATATAAAATTCAAACCCCTCAATAAATATTAAACTAACAATAATCGCCATTCACAATCGATCGATTTACGAGGCTTGGCTCGATTAAATTTTAGTGTTGTGTTAAAAAATGCTTGACTAGTTGGCTAACGTAAGACATATTGTGGACTGTGGGCGATTGTTGACATCATAATTGTGGGCTTTATTATTATTTGGTGAACTGAGAACATTTCTTATAGTTTCAAGATAAATTACGAGACGAAAAACATAATGTAGATGTTGCGAAATTGCTGTGGACTTTTCTGTCGTTGTGATTTCAATATGCGAATTTTTTCACTAATAACACTGACTGAATATTGACAGTAGCTACACCTAATGACAGCTGTTTATAGTTGCTAATTACGTTCAGTTTTCTTAGTTAAACCACTGTTAGAAGTATGTTGTTTGGAACCAACTCAGATTTACTGTTTTATGGTTTTCAAACCTGTTGCATTAAGATTTTTTTAAATTTCTACCATTTTTTTTAACCTTTTGGTAAAAAGTCATTTAATACTAGTAATCCTCCTTTTTATCCCCCTTTTGTCCCCTAATCTTCGTTGAAACTGAGCAGTAAGACGACAAAGATGGCTGCTGAACATTAGTCTCTCCGGGTGAAATATACGGACTATCCCAGACTTTTGTTATCCGTCTGAAAGGTTGCGAGATGTGATCCACTCTATTTTAGAGCTGGCTACGAGAAAGTGAGGTTTTTGAGTGTTGCCAGATGTAAGAAGTAAGATAATATGATGGTTAAACTCTAAAGACAAAGATAAAGGTACATTTATTTTGTAAAAACATGAGTGATATACAGTTTACAGGTCTTGTAAATAAATAAAAAGTAGTTACATGTTTTGCCGTTAAGGTATGGCGTATATTTCGTTAAACGTTAGGGTGAACTTAAATTACATACAATTTTAGAAATGAGAGTTAATTTCCAAGAAATATTAAAATAGCAAACGGAGGTACTAACGTATACCAATTGTCCAGACCATCAGGTTCGCTAGCACTGATTTTATATCATTCTCTTTCCTTGTACCTGCTGTAGTTGATCCATGTAATAAAAATACACCTATATTAAGTCAGACCACATCAAAGGATTGATAACCATAACTAATTGCTAGCTTTAATAATAAGTTACACACGCATAGGTCCATATACTACAGCTATATACTACACATACGGCGTTATCATACGAAGTATAAGGTTATTATAACTAATCCTGCTAACCAGTTTAAGTTGCAGGTGCGTTCAGATGTTGATAGTCATAGATTTTATAGGTAAGTAGATATTGCATTAGATAGCTGTTGTCGTGCTATACAGTCCCTACTATACGCCTAGTAAACTCCTTTTTCAGCGCCTCCGTTGAACAATAGGGGCCCCCAAAAAGGGCGTTTTGACACAAGCAACACAGAAGCTTTACCGCTTTATAGTTTATTGCAAGCCCCCATAGCTCTTGACTTGCTACATCTTTTATTATGTGCACGGCTAAGGAGTCGAATTCCCTGCCTGCGTCGGTGTTCCCGAATTCATATAACCCGAATCTATTTAAGTCGCGGGTTAATAGGGTTCTATTGGGTTAGCTCGTTCCATCGTCGACCTCATCTCTGTCCTCAGGACTAGATTGAGGTCAAGAATATGTGCATTTATTATTTAAAAAAAACGATGTCTGTGAATCCCGATAGCGAGTCAAGTCTTCCTAGACATGTCGCAATCGCTTTCAAAGCGTTTCATTCAAAGAGTCGCTGTCCCATTATCATTTTGTCTATGCCCTAATGTTTCGACCTAATGTATCGACAGTCTTCTTGTCCCCGATGATCATCGACCCCTTCTCAAGTTTTCTCCATTTTATTTTCTCCGGCAATTTTCATAAACATAATTAATTTCATGAAAATCTCTAATGTTTATCGGGCAACACGCTCGTGTAACATCTGTTTTTTTCCTGAAACGAATAAAAAATGTAAGTATGAAATAAAACGAGCACTTATCTTTAACGTCATTAACTACCACAATAGCTAACGAATAGTCATAAAATCTAGACAATCTCGTGATGCGGTAAAGCAGTAAAATTCTATTCGTGAACATCACCTGCTACAACATACATGAACATGAACATTATAAAGATACAGGCCTTACAAAGAGGATACTTCGAACTTATGAAAAAAACTATAAAACTCTTTGGAAAGAAATTTAAAAAATAAAGTACTTTTTTTTTTAAATACCGAGACGTTTATTCCATAAAACATTCTTAATTCAAACCGCCTAGCAGCACTAACTTAGCAAGCAATAACTTATCTAAAGAAACGTTACGTCTTCCACGGACTGCACTTCATTTGTTATTATTACACTTTCCCAACAGTTTCCACATGCAATATTACTTGGAAAAGCGTAATAAAACATTGTACTAACCTCCAAACACGTTAACTCACTTACATTGTTTTTGTAACACAAATATCTTCAAAGCCAAGGTTGGCCGAACCTCAAACGGGCGTAGACGTTTTAAATTGCTTAGAAGCTTTAAGGTTCCTTTAGATGTATTCAGACTCCACTCCAGTGGTTAGTAGAGTGCTATATTATCAATACTTATATGATTTAAATATTTAGCATAAACATTGGTTCAGTTATTAACTTTTTAATGTAATTAATTTTTGACAAACAATTTTAATTAATATCATTGCTGACATGGAAATTATTTTCTTTATGAAAACGCCATAAGTTTTTAATTCACTCAAAGTGCAGCAATTTCACTTCACTGAAATTTAAACGTTGAATAAATAATCACTTCTAACTTTACCACCACTATTCGTGACCAAAAACTCGCACTCTCCCAAATTGAAACGTGCAAACGAGCCTTTACACGATGCTTCGCGTAGCAACAAGCGCGAATGGCCAATAAGAGAAGCAACCGCAATAATTTAGAGCTGACCATATGGTATTCTTATTTTAAATGCGCTTTAGAACACAAAGGAAAGAATTAGAGTAGCGAGCTAAACCTTGACCTTTTTGGATGCGTTCCAATGATGATTAAGAGTTAAGACTAGTTTCTTTAGATTGGCGTGTTAGAAGATGGTTTTCTTTTTTTATTTGAAATGTTTGTGGTGATATTATGTGTCATCAAACTGTCTAGTTTGCTTTTCAAACTGTCATCACGGTATTTTACATTGTTTTGTAAGATTATGACTGAAATTTAAATAGCGGTTAACAATATATATCTGGTTAATAGGAACGTAATCGGAAAGTATTGTGTATTTTTGCAAACGATATAAAGGATTTCGGAAACAGAATATGGATATATTGTAGTTACAACAACAGTTTTCCATCGAAATGAACCCTACGACCATTTATGGACACCGAAGAAAGAAATTAAAAAAAAACCGAAGTATATTATTCAACGACTGAAAAGCTGTACAGTAATTTATTTTAGCTCCGACATCAGCCACATGGCCACCTTATAGTATAGATTATAAAGATCATTGTGACTTTGATATGAAGATAAAGAGCAAAATAACAATGAAAGAACCAGGCCTTCGATGTACCTATCACTTTTTTTAAATATTTCGAATACTGAACTCCTCCCCTCTAAACATTGCCAGTGTCATGACCGTACGAGGCAGAGACAAAATAAATTGCAGTATTTATGGTATTACCCGTGTGATCAAGATAGCTTCCATATTGTCGATGACAAATTCAGAGAAATACCAGACGATAACAAACCGAGACTGTAATTTTTGTAAATCTTTTTATAAACATAAATTACCTACTCACTACTTTTGGTTTGTTTTCAATTCAGTCTTTATCGCAATATCATAATGCATTATTCCTTCTATATTGCTTGATGATTATACCAATGATTAATAGCTATAAGTTTAACACAGACTTGTAAACTATCGAAATAATAGGTCATGCATCCTTCTTATAATACCACACCTTACCTTAATGTTGATATTTCTTTGACAGTATTCATTTTAATGGTCAATTATAAGCAGTAACTGTCAGTAAGTAAACGTCTATGGGCTGATATAACTGCATAGGTGCAAAGTTATTTCAAATCCGTTTTCAATTACACATTAATCGGTATTGGCAATACGCAAACGGCATTCTAATACCAACCATAAAAAAAAACTATGAGAGGTCATTGAACTGTTCTAATATTCCTATTCTATATTCAAAGCACCTAATTTGATTACCAATAAAATGGCCACCGTTTGATTTTAAAACGCGGTCAAATTCATAACATTTGTGTTGCATAGTCATGAAGCGTTTAACTGTTTTATCTATCCAATTTGGCTATAATTTTCAGTCTGGTTTAATAGCTTTTAATTATTCGTAATAGCGTTTGGCACTATGACTTAATTTGCTTCAATTTTAGAAAATTGTAGCAAATTAAAACTAGAGTCACCGATGAAAATAATCCAAAAAGATTGCTGTAAAGTAAAATATGGTAAAAAAGATTTTTCCAAATTAAAACAGTCGGCATAACTTTACACAGGCTTCAGAATTTGAAAGCTTGTCCAGAATAAACTCGACAAATACAAGATTCTAGAGCTTTGTATCGTTATCTATCATCATCATTCTCCTGCCCTTATCTCAATTAATTTGGGGCGCAGCATATCTTCTTCTTCCATACTTCTCTATTACTCGTAATCTCAACAGTCACCTCCTTTCTCGTCATATCCATAAACAATTCTAGAGCTTTTATAAATCGTGGAAAAAAAAAGTTCCGAGGCGCTGGCCACTTACATTACAACCTTTTTACTGCAAACCTTGTGCTCTTTCCAGCGCAAACGTGTTAATTTAGTGCGGAATGCATGCAATAAATAGGGCTAGGTAATAACTTAGATTATAACTATTAAAGATCAATTATGAGCTAATCTTACGTCATAGTATTTATGATGGCTTGCAGCGTCTTAATAATGTAACTGCATCGGTAATTTATTAAGATCGTGTGTGGTTAAACCATTTTATTATAAGTAATCAAAGGGTTGGAATAATGAAAACAATTGTCATTTATCAATATTCTTTGATTAAACTTCTGCAGAAGTCAAATAATTGTCAAATAATTTGAAGTGTCTGTTGGTAATTTCAAAATGACAGCTTTTTACTGAATGCATATGAAAGTTTAAACGGTATATACAAAAAAAAAAAAAACATTTTTGTTTCTCTGCCTGTTTGTTGGCAGTATGTTGGTAAAACGGCTGGCCGATTTTGACTAGCTGATGTTATAAAAAGTAAGACTTTTATTTTAGAAAATGGATTAGGGTTAGGTAGAAAGTAATCTTTTCACGTGAACTAAGGTACCTGGCAACAGCTAGTCTTCTATCTAGATATAATAACAACCAAATTTTTAAAAAGAAACATAATCATCACCATCATCTTTCTGATCTTGCCTCATGTTACTTGAGGTCAGTGCACATTCTTTTCCTACCATTCTCCCTTGCACTCTAACTAAATTAAAAAAGGAACGCACACCACAAAGAATTCTAGTGTTTCTCGTATTTAATAAACCTTAGTCGTAAAGATCACCCATGACCCACGAATAAACATGCAAAGTGTACCACGTTCCAAGAATAGTAAGTGAACAGTTGGTACCAGCGGGTCCTTAGATATGCCCACTATTTGCGAACTGGCACAATTGACAATAAACTGCTGGGCTGATGACTTCACTGTAAACACCAGCACAGCCTGACCTGAAGTAATTGCCTTCGGAAAATTCACTAATGACTTCGTTACATTAAGAGTGACAACCCTAATACAGATTCGGTCAATTCTATCATTTATGGTATGCGAGATGATCAAATAGTCATCAGAAATGATGATCAAACTGTTGTTGGAATGATAAATGGTCTACTAAAGCATGATACGCACTGTGATTCAAAAATTTGTCTTCAAAGAACTGCTAACAATAAATGACAATGGATTCTGTGAAGCCAAACTTATAAATACAAACAGATTTGTCACACACGGTATGTGTGCTTGTTAACTAGTAGTTAATATGAATAATATAGCAGAAGATGCATCACACACTAATACAATTTCTTATTGCACAAAAGAGTAGAGAAACTATTTAACTAGAGAAATCATAATACTCAGTCTCCTATCTTGTTAAAGAACTTAAAGCAAATAAGAAAGTAAGCAAATGCCTCAGACGGTATTAAGAAAAATTGCTGATAATTTTGTAGGAAAAAGGAAACGGAAATCAACCTGCGAGGTACTGGCGTCATACACGTACAAGTTACAATGGTAAATTTATTCATTTACAAATTCTTTTTTTCAATTCAACAACATTCATTGCATTATTGACGCTTTAGGGCAGATTTAAAAAAAAAAAAAAAAAAGATATGTTTTGGGGATTTCCTTGACATTCTTTCAGGACTGAGCACTTCAGGCAAGTCATCATCTGCCTAGCCTTTTCCCAACTAAGTTGGGGTCGGCTTCCAGTCTAACCGAATGCTGCTGAATACCAGTATTTTACACGGAGCAATTGCCTATCTGACCTCCACAACCCAGTTAATACTGGGTGATAAAATACCCATTGGTAAGACTGATTATCAGACTTTTGGGGCCACTGATTACCCGTAACGCCTGTCAAAAAATCTACAAATGACAGCCGGGACCAACGGCTTAACGTGCTTTCCGAGGCACGGAGGAAACTCGGTATGTAATGAGTGGTCACCCAAGCACTTCAAGCAAGTGTCAATTGACATGGTGACATAAATACTTCTTAATAGTTTTGCCAAAATCTTAACAATAGTAGCTTTGTGTTCAACATGATTCATATTGTTTCCTCTCGAGTAATATTAGAAGTAGAAATATGAGTAGCAGTAGTAAATTGTAAAGCAGTTGATACAATAGCAACTGTTGTTTTAACTAAACATATTGGATCATTGTACCACTTAGTTGTTGCTAGGATAAGGAACGACAGTGAGCTTGGTTAGATTTTTGTTTATTTAATTTATACATACAAGCTTTTATTTTCCACACCGGTGCTTGTAACACGTCAAAATCATGAGTCAAGTTTTCTAGTTCTGTTATTTTTTCAAATTCATTATCAATTGGACTATTAGCAAGTAAAGCTTGAGGAAAGGCTGTTTTATGTATTCAGTTTTCTCTTCTTCTTTTACACACTATATCTATATCTCTTATTTTATTATCTCTTTTCGCAGGTATGCTGGAAGAGATTTCTTTAGAAATAAGCATCACCTTTGTACTATTTTCTGTTCCTTTCTTCTTTTCTGTATTTAGTGTGTACATAAATTGTTAAATAAATAAAAGGATAGAAAAGGTATCTATGTAAAAGCGCCGCATCCTGGTCATTTTTTCATTGGGGCTTTAAATTATAGGTTGAGATAATGATAATATACTGCTCCATAAAATACTTTCTCAGAAGAATTGCACTCGTTCTAGTTACAATTTTAGGTTCATCGTTAATTGCTCCATTTCATGTACCGTTGGCAAATACTCAAGAATTGCTAAAACAACAATAAACAGTGCTGTTTGAAAACATTGCTATACAATAACATCATTATTTTAAGAGCACACACTTGCCTCCGAAACTTGTGAGATTTAGGTCAGAATCCATCAGTCACGGTTGATCAAACATGCTTGACGTTTCAAGGTATTAGCAGCGGTTTCCGAAAATTCCGCAAACACTTATAATGAAGGTGTACCTATAGATAGACTATTAAAACAACAGCGCCTAAGCGTGGGTTCGAAAGAAACATAATTCACCATGTGGGTTTAATTTTGAAACCCTTTTCAGGAAAATTAAATTGGGGAATGAGGTTATACGAGAACGTTGTGGACTTGTGGTTAAAAAGAAGATGTAGTGACAAACATTGAGAAAATGCTTAGATGGTACCTTAGTGGTGAAGTTCTTCAGAATAGTCAGGATGGTAGTACTCGCAACTGGCGTGCGTGTATGACCAAATGTATGAAAGTGGACGAGGCAAAAGGAGTATGTAAGAATAGTAGCAGGTGAAGTTCTGTGGTTTCTGCCAACCCCCATGGGAAAAAGGCGTGGGTTAATGTGTGTATGTATGTTTCAGGAAAATTCTTGGAAAAAATTGTGCTTTTCTTATCAATAGCTTATATTTGCACAGGTTAATTAACTTTGTCAAAAATGTAAGCTAAAAGCACTTAAGCTATAACAAAAACCAAAATGCAACGATTGATGATATCACTTCAAAGAGTTTGTAAGGCTTTTATAAAGCTTCGGTATGGGTGTTGGTCTAGCCAAACCTCAAAGTTCCCTAGAAAGTCCGGTAACAAACATAGTTACTATGGCAACTCTCACTAAACTAACTCCAAGAACTTGGCACCTCGCCAAACAGCAGTCACCAATCGCCACACCTCATCATTATTTCACAGAAGTCCCCCTAATTTAATTAATTCTTGCCCACAACCTTACAAGCAATTTCGCAGAGCCCCTAAATGAATACAAATACAAATGACAATAAATTTTGGTAATCCCAACGGTACAAGGTACTATATAGATCATAAAAATAGTTCCTAGACCTACACCCTTGATTAATATGCTTAATACATGACTTGTACTGTACTTTGCCTGAATAACAATCAAAGGTTTCGCTAATAAGCATATAGATGACAAAACTTCATCATTAGATGACGTGTCAGTAAGGCGCCTTGACTGACACTCTGATGACATCAGATCGTTTCCTGCCACACCTTGAGAAAACTTCCAAGAGTTAATTAAAGCTTTGACAATGATGTAGGTGTTGGTATAAGAAATGATACAATCAGAGTTTAAATTGTGTGGCAGATAATATCAAGACTGTCAAAATTGCGAATAGAACGTTCAGTTAAATTCCATGGGTTTTGCAAGCGGTTTCTTGGAGTTTAATTGGCAATAACTAGTGGGATGAACAACTATTTTATGCTATGCCAAACATGGCAGATATTCAAACAAGAGAAAATTAACAGATAATATAAACAGGTCTTCTTCTTCTTGTATCGCATGCAGCGTCAGAGGCGCTACTAAGGTTGTCGAGGTTACCGGACACCTGGGACACTCCAGCAGATGGATATTAACAGGCAATCTTCTGTTTCAGGATCGAGATAGCAACCTGACAGTACCAGCGCGGTGGGAGGACAGGAATCTTCGCAAATACCTCAACAAACCTGACGTCGGTACGTATCTAGAAAGTTTATTAAACAAAAATCATATTACATGACCGTCAGATGACCACTACATCTCCACTTAACTTAGATAAAAGAATTGTAAGAGGATAAAGTTTGCCAATAATAAACTTCTTGATCCCCTTGAAGACACTTAAACTGCCGCAAGTTTTTTATGAAAGTCAAATGATTGAAACTTTTGCTACACAATATCAAATTATGAACTTCTTAGAACTTTCTCATGTTTCGTTTGTTTGGGATTTATATTACACAGTAGATCTATTGAGCGATTGCATTCACTGAGGCCTTTGCAACTGCCACTGTGGTGTTTACTAGGAACACTAGTTAGGGTTTACAATAAAACCACCAAATTATCAGTAAGTAGATGAACTACTTTAAGGGTACGTGCACTCGCTGCCCGGGATAAGTGAGGACTCTACACGGAACCTTAAAGCGTCACGCTACGTTTATTAGTATATCACATCCCTTCCTTCATTTCGTTTCCCTCGTTATTTGTAAATTTCAAAATAAAATACATTTTCTGACCCTCTTATTAAAAAAAAAAATATACTACCAATTAATTCTGCCAACAGTCAAAGCAAGCCGATGGATCGGAGGCATCTTCGACTACGGTCCCAAGTCTTGGCGATGGGGCGGCGACCTGCGCAAGATGCACTACCAGTCGTTCTCTAAGATGAAGAAGATGACCGCGGAAGAACTGCAGTGGCACTGCATCGCTATGATGCCGGAGCTGCTATACAGGTAAACTTTGAAATAAATATTACATCATTAAAGCTTATAGTACTGTTTCAAAAGAGAGGATTAACAATGTGATCTCCAGAATTGACGGTATCACTAAAGACTAAAATAGAATAGACTATTAAAACGAATAAGGGAAGATAAAAACAATTAAATCCAAGAAGACACCTGGATTACAAGAAAAACAATTGGCAAGTCCTCAAATCTGACAATACCTATTATTATCTTCATAAGAAGCATAAAATTGCCAAGTACAACACACAATAGAAAACTAGTAATAAAATATTTATTAGGTTTCGAGAAGCAATATTGAATCGTGACAAACATGAGTTCCACTCATGGATGGCGGCGGGATTTCGGTTAGAGCCTAAAGCTCTGGAATTCAACTTAAATCACAAGAGCCGCCTGTGACACGCTCAAGTCGTGTTCTGTGAGCGATTTAGTTAGTATTTTACTTGAAAAGAATAAAAGCTTTAGGAATAATATTCTTTTCTTTCTTTGTATTGCCTAGTTTGGTAAATTCTTTACATTGTTTGCATTGTTACCGTTTGCTTATGTATAGTAAGATTAATAATAAATAGCAGTTTTATTAAGAAGTAAGTGAAGTCGATATACATAGATCGAGTTCACTATACTTATGCCGCAAAGTGAATCTGTCTTAAAGCGAATGTGTCGTAAAGCGAATCTGTCTTACAGCGAATCTGTCCTAATGGGAACATGGGGTCCTCGCGATGATATCCATATTCAAGTTAAATGAACTTTGACTGCTCAAAGCAGAGTTATGAAACTCTGCCACCAATCTTATCGTTATCTATAGTTATTTCAAAGTCTTGAAAACTAAATTCCCTATTCTATGTTTCACAATTGAGATACAATATGACAATGGAAAGTTTATTGACCTGTCAGCGTAGAAGTCATAGACCCTGCCATTGAAAACACAGGGCAATGTTAATATTTAACACTTGTTGCCAATCTGTCGAAATTGATATACAATTGACGTACATTACTGTCGCTGATATAGGCCTAAATTGTTTCAATAAATCATAGTTCAACGTCGTTCAACGACTCTAATAGACAGCAGTATTTTCCACCACCTCCTGACCGCGACTTCGTCAAAATGAATAAAACACAACCCATCAAATCAAATAATTATTTATTTTGAACTACAAGGTCCATATGGGTTAGTCAATAAGTACCAAGTTAGTAGTAAGATATTTAGTGATTAAGTTTATTAAAATTCATTCTTCAAATAATAATTACATCAATTTTATGTTAATTTGTTTTATTCAGCAACCTGATGTGATGACTAGAATAGGGTCTTCGTCCGCAGTAACCACCTATCGCACTTGGCAATAGTGTAGCTTTCTATAAGTGTATTTTTTTGTGATTGGAACAGTGCTTCCAGAGATTACATCATAATTCCCCTGCCTTTATCCCAGGCGAATGATGATGTACTTCCAGAGATTACCCCAAATTTTTTTTTTCCCAATTTATATTTTTGGTTTCCACACTCTTATGACTTGTACCACAAGCCGCCAAAACCGTCTAACCATAGAGCGTTCCTGAGAAAAGCAATAAGTTTTACGATTCCATGGCTTGTGTTGGTCTTTTGTCCTGAGTCTGTGACGTCACCATACAGTATACCTACTATTTTTAGCAGTCGGTTTTATGGTCGTTTTAAAAGCCGAAGGCCATGGTGTTGGCGCCTTATGGAGTGATCATTGGTTTCACATGGGAACAAAAGTAGTTGTTTATTACAGGATGTAGGTCAGAATCATGATGAATGTAATTGGGACGCTTAGGTAGGTACTGTCCTATAATCGTAATGTGCTTGTCACGATAAATAATCACGGCTGTACCAATTTTTGTACCACATTGTAAATTGAGTCAATTTTAGTTTGAGATTGTTTGCAGGGTTTATTGCAAATGAAATGAATATCTATCTTTACCACTAGTGATATCAATTAATGCCAAAGCGTCTCTCAGGAACCCTTGGCATCTCAACAATCTAAACATTTCGCACTAATTCTCAACTCATTGATTCGTTTAATCACTATCAACGCTAATTGCTTCAGGTGGTCACCGCGCAAGTGCATCGAAGCTCGTCACTACATCTGCCAAACCAAACTTCAGAAGGTGCCAAAGGCCAAAGTGAAGGACCTACGCCGTCGCTGGCAACGGATGGGCAAGATCAACGAAATCACTGCACCAAGCGTCAGCAGGGAGGTTAACGACCCCATGATGATAAATGACGTCACTGTCAACCCCGTACCTAACCCGAAGTCTTACGATCTGCGCCCGAACCAACACCACCTGCGAGTAGGACAGAAGAGACATGGCCCGAGGTCGAATGCGATTCCGAATTCGAAATACGATTTGAGACCAAATGAGTTGAAGAAGAGATCGAGGCCTGCAATTCGCAGGCGGCTCAAGAGACCGTTCCCAGGGTAAGTTTACAACGTGAACAACGCGTTTCTAGTATAAATTACTAAGGCAATGTTAATTTAAATAGGTTTTAAAATAATAGGTCTATCCTAAGGCCAAAATATCGTACAATCTCGCATTTCCTCAATACTCAGACTAAATTATTTGTATCTTATTACTAAAAAGGTTAACGACCTATATCGCACGTGTACTAAAAAAGAATAAAAAGTTATCACGAAAAATAAATACATGGCCCATTAATAATGCTTAATGTTTGGCCAACTTTCTCCATTACCAGACCAACGGCAATCAATTCCTCAGAGCACGTACTTTCGAACAAAAACACATTAAATGTACATTTATGGCAAACATAGATCAAATTAACTGCAATCGCTTCTCCCTTATCGTCCAATGTTTGGAATGGACGAATAATTGGCTATTGCTATGCCAATATTGGCTAGAGAGATGGTAAACAGGGCTTTTCTCTTGTCGATATTATTGTACTGCCAACTATGTCGATCGTTGAAAGCTTGGCACTCGCAGTACATTGTACAGATGCGTTGCCAATCGGTGCTCAACAGGTGGACTGGTCTCGCCTGTTTAGACGTTCACCCTCGTTACACGTAAACTATAAAAGTAAACCGAATGTCAAATACTTAGTATTAGTTGGAAGACGAAAATGTAAACATTATCTGAGGAGTGCCACAAGGAACGAACTTAAGACCTTTGGATCTTGCCGTGGCGTGAGACTGACGATCAATAGAAGCTAATAATCGATTAATGTAATTCTCATTCCAGTTACACTTGGAACCGCCGCGACCCCGAAGGCTCATACCAGCGCAACGCTGACCTGCTCCGCTCCGGCCGCACCAGGCTCACCCCGCAACAGATCAACGCCCACCTCGCGCGACTGCGGCACCTGCGCGATAAGCAAATCGCACGACGCAAGCGACTGCGTGACGACGACTGGCTGGAGAACGAACCGAGACAAGCACTCGCTCAAACACACGCCAGGACATACACCGTTGACAACAACATCAGCGCTCTTCATCCCAAGACCATCGTCGAAGAGTTCAACATGATGGATTTCCCCCATCACCCCGTCGGACCACCTCAAACGAACCGCAACGCCGGCTAATCGATTCGATTCCAATGGTCGTTTCTCTCGATCGTTCAAGAATCGATTATTCCTCGATGTTAATTTAAGTTCCTCGCGATTTTCCCGAACTATTTCCGACTTCGCTTTTATTAATATTTATTGCTGACACTTTGCGATTGTTCTGATTCCTATTATTAGCGTGTTACTCATTTGCTAATTGACTATTTATATCAATAAAGTAAGTGAAGATTAAGCACCTATTGATATAGGAATCAATATTATTAGACGTTTGGACGTAGAAACTCAGCATATTCCGTAGCTGCAGTTCCATATTTGTCTGCCAATTGTTCCATCATTTCGTCGGCTTCAGATACCCTCGTCGCAAAGTGTCATATCATTGTTCTTCTTCTCTTCCTTCTAGAGTAGCTAGAACTTACGACTTTTTGTCTACTCGAATTTTACAAATTCAGCTTTTTATCCATACTTTTAATAACTGCAATCCAGTGTGAGTCTTGTCAATGTAGTTTAGTTACCACTTTATTGCATCTGTTAACTTGTAGTCATTATTAAATACTTCATTTTCTACATTGTTATATATAATAGCCGCATTTACGACTATTTGTGAATGTGGATCAGGCTTTTCTAGTATTTCTTCAGATTTAATTAAAATCTGTTGGTCAATTATAGTGACCAATGCAACGACGATTTTACAATCTTTAGTCTGACTCTTCAATGAATATGAAGTATTTGGACCTTAATACATGAGACACATACATAACATGTTATTACAATCGTGTGCAGAGTTAAATGTTGATAGATCTAACTATGTAAGTCAGGGGAGTAACTTAAACGATTATAGTTTAAAGTGTTTAGATGTCAGAACATCTATTTTTATTTTAATATTATTTCGTTTGTTTATATTCCACACGTTTTTAATATTATGATTTCTAATGCTGTGCTTTTAAATTAAGTGCGTCGTGGTAATCTGTTTTATTTTTTGTATTTATAATGTACTAGTCAGTAAGTTTTATGAGGAAATATAATTCTAGATAACTAAAATGTTTATTCTTATCCATAGTTTCGAAAATGTTGATAATATTAATAATATAAAAAATATTTTCGATGTAGGCACTACCAACATAATTTGTTGGAACATTTCTTAAAATTGAACTAAATATTAAATTAATCATTAACATTTTCTCACTGATTTTTAAGTATATTTATTAAAATAATAAGAAAATAACTAGAAAAGTGTCGTACATCATAATTGGCATTTCGTGTTTAATTAGCTAAGTAAGTTTACGTTCCAATATGTTTGTTATTTTAGTTAAAACCTAATAAATTAATACTTTTTTTGTACTAAACTGCCAGTTATTGTAGTCCTCGCATTTATGAAGTTAAAATCACATTTCGTGTAAGTTTTTTTTATATTTTTAAGCAGTCGTAACGAAACTTATTTATCGTTATATTCAAAACTCATTGATTGTATTTTAAATGCTATATATTCGGCTTAGTGCATCACTTATGTTCAATCTCACTTACCAAATTGTATGAGTGTTAAAGATTGCTTCCTTTTGTCATTACCGTGAAGATCGAAACTTTATTTTTCCTAAATCGCACATTCTTCGAATGTGCATTTTGCCATTACGGCCAAGAACTTTCAAATAAACATTAGGTTTTTTTTTCGAAATACGGTTTTAGTTTCCAAAATATTTCCATTAAGTATTTTGATTTCATTTTAAACTAAGCCGAGGATATCCAAATGATGTTGGATCAAATTCTGGATACTTAATGTTAGTCTTTTAGATTTACCAACACACATCATATCGACACAACGTTGCACCCAACATAATTATTATTGTGCGTGTTGGATCGTGCATAGCTGTAATAACTTATGTTCTTAGATTTCGAAAAACTAGTCTACTAGTTACTAGTGACGTGCTTATTATAGTATTACTCTCATACCTCAAAATATGTTTTCTTGAAATAAAAAATAAGTCAAATAAAATCTTTAACATCTTTTTCTAATATTTTTGTAGTAAGTAGGTACTTACAAAAAATATCAAATTTTATATTTTGATCTGTAAATACTACTTAATTATAAATTTAGTAGTAGCAACACCGAGGTACTGTGAATTCTTTTTAAGCAAGTGGAGAACTTATTTATAGGAACAAAATAACTTCTTATCGTATCTTAAGTATTAATATTTACTTATAACTATAAGGAAATAAAGAATCATCAGTATTTATTGGTTTTATTTTTATAACAAAACAACAATGGCGGGAAGCTTAATATACCTGGTTTTAAAACCCATCTGTTAGACAATCGAATCCTAGACATCACATTTTGTTGGTTAATAAGGCACTCGTAGATTCGTAGTAAGTTTTTTAAATTTGTTTATTATTCAAGAACACAATATTACAAACCATTTTGAAAAAAAAAACAAAAACACAAGTACAAACCATCGCGGATAATTAAACATTTTGCGTGACATTTAATGACATGATCTTTCGCAAAGTAACTCCTGGTTCCTCTTAATAAGGCTACTTATCTGCATATAACGATACTAAAATGAAATAAAATGGGTTTCATTCCTATAACTAAGCAGAAGCACATTACGAAGATCGGCACTGCCATCTAGTGACGAGTAGCAGAACTAAAGCAAAATGCTTTCGTTGAATGATTTTGTACAGCTGTTCCGCTAATTGTAGTGAGCTACACCCGTTGAACCAAACCAGAATTACATAAATCTACACAATGCAACCTAACCACTGGAAAGCTGCAAAAAATATTGGGATTGTAGTTTTAGGCTCACGCAACAGATGGCGCTACTGGGCTGAAAGCTTTCAATTGTTTTGTCACACTAAGGGAAATGGTATGCCAGCAGTATTCTTTAATTTAGCTGGTATAAAAAAAGCAAAGCAAGTTTTCGAGCTTTTAGATGGCGCTTGATGGAAAAGTTGAAATACATTCTGATAGCCTGCAAATCTGCCTAACTGATTTATGCGAGACTTTTAATTAGGTATTGTGGAGCGACTGAATTTAGTACTTTGAATTGCATCCTTCTTATAAAATAAAGCTTCATACTTAGATATTGCAAACAATAATCATTGCGTTATTCATCTATTTTTTGGGAACATGAATATTTTAAATGTAAAGTAGCTATACAATAATTAATTATTGATGTACTGACTTTATCTGAAAATTTCAGTTAGGTTCAATAACCAGATCAAAGGCACAATAAATTAACTGCCAGAACTTAAGCTACAATCAAACCGCGCTTTATTACACCAGAAATATGTTCTCAAACATAAACGTTACTGATAACGTATCATGCAATTATACGGGCCGTAATTAACACGGTTACCTACATAAAAAATAGCCAAAAAAATAGACTAATAGCCAAAAAAACATCATAAATCCGCGACGGATCAACGACCCATTGACCGAATCAGCGTAGTTTCCACCTCCGTTAGCGAGATGCTACGATATTGTTGCCATGGCAACCGTGGACAAACAATCCAGCTGCTATACCACCCATGACATCCAACGAAACTTTTATAACAACAATTTGAATAGCTCCAAATCCATTGCTCTATTTCTTCAACAATTTTAGAAAAACCAGTGATAGAACACGCAATGGATGGCAAAGTAGAATACCGAACGTTGTATTTTCTTTTCACAGTACAGATGTAAATCTAGTTAAGCATAAAAACACGCGAAAATATATTTTCAGTCTTTGTATTAAGGGTTACGATATAATCAATATAAAATTCTAACGAGTAGGTAACGCTTTGCATAGGAAATAGAACTCTAATATGGTCAATTTGAATGTTTTTATTGTGAAATTATCACATCAACCACGCTATTCGGAAAGTTGTATCATAAAAGATATTTTAGCTGTTCTTAATCTACTTTTAGATTCAATTCTCTTGACCTTTCAGTCTACAGCAAAACAGGCGTTTTTTAATCAAAATCTAAATCGGTCGTTCGTGATTGTAACAGGGCATTCTCCTTTTCATCATGCTAACGAATGGTTGTTAAAATCTTAAAGGGGATTACCACTAACCTTCTTATCGACATAATCACATTTCTCGAAGCCGTGGGAAGGTCTACTGAAACTGAAGTCATCGAACTTCAAGTTCAATACCAACCTACAATAAAATAGGTAACGGCTGTTATATTCCCATTGAAAACGAAAGTTTCATACAACTTTGATCAAGATGTCTGCCCATAATGCTTAGCGTGTTGACAGATATTTTGACACACACAATATTTTTTAAACTAACCTGCCCTCTTCGGGTTAAAGTAGCTGTACCTACCTACATTCTACACTACTTAGCTTGTGTGCTAATGTGTACTTTCAAGTGGAGATTTCAAGAAGATATTACAAGTATTACGACGTACCTAAGTTTATGGAATTCACTACTGGACTACTGTACATATTAATATAAATATAGAAGGAATAGTTTTGCATCCTCGTCAAAATTCAGGAGGTTGTATAAAATAGTCAATTTAAATTACGGGATCGGTCAATAATTTATAAACGTTACTTTTTTTAGTTGTTAAATTTGACAATATTTCAGAATAATCGCCTTCAAAACAGAAAAAAAAAAAACAGAATAGGCGGAGGAAAGTGGTTTAGGGAATAAAAAAATATCGAATAAACGTTTGAGTTTGTTTATGTGTGTGAAAGCGCGGTTATAGGGCGAGGATCAGACACTGGTGGTACAAACTTAGCTGAAAGGAAGCAGGGTCTAAGTTGCCGATGGTTAAGGCTCCAGAGACAGGCTCCTCACAATGCGAGCCGTATCGAGACCTTCTGAACCAGGCTCTTTATCCTACCTCCTAGCGACAGCCTGGAAACCATTATTTTTATTATGGGCCCAATGTGTCCCACTACAGGGCAAAGGCCTCCCTTCCCTCTCTCCATTTATCTCTGTCTGTGGCTATTTGGGCCCAATCCTTTTGGTGAATGTCCACATTTTTAAACTTCCCCTTAATTGCAAACAAAACACAATCAAATCCTAGTTACCATGCCATTCAAAAGCAGAGCTTACATAACGTGGCACTTGTAACCTCGACGCGACGTTGACAAGACTATTTTAGTCCATTCTGCATAATGCCGTCCACAAGTGTACGAGCTACGAGCTATCTTGGTCATTCATCGCATAACTCCTGCCGGCTGCGAGGAGTGTGCTTTTACTTAACCAGCTTGTTTAGCCACGAAGACAAATTAGTCAACCGAAAATTGAATTTTGTTTCGTAAGAGCTTCATGTGTTTAAGGCCGTTTTTCGCGGATAAAACAATAGTTTTGTGCAATAATATAACATTATCATATTGGGAAATATCAAATCTAGGTTCGATACCATACTACGATAAATAGTACAGTAAACTTTCATCAGTTGTCTTCTATAATAGCGTCCCAAAACCCCAAACCCTTCGTTGTCTACCTTTGACTTACTGGTCAAAGTTAAGCGGATAATGACACTAGGTACTCCTAGTGTCTTCTCAGTTTATGAAGTCTAAAAGCTGCATCAGCAAACCTAATTACTTTCACACATAATCTTTGGTGAAAAATCTCGTCGATATCCCAAAGCAATGAAGTCCTAATCAATCCTTATGATTCTTCTATTCCGCGGTACGGGGTACCTATTTTCGCCAATTATCTTTTATTCTTTCGATAAACCTCTACCTATGTTTATCAACCAGGCACCTATTACTATCAGTTCCTCACATGCAACACTTTCTTCTCCCTCCACTGTACACTAATTGCACCACAAACATGACCTTATATCGGAGCGATATGTAGGTTACTTCGCACAAAACGCCAACGATTAGCCTCAGCATACGAGTACGTAGGGGCAGTACGTAGCTCTGACCCAAATACGCGTGTGAAAACTGCGTACTATGTAGAACATTAATTCATGACCGACTTCTAGAATTAAACTGTTGAAATATTTGATTTATGCAAGGAAATGTAGCTATGAGGAGCTCGTGGCTTAATAATAACAGCTGCTCGGGTCGATCTTTAGGTTAAGCCGTTTGCTAGGTTGGTCTGTGGATGGGTGACCACCCATTAAATACCGAGATTTCCCCGTGCCTGGGAAAGCACGTTAAGCCGTTGGTCCCGGGTGTCATTTGTAGATCTTTGACAGTTTTTAGGTAGTCAGTGGCCCAAAAAGTCTGACAACCAGTCTTACCAAGGGGTATCGCATTACCCAGTACTAACTGGGTTGCGGAGGTCAGATAGGCAGTCGCTCCATGTAAAATACTGGTATTCAGCTGCATCCGATTAGACTGGAAGCCGACCCGAATATAGTTGAGAAAAGCTTAGCGTAACTTTTAACTAGAACAACGTGCTGTTAGCTGTAGAAAGAGGATTTGGACTGTAGCTGAGTGAATCTCATTAAAATAGAAACACGATATTATCCTCCTTTCTTGTAAAGAACTTACAAGCTTTGGGAGTCAATGCCTTATTTTCCAAAGGTTTCATAATTTGGAGTCATATTAGATACGCAATTTAAAGTTACCTTTCGTTGTTAAAGTTTTGTTTAAAATTGTTCTGTTGGAATATTATGAAGTACAGGATGCTTCAAGACCTCCTACAAGTAAATCACTAGTAATTATTTATTAACTAGACCTAGACCATAGAATGTGTCAGAATATTTGCATAAACAGAACGGTAGCATTTTATTCTATTATCGCTTCGTGTGCGATACGGATCTCGCGTGATAGACCTATAGCCCTAGGACCATATCATTATGCCATAAAAAGAATATACCAACAAACCTACCTCAGTTATATACCCTATTTTAACAACATCGAGTCGACTACACTACGCACAAAGTTTTCTAAAAGGCATTTATAGATACTGATACTTTAGCCTGCGTCATCCCACTGCTGGGCAAAAGCGCCTCCCCATGACTTCCTGTTGTTTGTATCCAGTGCTAATGTGATTATGATAATATTATTATGTGTACATTCATAAATATCTACGCTATACTTTATATTTTAATTGCCGTAATCACCATCTCCGGAATCCGGATTAGTTTCAACAAAATTACCTAGCACATCATTGCATGTGCGTTTTTTTATTTGTAGAATAACCTACCTATCTGGGCGTTTTAAAAGAGGCTCTTAATCCCTTTGCTTTCTCGACAAGAGATGTGTCACGGAAATTAGGCAATCTTGCTCAAGACAATGAAATCATTGGCAAATGAATTGTATTGCATCAACCGCAGATTTAGAGGAAGGATCATTTTAATATGGATCTCTTCAAAGTTCGAGTAAAACGGTTTCTTCTAGGCAAGCGTGTTCCACCCTAAACCGCAACATTGCTTCACATCAGGCGAGTTGCAGCCAAATGCTGTTTAGTGTAAAAAAGAGAAAACGTCCTAGTAGTATTTTGGCTGGACATGAAACCACAGGATGGTGGCTGTCTTCCCTCTAAGTTTAAGACACCTTGAAGACTCATTGCGGGAAAAATGGATTTCAAGGTTTCAGAATTAAAAGCTTACTCATAATTCTGGGAACTGGTGTTAAGTATTTGGTGTTTATCTGATGGTTTGTCATTGTTCAGTCCAGTGAGGCAAGGTCAAAGGGTCTACCTTATCAGATGCTTTGATCGCTGGTATATGATTCACGCCTTCTAGGAACTGTAATTGCTCGTGGTAACCTGTGACAGCATAATTCCTTAGTGTGCGACGCGTATTGATTCCACTCTTTTTTACATTCTCCATTGGCTACATCCAACAGCAGCAGTGACATTATTCAATGAAACCAAATGAATCTATTACCTATTACACCATTATATTTTCCATGAACGAGTACCAAGTTCTGGGAAGAACTTAACTTGGTAAAGAGACATAAGCCTCTAATCCCTGAAGGGTTAGGCACAGGTATACCTACCTACGGAACATTTCACCAATCATATTTAAGTTCCAAGTAATAGGGGGCGAGCCTATTCAAGCACAAATCCAGACTCCGTTTTTGTTTTCGGAATGGAAAAACCCAAAAACACTAATATATGTATGTTTACAGTGTGTTTGGTTAACGGTTACCGATTCTTTAAGGGCTTATTAAATACTCTTTTCTATCGACAAATACACGTTTATAAATACTCCTAACCCCACACCCTGCAAATGACAGCCAACTTGTTTTTTTTATTCGGCTGATCTAGGGTATGTTATCGTCGTATTAAGACCAGTTGTGGATAATAGACATGATTCAAACTAAAAAAAAAACTAAATCATATTGTTGTTCTCTCTGACCCGAAATACAACCATAAACCATCAAAACCCATCGTGCAAACCACCTATTAGTTCAACAGACACAAATTTGACCACCAAAATATACTTACATAAATCTAACAAAAGGAAATACAAGAAAACCTGAACAGACCAATTTTCCACTGAACTGACGCAAATTCAGTTCAATGGCATTAGAATGTTTCACGCAACTGATTAGGTATGCATAGGGGCTATTGTGAGCTATCGTGAACGTCGCCACGAATGCTTTCAAGAAACCTACAGGTCAATGGTACTCAAATCTTTTGTTTTAAATACTGTAGTATATCAACTTAAGTATTGGGGCGGTAATTACCAATCGAAGTCATGGACGCGTCTCGTTTGAAGTCGGAGATAGTTCCTCAAAGTTTTATGTGTCGGCTCCGGTCGTTAGTACGGACATAAAATGAATCGGTAAACGCGCCAGTGGGCACTGGTGACATGACGCAACTTACTTACCAGTCTACCACAGCGTGTTTCTACAGAGCCCTGATGTTCAGCTCGAGGCGAGGGCGACATTCAATGTATGATCGCAGCGGGGTTGAGACGTCTTGGAACTGTAAGCGATTCATTGTGCCCAGTGTTATTGTGTTGAGTTGTAATCTCAAGTGATTCGTTAGTTTTGCTAGAAACAGTTTTCATAGCACGAAACCCATCCTCTGCCCACATGATGTACGAGCCTTACGGAATAAATCCTGACATATCCGATATATGGATGACAAGTAGCAATCGCTTTCATTTATTTCTACAGTGAATGTCAACAGGATTAACATACGCTTTTAGGTAGGTAGCCATATATTTTTGTCTTTTCCATTATCGTTATTGCTGTCAGAAAGTGACAACTAGGCCTTTTGGCTGAAGTATGAATAATAATGCGAAATAAAGCTCATCGTACCTTTTTATTAAATCCGGATGGTAAATGCCACCTTTGCAAGGCCACTCTGAACTAGTCAGGCTGGAATTAACCAGTGACTGAAAGGTGGTTTTAATTAGCAATCATGAGAACCTTAGATACATTCGTGAAAGTGTTTTTTTAAAGTGCTTGGAATGTTTTTGTATGAAGCCATGGCCTGCCTAAGTTCTGGCATTTCATTTTATTTTCAAAAGAAAATAAAACCTATATTAGTCAATGGCTGGCATCAATATAAACAAGTTTTGTACGAGACAAAATCTTCTATAGCGTCACATTACCGAAATACAAGCTCGAACTCGTGGGCGCTATTTTGAAAATAAAATAAAATGGCGTCAATTAGGCAAGCCGAATAATTCAAAGATTTTCCTGATTCCTGAAACTTCTAAATCAAAGCTTGAGCACCACTGGTTCACCTCGTGGTAATGAACTTGTGATATTGAAGGTGCCTGAACTTAGATAAATGGCACGATACGACGAAGGTCTTTGTGGCTGTTCCAACCTGTATAATTAGCTTAACTTCACTTAAGTTGTACTTAGCAATGGAAGTGGATATGTTAATATATAATTTTTGTTACAGTTTTTATATTTTCTTTCTAGGCGCGGCTTAAGATTTACAATCTTTTGGCGGGATATTAATCCGGTGAACAAAAGCTCCAGTATTTAAAATGTGTTTAACTATTTAATTATAAATACACCGTAATTTAAAACAACTATGTTTTCTCAAACAATTACCTAATCCTTGAACCTAACACAAAAATTACGCTACAAAATGGCTCACCCTAACACCGACTTCAAAGAAAATATTTGCATACAAATACACAGTAAAATGCAACACATCATGCAATCACCGCCAGCAACATCTGCCTGATACAATCGATGTGGTTCAAGGTCCACTGGCGAATGATAATACTACTGAATCGTACTCCTAGGCACATACACACCATGTGCGCTTGTGAAGGTGCGACCGTACTACGAGTCAACGTGATTCATGAATGTTGACAAGAGGAACAATTGACGATCGACCTTGTTTCAGACAGTTCGCGGAGGTTACAATCTATAAAAATTTACAAAAAATATGAAATATTAATCCACCACACGTTCAGGTACCAAACGAATCAAATTTATGTTGTAACCTCCGATAGCTGACCACGGAGTTCTGCTGTCAGGAAATCAAAAAATGACATTTTTAGGGCACCAACTATTGATCTTAAGACAGTCATAATTGGGATCGATGCCCTATTTATGAAATGTAACAATGAGTACAAGGATCTCAAATCAAAGCCTTTATTCAGCAAATACATCCAAGAACTTGTCAAAACAACACTTTAAACTGAAACAAACAACTTGACTCCAGCCAAAATCCATCCGGAAGTTGACAAGATTACCACAGAGTCGCAAACTTTATTGGCGACCGGACTGATAGAGGACCGAGATGACCCTGGGAAAAACTTTGTCTAACCTACATATTCGTATTTGTGAAGAACTACTTCCATATATTACATAGGAAGGTCCATCCATAAATCCTCCCCCATACATGAAGATACTTTTGCCATGTACTGTGTTCATGTGTTTAACTGTGTACAAATGCTCCGTGACTGCTGAGCCTATGGTCCTGGTTTCGGTTGCTGGGTCGGGCATAAAGTGTCATTGATCAATTATCAATTTCTTATTAGCAGTTCGGACTTTGGATGTTGGCGGTATGATACCCCCGTGCCTCGAAAAGCGCGTTAAGCTGTTGGTCCTGCGCCTGATCTCTCCATCGAACTATGAAAGTGAGGGAAAAGATAGTGCGTGCCCCTGTGCATGCGCACACACTTTTGCTATATAATATCTACCGCGTCGATGGTTCATCTCGTGTCCGAAAAACAGTCAGGAAGACTGTACATGTGTTTATTATTTCTACAGCGACTTTAAACAAGATTGGCAAAAAGTTTTGGAAGAGGAAGAGGTCATTTTCAACTTACCTTCATCGTTATCAAGATAGAATCTAACTTGGTCACCCGAAATGGGAATTGAACCAACCCATATTCAGTTCGTCCAAGTCACATACTTTAATTAATCAAAATATCAAGGAAAGTGACTCTGATTTTATGACTTTATCGATACAGAAGGGCCTTCATTGTGAGAGGGTCAAGGTGGTCCTATAAGAATTACGATCGCGAATAAAACGATGATTACAGGTTACCGTCTGATTGATTGATTGCTTGCATTATTGATAATGACTGCGCGTTTTATCGGAGGGCATAATCAATGAAAGTATAAATAGAAGTTTGTGAACTCTACAAGTTAACCGAAGGATACATGGCTCTGCAGATGTGGTAAGAGATGACTCACTATCCATTGGACGTCGAGTTTCACGCAAGGATTGGGTAAATTATTTTTTTAGGCGAAATCATAACTGGGTTTTAACTTAAGGATTGAGAAGTTCGATTAATAAATCTGCAGTTGTAGTCAATGATGTATTGAAGCAATTTCAAATTGCGAAATTCAGATGATGATTCCGTTCAGATATTGAAAGTTTCGAAGTGAATTATGTAGCCTATGAGGCAGTTACTTTCAGGGAAATTAGTTAGTATCATGTTCACTGCTATTCTTCCAACAGATTATAACCAATGTAGTTATTTATAGTTATTTTTATTGTTTTATAGTTATTTTCCGCACGCAAAATACGCGCTTTGACGTGGAGTTGCAGAAACCAGCCCGTTATACAATACAACCAATGCAGCAATGTAGTTCTAGTAGCTAAATATTTTGACATCCTAAGGTTCACAAAATTCAACGAGACTAGCAAAGTACTAATATTAACTGAAAAGTTTTTTCTTTTTCTTGAAACTGAAATCCATGATCTATATTCTAAAGAAATATTTTATACGAAGTTTTGTGTGTTGTATTTTATACCAAGTTTTTCGAATCTAAGTTTACACTCAATGAATAACTGAAAAAGTGGAGCCGACAAAAATAAAGATACATGAAGGAAAGCATGTTAAGCCTGTGGTCCCGGTGTCATTTGAGATCTTTGACAGTCGTTACAGGTAGTCAGTGGCTAGAAAATGGGACAACCAGTCTTACCAAGAGGGATTGTATTATCCAGTAGTAACTGGGCTGTGGAAGTCAGATAGTCAGTCGCTCCATGTAAAATACTGGTATTCAGCTGCATCCGGTTAGACTAGAAGCCGACCCCAACACAGTTGGGAAAAGGCTAGGCAGATGATGATGACTGAAGGCTAACAATATTATTACTAAATTACTATTTTTTTATATTTTTTATTTCATTATTACTAAATAGTAAACAAGGTAAATATCCCATATTAAGTGTTTATGATAATATTATTAAAAAAAATACGTGAGATAAAAGACGTTTATGCGGCCTGTAAGCGTCAAATAAGCGGCGTCTGCGCAGCGTTTACGTAAGGCTGATGCACCCGTTGTCGTAGACGCAAGTCACTCGCCACTACGTAACGTATACGATTACAGTTACGATTAAATAACTCTTCGTAAACGCCTTCTCTGAACAAACGCCCCAGTATATACAAAGACACTCTTCACGATCGAATTGATGAAAAGCGGAAACCTGCTACCCTCATGTTTGTATGGCCTTGGTGTACCTCCTGTTTGTTTGAAAGGTTTATTGTTTGACTATGTGATTTATATGTGTAATTGGCACACACACCTCACAATGAAAATTTACGTGTGTACTGTGTCATATTTATCAGCGTGTATGTACAAACAGCCAGACCGGAACAACTATCTGTAGTCCATACAAATATTTGTTCCGTGCGGGAATTGAACCCGCGACACGTAGCGCAGCAGTCAATATCTCAGCCACTGCGTTAACCGTGCCGCCAACAGACCACATTTCCGTACTTTTTTCAACCCTCGAATACCAAGAATGACCCATAATTCAAACTTGGAACGCAGTATATAGAAAAGAGCTGACATTAAAATATGGAAGGCAGTAGTACCTACCTTCGAATAATGCATACAATACCTATCCACGTAAAGGATGTTATGTTTACATTTATCGATATTTTAGCACCCCTACATGAAATGACATGTTCTACCAATTTATTACCATCGGAAGCTGATAGGAGACCACCCATTTGCCACTAGCTTCACACTCCACATAGCTTTCGAACATTACAATCTATATAAAGTCACATAGCCAACAGTTCGATGCACACGGTTAACAATTACTTTGTAAACAAACCAATAGACGATATTTATTGCGACAGGAAAAAAACTATTTCAGTAAATTGATGGCCAGTTTAACAAGACCCGCGGAAAATTACTGCTGACCTCAAAATAGGGGAAGTTTAACGGGTTAGTGCGGGGCAGAGGGGGTTAAGTTGTTTTGGTTACCAGTGGTCTACACGACAATAACATTGGTCGAAGATATACTTTTTATGGAAGGGAATATTCCATTTCTAGGTAATAGGAAAACATTTCCACTCCTGGTTTTGGTAGTATTTTTTTTTTGTTATGGCGACAATTTTTTACTTTCTTCAGATGCCGTTCCCAGCAAGTCACAGTTTTCAGTTCAAAATATTAGTACCTGATTTTATTTGTTGGGCAAGATGAAATTAAATCAACCTTTTCAACCAGGGTTTCAATAAAAAACGTAAAGACACGTGAGTCAACATAATCAATTCTTTCCATCTAGAACTAGCTAGGACAACGGCAAAACAGCTATGCCGTAATATAGAAAAGAAAAATCTTTCCTCAACATGTCATCAGCAATCCATTCCGCCTCGTCAGCTTCTATTCGACAATTTTCACTCAAGTCTTTTCCAGTTTTCCACGATCCTCGTCAAACCGCGGTGGTTACGAAGGGTGGCACGTGGCCAGCGGTCAGTATTCGCCCCGCGGCCGGCCGGTGCACGCCATGGGACACCATTGACCGCTACCAACAGTACCAACATGACGGACGACATTCCAGGTGACTGTGTTCTTATTTTCAAATTTAAAAGACGCCATGATTGTCTGGATGGCGGGAAGTTTACGGTATGTGGAAATCTATGGATTTATTGTGGTTTTTTTTAAGTATTGGATTGGCTTAGGGTTGGTGAATCTTTTTACAGTTTTTTCACAGCTATTTTCCCTGTCAAAAACCTTTTGACAGGATAAATAAAGGGCACTATACTGCTAAATCAGAGGTAAAATAATAATGAAAGGACAGTAGGTCTATTCTAATCTATATTTCATGTCGAATGTTTTGCCAAAGTATTAAAAAAAGTGAATTAAAAGAGCGAGAATTAACCTTTTAAAAAATTGCATCTGTAGATCCACAAAAACTTCGATTTAAACGACGCCATCATTGTTTAGATGGCGGGAACTTGATGGAATGTGAAAATCTATGGATTTATTGTAATTTTATGTATTGCTTTGGTTCAGGGTTGGCTAAAATTTTCAGTGTTCAGTTTTGTTCTTTGTTATTGTAGCTATAGATGTTGTTCTTTTATGTATTCAAACTGGCAACTGTATTCATACTGACGTGTTGAAATTGCAATTCCTTAATTTAATTTTAAATGCACTATTTAGTATTTGTAAATTACATCTAATTGCACTTCTTCTGGTATAAAATACCCTTTCTACGGTTCTTCCGACACATGTTTACATGCCAAATAGATTTGGCTCTAATCTCTCACAAATCACTGATCTAATCTAATGGGTCTCTTGCTATTCTTGAATGCGCCAGCATTCAACACACATATCTTGCAGATAATTGTGCTCATTCACTATCTAGCTAACATAATAAGAAGCAATTAAAGGGTCACCAAATGCTCTACTATTCATACAAAAATCTAGTCTTTGTTTAATCTATACATATAAAATTCAAAGTCCTGACTGTCTGACTGACTGATATATCAACACACAGCCCAAACCGCTGGTCCTAGAGACATGAAATTTGAAGGGAATTCTTTGTGAAGAGTACCTAATTATCCTCCAAGAAAGGTTTTTTCGAAATTCCACCCCTAAGAGGGTGAAATGAAGGGTTGAATTTTCTATGAAACTTTATATTCTCTGGGTCGATCGACTTGAAATGGTGTACACACTCTTCAACTAAAATTATGAGACACGTGTATCCCAGTTTTTCCAAAATAATCCTCCAAAAGAGTCAAATAAGGCTTCGAAACTCACGTAGACGGGCGCTTAGCGGACAGTGTGGCGCAGGTCGTGCGGGGCACGAGAGTATTTACCTATTAGTAAGTAGGTAGGATTTTTCTGAAGTAGACGTACATATATATGTGAAATCCCGATTTTCGCATTGGCGTATATAGATGCGAAAGTTTGTGATAATGGATGGAGGGATGGATGTTTGTTACTCTTTGTTACTTGGATGAAATTTAGCACACAGATAGTTTTATAACCTGGATTAACACATAGGATACTTTTTATCCCGGTAGTATGATCCCGTGGGACAATTATCGAACTCCACGCAGGCGAAGCCGCGGGCAAAAGCTAGTTCATGTATAAACCTTTTGAAAAAAACTTCCAAGAGAGCCATCTGTTATAGCGAAAAGTTGTATTTATGCCAAAAAGATTTACAAGACCAGTTATGTGTTCTGTCAGCAAGGCTCGAAGGAACCAATCATCAAATAGTAAGCATACTGAACTGAGGTCCTGTAACGATAGTGCTGGCTGACACCGTCTTAAAAGAGGAGAAGCAAAGCGCAGATTTAAAATGTACATACATACGAGAACCAAAGTTCAATGACAGGTGCAAAATAAGACGTTGTTACAGATAAAACATGATCACATGATTCCCAACACTTGATAATATGTTTCCCAAGCGCAGGGTATGAAAGCCATTCCTGTTCCTTAGGAAACCTCCTCCTTCCTCTTGGCAAAGAACAGTAAATCCTGTGAAGTCTGGTGGTATTCAAAACTCAATCCTAATTTGATCACTGCCAGGTTTTCTACACATCACACCAAGCGCATTCCTCTTAGTGTTTGTCAGTGGGATTTAGTTAACTTACTAAGATAGACCAGATAAAATGCCATTAACACCACTCATTGATCACCTGATCACTGATACCATAGGGTACTTCTCGAAGCGGCTTGAAGCTCTAGAATACAGTAGTAAGTCTTAATATGCCTCGTTACTCTAGTGGTCGCAAGCGCGACTACTGAGCAAGAGGTCCTGAGTGGGATTCCCAGGTCGAGTAAAGTGTAATTGGGTTTTTCTATCAGAAATTTCTCAGTAGCAGCCACGAAATTTAATTTGTGCCCGGTTGACGGCAATAGGCTCGACCCCTATTACATGGGACTTAAACATAACTGGGGAAATGTGGGTGTTCTAATGGGTATACTTCTACAAAACCCTTCGGGGATTACAGGCGTGATGTTCTGTTATGCCTTACCATCCAACCCAGAGTGTGTGACTACAGGTACGCACGTTGACGAAACAAATGAGTATGAAAGGATCAAAGCAGGTGGTGTCCTGTAGTTTCTACAAACCATCCTCTGCCTAGCCCTTTCCCAACTATATTGGGGTCGGCTTCCAGTCTAACCGGATGCAGCTGAATACCAGTATTTTACATGGAGCGACTGCCTATCTGACCTCCACAACCCATTTAGTACTGGGTAATACGAAAACCCTTGATAAGACGTGTTATCAGACTTTTTGGACCACTGACTACCTAACGACTGTCAAAGATCTACAAATGACACCCGGGACCAACGCCTTAACGTGCTTTTCGAGGCACGGGGGACACTCGATCGGTATGCAATGGGTGGTCATCCATCTACAGACCAACCCAGGCAAGCACGGCTTAAGGTAGAGATCGAGACCCGAGCGGCTGTTTCTCTGTAGTTTCTACATACCTCCATGTAAAAGGACAAGCCTTTATGTATGTATGTACCTAATGTACCCACCACACGTTTGATTTCCCTTTCTTTTTACATGTTCTTGCCCTTTCACCTACTTCCACAACCAAAGCCGCTATTAAAACGTCGTCTAAGAATTCCGTAGCGGGTTCAAGGTACACCCCAATGTTGGAATTGTAGCATATTTGAGTACAGGTTGACGTGGCTTGGCATATAATTACTGAATACTTCTCATTGGTCCAACATGTTTTATTTAACTACACGTGTATAGCAATAAAATTATATCGATTTGAAAGTTTTTCTGGGTCATAATAGGTTAAACTGTGGTGGCGTAAGTCGAGTTCTAATTGCTTGTAAATTTTTTTTTTTTGAGTACGCGTTGGAACTGCCAGATGGCTGATTTAAGGGGTGGATTTTGCAAGAACAACTACTTTTTAAGTCACGTTCGCACACTTTGTCTTGTATCATTGTATTGTGTCCGTCATCACAAGACATCGTTTAAAAACCTGAACACCTTCACTCCTCTTTCGGACCTGAACCATTTGAGCCTATTTATCCACCGTTAGTTCTATCAAAGGCGCGAATTATACCCAAACGGCGTAAAGTGACGGCGCGGCGCAGGCATTATGCCGATTCAAAACGTTTTCATACAAAATGTACGTAGGCGACGCGCAACGTGTCGTGAATTACACTCAAGCGGCGCGGCGCAGGCACGCCGTTCTTTTTTTTTTCGTTACACTTCTCAGGCCTGCGCCGCACCGTAACCTAACGCCGTTTGTGTAGAATTCGCGCCAAGACTTCCTTTATAACTCGTAACTGAGAAGTTAAATTATATACGACACAACTGTTTTGTTTCTATTGATTAATAAACTTATTTTGATTTGATTTTGAAATTGATATAAATATTAACTATGAATAGCGATAAACCCTAGATATCGCTCTCGTTACACATTTTACCTTACACAATTTTTAACATAAAGACCCCTATACCATAACTCAGAATATAAAAAAAACTGTACAATTTTTCCGCTGCCATGTAAAGTAATGCAGCGACGTTGACGCAGCGTGCATTCTGTGTAATTACCATAAAATAATAAAAATGCTGTGACGTCACGCCATCGCCAGCCAGCCTTGCATGTATGCAGGTACGCATAACGGTCAACGCTCAGTTATAAGCGCTGAACAGGATCTGCATCGCTTCAACTCGAAACTTTCGGAGTTATTTGTCAAAAACTCCATACTCTTCTTCTTCTATATACTGCTTGTTAATAGCAAATTGAATCGACCCAAAGCTCCTGAAATGTGCAAATCACAGGAAACGCAGGACGCATAAGTGCCCATTATTCCCATCACAGGGCATCGTCTATGAATCTCCAACTGAACAGGTTTTCCTTGCTTCGGCCAATCTAAGTATATTTAAAGACTTCCAGGTCAGCCATGGTAACACACAAGTTCAAGTGGGAGATTTTCAGCAGAAAGCACAAATGGTTTGGGAAGGAAAACACTTTCTTGATAAAGCTCGAGTCTGACTCGCACCAGTAGGCATCGTAACGGCATCGCCTCGGTACGAGATCAGCAAGTAAACACAAGCCGATATGATGTTATTCTCGTTCAGTGCTTATAACTGTGCGTCTACCTTAAATGGTGGTGCACTGTACTCTGATACCTCGGTATATGTAGCTATCTATTTGTATGAGTATTTCCTAGTTGGTGTTTGTAATGTATTTGCATGTCACTAAGTGCTAGAAGGGTAGTTTTAGCTACCTACACAGTATACATGGTGAAAGGGACACCGACGATAAAACGGTTACACGTATTCCGTACATCAATCGGAGCAAAATAAAAAAAGTAAAATACAAAAGTCTGTAACCCCTTACAAATTTTCTTTAAGACTTTTTTCTTTTTTTTTTATCGAAGCCTTATTAAAAAAAATCTGCCGTTCCATACATTTTAACTGTGTAGATATTGCACTTTGTATTGTTCCACCATTTCTTCTCAGAGGCCGATAAGAAACGAGGATTCCATCTCTCTCTAAAAAAAAACTATGTGGGGGCCAAGTGCGGGCACATAGTTTATTTTTTTTAATCTGCCGTTACATACATATTGACCGTGTAGGTATTGCAGTTTTGTAAGAAACACCTGTTTTTTTTTTATAACCGATGAAAATTTGTGAAAATGATGTACTGAATACGTGGAATCGTTTTGGCGTCGGTGTCCCTTCCATCCTATATAAACTGAACTGTATGTGATTGACAAGGTTTTGCTACTGACTGGTAGAGTCTACAGTGATAGGTAAACTTACCTGTAAAAGAAAGGTGGATCGCGAGAAGATGGGTGAGCGACATAAAGAGTTGTGAGAGGCAAAATAAGACGAAAATCTCAAGAGACACTAACAAGAAACTATAACAAGAAGAACAATAATAGGATGCTGAATACCTACTCATTGTAATACCAACCAACCCGGGGCGAAAGCTCGACTATGCGACTATGATATACTCAAAGCATGCGACGCGGAAACCACTTTTGGAGCCCAATAGAGCATTGACCCTGATTTTCTAAAAGCTCTTATAATAATAATCTTTTGTTGAATCTAATATCAAGGTCATTTCACTGACTTTTATTAGGCAATTTAATCAGCAAGATTTATAAGCATACTAGCTTTTGCCCGCGGCTTCGCTCGCGTTAGTTTACAATTTGACAATCAATTGGGGATGTACTCCGCTTGTAATAATATAATTCAATCATGATTCGAAAGATACGTGGCGCCATCTATTATCATAAGAACGTTATTGTTGATTTGCTTGGGAACAGTACTTTTTTTCGGGATGAAAGGTACCCTATGTCCGTTCCTGTTCACCAACAACGTATATGTAACATTTCAGGATGAATTCAGTAGTTTAGGCGTGAAAAGGTAACAAACAAACTTACTTTCGCATTTATAATATTAGTAAGGATTTTCTGACCTGTATTGATTCAGGCTACCTGGATTAACACATAGGATGCTTTTTATCCCGGTAGTATGATCCCGAGGGACAATTATCGAACTCTACTTGGGCGAAGCCACGGGTAAAAGCTAGTTTACGTATTAAAAGTCAAGGTAAATAAATACAATACTTAAATTTTCGTGTACCTACGCAATTTGCAAAGCGTTCGTAACTTCAGCTCCCTGAAGGTGGTAAATACACGTCAGGCTATTTCCAAGGCTCACGAAATTCTAGATCTGATAAGAGTAATTACTTAGCCTGGGCTGTCAGCTAAGTGTTTTATTCGAAGGCTGAAATTTACATAACTATTGCTTGTAATGTCTCAGTACGAAGTAAACTGATTAAAGTGGTCACGCTTTGTTAAAAGGTTTAATTGATAATATGACTAAAAGGGGATAACCAACCTTCACGTTTTGAACTCCATGGTTAAACTATGTATGTAACCAAAGAGATTTAAAAGACATATAGAGAGGACATTGGGAATATTGTCATACAATAATTTTCATCCTGAATATTTTCGATTTTGACACACGAATGCTACCTGACAAGCGGGCGTATGACACAGATGACACTAGACAGAACGAATTGTTACTAAGTAGTAACAAGTTTTGGATTACGAATTTCTTCGTCATGACCCGTCTATAGCTAGGAAATATTTAAATGTCTTTGTGTCATATGAATGCGACCTGACAAGGCGACGTATCGCACTGGACTGATCGACTTGTTACTAACGTGTAACAGGTTTTGGAATTGTCAGTTTCTTGCTCTTGTCCCGTCTTTAGCTAGTTATATTTGAATGTCTTTGTATGTAACCTTTTAAAAAAAGTATTCCGTTTTATATCGATGATCGACCAAGTTTCATTTTATGTAGGGTGGAATGGACGTCAATGCACAAACGCTTACCACGTAGGATTCAGTACATAACAACTGAACCCTCATAGAAATTTTTCATCAGTAATTTTAAAAAAAATCTGCCGTTCCATACATTTTAACTGTGTAGATATTGCACTTTTGTATTGTTCCACCATTTCTTCTCAGAGGCAGAACGGAAACGTGGATTCTATCTCTAAAAATGACGTGTAAAACTGATTCCTATATCCTGCTAAGGATCCAAGCATGCAACATCTTCGAAGTTAAAAAAGGACTGTGGACGTATCGGGCTTTATGGTCCAACTTTTTATGAATACTCCAAATTCAAACGTCGATAGCGAACTCCTTTTCATAACTTACGTCATTGGGGTACAATGGAACTAATCCCCTCCAATCAAATCTAAGGACTGACCCAAGGGCATACGTCGGAAGTTACGTGCCCAATGCTAATGACTCTTTTACATTTCAGGGTTCCTTAGAAAGATGCATATTAAAGGAAGATACTATTTAAAAGGGTTCCCAAAACTGGTATCTATCGTAACAGTATATTCATGTCCGACTTTCGGTAAGTTTACAACCGTACATTTCCGAACGTAAAAACAAAACATTTATTCAAAAAAATATCAATCTACATGTAGGTACACTTGCAGCAAAAACCGCTTTGAACAAGAAACATACAAAAAATACTGGTATTTAGCTGTATTCGGTTTGACTGGGAAGCCGACGCCAGCATAGATGAGAAGGCTAGGCAGATGATGACCTGTGTTAAGATCTTGTATTTTATTTCCACAATTTTTCAGCTGACCGCAAAAATCACGGTCATAAACTTAGTTGTGTTAGACTTTAGAGTAACTACTAAGTTCATGCTACGGATCCTTGTACTACGTGGTCTGACACGCACTTGACCAGTTTTACTTTCGATACCAGTAAGGTACCGAGGTACTACATCATTTGGCTACGCGGTGACGTCATTCGACAAGATTAATGTACACGGCACTTTCTAAAAATAGTTACGCGATTTTTGTGTAAAATATTACTTAAGTATTAGGTAGGTATGTGCTTAATGCGTGAAAAAAATTACTTTGGAAAAGCTTGTAGGAACATAGTATATGAATAGGTATGTAGCTGTCTCAAAACCTGCAAATAATATAAGGTGGAAGACGTGGTATTCGTTTGTGCCTCGATGTTCCTTCCACTCTGTCGACCATAACTTATTGTGTTACCTACTTTTCAATACTAATGACAATCGTTACAGCTAGTAAGCAGGAAAGTAAGCAAACAACGGTCTTTGGAGTATAATATGCCTTATATATAAGTCATAAGCAAAACATAACTGAGAACAACGAAAAATCCCAAACATTAGCGGCACCACAAAAAGTACTACAGCGCCATCTATGCAACAAATATCAGAATTCTAAATCGCGCAAAGTTATCCGCGACTTTAAAGTATATAGAAAAATCCGACTATTATCGGCCAGTAGCCCACCAGACACAACAGCCGTCTGGTCGGAAGATCCTCCCTTTTCTATAGGGGATGAACAACTTTACATCCTGTTCTTCATATTCCTATACTGGTGACCCCGGAGTGATCAACCCCAATTTTTACTGACAAAATATTGCCGTGGACAATAACTTGTCTGAATATGCAAGTTTTTTTTATTTATACATATAGTGGACGATGGAAAGGGAGAGGAAGGTCAAAGAGAAGAGGGACGAGTACTGATATGATGTGAAAGAGAAAGGAGTAAATGTGACGTGACGTCGGACAGGGGAGAATGGAAGTACGTGTTGCGTAAACCCCAAGTAGAATGGGACAAGGGCAGGAAGATGATGATGATTTAAGTGGATAACAGGAGTAGAAGAGGCGTTTGTTATTTAAAGTTCGTCTCAATAATATTCCCGTCTGTAAATAATTGGTCTGTGCTTTACTTATATGCAGCCTAAGAAAATAACACGCATCCACAAAAATCATATAGGCTGCATTATGAGTGTGAACACTCGGCGGCACATGGAGCTGTACATTTCCAGTATAACTTGGGCTCGCTTTGTATAGATTTCTTATGTAATGAGAGATCCGCATAAACTGGTTTTGTATAGCTTGATTGGCCGTCGTGCGTACAGAGAGAATTAAAAGATTCAAAGTTCTGTTATTTGTTTAATTTACACACAGTACATAATACAATTGAGATACTTTACAAAGATCGAAAAGCACATGTCAGTATTAGATGGTATAATTATGTAAGTTTTAAGTTCTATTATCACGCTGATGAATTTAACATGATATTATTCAGTTATGCCTGACATCAACCGTAATAAGCCTTGGTAATCAAGCTGAACTTTGACCTATTTTCCATATAGCCCCTCGAGGCTAAAAGGGTAATTAAGGTGGGCTTTTATTTCAGTAATCAGAAACACCATTGTACAATTTGACTGAATTATACCTAGAATACATATCCTTGGGTACCCTTTCAGTAAAGTTATCTAATAACACTTCTCGATCTGGGAATCGTAATTCGTGCTTACCTAAACCCACAGCATAATCAGCCTGTAACGGCTGTAAGGTTCCCACTGCTGAGGCGTAGGCCTCTGTGTAAGAGGTAGTGACCTACTTTTAGGCCCGTTTTAGTGGGCCCGTGGGCCCAGTGAGAGTTGGTGGATCTGAAACCTAGAAACTCTTAGAACCCCATAGAGCCAATCACATTTTTCTAAAACAGTCATTCCATGGTCATGACGCCTGAACCACACGTGTTGCATCACACGATTACGGTATAAAAATAGTAAAAGTACTTACGATAAGTAGGTGTATCGTTCATTATACCATGTCTAAGGTAAAGACTGCAATTATGTGATTATCATAGCAGTGAGTCTAGTGTTGATAAGTGTAATAGTGAAGTGCTGACTTAATTCAACGCATTGTATTGATTATGGCTTTGTTTGGCTACTTGATAAGCAAAATCATATTACTATGCTATGGTTATAAATTTGTAAAGACCAAGAAAGACCAATTAAATGTCTTGTCATTCTTTGGAAGAAAATGTGATCTAAGTAGGTATGGTATATTCGACGGGTCGCTTTTAAAACTCGATTTACCAATTGGTATTGTGTAATTGGATAAAAAGCACCATTCAACTACATTATACCTATTTGCTTATAACTTTGGGCTACGATATCGTCGTAGGATTTTAAAATAAATTTTAACTCGTAGACTCGTAGCGGACCGCTACGAGACCCGTAGCGGGTCTACGAAAAAAACAATCAATGTCTAGGGAATGTAATACAACATTCGGACCTATAGATTAGGAAATAGTAGTCGGAGTATTTAGAAGTAGATTTTTAAGCACTAATTCATACAGCTTAAAAATCTTAAATTCACTCGTAGCTCAAACACATTCGAAACAATAAGTTTTTAAACTGTCATGGCCAGTAACACTATCATTAACTCAAGAAACGGGATATTTACCATGTTTACTGTTTGGTTTGAGTTCCTGATAACTCGGCGCTGTTGCAAGCACCATACACACACACATGCACATTCGAAACTGACTAAAGTTCTAACATTTATTCCACAGAAACGGGCGCGGTGTTCACATTCGGCAAGTCCCACTTCGCCGAGAATGAGCCGAGCCACTTCTTCATCAAGAACGACCCTATCGTCGCCATCTCTTGCGGCGACGAACATAGCGCTGTCATATGCCGTAAGTTTTATTAATTATTTCACTACTTTAATTTTAAAAAAACAGTTCTACTTAAAGTCACTCTTTCCCCTTTAACGAATGTCCTCAGCTCAAACAATCGCCCAAATGTCAGTGCCATTTTCGATTCATATTGACATCTATCTATAGTCCAGCTAGCGTTAATTTACGCCAACATAGAAGCAAACGAACTACTATATAGCAAACCAAAAAGGTGAAGTTCTAAGTTTAGAAACCTTCTTAGATACTATATACTCACGTTAAGGGTTAATATTAGAAGAAAAATAAAGAATCATGCGACTAAATACGAATGGACTGTCACCTTGACCTGCCCCACGCATCATAAAAGATTATGGCAGACCCCTGAAAAACAGCCGGCCACCATTGCGTCGACTGCCTCAGTGACATTGCGTGTTCTGGTCCTATTGTAAACGCGGGCCTGGATCTTAATGCCCCTCTGTTTATTGGATTAGAGTAGTTATCAGTATCAATTATCAGGTTGTTGGTCCGGCTAGCATGCCAATGTCAGACTTAAGACATCGATAGCAGTCGCCGAATCGGCTACGATACCAATGTTGGGTATTAGCGATGAAACACAACACTGAGTTTGAAAAAAGGTAAAATCTTGTTCTGCATGGCTGAACAAGATATTCAGACATGGAATGCATGTCTGAATTCAGTTCTGAACTTGGTTGTTACTTTAGTGTATTATTTCTATTTTTAGTAACGATGTTTATCAATTATTAAAATTCTTTTGGTTTTAATGACAAAGTTATCTGCAGATTCGGTAAGTGGCTTATCGGATTCGACAAAACGTTTGTTTCTTTTGGACCTATACTAATATTACAAAGCTGAAGAGTTGGTTTTGTTGAATGCTTTAATCTCAGGAACTACTGGTTCGAATTGAAACATTCTTTTAGTTTATAACATAATAACATCACGCTACGACCACTACTAGAATTTGTATAATAATTTGACGCGGACGTAGGTTGTGGGCTACAGCTAATCTGAGATAAAGCCGTTCTTAGATTCTGAAATTACTTTATGTTTTTTCAACGGTTAAGCTGTTTCATAGTACCGCGGGTACAGTATCTGGCCTATTTCATCTAAGTACAATGTTCACTAAAAAATATGTTTATTTTTCTAGAGAATGGCCGCGTGTTCGTGTTCGGAGGCAACGCGTGGGGTCAACTCGGGCTGGGCCACAAGGATGAGGTCACCCGACCTAGCTGTGTCAAGTGGCTGAAACCTCACAGAGCACTCTTCGTGGCTTGCGGGAGAGCACACACTGTGTTTGTCACAGGTAATAATGTAGTTGGATGTTGTAAGAATCTTACTTAAGAGTATTCATCCAAAAAGTTGGCAGCGCCGCAAATAGCTGTAAAATATTCACATGTTTTAATTAATTTGGCAATATTACTGTATGGAAATCAGAAATATGGCTAACTAGTGAAGTAGATTCTTAATAATGAGTTGCAATTAAAACACTGAATTTGATGTTGGAACCGTTTTAGCTGTAAAAAAAGTATTTGGAAAGTTTCTAAATACTTTTTTTACATCTAAAACTAAATATTCGGTGTAACGATATTAATTATTGCATTTGATAATCAATATTTTTTTTAAATGAATCAAAATAGCCAAAATATTTGACAGCTTTTGCGCTCGATCTCAAACACCGGGAGCATTCGCCTATAATGTCACGCTCCAAGTATTGATTTGGTACAGAAAGATGTGGTTGTTAAACATTGTATCGTTACAGTGTGCAACCTGTCAGGATACAATTTTTAACAACGACTTGTAACGTAGGTATTGCTCGAAATCGAATCTTGGATTGTTACAATACAGGCAAATGCTCCGGTGATCCGAACCGAATCCATAAATGAGATAAAGATGCCGAAATATCATTACGTATAATGAGTACGTTTTCATTCACCACCACCATAAGTTCCACATCTGTACTTTACAGCCGAAATGGCCCGCAGCAAATCCCATTTCAATAGAAACAACCGCTGTGCGGCGCGTATACAAAATGCACGAAAATGATCTGGGATGATTTTGCAATACAGGCTGCCCAAATCTGCATTAGGTTGTTATCTGTTTTTAGTTGAATAGACAGAGCCTAATGTTAACATTATCTTTTCTCTCGCCAGATTCGAACGCGATCTACACTGTGGGCTGCAACGACGAGGGTCAGCTGGGCACCGGCGACCTGGAGCACCACACCGTGCCACAGTTCATAGAGCTGGAGGGAGAGACGGGACCTATCAAACAGTTGTCAGCTGGCAGCAACCACACCGCTATACTTACCGGTAAATCTCGAGATGAAAAACACAAACAGCCAGACCGGAACAACTATCTGTAGGCCATACAAATATTTCTTCCGTGCGGGGATCGAACCCGCGACACGCACCGCAGCAGTCAATCGCTCAGCCACTGCGCCAACCGTGCCATATGCATTGTGAATAACCTTTTGACTTGCCAATCTAAGCGGAGACAAGTAGTAAACTAAGCAGTAGATATTACAGGGGACTGTATAAACACGTGATCTGTTCCCTCACTCTCAAAGTCGGGTGGGATGGCAATCCGACAAGTCTGGAGAATGATTTAACGTGCTCTCCGAACCCCGGGAGTGTCACACTGCAACCTCCACAGTCGATAATCCTTGACAGGAAAACCTATTAACGTTTTTTGGTCCGACCCAAAAAACTTGTCAAATCAAATGATTTTTTTTCTGCTTGTGTGTTTTGTATGTGTGACTACGCAATTAATTTCATAGCCTTACCTTCTTCTTCGCCATCAGATGACGGTCGAGTGTTCGTGTCTGGATCCAACACTGAAGGTCAGCTAGGACTGGGCGAGGACACCCGGTCGTGCGTCAAGTTCACCGAGCTCAAGTTCATGGAGAAGATCGCCTTCGTCGAGTGCGGATACTATCATACGGTTTTTATAACTGGTCAGTTGGGCAATCAGGTTAAAAAGTATATCTTAGAAGTAAAATCAGCCTGTAACTTTGTTTCTTCGCTTGGACACAAACCTCCTCCTTGTTAGAAGGAGCGGGTCCAAAATAATCAATCTCAAACTACATATCTATTCATATAGGTATATAAAATTGAAAGTCCCTGGAGCTCACCCTGGAGAGGTATCCACTAAGAAAAGGTTTTTCTAAATTCCACCCCTAAGAGAGTGACATGGGGAGTTGAAATATCTGCGAAACTTTTTATTCTCAGGGTCGATTCACTCGAAAATTGATACACATACTCTTCAATCAAAGTTATGAGGCGAACAATTTGAAAGCTGGTGTATCCTCGGGAAAAGTATGTTTCCCGGTATCCCATACACCATGATTAATAACAATGCAACAAGCAGTGTTATTAGAAATCGAGGTCGTGTGCAATCATTGAAATAAAAATACTCACCTTCGTCGTAGCTGGGACGTCCTACGCTACGCCGTAGCAGTTTGCTACGAGGTTATTAATTATGCAAGTGATAGCTACGCAAATCACTACTACTTACTAACCACGTTTCAAATTATCTATTTACGTGACTGGGAACATGTAAGCTCATTCATTAAAATAAGAATATAGTCTTTTTTAATTATTTATTACGACTGCCTCGTTGGTCTAGTGGTCGCAAACGCGATTGCAGAGCGTAAGGTCCTGGGTTCGATTCCCGGGTCGGGCAAATTGTTATTGGGTTTTTTCATCAAGAATTTCTCAGTAGCAGCCACGGAGTCTGGATTTGTGCCCGGTTGATGGCAATAGGTTCGCCCCCTATTACATGAGACTTAAACATAACTGGCGAAATGTTGGTGTATTATTTGGTAGACTTCTGCCTGATGTTATGTTATTATTTAAATTAGATTTTCTGTGTTGTCATAAAATAATTAAACTATATTTACATGTTATGCGTTTGAACGTGTTCCTTATCACTAATTTACCCTGTGGTTCTTTCAATGTTCTGAGTCGTAACCAAAAATATACAATAGTAGCACACTTATGTACAGTATTATGTTCAATTTGTCAAACTTTCGTGAATGAAAAACACAGTACTCATTTCATTTTATTACTGAATTTAATCTGTTTATTAATTAAAGCGCTCCTTATACAGGTTGTAAAAAAACAAAAGGTTCTAATCACACAAACTTTAACATTTATGTATTTAAACTGATCAACCTACTAACAACACCTATTAATACATTTAACTGTTTCTCCAACAGCAAAAGGCGCTGTCTTCATAACAGGCGACAATGAGAACCAGAAACTAGGTATACCAGACAAACCCACCACAGTATACGTCCCCACAGTCTTACCACTAAGCATCCCTATAAAAAGCGCCTGCTGTGGCGCTGCCCACACCTTCTTACTCTCCATGGACGAATCCAAGATCCTGACCTTCGGGTCGAATGAAAAAGGACAGCTAGGCCTCCCTAAAGAGGTCGAATATGTGATGGAACCTACCGAGATTGACATGGAGAAGATGTTCGATGGATATCAGCTGAAGCTGGTCGCATGTGGAGCGATGCACACCGCGTTTGTGACAGGTAATATTGATTTTATTGTAGAAAAGTTTTTGCAAGCTTGTGACTGTTTAGTCGACGTAAGACAGGCTGTGAGCGGCAAGCTCTTCTTATGTGCTATTTAAACGTAGATCGAGAACGTATCATTGTTTTTAAATCTGTGATAGAAATTAAAAATGCTTCACTTCTACTTTTTACCGTGTCTTGTGACAAATTACTCTAAACGAGTGAACAGTAAACAAATAAAAGTTCGACAATGTCAGTTTGACCTCAGACCTTTCCGTAAACACAACTGCGTACGTACGTGACTAATATTTATATACACACTTTGCATTCACTGAATATTAAGGAAATGACACACATTCAATTTATGTAAAAGCCCCATGCCAGCTCATCAAAAACGAGCATTTATTAGTGGCACACATTCGATATCTAATGTAATTGGCTCATTTTCATTGTCACGTCAACATACATTGTGTCTAAATTGCCCTCGGCGGGCGGTATGATCAGTATTCGATTACCATTTGTCGCCGCTGGTCGTATAAAACTTAATTTTACGTTGCAGACAACGGATTGCTTTACGCCTGCGGCGAGTCCCGGCACAATAAACTTTGTTTGGAGGAAATCGACGATGCCGACAACGCGAACGAAGCAGTCCCCAATCAATACACACCTAAGCGGGTCACCGCTATGAATGGGCACATCGTAGACAATGTGGCCTGCGGAGGGTGCCACACCTTACTCACCGCCACCAAGGGCTCCAACGCGGACTTCACTAACAACGACTTCAACGTAGTCGACGATCAAACTAGACAGATCTCCCTAACCGAACTCCCGCCGCTGAAAGTACCAGCCATGAACAAATCCGACGAGCACTCGCATGTAATCGAGGACATCACGAACTCTAACGTTGACGTGCACAACACCGATAACGTGAATGGAAATGTGAACGAAGAGTCCGGATCGATAGATTCATTAGAGGCCAACGTCAGCGGCTCCCACATAGTAAACATAAACGACCTTGAGAACGAAAACGGAATCACGCATGACGCGCCCGATATACACACAGACGCGATTAAAACGCTTGCCTCTAATGAAGAAAAAAAGGTTTTGGAGGTCATCGAGAGTATGGATACGATGGCCGATAAAGCTGAAATTAAAATGGAAGAAGTTGTTACCAGTTTTAATGATAAAGTGAATGAGAAAGTGGAAATTGTTGAGGAGTTCGTGAAGAAAGCTGCAGTGGTTCCTCCCATAGTGCATGATGAAACGAAGAAAATGCACGATGAAGCGAAGAAAATACACGATGAAGCAAAGAAAGTTCTCGACATACCGAGCAAAATGATAGAGGTAGCTAACTCACCACCTCCAAAGACACCAATATTACCAGAACTGCTACACATTCCTGACTTAAGTCAGATAAGTCCGGTTCTCAGTAAACACAGTGACGATGGACAAAAGAGTGAAGGTGGGCAATCTGAGAATGAAACTATTCCCTGTGGATCAGACAAGTCCAGTCCGCAGGCAGGGAAAACTAAGACGCAAGCTGTGATGCCTATTGTTAGGAGTGAAGACCATATTGATGGCCCTGAAGACGCAGAGCATACCGAGGAAAGTGACGTTGTAGTTCACAAAACTCCGGAGAAGGGACGCTTCGCGCGAATGTTTCAGACGATCAGAGATAAAGAACATTCTTGTATGGGCAAAGGAAAAGTCATCGAAGATAAAGTAGTTGGTGAGTTTTTATCCTTCAATTTGTTTACTTTACATTATTTATGGCTGTATCTAAATATATAGTTCTAATCATTTTCACATTTACCTTTTTTTCAAGAGACTGATACCATCTCTTTTATTCAAATTAAATTTCATTTTGGTCATGGTCTCCATTATTTAGATTGATGACGATCAGGTAGAACAATAAGGTATAACACCCGAGTATGTTTATTTATTACATCAAGGGCATTTGGAAAGAATAGATTTGAGAAACTTCCTACATAAAAGGGGAACGAACGAACTACTTCTAACGGGTGAGGTACCTTAAGATGCTTGTTCTTCATCATAAAAGTGTATTATATAACTTATTCCACCCAAAGCAGTAAATTTAGAACAGGACGTGCCGACACCGGAAGCCCATATCCAGCAGTGATCGTTTTTCGGTTGATATGATGAGGAAGCAGTTACAACAGTGAACCCACCTCTTTCAGATAACGTCCACAAAGGCATCGACACGGCGGAGGACGGTATCCACAAAGTGGAAGAGACCGTCGAGACGGAGATCAGGAACCAGACCAACTCCCGAACGTGCACGATATTATAAATGTTTTGTCTTCTCCTATGTTTAGCTTAACAATAAACGTTTTTATTATTGCTATTATTTCACTGTTTATTATGCCGACTGTCTGTGACCGGAAGCGTCAAGTACCTACTGCTAAAGATAAGCTCATACGGATACGCAGTATTTTCAAACCCGATGATGGTAAAGTAAAAAATTAATTAAATTGACATAAGCTATCGAAAAGATGGTGACAATTATTTTGAAAATCGTAGAAAATTCTTGATATCGCGACGAATTCTAAAGTTTTGCCTAGTTACTGCCAGTTTTTGGTGGAAAGACTTTGAACTGTTTTGGTATCAAACAAAAATGAACAAAAAACGCTTGAAATATAAAGAAATGTTTATTAACTAAACTTTGTACTATATGGCACACTAGCTGTTGCTCGCGACTTCGTTCGCGTGGAAATTTTGGTGTGTATATGTGAGACTGCCACGTTGGTCGAGTAGCGCGACTAATAAGCATGAGGTCCTGGGATCGATTCCCGGTTCGGGCAGTGTTAATATTTTTTTTTTCATTAATTACATAAAGTTATCACACAATGATTTGGAGATCACTTTTAAGGAAGCAGATACTTGTGTTCGGGGGCGTCCCATTAATTACGTGAGGCTATTTTTGCAATTTTTCAACGCCCCTCCCCCTTTGGTGAAATGTCGTGACCCCCTCTCCGTCGAGAGATTGGATGAGATTCGGCTGAACGCCCCCGCCCTTGAAAATATACTATAAATCATAGTTTTATTGTGTTATTCCATCAGGAATTTCTCAGTAGCAGCCACGAAATCTGGATTTGTGCCCGGTTGATGGCAATAGGCTCACCCCCTGTTACATGGGACTTCAACATAAATGGCGAAATGTGTGTGTAGGTACGATTAGGTTCACCTCTGCCCAACACTTCAGGGATTTTAGGCTGTTATGTTTGAGAACTGAAAGCCTGATCAAAATGTGATCATGTATTGATGACTACAAAAGGCGTCCTTTTGGTTACTGTAATTCTGGGCGGCAGAGGTCCGAAACAAAATTAAATGACGATATGGCTTTAAAAACCGGTTTATTTGGCGCTATACAACTTTTTTTTCAAAGTGAACCTTGTTTGGCGCTTTTTATTGTAATACCGTTCTGTATACAACATTAAATAACTTTTTGCGAGAGCCCTAAGACCTCCTTAATCCGGCCCTGTCACAAAATACGTTCCTAGCCAACGTCTACTTACTACTAACTACCTCCCTGCCAAATTTCAAGTTTGTAGCACAAAAAAATGAAGGACTTTCATAAAAACTTGCGCGAGCCCTTAGAACTCCTAAATCCGGTCCTGTCGCAAAATTCGTTATTAGCGGACGTCTACTACCTATAAACTACCTCCCTGCCAAATTTCATCTTTATACGTCCAGGGGTTTTCGATATTTCGTGATGAGTGAGTGAGTGACCTTTCGCTTTTATATATTACTAAACTCCCCTCCCGCACGCGCACCCCGCCTTGGTGACGTCCACTTCGCAACGGGCCGTGCAGCAGAAATCGTAATATTTTAATTTCGCCATAACTTCAAAACCAAATGTCCAATTTTAATCATTCAAAGACCAAATAGTATCTACATAAACTGTACTTAGTGATGAAATAATTTATTTTGATAATGATTATAGCATGAGTAAAATAAATGCGTTTAAATGTAGTCCAAAAAAAATTCAAGATAAAAAAATGGTTGTTGTGCCTCACTCGATATAGATAGGTATAGTGTGTCGCGGACTTTTTTGTAGATATTTATAAGATCTACAATTAATTAGAACATTTTATGGTTCTATCTTTTATAGTTTAGGCAGCGTACGCAAAATAAGTAACTTTTCTGGTTGATTTTTTACACCTTGTGTCCGAAAAACCCAAATATCTTACGGAACCCTATTTTTTTCCAAAATAAAATTTAGCCTATGTTACTCGTGGATAATGTAGCTTTCGAATGGTGAAAGAATTTTTAAAATCGGTTCAGTAGTTTTTGAGCCTATTCATTACAAACAAACAAACAAACAAACAAAGTTTTCCTCTTTATAATATTAGTGTAGACAATTTACTCCAGAATATCACAGCAATACTGTTACGTTAATAATACAAAATCAACTTAATCATGAATTATCTACACTATAAAAATACAGGATGGAAGGGGATATCGACGCACAAACGATTACCACGTATTCAGTACCACACAGAATTCTTTTATCCGTATTTTTTAAAATATAGTGCTGTTCTTTACATTTTGACCACGTAGGTACCTACTACCGAGTCCACTGACAACCACTTTTCACTCTTATGCCCTGAGTCTCCTGAGGGCTTTCACACTCAGGGATTGCATTTTTATCGTTTCTTCGTCGATATCCCTTCCACTCTGTAACCGTCTGTGTGGTACCTAAACTACAACTAGGTCTATCTATTTGAATCTTACTACATATTTAAATATTCGAAATACAAAAACCTAAAAAGAGTACATAGAAGCAGACGAGTTGTGTTTGTAGTAGTGAATCCTGCAGGGTATTCTGAACTGCATCCTCAGCCTCCTGCCGATCTCCATGACTGCTTGACGCCTGGTAGTCCGCATCCAAACAGCTGGAAAAGTTATTTCTTTATAGAACATGATGACAAGTTACAATGTCATAGCTCAGAGATTAAACTAGCCTGAGTTTATTTGCTTAAACTTCAAGGAAGTACGTTCACCAAAAACTGACAAATTTCTCCAAATGATTATAAACCATAAAATGTATGGTTAAATTCAAAATCGAATGAGAAAATTTGACAGTTTGTGGTAACTTGATGCACTGTTGACTGTACCTACGGAACAGTACATGCAGAAGGGCCATCGACACACAAACAGTTACCATGAATTCAGCACATAAATATAGGTTCCCTGCGTCAAAACTGTGTCGGTTCTTAAAAAAAAACAACTGTTACATACCTTTTGACCGTGTACCTACTTTTGTATGAAACACCCATTTTTTTTTAAACACTTGCGCGCTTGTGTTTCATCCTAATATTGGTAACCGTGTGCCATGTGGCTCGATGTCCCTATTACACCGCGTATACATAGCTCTTTATAGTATGAAATGGAACAGTTAATATAATGACTGAAACTTACAGACTTTATTTTTGTCTCTAACATTGACAACAACTCCAGTGATCTCGTCCGAATGCTCGAAGGTCTCTCCGATCAAAAGCAACACCTGAAAATGAAATTATCAATGCCATTCTAAAATCAACTTAACACGTTCAACGCTTGTCGGACAATGTTGGGCGACACCAGTACGTTCCGTGTTCCGTATTTTATTCCGTGGCGTTGAACGTGTTAATTTACCACTTACACATAGTTGTATGTGTGTTTGGCAAAAAAAAACAATTCTACTAACAACAGTCACCGAGTTCCGAAATTAAGGTTATTTTGCAATTTTTTAGTCGGTTGTATTGTTTTGCTAAAAAGTTTTATTTTTATACATTTCCATTTTTAGTTGGGGTACACATTGTAACTAGTACCTAGTATCATCAACATTATATGGAGTATATTAAATACGTATTTAAAGATGCTATTTAACGCAAAAATGAAATGATAATAACAAAGCCAAGGGCCAGGGTTCCAGGGCCGTAGGCAAGGGGGGGTTTTGTGGGTTAACTCCCCCCCCCCTCTCTGTAATCTCGTGCAACTATAGAGAAACCAACCTATCCTAAGCTGAATGCAAAAATTTTGGCTTTTATATGGGACCTCCCCCTCTTTCCAATAAAAAAACAATCTTCGCCGACGAGGTTCGGAATTATCGCTGAACATACAGGGTGTAAACGGATCCTTCACGAAGCCGTTAACCAAGCATTCTGTACATCAAACTAAGTAACTTTACGCAAAAAAAATTGCTGGGAAACGACTTTTTTTTTGGGTTCAAAAATCACGTTTGACGGTAGGACTCAATATAACGCACTCAGAACATTATGCTAATCATTATGCATGATGGATGGATTGAATCTAGTACGGGGGTCGTGAATGTGTTTAAAGTAAAAATCTTACATTAAAAACATATATTTAAAAAAAAACTTGTGACAAAGTTGGAACTTTGACCCTCAATATCTCCGTAACTAGAAGGTTCCCAGGTATGGTCTAGAACAAAAAAATAATCGCAATGACGAGGAAAGCAAATGCCTTTCGGCTTCGTTAAGGGCCTTTTTACACCCTTTATACACACACACAAACATTTAGACGAATTGATAACCTCCTCCTTTTCGAAGTCTATTAAAAATTGGAGAGAAGGATTTCAACAAGGTGTTATGATCATAATGCATGAGACAGCATAAGCCCATCATGACTTTATAATAACTCCCTGACTATGGTGACGTCATCTAAATTAAGTAGGTAGATAATAATAAAATGGTTTCCTTATCAAAGGTTTGAGAGAGCACTCATTTTGCTCAAGTGTAGCTGAAACAAGGTCGGCCTATATTTATTTATGTAGGTTGTAGTAACCTAACCGAACAAATAGTTTTTTCTGGAAATAAAGTAGAGATAATATGAACGATGTACTTATTTCCCGTCACTATAGATCGCTTGCAACTATAATTGCATCGAATAGGTACCTATCTAACGCATATACGAGTGACTAAGAGTACTGCGTACCTACAAGAAGCCCCCCGAACAAACGGACATCAATAGACCGGACCTCAGCAAAGTACGGGGAAATCCCAGAAAACATAGAACTAACGTGTCTAGACGCATCAATCTACAAGCTATACCTACAGCTACATTAACTTTATTAAAACTTTAAACTATTAATTGATTTTAATAAATGAATGCGTTGTATTTGTGCAAAAACAAAGATTATCTCTTTCTTTCAATCTTTTTCCCGAAATTACGCCATAATAAAAAGGTAATCCTCATTTACTTACCACATCTGACCAGATGGAATCCATATACACAGCTTTAACGCCATCTAGCATGAGTAGCCACCGACCACCTTTCTTGTTCGCTTGATCCTCCCACATCGGCGAGATTCCCTTCTTAAACACCATGTAGTCTTGTCCAAGCTTCAGTTCCGAAGGTACCTTCATGTGGTGGTACAAACTGTAGGACCAATCATCATCTGAGATAGGGTTAGGTGTAATAAATGTAACAAGCAAAAAACAAGCTGTACAATCAACATGGAACGCTAATGATTATTTTCTTCTTTCGTCCGTTAATTGTCCGTGCTATTAATCGTTGAGGAGTTCTCTCGTGAGGAGACGGCCCTGGCTGCAGGATAAAGTCATATCTGTCATGACAATGTATTGTCACCAGAACTAAAGGCGTAGGTATGCAAAATTTCAGCTCAATCGGATACCAACAAGTGGTCGAAAAATGGTTTGCAAATTTCGAAGCGGACAACAAAAAAACTGCATTAAAATCGGGTTTTCCGTTTTGGAGATAAAATCGTTCTTCAAAGATAAAACACCTCTCCATAAGTGTCATACGTGTTAATGAAAGGTGCAAGAACTACAGATTTGATAGGTTCTTCTTTTTTTTCGTGTGGTTATTGTGTAACCTGGTGACAGAGTTTTTATGCCGCCCATGGACCTCTGACTTGGCTTTTTTGATAGGTGTAACAGTCACGCTGTGCTGGCTTTAATTTTTTGGGCAGAAGGATTACTATTTAATTCTTCAATATCAATTCAGATAAGTACACTTACCACCAATAGTCTTCAACCGTGTCAAACGAGGTCAGCTCTACTATGTTGGCCTCCCAATTCTTTTCCCGATTTGTGTTCATCCAAAAACTCCACTCGTTTTGTAGAGGATGCTTGACGTTGCCAGCTGAGATTAACATTTTGTCGGTAGCTGTTGTGGCTCTAAAATAATGAAATAAAGTAAGACAATGACTTCTCCTACGGGAGGAGGCATTTAGTCAGCAGTGGATGGAACAAGAGTTCACAAGAATGCCAATGTGTGATGTTGATGAATTCAACTAATGCGCACTAATGGTATCACAGACCACACATTGACTTTACTAAGTAAGCGTTTGATAATAATTCGGACCTTATTTACGTCCAATGTACTTATTCGTAGAAGGGCATGGGAGCAAACGTTTATTACGAATATGAACAATAACACTAAACGGATATAGTTGAGATTCGTATGCTTACTTAATAAATTCAATGAAAGAGGACTCTGTTAATCTTGGCATAAGGGTTCTACTTGTAATAAACAGGAAGCTGAAATACTAACACAATGGCCAGTGGGACAATGTTATTTAAAATAGCATACGCGTGTGGTAAAACTTGAACTTAGAGGACCTTGTACAGTCGCCTCGATACAGTCCCTTCACAATTGGTGCTGTGATGATATGTAGTTGCCTGTGAAAGCAGCCCAACAGTAATCTGATGTAATGAGAATGTACATTACTGTATTTACTGTATTTATTTAAACTTCATGTACAATTTAATAGTGGTACATAGGCGGATCAAACTCTACCAGTCAACCTTTGATTCAAGTAGGACAGCATTCTGATAGAGTAGGAACAGATCGCCAGCTCAAGCTACCCGAAACTGTCAAATTTTCCCAATCAACATTAAACCTAATTCTATAGCAATAAAGTTGAAAATCTATTAAAGAAATTTGACAGCTTGTAGTAGCTTGATGTGCTGTCGTCTGTACAAAAAAAAATACCATTTTGCTATCGTGAATTCGCATACATATATGTATACAGTGCACACAATAGTACATCTAAACAGATAATTTACTAAAGTGTGACAATAAAAACTACAATAACTGCGAAAGGAATGTATTATTTTATTATCATAACTGTTCTAACCCGATATTAAATATCGTATCTATGTGGTAATCGAACCCGCGACCCGCAGTCCTTACAGCTGTTTATCCACTTCGCACTTGCGCTAACAGAGCATTGCATAAAAATATTTTGTAAAAAGTAATCTATTGCAACTTTTTTTTGTTTAGGAAGAGGTTTTTGTTTTCAAATTAATTACATGTTTCATAAACTAAGTAAGTACTTAAATGTTGAATAGGAAATTAATGTCTATCTGATTGCATTGTTATTAACGCAATCAGATTGATAAGTGTTAGGTACCTTTATCCTATTGTATTCGTTTATAAAATAAAATATTTATTAAAACTTTATGCACAAGTAAAACTGTACACAGGGGGACTTAAAGCCTTGGGCGTTTAAAAAATACTAATATTAAAAAAAATCCGTTTCAACTTTTACAGACACATTTGCGCCGACATATCTATTTTCTCAAGTACTAGAAGACTAAATACAGAACTTGGTTTAGGGACTCACCGATATAACCATAGAAATTAATAATATCCTTGAATGTAACTGTGTCCGAATGCGTTGCTCCACTAACAATAATATTCAAATGGACATAACTTATAACTTCTACTGTTCACTTCTTAGAGTACTTGTTCACAACTCTATGAATCACTATGCATACGGAAGCCCCGAGTACGTGTAATCAGTGTGGTCAGCGTAGAATTTAATTTTAATATGGTAGTTAATTATAAGAATTACATATTAAATAGTTAGTATTTATTTCTTGGTACAGTCAACAGCACGTCTGTGTTAGGTAACACTAGAACTACGAAAAGGCATCCGCAGCCATTACAAATCTTATCTTACTTACAAGTGATAGAATCTGAATCAACCTTCAAATTATATAGTACAACGTACAGTTCGGTGTTGAGGCCAATTTTGTATACCTTGTACTCCTCAGACGTACCACAGGTAGACGTAGTCATGACTGCTACACATGCCGACGACACAGCCATTATGGCAAGTAACAAGCAGCCTGAGCTGGCCACAGAGCAACTACAACAAGGCCTCGACGCTATTACAAAATGACCCCAAAAGTGGAGGATTAAAGCTAGCTCAACAAAGTCAGTGCGGGTTACCTTCACACTTCATTTCTCAGGTTCGACTCCAGTATTGATATTGCACCGTATTACGCGACAAAAGCGTCTGGCATCCATAGTGCTAACAATGTGTAGAGGGGTCTGGTATTGTTTTGTTTTGGAATCATGTACGTTACCCTAGCAGGAAAGTTTCTCTTAGAGCGATATGAGTGGAATGTATAATTAGTGTATAATCTGCTGTGAAAGTTCACCACATAAAAAATTGGTGCGCTTTGTCGTTTTGGAAGAAAACGGAAAAAACGATACCTGCTAGGGTAACGTTTTTCCAGCAGGAAAATTCTGAACGAATGATCGGAGAGAGAAATATTGTGCATGGCCAGAGAGCTTATATTTATGTAAAAAAGTGCACCGAAAAAATTGGTTGTGCGTCTTCACGTTTTCGAGATATTGCATTTCCTGCTGGGTAACGTCTAGCAGAATCGTGTGACACAATCATGTCAGACAATAACACTATCGTTTTGACTTTTAGCAATATTATTCAATAACGCATGCATGTACACTTTTGAAACTTTTTATGGTTATTATGAGCGTCAAGAAGGACCGCATAGTTTTCAGTCAGCTTATACGTTTTCCTATTTAGGCGCTGCGATATTTTTTCGGGTTTTCAAAAAACCGCGATTACTTGAAAATTGTAAATATTTTCTTAAATGTTATTCTGTCACAAATAAAGAGCTACTCGTGTATGTTTATTCGACAGGCGCACACAAAATGGTTTTAGAGGTACACGATTCTGCATACATTGCCATGTAGTGCGTGAGGTACCTCGACACCGCTCATACTATTCTTCGAAACCGACACGAGAGCGTGCACCCGTGTTTCAGAGCGCCGAGCGGACACCCAAAAGGACATAATAATTGGAAAGGAAAATAACAACACATATTAAGACTTTTATATAAAATGGTATTTTAATGTTTTATGGTATACTTGCATCGTTGAAATGCTGTTACAATATGACCGACATAGGCAGTGTTAAATCAAGCCAAGTGTTTTGAATAACATAGGAAAAAGTGCTAAATGTAAAAATATGTTATTATAATACTAATAATTTATATCCTGCAACCAACAAGCTAGCACATTTCGACACAATTACATCTATAGATTACAACTAATGCACGCTTTAGTACAAAAGTCAGACTTACAATTTAACGTTTTCTAGCCACAGACGTAACATACACGTTATATTAAGATAAATTATGTGAGACAATTCCTTAACATCAACCTAAATATCATACTCCTGGTAGCTAATCAATGGTTAGAAAACAACAACAACAACAATGTATGAGATAGCTCACTGTATTGCTAAAACATCTCATCTTACTCACAAATATTGTTTTTAATCACTATTCCTTTTCTCGAATTCAGAAAATCGAATTAACTGAAAAGGAGGACAACTCTGAGTGCACAATGACGGGTGGCAAATCGACTAAATTCAATGTTACAATCGATTGTTTTAGTCGATTTGTCAGCCGTGTAACACTCGCCTGTCATAAACAACACTCAAAAGACATTTTACCTAGCCACCCCATACCACTGTTTATATCGAGTGCACGAACGTTGAGTAGCAACTAAACAGTGTATAAATTCTTAGTTGCCGAACTATGTTTGACCATGGTGTCGCGATGAACTTGGAAGCCTATTTTCCCGTGGATGCCCAGTTGCTCTTTGATTTTCCTGCCGATTTCGATGTTAGCATGCTGCTTTGAAGTGTCCGCTGTCCAAACTCCTGAAAGGCGATAACATTATTTATGTTAGTACTTTTAATATAAGATTAAAATCAAATAGTTCTCCGATAAATAAAAAAATCTCCACACAAAGTGGTTTATGAAGATAACTTATTTCGTTTCTACACCATAATATTTACACAACGAGAGAGACAACAGGGAGTCATAACTTTATTTCCAAAATTCCCTTGTTTAGAAGGTTTTTATGCATTATTTAAGCTCAACTTCATCACTCATTATAAACTACGCCCTGCTACCCAAATAAATACATTAACAAAAACTCGATTGGATTGTCAATGCTTGTCTCGGGCTCGAGAGTTAAAATTCTAACTGACCAATATTTATTTATTCTAAACTTCATGTACAAAAGTGGTTCATAGGCGGACTTAATGCCACAAGGCATTCTCGACCAATAAAAATCAAAAAATATCAAATCAATATTATTAAGTTTAGTGTTCCTAAGCCACATATAAATGAATGCTTTATTGAAACGGGCATAATGTTAACAGCCTGATGTAGTTACTCACCAATTTTATCGAGTTTCGCTCTCACGTTAACGACGGCGCCGCAGATTTCTTCCGAGTGATCGAAGTTTTCGCCAATAAGGAGGAGAACCTGTAGACAGATGAATTACCTTATTTATTAAAAGTTTACACAATTTACTAAGATGAAGCTGCAGATATAAGGAAAAGAAGGAACTTGAGGTTTCATTGAAGTCTGTCACGGAACTAGTAAATGCCAAGCCCGCCTCTGTACATTTGTGTGCTTATGATGTTAAATAATTCAATACAAGTGTGAAATAAATATTTTTTTCTAGTGAAAAGAGTACCAGATAATAAAAATCCAACAACCAAAAGAGAATTTGCATTATGTCAAAAATCATTTTGATTTCAATGTTGAACAGCAGCCTAGTCTCAGTCAATATTATTATTGATGTTGGTTCAACTTTTACTAATGCCTGACTGGGTCAAGGTCAAATCAGCGAAAACAAACTTCGAGGTGGCTACTAATTATTTACTAAATTACTACAAGTAGGGTTCATATAGCCAATGTGAAAACCTATCTTTACATAGTATAAAACAAAGTCGCTTCCGCTGTCTGTACACTTAGATCTTTTAAACTACACAATGGGTTTTAATGCAAATTTCTCCAATAAATAGTGATACAAGAGGAAGGTTTATATGTATATTGCACCCGTGCGAAGCCGGGGCGGGTCACTAGTGAGACATACATTAGCAGTACAGGGGCTGTCTAATGCATTTTTTTTTTCCAAAGCATCACCATCTGCCTAGCCTTTCCCCAACTATGTTGGGATTCCATTAAAATTGGATGCAGCTGAATACCAGTAATTAACAAGGAGTTGCATCCTATATGAGGTCAGATAGGCAGCAGGCCACAACCCATTTACAGTATAACACTAAACTTCTTGGTAAGACTGATTGTTAGACTCAAAGCCAGCCAGTCAAAGCAATTTTAAACAACTAACAATCATACAAGTCTGAGCACATACCACATCTAACCAGAAGCGGTCCAGATCAGAATTGCGCTGCTTCTTCTCAAGACTGATGAGCCACCTGCCTCCCATCTTGTTGGCATCATCCTCCCACATGGGGCGGATACCTTGCTTGAAGACGGCATAGTCGTGGCCTTGGCGCAGCTCTGATGGTAGCTTGATGTGGTGGTATAGTCTGGAAATAAAACGATAGAATAAATTATTTTCTGTAGGTAGTCGTCGGCGTCAGTGTAGGACCTTGTATCTACATTTTTGGCGAAATACATTTTTTCATCAAAATGGATAAATTAAATGTCCTGCCATATAGCGGCAACATGTTGAGATAGCTAGCATGGTCTGTAAAACCGACGAATCTAGGGTCTTCAACATACTTGTTGGTTGTTGGATGAAAATTAAAACATCTTTAGTTTCATCGGTAAAAAGGGTGTTGTTTATTTACAAGGTTTTGCATGTCTGTTCAGGACCAATTACCGGGAAGTAGGAACCAGGAATTCTTCAGAAAGATTAGGTGCATAGTGCTTTCAACCTGTGTATAAATTTCAACACATTATGAATGTGGACAACGTAAATGGAGTATGTGAGGATCGTAGCAGATAACCTTCAGTAGATTCTGTTAACCACATCTGAGAGAGGCGAGTTCACATGTAAACTACATTCTCCAGTCATTATGGTGAAGTTTGGAGAGACCAATGCCCAGTGACCAACCTTTTAGCTAAACGGGGATTATTCTTCTGGCATATATCTATTTGTAAGCTGCTGGTCTAGATCAAAAGCAGTCTTCTTCTTGTTCTTCTCTGCGTGCCTCTTTAACGTCTGAGAGTTGGCCATCAACTCCAAATATTTCTATTTGTTGGTATCAGTTGCAGCATGTCAATTGACTGTTTGGCTCATGATGGTTCATAAAAGTAATCATTTGAGATAAGAGACCTCCGTTATTATACATATTAATAATTAATTTTGCAAAGATACAGGTTGATAATGTTTACGAAGGCAGAATCATATTGTAAATCCAAAGTTTTACCACTCATACAGATTTATGTGACTGTACTGTTTGACTGGTTATATTTATATTCTTTTCAAACTGAAGTATATCAAAAATAATCATTACTTAATTAACCTTAGAGTAAATAAAATTCTTTTGGAATTGTTTTTTGAATAAATAAAGACAGCTGTTGTTTATCTTCAAAATTTTCTATAAGGTAAAGAAACTTTTGTTGTTGATTTTCCATGTTATTTAAATACCCCATTTATTAGCTTTTGAATAAAAACTTCAAAGCCTGATGCAAGTTTGTTGTTTCAAAATAGTTTGCAATTCCAGTCAAAAGCAGTCCTTATGGCAGATAACAGTGTCATCATTAGTATCACGAAATAACATGTTATCAATACAAATATAATATACATAGATAGGAAACTTTAGCAGCGATAACTGTAGTTCATTTTTAGCAACTTACCTCCAGAAATCTTCCACCGTATCGAATGTGGTTAATTCAATTAGGTTCTCCTCCCATGTCTTGTTCCTGTCGTTGTCGTAAAACCAAAGACTCCAAGTGTTCTGTAGAGGGTGCTTGATCAGGAATTCCGGCGGGACCTCAGCATTAGTAGTGCCTTTGGTCTCTATCGTCGCAGACCCCTTGAACACACAAGCCATCATTTTTATACCCTAATCCTAACCTAAAAAATAACTTAATAGAAAATCTGATAAATATTAAAAATATATATCTTAGAATATAATTAAGCTTGTAAAACCCCTTTACGGTTATGTAAAACTAGTAAACTAGCTAAAAACACTGCAAAGGCGAAACAAATGCAACAGTGAAAGTTAGTGCAGCCACATCACCAAATCCCGTAAAAAGTAAAGGAAGTACGATATAATTATTGCCTAATACAGGTAGACGCTGCAATTTACTCCACAATTAATTATAACTACCCACCTCTACTTCTTCAGTATTATTTCCAGCCATGTCACAACTCACAAGAATCTCACGATGCAATTTTTTTTACAAAAAAGAAAGACAGACGGATGTAATGTTGCAAGTCTGCAAGTCTATTTTTTTTTAGTTTATTGGCTTTTTGACAAGCGTTAGAATTAAAAGCCAGTAACAGTGATGATATTTTCACGGTCATTTTATTTGATGAATTATAATCATTAGAAATTAGGCATTATAATCAGTAAAAATAATTAAAATAGTGCTCAAATATACCATTTGGTGAAGTCGAATAAATTCAAAATGTTTTCTGAAATTTGCATATGGCAGCCCGAAAAATTAAACGTCGTTCCGACAGTTTCCCTGAGAAAGATGCCAAAGGAAAAAAAATCGATTCGTTATTCGTTTACGAAAAAAAGCTTAGATGAGTTTTTTCCATTGTCGTATTAGAGGAAGGGATACAAACAATTTCCACCTTTAATTCCTACAAAATCTTCGACGTTTCAACTTCGCAACTCAATAAAAACCGGCCATGTGCGAGTCGCACTCACACGCACACGGGGTTCCGTAGCACCAAACAAAACAGCAAAACTATACCTTATTCAAAACAATTTTCGTTGAATTTTTTTTTTCAAATGATTGACTTTGAGAAAATATTGTTTTAGGAACCTCAATGTCATTTTTAAAGACCTGGCAATAGACACTCCGCACGTATATGTTTTATGTTTTTTTTTAGTTTGTTTTCCAAGTATGGGGAGCCCCTTTATCTCTTATTTTTTTATTTTTGTATAAAAATCGTAAAGCGGTTCAAAGAATACATCTACCTACCAAGTTTCAACTGTGTAGTCCTAATTATTTCAGAATAAAGTGGCGCAGTGGCTGTGACATAGAGATGGAGAGACATGACAAATCTATAAGGGTTCCGTTTTTTGCCACTCGGCTTCGGAACCCTAAAAATCGGACATTTACTAGCACTTAAATAGAATTATTCTTCTATTCGATAAGCATTTTAATCGATACAAATAGTTCCTATTGGCAACATTGGCGAAATATCAAAATAGATCCTTCAAATCAATTTGCCATTTCCTTCAATTTCATGAGAGCGGCTTCGTTCTTTTCATAGTCTTGGATTTACCGGTCCCGTCCAATTTGATATTCTCAATAAACAGTGCAATTAACGTTTAATAGCTAAAAATGTCTGTCCAAACTCTGCTGCTAGACTTCTCGGTCGACCCCGCCCGTCTGGGAGACGAAAACGGCCAAAAAACAATATTCGGTCAATTGCAAACCGTGTTGAAAGACTATATACCGAATCTTATTTTAGCCACTGAGTTAAAACTGGAAGGTGGTTCGCTGAAGCTGTTGACTGGCAAGAAGGGCACTACGGTGTCAGTCAGACTGTTTGACCGTGGCCTTGTCACTGTAAATATTGAATATTACAAGGAGGAGAACGAGGAACCATTAATTAACCTCAAGGTAAGCGCGCTGGATGATGTTACATTAGCGAAATATATGAAAGTATAGCACTTTATCGAACCAAGTATTCATAAATTACAGGAGTTGTCTACCTATTTCAATAACGTACGACGCTGAGCGATCTTTGATCCTAATTTCAAATAGGGATGTAAGTCTCGTAAATAATTCCAGAATCGATTTATTTTTGTTTATTTAAATTTCTGACTAGTTTCTCTCACTATAATATTACAGGATGAATAGTAAGACTGCCATCTATATTGTTATACAAATTACCCAAAAATATTTAATTAAAAAGTTATATGTAATAGTAGTTGTATTCATTTAATCAAAGTTACGGTAGGATCAACAGGGAATTTGATTATTTATTGTAATAAATATTTCTCCCTATGAAAGCTAATAATTATTTTTAACCATTTGCTCAGTTGAGTCAACAAATCATTGTAATTCTGCAAATTAATAAAATCTAAAAATATATTTAATAATGCCTTCAGTTTCTCTTAAGTTGATAGCAACAGTCTCTAAAAGTATACATAAATATTTTTCGATAAAATTACCAAAAAATCAGATGCTGATTGGTTCAGAAAAAGTTATTTTGAATTACTGCTTCTATGCATTAGCCCTTCTATATTTGATTTGTTTCACATTTATTAGCCTTCAAAGGTTTCTGAAATAACCAGAATAATAAATAACGATCATAAACATGTGAAGGTTGAGCGTTACATTTTATTTCTAGTGCTCTAAACTACTGGAAAGTTCGGTAAGAATGTCATTGGACTGCGAAAGGGTAAAATTATTCCCGACAATCAAACGGGGTTATAAATTTGATGTTTATCTCACTAGTTCAGGTTAGCGCCTATACCTGTTCTATTTATTACCCCCTTTATTTAACTTAGTTTGATGACATTGCCCTTACGTAAAGTTATTTTTGGTTTTAGCTATATTTTAAATACATTGTTATTTTATTACAGTTCAGCTTTAAATTTTACACTTACTTTTATTATGTTTATTTAAAGTTACAATTATTATAATATGAGCACAAAGCATGTAAATATTATATGTTTCTATCTTATTCATTCACTTAAGCATCGTCACTTAAATCAGTCTTGTAGCACCGATACATTTTTAATTTTCAGGATTTAAAATCATTTACATAGCAACTAATCCTTTTCTTCTCCATGAGATCTGTACATAGATTATTCAATCTGATTTATGTGTTCATTTTGAGACCTATGCAAGGATTGCAACTATCAACCAAAAAAATACCGCTATTTGATGAATTTATTTTAAAATATTTGATATTTAAATCTAGTGGGTTATTGGCTTTTGTAACACCCCTACTCCAGGTCTGTGAATGACCATAAATCAGTTTATTTACTGCCTACTCTGACACTCAATTGATAGGAAACAAGCGTTCAACGCATTTGCAGATTGTGCACAGCCAATCAAACATAAAAGCAAACACTCAATTATCTGATTAACAAAGTTTCTTCCGACCTTTCACTCGCTGGCACTTTTCATATCTAATCATAATAAAAACGCACAAACATTTCACAATTTTTTATAATCATAGAATAGGAATTATGCTATGTACTCCCACCTAATTTTTACAACTAACAGTTCTATGCATGTTTACGTACATTTTCTTAGACCCAACCAGTAGCAAACTAACGAATCTTCCAGTATCCAAGAAGACGCTCAACCTAACATTTTTTGGCCTAAAATTTATAAAACTATGCATGTTAGACTACCTGCATTCATTTTTTTGTTTTTCCTTCTTTATGATTTATTTTTTCAATAGTCGGCGAGAATAATGGAAGGTCAACTGAAAAAATACATCAATATTATAAAATCTCAAGCTTACGCGCCGCTAAAGCGATGCCTCTTCGGCAGGTATTACCCAACCTCAGGTCAGTGGTATATATTATTTTTGGCGCCAAGTTTTTATTATATTTCAAGTGCACTTTAGATCATTACATAAAATACTCATTTGAAATAATGTACATATTATTATTCAGTATTAATTACAAACTTTAATTAAATTAAATCACCTGTAAGCTTAGAAGCTCCCTATTGTAGTTAACTTAGTGTCAAAATACTTTGATCCAAAAAGATGACACTAGAATTTTGTCTCTATTTTCAAGTAATGTTTGTGACTAAACTGTTAACCCTTCCCCTGCCCAGTTCTACAGAGCATTAAAATACAAACATTTTACACAACAGATTTGCCAATTTAAATTCATTAAATAAACAAGTTGTCAGTTATATGTCTGCTTATAAATACAGGGTAATATTGAATTTCGCAGACGAACGCCTACTAGAGTACGACATCGATGCGGTCATATTCGATGAGCAGTCGCCTTTCCAAAGAGTCCAGATTGTCCATTCCAAAACTCTTGGGAACATGTTGGTGCTAGATGATTTACAAAGTAAGTTTGCTGAACAAACATTCGAAGTTTGCACAATTGTTCAAATATTCGTGTTACATGATCAATACAAAATATACCATATTTCAATGGGGGTAAAGTTTATTTTGTAATACTAATAACACGAATATTTGTTCAAATACTTGTATATTAGATAAGATAATAAAACCTATTTTGTTTGCTTTCAGATATCTCAGAGGCTGATCTCATTTATACTGAAACTTTGATGCAAAGGGGCAAGGAGAGCTATGAGGGGAAAGAAATCGTGATTTTAGGTAAAAACCTCTTTTTTAACCTTTTCAAACCTCTGCTAAATTTGAACAACGACATAAATCACCGTAGATTTGATCAAGCACTTTCTGCACGCGAACTATACACATACACATAATTATACACTTCCATTTATGCCAAATGTATTCACCTTTTAAAGGGTTATAATAAGTTATAACAGCTATTCATGGCCCTGTATCTTATCTGCTTTATTAGGAGGGATCCTAACAAAATTATTGGACATGGTTGCATTGGTAATGCATGCGTAAATTGTCTTGTTAACCTTTTGACCGTCTTGTTACGCATCGAATTGTCACTCAGACGCCAATAAATTAGTCGTAACGGAAAGCATCAATAGACATATTTTCAGTAATTTGATGTGACTGAAATTGCGGTTCCATGTCAAAATCTTCTATTTTATTCTATTAAAGCTCTGGCCACACAGTGGCTAAACCCACACGGGAGGCGGCTATGCATTTATTAGGAAGGCATCTTGACAGTTTGAACTTCTCCAATCCAATATGAGTTAGTTGACATAATCTGCGCCAGCTTATTTCCTGGAATGTCCTGCATCCCTGGTAGTCGCTTCAGTTCCGGAGCTTATTCTCTAGTTTTTTGCCTGAGGCTTCGCTGCGCCGGCCGCGCCGATGTGGAATTCGAAAATGTTCACACGAGAACGTACTTCATTATCTGCCTAGCCTTTTCCCAACTATGTTGGGGTTGGCTTCCAGTCTAACCGGATGCAGCTGAATACCAGTATTTTACATGGAGCGATTGCCTCTCTGACCTCCACAACCCAGTTGGTATTGGGTAATACGAGACCTTATAGTAAGACTGGTTGTCAGACTTTCGGACCACTGACTACCTGTAACAAGAACGTACTTCTGGGATAAAAATCCTACGTAGCCAAGGACAGGTTATAGTCTACAATGGAAGCCGAATTTCGTAGAAATCCGATCTGACGTTAGGGCGTGAAAATAAAACAGATAGTCCCATGACAGAGTTCTTTCGCATTCATAATGTTAGTATGAAATAAAGTATGAATGTTTTCCCCTTGTTAAATAGGGCTTGAAACACACCTAACTGGCAAAATGTGGGTGTAGTAGATACTTTACCTTACCTACATGATCTAATATTACAGTCGCAGCAAGGTTACGTCGCATAATTCTATTTTATCCGTCGTTCATTCAATATTCAGTTACTCAACGCCGCCGTCGTAAATATATTTTATAAGACTTACGAGTACTTACCTGTTTCTTGATAACGCACACTTACCGCCTGGCTACCTTTTTATTCGCAACAAAATAATCATAAGACGATTCTCTTTTCTTTGCTGAAACTCGTTTCATGGGAAAAAGAGAGGGTCTCTTTAAAAGTTTTTTCACCTTTATTCACTGGACTGGTGCGGTTTGGGTTTTAGGACATGCTGGTTTCCTCACTATGATTTTCACCATTGTGGGAGCAGTAATGCGTTCGGCTGGGTTCGAACCCACGACTCACAAGTCGGAGCCGTTACTACGGAGCAATAAGGTCGCCTCCCGGAGTCATCATCTGCCTAGCCTTTTCCCAACTATATTAGGGTCGGCTTCCTGTCTCACCGGATGCAACTGAATACCAGTATTTTACATGGAGTGACTGCCTATCTGACCTCCACAACCCAGTTAGTACTATGTAATGCGATACCCCTTGCTAAGAATGGTTGTCGCCTACTCACCTCCCGGAATCATGGAACGTTTTGTCCCCCTTAATCCAAAAATCAAAGAAATCAGTTATAATTTAAATTTTAAAAGTTCCGTAAGAACATGTTTGACTTCATGCTCATATTATTGAACTTATTACTTTTGAACCCATTCTTGTTCTTCTTCTTTGTGTTGCTAGTTAGTATTAACCCGACCCGATACAGATGTTAAAAGCGGATGCTAATTGAAGCCGCACATGATACTTAGCCCTCTCAAAAAAGGAAACGTTACCAGGGACATTTTAACCTGAAGCAAAAGTTAATAAGGGAGTGGCCCCCTTTATTGACGCGGGCTTTCGATTCGGACGTCGTGACTCGACACATCGCGTGAACTATTTCGCTTTTAGGGCTTGTTTCACCACCTGCGATTACGTTCCCGTTAACTTACTTGGTTGATAATTTCATACATATTCTGTGCCATTTTTGAACTTAAGTAGTGGCTATTCGGACGTCGTGAAATAGGCCGTTACTGTAGGAAGATAAAGTTCTTTCTGAGAGGTTCAAGCTAGTAATATAATCACAGTGTGTGTGGTCACTCTCTAAATAACGTTACTACCTCAGGTGTCGATGAGTTATTGGTCAAACTACGTGATAACTGACAAATACTTGCACTGACTGCCCTCAATGTACAGGTCCACTCAAACCTATGCGGTTCTTTCTTCAAAAGACCATCTCAGACATTAATCTGCACGGTCCTCATGTTATGACTTGATCAAGATTGTCTGAACTTTTAAAGAGACAGTGACCTCTGGGTTTCTTTAAGCTGTTTCTTGTCAGGTACGAAATACCGTATCATCTAGTTTTAAAAAATAACCAATTGTGACGTAAAAGTCTTTTTTTTAAACCAACTTCCAGAAATAAATATGATTTATTTATGGCACCTAACTAAAGCATGCATGCACCCAGCTTCCGATCTAACAGGGGACTAATTATTTCAAGGTGGCGGCGACGGCGCTCTGTTATACGAGCTGCTGAAGGAGAAGCCCAAGTACGTGTGGATGTTGGAGATAGACGAGGTGGTGATGTCCGCCTGTAATAAGTACCTGCGGCCCATATGCGGCGACGTGCTCGAGAGAAGAAAGGGGCCTAATTATGAAGTAAATTGTTTGTTGACATCGAATTGAAATCGGCTTGAGCTGGTCAAAAAGACGTTAGATGAACACGTCTCTTACGTCGGTAAGAAACGCGTTGCGGAACTGTCGAACTATTCGAATTTATTACATTGATCTAAGTTAGATTCTTTGTGGCCAGCTCTAACCGATTGACACAACTCTTAATGATCTACTGTTTGTGCTCGGTCAATAGCACGTATATATAGTGACAGCACCGTTATTTCGCAGCTTTATTGCCCTGCAGTTGACCATACTATTTTCCTTTGCCATAACCCGACAAATTCCTCTCAAACTATGGGTATCGTGAAAATCGGCTCGGTCGAATCTACACACTCAGGAACCAAATGCTCATTATTAGACAAGGGTTGCATGGCATGGCGGAAACAGTAACTTATGTCTATTTTTTTAATTAACCGGGCACTAAGATTCTTAATTTATATCTCTGAATGAATCATCTTGAGGTGTGCTTATCCCGATTTATTCGGGGATACCGGATAGACGTTTTCATTCACAAATCATCAAACCAAATCTCGGTCTTATAACATTCAAATGTCTGTGAAACCATAAAAATATGTTTTGACTTATTGCTTTACTTTTATTACAGTTCAAAATACAGTTTTCTTTTATTCGCTAGTTTTACATAAAATAGTCAAGCACTAGAGTTACTAACGTTTTAAAACGTAACTGAGTAGAATGTCCGTTTTCACTAACGGGCGACGCGTGTCGCCTAATTGAATTCCTAAATATTTTCGCACTGTTGGAATTTTATCTGTCAGTGCTGAGCCGAAGGTTAAAAATCCTACTGACTAGTCAGTGTAAACGGGCATAAGTTCACCTAGTTACTATATCAAGATTGTGAGTCATTTCTGTATTGCATGCGATGGGCCAAATAACTGTCACTGGCTAGACAATTTTGTAAATATACTCCACTATTTATAGCTTGTAGTGTCAGCTCGATCATATGATATTTAGGTAGTATGAACTGCATTTGATGTAAGTCAGCTTTTGAATACTCGCAATCGTTATAAAGAAATTGGGAATCTGATCTCATTTGACTGACTTACACTATTACCTGAGTGTCCACGTTTCGGCTCCGTAAAGCCGCGTTGAGACGATCAGAGTATGCTCGGACCGAGTGGACTGGGATACCTACTCGGATGCAACTCGTATTACTCGTACCCATCCGAGTGCGCTCGGATTATGGGTTGCCACAATACGAGTATCCGAGTGCGGTCGGTTTATGGGTTGCTACAATACGAGTTGCGTCCGATTCCACTCGGTCCGAGCATACTCTGATCGTGTCAACGCGGCTTTAGTCATAACAGTTAGGACGCACTGACTGATTGGACACCTTAGTATTAAGGCTCTGTGGAATACGCGACGAAAAGACCCGACGAAGCTTCCCAAATGCTGAACCCCTGTCATAAGCTCCTAACCCTTAAATATCTGCTTTCTAGGTCATTGTTGAAGATTGCATGTTGACCGTGAACAAGTTCATCACTGAAGGCAAGAAGGTTGACTACATATTCGGAGATCTGACGGACATTCCCATCTCGGAGTCTGCGTGTGGGGAACTGTGGGAGTTCATGATCACCATCCTGAACTCCTCCTTCAAGATTCTCAAGCCTAACGGGAAGTTTATGACTCATGTACGTATTTTATTCCCGATATTTTTAATACGCTTTTATAAGCTTTACCTGCACGCGGAGCGGCGGAGCATAACCACCGTAAAAACGGGTTTTGCTGACGGAAGAATAGACAAAATGACAGATGTCTTTTGTAGATCTGTCATTTTGTCGATTCTTCCGTCGACAAAACCCGTTTCTATAGTGGTCATGCTACAAGTGCTGTAAGTAAAACTATGTTCAAAAATCTTAGAAGTTAAATTTGACCCACTTCCCGGTTACCGGTTTAGTTTTTTAACTATAATAATAATCGAAATTCAAGCAACTGCTGTATTTTGGGAAAAAAATCGGGTGTTTACTAAACTAACCTACTTTGGGGCAGGATGGCCCTTGACTGTACTATGCACAAATCAAGTCAACACTATTTATTTTTTATGGTCAGCTTTGGGAGAATTCAATTGATTGAGGCCTAAACAGCAGTTTTTGTGTTTGCAGTGCAGATTTCGCGCATGGACCTAAGCATAAGCAGCCCATGTTCCCATTATTGGGACACAAGCCTCTTAGCTACTAGATGGAATGGGCTGTAATCCACCACAAGGGCCGATTTCGGGTTGGTCCATGGCCGTAAAAAGGGGTATAGTTCTGTTCAAACTTTATGGCGGCTCGGAACATCTAACGTTAAGCTGCGCATAACACAATTTTAGTTATCAACGGGGCGCAGAGAACGCATCGTCTTTACAGCGCATGCGCGGACCGTAACTCGCAGCTAACTTCCGAGCTGCCATAAAGTTTGAACAGTACTATAATAAAATTATACAAAATTCCGTAGAACTTTTTGTGGGCCATAAAGGCCCTTATAGCCCTATTTCTTCTTACAAAGATCTGCTAAATAGTCAGAGGTGGACGAGGATAGGAAAAAGATGCATCGCGCATCACCATCTCATATTTCATTTGTTCCAGGGCAACGGCGCCACTTCCCCCGAATCTCTGGAGCTCTACGAACAAGAGCTGGCCAAGCTGAAGCCGCCGGTGAAGTACACGAAGAGCAAAGCCTTCGTGCCTTCGTTCCTCGAGGACTGGTACTTCTACCATATAGCCTTCGAAACCACCGACAACGGGGATGCTTAACACTACACCAAAGATAACACAGTATTCACGTTTTTACTAAGTCATATTAATGCCATATTCCTAGGTATAAACACCACACATAATAAGTATAAACATATATCCGGACTAGGGCACATTTGTATCGGCAAAACGAGCAAAATCTCTCTGCCAAGTATCTCGAGTAAAACAAAAATGTTTCAGAAACATCTCACTGACACATGTTTCAGAACATGTGCGACAACTTGTGTCCTACTCCGGATACAGCGGACGATTTCTATAAAAGAAATTGACGACCACTTTGTTAAGGAGTTATTTTGTATTATTAAAACCAATGTTTTCCTGAGTTTTAGATGTGATATACGTTTTAGCAACTCCGTAGTGGGTAAGTTGGGCGGAGTTGGCACACCATACGGTATTGAGGTAGCTTTAGCTTGTACGGTAGGTTGTAAGAAATGTAGTCACACTACAGATTTTTCCGTATTATTAGTATTAGTTGGAAGTTTACTGTTATTTCTATTGATACATGCTTGTTCCTTTAATTGTTTTATGGATATTAAAAATATTTTAACAAAGTTTCGTGTTTATTATTTAAGTGTCCTTTGATTATTTATAAGTACTAGTTAGACATGTTAAAATAATCAAGCTAATAGAAGAAAAAAAAAAACATTTTTAAAAACAAGCTTTTAAATACAGGTAAGGGGCTGTCCATTAATCATGTGAGGCTCGAAAGGGGGGGAGGGGTCCATAAAAAATCACGAAATATCACAAGGGGGGAGGGGGGTAAAGTATTATATCACGTGTACTTATTTTTTCGGCAAGCGCGCGATAATCAACCGAAAAGCGGCGTTACATGTATTTATTTTTAGTCAAACGCGTACAAAATGTTGTTGTTAAGGTGTTGAAGAAAGTCTTGCTAATCCGTGTTCCGAAAATATTGTACATTAAATAATGTTCATGTACTAGTACAAAAAACTTTTTCGCATTTCTTTCATTATTTTTATGTCAGTGCAAAACAAACTGCAACCTTTCTTTCTACCTCTGAACCTTTATTATAGTAGTCTTTAATTTTCTATAATAAAATTAGATGATACTTATACCAGTATTTTTTATAAATAAAAAAATAGATTCTTTGCAGGTACGAAAAAATACACGTGATATAGGGGGGAGGGGTAGTCTTAAACCTCACCACGTATCACCAAGGGGGAGAGGGGGTCAAAAAATGCCAAAAAAAACATCACGTGGTTAATGGATGGCCCCTAAGCCGTAATTTTTTTTTCGTATTCTTCTCAGCAATCCCTTGTAATTTATAGCCATATCATGGGGGTGTATAAAAAATAACTAATCCGTCTTTGGGATTCCGACATATTGGATTTAAAATGACGTCACTTAGCTAACAATGCATTTTCATCCAAATTAAACGTGTGTACATTCAGTTCAATCGGTTGGGGACAAACTATTTTAAAATCCAGTAGCAAGATTTGACCTAAACAAATAAACATACATAGAAAATTGCAAGTTAAATTAAAGCCTGTAAAAAGCTTGCTTCAACCATATAATTAAAATGAAGGTGAAATCAGTCGGTGACTCATTGCTAAATAAATAGAAAATAGTTTTCTGCCGTTGTGAAATGATTTTTCTTCCGAAAATATTTAAAACAAGGTAGATAACCTGTTCTTAAAACTTGAACCCATAGTCTTCTGTCTAGATATCAAAACTGTATTATCACTATTGAAATGTATCACACCTGGATGGGGTTATATTAGTCAAACAACGAAGTAGGTAATAAAAAACAAAAATAAATTCATAACTTTATAAAGAACATTTACAAAAAATTACATATTTTACCTTAGATACTTATTTATATGCCTGCTTCTATATATTTTGTGATCACAGTACAATTAGCATAAATGGAAATGACGCGAAAGAAATAACTTGAAAATATATTACTTTTAAGATTCTCATCAAACATATTAGATCAGGGGGCCTAAAATAGCCGGTTTAGCAGAATCATAATAAATAATATTATATGAATCATAAGACACAGTTAATATTATGAATTGTCACTTTGTGACCATTTTACGAATTGTAATGCAATTCGCACTGACATTTTAAGAATTAAAATGCACTTGGGCGGAGGCCTTTGTCCAGCAGTGCCTTCGGACTTCTTTCGGCAGAAATGATATTATGATGTTATAATGCAATTCATATAAAAAATCTAAAGCGGCCCTTTTAGGCCCCTTGTTATATTGTTCTTTGGGCCTAAAGCTGACTGTAACTTGCAACAGAAACATTAATTTTATTGTCAAAGTTAACTGACAGCTGCATATTTCATTTAACTGTATATTGCACAGATCATGCCAGTAACTATTGTAGATACTGAGTCTGTAGGGCAACGACTAAGACTAAGGTGGTTCAAGATTTGTGCGCGTGCACAAACAGTGGAGGTGGATTTTAAGATCAGAGGCCCTAGCCTAGCACAAGCGCCCGATGCGTAACGTAAATACGTCGATTTTGCTGTGCGGGACTGTTCGAAAGAGATACCGCGGCCCTGGAACATAAAGGGCAAAGAAGGAACATGGCTGGGTTTTAGTCAGTACAAGTCTGACACTCCCTTCCACTCCGCCCAGAGCGCGAGGGGTCATTTGATGATTTCCCATCCGAAAAAAAAAAAAATTACGTCGATTTTTGAATCGAAAGCACAAATATCCGTTATAGCATTTTAGTTAAATTGTTTGCTACAAGCACAATTAGTAACATCCATAGATATGAATAAATTCTTAAAATTATGAAAATATTGTACCTATGTGATACAATTATTTTTAACTAGCTTCTGCCCGCGACTTCGTACGCGGATCCTGTTGCTTATGCCAGCGATAACGGGGTCGTCAAAATCGAAGATCTGAAACGTCTGATGTCGAATTCTAAGAGCCCGGGGACGGGAAAACAACGGGATGCGCGAGACGATTCGAGACGTTCCATATCTTTCATTTTTGTAAGTCAGAAGTCGATGCGTAGATACGCTTGGAACTCAAGAGCAATTCTCTATCCGTGAACGTCTCCGACTCGCGAGACAATGCGTGACGCTCACGATCAGCGGTCAGTCGCGCATCACGTTCCCCACTTGTCTCTAGAGACCTAGAAGTCGACGCGTAGATACGCTTGGAACTCAAGCGTAATTTTCTATCCTTGAACGTCTCCGATTCGCGAGACAATGCATGGACTTGCACGATCAGCGGTCAGTCGTGCATCACGTTCCGCACTTGTCTCTAGATACCTCAAAGTCGATGTGTATACACGCTGAGAACTCAAGCGTAATTTTCTTTCCGTGAACGTCTCCGACTCGCGAGACAATGCATGACGTTCACGATCAGCGGTCAGTCGTGCATCATATTCTTCACAGTAGATGCGTAAATACCCTGAGAACGCAGGCGTGCTTCGCGATCCGAAGAGGTTTCCACGGAGCGAGTTGCAGCCTGATGTTCCGAACAGCATCAAGTCTCTCCTGACGTTCTTCGGTAGATTCTTGGGATCTTATGATCCTCAATCTTTTAGCTCCTTTGAAACATTGGGAAAGATTTGACCTCTTTCTAGGCATGGTTATAGTTTTATTGTGAAGATACCTGATCAATTAAAATCTAAGTGACTGTTCCCCTGCGTCACCGGGTAGGCTACCGTGTCACGAAGATAAGTGGAAAAGGAAATTAAACACTCAAATAACATAAGCCCGAAGGCATATTTATTCGATAAAATAAAAAAATAAATGGGAGTTTTGTCCAGTAGAGTCAAATTTTCAATGACCGCCTTCACCGCGTGGAGGTACTCCCAGCTTATGTTATTTTATAATTATACAGTTAAATTAGTGTTAGTGATTTCCACATCAGATGTTTCTGATCTTCGATTTTTATAAGTGAACAGGAAATGCCCAGCAGACCGAACAACTTTTGCTAAGACGTCATTCCTATATGTGTTATGGTGTAGCTGGGCTCTTGGAGTTCCACAACAGGTGTTCCAGATCTTTGATTTTTATAAATCAACAGAGAGTGCTCATCAGATTGAACAATTTTTGCTAAGACGTCATTCCTATATGTGTTATGGTGTAGCTGGGCTCTTGGAGTTCCACAACAGGTGTTCCAGATCTTCGATTTTTATAAATCAACAGAGAGTGCTCATCAGATTGAAAAATTTTTGCTAAGATGTTATTCCTATATGTGTTATGGTGTAGCTGGGCTCTTGGACTTCCACAACAGGTGTTCCAGATCTTCGATTTTTATAAATCAACAGAGAGTGCTCATCAGATTGAAATTTTTTTGCTAAGACGTCATTCCTATATATGTTATAGTGTAGCTGGGCTCTTGGAGTTCCACATCAGGTGTTCCAGATCTTCAAATTTATTCTCTCAACAGAAAATGCTCATCACGTGGAACAATTTTTGCTATGGTACTATTTTTGTATCTCTTATAGTTTAGCTGGTCTATTGCGGTTCTGCATCAGGTGTTCAAGTTTCCAAGATAAATTATAGCCTATATGTTGCCCAGACTCAATACCTTTACAACAAAAAAAAGATCTTTCAAATCCGTCCAGTAATTCCGAAGATTAGCGTGTACAAACAAACAGACAAACAGACAGAATTTTTTTTTTGGATTCGTGCTCTATTGCTGTTTCTAAACCACACCCAATTTTTTTTTTTTTAATATCTTCAATGTACAGACACAGTTTTTTTACTGTTTTATTATATGTATAGATTATAAAATTAACGTATTTACGTTACATCACTGCGTGCTCCTGCTAGGGACTAAGATTGGGCCAAGAGCATAACGTCAAATAACTGTCGGTAATAAACTCATACAATGACGACTCATATGATGACATCATTAATTGGTAAGCCCCAAGAACCAGGACATTCACTTAATGTGTCACTTGACCATCAATTTTGTACTTAAATTGTTAGAAAACGTAAAATAGAACATTCGGAAATACTTATCTTGTACTTACACTAGCATGACCTGCGCAACACGTCTAAAAAATATGTCTTATTTAGATCTGATTTCAGAATCGTGCATACGATTGTAATACGTAACATATAATATCTGTACAACATTGGCTACTCCGCTTGTCGTAATTTCGCGAGCCTTTGCGTGAGTTCGTCTTGTTCCTGAGATACGACGGTCGCAGTACCCACTGAAGTGCTTGGGATGCCTGAAGGTAGCTCCATGTTGAGTTCCAAACTGGAAAAAATAGGTGGAAAGTTAGGTAAAAATTACGTTAGAAATCTAGGTCATATTTACCAGAAAATGGTTAAGTTGTGTGTAAGTCACCACCAGCATTACTACATTCAAACAAAATCAAACAAGAAGTAAGAAAACCCAGTCCTGACAGCTTTTCCTTAATAATACTAATAATTGAGTAGTATGTGTATTTTTTAAGGAAAAATTACATTTTAACAAAAGTAAGTTGTAACATAAAATTGCTTGACCAACCTAAAGTTGTCACTTGCACATCATAACTAAACAAGATGTTGTTTTAATTTGATAGTTTCAAGATCGGCATTTTAATTTACCAGGACTTGATCTCTGTTACCCAGTAGTATTAGGGTTATTGGCTGATTATATTTATATCTTGTTGTCAGAAGTAGTAGGAAAGCAATTATTACAAGTTCAACTATACCTACAATATAATAGAATCGATACATACCCAGCTTCATCTGCAACTTGCTGCAACAAGTTATCTACATCACCCTGAGGCACTGTGGTGGTGGTGGTCTGTGACATTGCATTCTCCATGTACGAGGACTGTACATCCAGGTCCTCAAACTGACTCTCAAACTTGTCCATAAGTGTGGATATCTTCTCCAGGTTCATTGATTTCATTGCTGCATCCATTGCCTTCACTACACCCGCCATGGAGTTTGTGACCTGGAATCATTTTTTTGGTGAATTAGCTATGAATTATGCTACTCCTGGTCTGTGGAAATAACAACACCAGGGGTACAACCAAAATGGTGGAACAACACCATCCTCCATAGTTTGGGGTTATCTTTTCAGGAAGCCTCAAGAATAGTCCAGGACTGATATACCTGGTGCCAAACCAGAAAAAGGAAAAGAAATGATTTCCCATGTTAAAAGGGGCTTCAATCCAGTAGGATATTGAGAAAGCTAAATATGCAGGTGAAGCATGCAATCATGTGTTTTTTTATGATAAGCATTATACAAGATAAGCAATGAATCATATCATTAAATACATAATAATAATATGCTTTGTTTGAAAGGCATTTTATTTATTTGGATATTTCGTTATTTTGTATAAACTACTATTGTTATTAGTGTAATTTTTTTGATCTCTTCTTGTTTAAGACAAAGTTGTCTTGTTTTCTATTTTATGTTACATTTTATTTCTATAACTTTACGATTATATAGCTGTATTCTCTTGAGAGAATATTGTGTACACCTATAATTGGTACCTACGTAAGAACCCTAATCTGTATACTTTTATTGTTAAATGTAAAATGTATATACTGTTTGTGTACCTATTTTAAATAAATAAAGGCTCACTGCTAGGTATCAACATACAATTAATTTTTCTGAGAGAATTGGCTGGTAACAAACTCTGTATTCTACCTTGTATAACATTACCAAAATTGACCCTGAGATATTTAAGTTAGATAGGTATGTACCTATGTACCAAAAAAATGATTTTGCATGCTATTTTTATGGCGGAATGTGTCCTGCTCTATAACATCTTCATAAAAGCCTGTATGTACCAGTTTATGCAAATAACTATCTTTACTTCTTTATTTACTTAAATGTCCAAAGGCCAACTTACCTTCCTAGTTGTAAGTGCCGTCTGCACTCGACTTGAAACTGCGTCAACCCGTGCTGACATTCTAAGATAATTGAGGGCCTGATTCTTCTGTCTTATAGCATTCTCTGCATGTATTCTTGCTCCTTCTAAGTTACCTTTCTGTATTGCCTTCTTAGCTTTTTCCTTCTCAAGCTTTTCTTCTTTTTCACATTTTTTAGAGTTTCTCTCTAACTCTTTTACAGCAAATTTTAAATTAAATAGGTGTTCTGACAAAACGTGAGTTAAGGATTCATTTTAAAGTTGTTGGAATATGAACAACACAAAGTCCCTATTTTATGGATAGATTGCAGCAATTAAAACTTCAAACCCAAAATGTTTTTATGACACAAAATACTTAAGTAAAAGAATGGTTATTATGGTGCAAAAATATAATCCTATGTGTGACTCATATTCCTAATAGAAATTGTTTACAATTTGAACTAACTCTTGCTATTAGAAATCAAGAGTCAATTTACAGTATCATGAACACTTAAATGAGTAAGGGTATCATCAAGTTGCAGGCTTAAGTTAAGAATCGTAGATCGATCACATAATACACCAAACAACAAACACGAGTCTCTAAATCTAACATTAATTACAAGGTCAGTCACAAAATGGGCAATACCTAGGACATGATGATTATCCATAGCTGCTTTTTTTCCAGTAGTTTTGAAAGAAAATGTATGCTGTAAATTTCACGGAGAAATGTTAATAATGTAGAGCTGAAAATCCTGAATAGCGTAGTGTCAAAAACTTTGAAGTAAAAAGGATACTTTCCATAGCGGATGACGACATTTCGTTCCCCAGTTTGACGGCTTTTAAAAACTTTTAACACAAAAACAATAGGCTCGAGAACCTATCAAATTAGCACTAGGCTGGGAACAAGGAACAACCTTTAAAATTATAAAAAGGAATTGCAAGCTGAGGCTGCAATTAATTATTTAGACGATGACTCACAATCAGTCAAAACAGTTTTTGCTTATCTTTACCTGTCAAAGTTAATAGTGATTAGTGTGGTGGCTGAGAAAAATCAATTTAATTGATTAAAGTTACTTCGAAGTGCATTTGAAGTGGTATTTTACTCAAATCAAATACTTTGTTTTGAGTAAAGTAAAGCAAAGATGCAAACAAAAGCTATATTTCTGCATTTTCCAAGTCTACAATAACTGTTGAAGGTTGATATTCTCATTTATTTCGTAGAGGGTGATGAAGAATTGTCTATGGTTCGATTTTTTTTTAAGGTTGGTATGCCTGATTATAACAACAAAATGTCAAAATAAAAATTGAATAGTGAAAAGTGTTCGCTGCCGGAATTTATTTGGTAGTGAGAGAATCGGACGGCGACAAATAATCTATAATATTTAAAGAAATCCTGCTTGAAAATAATTTAGAAATAACTTTATAATAATTGTAGTGCTTGATCTTTCTAAGTTTTATTATTATTTTCGTTTTTTTGCTTGATTCGTGACAAAAGCAGAAATTCCAAACATAGTATCGGATAGGTAGAGGACATTCGCTGGGCGTAAAAAGAAAATGGCGTGTGCTACTCTCAAAAGAAATTTGGACTGGGAGTCCATGGCGCAAATGCCTACTAAAAGGCGAAGGTGCTCACCATTTGCAGCCAGCTCCAGCACAAGTCCTGGAATAAAAGTTTCGGAAAGTAAACCATCGTCATTTGGAGAATCCGTTACTGCACCTGTGAAACTGACCCCAGGTTTGTTTATTTTTTTATTATGGCTTCGGGAATACAATAAAGCCTTGATAGTTACAGTATCTATAACTAATACGCAACAATAATTAATTATTTGTGTATTTAATCAGCTGTATTATCTAACGCCATTGTTTCCACTGCATCATGAATATTTTTATCGCGTTAGAGCGAGATGAGTGATGCATGAAGACCGTTGCGTGGATTTTTTCATGTCCTTTTGTTGGTTTTTGTGTTCGATTCCCAACTCCGAAGTCTTTGTGGTGTTAAATTGTGGGTCGCTTTTTGCTGAAACCCAAGTTTTTTGTCTGTTTCATGCAGTTCCCCTGACTCAGATTATGCTTAATCAGCCGAAATATGGGTAGCTCACGCAGCGCTGTCTGCATTTTCTACGTTTCAGCTAATTAGTAATTAACTGGATGACTGGACAGATTGAAACAAAGCAATTATATGCCTATGTGGGCTGTTTTATTTATTAATTATCAATAATTATTGCATGTTCATTTCAACAACACAATGTAGGCTCTTAGTAATTCGTTTTTAGTTATATGTTACTAATATTTAACACTTAGATTGAGGTTTGAAGGTTATCATAAAGGTAAGAATGTAAATAATGGCAGAATGTGTTTAAAAAAAAAAATCAACAGCTGGTGGTATTTATTTCGTATGACGTTATAGTGTACAATACATAGAGTATAAATAAGTTTAAAATGAGGTAATATTGTCCAAAACCTATTATCTAGTGTTGAAAAAAAAATCAGTTCTTGTTATAAAAAAAATATAGATTAAGCATACAGGTCCATAACCAATCCTAGTGTATATATTAACAAATAAATAATTGATTGAAAACCAATTGTAATTACCATTTTATATGGTAAAATCAATCACCTCAACTAAAGTAAGATTGCATTCATTTCTTAAGGTCATTCAATTAGTAAACAAAATATGCATCATGGTTATTATTTATTCAACACTCGAAGTTGTATCAAGATTCAAATAAAGAACTTGGTAATCATAAACAATCTTAAGTTTTTTTTTCACTTCAAACCCTTAACCTTTTTTTTTGTTACATTGCCAGCTGTAGTGAATATTTTCTACCTGAGTTTATATTTCACATTTATTGATCAATGTGTAATGTGCTGCAATAAAGTGCAATTGATAAGATTTTCAGTAATATCTGAGGCCATTATTTTATTTTATAGCCAGGTTTCTTAGAATTGACTGGAATAGTTTTTCACCAAAGTTGGAATATTGTTTTTTGTTACAACCATACAATAAGTTGTATGATCAATGTGCAATCAATTTCAATTCATTTATGATAATAGGATATTTCATAGTTATTTAGCTTTCATAAAATTTAATGATTGAATAGGAATTTAGTCAAATTTATACAGTAATTGATTTTAACTGCCAATGTTTATAGTATGTTTACCTGGCCCAAACCTTTCAGTCTTTTGATAAAACTTCTACCTGAAGTTTATTACTTTTGAAAGTTATACAACCTGGCTGGTTTTACTGAATACTTCTATGCTTTATGCATTTATTAAAGACTGTTTCCTTTGTTTAATTTTGGTATTATAGTAACTCTTTCTAAAAGAAAAAAAATTCTACACTAATTCATCATTGCATGTAATTCAGATTATTGTTTGTCTTTCAGACTAGCATTCAAATTATTTTTGAACACATGCTGTTATTCTGTAGGTACTACCAAGTTACTGTTCTGACAGTCAACCACTTTTCATCCTTATGTCCTGCGCAATAAGGTTGAGAAGTGGTCAGTGAGCGCAGCGGTACAAGAGGTCATTAATTTTGACACTGATTAGTTGACTTGACACATCCAAGTTTAGCCATATTCACATTCTCTGCATAGTTATTTTTATTATGACAACTATTTTGGCAACAACACACTAGAATATAAATTGTAACTGAATATTTTAATGTCTTTGTTAATCCTTTCTTGTTACTTCTGGGATTATAAGATGATGCATGGTTAATGTGACTATTTTTGGTTTTGTATGACAAAGGCAATGCTGATTTGGCTACAGATCTGTACATTTTCCAGCTAGACTATGCTTGGTCAAAGTGCTGTCTAACAAAACCATCATTTAGAATTATATCTCTTACTCAAAATTATAGCTCATGAATTATTCACCTTGGCCCACTCATCTGGGGTGAAGTAAATAAAATTGAAAATAATTGTCTTAAATCCCACATTGCCTACATCATCATCTGCCTAGTCTTTTCTCAACTATGTTAGGGTCAGCTTCTGTTCTAACCAGATGCAGCTGAATATCAGTATTTTATGTAGCAACTGCCTATCTGACCCCCCACAACCCAGTTAGTTCTGTGTAATACAACACCCCTTGCATCTGGTGGTTAGACTTTCAGGCCACTGACTACCTGTAAAGATTGCTTACTGAGCTTTCCGAGGTATGGAGACAACTCTGTATATAATGGGTGTGCCATACCAATCTTGGCAAGCACAGCTTAACTTGAAGATCGACCCGAGCGGAGCTAGGAGCCCCAACACTGCCAACCATAGCTCAATAAATTGATTAGTGGGGCTAAGTGGACATCAAAACTTTGACCGTTGGTCCCATTGGTATGGCAACTGTTGGAGTGATCTCTGCTGACCCCTCTGATGTTAATTAATCTATGTCATCTAGCCATTCCACCTCTAACTTCTGAAACCCTCTATCTCCAGAGCGCATGGCCCAAGAGATATGTGACGAGATCAAGCGCCTGCACCGCCGCCGCCAGCTGCGACTGACAAACGCCGCCGCCTCCTGCTCCTCGTCCAGCGGTTCCGAAGGAGATTGCTCCCCGCCACATCACTCGTCCCACAGCAGCAGTCAGAAGGTTCACAACCGTGCCCTCTTCACTTTCAAACAGGTAAGTTTTATCGTAATTTAAATGATTAAATTTCTTTCTGACAGTTTTCCGTCAAGGTAACCAATCTCAAGGTATAAAGAGTGTGCAAACACAAGTGCACTCTTTGTTCCTTTACTCCCATAGACTGATGGGAAGGCCCTCCGACACTACCAAGGAGACCATCGCCATTTATGCAGCTCCGGAAGGGTAGTCTCCTAGAACATCTTCGGCCGCGAACAACGCGTTAATTCATTGCAATTAAAAATGTTTCTAGTAGACATCTTAGCAACCCTTCCAAATGAGTAATGAATTTTCTTGAAGATTGTAGCCTCACTCGCCTGTAATCATTAGAAGTCATGGTGCCAATAATTTTCGTGTGTACATTCAGTGTTAACGTTATTTGTATCGCCATCAGGTGCGCATGATCTGTGAGCGGATGCTGCGCGAGCAAGAGGTGGCTCTGCGCTCCGAGTACGAGTCTGCGCTCAGCACTAAGCTCGCCGAACAGTACGAGGCCTTTGTTCGCTTCAATCTCGACCAGGTACGGTTTTTTACAGCATAAACAGCCTTTGAATATCATTCCCGATGCTGGGACACAGGCTTCTCTGCCATAACTATAATTATTATTATATTGCAACAGTGACCTACAAGAAAAGAAAGCACATAAATTCAATCTATAACATGCCACTGAAGCTACAAAAAACAATATACTAAACTGTAGAACCCTATCTCTTATCTATAACTAGCCGCACTTGAATTCTCGGCCTATCTGTGCCATTCTAGTTTTGTCTATGAATGTTTCTAGGCAACCTACATTTAGTTAGACATAAAGTATTTTTTGTCGACATAATGTTAAGATATGTACAGTACAATATAAACTTATTCTAATGTATAGGACAAACACATAAAATCGCTTTTTAAAACGAATAATCACGTGATTAATCAATTGGAAATCTAGCTTGCCCACCTTCTAAAATAAAAAAAACGCCAAGATGTGTATATAAAAAAAGTAAACACAACATCAAAACATCATCACATTAAATTAGCAACTTAACAAAAAACCAAGTATAACAAAAACTAGTTTTATCTATTCACATGAAGACCAAAATGATGACAAGACAAAAACTAATAAAATGACGATCGTTGAAAGAAATCCATACGCGGCCTGCGGATAGAATGGTACTCGGCTGTTGATATGGCACGCGGAGATATAGAAAAAGTTCGACTAGTAGAGCATTGTCTCTGTCTCTTATACGTATGTGAGAGCCTATGCCGAAAACTTAACCGCTAAGTACCTAATGAACGCCCAAATAATTGTATTATCACTTAACTTAATTGAAAACAAAATAAACTAATCACTAAAGATTACTTTATCACAAATGTTTGAACGTTGTTCGTTATTTGAAACGATATCGGCAGCGGATGCTTATTGGCGATAACACCGAACTACTTTCACACGCTCCCCTTATCAATTTAAATAGACCGCACGAATTGGATACGGCGACGTATGACTGCTAACCTTACACACCTGTTTTTATGAAGTCCTTTACTAAGGTACCGCATACATATATCGCTACAGATATCTGGATTATGTCATGACCATCACGGACTACCCTAAAAATTCTTCAATGGTTCGCGTAATTAAACACTCTGTAATTATTATTTACACAGTGATTTGAATAGGTAATACAGCTAAGAATAGTAACCATGTAGTTTCTTGCCGCTTCTCCATAGGAAACCACCAACCCGGACCGTGTACCGTTTTCTCGACGTTTTATAATTGCCCATGTAGGCCTATGTGAAATAAAATATTTTTTCATTTTGTTTCAAACACGCGCCCAATGTCAGCGGGATCAGAAAGAATTTACAAAAACACACGGGGCGTGTTAGCGGCACAACGTATCATAAGACTTCTACAGCCTGAGCTTGTTCAAGTAAATGAGCGTGCATTAACATGTGTTATTTGTGTAACAGGTGCAGCGCCGGCCCCCTCCCGCGACCTGCATGCCTCTCGGCATGGACGCCGAGCACCACATGCACCAGGACCTTGTCCCCAGCTGTGAGTTCATACATACACACCTTTTTATACGAAACTTTGAGTTTAACAAAAAGTTCGATGAAAGAAAAACGTAGTGCTGTATGGTATGGTTCTAGCTCGTGACCATAATCAGAACCAACTCAGCCATCATGGTTTTTTCCTCAATAAATGTACAAGAAGGATTTCCGACAGTACCCTCCTGACAAATTAATTCAAGCACTAAAAGAACTTTACAGCACTTTAATTGCATACTAAATAAGCGAATGCAACTTCTATGTTATTTCTGTAGATTCGTCATGTTGTGAAATTGCTTATTCACATGTTGACACAGTTGACAAAAACTTGTGGCAATAAATTATTAGAATCTAACAATACGTTTTCTCTATTTTCAGATCTGTCCTAATACCAACGGAGTCGGCAATGCGGTATAATACTGCAACTATATCAAGACAAACATATTTTGGTATATGTGAATATTATATGCGGGAGTAAAGTATCCTAATGAATCAAGACATTGTGATTGCTAGTGGAATTTGACGCTGGCTAATATTGCGATACCTTGTCACTTCCAACAGTACAGTATTAATGTACATCTATTACATCTATATGCAATTAGTTTCCCACCACCTTTTTTTGTTTTTAGTTCTGAGTTTGTCTAATAGCATTAGATTCCGCAATATTGCCCGCGTGAGATTCCACAGTTAAGTTCATGCCACATACACATAATTAGCTTTTAATGCTTTAGGTAAGGTACGCTGGATAATTGTGTTCATAGACTGAGGATCGATGACGCCGAATCGAAACACTTTCAGCCAGAGACGAATACGACACTATTTAATTTTGGCCGGGTGTTCGTACTAATAAACGGGTTTGTTAACAGAATTATGTCGCTAAAACATACGGAAGGTGCAAGTAAGTATGTATACACTTGTATTTTATATATTTTCTAAAGTAACATTACGAAACCTTTAGTAAGTTGTAATCTACACGAGTAATAAATTCACGCAGTGTGCCTCTTAATCATTGTCCTCGAAAGTGCGAATTAGTTAGCCATAATTATTTTTGATTGTTGATAATTTTTACTGTACTTTTCTTTATAGTGTTGTCGAATTATAGTTGTAGTTCGTAAATTATATTTAATTTGATTGTATGTATAGGGCGTGGCGTAGGCCCGCCCCTAGCTCTTATGAGAGACGGCCTCTTGTATCAGACAGTTCGGGATATCTTAAGTACTCTATTTAAAATGTATTCTTATCTATAACGGCAATCTCTAGCCAATATTTAACTACTACTGAACTTATTTCCTCGAAATTAACTCACTGATACATGGCTTTTAGAGAATGATTAATTAGCTTTATTTAAATTTTTAAGTTATTTTTTTTTCTCAATAATGTATTTGAACATATTGCGTCGCTGTCGACGAACACTGTAACCGAGACTTGCACTCGAAGAACATTATTGGGTTTTGTTTTATAATACTTTTTAGTTAGTAACTTTTTATTGAATACAAAAGAAAAACGATATTTGTTACCAAGCATTATTCAATAAAAAATAGGATAGGACTTTTTTTAAATTGTATTATCAGCTGTTTATTGTAGGTTATTGGCGATTAAGAACTGAAAATAAATTAGCTAAACACCCATTATCGGAATTTTATTTCCTTTTTCAATACCACCCAACCCGATCCAGCTCTCTTGGCTCCCAGAAAAAAAACACATTTTGATAAACATTGTAATTTAAATGGTGATCGATAATTAAACTTCATTAAAACTGCGCTTGCTAGTTTGATATAAAACAAAATTTTGATTCGTTAATCGAATAGTAGGTGAGTGACTATCGTTGCCCAACTCTGGGCGCATTCTGCTACGTGGCCAGCCCACTCCCACTTCAGTTTGGCTGTTTTTTCCAACATCTGCAACTTGAGTAATGGAGCGCAGGGTAGTGTTTCTTATGCGATTTTTACGCCCATACACCTACTATGCTGCACCTGCCCACTGGCAAAATCTTCGAATTTGGACGTCTGTTATTTAGTAGGTGACTAAGTTTGCGCTCCGTGGGTTAGGACTACACAAGGGCGGCGATGTTGGTGTGATGATCTGATCTTGTTTGCGGGGGCGAACATGGCCAGAGATTGCAAAGGGTAGCGAAGGGGAAAGGGGAGGTATTGCCTAGCAATGGGACACTCAATAGGCTAACAAAAAAAATCGTTAGTTAAGCTCCTCACACAGTTCAGGTTCTCTTCATGGCCTAAAGACCAGACTTCAAAGTAGAGAAGAGACTAATGAGTTGTAAACCACCTTCCGTCCTTTTCGTATCCGCTTAGCTTTAGTGGAAACGGTTAAGCAGAGCGGAGAGAAGATATTTTATATTTGTTTACAACAGCCATCTCCTTCGGCAGCCAAGCAGAACAACGCGAAGAAGTGAGGCGATATCTTTTCGTGTTAGATCGCGCTAAACTAGCACTGAGTAGCCTGTACACACATCTTCATCACACTGAAGAGGAGTTGTGCGAAGTTGAGAAGAGAAGAGATGCTTAGGACCTAGGGTGTATCCACTGAAGCTGTGCGGAACTTCGTACCTACTGGCTAGACCGGAGCAGAGATGTGTACCGGGACAGCACGACACTCTCGTCTCCGGTGTGCGCTACTGCCTGCTTAGCCGTAGGGTGCAGAGGTTGGCCTGAGTAAATATTAGACATCTCCTCTCCTCTCTGCTCAACCATTTCCACTAAAGCTAAACCGAGACGAGAAGTGTTAATTACGAAATTCTATTGGTGGTTTACAATACATCTCTCGTCTCGTCTGCGCTTTTTCCTTTGTTGGAGCCGGGCCTTATGGTCTTAAAGCTCTGTAAGCCCAAGGCGAGAATACTCTTAGCCTGAGGAGCCAAATAGTCTATGCTTTTGTAATTAACGGCTTAAGTACTTACTAGTTCCATGTTGGCGATTTTGTTAAATAGTTGCCAGTAAAAAAAAATGCTTTTTTTTACCATTCGTTCCAAATCCATTCCGTAGTTCCATTCTCATTAAGTCATTCATTTGATTCATTCCATTGAACGATTTATTTTGTCATTGTCATTTGTATTCCAAAGGTGTTATTGAAAATATTTTTGTAATTTCTCAAATTTCTATTGTGTGCGTTCTTTCAAAGCAACTAAAATGAGTTTCGACTTGGCTAACAGTGGCCAAGAAAAGGAGGACCGAAAATATTATGATCGCAATAAAGGGGACGACTTGCAAATATCCAGAACTGATATGAACATGTTGATAATGAATTATTTGGTAACAGGTAACTAATAAAACACAATATTATATTGATTTAAGTGTATGTAACCGTTTGTTCAATATTTGTGGGATATGAAACGTAAAAGGTGTGTGCGTATATTATTGAAAATCGAATTCAAAGTGGATATTTCGCAACAAAGAAAAAGACCACGACACACGCCCGTTTTGTATGAAAACTAGAAATAATCGTGATCGGTACTTGACGTGGTTATTATACAGTTTCTTTTCAGAGCACACGCTAACATGTGGAGAAATGCTAGGCACTGAATAATATGAATTGAAAATAAGGTCAACAAAACATTCACTCTTCTGTTAAGTGTACACTGTTTATAGTACATACTAGCTGTACTTGCTCTCAGTGTTATTTTCAGGTCACAAAACTAAGATACCACAAGTTGATTAACAAAAACACATAAATAACAGATCAGTCAACACTTACTATAAAAAAATTGGGTGTATATTACTTATCAAAGAACTTGTAAATTGAGTGATATTACTGATAAACTTTGTGCTTTGTGCAGATTGCATTCTTAACATAAAGAAAAAACTGTTATTTATACATACTACTTGAACTGATACACAATATTATGGTTGATAGAATATTACTACAACAAGCATGCTAATTTGTCGAAGTATTGTCCCACAGCTGGGCAACAAGTTACCTCTCTTCTCCACAAAACTATCTTTGCTCTCTCAGTCTTTTTGGTTGAAGTCAAGCTTGTCCCCCAAACTTCCAAAGTTGCTTTGCCAATATCCTAAATATTGACATCCCAATATGCAAGTAGGCTATCAAACCTGAACCTTACCAACATATTTCAGAGGGGTTCAAAGAGGCTGCTATTAAGTTCCAACAAGAGGCTGGATTACAGGAGCCAGCACTCTGCAGCTCGCTCGACGAGAGAATCATGATCCGTGAGGCAGTGCAGACAGGGCGAATCCCTGATGCTATTGCTATGGTCAATGCCTTGCATCCTGAATTGCTGGACAATGACAGATACCTCTATTTCCATTTACAGGTAATTTTTTGACAATAATAAGGAGTTTTATCTTACCAAGGGGTATTGTATTACCCAGTACTAATTGGGTTGTGGAGGTCAGATAGGCAGCATCAGCATCCGGCATCCGGTTTGACTGGAAGCCGACCCCAACGTAGTTGGGAAAAGGCTAGGCAGATGATGGTGATGATCCAATATTCTAAGTATCACACTCGGGAACAATAAATGTTTTTGAAATATCTGCTATATCAACTTAACTACGAAATCATTGCCTGAAGACTAGCTAGTTTCCTAATTCAGTAATATGAGTAAACCAAGGCTACATTTAACTTTTGTATAATGCAGCTATCTCCCATGTTCTAACCACAGCGATTAGTGACATGAATACGTGATTGTCTTTTTAATTTCATAATTATGACACTAATTTGATTAATGATTTAATTTGAGAATGGTGACCTCTCCTTCAGGTTCGCTGGACAAAATGGATGGGGCAGTCGCGTGTTCCCGCGACTATCACTTTGCTTAGAATACGACGTTTATCGAAATTAAATTTTCCGACAGCAACTCCAACTCCTAGAGCTGATTCGCGGGGGACGAGCGGAGGAAGCCCTTGCGTTCGCCAGCGCGACGCTCGCCGAGGCGGGTGCTAACGACCCCAACGCATTGACTGAGCTGGAGCGGTCGCTTGCCCTGTTAGCGTTCCCTGATCCTCATGCTTCACCTTTCGCCGACTTATTATTGCCGTCGCATAGCCAAAAGGTGAGCGTTTTTCGAAAGAAGCTGTTTGCCTTTCAGTGGTAAGGAAACCTGGATTAGTGGAACAGCAGCTAAAGTGGTAGACAATGCAAGTGTTCCTTTACAGTAGAGAGGTTTGTCCTGTATTTAAGGGTGTGATAAAAGACAGATTTGTAAGGGTTTTGTTTACTAATTACGGATGCAACTGTAGTTCTTCATAGGATCTAAAATGTAAGATCAAAAAAGACAGCCCATCGACGCACACCGAGTCTTGCCTGTACACTCTCGCACTCGCCCTGCCTCGCAGTGAGTGTTAAAAGTTTGGCGTGGTAACACATAAAAAAAATAATTGGCTTCGAATTGAGAACCTTGTGTTGCAACGCCACGAAAAGTGAAAAACGGTAGTACACAGAAGAACCCACCTAAGTTTCATGACAATCGTATGATCGTATCACTAGTCTTGTTGATGTTAATTAGTCGATTTAACCAGAAAAATTTAAGACAAAAAAAAACCAAGGTTGAAAGCCTAGGTTAGATTTTCTTGTGACCCTTCATTCAAAAATAATAATCTCTTGGTTGACTTAGGTTAGGTATAGGTGCAAAAAAAACGTTAAACAACAAAGATATCTAAGCTGCAAAACAGCTTAGAATAGTTTCGACCCTTCAGGAGTTCTAGGTCGACTTATAGAGACAAGTTCAAAATCCAACTGAAAGTAGGTGACAATTTTTTTTTAAACATTTTACCTCGACAGCCAATGCCCAAAAAATTATGCTTTATAGTTTTCTGCACCCTCTATCGAAACTTTATCCAGGGTTTTGGAAGGGATATGCGCGCACAAACGCTTACCATATATTCAGTGCATCATTCCGAGCATCACCGTCTCGAGTCTATTGCTGCTGCCCCTGCCGACACCCATGCCTGTACTGAAACTATTACTGGACTATGTGTTAGGCTCGGTTTCCATCAAAGCGGAAACGATACGGACTGAGTTATGCGGAAACGTGCAAGACTCGGAGACTAATCACACCTTAGACACGAGAAATGCGATGTGTGTTTCTCCCCTCCGCTGTGGTGTCAACCGGACCTTACTGTTTAAGGATACCTAGGGATATCAGCACGAATTTTCATAACGTGAATCCATAAATAAAATGTCTGAATCTTGACCTAAGACTTACCGTAATCTATTGTTACAATGCTTATTCCTCCAAACAGATCGCAAGTGAACTCAACGCTGCGATACTCAAGATGGAGAACCAAGAGTACACGAATCCCAAGCTGTGCAGCCTCCTCCGCATGATCCTGTGGTCGCAGAGCGAGCTCGACAAACACAACATCAAGTACCCCAAGATGACAGACCTCGCCAACGCCACTATAGAAAAGCCAAAGTAAAGTGTAGATCCAAATTGTTACTATAACCACCTCTTCACGCTTATGGTGTCTTTCAATCCATTCAAGTCGTAGGCAATCAGTGTTGTATTATGTTTGTTTTATAAATGTTTCGTTATCAATAATATTTAAGACGTTTTAATTTATCTCTCTGTGTTACTAGTAGTTGTATTCGATTTTGATCTAGATTAGTAAGGTGTAATTGAAATGTTTTGGAGAAAATCTCGTCCTATTTATATCTTTATCACATTTTTGGAGATTTAATTAATATCATACTTAAATGTGAACGAATGTACTTAGTCATAGATTCTGTGATGAATAATTTTAATCAGTCAACATAAATATATCCTGTTGTAGAAGGTCAATAAAAATGGATTTAATGACAGAATAAGCACGAGTCCTTAGTCATTTGTACAAAGTTGAAGAAATACTAATTAAGACTTGAATATATTTAACTAACAATTATTCAGAAAAAATTAATGTATTGTAGATATTGGACAATTTTAGGCATGGCCGGAGACTGTGATCTGCTGCTTCCACCGCCGATGACCGCGACGGAATAAGACAGGACAATCAAACTGTACGACACGACATCGACACGACTAGCATTTTTATATCAATTGTAAGATTTGGGTGGACATCTTGTTTTACGGGTCAGACGAAAACTAATATTTATGATTGTAGGTTAGTTGTAACATTATATTTGAACTCTCAAGCTCATAGCACGGGTATAAGAACTGCACAGGTTCGGTGACCAGATCTAACTGATCCGATCCAAGGTGATGGACGTTACGGTGCTATTATGTTACAGGATGGTGTTTCATAGAAATAATGCTGAACTGCTGGAATTGAGGCGATAGTAATCTCGTGCAGTCCTTATACATGTGCATTGAGCTTAACTAAGATGAGTATAGATATTTTATAGATTTTATTATGTTCCACATGTGTGTTTCCGAACAATCAATCTACCACAGCACACCATCACTTTCTTCAATACAGTTGTCGGTTTTAACCCTTAAATCTATAGTATGCAGTTACCTCCACTTTTAACTTTGCTATAGTAAAAGTTTTAACATTGGACAAACATGATAAAACGTCTCATTTAAAAAAAACTCTGTAATTTAAGTATTTTATATGTAGAAATAAAAATATTAATTATTAAGAAATATCAAAGTTATTTTATTTCGTTACATAAAACAACCACCTTAATTAAAATAATTTGCTCACAATTTTTATAATAGTTTGAATAAGAATTTCATTCTTTTTATATCATGTGCACAGTCAACGACAATGCGATAAAAAATTATACTATTTGTTTCTTATAATATACGGTATATATAGCGGCATAGTTTATTACAAAGTCCTACAAGGTTGCCGATTTAAGCGCAGGTCACACTGAAAAAGAAGCTAAGTTTTGCTTTAGAGGCCCATGACCGGCAAACCTGCATCATTTTATAAGAACTATTGGCAATTATGGAAAATCAGTTGTGGTGTTGGTAGATATCAGGTAACAAAAGTATGCTGAACAGCTACCAAGTTACGTCATACTATAAAGCGTGTTTTTTTTTGTGGTATTTACAGAATTATGGGATAGCATATTAATTCAACTCCTCCGCTACCAGACACTTTGTGTGGTGGAAACCTATAACGTATGTTAAAGTGAACTTACGTCATCACAGTTTCAGATTTTATAAAATGACGTAGTTTTGGCGGTCAGGGGTCTTGGTCCATATAAATTCATGCGTATAAGTCACATCAATATATCGTCTGTTTGACCTTAGTTTCCGATGTGAACCCAAACTGACTACGAAGCTAAATGAACTAAGCTTCGTTCTCAGTGTAGCCTGCGCTTTAAAAAACGAGATGTATCCATATCAGTTTGAAGTTGTTTTGAATATTGTATGGAAATAATCCATGTAATATTTGCATAGCACACCTAAGGCCTGGCACCCTTCGCTTCCATCCCGCGTAAGCGCCGCGTCAACGCGACGTATCAACACACGGTGCTGGCTGGCTTATGAATTCTTAATAGTATACAGAAGAATAATTACATAGTGGCACAATGTCTTTTGGAAGGAAGGATATGATTAGGCTGCGTTTCCACCAGAGTTGCATTTCCTCAGGTGTAAACGCAGCCTTAGTCCAACACTAACCAAGCCTGCCCAAATCATATCACAATTAATTATATAAAATTGTATTAATCTGAAACAACCTAACTAAATGTCGCTGACTGCACAATTATTACACAAGTACTGTTCAGTCTACATTTCATTACAATGAAATAACTCAGAATGATTATGTAAATACATTTGTGTTTGATTCATCTCATCAAGCATTGTAAAAAAGTCTCTATTCCTATTCCGCAACCGAGACACGTAGGGGACGCGGGCGAAGGCGTCGGGTACCTGCTTGAGTCTGCGGTAGATTGGCTTGATGCTGCGCATCAAAGCGTGGTGTGAATGTCACCAACCCAGTACGTAGTCCAACGCTTTGGAGATGAGCCCACTCGACCGCTGTGGAACGGGTGCGTTCGCGATAGGCGTTGGGCAGAGTGAGCGAACTCCTGTTTGTCTGGAAAGAAAAAGAAACAAAATAATTCATCAACCACACAATCAGCTATACCTACAAGCTGTGAACGGACCTTCAACCAAACATTCTGCATCAACTTAAGTAACTCTCCGCGACAACATTTTTTTTGGGTGAAAAGTAGTGTCTGACCGAAGCTTCGGTTTTGGCGTCGGCAACCTTCGGTTTCGGCCAAAATTGGACGACGTTTTAGCCGAAGCCGAAGGTTTCACGCAAGCACCAAAATTAAACTAACTGTTACGAATTTGCGAGAGCGCGGTGATAGAGGCCACGCGTGGGTGGCGGGGTCACATTTCGAATTTTTGTAAGTTGCAAGGTCTTTTAATCAAGTGTCGATTAAGTTGTTTGTAAACTTTTAATTTGAAAGTCAAGCCAAGAAAGCTTTGTCAATCTCACTTTGATTTGTCATAATTCAAACCCCATGATAATTTTGCCAAGAAAGCTTTCCATTGCAGGCTCCTGATATTTCAGGAACTTAAAAGCAATTTAAAATAAATTTTTCATTAAATAAAAATGATATTTACCTATCAGGTGATGTGATGCCAGGACTAGTAACACCGATCCTGGGGGGTTCCTTGCATTCGACGACACCGACCATCACTCCAGGCAGCACTTGTCTACCACTGAGCGACATGGCGCGCTCCTTCTCAGCGCGGGTTGCGTATCGCACGTGAGCCCAGTTGCCTTGTGTCGGGTACTGTTTATCTGAAAATGGGAGAGGAATGGACAAATTACTTAATATGAAATATTTGAAAATGAGCCCTGCCTGAATACAGCGGCAAATGCAGGACAGTAAAATGCAAAAATGAAAATAAAACCTAGCATAAAAACATTTGAATAAGTAGTTGATAATATTGTTTTTTGTTTGTTTTTAATTAGTCTATTCTGTCCCACTGCTGGGCAAAGACCCCCCCCATTCCTTTCCAACTCTCCTGAAGTTTTGCCTCCTTGGGCCAATCAGTCAGGAATGGGTCCAAATCATCCCGCCAGCGTTTCTTGAGCCTGCCTCGGTGTCAATGACAGTCTTCAGGCACCCACTGTGACGATTGTTGATAATATTAAATAAATAAATGAAGTTGTTAATAATATAAAGGGTGTAAAAAGACCCTTAACGAAGCCGAAAGGTTGTTCTCCCCGTCATTGCGATCATTTTTTTGTTCTAGACCATACCTGGGAACCTTCTAGTTACGGAGATATTAGGGGTCAAAGTTCCAACTTTTTCACAAGTTTTTTTTTTAATACATGTTTCTAATGTAAGATTTTTACTTTAAACACCTTCACGACCCCTGTACTATTCAGTCCATCCATCAGCACAATGTTTTGAGTGCGTTACATTGAGTTTTACCGTAAAACGTGATTTTTCACCCCAAAAAATAAAAGTTGTTTCCCAGCAATAATTTTTGCGTAAAGTTACTTAGTTTGATGTACAGAATGCTTGGTTGACAGCTTCGTGAAGGGTCTGTTTACACCCTGTAGGTATTTGGAGATATTTTCTACTCAATTGATAAATCAAGCAATTCAGGAAACTAAACATAAATCTTACCTAAAATAGCACCACAGTTGCTGAACCTAGCCAACACAGTATTAGCAGCATTTGGTGGAAATCCAAACACTGTCACCCAATACTCATCATGTTCTTGGCAACCATCTTGCCATGGTGTTGCCAAAGAGTGATTATTTACTGAATTATTCATATTATTCCCGTAACCATTCTGGATCATTGAACTATTATTGCCATAAAAACTATCTTGGAAAAGGGATTTGTTAATAGATGGCTCATTGCTTTTTATAGTGTCGAAGAGGTCTTCTATAGGTGGTCCACTAGGTTTGCTAGTGTAGGACATATTTGCGTTAGTTGGCATATTAGGGTAGATGTTTGGGGATGTTGGCATATTCGGGTACATGTTCTGCTGGTTGTAGAGCGCCTGCTGATGCATGGACAAGTTGTGACGGTAGGCCTTTTGATCCGGTGTTGATGTTTGACTAGGGCTTGTTGGTGAACCTGTATGATACATATCACATTTAATAAATTAAGTTACAGAACAGTTAATTGGTACGGGTGTCTTGTAGAAACCTGAATGAAACACAGAATTTGGAAATGGACCAAGTTTAAATGACAAGCATGATTTTATGTCACCGTCAGCTGTAATAGCAGATTAATCAGAGGCTTATGATTAGCTGTGACTGATTTACAGGTTAAGATGAAGTTTATTTATGAATGAAAACTAAAATATTATATGAACCTCGAGACCCCTTGGTCGACGAAGGAAAAGACGAAATTTTGAAAGTTTTGGATGGACAAAACAAGGGTTCTTGGAACTGGCTTCAGTAAGTGATATAACTGCCAGTATATATGCATTCAATTATCATAACTTACCGAAAGCAAGACTCCTGCCCTTTGTAGGGGACAGGCTGTTTGTACGGGGCGTCGTCGGAGGATTTATTTCGCCCAGAAGGAAAGGCGGCAAATATCCCACGTTCGGGCTGTTAGATGGAGAGTGGGTCGGACTGCCTAAAGTCATTGGCTCCATTTTATGCTTGTATTAATGCACTATAATATCTATCACTTCTTTCGAATTAAATAGCCGTTAGCTATTTTATTTATCACTTTTTTTTTAAACGGCTGACACGCTTTCTTGGTTGACAGTAAAAAACAAAATTGCAAATTGACGTTTACGGTCATTAAAAAAGGCATGTCAAAAGACCGGCAATTTCTGAATAATTGGCATGGCAGCGGTGAAAAATCTCAAGTTAACACTTGAGATTTTTTCCTACATAAATGCTCTAAGGGCCAACACAATGAACACCGATGATATTTTCGGTTGACTTTCCAATTCAGGATGTTCTAAAAATTTTTTTACTGTTCTTGAACGAAAGACTCAATAAATTCGCTGTAATTGGCAACATTGATTGATATTTGTCTGTTGTCAAAATAAATTTCAGTCAAACAAACGAACATGGATTCTTTGGCTGCAAAGCCCGAGAAATTTAATGCGTTTAGTAGTAATGCCTATGATAAAGTAATATCAAATACTCCCAGAAACATGTCAGCTGATAGTAGTAATATTGTTCATAAGTTATTTAATAGAGAGGTAAGTTATAACTCTAAAACAACACAAAGTTCGGAAGCTTCATCCTGTGCTTATGCTTTATTTTTTTTTCTTGACTATGTATCTAGTCTATTTTTTTGTATGGCCGAATAAAGCTACAACTATTTCACAGGAGATAACTTTTTATCTTAGAACTATGCTGTAATTATGTTTTGTGATTTCTTCTAATTAAGATAATAGTCCAAATCTGTGTGATTGCTGTAATTACTTACGTCAAAATTCAATATTATTGGGCAGATTAAGATATTTCGATTGTTTTCGATAAGTATATTTTCGAGTGTAAACAGCATATTACAACCAACCAATTGTTTCATAACAAAACCTATGTAGTGTAGTCATTTTAGTTTTGGCTTAAAAATGACATGATCTTAGAAAGGTTTGTGCTCCTAAAATTCATTAAGACTTCAAAATAGTTGCTAGGTGTATTATTTTAACTTTCCTATGAAATATTGTGGCTTATTCAATGCTGTAGTGGTGAGCACAAGCATATCCAAAAATATTAGGAAAAGACATCAAGATCATTGAATAAAAGGGGTGAATGAACTGCTTACAAAAAATTGCCTATAAATATGGAGCAACCTGAGTAGTCAGGATCTAGTAAGGAAGAAGAGGGCATTATATTCATTTACATAAATGATGATATTATGATGATTATTTACTAGCCAGTACTCCATTTACTACATACTGTTAAAACATCTAACTCTGTAAAGGTCAGAGGGCACTCAGGAAAGTTTTGTTGTGATACACATGACAAAAATAATATACTAAAAATGAATAACAAGTTTACTCTCTTTCTCTCAATTTGTATCACATAACATGTTATTAATGCAAACCAGGTCTTAACAATAGGTCAAAGAATTTATTATAATTTGTATTTACCATATTCATCTTCTATGGCTATTAGATATTCTCTCTTCTCTATAGATATACTCCCAATTATCTTAGTCTAAAAAACTTCAACATAGAATACCTATATCTATTTAATTAAAATATAGGGAAAGAATCTCTGGTGATCAATGCATGTTTCTTACCCCCTATTTGAATAGGTAATGCAGCCTACAAATTTATACAACAGGCTCAGTTTGTGGGCCTATGTTTTAAGATAAAGTTGGCATGGATTTGATATATTTTTAAACATTATGCATACTGCATCATCATAATTATTATACCTTGAAGTGCATAATTGAGATAATCACTTACTATTGCAGTAATTGCAGTATGTTATTAGTATAATGGCGGATGCATCTGCTACAAGTTCTTACAACTTATACACTTAAATTAAATGGTAAAAGTTCACATTTAAATTGAAATAAATGCTTTGAGTTTGAGAGTTTGAGTTTAACTCTCTGTTTAATAGTAAATGAACTGGGCCCATCTAGTTCAAATAAAAAAAGTTGTGTAAAAGTGTTTGTAAACACCTATTTACATAATAAATAAACATAATTTATCATGAACCTATATACTAGACTCATAAATATGTATAATAAATGTGAAAGCAATTCTGTCTATCTGTCTGGTACCTTTTCTCACCTCAATGGCTGATCAGATTTCAATGAAATTTTGTACACAGGTATACCTTGATATGGGTAAGGACTTTTTATCCTGGTAGTACATCCCTATGTAATTTCCAAAGACCATACAAAGACAGTATGAATGTTTTCAAAAACTCACAAAAACCTCTTTCATTCTAGACTTTTGGTTGCACTTCACGAAAAACCAATGACAGGGGCCGCAAAGTCTTTGAGCGGATCCCGCCACGTCTCCGCTTCTGCCTCATGGACATTGTACCAAACAGATACCTCACAGAACATGTGTTCATGGGGTTCTCCCAGTGCGGGCAGTTCCTGCTCAGTTTTACGTACAGCTGCAACAACACCCAGTCGTATTTCAGAGACAGTTCCACATTCACGTAAGTATTGTTTGTAGTTGCTAAAGATTTCATCTCATTCTCCTGCCCTTGTCCCAATTAATTTGGGATCGGCAGATGTTTGTCAAAAGTAAAATTGATGTAGAGATAAGCTTTGCTCTATATGTGATTTTGAAGCCATTGCGAACTTTGTCATACTAAAATCATGAAATAGCCAATTAAAATAAATCATGTTCAATTTAATGCATCCAAAGTGGCTATATGCCAGTAATCCTCTATAAAACTCCTTGAAATGCGTTTATATGGATTACTGCTTCCATAATGCAACTCATTACGTTGATTAATGAACGTTGAAATCATTAACAATGATTTGTGTTTAGATATGAGCAATTACATGATAATTTCAGATTAGGACTAATAGTCGCCTACAGAAATTTGTTGAACAGATAAAAATGTAGGTAAATCAAATTCGCTGCTTGCTTGTAAACATCAGTAAGTAAGCATGAAACATAGATTACTGTTTTTTGCCTACCAATAAAACCCCTTAACAGAAATATTATAAAGGGTGGATGATACTTTAGCAATCAGCAATTTCTGCCAGATCACTTTGGGCTGCAACATGAGTATCACTATGGGTAGTCATATTATGCCTGTGCTAGTCTCATCCAAGTAGATATTAAAATAATTTATGCTTCTTATTGTATTGTATGGAGTTCACTCGGTCTGCTACTTGTCACCCTTATGCCCTAAGTACTAAGGTCGAAAAGTGGTTGACCGTCAGTGAACTTGGTAGTACTGACTGAGCATGAGATCCTGGTTTGTGTTAAGTGATTGAAGTTAAAGTGTTATAGGGTTTTTCAGTTAGGAATTTCTCAGTAGCAGCCTGGAGGCAATAGGTTCGATCCCTATAGATCCCTATTGAGACTTAGACATTTACCGCCTTACCTTACCACCATTACCTTACTTTTCGGGTATTACAAGGTGTGTAAACTATATCTTCCATTCTCTTGCAGCTTACACTTTCTGTCCTGGGTGCCTGGCCGCATCGTGCGTCCAGTACACAGCGTACCTTTATTTGGTGACGACGGCGTCGATAGCAAGGTCACAATATCTATGGCACAGTGGAAGCACAACCCCGGTGTCTTAGTCGTTTATGGTATTGCGTAAGTATTAAACGCATTTGTTCAACCTCATTTAATGGCGCGGAGTCAAGGTTTACAAAGTTAAAAACCATCATCACCTGCCTAGCCTTTTCCCAACTAGTTTGGGTCGGCTTCCGGTCTAACCGGATGCAGCTGAATACCAGTATTTTACATGGAGCGACTGCTTATCTGACCTCCACAACCCAGTTAGTACTAGGTAATACGATACCCCTTGGTAAGACTGGTTGTCAGACTTTTTGGGCGACTGTCAAACATCTACAAATTACAGCAGGGACCAACGGCTTAACGTGCTTTCTGAGGCACGGAGGTAGCTCGGTATGTAATGGGTGGTCACCCATCCACAGACCAACCTAGGCAAGCACGGCTTAACCTAAAGATCGATCTGAGCGGCTGTTATTATTTAGCCACGAGCTCCACGAGAAAGTTAAAAACCATACAGCATGCTAATAAAAGGGTGATGATTAAATTTGTCGATTGTTGAAGGGAGAGGAAGACAAAAGAAAAGATGGATGAATTTTGTGAAGAATGTTATGTACGAAAAAGGAGTAAATGATAGCGTGACAATTGAAAGGACAGAATGAAAAAAAAAAAAGACCAGTCACATGGGACAAGAACAGGAAGATGATGACATCATACATCACAATCAAATTGATTACTCTGGAATATAATTTGATATGTACTACTAAAGTTGCTATTGCATTTAATAGTATATAATTTATGGGAAAATTACCATTGGTGCGTATGTATAGGTACGTAGGTATATAAAATTACATGTGACAACGAAGTTGTATTACTATTTTTATATAGTAGGTAGGTAATATGGTTTATGAAATAGATCTTATTTCCTTCACTCAATTAGTTTTATAATAACAAAAGTTGCCTCGCTGCCAAGATTATCCACCAGCAACTTGCTTTGAAGTACAATCTTGTGGAATCAAAAGTGCCATACTAAATATGCGCCTGACCAAGTTCTCGATGATGGACGTTGTATTGCGATCGACCTATCATCGCTGAAAGGGCTATTGTTGCCAATAAGCCTGACATTGTGGTGATAGATCGATTGGGGCGTCGCGCTATGATATTGTTGATTTAACAGTCCCGCATGACGAGAACCTCGTGAAAGCAGAGAAAGATAAGCAATTCTAGTATCTAGATCTGGCTCGCGAGGTTGTCGATATGTGGGACTTGAATACAGCAGTCATTGTGTCAATAGTCGTGTCGGCTTAATAGCCAACAGCCTCGACCAACATCTGAGGAGGCTCTCGCTTGGCAGCTGGATCAAGGGCTTGATTCAGAAAGCAGTGCATCTGGACACGGCGCGAATTGTTAGGAGGTTCCTTTGTCAAGAGCCCTGATCACCGGTAGCTCGGACCCTGTTCCCGATGCCGATGGACCACTATTTTTTTATATTTTAAAATGTTTTTTCTTTATTTTGTTAATATTAAAATGTAAATAGTATGTAAGAAAAATCAATGAAAGTTAGGTAGGTAAATTATCTTTCTTCTCATTCCAGTATTTTATAAACAAATCTTAAAGTCGAATGATAACAACAATTGCAGTAAAACGGCACACTTCTTTGTTTACAAGCATTACATTGCTCTTACTTGGTTCGCAGAGATTCCTGCTCTGAACGCTCCCACCTGAGTGTATTTGGCGTTCCTCGTTTAGGATGTAGGAAATGCGCAGCTTTCCGTCGGGATGAAGGTAAGAATATAGTTTACAGTAACTGCGTGCGTTAGAAGCAGTCAAAGATAGCTATAAATTAACTATAAAACACCTTTTTCAGATGACAGTGTTGAACCAGATTGGGGCAAAAGATGTCTCGAACACAACTTCGCGATACACACAAAATTCTTCTGCACATCCGACTCCAGTATGTACGAGCCAGTTGTCCAGCTCGCCTACTCAAACCAAATCATAATATACACAGATTTCATTCACATACTCGAGATTGACTTCGTGAAACCGGAGCAAGAGAAAAATGAGAGAGAGGCAGAAGATACCAAGAGTTATTTAGATAGAGAGGAAGTAAATTCTATAGATACAAACCCTAGTACCCCGGCTTCGGACGTTTCGGCACCTTTTCAATCACCTAAATATCAGAACAACGTTGTCCAGAATATTCTAGCAGATTTCTCAGACTTAGAAATGGAGCCGTACCAAATGTCTAAACCCGTGCGTGTACCTGATGTCATGGGGCAAGAATTATGTATTCAAGCATCTTCCATTTCCCACAATTTGGTAGAAGAATGGGAAGGACCATCTCCGTCAATCAGGACGTTAATCAGTCCACCGTTACGTTCTCCAAGGCGACGGCCAGCGGAAAGCATGTCTCGTTTCAACGAGACACACAGGATAATAGCCGAGAAAGCTTACGAATTCGTCGAAGAAGCGGAGACGAAATGCGAGAAACTTAGCATGTTTAGGAAACGAAGATTAGCCGATAAGAAATACGAATTTTGTGAAGACAACAACGAGAACATTGTCCCTTTCAGGGTCCTGAGGAGTAATAGGAAATATTTCATTGGTTCCACTAGTAAGAGTCAAGGGAAGCGCGCCAAATCTCCTGGTGAGAGTGTGGTGTTGAGGGCTCATAATCAAATCAGTAGACCCCCTTCTCCGACCACTAGTTCCGATCTAAAGAACCCTGGGCTTTCGACGCTCGAGTCTGACCACAACAGTGAATCAGAATACAGGATAACAGAAATGTTGGATGATGGCTCTCTAAAAACGATTTCTGTACATGATAATACCTCAAAAACCCTTTCGGATTGTCCTGTGGACGCGCAGGATCCCTACTTGGTGCACTCCGAGAACTCAAAATGTAGTAAATTCTTCACTCGATACTTTGTGGAAAGCGATGATGAGATTACTTCGATCATCACGGATTCGGAAGGTGAGTAACTTTTTCGTTACTAATTAACTATATATTTTTTAGATATAATTTTTATCTAGATAAGTAGGTACATATTTGGACGTGTTGATGTATTATGATGATAGTACGCTCACTTATCGTGTGGCATGTTTAACTTTGCAGCTGTTTATAGTTTTTGAGTTTACGAAAATATTAATTTTTCATCTTCTTTCATTCTTCTTTTTCATTCTCTCTTCTAATAACTACTAACTCTGAATGTTTGATCTATGTATGTATGCTACATAGATCAAACATTCAGAACCTCATTTCGTGATTGAATCTTGTAAAGATCAATGAGCATCTTTCTATTCAAATCTTATAATAATATTGATTGAAGAAATAATCTGGCTGTTTATGAAGTCAAGGTATTGTCTGGACTCAGGGTATTCTACCTGTTCTATCTGTTTAGAGACACAGTATGACTAAAACATATTATTTTTTATTTATCTTTTTTTTTAAACTTAAATAGAGCTGTGGGTTATAGTTTATGAATCTAAATGAGTTGTCCCCGCTTCAGACGACTGCATCTCGGGCTACCACGTGGCGCTGCCGCTGTCGGCGGCGGGCGGCGGGTACGCGGGGCTGCAGGGCGTGGGCGCCGGCGCGTGGGAGCGCCTGTGCGGGGCAGCCCCGCCCCTGCCGCCGCTGACGCTGCGCGCGCACCAGCGCTCGCTGGACACGGAGCTGCTGTGTAACGAAGTGTGCGAACGACTGTGCAATATAAACGGGAAGAAGTTCATCTACTGCTTCGATTGGGGGTGCCATGTTATTGATGTTTGTCAGTCCAGTGGGTGCTTGTCTGGGGTGAGTTTCTGGAAATAACTGTTACAAATATTTGGACGAGATTGCTTCTGTAGTTAAATGTAGGAAATTCCACCATTACAACTAAGAAAACAGCTGTAGCCATGCTACTATTCACTAAATAAGTAAATACGCATTTGTTATAATAGACGGGAGTCTATCTATCGTAAACAATAAAGAAATTATTTACGCTAGCTTGAAAGATCTTGAGCTATCCTACATTTTGGACTTATTCATAATGTTACACTACAGAATCTACAGACTACAGTAAAATATCTTGCTGCCCAACTCATATAACAATTTACTGCTTCTCTTTCCAGCTGTGCGCTATGTGGATGTGGGCAAGCGACAAGAACACCTCCACAGCAGAGTGCGAGCCTTGTAAAGATATCAGCGCGGGCTGTCTTCTACACCGACAACAATATGCCGCTGAGGTAATTTTTGCATAACTTATTATTCGACAAGCGTTTCGTGGCCCTTCTATTGGGGGTGATTGCAGTAAGACAAGCTGGAATTCTTCATGTGTTTGCACTGGCACCTGGCACACTTCGAACCAGAACAAAGTGGTTGATTAGCTCACGATCAGTTCGAAATGCGTCAGACGTATCCGGCCCAATCCCACTTTAGCTTGGCTGATTTTTGGGTGACGTCGGATTCGGTATAGCAGATCTTGATGATATTTTTTTTTAATTGCCGCTTCTGGTCCAGCAGATGTATTTTTTTACGATTTAAAATAACAGTTTTTTTTTATTGCTTGCAGTGCTTATTCGTGTGGGACCTAGTGAGTGGTGTATACAGAACCGAGAGAGTTTCCATGACAGAAGACTCCAGTCAAGAAGGTAGCAGAGGTAATAATTATTGCTGGTTTTTTAACTGGGCTTTGTAACCACTGTTGACCCACTTACATTGGATCTTGTTTGGTTTCCGAAGTCGGGTGTTAGTTATGACAATACTTGGCACCAGGTTTGAATACACTGTGTGGGCTCATAAATAGCGACACAACCTACCAGGACTAAAAACGTATTGTAAGTTACTTTAAAAAAAATATACGCAACTCGTTTTCTAATTTGGAATCCGTGATTAAAGTTTGTATCACAATGTCTTAAACCGATATTATAATTTTGTTTATCCAATTTTGTAAAAGAAACATTAATTTGCGTTTAAAATCTTCACGTTTCCGCAAATCATATTTCGCCAAGGCCAGCATTTACTTATCTTTAATGGTTATGTCGACCTTTCTCAATGCTTTTCCGTTTTTCCTACTCTAAACCTTGAATAGCTATCAGCTATTATCATACAGCAATGCTAATAACTGCTGGATGCAGGAAGCGCAGATCCGGCCGATGTGACGGTACTTGGGATGTGGCTATGTCCAGCAGTTCCGGTACCTCTGCCTTCGCTGACGAACAAGCGACAAGCTATCGAGTATTCTCGCTCAAGAAACGTATTATCGATGTCGACCCCTCGTCAAAAGAGATACAATACAAGCTTATTTTTTGTACCGTAAACCTCAGGGATCATTGCATAGTATTATATCATATGATTTACATTTTTAAATATTCCCATAAAATATAATATAAAAAAACATTTAAAAATATATAAAATAGTAGCCCACCGGCATCGGGAACAGGGTCCGAGCTACCGGTGGTCAGGGCTCTTGATAGAGGAACCTCCTAACGATACTCGCCGTGTCCAGATGTACTGCTTTCTGAATCAAGCCCTTGATCCAGCTACCAGCGTGTTGTACTCGTCATTATAAACAAATTTTACTACAGTCAGTAAAAAAAATCAGGCGTCCCATATACTTGTGGTCACAAGTAGTCAATCGCAAATCGCGATTTCATGATTCGTCCCTTTGTAAAAAGCTTTTCATAATGAGTCAAATTGACCCCTTAGTAGGTTTTTTTTTTACTTGCCTTGTTTGTCCCATAGCTGGGCAGGGAGGGGAGTTCTTTGCCATATCCTTCCAGGTACTCTTCTCCTCCGTCACCTCGAACCAGCCTTCGTGATGCGCATCCATCACACCACCTCTTAATAGGTTTAGGGCAACAAAATGTTAGGTGGGATAGCCTTCAGTTAGATGATGATGACATGATTGACATGTATGATGATGATGATTGATTGACATGTATGATGAATGTGTCTTATAGTTCCAGGTGCGGACCGGGCAAGGGAGCTAGCTAAGAAGCTGGGGCCGATCAACATGCCGCCCGGCAATGAAAATAGGTTGCTTACTACCTTGACGGGTAAGGTTTTTACCAGACCGCGCGACGCAAAGGAGGGTAATGTGTTTATTACCTATGTATGTATGTTTGTTCCTTTGTGTTGCGATGGAGATCAAACGCGTGAGTCGATTTTGGTGATTCTTACGGCTATCGATCTCATGATAATTAAAGCTTGTTTTTTATAATTTTGTATGTAATTAGGTCCCGTCTATTTCCAACTTTTTAAATTTATAATGTGCTTGTTTTTGCTTTTCAGTTTTTACCGCAGTCGAGATTTTTTAATTACTTTTTTATAAATAATAATAAATTCGAAACTTCGAACTGGGACAGTATGGGAAAATCCGAATATGTTACAAATTTGAATCATTCATTAGCTCTTCTTTATAAAATTAGTAGAATTTTGTGTTGACCATAAAAAATACTCTGTATATCAGGTTTGTCCGAGTTCAGACTATTTTCGACTGAACGTAAATCTGTCCCATTAGCTCAACATACGAGCTCGATATTACTACAGTAAAATTACCTATTTATTCATAATGCCTATTCTGCTAACAGGTCGATCGCTAAAAAGACTGACAGATGTGGACAACTGCATCGAAATCACAAAGAATCACTCGGACAGCTCGGAATCAGAGTCATCAGCTGAAGAAGACAGCGACTACGACTGATTAATATTCTAGAAGCATCTATAATGCATAATGTTAACCTCTTTGGTGAGAATTTACGAGGTTCAAGTATTATGGACACGTCTGTTATGAGACACGGAGAAGTAACTGCATGGACTGCTAATGTGTTGCACGTTTTCTTCTGACGTACGTATGCTGAAACATTTCATATTAACATTCTTCTTCTTTCGTATCAATGGTACGACTCATAAAATTTCTTCAACCCAGTAAGTGGCCTCGTTAATCGCTGGGTCTGTAGCCAATATTAACATTTAAATCATCGGAATGTCGCGATAGTCGTTATTCAAGTAATTAAAATGAGTTTACAGCATAACGCCTTGTCTATCGAATGATGTTTCGTCCCAAAATCTGTAAGTATACTGTGATTAAATCACAATAATTTTTGCTTATTAGCCCCAACAAATAGAAGGCATACAAGCTCCTAGACTGCACGCGCGTAGCACTCCATTGATTCCTTACTCCGTGTCTTTTTGTCACAAATAGAGAACAACGAAGGGAAGTGTTTGAAGCACTCATTGTATAAATACTGTCTCCTTAGGAGTGTATCAAGACAGGTTCTTAGAAATAGCTCGTTTTAATGTGTTCCTTAACGTGTTTCTTAAACTTTTAGTACCTTTTCTCAAATATTTTTGTCTTCCTGTTTCATAATCATTTTTCTAAACGCTCATTACTGCGAGTATTATGTTAAGGTCTGTACAAGGTGTAAATTAGAACATTTTTAGTAAATTTCGAGTCAACATTTATCGTTGAAAAGGACTAAACTGCAGCCAACCTCGTAGTATTGTGCGGTGAGCCTTATTCTTTGGACCTTTTTTCACAAATGTTTAATATTCCATACCCTCTCCATTTGAACTATAGCTACTTTGATATACAGAAAAGAAGTTTCTAACCAGCCACCGGGATACTTTTGTAAATAAAATGCAATATTTAACATTACAAATGTTTCAATTGAATGAAAATATTTGATAATTTATAGTCTTACAAAATATTACACAAAACAAATATTTTGGTATATTTTCGTATGAAATTTACTTCCATTTTGTCTATGTACTGTAATCGAAAACTTCTTGTTAAATTATTGTCGTTGTTCAAATTCTAATATGGGGTAAAGAAAATGTTTTAGTAGAATTGCATAAACATTGGTATTAATAGATCTGTGTATAAATTAATAAAAACATGGTCGCTTCGATTGTGATTGTTACGCGTTGTTTTGCATACTTTACGAATTCAATATGGATGCTCCAAAGTAAACGATATTATTGAAAGAAAAGTGTTTGTGTACGTACACATTGCGTGTATTTATTTAATCTTAAGCGTAGCTGGAGACCCGTGAACTATTGGTGTTCTTATAAAAATCTTTGCGTTTGGCATGGATCTACGCACCCTCAGGGCTGAGCCTGTTCGCTGGGTATCGTATTTTTTAGTTACTTTTTTCCTTTATTTCTGAAATATTTTCAACAATATTTCAAAGGAAAGATGCTCGGCCCTTAGAACAACAACGAAAATTGTCGGAATACTCAACTGGCCGATGACTGCCGCATGATATTTCAATAAAACTGTAAATAATTATAGACTTAATGTGAATGTATGAATTAATTTATAAAATTCGTTGTAGCAGTATTTTGAGAGTATTTTATGTCCAAGTTCAAGTTGTGTGTCTATATCGTGTTATCGAGTTTAGAGCTCCTGGCATTACATCTATCACGAGTTAGAGGGTTTCCTTGTTTGACTATAGGACCCTAAAAGGCTTGGGTTTTGATACATGTGACAGAATTAATTATCAAGCGCTATAAACATGTGAAATGCACAAAACTCGTAACTTATTCAAAGATCCTCTTATACAGCCCAGTGCTAAGTTATCTTGCGGTGTTTTAAGGCCTATTTCACCACTTGTTATTACTTTCCCGTCAAAATTACTTTGCAGATAATTTCATACAAATTCTGTTCCATTTTTGAATTTATTCGGTAAGTAGTGACTTTTCGGACATCGTGAAATAGGCCCTTAGTCTTATTCTATGGCGCTATATTAGATGGCTCATCTTAACAAATAATATTTGTGGTTTTTTCCCACCAACTTACAACACATACAATATTGGGGACAGAAGTTTAGTGCTCAGGAAGTTGATCAGGCTTCCAGGGATTGTTTCAAAACCCTAGCCTTTATTTCTCATTACCTCTACCAATATAAATCTGATGCATGTTGATGTCTACGTATTACTTTCTACTTGCATTTATATACATATGTATAAAGTTAGTGATTATTAAATTACGATAATCATCAATGATATTAATGTGTAAATGTATTCAACGAATGACCATTAAAAACGGATTCTAGCACATCTGAACTCGAATAAATAATTACGAAAAATAGGGTCTTGGGCAAGAACTATTTTCTTCGAATTAGTAGAAGTTATGTAGTTGTGAGAGTTTGCAGTCGTATGTGCTGGAATTCAGTCCTAAATATGAACCTCGGCTCATAATAAGGTTGTGATTGTTTGAACATAGGTTTGGTAAGAGAAGTGCCTCTGAGACTTGATAATTACCCTCCAATTTACACTTCTTCCAATCTTCAATTTTTATTCTGTTTCTTTGTTTTTCATTCAGGTTCTTCGATTTTTCATTCAGTTATTTTTAGTAATGTAAATATTTTTGTTCCATAAATTCACAAAACTAGACTTTCTGAACTGTGGAGGGTGTACATACTACGTAATTTTGGAGCAATTATGAGAGCAATGTGTACTAGTGTATAAAATCTTAAAACATATTTGTCAAGCTGTATTCAACTGACCATTACAGTCTAAACTAAATGGTTGATTTCAATCTTTGCCAGTTATATTGATGGCGATAATCTTACTGATGTTTTTAATGTCTAAGTATGAATAGATTAAGAAAGAGAATGTCCTATACAGTAATACCCCGAAATTGCGGAAACCGATGACCAAGCAACAGGTTTTCGCATTTGTAATTCTGGCAAATAATAAATTATTCAAATATAGAATATGGGTGCCAAAAGCGGGAATTAAAGGTCCAAAAAGCAACTAAAAGCGCTAAAAGGAGTTGTTTAGAAATTATTGCATAGGCCATTCGAAATTGAATGTGTAATATATTTATCTCACTAATTGGTGAGCAGTTGTGAGCTCTAGTCTTAAGTATCGAAAGAAAAACACTAGTGTATAACCAACCGCTCTGAGCCAGAGGCATTCTGATATAAAACTAAGCAATATAATAATGGTTGTTCCTCACTATTTTCGATTGTCTTATCTCAAATATGTCTAAACTTTAAAGATGGATTGTATTAATCAGCTTACAGTAGTAAGTGAGGTGATTGCATTTAATTTTATTTTGTACCTGTCGACCAAGGCACAGACAGTGTTACTTGCCATCAAATTGTATGATACTATAGATAGGTATGAAACAATGCATGATGTAATAATACATAAAATGATAAAACTGCTGTTTTATTTGCCTTTTTGTACAATTTACAGGTTTGAGCCAGTGTGAATGACTGAGAAAAATAATTTTAGGTAAGTTTATATCCACCAAACACAATTGAAAACTCAGATTATTAGTGCAGTAAATTAATAAAACATATTTACAACTTGCTAGAAATATTATACATATTTTAAGTGTGATTGTATATTATGTACAAAAATCCTCAATTCAGTAAATTCATTGTTACAATAAATTAATTCACCATCACAATCATGTCAATCAAATTATCCATCAAATTGTCAATACCAACACATGCAGTTTGGTCAAATGTAATTAATACTACAGTAGTGATTGCAGATCTAGTGCTGAAGATAAGACTGTTACAGATAAGATTGGAAATTACAGACCAACAGTGATCCAGTCGTTAACAAATCTTAAGTTGTTATTATCTTATATTGGTGATCACATAATGGTGCTCCCCCACTAGTGGCATTCACCTGTAATTTAAACAGTTCAGATTCACTTATTCTGTACAAAATCTTGGATTGTTTCATTATAGGTGAATGCTCCCAGTGAGGAAGTGCCTTTATAAAATGCTTGAGATACACAAAATTCTATGAATGCAGCAACACAGTGATGAGTAAACAAGACCATATTATACTAACTTACACAATATACAAATAGCAACACTACCACTAAAGACTTGTCACAAGTTATGCACTTAGCTGAAGCTACCTAGCTGTGTAACAACTTACATTACCCTTAATTAATTGTAAAATACAAATAAAATATTAAAAATATTTATTAATGTCCACAATTATTATAAACTGTATACATCATCACACTCGGGCTCAATCTCCATTGGCGGGCTTCGGCTTTGACCATTTTCCTCCAACATGCAGTCTAATGATAGCCTATCAAGATCATCCCATGATAATTTATTGAATTTGTCTTGCACAAGTCTGATGAGCCGGTTAGAAGCAGTTGTTGCTTCTGCTTCTGTCATGCCATATGTCTTCTTGAAATACTTCACAGAAGCTTCGAGAAGGGTGTCAGGCTTTTTAACAACAAGGTTTAATTTAGTACCATCTTTTATTGTGGGGTATGCTTCAACTGTTTGTTCGTCCACTAAAGTCCTGCCTAATAGCAGCAACTTCTGTTCCTCTACTGGAATCTTTAAATGTTCGGCAATTTGTCGTTTCATTTCGGATATTTGTGTGGTTGGAAATACCTAAAACAACGCACGAATTTAGTATTTATTAGGATAGAATGTACCATTTCAGTTCCGGCTTATTTACTTACTTCCAAGCTACATTCACCGCCTTGTAACTTTTTTACGATTACTTTCATTTTGGATAGTTTGAATAAAGATCTAGATTTCAAGAAACACTGCGTGTAAATTACAAAAATATTAACTCAGCAGCATGATATCAATGACAGACAAAAACAACTAAATGGCTGTCATGCATGCATGCTGTGACGTTGTACTTGCACTATCCAAGATCTTAAACATAGGTTGTGTCTTATTTATTAATCGATATTTCTTTTACTCTAACGAATTTACGTATTTTTATCTCTTTCCAACAATAACAACGCTGCAACGCAACGCGTCCTATCTGGCACCATTGACATTGACAGTTGACGTTGACGCTTTGATGAGCTTGACACAAATTCTTGCATAAATTATATAGAGTGTGTGTTCCAAAGATCCATCATCATCATTATCATTGGCAATCTTGTTCCTCCCACCCACAGCTGGGCATTGGCCACCTCCCTCTTGAGCCATTCAGCCTTGTTCCAAAGATCCACGAGTTTGATAAAATATTATTATGGCTCTTACTGATGAACTGAAAACGTCGAGTCTATCTACGCCAAGTTTGCTGCGTCGGCGAACTTTAGCGAACGTAATAACTGAACGCACCACTGGACTTGACGATAATTTTAATGTTGCCAGTTTTATTGACTCATTATTTCAATGTGGTCAACTAACTCATTTTTGATGACTTCTATTTACTCTTCCACTATACATCATCATTATTTGCCTTGTTTCTGTACATTATATACAGTGTGTTTTATTCCTTTTTATTTGATTACTTGGGAATTAGAAACAGTTTAACTGTAGATTCTGTAGCCTTAGATTATTTATATTTGTATCATGCATTCCCTGGTCTGTGAGTCACAGTTATGCTCCGGGCCACCCACACCAACTCCACCAAATTGTAAACAGGTTTTATGTACGAAATTCAAAATAGAGAATATCTTGGTAAATAGCCGTCTAGATTTTAAAATTCCTGTAATGCCATTAGTGTTAGAAAAATAATAATCCTTACAAATGTCATCAGGTTTAGATCTTCAAGTTTCGTAGGTAAATAAATAAATAATTACCAAGGTGATATCTTACTACCTTGGCTGAGAAGTACACGAAATACGAAGTTGCGATTCAGAAAATTGTAATGGAAAATAAAACCATTCAAATCATCGCCATGAATATGAATACCAAAAAAACTGTTGAAATAGTTGAGGATTATTCGAGTAATGCAATATTAATTTTTGAAGCAGACTGTCTAGAAGGTAAATGAAAACGAATTCAAAGTTTAGAACCGTGTGTTTTTTGCTTCCTAGGAACTTATAGTATAGGGTACGTACAATCGTACATAGTCTTATTTCGATGCTAACGGGACACTGAAGACACTGGGTGTATAGCACTGAGATAACATCTCAAATAAAGAAAGTTAGGTAAATACTTTGACATCCAGCTACTTTGTTTGTTCTTTCAAAACTTTTAGGGGTAGCCTCGTCGTAGCTTTATATTTTTTTAGGCTACCACGATGATGAAATCTTTTTTTGAGTGGTAGGAGGCTCTCTCCTCAAAAATGTGTGTGCACGCTATAGTTTTTGAACTGATTCTGCTCCCGCTGGAAAATCTGGGAAAAAATTAAGTGTTAAAATTTTCTAATTCTGATTGAAGGTCCTATGGCATGTGAGGGAATAATAATTGTGGTTAATCTTCCACAAGAGCCAACAATCGAGAGTTGAAGTTGACTGAACTGAAATTATGTTGGGTATCTCATTCATTGCAATTTTGTTTTGTGTCTAAGCATAACATGATTGGAATTAGAAGTCTTTTGTTTCGTACTGCTATCAAAAAATGAAAGTTAGTACTTATTTATTATAACTATGTTAAAAAAATTAAAATGAACTTAAGTGGAATTAGTTACTAAATATAAACTAAAGTTAGTAACTTTTGAAATCACTAGCTTGAAATTTGGCCGGGGTGTCCGTAGCCTAGGAAACGGGTGTAGCTACAAGACAACAACATTGATAAGTCAATTCTTATCGTGTTACATAAAAATTGGCAAAACTAGTTGTACGTAGAGTAAATATTAGTAATATTACCTTAATCGTGATTATAACAATCATAGAAACTAAGATGATTTTGACAGTTCGAGGTATGGATGGCAGGTGGGTTTAATATATTCTCGATAAATTAATTCGCCAATAACCTGAAAAATGGGAATGATAACGTTAATATTGGTTGTCAAGTGCGTTGGGAATGATATGCGTGCTTCCCCGATCGGGGAGCGTCCTAAATGAGCTCCCCCTTGCTCCCAGACGCGTATCAATTTTATCAAAGTTATCGGGCAGGAGGGCTTACGGCGGCGGTGCCTGGTACGGCGCACGACCCGCTGCGACTATTCACCTGCGATATTAACTTTCGGGACTTATGTACTACGCAGTACATAAGGGGGACCGACGAACTGCGCAGCTAACAAATATCAAGCTCCTAGAAATGGTTTATTAATCTTAGTAAGCTCATTTTGTAATTTATACTTCATTCTAAATACACAAAAACAAACACTTCTGAACATACATATAAATCACAAATAATCACATTTAAAATCATGCCCACAGGAAAATACACATCAAAGAAATACTAAGGAAAATAATATACATGACTAATATAAAATTATTCATCATCATCTGGTTATTTAATAACAGACTAACAACACACTATTTCTCAGATCATAGAATTAGTATAAAAAATGTCAGTAACACAAACAATACAATAATAATAATATAAACAAAACAAAATATTCAGTCATGCATTACCTACGGTGGTACATGGCAGGTGGTGTCACTGAACCGTGACAGGGCACCTGCAGCCACCCCACAATGTCCCTACCAACACACACTACCTCTAGCAAGCCCACACTACTAAACATTAAAAACAAAATTCTCACAGAAACAGCTAGTACCAAACATGACAGTGAAGCAACCAAGTACATAGAGACGGTTGTTTGATCAATACTTGATATCATACAAACCAGTGTAAAGTCACAATAATGTGTTACTGTTGTGTTCCAGTGATATTTTGTTGCAGAAATTAATTTTCAATCCAAAATGTCTGAGATGGGCTTTGAGAATGTGTTCTATTTAGAGAGTGAGTGTTTTTGTGTAGTTGTTTTGTTAAGAGTGCCGTGCGGAGGGACGGATGAGGTGTTGCCAGGTTACGCTCCACGGATACTCTCCGCCCTTGCTCCCAGCAGATCAATAACATCTCTATCACCTGGGATGGTGTTATGCAACAATACAGATGATTCATTTTATTTGTGTATTGTATAATAATATGATGCAATGATTTTTATGCTTATGTAAAGATTTCAGATTGCTTTTTGATTGTTATTTTTATGTTATAGTTTATATTATTAGGTATTGTTGCTATAACAGTCACTGATTACTGCAATGCATTAACAGCAATAATAACAGTTATTATTACTATGTAAAGTTTTGATTACAGTTCTTTTACTAACATTAAAGTATCAAGAAAAATTACATAAGAATTTGTATGTTAGTACTAAAACATTTTTTGGAAAAACTTAGATAAATTATTGTTTTATTTTTAAAAGTGTGCAATAAGATGCTTACCTGCCTGCATTATATATAATTGCAAACTGCCATCAAAGGGGTGAGCTACCCTACTTTGAAATGTTTCCAATTAGCAGCAGGTATGGCTTTCACTATAATTAGGGGATTAATAAAATGGCCACTCTAAAGTTAAGCCTAGTTAGTATGTTAGGTACTTTTGAACATTTAATAAGTGGTCTGTTTTACAGGGTATTAGACAACTGATAAAGGTATTGAAAGTTTAATTGTTTTGTTAAGGAACAAAATAATATAAATCTAGTTTTTTTTTGTATTTATGTGGGTAGACAGGTGTACAATTTTTTTTTGTAAATTCCTTAACGCTACTCATTAGGCAAATAATGCAGTAATCATATCATGTAGAAAATGTAGGCTTTTCTTGGCACAATATAACGTATTTTTGCGAAGTTATAAATCAAGGTCATCATGAAGCCTAGTTTAGCAATACCTAGACCTATTACATAATCGATTGTAATGCTATTTTCCTTTGACAAACTTTATTAAAACTAGTCCCCACGGTGTTTTCTTCAGACTTTGAGTGCGCCGGCGACGAGGTGCTGGTGGAGTCGTCGCCGCCTGCCTCACCGGACATGGCAGCGAGGCTCGCGGCTCCTGCACAGGTACTATCACTATCAATCACCCTATTTTCCGCATTCAAGTCTCAACCAGCCACCTTTGTAACCTTGTTGGTCTAAGTCACCTAGGCGAGGGAGGGGGGGGGGGGTACCCATTGTAATTTTGAGAATAGTACGCTTTTTTTTTTGGGTGGGATATCATCAAGTGACCTCTCCTGCTCTGGGCGGAGCGGAAGGGAGTGTCAGACTTGTACTGACTAAAATGGAAGGGCCATGTTCCTTCTTTGCCCTTTGTGATCAATCTAAATTGTTTACATTTCGCTAATAGGATTGGTATTGATTTCCGGGCCCATCACATAAACGTGAAAGTAAATATCATTATCACTTAATTATAGTCATGCTTGTAAATATAGCCAGCTTTTTCTAATCCATCTAAACAGCCTTTGCTACCATACGAGCAGACTGGGTAATCGTACCAACGTGGTGTAGGTACTTAAGTAGCTATCGTAGCCGGTGTAGGTAGGCAACTTATAAAAAATCGAGTAATATGGATATTTTACGCGTCGTTAATTTAATTAAATAATAATTGGCTAAAGTCTAGAGACTATTTGAGAATACCTAGAATTTTGTGCTGAGTAATCATGGGTCGACGCAAGGTCGCGGGTCTAATAACACTCATACCTTGGTAGGTTACACCTGCAATCGTAGAGTAGGTACTACACAAAGTGATAATGAGTCAGTCACACTTATAAAGAGATTACCTATTAGGGAGGGGTACGAGTCACGGTAAATCATTTTCGTTCATATTTGGCTCACTATTTCCCTGCTCGACTTACCAATCGCGTTTAGGTCGACTGCGGGTGTAGATAACTGTACTAATCATAAGCAGCTGAATCTGAATTTAAGTATGTGAGTGACAGCTGCCCTTTGAATAATACAACCCAAACTAGGCAATATGGATCATGCGATCATAGGAATAGAATAGGCAAGTTAATATATACGGTTTCCATTTTTCTTCACGATTGCAAATATCTACAAAGCATAGCATAGCTAAAGGATCATTTCCGCCAAACGGCTCGCATTGCGTCGGATTGGTACGGATATAAACGGATGCGGCGACAGCCGATCGTGTCCAGCAGGATGTCGACGCATACGATCAGCTCCGCACCGTCGCTGGCAACGCACCCGTTTCTGTGCCTAGTCAAATAGTTTCATTCCTTCCGGGTCGGATACGACGATAGGCGAACGGAGCCGGACACGCGTCGCAGCATACTTTCGGCTACGATCTCGTGTCGCAGAATACGCCCGTGGTGCTGTGCAAGCTGCTGTGCGTGGCTTGGTAATATAGACTTTAAAAACTGTGTTTACGACTTAATGTCGTTTAAAGATTGTAAAATCCGTTCCGATCCGATGCGCTACAAGCCGTTTGGTGGAAATCATCCATAACAAAGAATTTCGTATTTCTGCAAGTTTTTCTACAGGATTGACATACGCTTTTCGGTTCCATAGGTCACTGTAATACATATGTATTTTTCTATCATCAGTTCATAATTATCTCAGATAAATGTCACTATGTGTAGGCCCTCTTGTTACAGGTGATTTGATTGCAGTTATCAATAGTTCGATACTAGTCCTCCTCCATCCACACTGCATCTGCACATGCTGCCGCGTGTGATAGCACTCCCGCCCTGCTTCTCGCATTTGCAAATGACGTTTCTGAGCGGCGGCAAAGAATATAAGCATGAGAAAATGCGATTTCGTACTGCCAGATGAGGCGCAACCTGTACAGTTCCATCTACCCTGCATATTAACAATCCCTGTGTACCCCATGTATTTCTGCCCCTATATAATTTTTTGACGTATACATAGGGTGGCGCGGGCGGCGGTGCCTCGCCGAGCGCGGTGCGTGATCTCATCGTAATACCGGAAATACCCGACTCCATGCATTTGCAGCACGCTATGCAACAGGTAAATATGGTACGCATGTTCAAAGGTTACAAATACATTAACGAATTGTTGCTATACAACGTGGCAACGCCGCCGGTCTCTAAGGCACAATACCAGCTGACAGCGTTGAGGAGGAATTTTTTAATTAGACTTTATAGTTCGTTGTTAGTTCAGTTAATTTAATCGTTTGTGATTTAATGTCTTAGAAATCAATTATATGCCGTAGTTGTAAGTCAATAATAAGTTTATTTCTAGAATCCTACTTGTATTATTTCTGTTAGATACTTGTCTCTTTTTGCCTGGCATAATATTCAGTGGGATTTCCACAGCACCTGTTATCTAAATTCAGGTCTCGTCCAACTAAGTCCAAGTCTCATGAAAAGTAAAAAGAAATGTCTAGTTAAAGCAGTCAGATGGCATGAAACGTACCTGCCTGCACCTATTCCTCAAAAACGCGATTCCGTTACGTTTGAATTTATGCGTCCATCAGACCATGACTAATGGAAATTTTCGACGAAGCTTATAATAATATTCTCCTGACCGATGTTCGGTTACGGCGGCCAATCTTGGCGGAGACTAGGCATGTCTCTAGACTAGATATTATAGTGCACAAGGGTGTGCTCAGGTACAGTCACGAGCACCAATATGTATACACTTTCCTACATTTAAAAGCAATTTTCGCGAGAAATAATGATAGTAACTTGGAGATAGGATCTTTTTCATAAACATCTGAGTTCCGGAAAACTGTGTTCGTAACAACATGAAATTTTAATCAGGACAGTAGGAGAAAAACCCTTTTAAAAGTTGTTAAGTGTTTACATATTGGCGCTCGTGACTGTACAAGTCTACTTTCTCTTCCATTTTCTCATACCCCGATGGGACGGCAATAAACGACTGAATAGAGATCAGACGCAGGACCAGCGGCTTAATGTGATTTCTGAGGCACGAGATTATTACACCGCCAGTTTCCAATTCGGCCAAATAACACTGCCCGAATTGATAATTGAACCCAGGACCGCACGCTTAGCAGTTGCGCTTGCGACGAAGAGATCATCGGGGCAGTTTGGTATTGAAGTCATGCTTCATCTCCTATCCTGGCCAATTAATCCCAAAACATGCTGCCGGGGCGAGCTCTGCGCTGGCACTGATGAAGCCGTAAAAAGGCGAAGTTTTAGGCTAATAAAATATGATGTCGTGCCGGAGACACGAAGAAGTATTGTAGTAGTATTAGTATTTAGTAGATGTCACTATCTCAGCAACATTGCCGCCTATCCTCAGGTAACGAGTACGGTGGTGGAAGTGAACGGCGACAGTTCCGGCCACTCCAGCCCCACGGCAGAGGGGCAGCACACCTACATCACTGTAGCGAGCGAGTGTAAGTACCACTAGTCCACTACATTTTTTCGAATGATTTTGGTATAGTTGTGAAGTATGCACCTTTGTGTTTGAGTGATGAAGGCAGGTTTTACGTTGCAGTCTCGATGATAGCAGCTGATTGGACTCGAAGCCTTCTAGCTCTTTGAAAACCAACCCGCATTGGGCCTGGGTCGTGTATTATGCCCACTTCCTTACAAAGAGGAGGCCTGCGTCCCAGCGGGAACGTTATAGGCTGATTATTCTTACGTATAGTATGAAGTCCGTCGTCTGCTACATCAGGTGTCACCAGATTGAATGCTAAGTTGTTTACCACCCAATTACTTAAAGCAGTTCTAGCAGAAATGCAGAATACCAGCATTTAGTGCAGTATTGGCAGCACGATAATATTTCGAAGCTAGGATCTATCAGTTTACTTCGTCGGTGACTGCTAGTGTGTAATCTGCCTTCAATGTCTTCAAAAATATTTTATTCATTTGAATATTTTTTGTAGAACTGTATTTAGCAAAAAACGTCATAATTATTTTATTTTCCAATGCACTCTGTTTTGTAGAATATTTGACTTAAGTATTGTAATGTTCAAGCATGACTATTTTATGTTGCACATTTTTGTTTTGAAGCACATTTTTATTTATATGTATTTATGTCGTGTGGGCGAACAGTGCAAGGCGCATGGGCTCAGCCAGGCTCCCACGTGAAGATTGAGGATCAAAGTGACCAAGAAAGCAAGTTTTTATTTTCTTTTTTGTTGAATTATGCTTCTCATCTTAGGGCGGATTTCATCAACGAAACTGAACACGATTAACACAACCCCAAGATACTTAGTTGGCAAAAGGTTAGGCAGATGATGACAGCTGTCAAAAACTGTCAATGTCAGATCGTCATCATCATTCTCTTTTCATTTTCATTCCCTTATCCCAATTTATTTGGGGTCGGCGCAGCATGTCTTCTTCCGTACTTCTCTATTACTCGTCATCTCAGCACCTCCATTCTAGCCATATCATCCTTCACACAGTCTATCCATCGTTTCTTTGGTCTTCCTCTACTCTTATAGCCATCTAAATTCATACTCAACATTTTCCTCACTAAATTTTCCTTATTCCTCCGCATCACATGTCCATACCACGATAACCGATTACAACACAACTTTTCAGTCACCGGTGCCACTTTCAGTCTTCCTCTTGTGTACTCATAAGATATTTCTATGGAATATTGCCATTGACAGCTCTTAAACTCAGTTTACGTTGCTGATTGCGTTCAGTTTCAGCTCGTTGTTTATGGTTTAACAGCATGACCATGAGGACTTCACCTTTGCTATTAACATCGGTATGAGGTTTGTTTTGCTTCTACTAATTACTGTGTTACTTCGAATTTGGCCAAGGTTGCTTATAATTGTTGGCGGTTAGTAGAAAAACGACTCCAGCCAATTATAATTTGGGGGTTGTTTGTTCTGCTGTATTATTTTCATCAATTCTCATGATAGAATAAAACTTTACGTATTACACTATCTATTCGTCAATAATATAGCATTCATCATATGCGTATTATACAGGGTGGGTAAACATCGTGGATTAAACGAAACAGGGCGATAGTTTGGGTTATCAGGGTCATTTTTTGGTGGTAATTTTTTTTTCCAGTGAGGTTCTGAAGTAATAAATAATTTTTCGTGAGACTTAAAATATATTGAATAAAGTGCCAATACTCATAAATCACGGTACACACTGTCATAAAAGCAGTTTTGTAGTGATGATACATTTCCTAGAAGAAGAACCAACTAAACACCACTAATTGCCTATTTAGTAAAAAATTTGGTATTTTCTTAAAAAAACACTCAAGTAGTCATAACTTTTAAGGAGATCAAGTTAGGACTCTGCCACAGAGTTATTTCTTACTGCAAATTAGTGCAAATAACCCCAACTATCGCTCTCTTTCGATTGAACCACGATTTTTTACCCACCGTGTATAGGTAAATGACATTTACTTACATGGACAATAACAAAACCATTATGCTAACGATAGTTGTCAGCTTCCATTAAAATCTTAAGTGCAGAATCTGGACAAGGGCAGAGCTGGGTAGGTATTGTCTCGCAAATGAAGACATGAATAGTTGGGGCTGCGGGACTGTTCGAAAGAGATACTGTGGCCCTGGAACACACAAAGAGCAATGAAGGAACATGGATGGGTTTTAGTCAGTAAGAGTCTGACACTCCCTCCCACTCCACCCAGAGCGGGAGAAGTCATTTGATGATTTCCCACCAGTAAAAAAAAAAAAAGACATGAATAGTTTGCGTGCTAAGTACAGCTAAGTACAGCTTGCTAAGCCATTCCGTTGAGAAACCTTTTTAGTGAACTTGAATTGCACTGCACAGCCTAAATGTCCGCTGTGCCTAACTAAATTACCAGTCTTTAATCGTGTACAGACTTTTTTGCTCAACCAACATTTACCCATCAGCGTTTTAGAAATCCTGGCAGGACAAAAACACGAAGTCTGGTGTCATAACGAATACAAACAGGACACGGCAGGATCTGGAAAGGCTGGTCATATTATTATGTGGCCCTGAGATTTGTTGCTAGGAAACCCATACTATTCTTCACTATGTCGAGGTAAATCCTCAATTTTTCCCTTTGAGTTTCCACTTCAATTGTCAAAGTTGGTCATGCTCTTTGTGAGAAACCTTTGATGGACAACAAACAAACTACTTAGATTTCACCCCCTGACATCATCATGTCTGATTATCTCCCACCTGTCAGTATTGATGCCGTATTAAACGCACCCCATTTGTTATTTAAATTTTTGATTGGAAATTCAACTTTATTTCTTTGACATAAGTGTGTACAAAATATAATAAAGAGGAATTAGCGAAATACAGGTTCGAAATTAATTTGAAGAGTACAAACCGGTTGCAGGTGCGCGGACGGATGTGTTTTGATATTTGAAAGAGGCGATTATTTTTATAATCTCTTGCAAATATTCTTTTTAATAAAATTGCATGATTGTTATGTTGCCAGAAGGGTCGAATTGTTGTTTTTACGATTTATAAACAAGATAAGATGTTGCTCACGCGTCACACGACAGACGAAAACACATTTAAATGCGGCGTTCGCGCATTTAGGGCCTTGTTCCAGCGCTGAAACTTGAAAAGCGCAATTAAAATAAAAACTTTTAGTGAGTCGTACGCCAAAGTTAACATTTATACATTTGCAAAGAACTTAAAAATACAGTTGTTAATTTTGCTTACGTTGCAGTACATTTTCCCTTTCAATCATTATTCCAATTAGTCCTGCGCGTGCAATCAACGTAGATCAAGTTACATGCAATTTTACTATAAAATTTTTCGTCCAATTTGCACATGATACCCTGCACTGCACACAAAGCGTAATTACGAGTGCCCCTACGGATTACCTACCTGACTGATTTTTATCAATGGGTGCATGTATCAAGGGGATCACATTATCTCGTTCATTGTCCACCTGTACTGGTTACCTCTGATATAATACCTGCCACGCGCCGCCGCCCCTTCTCAGTACATTGGGTGCTTCACTTTTTTTTATAATTTTTATACTGATATACATGTCTGCTTGGATGGCTCCAAGAGGGCTCATATACGATTTTATTGTGTTTTATTGCTTCTTATTGGAAAGGGGATTTATGGATGCTTTTCAGTATATTTTGTGTTGGAGACGTCTTTGATTTTGAAATATCAAGTGGAAGGAGAAAATATGTTTTCAATAGTGGTTTTGGGGCTTCAGAAACCTCGGTTGCTATGTCAACATCATTAAAATATATTTCCACGAAACATACTTATTTCTAATGTGAGAAAAACCTCAAATATCCCAGTTATTGGAACTCATTACGGTATTGCCTTGTATTTATTGTCGCATTCAATAACTGATTTGAAGATAATTCTATTCCAAGGAGCATATTATTTTTATTTACGATTTTTTCTCCGAATACATTAGTAGATAATTTGGCTTGGTTTGGAATATTTGTGTTTACATTATCACACCTTTCTTCATCTTTGTTTTTTCTTGATACGTTTTCTTAATTTATTCTGCGTAAAATATGTAATTATTTTAAAATATGTAGAGGTGTACAAAAAGGTAATATCATTCTTATGCTACATACACTTAAGTCGAGTCTAGAAGTTTCCATGCTCTGCCAACACTAAGCTAATTCCAAGGACAGGCAAGGAGGCTGATAGTTAAAATAACCCTCAAGCTGTGAACTCAACCTTCAACGCCCAAACACTGTCCTCAACCTGCAAACTACTACAAACCAGTGTTGTTATGGATATCCATATCCGTAACCGAAACTATCGGATATCCGAAATAAAAAAATATCCGTAACCGTAACCGAATCCGAAATAAAAGTTTCGGATAGTTTCGGATAGGGCGGAGTCATTAGGTGGCGCGCGGTGGTCTGCCGGCCGGGCAAACCAAAAACTTGTCACGATGTGTCATATTTACTATTTATACTTTATAGTAAAAATGACACGTCGTGACAAGTTTTTGTTTTTGTCCGGCCGGCAGACCACCGCGCGCCCGTTTAGTTAGTCGTAACTTTAGAGGTTATTGTGGGATTACGTTACGTACGATGTAATTCATTTTACGATTACTTATTAAAGGTCTGGTTTATTGTTAATTAGTAAATAAATTGTCAGTGACTGGAAAAATGCGTCCTAAATCTAGTTTAATTTGGTCATTTTTTGTAAAGTAAATGTAAATTTTGCAAAATGTAAACAGTGTGGGAAACAATTTTCACGCAAAGGAGGTGACACTACTTCACTCAAACTTCACCTTAAATCTCAACACAGTGATAAGTATGAAGAATTGTTGTTGCTAGAAAAAGATAACCCACAAAAACTGACAAATCCCCAACAGCTGACACCTTTACAGGAGTGTAAAAAACAGTTATTAATAACAGATTCTTTGAAAAATAGATCTGCTTGGGATGACAATAATACTAAACAAAAAGAAATTGATCAATTAGTGGCTGAAATTATCGCGTTACAAAACTTGCCATTTAATTTTGTGGAAGGTGTGGGATTTAAAAGATTAATTGAGGCAGCATTACCTCGTTATCATTTAAGAGGTCGGCAGCATTTTACTAATTTATTTTGCACCGATATCTACGGTAAAATAAAAATAAAGGTTTTGGAATCTCCTTAAAAAATTAATATCCGTAACCGAAACTATCGGATAATCCGAAATAATTTAATATCCATAACCGTAACCGAAACCGATATTATATTTTACAAATATCCATATCCGTATCCGGATCCGAAATTATATATCCATAACATCCCTGCTACAAACACATAACAAAAGGAATCACAATTATATCGCTTACGTCTATATTACACCGTTTATAACAGGTGGGGTGGGGTGGAAGAGAGATAGAGCTATACGTTAGAGAGGGATGGGGAACGGGAGATTGGTAATCGGGATGTTTTGCTGGGAAGTGTAGGTCCAGCCGCGAGTTGCCTGGGAGATCTCCAAGAGCATGGAGGTGCCTCGGTATCGGTCGTACTACCCCTGTGAGTGAGACTTCTTGGTCCTTTCCTTGGTCTTTGTGTGCTTGAGTTTGAGTGAGACGGTCCTTTTAGAGGGAAGATCAAATAAGTCTAGGAATTCAGTGACGGGAAATGGTTTTCAGTTGGAAATGCTTTCTTTGTGTTCATGATAGCATCCGGTTTAACTTGCTGTTTTGTTTTTTATCACTGATCTTTTTGTGATCTTTCTGCCAAATTTTGCATAACTATACACTGGCCAAATAAAAGGGAACAATATAAAAGAACTCAAAAGCTTCTTTAAGACTCCGACTAAGATTAAGAGTCAGGGTCGTCCTTGAAGATCTTTAATTCTTTTCTTTGTTGGTACCAATGAGACCTTAACAAAACTGTCCAATAATTTAAACACGGGAAATAACGTAAAAGAAATTTGAAGCTTCTTTAAAACTAAAAATTCCAAGGTCACTTCAGATATAAGAATATCTGAAGTGACTTTGGAATTTCTTGTTTTTTTTTAAACTTGACCACTGCTTGGCAAAGGTACTTTGTTAATGCTTGCTGTTGTTTCCTGCAGGCGAGGGCGGCAATGGAGTCAACTATCACGTGCAGTATGTTACGGAGCCGCAAGAAATCTACACACAAGGTCACCCGACGCATATGTGAGCGAAAATCCATTTTTATTATAAATCACCCCTTCAAAAATTTAAAAATCTTCGGTTTCTGAATACTTTTTCAGCTCTGTCTTAAAATAATTATAAGGTTTTGAGACATTTGTTCAGTTTTAATATGGCATTTCTTAAAAATGTGTGGTACTGTTATTAATGACAAAATATTTATTAGAATACACTTTGTCTCGGCAAAGGTTCGGTGGTTGGACGTTGCCTGGCAAACCGTTGTTGTGCAAACCTGCATATCTTTTGCCTCTGCAAAATTTTGTCTTTATGCTATCTACGCGCTGCGGCGTGACCAAACAGAGTTTATTAGTTTCCTATTATGATTTTTAAGAAAGTTCTATTTAGTTCTTTTTATTTCAACTTAAATGGCCAGTTCCTTATCATTTCCTGTTAAACTTACCTATGTATGTATAGCACAGAAAAAATCAAATCTCATATTTGTTGACAGGGATTCCCTACGCTCGTACCCAGTGTACGGAGTGACGACGGTGGGCAATGCGACGAGCGCGGAAGGCACGTCCGCCGACAACGGCTGGGGCGGAGCCTCTTCTGCTGAGTACACCGCTTATGGCGTCGTGGTGAGTACTTGATTTTATACCTGTGGAACATCGATGCAGTCAAAGACAGTTCATGCGAGACTGATTTATTGTTTGTGTACCCACATCACAATAATATATTACATTTCCGGATCACAAGAAATAAATACTAAACTTAGTTAAGTTAGAACAATTTGTTTTTTAATTATCCGAAATAAAGTCTCTCGGTCGAGTTGGTGAAAAACCCAAAAAAATATAAAAGTATATGTTAGTGTTACAATAAAAAGTTTTTATATCTTGAACATGCTTCAACATATACTACCTACCTCTTACTGTTTTTTGTAATCTCGTCGCCACTGTGTCGCACGGCGGGCAGGACATGTATCCGCTTATTTTCGTATTCTATACAATATAGGACCCGTGGTAACAAGGACTTACCAAGAAGCACAGTTTTGCATTAAAAAACTAATTAGAAATTGATTTCTGTCTATACCAAACACAAAGACTTTTATTCGCCGAATATGTGTACCAGGCTGGACAACTTAAGTTCTGGACATATCTAAAGTTTTAAACTTTTCTGTGGAAATACCTTACTCTAGGTAAAAACAATCGGATATTAAGAAAACTCGGTCGTGGTGGCTTTGGCAGATAACAGGTAACAAAGGAGTGCTAAATAGCTGCTAAGTTACGTCATACTATAAAGCGGCATTTTTTTATTTTACATAATGGCTATTATAATGATTCACCTCCTCGACTGCCAGACATTTTTTGTGGTGGAAACCCACCGCCAGACACCTTTAAAGTATGATAAATTGTAATTGAAATTACGTTATTTTATAAAAATAAGTCGCTCTATTATTTGTGTGATATTGATCATTTAAGAAGAACTGCAATGTCACTTTTTAGTAACATGCGTTTCATGTTTCATGTCTTCTCATGACATGACTTTCTCTCAATTTCGGAATATGTAAATAATAATTAAAAAAAGAAAAAATTGTAAGTAAATTTATTGCTAACAAGTGAATATTTACATTATAAAGGGTGTAAAAAGACCCTTAACGAAAACCACATATTCTGCCCATCATTGGGATCATTTTTTTCTTCTAGACAATACCTGGGAAACCACAGGTTCTGGAGATATTGAAGGTCAAAGTTCCAATTTTTTCACAAGTTTTTTTTTAAACCACTTTTTATAGTTTTAACTTTGCTTTAATTAACTCCATGACCCGTTTACTTTTCAAAGCATCCATCAGCACTAAGTTTTGAGTGTGTTACTTTGAGTTTTACCGTAAATCTTGATTTTTCACCCCAAAAAAATAATCGTTTCCTAGCAATAATTTTTGCGTAGATGTACTTAGTTTGATGTACAGAATGCTTGGTTGACGGCTTCGTGAAGGGTCTGTTTACACCTTGTATACAAACTAGAAATCTATAATAGTAAGAAAAAAAAAATTGAATCAAATAAATCCGACTAATTAGATACTTTCAGAAAAATCATGATTTTCATAAACTCTGATAGAATAGGCGCACCGATCTTTATCAAGTCTCCGACGGAAAATGGTTCAAACACATTTTTAAACATAATTAAAAACGGAGCATCACTGGAGAACGGCTCGACCGATTCGGCTGATTTTTTTTTTGTGTTCGTAGATAGATAGAATATTCTTTACTATGTACATCATACAAATTCAATTAACATAAAAGAAAAGATTTTACATAGGGTGACATAATGGTCGTAGTTGTCAGCACAAGGTGTGTATGAAAGAAAATTTGGATGTTTCATCACAAAATTGCACCCGCCGAATCCGGGGCGGGTCGTTAGTTTTTAATAAATTGTATATTTAAAAACTATTATTTATCATTAACACTAGAAACGGGATATTTACAATGTTATGTTGTTGTTATTGTTTTTGTTATGTTTTCCATGTTGTTGTGCTATTACTATTGTTTAGTCGTGTTTTTCATTCTTGTAAACGTTTTCCCAACATGCCGTGTATAAGTATTTTACCTGTAAACAATTTAAAATCATGAAAACGTTTATTTTTAACAATAGCCGCTGGTGCCCATGAACTTCTTTGTCATACTTTGTTATTTTTCAACTCACTCACTGAGTAAGAAACTCACTAAGAAAACAAAAGGTGCTTTCAAATGTGTAACAACACTCCCAATTTCTAAACACCCTTTTAGCCATTAAGGAGAAGCCACAAAAATACCAACCAAAGTTTCTTTTATTTTCTTCAAGTTTTGTTTTACGGGGAATTTAATTAAATATGAGAGCTGTTTGTTTTGATTCAGTTCTGTGAAACTTGTGCAACCATCTTAAACAATAATAGAAAATAAACAAAACAGAAAAAATAATAAGGTTAGCTTTACCTTTTGGACGCCCTTGTCACATATACGTGACAAGCAAGCACGTGCCCAAACGACACAAATATGTGACAAAATAGTAGGTGAACTCGTGGCTTGGTGTGGAGGGCACGCGCGGGCGTTTATGCTCTGGCGTTCAAAAGTTTAAGGTCTTCTGACCAGCACAGCCATAGCGTGCGACAACAAAGGTTCCCAAGGTACGTCCTACTTTTCTATTAACATGCTCATGGTGCGGTTTTGCGTTCAACGCATTTTCAGCGCGCAATTTGATCAGTAGTGTCGTCTCTAGACAGTGCCGGCGGCGCAGTATAAGGCTGCTCCAGGGGAAATTAGTGAAATTGAGGTTACGCAGCAAGTTAAAACAGGACCATGTAGAAATTGCAGGATCATTACTTGTTTTCTTGATGTACTTTTTTGGGGTTCTACATCTGCACTCCAAGGAAACGTGATAACTAAGCCTACGTCGTCTATTTGAGTTAAAGTTGCGGTCACGAATAAAACCTACATTAATCGATAGCTGGCTAGCTAGCTAACTAGCTATCGATTGATACAGGTTTTATGCGTGGCTAATCAAATCAAAGTTGTTCTGAAGATGCCATTAGTGAATGGAACTTAACTTTGATAGCTCATATCTCGGAAACGTGACACTTAAGAACATTTTGTCACACAAAACTTGTTTGTTTTGATACCAGCTACCAGCTATCGATTAATATACATTTTATGCCTGGCAGCAACTTTGAAAAAAAATTAAAATGCCGGAAGTTAGGCCGACCATTACATTCAAACCCTTTTCTCAGAACACGTGTTATTATGGCCGCTATCATGATGGTAAATAATAAAAACAAGGTTACCTTTAATAAATTTGGTAATGTTCGTGAATCCGTGTCTCACTTAAATAACCTTTGGTATATTATATGGAAAGGCAATGCGCAAATTGGGGGGAAAAAAAAGGGGGGTGTCGTGTAGTCGTGGATCCGTCTCCGTTCCATCAGTACAACGGCATTGCGTGGATCCAAGTTCCGGTACCAAAGGTTTACTGGTATTTTTCCACGTAAAGAAAAAAACATAAACAATCTATCTATAGTTAACTGATTATCAGAAAAGGTTTCTTCTTCAAAGGATATACTGTTGAGGAAACACGCTCTACTTAACAGGAAAATCTATCAATAAACACATTATTTCTGTTGCTTCTCGGAAAATATTGTTTTGATGGGGAAAAGTGCCGTTTGGAAGGCCGCTTGTTGGCATTTGAGGCTTTGTAAAAGTGCTTATTGTCATGCTAATAGGAACGTTGTCATTTTTATTTATAGAGAAATTCCGACCCGCCCATGCTTTGCACGGCGTCACCTATCAGGTCCAAAACTATCCTATCTTTCAAGTTGGAACCATACACAAAATTTCCTGAAATAGACCTGGTGGTCTCGAAGATATTAATAAAGAAGATAATTAAGAAAATGATATATTAAGATAAAGATATATATTATTTACTAGCTAATAAACTTAAAATAATAGTATTTACCTAGACGCATAAAATGGAAGAAAGATTCACAGTTAAATAAAATAAAACATTATTTAAATTTTAATCAAAGATGTCTTGCGAATTTATCACTACAAGAACTGATGGACGCTACCGAAAACGCCAAACTAGTAGCTCAGTTCTGTGCCGACACAATTTAGATTGCCACAATGAGAAGAAGATCAATGCTAGTGGATCATGCCGACTGTTTGCCTGTTGGCATTGATTCCACCTATGTTTTACAACTGTAAAATAAGTTTCAATAAATATTTACAGCTATGTATTTAAAACTTTCTTCCCACCCTACAAAACGCCTCGTGACATGACGAACCTAAGTTTTCCGTATCGCACAAGTGTTTGATCTTTGGCGCTGGGCGTTCGTCCGGCCTAGCTGTTTATCAATGTTATATAAATAAGACTTGGGCCGAAATCTATAGAGCGAACTTAGACTTAGCTCATCCGAAAATGAACCTTATTTGAATACAGTACATTGTGCATGTTGCTTCACCGCGACTGTGATCAAGCGAATAACGAAACGAATAACAACATTAATTTTATACAAATAAGGTCCATTACCGGATAAAGTGCGGCGGAGTTAAGCTTGACATCTAATTTAGGGTGTTACCACACCAATCGATCGATCGATTGTAGAATGGATTATTCGAAAGAGAGAAACTATCGATCGACGTCGACTAATCCATTCTACCATCGATCGATCGGTGTGGTAACACCCTTAGCTTTATAAATTTCAGCATTAGACGCTGCGCTACTAATGCCGCGTCAACGCTACTCATTTTCAGTGATATTCAGCGATGTTGTGTATCCACAGCGTCTACCTAGTAGACGCTAGACGCGTTATTCGTTTAAGAGCTTCGGGTCTAAATAGTGCTACATACATTTTCGGGTTGATATGCACAACCGGGCGGCAAAATGGCGTACGTAGACATATTTACGTTTAATAAGCTCAGGCTTAACTCAAATAATGCCGACCCGATCACTATTCAGCCACGGTAGATCCCAAACGGAGTTAGCTGATTGACACTATCGAAAAGAAGCCGAATATGTTACTAATGATTGCTCCACATTGACTTGTTTAACAAGTACTGCTGAATGTGTGCACCCCTAAGATGTCGATACTCCCTTAGGTGGCCGGCGACGAGGCCGAAGCCCCGGCCTCCCCGGCCACGCCGGCCGGAGCGCCCGCCCCGCCGCGCATGCCGCCCGCCACCGTGCAGTGGCTGCTCGACCACTACGAGACCGCTGAGGGTGAGTCAAGTGAGGAACTATCATACTCATTATTACTTTAAGGCATAGTTTTAAGAAAATGCAGCGGTTGCTAGCACAATTAAAGAGATCGTTTCAAGAAAACTTGTATAATACAAGAGGTGAAAAAAGTACAGGATTATGTAGAAAATAAATTCAAAATATTTAATCGATATGTACGTTACTGGCACAATTTGTTTGGTCAAACATTTTAGGCCACACCTCTGTTTTATTAGAAACACATATTTCCCTTATTTTAAAAAAGATATTGTCGCAGCAAACCCGGCTTTACTATTAACTATTGTTTTATGCGAAAAAAATGCGTTCCTATGGACAATTGCATGGCAGAACCTAATCTTAATCAAAACGAAGCACTCAGGTCGTCTAGGTAACCTAACACACCTTCCCCAGGTGTGTCCCTTCCCCGGTCCACTCTCTACGCACACTATCTCCGCCACTGCGCGACCCACCGACTGGAACCAGTCAACGCTGCTTCCTTCGGCAAGCTCATCCGGTCCGTCTTCATAGGCCTTCGCACTCGCAGGCTTGGGACTAGGGGGAACTCCAAGTATCACTACTATGGCATCAGGGCGAAGCCCGGGGTCGAACATGATCATAGCGAGAGTGATGTGAATGATCAACAGGATAATGCGGACGATAAGACCGATGTGTTGGAACTTCAGGTGAGTTATATTAGTCATTATTGTTTGTGTACCGTACCATTCATTTACTTTTGGTTTGAAATATACCATATAATATATACCTAGTCTATTTTAGATCCATTTATAATATATTAGATCCATTTATAATATACTAGCACTTTGCCCGCGACTTCGTCCGCGTGGGTTATTTTATGTAGATATGTATTCGTTAGTACCATTCTGGCCCAATAGATGTCGTTGCATGTATCTAAATTCTTCTATACAAATTTTCACACCCCCTCAAACCCTCTCAGGAGGTAATTTGGAAAAACAAAAAATGCCAAACTTCATAATTTACTTAGATAGATGTTCGTGCCAAGTTTCATGTTTATTAACACAAGTAATAAGATTTTCCATACAAAAAAAATTCCCCCTTAAAGGTTAAATTTCCAAAAACCCCTTCTTAGTGCTCCCCTACATTATAATAGGAAGCCGTGTATAAAATTTCACATTCCTAGCCCCAGTAGTTTCGGCTGTACGTTGATATGGTAGTCAGTCAGTTCTCCTTTTATATACGGGGTGTAAACAGACCCTTCACGAAGCCGTCAACCAAGCATTCTGTACATCAAACTAAGTAACTTTACGCAAAAATTTTTGCTGGGAAACGAAATTTTTTTTTGGGGTCAAAAATCAAATTTTACGGTAAAACTCAATATAATACGCTCAAATCGTATTGCTGATGGATGCTTTGAATAGTAAACGGACCATGGAGGTAATTGGAGTAAAGTTAGAACCTTAAAAAGTAGTATTTAAAAAAAAACTTGTGAAAAAATTGGAACTTTGACCCCCAATATCTCCGTAACTAGAAGGTTCCCAGGTATGGTCCAGAACAAAAAAATGATCACAATGACGAGGAGAACAAGTGCCTTTCGGCTTCGTTAAGGGTCTTTTTACACCCTTTATACACCAGTACACTGAGACTAGTCTATTTTAGAACCATATATAATTATAACCATTATAACGAAATATTTTATTTGGAATATAATTCAGCACAGATATACCTTCTGCAAATAACGCGACAGAAGTTTGCGTGCTTTCGCCTACATTGATGTTTGAGGAGAGTTTTATCAGCTTGATTTGATTATATTAAAAATCTGTTAACGAATTACCGCCGTAAGCACGCGATGAACTTTCCGTCGATTTTTTTTCCGTAGCTTTATTAACTTCATAGTGTGTGTATCATGTTTTCTCTGGAAAATTCTGATAATATAATCTTTACTCCTACGTCCTTGTATCTTCACGTCGAGGCCACGTTTATTGCGACGTCAGAGAAGTTATTCACTTCGTCAAGGTCGACATTTGTAACTCTTGCGTTTTAGTAATATTTCCCTCCTCATATTTCCCTTTATCGTACAGGAAGGGCGATCCCGCTCCCGCTCCCGCGAGTCGGCCAGCAGCCCGCAGCACGCGCACCGGCAGTACCTGGGCTCCGTGTCGCCGCCCGACCCGCCGCCGCTCGCCATCCACCCGCTGCCCGACGATGTGCCGCCTGAAGCGCTCAATGCGCTGAGGAGACATCATAGGTGCGTATGGAAACAGACATCTCGATCGCTCTCTTGAAATAATGTCATAGTTATTCTGTGTTACGATTATAGTTGTAAATAAACCGTTTTAAACCAAAATCCGTGGTTTAAAACCCGTTTTAAATTTGTTTAAAACGGTTTATAACCGCGACCACGAGGGCCGTACATTGATTATGAATTACTTTAAAAGGCTAATTTAAATCATTTAGCATTTTTATTAATATATGTGAAGTCATATATCATACTTATAGTACTTTTTAGGATTAGACAGGCTGAAAACTATCATGATATGCGTGTTTATTAAAATATAACGGCAACGCCGTATTTTTATTTTGCACTTTGCTACCAAAATCGTAACGTAGGTAGGTATGAGGAGAGAGAAGAAGAAAGAAGAAGAACAAAAAAATAATTTATTTGGCACACGCCACAAGTGCACACAATAAAAACAAAAACAAACATTTTAAACCATATTAAACCGCTAAGTGTGGTTTTAAATCGTTTTAAACCAAAAAAAACGGTTTAAAACCAAATGGTTTAAAACCCGTTTTGCATCTATAGTTACGATACATAGCAGTAGAAAAAATTAAGACCATCGGAAGTCTATTGAAGTCCTTGTTTCCAATAATTGATGTTGTTTCCACTTCGACGATTTATTTTTTGACCACTGTGTACTTTAAGTTGACTTAAGAATGATTAGTACCAATTTAAAAAGTCAAACTGATTTAAATTTTTGACAACTAAATTGTAAGCGGTGTATTGTATTTTATTCAATTTCGCTGCAACAATGTAGACTTGTGGCTCCGCGTAGCTTCTCGTAGGCACGTGTAGCTCCGCGTAGGCTCGTGTAGCTCCGCGTAGCTTCTCGTAGGCTCGTGTAGCTCCGCGTAGCTTCTCGTAGGCTCGGGTAGCTCCGCGTAGCTTCTCGTAGGCTCGTGTAGCTCCGCGTAGCTTCTCGTAGGCTCGTGTAGCTCAGAGTAGCTTCTCGTAGGCTCGTGTAGCTCCGCGTAGCTTCCCGTAGGCTCGCGTAGGTCCGCGTAGGCTCGTGTAGCTCCGCGTAGCTTCTCGTAGGCTCGTGTAGCTCCGCGTAGCCTCTCGTAGGCTCGTGTAGCTCCGCGTAGCTTCCCGTAGGCTCGCGTAGGTCCGCGTAGGCTCGTGTAGCTCCGCGTAGCTTCTCGTAGGCTCGTGTAGCTCCGCGTAGCCTGTCGTAGGCTCGTGTAGCTTCTCGTAGGCTCGTGTAGCTCTGCGTAGCTTCTCGTAGGCTCGTGTAGTTCCGCGTAGCTTCTCGTAGGCTCGTGTAGCTCCGCGTAGTATCTCGTAGGCTCGTGTAGCTCCGCGTAGATTCTCGTAGGATTGTGTAGCTTCGCGTAGCTTCTCGTAGCATAGCTTCTTGTAGCATCGTAAAAGCCATTTATTTCAATTATGACATTAATTACGATCCACTTTTGAACGTTAAGACGACGTGTAGATTTTTATAGGTTTTTTTATATTTGTGTAGGCTCTAATTACATCTCTTAGATACTCTCGTAGTAGTACTCGGTAGTCACGAGAAGATGACTTCAAGTGCCGCGTACCTTACAGGGAGCACGGTGCGGAGTTCCTGTCAGCAGTGGCAGCACTAGACTCAGGTGCAGTAGAACGCGCGCGGCGAGCCTTTTGGCGCCGGCCGCCGGCCGCACTGTGCCGGCGCGTGCTGTGCAAGCTGGCGGCGCGACGCGACGTGGCCGCCTGGCTGCGCACGGCCGAGCTGCAGCTGTACCAGCGCGCCGTCGAGCTGCTGCTGCCCGACGTGCTGCGACCCATCCCGCCGCAGCTCACACAGGTACTACAGGCACACTACACACTACACACCGCCGAGCTGCAGCCCTGTCAGTGCCGGGTGATATGATACTTCTCAAAGTCAAGATAAGATGTGTAACCACACGATCGTGTTGGCAGGCGATCCGCAACTTCGCGAAGAGCCTGGAGGGCGCGCTGGCGGCGGGCGGCACGGGCGCGCCGGCCGGCGCGGCGCGTGCGCAGGCCAGCGCGGCGCAGGCGCTGGCGGCCGCGCTGCGGCGCTACACGTCGCTCAACCACCTGGCGCAGGCCGCACGGGCCGTGCTCAACAACCATCATCAGATACATCAGGTGAGGCGGCGACGTCCATTTGATACACTCGTTTTTTTTGTTGTTTTCTCAGTGTTTCATGTCCATGATATGATTCTCACCGTATTTAATTCACACAAAGAGTGAACACACAGAAACATAACAATTTTTTGACATACCTTTGATGACCAATGCTAAGTAATTTATAACTAGACTATTCACGTAAACATTCCATTTCAGATATCTGAAGATCGATTCAGTATTTTTTTTTTGCCGAAGCTAAATAGGAACAGAAAGAAAAGTGCCTGATATCGGTTTTACGTATCTGTCCAAACGATCCTGTACATATTGTAATAGCTCATAATGTTATCCAGATGCTAGCGGACCTGAACCGCGTGGACTTCCGCGTGGTCCGCGAGCAGGCGGCCTGGGCCTGCTCCTGTGGTAGCGCCGCCACCGCGCACAAGCTGGAAGCTGACTTCAAGGTACGCTGTTTTATTTAAATAATCTCGAAAACTATGGATCAAATATTGGCAAATTAAAATTTATTCCATACTGCAATGCACACCTATAAACCTCAGCTAGTAGGCAGTCGCCCCCCCCCCCACCAGCACAATGCTGAGCTGACTGATCGACCTGCTAACGTTTCGTTAACCTCTGGCTGAAGAGCCAAGGCGATGCTAATCACGTGAAGTGCTTACAAGTGTACATTGATCTTAAGGCTAACAGTCAACACATTATCTGAAACAATTCCTCAAAAAGCCCTGTCTTTGTTTTGTATAATAAACATCATTGTTTGTACAGGCCACACTAGGACGAGGAGCCTCCCTAGAGCAATGGGCGGGTTGGCTAGAAGGCTGCGTGCGAACCGCCCTGGCTCCACATGAGCGTCGGCCTGACTACACGGCCAGGGCGCGCCGACTGCTGCTCGACTGGTCCTTCTACTCCTCGCTCGTCATCAGGGAACTAACTCTTAGGTAACAGATGATACATGATTAATACTTGAAATATCTAGCGATGGGCTGTGCGGAACAAGTTGCCTAAGGCTACGGTTTGGTCCGGCTCGGATGCAGGGTAAGGCTTCAGGAGGAGTCATTCCGACAGCTTAGTGATAAAATAGGCAATAACACGAAGGGGATGGCGGGGCTTAGTTCGCTCGCTCTCTAGACCCCGCCATCCTCTTCGAACCTAACCTGTCCGTAGTCAGGGTGCCCCAAGTCCCGAGCTTGCTTCGCTCGTTCTTGCCAAAAAGACCAATAACTAAAAAAGAGGATCAAATATTATTTTTGTATACCAAATACTAATTGAGTATGTTTAAACATAATTATCATTTTGCCTTGAATGCAGTTCATTTATAATTTATCTGAAGATCAACCTAATATAGACGCAATAATTAATATAAAGATTAAACATAAAAAATACATTATTTCTTTTTAAAAGTGCTCGTTTACAATAGACCAATTAGATTTTAGAGGATCAAATAATATTGTCTCATTCTTCTCATAAAAAGGGCGAATTTACAATAAACGTCTTGTCAGTTGCTATTGCTGATTTGCCCGAACTAGATTAAACTAGTGCATTAGGTTAAAATAGTAAACAAATGCAACCCTCCCCCCCTCCCGTAGGTCGGCGGCGTCGTTCGGCTCGTTCCACCTGATCCGCCTGCTGTACGACGAGTACGTGTCGTACCTGATCGAGCGCCGCGTGGCCGCGCATCACAACTCGCCGCCCATCGCCGTCATGCAGCGCGCACGAGTATGTTACACTGCCATTACATTACATTATGAATAAAGTTTCAGGGGATTATTAAAGCCCTTAGTATTGTGGTACATCCAAAAAACAGCGCTTTTGATAAAACGGCGTCGTGAATCACATGCAGAATATATACGAAGACCACCTAATATATTTTTTTAAATAATATTGGTTTGTGAGACCACTTTTTTTCTCACTTGATGGTATGTAACCTACTAAGGATGAAATGTTTTATTTGTAACTCGAAAAAAAAAAACTAGATTACACCCTTATACAGGGTGTAAACGGACCCTTCACGAAGCCGTCAACCAAGCATTATGTAGATACATCAAACTAAGTAACTTTACGCAAAAATTATTGCTGGGAAACGATTTTTTTTTTTGGGTGAAAAAATCATGTTTTACGGAAGGACTCCATGTAACGCACTCAAAACATTGTGCTGATGGATGGATTGAATAGTACGGGGGTCGTGGCGGTGTTTTAAGTAAAAATCTTACATTAAAAACATGTATTTAAAAAATACTTGTGAAAAAGTTGGAACTTTGACCCCCAATATCTCCGTAACTAGAAGGTTCCCAGGTATGGTCTAGAACAAAAAAATGATCGCAATGACGGGGAGAACAAGTGCCTTTCGGCTTCGTTAAGTGTCTATTTACACCCTTTATTTATTTCTGTGGTTGCAACCATCAGGTTACTCTTTGCATCATCAAGTATTATTATCAGTGATCGGAGTAGGTAGATTGATTTTTGGTACTTGTATCATAAATGCACACAGAAAGAATAACATGGATAAGCCATTTTTCCGGAAAGTAATTCCGGTATTTCCGGATTCAATTAAATATTGTTAATGTTGGTAGTGATATTATTACTACTCAATTCAAAATTTAAAGGAAGGTATCAAAACTAAATTAATTCATTATTTATCTGTTGAATAATAAAAACAATCACACCAATAATCCACCAATTCCGGAGGAATGTCCATAGTAATATATACGTTTCGGATCAATGACCCCAGTTCAATCTACCTACTCCGATCACTGATTATTATACTGTATAAATAAACTAACGTTTCGTCTCAAGTGGGTAGGCAAAAACTGGAGAATGCTTCAACAAGAAAACTAGAACTCCAACTTGAAAAAAATAACTTCTTACGTATTGAATTTGCTTTGTATAGCTACACGTATATTAACTACCGGTTAGTGGTTACAGGAACAAGAAGAAGAAGAGAATATCCCCGAGGAGCCTCCTCGCGAGGCAGACGACGACGAGCAGGACTGGGAGTGGGACGACGACGAAGAGGAAGACGACGAGCAGCCAGAGTTGAAGAAACAGAAGATGGCCGCCGAGTAGCTGGGGCAACGCAGTGGAGATGAGAAGGGATATTTGAGTGGCAGCTGTTGTAAAGTCAGTGGCGAAAGTAGACAGTCATTTCTAAAAATAACTTAGTTCGTGCTTTTACTTGACGTGTACCTTCCACTCTGTCGTGCACGTGCAGTTTGAAAGTTGTGCAAGAGTGACAATAACGTTCAACTAAAGTATGTAACTGAGTATGTAACGTTTATTTATTTCGATTCTTGTTCTCCAATTCAAGAATTTATATTCTTTAAATTTTACAACGGCTCCGATTTTTTCTTAAGCGTTATCCAACTTTCGTTGCTGACTGTACCACAAAAATTTTGTTGGTTTTGAATGTTGCTCAGTGTAAGCATTTGCACATGGCATTGTTATAACGTAAATGATTGTGCTTGAATATGTTCCTCCTAAGAATGATCCGGGATAAGTCAGTGCGTCACTTACGATGCTGGTATTTGCTGGCACCTAGATAATACAGGAACTTGTTTGTACCATTTCACACGTTGATGACTCTTTCGCGTAGTAGCAGGTTTTAGGGTTGAACTTCATCTAGCAGCATGGAATCGCATTTTTACATGCTCCTATCCTTTTCTGTCGTCCAGAACCGTCACTTGCTATCGCACGCGGCAGCGTCGGCAGCATCGATGAGGCGCAACCCTTAGTCTAGAAACATCTTTCTACCTAGGGTACCTCGGACATTGTATATATTCCTAATTATTGCGATATGCCCTAAATGAAAAAGTAGTAGAGATGTAATGTTATGGTGTAAATTAATTGGTGGAGTTCGCTATAATGGTTAGTGGAATATTCGTGCGTTGTGAATATGTCTATGGAAGAAACATGCTGAAAGCATTTGCTGTATTAGGCATAGCTGAATAAACAAAACAACAATTGAATACATGCAACGTCGTTGCATCTACCGTTTAAGCCCGCAAGAAGTTCATATAACTTGCTAAACTAAATTAAAAGTTTTTCATAACCCAAAATAATATACTTACGAACGTTTAAGTGTTCTAATAGACGTCCTAAAGTTAGGATAATCTTTCTAGAGAAAAAGTTAAAAAAATCTGCTACCAACTAAATAATTGAGAAATAAGGACGTCTAGTGGAATTCAATTAAAATTATCATGGGAAATGGAAAAAAGACTCAAAATATTACCACTATTGCCTTTTCAGTGCAATTACATTGTATTTATAAGAATACAAATATATAGTAACAATAAATAGCAAAACCATAGTTCTTCTAGTAATAAATGGTATCAATATTCCAAAAGACACAATCAATACATAATGTTATGTGATAAAACGCACCCCAGTAGTGCAGAGCCTGGCTAGTTTCCGGTTAATTTATAATACTGCCGACAATTTTGTGCCTGTTGGTGTACACAGCTAGACCGAACTAATTTAAATTCTATTTGTGTAACTATTTCCGGTTGAAATTCATTGTAAAGGTACTCTTAATTTCTTGCCAACATTACATGATTGTTTGTTATTCTATTCTAGTCAAGGAGTTAGTAACACTGAGATATTTTACAGTGAAAATTCGGAGTTTGTCAGGTTTTCAGAAACTTAGGGTAGGGCCCTATAAAGATCTTTATAGAAAAATACTACTTGAGTAGGCAAATAACTGGATTGGAAATATGGTAAATATAGAACTACTATAATGTTTTTAGGAACTTCTCCAATTCAATCTTAGGCTTGCATCTGGTATGCATTATACTGAATGCGTTTTTTGGCAAAAGAGGTTTCTTCTTTGACATCGGATGTGACAACTATATTCTGTTGTTTTATAACATAACAAGAAAATATATAAGTGTAACTGTATAAATCGATTTTCTGGTCATTTCGATACTTGTTAGTATTTATCGATGTAAATATAAAGAAATAAACATGTTTTCCATTGTATGATAATGTCCAAGCACAAACTTAGTCTTGTTTGCACCTCTCATGAATTGTGAAGTGTATTCAGAACATATTGTAAGTTATCATTTTATCGACATAGCGTGTTTTTTCCCTTCAGCTGCGATTTGGTGATAGTAAAACCTGAGGGCCTAGAAAAAGGACATTCTATCAGCGAAAATGATGATGGAAATGTCAAAAATGTATTGGATTAACATGAGCTACAGATAAGTTTATGTACTGTTGAGTCGGTCTTCTTCGTGTCGCTGGCACGATCTTATTAGCCCAAAACTTCGCCACTTCCACGGCTTCGTCGGTGGCAGCGCAGAGCTCACCCCGGCAGCATGTTTTGGGGCTCAGCGGGCAGGAGAGGGCGTGGAGCATGGTCCACCAGGACGTGGAGCATGGTTTGCAACACAGCTCCACTCCCCGCCGCTAAGCCGTCGGCCCCCCCCCACTTCACGAGGTTGGAGTTACATCTTCCTACTTAGGCCCGCAGGCGAGTCTTCCATGTGGAGCACTGGAGGCTGGAACCTCAGGAAGATGCTCACTAGGATGTAGATATTGACTGGGAGGGTATTTTGAAAGTCGTTGTAAACATAAAGAAGCGATTGCCACGTGACCAGGTCTTCTGGCCATATACATAGGCCTAGGCCATCATGCCTTCTATTTTTGCCGCTTTGTACGTAATATGTATATTTTGCAATCAAGCGACTTTTTTTTTGTGCTGGAAATAATATTCTGTGTCGATAAAGTGTCCATAGAGATAACGTTAAATGAATAAAATGAAAATTATAATAATGTAACTTTCAAACTTGTGGTGTACTTATAACGTAGTGGGCGCCTGTTCATGGCAGTATTATATCAAGAGTAATTTTGTAAAATCGATTATTATAAAAATAAGTATTGTAAAGATCCTCTTTCTCTTGATATTTAAAAACGGTCATATTTTAGACGTTATTTCTCGTTTAAAATCAATATTTCTTCTATAATTTTTTTGAATGCTGCTCTCATATTTGCGGCGAACTCTTGATATTTATTCAAGTACATCATTTCAATGTATTTTCACTTACTTTTAGTCCTTAGTTCCTTTTGTGGAGACTTGTAATATATGTAGTTAAATGTAATTACTATTTAAAACTTACTATAAAGATATTTGGTCAAAATACAGAACCAAAGCTTTTACATTGCCAGAGTAAACAAACAACTATTATCGAAGAATACTGTAAATAATGAATATTTAGAAAGGTTTTAAGTTGAAAAATAAGATATGTTTAATTAAGTATACCAAAGAATGTTATTCTTACATTTGCTTATACATTGTTTATAATAGCTATTTATGCATAACAGGGCTTTTTGGAATTGGTCAAAATTACTTGCATTTATCTGCACATTTATGTTGAAAAATCTTGGTAAAAAAGACCAGTTGACAACATAATTTATATTTCTACCTCTATTGTTTATTTAAGTGTGAATCTTTGGAATTCCACCACTGTATTGGGTCCCTTTGCAAGAGTTATTTATCTTTTAAATATTTATGTCGTCTCCATTCAATTAGTAAAACAATTCCTATATTATAAAGTGCAAAATTGTAGTTAAATTGTATAAATGTTACCTTTCTATGGCCTAAGTCACTAAGTTTATGTTAGAGAATGTTGTTTAAATATAAGACTAGATAAGTAGTATACGAAATATTGCCACTATGTTTCGGTATTACCAAAGTACGTTGCAATTACAGAATATTTATTTATAGGTCCTTTCAACCTGGGTTTCAGACAATTGAGTTGTCGCAGTAGTACGTGTTTATGGATACCACTGCGGAGAGTATAAGCATTGCAGTCTTGTATAATGCTTGTTCTTTACAAACTTTCGATATAGATGATGTCTATTTTCAAAACCTGCTAAGACTATTTATTTGAAATCGGCTTTTTGATGACTTGAACCTTTTTTCAATTTTGACAAACTCATTTCCTTGTAAATGGCTCTATAAAGTGTGTAAAAAAATGTTTAGAGGGTTTTGCATTTATTCGTCTCCAATAAACTTACAAAGGTTTCGCTAGTCCCTTGCGTTAGTGGATAACATAGTGTCGATGTTCATTCCTGTCGTAATATCAATAGAAGACAATATAAATGTATTTTTATTAAGCATTTCCGGCTTTACTTACCTTAAGTAGGTAGTTTACTTATATTTTTTATCAATTTTATAATAACCAATAATGTTTAATGCAGATGTTAACTGCCTTCAACGTTGCCTTACGATACATACCTCCGATTGCTACGTTATTTGGTATACGCGCTAATAGGTTGTGTTGCACAGCAAATAAATATAACGTGATGTTGTGATTCGTTTCGTTTAGTGAGTAACTTTGTGAAACTGTCCATTCGAAGTGTATCTTAGCTGAGAGGAGTATTTATAACGATTGAGTGACAATAGTACTGCGCCGGCCGGGTACAAATATCTGTAGTAAACCCCGGCCGGTATTCCAGTGCCTGAATATCTTAAAATTAAAAAGAAATAGTTTATTTAAAAAAAATATAAAGTAGACATAAAACAATCATCAAATTGCCTTCGTCGATTAGTAAAGTATTCACACACAAATCTTAAAGTTATTTTAGTCGTTTATTATCGAAAATGTTTATTCATATTTTTGCATTATGTATATCGCGGAATTGCACTTTAAAATAAGTCGATGTATAATGTCACTGTGAAGATTACTCGAGCCCGCTGCCGTATTGGTGCGCACAGCTCGAGTGGCGTTCACAAATAAATGTTTGTACTTAATGAAGACCATTACTAAATGTAATCGTTTAGATGTTAAGATATCTGTAATGAGTGTCTTGATTATACAGGCAGACTGTAGCTAAAATACTTCTTAACTCCATTGAATAGCATTCCCATACAAATACCCACATATCTATTGTTAGTTAACTTTTACATGGACGTTCAAATGGAGAGTTTAGGGATAGTGATGTTCGCATTTTGAACACTATGAATATCGAGTTGAGATACATTTTCGTCAGAGCGAATCAGCAAAGACTAAAACATGACAATATCAAATAGTATTCTTTTCAAAAATGTCAATTGAAAGTAACACGGTTTAGCTACAGTAGTTAGTCTGACACATGAGCTTAACATTTTATACCGAGTTAGATAAGGGTCTATCGATTTGTTCTATTATCAGATGTTTAAAATTGAACAACGAATACTATGGGCTGCATTCCTGTTATGCAGATACCTGAACAATGTAATTGGTAGCAAGTAAATTGTATTCAAAACTGTTTGATGTCGAAACCAAAAAATTGGATGTCTGTATATTTAAAACTTCGTGTCCCTCCTGACATTTTTCTCAAATCTTCCAATGTAATTGATGTCGTCATTCATTTATCTAGTAAACATTGCGCAGGAGTGCACCCACCCACGGAGCGATGTGTTAGGTAAGAACATGAATATTTAATTGTTGTAATAATATTATGACTGTAGCGAGGGACTCTGACGTCTGTATGAACCGGGGGACGATTATGTCTGAGAATAAAGCTAGTCATGTGTTTATATTGGTGTTTTATTTAAAAAAATAAGGGCGATATTAATTTTAGTGATTAAGAGAAATTGATCAAAGAATTCAGTTGATTTACTTTCCATATAAAAGTGTTGTTTTCGAGAAACGTCACTTCATCGTCTTAGCCACCAGAGCACCGGGTTTCGGGGAGGATTCAGCAGAAGTAACCAGGTCAAAAGGAAAAAATGAAACTAAAAAAATTGTTCTCATAATAAATATTATTTCAAAACTCCGTTTAGCCTAATAATTTACAAGTCATGGTGACCGCAGCAACGAATCCTAATTAAAATAATATTTACAGAGAAGCTTTATATTATAAACGTATGAATTGCACTGCGATGCACTCATCCTTACTAGGACACATACGAATCACATACTTAAGATATATGAACAGTACTAATCATAGAGAATAAGGTTCGTTGCCACAAGTAACATTAACAGTTCCATGGGCTGGAACTACGGAAATAGTGGAAAATAATGGAACTTATGTTGAATTTTGATATCACTATTATAATCTGCCTAGCCTTTTCCCAACTATGGGGTCGGCTTCCAGTCTAACCGGATGCAGCTGAATACCAGTATTTTACATGGAGCGACTGCCTATCTGACCTCCACAACCCAGTTAGTACTGGGTAATACGATACCCCTTGGTAAGACCCGTTTTTACACCCTTAAAAAATTCACAAGTGCCTGAGATAATAATGTGGAACTAGTGATAGCAAAATTTAACATTAGTTCCGTTATTTTCATGTTTTTAAAATGGAACTGTTAATGGTACACACGGTGGCACATTTTCAGTATAACTTGGCCTCGCTTTGAATAGATTTCTTATATAATGAGAGTTCCGCTATAACTTGTTTTGAATAGCTTGTTTGGCCGTCGTGCGTACTAGTGGCAACGAACCGAGAATATCTTTTTTATCAACCGTTAAAAACGCCCTTACTCCACAACTTGACTATCGTACGTAAATCCATGGAAAGTAAAACAAACGTTGCATTGGCGAAGTAAATCTAACAAATAATGTAATCTAGTAAAACACAAAACTGTCAATTTAAATCCAAAAATATCAATAATATAACATAAGTATAATTATAGTAAAATATTTCACTAAAAATAGCATCAGTTAAGTTCTAAGTGCCGGCAGTAACAGAGTACGTTCGGAATGAATAAGCGTGAGCCCAAATCACCAAGAAATGGAGTAAGAATAAAATGTTCTATAATACAAAATGATATGAAAACGTCGATCGCAATAATATCAATTTAAAATACATCTACATCGCAAAAGGAAGGACCGAACGAGTCGGAGATCTGAAACATGTTGCGAGAAATAATCATACGTCGACAATCAGCGAGATGCCTCAAACAATAGACGGTTCCAACGTTTTGTTTTATCCAAAATATGACGAATTTCTTTGGTTTTAACAACTAGCCTATTGTAACCTAACACTAACCTCACCCGACCTGCCCGGCGGCATACTGCAACTAGTTGTTACTGGTGTGCGCTCGGGAGGTGACACACTAAGAAGTAAGGCGTCCAATTGACGTTGCTAGCGTTAAACTAAGCTTTAGAACTAAACCGAGAGAGATTTGAGTGGAACCGTGTGATGTGGTGCGGTGCGGGATGCTGCAGGTTCAGATGGCGAGGGCCGCGGAGCGCTTGTCTCTGTTCTTGTTGCGGGCGACGGTGCGGGCTTTGTTTGCGGCGTTGTTTTGTAGATGCTGGAACAGAAAAATATAGTATAAGTTATTTATTCCTTGACCATTGTGAAACTTATGAGACAACGAGGTTCATCTTGTAGTGGGCGTAATGTGATTTATCTGTGTGTGTAATCGATGCATCCCTAATATTGATCGAACCCATATATTTTAGCTTGGTTGCAGCATGTCTTATGCTACACGCTCGTTTGTTTCATCTCTCCGAACTCACCACCTTACAATCTTACTACTATTATAAATGTGAAAGTTTGTGAAGATGGATGGTTGGATGATTGTTACTCTTTCACGCAAAAAATCACAATGGATTTGGATGAAATTGGGCAAACAGATAGTTGATACCCTTGATTAGATTGGAAGTAAAATTGAGAAACAATTGCATATCAGTCAACCGTATTTGATAGCCAACTACTATCGACCGCATAGACCGTATAGAAAGTCGTCGCCGCATCAGGCCAAGGTTGACCGAGGTTTCGTATTGATTTGCAATTACTGATTAAATTCACTAGAATTAACGAACTTTGTGGAATTTGTTTCAGACTTCGCAACAATGAGTACTCTTTGGCATTCATGGTCAAGGTCAAACGGCTTTTCGGTATTAATGAACAAAGTAAAAGTTATTTTATCATAAAATATGAATAGATAATTACACGGCACGTGTAAGTGATTCGGCACATTATTCTAGTGAATTCAAGTATATTATTCGCCGTTTAGTGCGAAAGATGGCAGTTTGCCATCACGATAATTTACGTTATTGCATCTGACCTTGGTAGTTTTTACAATATTCTCGGTCTTTGGGTTACTGTGCTGGTGTGTGAAAGTGGGCGGGATAAAAAATTATGTAGATGTTATACGGGATACGGGGAGTTTGAAATTGTATGCGCTATTTCACGCACGCGCCCGCATGCGGGTGGTGGAACAGTAACATACCCGTTGCAGCTTGTTGAGCTTCTGCTGCGGGCCGCTGTCGCAGGGCGGCACGTCGGACAGCGCCAGCGCAGCGCGCAGGCGCGTACTGCGCGGCGCCAGCACCTGCAGCGCGCCGCCCAGCGCGGCCGCCAGCGCCGCGTAGGCCGCGCCGCCCGACCAGCTGGACCACGCCGCGCTCTCGCTGCCCACGCGCACTGTCATGCACGACACCTCGCCTTCCTGCAACGGGAACGATGAACAATGCTACAATAATGCTACTTCAACATTGGTAATGTCGTGGTGACGATTAGTCTCTTATACGCCATGACTACTTGATATGTAATGTAACGTACCTCGAAGTACTTCAGAATGTCCCTGAAGGTGGCCCGCTGAATCTTGCGGTCTCTCTTGGCGCGGAACTTGTGCGAGTCTCGCGCTAACTCGGTGAGTCGCGGCAGCAGTGCGTCCACGTGCGCAGTGAGCGCGTTGTCTGAGCTGTCGTCGTCGTCCGTCGCCGTCTCGTACGCGATGGCGAGCGCGCCACCTGCTGCCATGCGGACCTGCGAATTGACAAACATTATGTTTATGAAACAATTCATTTACATTTATCCCTTGTCTTGCGTTGGACAAATTTTTTGGTTTTTCCGTCATAGGTGTGGTTTTCGGGGAACGAAAACGACACCCATGATGAAAATACCAAAAAATTTCCTCGGCGAATTACGAATATATAATTACGTAACTTGAAAATGTGAATTTTAATTAGCGCAGATATTTTAATGAAAATAGTGTCAATCGATAAGTTTATATTTAAAAACAATAACTCAAAAGGATTTAGGTCGATAAATTAATTAGTTTAGGAAATATGATAAAAATTGTAAATTGTAAACAAAACGCTTCGGAGTGATGCGCTTACTAGCGGTTACAGGTGCTACCTACTGTTTACGTCAGAAAGACTTTGGACAATAAAGTTACAGAAACAGTAGTTACAGTTGACGTTTCTTCAACTATTTATCTGAGACGGCAACGTTCCGTTAACTGTTAGTAAGTTATTGAAAAAGGCCAAAAGACAACTTACCTCAAGTGATACTGCCTCTAGCAACTCTCCAAGCTTGGCAAAGCTGGGAGCCTGCTGGTTTAAATGAGACAGCGCGTGGTTGGGTGATAAGAGCGGGAACAGTAGTGCCCAGCCGTCCAGAGCGGCGGCGTGCCACGCGCCTTCTTCTACAGCTGCTCCTGAGACCTTCACACTGCCGTCACCCTAGAAAGAAAGATAGAAAGTTGATTATAATGGACATTTATGGCATGGCATAGCATGGTTGTCTTCTATGGATCAGAATGTTGGAAAGTTGTGTGGAATTGGTTGTCATTGTATGGGCATGTAATGAGCAGGAGTGGGCAAATTGTAGTGAGAAAAGTTTTGTGAATGTAGACAGTTATAAGAGTATGACAAAACCAAAGAAACGACGAATGCGCCGGCCCCAAATAAATTGGGATAAGTGCAGTAGAATGACGATATAGAATGAATTTGAAATCAGTAGTCATTAAATTGGTAGACAAGGAAAAGCGTGCCAATAAGAGCTGTGTTTGATAATTTCATCGACTGAAACTAGTTCTATGGAAATTACTCTAATACGCAGCATGAAAAAATTTTGAGAATATCGAATATCCTAGGGAGTATTATTAGCATTGTATTGATCCAAAGTCAACTATAAAGTAGATAAATGTTCTTGTCTTTTATAGCGTTGTACACATTCTCTTGTTTTATATTGTCTTACCTTGAGATAGCTGCCGCTGAAGATGGTCTCGTACATGCGCATGACCTCTAAGATCTCAGTGAGGTCATCCTCCATCAAGTAGCACAACACGGCCAGAGATGAGCAGCACTGAAACATACAGAACACGTTATTTAGATGGTTCTTGGAAACAGACACAATATTTTCTGAAAAGTGCTCTAAGACATTGGTATAATGTGTCTGTATTGCGATGTTTACCTCAGTGCGTGTGTCGAGTGAGGTAGATTTATCAACGGCGGCGGCGATGAGCGCGGGCCGCACTTCGCGCACGAACGATTCAATGCCTTCCTCGCCGATCTGTGGGTGACACAAGCTGATGGTTAGTTGGTGTTTACAAAATTGGGTGGTTGTATTCAAAAAGACATCAAATAAATCGGGTTAGATATAGCCTGTAAGCTATATTGCAGCAGAGTAAGAAGTTCAATTCAATCGTTGAATTTTTAAAGATTGAAAAGTCAGGAACCAAGGTCTTGTTTTCGATCAGCCGTAGGGTGACTTACAGATGGTAGACTTGAATTATGTTTTCAAACCGAAATCTATATGAGATGGAAGCTCTTTGTCCTGCAATAGGATACTGGATGGCAGATCAAGACAAGTTTATAATCACCTGCAAAGCCAGCAGCGGCGCAATAGCAGCAGCTGCCTTCCTCTCTCCATCCTTGCCTCGTCGTAGTGCGCGCGACACATGGTCGGCCAGCGTGGCGCGGTGCGCGGAAAGCAAGCCGTCTACTGGGCGCCTCTGTAGAGCCGCTCGCAGTGAAACGAATGCGCCCGCGCGTGCCGCGTTAGCACGTGCGTTCAGTGACTCGATTAGTTCTAGGACCTTTTCTTCAAATTTTTCTTGGATCTCGTTTTCTACGGAAAGAAATAACTAGGTATTAGAACTGCTTTATCAATGCTTGCTGTTTGCGATGAGAAAAAGATACTGCAAAACAATACAGCGTATTTATTTGCAGTGTCCCCCACTTGTTCGTACTGGTAGTAACTACAGCACGCATTATAAAGGACAAAACGAATGATTAAGAGTTCTGTTTTGGAAGGTTTAGCACTGCACTTATTCCCATTTATTTTATGGTATGCTGTGTTATTTTCAGCTAGAATAGGCAACGTTTAAGATTATAATATAAGGTTGATACGTAAGTAGTTGCCTGTAATACTATTTGCAACAACACACTGCACTCACATAGTAATCAAGTCATCGCATCAGAATTAGGTGTGTTTATTATATGGAAGGTATAATATCAGCTGTTGCTTCTACAGATAAAGTATATGTTACATAATGGTACTTATGTATTGAAAAATGTCAGCTATTTATATAATTCATGTTATCTATTATGTAGTGGGCAAAGCACCTGTTGCTAGTTCGATAAATAGTAGATATTTATTATTTATGTACCTACCTACTGAGATTATTATATTGTGGATATTTTGAAGTGGTAAGTCTATTTTACTCTAGGACCGAGGGATCCGAGTGCTTACAGCCTTTTCAAAATGCTTAGTTGACACTTCCCGCGACCTGAGGGCTGGCTTTTACTTGGCCAGAGGCTAATCGTTGCCATACAACGTGGCAACGCCGCTAGTCTCTTGGGGACATTACCAGTCAACAGAGTTGAGGAGTTCTTTTAACGCCATTTTTGTTAGTTTATTGTCAAGTTACTTTAGGTTATTTTACTTTACAAATGTGTATATGATTGTTTTATTTAAATTGCAAAGTATTTACGTCTAAGTTTATTATTTTCGAGGCTTGTTCCCATACAGATACATATTTCTTTTTATCATAGGATGTGAGACATGTCATGTCTTGGGTTTCAAAGATTTTTTAATTAAAGTGGCTGTCATTGTAATTTCGTCATTATTATGCAAGATTATCGGTTTGTATGTCACTCTGTTTTTATTTATCAATCGTTATCAGCGCTATTACAAAAACAACATGACTTTTCTTAAACTTCTTGATAACGTGACCTCAATAGCGATACGAATACTCAATAGCGCATTAACATTTGCAGCAAAACGTTTAAAAATGGCGGTCGAAACCCTGCTTAGTGGGCTTCCAGTCTAACCGGAAGCAGCTGAATACCAGTATTTTACATGGCGCAAAAATGAAATTCATACCCGGTCAAAAACATTTCATATGCACAAACCGCACTGGGCCCACGTGGTGGATTATGGCCCACTCCTCATAAAGAGGAGGCCTGTGTCCCAGCAGTAGAAACATTATAGGCTGATCACGCTACCCATAAAAGTCGAGTATGACTTATTATGACAATCATGATAAAAATCGTAAAACAGTGCTGCAAAATATTCCACAGAACGCTTTTATATGATACATCGTTATTTATAATAGGTAACGGCCTGTTTCCAAGGTCAGTCGTAACCGCTGGCTGTGGGCTGTGCAACCAAACTTATCATTACTTGATAACCTTGAAAACTTCCAATCTCAGACTAAACTTGTAAACCCACGTTCGTAAGGGCGCTTTTTTGACTGTAACAATTTTTATCCCACACTGGATTATCAACTCTGGGCTCAGCGTCTACGGGGTGTAAACAGACCCTTCACGAAGCCGCCAACCAAGCATTCTGTACATCAAACTAAGTAACTTTACGCAAAAATTATTGCTGGGAAACGACTTTTTTTTTTGGGGTGGAAAATTACGTTTTACGGTAAAAAACAATGTAACGGACTCAAAACATTATGCTGATGGATGGATTGAATAATACGGGGGTAGTAAAGGTGTTTAAAGTAAAAAAAATACATTAAAAACGTGTATTTAAAAAAAAACTTGTGAAAAAGTTGGAACTTTGACCCCCAATATCTCCGTAACTAGAAGGTTCCCAGGTATGGTCTAGAACAAAAAAATGATCGCAATAACGGGGAGAACAAGTACCCTTCGGCTTCGTTAAGGGTCTTTTTACACCCTTTATAGTTGTAAATCCTGTGCATCGTTATAAATGTTAGAGCATATCCCTGGGTGCGGTGAAAAACGCAACGTTTAATTTTCGATTCTCGGTTGGGTAAATCGAGAGTTGAAAATTCAGTGCGAGTGAGACAACAGCTAAAGATCTTACTTCGCACGTGAATGTATAAAATAAATAAACGTGTTTTGTGTGTGAAGATAAAATTATGTGAATGTTATGCATAAAATGCAGGTTTTTAAAATATCTAGCACGTGGTATTGTATTGGTATTCGTGTTTGTTAGGCATCACGGTGAAAGATTTGATGATATTCACACACTGCTAAGATTTGAGTTGAATATTAGCCAATAGGTAGTTTTGTTTTAGTCACACGAGCCGATGTCGCGATGTTTTCTTGTTTGAATGCGTTGCTAATGTTTAATCACCACAAACTGCCAAAAAATAATGTTATTTCGTACCGCAAAATCATGTTTTGAAAATTGGATGGCAGGATGAGCTGGACTCTTTCGCAAAGGATTGCATTAGGTTGGGTTCCCGAACCGCATGGTGTTTGGTGATATGAACTACATCGAATGACGCAATTATGAAACGTGTAGTTAAACATTATACATACACGTGCCTCAAATTCATTGAATGTAGTGTGACCATTTCACACATTAAAACCAGCACACACGTGTCGGTAATTGGTTAGTACAGATAAACTGCGAATATACAGGGTGAATTTTTCAAGTGGGCGTGGATGGCCAAATCCGAAACTATGAGGAATAGCGAAAAATGCTCAAAGGAGTCTCGAGCCCGATTTTGATGAAATCTAAAATTGTCTCACTGGATTTTTGAAAAACCAATAATTTTAGCCAGGAATCGAACCCGTTGATAGTGAAAAAAAAAACCACTGTTTCGTCACACCATTCGATAGTGTCGCTAACTAGGATCAAATTATTGGAAGTAATGACATACGGCAAATTAGAAGAAAGAGTTAATTTTGATAAAATACGTAACAATATTCGAACAGTTAGTACCTTGTAATCAATGAAACGTTGAACTCGACTTGGGTTTGATTCCTGGCTTGGAATATTGATTTTTACATAAACCCATTGATGTTGTTTTAGTCATTACATTAGTCTTATTCTGGGGTAGACTTAAAAACGTATCAGGAACTTATTTTAATATAATTTATGCCAAAACGCACATTTCCCTGGCTCTTGCAATTCGCAAGTACGGAGTGGAAGGGACACCGACGCGAAAATGGTTACCACGTATTCAGCAAATCATTCTGAGCCCCCCACATAGAAATCCAGGACCTCATCATCAGCAGTCGCGCTTACGAACACTCGACCAGTACATTAATTAATATCCTAAATGAATAATAGTGCATTGCAACATTGCCTACAACTTAGATAGTATAGCAACCATATACGTATACATAAACACATTTTGCGGTTAAATCAACGTTTTAGGTATCTAAGATTTTTCCTACATCAGCTTTATTTAGCACTACATCCTCGACAATTGGCGATAAGTTTTAATTAACGTTGTATTGTCAAAGTCAATATCGCCACCTTATGTTCTAATAATGCCAGTTTTCACTTACACTAAGCTATACCTAAATGACTGTCTTAATATTATTGGATTGTTGGAATTCAAACTTTCACCACCTGAGCCTAGCGAGGGAAATCCGAGAGCACTTTTATTCGCGGATTTATTTCGCCTAGTCTCAGTTAAAATGGGCATAAATTATGGAATCGCCTTACACAATTATTTAGTCATTAATTCTGAAGATACCTCGTTGGTCTAGTGGTCGAAATCGCGACTGCTGAGCATGAGGTCCTGGGTTTGATTCCCAGGTCGGGGAAATTATTATTTGTTGGTTTTTCCATTCTCAGTAGCAGCCACGGAGCCTGGATTTGTGCCCGGTTGATGACAATAGGCTCGCCCTCTATTACATGGGATTTAAACATAACTAGCGACATGTGGGTGTACTATTACACCCACATGTCGCTACGTTACTGGGTACACGTTACCTCTGCCTAACCCTTCGGGGATTACAGGCGTGATGTTATGTTATGTAATGTTCTGAAGGCTGATAAAATTAAACCAACTTCGTTGGTTCGCCCGACCGACCCGCGCGTCTTCGTTATTCAATTACGTACAGATTTTTCTCGCGTGTTAAAGCGTCATGAACGCCCACGCATTTTGTGTGACGTCACAAGTAAATAACACGGCATGCAGTGTAATCAATTTTCTCTCTATGAAGATAATGCGCGTTGCAAGTTTTGTGACGTAAACGCAAACGTAAAGGGTTTCCTATAACGCGGACTTACAAGATGAGATTCACATTTGGTACTGAAACATGAAATGTTTGCATGTGGGCTTTCCCGCATACAATTTAGTTGAGTCATAAGATAATGCTATCTAATTGTGTGACGTATCCTTATCATTTTCCTGTCTCTTTTCATACATCACCTAAAATGCTTACAAAATGAGCAGTAATTATATCAATGCTCTATCTGATGAATTTTGGATCATCATCATCATCTGCCTAGCCTTTTCCCAACTATGTTGGGGTCGGCTTCCAGTCTTACCGGATGCAGCTGAATACCAGTATTTTACATGGAGGGACTGCCTATCTGACCTCCACAAGCCAGTTAGTACTGGGTAATACTTTGGTAAGACTGTTTTTCAGAATTTTGGATAGAACTTCTAAAGTTTATTTTTTGATAATATATTTATAGATAATTCCTGATTCCAATTAATGTTATTTCTAGTATTATTAGAAAAGTCATAACATGTTTGAAGTTGTCGAAGAAACTGAACTTTATTTGTGAGTTTCAAAGTAGTTTTTCCAAGAACGTATTTGATTACATATTTTGTTAAATGTCACACTACATAGGCATCCATTAGGAAACATTAACATTACAAAAACAATCAATCATAAACGTTCCATCAATAAGCCATTAGTGGCGGCAACATCAATGTTATGTAGGAGACAAAACTATGTAAATGTGTGCGGTTAGATTTCGAACAACTGTGACACATAACATCCATAAGTACATAGTACATCAGTCCGACGCGCCACGTCCTTCCTAGGTCAACGACATGGCCTTCATATTTTGAGTGAAGTTCAAAGACAAAACCTAATGCGCAAAAGTACTGTACTGTTTCCGACATGAATTTATGAAATAATTTACTTATTTATAAAATCACTAGCTGTTCCCCGCGACCTTCGTCCGCGTAATTTAATTAAAAATACAATATTCCCCGTTTTTGCAACATTTTTCATTGCTGCTCCGCTCCTATTGGTCGTAGTGATGTTATATAGCCTATCCTTCCTCGATAAATAGGCAATCCAACACTAAAATATTTATTCAATTTGAACCAGTAGTTCCTGAGATTAGCGCGTTCAACCAAACAAACTCTTCAGCTTTATAATATTACTAGCTGTTCCCCGCGACCTTCGTCCGCGTCAAGTTATTAAAAATACAATTTTCCCCGTTTTTGCAACATTTTTCATTGCTGCTACGCTCCTATTGGTCGTAGCGTGATGATATATAGCCTATAGCCTTCCTCGATAAATGGACTACCCGACACTGAAATAATCATTCAAATCGGACCAGTAGTTCCAGAGATTAGCGCGTTCAAACAAACAAACAAACAAACAAACACTGCAGCTTTATAATATTACTAGCTGTTCCCCGCGACCTTCGTCCGCGTCAAGTTATTAAAAATACAATTTTCCCCGTTTTTGCAACATTTTTCATTGCTGCTACGCTCCTATTGGTCGTAGCGTGATGATATATATCCTATAGCCTTCCTCGATAAATGGACTACCCAACACTGAAAGAATCATTCAAATCGGACCAGTAGTTCCAGAGATTAGCGCGTTCAAACAAACAAACAAACAAACCCTGCAGCTTTATAATATTAGTATAGATTAGTATAGATTTATAAAATCATTAATTTCTAGCATTTTTTTAAGAGTAAAACCGTTTGCCTTTCTTAATTTAACAACAATTGAAGTCAGATAAAAACTCGCATGAAAAGAAATCTCCTAAGCAAGTGTGTGACTGTCGACAAAGCAACTATGTGCCAATGTTTATTTCTGTAAATTATTTGTCAGTTTACACTACCGTTACTCAAACTATGGCTCGCCAAGCTCTTCCGTACGCTTGCCAATTTGTTATGTATTGGGATATCCAATTATCAAATGTCAGTGGCCATAGAGCTACAATAACATTTTGTAATAATTACAAAAGCGATATTCAATACTAACCGAGTATCTAATATTGCACAATATTATTACTCGTGTACATGAAATGGCGACAGCTCATTGGAACAACTTGCGACCAACGGATGCCCTCGTCATATAGTGGAAAATATACAAGTCCGTGATTAGACCCGTCGTACTGTATAGATCGGAATGCCCGGCTGTGGAGAAGATGGATGTGTGGTGTGACAAGAATGGATAAAGTAAGGAATGATAACATAGGAAGTTTTAAAGTTGCGCCAGTAACAGAAAAGTTGAAAGGGAATCGATTGTCTTAGTATGGATATGTGATGAGGAGGTTTGAATCGTATGTGATTAAAGAGTGATTAGTATAACTGTTGATGAATGGAGAGGGAGAGGAAGACCTAGGAAACGGTGGATGGATTGTGTGAGGAATGATATGAGAGAAAAAAAGAATAAATGATAGCTCGACGGTTGACAGGGGAGAATGGAAGAAAAAAACGTGTGGCGCCGACCCCAAGTAACATGAGACAAGGGCAGGAACATGATTCATTATTACTCGTATAAAATCCTCCTTGTATTGCACCTCTTATTGCACAATCCGTTTTGCGAATGAATGTGTGTATTAAGAGTCATCTCAATTTATTAAAGGTTTCCTGACTTACATTCATAAGTTCGGAAATATATTTACTTTTATCAGGCTTCACTTTCTCTTCGATCGGCTCGTCGTAATGGATATGAAAATCTTCTTCTCTAACTGGCTTCGCAATTTCTTCTTTGATAATAACTGGGCGTGGTCCATTCCATTTAATATCCCGTTGTCTCCCTGTAGATTGTTCAAGTGACGAGTAAAGTTTTACTAGTATCATAACAAAATGTCGATATTCACTCAAGTCTTGACTATTCCCTTGTGAAAATAAAATTGGACAAGCAGTTTTAAACATAGCCCAAGTTTGCTCTTGAATCTAATTTGACCCATGAAGCTAAAAAACTATTTACAAAGATAACAGGTCAAGCCAAATGAACTTTCATTAACACAGTGTTTCAATTTTGGAAGTGACGTAGTGGTTCTGATCTTTTTTTAATTCAACGACTTTTCCATGATCATTTGTGCATATTAAAGTTCAATTAAGAATCCTTTTAAATGAATTACCAAATTGTGCTGCTTTGTCTAAGTTTCAAAGGCTCAAGTCATATCGATATTTTGTTACTCTATTAGTAATGTGTATGACGCATTACATTTGAGCTCCTGACGTTGATCTCCAAGATCTATAGACTCTGTCCTGATGATCCGGTTTTCTCCCGTCTTCCTTCCCCATTGTGTGCCACTTAGCTTATCTGCAGAACAATATGCATGTTGTCAGTTTAAGCCGAGGTGCGGTTGCCTACACCAGCCAGGTGCATTTCATGGCATAAGGTTGCGCAATATAAAATATGGTATTTAGCGAACATCTGTGCTATGAAAAAGCTATGCATTACTATACGTTCTACTTACTTTTTTCTTCTTCTTCCTTCCGCTTCTCTTCAGCTTTCCGTGCCAGGTACTGTTCGTAATCCGTCACCCACCGCTTGATTCTACCTACATTCGGACACTTGTGCCCCAAGTGCTTGGCATCCGAACGCACGTCAAACTTTTCGCAGTACAAGCGTTTCACGTTAAGGATATCACCATGATTCATATAATATTGCTGAACACAAAAATAGCGTTGTTCCTTCGACCATGCTCGCCTAACGTCCTTCGGTCCAAACGCGCGAGGGTCCATAGCGACTGACTATAGTGAACTTATGAACGCGACTGATTGGAAACAAGCTTGAAGGTAAACATTTCCCCTCCCACCAGACCTATGACTCATGAGTTTACGCGGGAACACCGAAGATTAGATTAGATTATTTTTATGTTGTGAAATTATCACATTCATTTATCTGCACATTTGTATTTCAATCAGCCTGTTTCTAGAAAAATATTTTATTTCTTGTTTATTACTTCTTCGCCCTACATCGTTTCCCAAATGCTGCCGTAAGTCTTGACGACGTCATGGTTTCTGAACTTTCTCCTCCCCGCCCCTACTTTCAGCACCATAACATAGCTTCAGAGGCTGTGTGATGTTTAGCGAGTGCGGGTTAGGTCTCTTTCTTCTTGGTGTTTTACCCCAGACTTTTACCAGCGTGTAGAAAAATAACTTTGGGTAAGTTGTCTCCTGGTTAACAGGACATAAGGGAGCATCTTATAGAAGCTTTAGATCATGATTTGAGGAGCTCGTGGCTAAATAATAACAGCCGCTCGGGTCGATCTTTAGGTTAAGCCGTGCTTGCCTAGATTGGTCTGTGGATGGGTGACCACCCATTACATACCGAGTTTCCTCCGTGCCTCGGAAAGCACGTTAAGCCGTTGGTCCCGGGTGTCATTTGTAGATCTTTGACAGTCGTTAGGTAGTCAGTGGCCCAAAAAAATTTAAAAACCAGGGTGTATCGTATTTGGGTAATATCGTACTGGGTTGTGGAGGTCTGACAGGCAGTCGCTCCATGTAAAATACTGATATTCAGCTGCATCCGGTTAAGACTGGAAGCCGACCCCAATATAGATGGGAAAAGGCTAGGCAGATGATGAGTTCATGATTTGATGGGATGAGTCGTAACTTACACATAAAAAAAGGTAAAAAACGCAATCCTTCTTATATTTATTCTTTAAACCTGTAAGTACTTAATTCAACTCCATACTCGGAACTGCAATAGCCATAATATCAGGAATTACAAATCGGTTTTAATTACAAATGCTTTCTGTGGAATGTCTTAATAGTAGTTATTAGTAAATGTTGGAATTCACGTGTCGACGTGCGTGTTACTTTAATTTTGTATGTTATTAATTGGTTTATGGCGGTCGAATACCACATTATATGCACGAAATGCACGGCACGGCACAGTTTTTAATTTATTTACTTTTAATAACACTTTATTGTTATTCTCTCTAGCCCGTAACTTATCCTAAACCATAGACCAGGTCTATAAAACAGCATGACACAATAAAAGACGCTGAATGATAAGGACACCAACCTGATCACTGAAGGAAAACTTCATCGAATCCATTTAGAATGAAAAACCGGAACAATTTGACGAATAATGTATGTCGCAGACACCCTCGTAATACTTGACCAAGGTTCACTTGTACATCATAAAACAATGAAATCTATTTGTCTATGTAATTAGATAGTTTCTACTTTTAAGTGAAGTTTCTATTTACTTGGAATTACTAGCTAGACCAAACATTTACGTTGCTTTTCATCAGCGCACCAGCACAGGATATGAATCATATCTATTCACAATCAAGATGTTCACTGAAGAAGCGTTGTATGTTATTATGCGAAGCGTTATTTGGTTACTTCATTGCTGTCAGCATTAGAAATATTCTGGAATATTTCAATTGCGTTTTTTGGTCTAAACGTGTTTTATAGCTGACATTTTTCATGAACGACTGATTAAATTACATATGGGATATTGGAACTGGATTTCTTCCTTGAGAATTGGAAAGCAGTAGCACAGAATTGTGACCGTGGAAGGAATGGAGTGAGGCCTTTGCCCAGCAGTGGGACAATATGGACTAACTATAATAATGGGATATATGAACACTTAAATAATTCTGATGAACGAGTACGTCCTTCTCAACTATTCCACAAATACTAGATCCTCCTGCCTATCCTAAGGTCGTTTCCTGGAGGACTTTGTTCGGAAACAGTACTGCAGTAAATAGCATAACCAATCATAGGTAGGGCGCATTCCCTATATTTATTCCCTCGAGATCTTGCGTTCTAAGACCGAGATCGATATCTCGCCAGGTTATTTGGCGAGATTGAGATTGCATTCCCTGAAGACCAGCCCATAATGGCTAAGTTTGTCGGTCTCACAAGGACCTGGCACGTCGACATATCGCTGTACTAAACCTTGCCGAATATAAAAGTAGCATAAAGCTTTTCACACAGACACGCGTCATGGCCTTCCAAGAACTTGTATACATGTAAATTACGTTCATACAAAATGTTCCGATCAATATTCTCCCAACCCTGATGGGATGCTAATTCCGTAAAACCTTGAAATGTGTTGATAGACAATATACGTAGTCACCCTTACATCAGTAGTTTGACATTGACAGAGCCTTTATGCCGAAGCATTTAGGTTAATTTTTGTAGTTTTACCACACCATGTACGGTTAACTCTACATGTTTTAGTAAATACCTGCGTCATCATGGTTACTCTTGAGGTCTGACTGGCCTGATGTCTCCGAGAAGTTGTCTCCGATGGTCATGTCGATGCCGGCATCCTCGTCAGAGGAATACGCCTGCTCTGTTCTTCTGTGCTCTGAAAACGTCAATTGTATCGTTAATTTTGATGTCGTTAAATAAATGGGTCGTCGTTATATTTAAGAGATCGTTCGTGAGTAAAACGAATAGAAGAGGATTTTAAAAGAACTGCCCTACTGGTTTTGAGACCGCAAAGGGCTTTCAAGTTTTGGTCGGAACGAATTAAGTTTTTCTTTTTGGTACAAAAAGTACTCATTATCATTACATCAGCATTCCCCGCATTTTTTATGGGACTTACACAAAACATGATATATCTGGCAAAAAGTACGCGGGAATCTGGAATGTGAGCAATTAAAGTCGAAAGTCTGTGTCTATTTTATAAGGTCACTCATCGTGGTAGTGTGGGTGTAGTCCTCCCGCTCCCACCCCCAGGGGAGCCGTGACGTCATGTTTTACAACCCACTCAAGGCTACCGCCGTTCTAGTGACGTAATTAGTCGGAACGTCGGCATTACCAGGAAATAGAGCCGGCAAATACCGGGAAACATGACTGGCACGTGGTGTTTTATGAATGGTTTAAAAGGGTGAACATCCTCTCTGAGAGATGTGCATCATGTGACCTTATTTGGCTAGGGACTAGACCAGTCGACGTTTTAAACGTTTCGGGGAATTTTGGTCTTTTAACACTCGTATTTTAAGTAGAAGACTCATTTTAGGTATGAAGTCGAATGCAATGTGGGCCGGCAAATCGGCCAGACGGCGAGTAACTTTGTATTACGCAGAATTCTCTTCTCGAAATCTTAATCTAAAACAACGGAGACGATTTGTGACCTAAATACCTAAGACTTAATTAAAAACTCTTTGCACAAGTAATAAGTGTGTTCGATCGTATTCGACCGAAGTTTACCGCATCACAAGGTCCCACTCGCATTCTGACGCTGTTACAAAGTTATAGCCGTATGTTGTTGCATTGAAACTGACTTACAAGGACGGGTGTGACCTTGTTTGAGGAGGGAGGGGGACGTGGTTGAGTTTATACACTGCTGCAGCTTATTAGAGAAAGTCTTTCTCGTCAGGTTATTTCTTGCCTAGTTTTACAACTTGGTGATAATTCTCCTCTTAGGATTACTGCTTCCACCTTGGGATTTCTAGATCGTCTAAGGGTTCACAGTGTTAATCAATCCAAATGCAAGTAAGTGGCAAGCCCATAAGGTATCTCCTAGGACAACAAATGACCATAACTTTGTCATCACAATTTTTCCAACATTTCAGTTTCAGTTTTTCTCTACTTCTATAAATTAATGCTATATTTTTTAAGTATAAAACTCATCTGACCAACTACAAAATAGCTGACTATAAAAAATCCACACTTAATATTAACATTCTTAACTGCAGCCAAGAAGTGTGTCAGTGGGGCACCATTCACATTTCACCATGTAACGTTACTAGTATTACATAACATTCAACCTTACTACTAAATAGAATGTGTGAACAAAATGTGTAGGAACTTCTTGCTTTGATGGATGGACAACATAACCTCATCACACTTTATTTTCTGAAGGGTTGGGTACAGGGGTACAGTTAGTTTAAATTTGGAATGAGGAACTAACCTTCTTAACTATTCAAATGAGCTGGCAAATGATCTAATTAAAATTATGCATTTTAATGGTCATGCTTTGCTGATTAAATAATTAAAGTAATTGCATATTTTATTATTAGTGACGAAATTACTGTGTTAATTACCACTTTAATATTCTTTCATTTGAAAGAGCTTGTTTGAGAGTCAATCTCAGAGACTTAGCAAATACTTATTTTCCAGTTTATAGCAAATGGTTACAATTTTTTAATTGTTTCAATGCTAAATAAATCAATACTCAATACACAGGATGGTAGATATGTATTACATAAAACATGTAACATGCTCAAAAATTTTTAGGCTCTGACATAATATTGAGTTTGACATTGAAAAGTATAACATGAGGCCAAATTATGTTTACATAATATTAGCCGATAAAAATGATAAATTGGTGACAGTCAGTTTGCTGATGAGTGTTTACATAATTAGCTTTTCTTGTTAATTCTGTACTACACTGTGTCTGCTGCAGATGATAAGAATTAAGTTAGTCCATTCATTTAATATTTTTCCATTAATATTTTTGATAGAACATGTTTAACATGTTCATTGCCAACCCAAAATGCTGAACTTACATAGATGGGCAAAATAAAAAAATGTTGAATGTCTTCCCTAGTGGCCAAAGCAAATACCAGAACCCAATAGCTGTGGTCGCTATTTTATGGCTTGTACATAACATTAAGGAACCTGATGTGGCAATTAACATGTTAACGAGATAGCAGTTTTAAAATTATGTTATGTCCTTGAGATTTGAGAGTTCCAGTTGAAAAGTATTATGTAAATGATATTTGTACGATATTCAGAGATACATTTGTACATAATGAATCCAAAATAATATATTTAAAATAATAATCAAGAAATGTAATTGGCAGGTACAGAATGGTGAAAATAATTTAACATAAAACAATCACTAGAGTAGTTAGTTTGAACATGTGTTAATATTTCACCAAAATGTACTTGACATAGACTTTGTATGCTTTACCTAGAGCAAATATTGATAAAACATGGTATTCAGACAAAACCAATTGTTACATTGAATTATATCTCACTATTGTGACTCAAACATCATTGTCTGGGAGTATTGTAAGGGTACAATACTACAATTTAATGACAGACCTAAACAAACATGCATGTTTTCCATACTAGGAAGTAAATTGTTATGTAAAATTATATAATGTACAATCTAATGGTGATTACAAGGCCAGTGTGTATCAGAGATAAATTGTCCAAACGTCAGGCAAACACTTTTGTCAGTGTTTGTGGACAAAGCATGACCATGTTGAATTGTGACATGTGGGAACGTCGGCGGCGGCGACGTGAAAGTGAGGGTTGCGCTGAGCAACGAGACGGGCTTGCGAAACATTGCAATTACTACCAAATCTAGGATCTGCCAAACATATGGTGCTTAGCAGCCCCCAGATTGTTGGCATCTAGTGTAACGACCGTGAGCAAACATAAGTAAACGTCACACGTCCCGCGGAAAGTCCGCCGCCACAAGGTCGCCGCGTGATCTCATTCTTGGCGGAACCCGAGCCCCACGCACCACATAACCAAACTAAATACACTTTTTACATTAGAATAAGTGGAAAGTTACCGTATTTTCCTTTCTTCTTTCCTTTAGGCATTGTGGATGATGTCTTTTTCCAACGAATGTAACTTGCGATATCCGTTAATTAATATTCACTATTTATTTGAACTAAGTATCTCACTTAATCAAGACGGAGAAAAGTTCAGTATATCAGTTCTTGTGGAACGATTTGGGCACTGAATGTAACATAAAACTAAAATTTCAGAAAAACTTTTTAACATGTTTAACCGTGTAACATGCACACTCTAAAGTACTCCGTGGGTTTGCGCAATGCGCTGTCACTTTTTGTGAGGTGGGGGAAACTTACGCCATCTTTAATTTTGGTGTTGCCATTGCATTAAAACCATTTTACCCTTTCATTCTTAGTTTTAAACAAGATTATTTTATTGAATCCTGTGAAATAATACGGTTATTTAAAACAATATTAAAATATAATGTGGGATATTACAAACCTTACGTACAAAGAGTTTTGGTTACATGTTATTTTCATTTATTAACAGTTTGCCAGAAATATTCCCGTAATTGGTTAATAATTAATAACAGTGGTAACTTTTTTAGCGCGCGCGTCATGGCGCGTCATTTCAAAGCAGTTTTTAAAGAAAAATATGAATGCGTCACCGTCACTGAAATCTTTGTGGAAATGTTGTGAAACATATTGTTCTATTTCATATTGTTGAGTAAATGATTATCAACAAAAATGTTGCACACAATATGTTGTCAATATTATCTTGATTTTATGCAATTATTGTTGCTGCGCAAGAAACGTTTGTCATAGTATTGTTAAGAAGGTCTATATTTTAATGTGGAAATTTACTTGTACAGTGCTACAAGCTACAAGAATCCTTTAGCATTTGAATGATTTTGACGTTGATGGTAATTATTTGTGAAATTCTGTGGATTAAATACAAAAAAGATGGCTGCCTTAGTTCCTATTTTGACCATGCGCCAAAACATCCTTGTATGGTTTTGTTGACCTTTTAAAATAGTGGACATGGAATACTTTTAGGACGGAATTTGTAAAAAAACTTACTACCTGGCAAACAAAAAAAAATTATGCCTGCCTCAAAAAATTCATTGTTCTCAATTTCGTTTCGGTTCCGTCGATTAGCCGTTTGTTGTGGAAAAATTGTTGAGGGTTAGAAGACATTTTAAAAGTTTTACTGCAGCGAGAGTGGTATGGTTTACTGTGTTCGAATCACATACGGATTCGAACTGTAATAATGATTAACTAATAGACTAAGAAGTAGAGAAGAGTAGAAGGCTATGGGGGAGGCCTTTGCCTTTGACAATATAGGCTAAAAAAAAAAATAGACCAAATAAGTTTTTATCTTTCTCTGTTACTAGGTTTTAAATTGGTCCGAGGATTAAATCATTCGGATTTCGATACGTAGGAAACAAAACTTGATCATATACAAGACTCAATTTTCAACATACGTTAGAATAACCTATGATATCTACCTCTGACGAACTCATAAGTCTACTATCTCGTCTGGTCTTCCAAACTCTACGAATTACCTACGGTTTAATAATAAAGGGTGTAAAACGACGCTTAACGAAGCTGAAAGGCACTTGCTGTCCTCGTCATTGCGATCATTTTTTTTTCTAGACCATACTTGGGAACCTTCTAGTTACGGAGATATTGGGGGTCAAAGTTTCAACATTTTCACAAGTTTTTTTTAAATATGTAGGTACATGATTTTAATGTATGATTTTTACTTTAAACATCTCCACGATCCCTGTACTATTCAATCCATCCATCAGCACAATGTTTTGAGTACGTTACATTGAGTCCTACCGTAAAACGTGATTTTTTACCCCAAAAAAAAAGTCGTTTCCCAGCAATAATTTTTGCGTAAAGTTACTTAGTTTGATGTACAGAATGCTTGGTTAACGGATTCGTGAAGGGTCTGTTTACACCCGGTATTATGTGATGGTTGTTAGGTAATTCAGACCAGCGGTGTCTGAATAACGTTGATGAAGTTAAAGTTTTCTCACAGAGAACATACATAGGCTTCCGTTCATACAAAAATATCGTGTTCCTTCTCTGGGCGTGACATAGAATAAAAATCTACTAGCCACAGGATTTTGAGATGATAATCAATATAGCCTCATGACTGACAACAAATCCGATTTTGATCGCTATTGCAAAATAATCACTCACTATACAGTGTGGCGATATAATTACCTCGAATCGATTTTCAAGCATGCAGGTGGTTACATCGTCACCCTGTATATGTATTTTGCTACAGTTTTAACTTCTACAATAATACTCTTACTACTACGGCAGAAACTACAGAATCTGCTACAGTGCTACTCTGTGATCCTTTCAAACTCATAGATATGTACTCACTTTATAGATTGAATACAGGGACTGCGGCAATAAAGAAGTAAACGAAATTGAATAACATTATTTATTATCTAAATTGCACGTTTTAAACTTGAAAAAAAAAAACACATGGATTGTCAAAAATAATAGGTAGGTAATATTTGCACTCAAGTTAACTTTAAACTTAGCAGGAACATAATTGACAACATTAAATATAAAATACTTTATGAAACAAACATATAACGCCTAGGAAACCTAAGCGTCCTGTAATAACAATCGATCCATTTTCCACAACATTCTCCTTTTTCTTTCGTAATTGGGTCCCATTGTTCCACCTCGCTTTCTGTTGTTGCGAGCCGTATATCCTGCCGTATCTAAACTCGGCACACTGCACTACTGTTGTGAGTGGAACACCCATGAACAGAAACCGATTGCTTTTCTTCTTCAAAGTAGGCGAACCTCTAAATTCTTCCATTTCTGCGCCGTTGATGTACCAGCGGAGTTCAGAATCCGGAGCTCCTCGACAGTACGCCTGTATCATGTCTCCGTCTCTATATTCTTCAGCTAATCCATCGAGTAATGGCTTCCGATGTTCGTGGCCGTGTACTTCCATGTGTGCTGTCATGGTTGCAAACTTGTAGGGCGGCACATCCCTCTCGAGGTCGCACCTGTACATTCCGGTGGCTTCCTGGGTCAGGGCTCCAAGTCTCAGCTTGCAGGCTACAGGGCCGCACGTCAACATCTCCACTGTCCCAACTCCGAGGATGGGGTAGGAGCGAGTACTGGGCGCTGCACCAGGTCGATATCTGAAGAATTCGTTGGGACCTTTGAACCAGCTGAGTAACGTGAAATTGGCGTCATATCGGCACTCGATCTCGACCTCTTGCTGACCGGGCGCCACTATGTGAGGCACGTCGAGGTACGTGATGTTGAAGTTCCTGGCGCGGACGCCGGCGCACGCGACTAGGACCAGTGCCAACACCAGCATGATGCCGGGACGCGCGCGCAACTCGCACTGCGCCTGCGCCCTAACCTAACCCAGCGCCGCTAACGCGCTCTTAATTAGACAGTTTATTAAACTCCGACACTTAACCGTTGGACAGATAAACGGATCCCTCATTGACAAAAGTATTTTTTTTCACAATATTTAATTGATAGACAAATTGGTTTTCTCCAGGGGTGGCTGAATTAACGCCAAAGGCAATTATATTAAAGTGACCGCGTACTTCCTATTAATTTTGATGGGGTGGTTTTTTTTCTTGTAACTGTAATTTCAATTTTGTTTTGAACGTGCCGAATCTATCTGATATTAAGCAATTAATATTACGCAAGTTCACTATGTGTCTTTTGCAAGCAAAACAGAACGTTATCGGTGACTAAGATAACCTGCCTGCAAGACGGTAAACAAATGATAAAAAACGCATCGAAAAAAAATCCAGCTGTTTTACTTCTTGTACCATACCTAATCTTATATTAATCATCCTCCAAAAATGATATTGCGAAACAAAATAGCAGCTATAGGTCGATTGCACCACAGATAGAAAAAAGTTTCGAGTGTTGCACTGACGGGTTAGAGGCAGGCAGGCACCTCCCAGCTCTTGGCGAATTACGCGCGGAGTGTGTCATCCAATTTTACCAAATGAGACTTATGAACAAATAAAATGGGTGATATCCGTCGCACTGAGATTTTCTTGGAATAGTACTGGCTGGATTGTTTATTTTATTGGCTTTGATGGTACTTCTAATTAAATCTCAAGGGTTTGTTGTACGGTATTTTGAAAACTCGGTAAATTATGGTTTGGCTTTTCAATGATGACCTACGATTTATTTTGGAGAAGCTTAGATTCGTCTCTAGCAAAAAGCAATGAGTCATTATTGATAATCTTTTTCCATTTCCATTAGTTTCAGTTGCAGTCGAAGTTCTTCTCCACACCGTCTGAACGCAATTGTTAGAAACAGATTTCTGCTATAATTGCAGACTCGTTCTAGTTGACCACTGATGACCATCATTAATTTGAAAAGTTAAAGCTTATGGGTCTCTATAACATCCTACTCAAATTACGGGTCTCGTTGGTGGTCTGCTATCACTAAAAATGGTGATCAAAAGGATGTAGATTACATAGGTACCTATGGAAACATCTCACATTTCAGACATGCAGACGACAAGAAGCTTTTCAAACTGTACCAAATTGCCAAAGATTTATTGTTCCGCCAGTACATAAGCCAAATAAGAGTCAAACAACTTTCCCCTGTGGGGTCACACCGCTCCGCGTCCGTATATACCCACGCGCGCATCTCGGAAACAAGACATTACAATTTTATTACCAGTAATCATCTTAAGTGTTATCAGCCTAATTGAATAATGCATCGGCATAGTGACCGCTGCCGGTGCTGTTTTGCTAAACAACGCATCTAGATTGTTTTGGTTGGAATTTTACTGAGGATACGCGTTGGCGGTTTCGACCAGTCATGGTATAAAGAAGAACAGTAGAAAAAAGACAGCCGTGTATTTGACAGCTGAACTAAAAAAGTAGCGCATTCTTTAACAAACAATTAAGAGCATAAGTTATCAGAACGAGCAATGAAAGCGATTAATTGACCTTAGATTTAAGTGCCTGGAATCCTGGACTAATTTTGGACAAAGAACAGTACCTATCCACTCAGTACCAAAGCCATGATGGTGCTATCACGTCATTTTGCTCAAGGTCTGGTGCAATTCAGATAAATGGGTTGAACACAGATAGCGATCTTTTGAAATCTGCCATTTGCAGTACAAACTACAACCCGTATGTGTTACTCTTGCTTGTGTATTTTACTAGCCCTTAGTTGAGCAAAAAATAGAGATAATTATATTATGTTAGCCCAAAGAATTTCTTTGAAAAAAAAACATGCACAACAAACGTAAATCCAAGCTGCCAAATGCACATTTAAATTGAAGAATTGCCAAACTTACGTATTGGGCAGGCACATTGCTTGGAAAGGATGTAATATGAAGCCGGAGAAGGTTCTGGACTGGTGATCACGGACCAGAAGGCGTGGCGTTGTAAGGCCTCCCACAAAATGGACTGATGACCTGGTGAAGACCGCGGTAATCCGCTGAATCCATGCGCATCTCCAAGTTTGTGCGATCGAGGTCCAGCTGTGGACGTGTTTCGGCTGATATGATGATAAGTAAATGAACTCGTAGCATTACCTATACTGCCAACAAATAAAAACAGACAGAGATCTTTATGACCTGAACAGAGAAACAACTTATTATCTTCGGGTTTTACATTGAACTTGCCACATAACAGTGTGTCATTGAAAGTGGGGTTTTCACGTTAGTAGATAGCTTAATCTTTCAAGTAGTGATAGTGCGCCGGGTTATGTGTAACTGACCTTATAAGCATATCAAAACATTTTAAAGCTTTGAAATATTCGATTAGATAAGACATGTCTTCTGAATGACGAATGGGACTTCGGTCAAGGAAATAATAAAGGACACTGACTTAGGTTGGATTATCGTGAAAATATGTGACAATTTGTGCTTAGTGTTGGGCTGTAGGGCTGTATTTAATTAGCTTGATGCTAGGACACGAGTTTTTAATGAAAAAAAAAAACCATAAAATGACGCCTATATTCCCCGATGGTTTAGGCAGAGGTTTATCCAACACTCACATTTTGCCAGTTATGTTTAAGTCCTATGTAATAGAGGGCGAGCCTTTTGCCATCAACCGAACACAGATCTAGACTCCGTGACTGGTGCTGAGAAATTCCTGATGGAATAACCTGTGTGCTTATTGAGTGAACATACAGACAATCTGACCAGTATTAAACATATCATCATGATCAATCAACTTGCCGGATGTAATAACTAAGAGAGTGCAAGACGAGAGCCCCTCCAAGCAAATTGTTTTTAACGATACATTTTAATAGGAACCCCTTCTGATCGGCTTGGTATTGTGTTACATAAGGGGTCCTGAACTCCTGACTACTATTATTTTGTGGTATAGATCGGCGTATGGCGTACTTTAGATTCTACCGACAACTAGGCGCCAAAGGCGTAAGTTTATGTATCTCTACGAGTGTGTAATACATTCTGTCCATATCCATATTAATATTTTAAATGCAATAGTAACTTTGTCTTTTTGTTCCCCACTTCACACTTAGAAAGCCATACATATTCGATGAAATTTGGCACACAGGTATGACTATGATCTGGGTTAGTTATAGTATCTTTTTAATCCCGGTAGATAATTTCCAAATTAAAGGAGGAAGACATGTGGCGTCTACCCCAAATTAATTGGAATAAGATCAGGGGAATGAAGATGATGATGAAACGGAGGAGAAGCCGCGGGCAAGGCTAGTCCTTTCTTCATCTGATAGATGCAATTTGCAAGCTTGATGACGCAGATGTGTATTTTAAACCAATTTACTGACCCTAGAGTAGTGGCTATTTGTCAGTCATAATATAGTTTAAAACTATTATTTTATTAAAAACACGTGACACATACATCGTTTGAGGAGTTGTAGACGAATAATTCTGGTGTTTATAATCTATATATATAAAAGCGAAAGGTCACTCACTCACTCATCACGAAATATCGAAAACCGCTTGACGTATTAAGATGAAATTTGACAGGGAGGAAGTTTATAGTTAGTAGACGTCCGCTAAGAACGGATTTTGCGACAGGGTCCGATTAAGGAGGTCTAAGGGCTCTCGCAAGTTGGTATGAAACGCCTTTTTTTTTGTGCTACAAACTTGAAATTTGGCAGGGAGGTAGTTATCGCGGACGAAGTCGCGGACAACAGCTAGTAATAAATAATAGGGATGATATACACTTTGCGCGATGTGTCGCACAAAGTACTGGATTGTTGGAATTCGGACTGGACACCAGTCACGGTGAAGATCGGCGGCGGTTGACTATGGTGGAAGTACTTAAATAAAATATTGCATTCCATTGTCAAAGGTAGCGAGTACCTACTCAGCCTACTGTTTTGTGCCAGATCAGTACCTGTACTGCTTCGGCCGAACTCTAAATCAGAAGTGTCTCGGCCGAGCTCTAAATCGGAAGTCCTCCTTGTTTGCTTTTTTTTTTGGCATCTCGCAGTTCAACCTAGGAAGTTGTCGTCTGCTTAACCGGACTATCCTGTGGGTACCTTGAGTGTAGGCCTCCAGCCAGGGCAAAAAGTAAGACTTACGATGGCTTAAGACGTATGTTTGCGTCTGTGCTTCTTGAGCGTGCTAGTTTCCCTACTGCTCTCCTGAAGGAGGGTGATAGCATCATCGGTGGTGACGAGAGTATGCTAATTTTAGATGGCTCGTATCGGGCGGCCGATGCGATCAGGGGATTACGGTGCCTTATGGCAAAATCGAGAAGCGCTTAAAAAAGGCGCTTCATAAACTGAAGGATAGTGGGGATTCTAAGGTCTATGTGTAGACGGTCATTGCTGACATAGTAGAGGGCTTAAGATGCTCCCGTGACTTTGCGTAATAACCGTTCTGAAGTAGTTGCATCCTATAGATATATCTAGGCTTGGTATGTGCGAACACGACACAAGCGTAACTATGTCATGAATTCATGATGGGACGGATCACCACGGTATAGAGGCGCAACTTGCACCTGAGAGACAAACTTGCTCTTTGATGGTTAGCAAGAATTGGAGCCTACCCATAGCGCTCGGTCGGAGCTGTACTGATATGCGGTCTGAAGGACAGATGGTGGTCGAGTAAGACTCCTAGATATCTGGCTTGTTTCTCCCAAGGGATAGGCTTACCGTACATAGTGATCGGGCTGGGGGCCCTTCCTGTTTGGACAAACCAGGCCCTTTTATGTGCCTCAGAGGCGTCTGGACCTGAGTACAATCACGAGCACCAATATGTAAACACTTGACAACTGTTTTTCTCCTACTGTTCTGATTAAAACGTCATGTTTTTACATGAATGGTAGTCTCGAACTCATATTTTAATGAAAAAGATCCTATTTCCAAGTTACAATCGTTATTTTTCGTGAAAATTGCTTTTAAATTTAGGAAAGTGTAAACATATTGGTGCTCGTGACTGTACAAGCTGTCGCTACGCTATTGTTTATTTGAAACCACAAAAGATAAAAGATACATTTAGTGCGAGTGACAATGGCTGCACCAACTGTTACTACGAATTATTACAAAGTATGCATATTTTTAACAATGGGTGCAGATAATACCATTTTTTATACTATTATCTTCTAACAAAAATTTAAAGAAATAATAGAACCCTGAATTTTAGAAGACCCTCGGCATTAACTAAACAAATACAAAAATTCCCAAATGACAAAGAGTTTCCGGCTAACTTTCTAAAATGGTTATTATTTAAATGGTACACTAGTTCTTCACTAAAGATAAAAATAACACGTGCCTAAAACTTAATTCTATACATACGGGGTGTAAACAGACCCTTCACGAAGCCGGTAACCAAGCATTCTGTACATCAAACTAAGTAACCCTACACAAAAATTATTGCTGGGAAATGACTTTTTTAAGTTAAGGTTAAGGCGTTAAGGGTCTATTTACACCCTGTATATAACCAACTGTTATGACTATAATTTATCCTTGTCCCGCACATACACTGTTGTTCGGGTCGGGACTTTTAGATTCGGCAGAAGATATTTATTGAACAATAAAGCTGATCCCAGTCAATTACTAGGCACACAAACACATACGACTTCTGATCGCGATCAACAAACTTCGTCCTATAGCTGAATCATGTTCTGGTAGACTCGACATTAGCCGATCCGCTTTTGCCCGAAAGTATATGACACGAATATCTTAGATTTTGCCGCCCAATTGTCATGTCGATCCGAACATATACAGTATGTTTGGCTACCGGTTACTGATACTTTAAGGGCTTTATTATATACTCATTTCTATCCACAATTACAAGTTTATAAATACTCCTAACCTCACATCCAGCGAATGGTAGCCAATTTGTTTTTTTAATCGGCTGATCTATGGAATGTTCAATGAAATGCTACATGTTCAATATCTTTGAATCTAGGAGACCTAGAGACGTGAAAATGCTCTTATTGCAAGGATAAACGCCGAAGCTATCAAATTATTAAATAAAGTTTCCTGAAAAATAAGCAAAAAGAGCCTAAAAAAAAAGAAATTAGAAAATTTTACAAAAAAATTACTTATTTTTTTACTTTTTCTACTCTACTGCAAAATTAACCCCTGAATGTTGCGTATGTTTTTATTTTAAATCAAAAGTATTTGAGTCACCCTACAAAATTATATAAAAATACTGACCCAACACCAATTATTTTAAGAGTAATTGTCATTTGAATACAGCCCGAGCACATAGACTCCACAATGTCGCAGGTATCCCAGCAGCAGATAGATAAGGCACCATGACTTATCTACCTGCTCAAACAAAGAACGGGGTGGGTACCTGCAGCATTGTGGAGTCTGCACTGAGGCAGGGCTACGTTTAAATGGTTTCTAATTAAACATAAAAACAACAACACTCAGGGGTGAATTTTGCACTAGAGTAGAACACGTAAAAAAATTTTTTTTTTCCCGCTTTTTCCATTTTATTTAGGAAAATTTATGTACTAATTCGTAAGTCTCAGCGTTTACCTTTGCAATAAGATCATTTGCACGTCTCTAGGTCTCTTAGATTCATTTCATTGAACATACCCTAGATTAGAAAAAACAAGATGGCTGACATTCGCGGGGTGTGGTGTTAGGAGTATTTTTAAACGTGTATTTGTCGATAGAAATGAGTATATAATATGCCCTTAAAGTATCGGTAACCGGCAGCCAAACACACTGTATATGTGTGGTACCCCTAACATCATCCACCATGCAGGAGACAGATTACAAATGGCTTTATTTAATTAATTATTAGCTTTCTCTCGGATATTATGCGGGATGCTTTAATTATTGTAATTGTCAGCCGCTTTTAATTTAATTTGATCTGATTTGAAACGCTATTTTAATAATCTTTTACCCGAAGGCTATGAAGAAGGTGTTTTTAGTCTGAAAATACTTTCAGTAAGTATTTTTATAGATATTGAATATGTAGCATTACTAATGAAAGTACCCTGCTATTAGTGTTATTACAGTGCCATCTGGTAGAGACAATAACACAGCAATCAAAAATCAGAACAAGGCGTATCATAACTGTACTGATTCTAACAAAAAAAGAAAACCTGTTTTGCCCGGAGGAGAATCAAGGTTTAAGGATTGTAAAGTTACTCGTCAGACAACCACATGATCTAGTTTTCAGCTTTCTCAATAGATGGCGCTGAACTTTTACGTCACGTTTCTGAATCGCGGTGTTAAGATTCTCCGCCGTTGAATGACCCTCGCGCACAACTGTAGTGAATTCATACTTACCTGGCATAGGGGAAACCGTGATCAAATAGGCGGTTCCCCCAGGGCGAGGCCTTTCCATTGCACTGCGGTTAGGTTGACCCTTGCGATTATCCCTAATGTGGATAACTCGGATGCGTAATTTTTGGTAGTGGGGACTGCGTACGCGCCGTCCCCTCAGAATTCATATACATCGCTCCACGAACTGGCTCACCTCCCTGCCCTGGGTGGGATCAAAAGAGAAATGATTGAGAACGGGCGTATGGCCTGGCCACAGTTTGCCTGGTTCTATATACAGAAGAGACCCTTCACAAAGCCGTGAACTAAGCATTCTGTACAACAAACTTATTGTTGGGAAACGTTATTTTTTTAGGGTGAAAAATCACAATTTACGGTAAAACTAAATGTATCGCATTCAAAACGTGCTGCTGGATGGATGCATTGAATAGTAAACGGGTTATGGTATGGGGTATTTAAAGTTATAAAAAATGTTGGAATTTTGACTTCCAATATCTCCGTAACTAGAAGGTTTCCGGGTATGGTCCAGAAGAAGAATTTAATATAATACGACAAAAGGTAATAAGTCGAATTAAACTTCAATACATTGCATACAACAAAATGCTTTTACTACAAGATTCTTTGACCCAGGAGCAGTGCTAGGTGAATTTCAAGTGGCACTCATTGAACTCCTAACGATTTGACAACTTTTTATAAACACATAATCTTCTGGAATAAAATCAGTAAAATAATTTTATTTAATAGAACAACGCAACAAAAAAAAGAGCGATTTCCTTATACTATTTTTAGAAGCTTAGAAGATTAGATAGGTACATACCTATGTTGTTCATTTTAATGTACCTAACTTATGTAAAAGAAATGATTTTGCATGCTATTATTATGGCGGAATGTGTTGCTCTATAACATTTTTATAACATCCTGTATATTATACCACATTTTATGCACATAAATACTCACTTAAAAATATTTTAGTTTCAGAATGAAATACTCGGTTCACCATCAAAATACCATTTCGAACTATGTCACAGACAATGCAACTACTAACGCCACCTATTGGCAAGCTTTATAACTAGACTTGGCCGAGATAAATATTGTCTTTGGTGAAGCAAAGTAAGCATCAGTTGAAATTACTATAACTTTGGAAACATTGAATTTCACTTAGATATACTGAGCTATATCTAAATGAATACTTTATTTTATTGCATAGCTGTGTTGGTCGAATGGTCGTAAGTGCGACTGCTGAGCATGAGGTCCTGCGTTCGATTCCCGGGTCGGGCAAAGTGTTCTTGGGTTTTTCCATCAGGATGTAATGTTATGTTGCTGTGTTGGAATTCCAACTCTTGAAGCTGAGCCGACAGATTAAGGTCAGGCATTAAAACATTGATAAGCACTGACTTAGGCTAAGCCATTGTTAAGCAAAGACTATTTATGTCGGCCTGACAAGCTGCAAGCAACACAAGCCTGGGTCACCATCACCACCGACTTTGTTAGTGTGAATTAACAAAATAATAGTTAGGCGGAAAGCCCTGGGTGTCAGGCCTTAGATTCTCGGGTCCGGCTAAGTGTTATAGGGTTAAATTTCAAAAGGATTAACAACTGAACAGGTAATACTTACTTACAATAAAAGGCGTAAAAAAAGACATTTTTCGTCCATCATCTCACAATTCTCACAGATGGGTGTACCTACTACAGTGGTAAATATATGTAATCACGTTCTTGAAAACAGATCTAACGATTTCGATGAAAGTTGCAAATAGCCGTTTAGGGGGGTTAAAAATCGATCTAACTAGCAAAATTAGTTTTCTCTTTTTTCGCACAAGCAGAGCTCCGTCGTCGCCCCGGTACTTAAAATTAAAATGAGTTAAGTAATTTCAAGATTTGTGTGCGAATACTTTAATTTTGAAGACAATGGTTTTATTAATTGTTATTGATGTTTGTTTATGTCTAAGTACTTGTATTATTTTCTGTATTTTTAAATAATGGCTATTTCGTGATTGTTTGTATTGTGATTACCTACTATTCTACGCGCGACTACGGGAGCCTACGCGCGACTACGAGAGCCTACGCGCGACTACGAAAGCCAACGCGCGACTACGAAAGCCTACGCGTTACTTTTCGTAGCCACGCGTATCGGTCTTGAACATGGAGCTAAGCTGCAAAATAATATCAAATGTTCAAACATTTGATATTATTTCGCAGCTTAGCTCCAAAAACAGTATGATTTTATTACCGTTTTAAAATAACAAAAATATTATTTTTTATAACTAAATACACACACGCCTTCGGACGTGGAGTTACGGAAAACAGCCCAATATACAGTACAATACAATACCTAATCTCAATAACAAAACTTTTCATTGATGATAGTACCAGGTTAGTCATGTATCTGAATTTATTTACTTTTATCACGATTAATATGATTACGATTTGTCGATTAATCGCGTACTACGTAATAGCTTCGATTTTCTACCAAAATAGATACAGGTAAAACAGCATACAAATTAAATTCGTTTGGGTAAGTACTACTTACTGATAAATATAATCAAAAAACAGATTGCAATGTTTTGAATTTTAGTTGTGCAATACAATATTGTACTACAATTTCACAACATTCAATGAAGTCATGTTTATCCAATCTGCCAAATTTCAGCGTAAAGTCATGAGTCAGCTTCGGGAGGGAAGCGCGAGGGGGAAAGGGGGGGTCTTGCTGAGTATGTCTAGCCGCCAGCTGCTTCCTCGCTCAGTCTCGTTCCGAAGTTCACTAAACACAGTCATCATGTCGCATCGACCGGAATCAAGCGACGGTAACCAGGGGTATTCGAAGGACGAACGCGACTTTTATATCGCGCAATATCATTTTAAGCTCGCGAAAAGTCTTGGTCTTAAGCGCGATTGGGAAAAGTTCCCCGGACAAAATGGGTCGCATCGCAGGCCGCCAGTAGACGTTATTAAGAAATGGGTAAAGAGACAAGAAGAGATAAAGCAATTGAAAGAAGCCCAAGAGGAGCAGGAGAAAGAGTCAAGTAAGGAGAAAAAACAGTACGAGCGAATTTCAACAATGAATTTGTCAAGTGTTCAAGAACTGTCAGAGTTCATATTTCAACAATGACCACACTGGTCACTCTGGAACTCTGATATGCTTATCGCGTTCAATTTCATTGGCAAAATTCGCCCTTACTTCCGTTTCGGTACAACGCTACTGAGGTTTATAGAAACGTTCGGCTTCATAATTATTGTGTTTACTTTGTGCAATCAAGTTTATAGTGTCATTCATACTACACCAAAGTTTGTACAGGATTTTGAACCTACTTAAGCTTTACTAAGTGTGATAAAATTTTGAAGTTAAAGTAGCTTTAATAACTTCGACGATGACCTTGGTTCAGGTTACTGTTCTTGAGTATTGTCTATCAGATTAGATTATATGATTACTATCTGATATTATTTAGTGCTCGATTAGAAATGTAGGCTGGTTGTTATAGACTTAACTAATGGCATTCATTTTGTTCTGCAGACAAGCTAAGTGGCACACAATGGGGCAGGAAGACGGGAGAAAACCGGATCATCAGGACAGAGTCTATAGATCTTGGAGAGCATCATCAGGAGATCAAATGTAATGCATCACACATTACTAGTAAAGTGACAAAATATCGATGTGACAATAATAAACAATTACATTCTACAGGGAAGCAACGAGACATCAAATGGAGTGGACCAAAGCCATTTAATGAAAAAGAGAAGATTGTGGAGCCTGTTGTAGAAGACCCCTATAATTATAATTACTATTATTATCAAGAATCGGATGAAGAGGAAGTGAAGCCTGACAAAAGTAAATATATTCATATTACGGGACATTAATCTTTTTTACAGCTTTTCAAACTAGCCATACATCATAGAACTGTCATGTTTTTGCAAGCACAACAATGAAAATAATCATTGCGAGATATGTTAATTATATCGGACCGTTTGTTAAACAATTCGTGATGATTCATCACCTCGTCACGACATTGACATTTTATACGATAAACCAAATGCACAATCTCAGATTGTACATAACACAGCTTGTGTTAATTATGGCGCAATACACAATAAGGTGAATTCTGGACGGTCAATAATATTTCGGAGTATCACGTGTTTTTTCTCATTTTTATTAGCCTGTACTATCCCACTGCTGGGCAAAGGCCTTCCATGAGCTCTTTTCCCGTGCCTCCTCGAATCAGCCCTCGCGGGATGGTGTCATGTGTTGCTCAATGTTATTGTTTGATATGAGTTAGTCCTAATATCGTTTTGGTAGCCATAATATTGCGCAATCTTGTGAACCAGATCAATTAAATTAATGCAATTTTATTTAATACCCCTACGTCGTTTACGTGACACTAATCATATTTCTCCTTTCTATAGAACAAGTGCTTCGAGAGAAATTCGAAGGGAAGGTGCTAGAATTAGTGGAGTCGCTGAACGCTTGCGGGCAGGCAGCGCGCGCGAGCGCATTTGTGTCGCTCCGCGCGGAGTTACAGCGACGTCCAGTGGACGACTTGCTGGCCGCGCACCGCTCCACGTTGGCCGACCATGTGTCGCGCGCACTACGACGAGGCAAGGACGGAGAGAGGAAGGCAGCAGCTGCTATTGCACCGTTGCTGGCATTACAGGTGATTATTACTAATAAGATGACCCTACATTTATATATCTCTTATCTCAAACCCAACTTTAAAGTCAGATTTAGGCTATGGTAGTGACACATAAATTCGTAATTAAACTTAAGTTGTATTGTATCCACAGATCGGCGAAGAAGGCACGGATCAGTTCGTTCGTGAGGTGCGGCCCGCGCTCACCGCCACCGCCACTGACAAGTCTGCCTCACTCGACACACGCACTCAGGTAAATATCACAATACACACACCATACTTTGTCTTAGGGCACTTACCAGAAAATGTTCTTTGTCTTTCTCCAAGAACTAATTAAATAACGTGTTTCTATAATGGTGTTCTGTATGTTTCAGTGCTGCACATCTCTGGCCGTGTTGTGCTACTTGGTGGAGGATGACCTCACTGAGGTCTTTGAGGTCATGCGCATGTACGAGACCATCTTCAGCGGCAGCTACCTCAAGGTAAACTATCACTACACACGTATCTTCTCTCCACGATCATTTATGATACGAATAGCTCGTGTCACCGAACATAAGGATTACCGATGAAAGAAAATGTGATTTTCCTTCCCCCAGAATGGCGGCAGCGCGAATGGATCAGCCGCGGCCGTGGAGGAGGGCGCGTGGCACGCCGCCGCGCTGGACGGCTGGGCACTACTGTTGCCACTGTTGTCGCGCAACCAAGCGCTGTCCGTGCTCAACAACCAGGCGCCCAGCTTTGCCAGGCTTGGGGAGTTGCTTGAGGCGGTGTCACTTGAGGTAATTTACCTAAGCTTTTGTATCCAACACAAGATAACGGTGAGTTAAATGAATTGTTTTATAAACGTATGTCTGTCAATCCGCAGGTCCGCATGGCAGCAGGCGCCGCGCTCGCCATCGCGTACGAGACAGTGACGGACGACGACAACTCAGACAACGCGCTCACAGCGCACGTGGACGGACTACTGCCGCGACTCAATGAGCTAGCGCGAGATTTGGACAGGTTCCGCGCCAAGAAAGATCTCAAGATACAACGAGCCACCTTTAGGGATATCCTCAAGTACTTCGAGGTACAACACAATTTATTAGCGTCGCTAAATAAAGTAGACTTGTCTAAGTACTAACAGATAAATGATTTGTGAACATCTGATTTAACGCCAACATAATTCATCTTGCAGGAAGGTGAAGCACCCATCACATCAGCGCATATAGGTAGTGAGCGCGCTGAGTGGTCGTCCTGGTCAGGCGGCGCGGTGTACGCGGCGCTGGCGAGCGCACTCGGCGGGGCGCTGCTAGTATTAGCGCCGCGCAGTGCGCGCCTGCGAGCTGCGCTGGCGCTGCCTGACAACCCGCCAGCGGAGTGTGACCAACAGGAGAAGCCTGAGAAGAGCAAGAAGTTACAACGGGTATGTGCACAATTATCAATTGCAACTTATCAATATTCTGTTTTCATGAAACACGAGCGTAGAACTTTGAACAGCGGAAATTATAACAGGAAGGCATTTACCCAGCAATGGCATATTAGAGTATCATAGAAATAAAATGTTTTGTCCATTTCAGCATATACGGAACAGAGCACAGACCAAGTCCCGCAACTTAACCCGCAAACAGAACAGAGACAAGCGCTCCACAGTCCTCGCCATCTGAGCAGCATCCTGCACCGCACCATACGGCATGGTTCCACTCAAATCTCTCGGTTTAGTTGTATCTTAGTTTAACGCTAGCAACGTCAATTGAATTGAATGAATCTTAGTGTGTCACCTCCCGAGCGGACAACAATAACAATTAGTTACAGGTTGCCACAGGGCAGGTTGGGTGAAGTTAGTGTTAGCTTACAATAGGCTATTTGTTAAGCAAAAGTTTGTGATATTTTGTCTAAAATTAAAACATAGAAATTGTCGAGGCTTCTCGCTGATTGTCGACGACTGATAATTTCTTGCGACATGTGTCAGCTCTCTGCCTCGTTTCGTCTTTCCTTTTGCAATTTTGATGTATTTTAAATTGATATTTTTGCGTTCGTTATTTTTAAATTATTTTGTTATGTGGAAAATATTTTTACTCAATTTCTTGTTACTAATTAGGTACTTAATTTGTTGTAAATATTTTACTGAATTTAATTGTTTATATTTTTAAGAAATAATATTTATTATACAAACATTTTGTTTATTTCGTGTTTCCCATGTTTCCGTTCATTCTTCGGAGGAGCTCGTGGCTAAATAATAACAGCCGCTCAGGTTGATCTTCAGGTTAAGCTGCGCTTGCCTAAGTTGTCCTCGGATGGGTGGCCACCCATCTTTTTTTTCAACGTTGCCCGACACTATATTTCTCCTGTAATGTGGGTATGTTGAAAAACTCCAAAACTCACATACACAAACAGCCAACCCCGGAACAACTACATGTGTAGGTCGTAGAAATATTTGGTGCCGTCAAACTTTGACAGTTGTTACAGGTAGTCAGAGGCCCGAAACTCTGACAACCTGTCTAACCAAGGGGTATCGTATTACCCAGTACTAATTGCGTTGTGGGTCACTTATATAAAATACTGGTATTCGGCTGCATCTGGTTAGACTGAAAGCCGACCCCAACATAGTTGGGAAAAGGCTAGGTAAATTAATAACATAACAAACATAAAATTCATTTATTTTCAGGCAACTTTGGCCCATAGACACCAAAAAAAAAAAAAATTCCTCCCTACTATTATTACTAGTCGAGGAGCCACATCAAGGGCTCTGCACTCCCGTAGTACCTACTCCCACAGGGTGTGTGAGTCTTTAGCACTAACTGGTCCAGTCCTGAAAATTCCTTAATTTTGTTAAATTATGGCAAAGGTCCATCAAACTTTACTAGATAGACCTATTTCAGTGCTACCTTTATTTATTAAGAAAATCTTGGATAAACTTATTTTCGATGAAATGCCATAATTTTTCAATAAACATAAATTATTGCAAAATAAACAGTTCGGTTTTACAAGGGGTCGTTCATCTACTGATATAAAACCGTGTGAAATCGTGTGGAACATGTTTTTCGACTTGTCAAAGGCATTTGATTGCGTTCTTCATGAAACCTTCTTCCGGAGACTGCACCACAACCGAATCCGAAACACAAATGGATCTTCTTACTTCATACTTAAGTGATAGGATTCAGGAAGTTAATTTTAACGGAAAAAGATCTCCCTGATCTGTGGTAAGAATAGGGGTCCTCGGGGGTTCAATTTTTGGCCCATTTTTGTTTCTTATAAATATAAATGACTTGCCTTACCTCGTAAAAAATAATCATGAGTTCATGAAATAGTGTTGTTTGCAGACGAAACTTCTTTTTCAATTAACGTCAGCAACTAGAAGAGAAGATGAAAATAGCGCCCTTGCAAATGTAGTTTTTAATGTTAATAACCGGGTCTTAGAAATAAACTAAATGCATTTTCTAGCAGTTAGTTCGATTACTACTTATCAACAATTAAATTGTCTGGCAGTTTAAGTTCTCGATATGGCCTACTATTCCTTTTTGAAATTCTTTATTGTTTCCTTTGGGTCCTTGAGTTAAAAGTCGAGCTACACGACAGCTGACAAATGCGTGCACTGATGGACAGTTCACTCAAATCTGTGCAGTTCTTTCTTCAACAGATCTTAGCTATCGAAACTCAGCAGATGTGGCGGGTATATTGAAACATGAACAAACAAATTTGGTAAGTACCAAACAGATTTGGTATTTTTTCTGGGGTCAATGACTGTAGAACACATACCCACCTAATTGTGCAGCAGTTCATTATTTTTTTTTTCCTTATGTAACAATTCCGTGTGGCTAAAAACCGTTTTTATTTGAATATTGATTAAAATCATTGCGTAATGACCACAATGAAGGCTGATCTTTTGTTAGTAAACAGTTTGTGATGATTCATCGTCGAAAAATGTAGCTATCCATATATATCTGTCTACCTACGTCATTTAATACAAAGAAAAACTCATTAGGACAAATCGCGTGAGGTCATAGCGAGTGTCAATAATGGTGCTATAGGTGGGTTCTAGAGGATCAATGATATTGCGCAATATCACGTGATACTCAATGTTATTGTTCGTTAAGGATTAGTAGTACAACAGTAGAAATTGCACAATCTTGTAAACAATACTAAATACAGGGTGTAAACAGACCCTTCACGAAGCCGTCAACCAAGCATTCTGTACATCTAACTAAGTAACTTTACGCAAAAATTATTGCTGGGAAACGACTTTTTTTTTTGGGGTGAAAAATCACGTTTTACGGTAAAACTCAACGTAACGCACTAAAAACATTGTGCTGATGGATGGATTGAATAGTACGGGGGTCGTGAAGGTGTTTAAAGTAAAAATCTTACATTAAAACCATGTATTTAAAAAAAAAACTTGTGAAAAAGTTGGAACTTTGACCCCCAATATCTCCGTAACTAGACGGTTCCCAGGTATGGTCTAGAACAAAAAAATTATCGCATTGACGGGGAGAACAAGTGCCTTTCGGCTTCGTTAAGGGTCTTTTTACACCCTTTAGGTGGATTCTAGAGGATCAATGTAATTGCGCAATATCACGTGATACTCAATGTTATTGCTCGTTAAGGATTAGTAGTACAACAGGAGGTATTGCACAATCTTGAAAACAACACTAAATATTTTCAGTACCCACAAACTATCGATCTAATCTTTCAATGTTATCGCGACCTTGACGTTTACTATCGTTAATTAATTTGGAGTTCATTGACTCAAACTTCGCCCAACATCATTCATTTATAGAACGTAGGTAAAATGTACATTCGTTTTTGTTTGAATGGTGACATCAATCGAATGCCATGAACATCAGTGACATCATTGCGCGAAAAATAACTTGGACGTAAAGGAACTATTGATTGGTTCGGATTATTGACTGTATGTGTGCGTAGAGTCATAAATTATCTATAATGTAGTTTAATATAATGTAGTTTGGCTGTTTGGGATTAAAGTAGTTACTCCAATCGTATTGATATTGAGCTACACCGTAAAAACGTCACGATTTTTTTTGTGACACATTTTTTTCTGTCTCTTTCAGAGAACAAGTGTTCCTGGGATCATGGGTATTCTGAACATCAGTGACGTAATATCGGAAAAAAAACTTGTACACAGAGAAGAAGAAAGATTGAAGCTTTTGTTAGCTGGCTTTAGTTAAGATAAGAATGTAATTATCGCGGCTGTGTTTATAATTTAATGCTTATAATATTTCTCTTTTTTTCTTAGTACAAAACGCTTCGAGAAGTTGCTAGCTAGTAGATTCGCTGAACGCTCGCGAGCAAGATCTATATTGGTGCAGAGGCCAATGTAAACCCATTTTAGTTTTTTTAGCAACATTTTTTAAATTACCAAATCCTACCTCTTTTTTCCTGACCACTGTCTTAATATGGCTCGGGGTCAGCCCTATCCTTATTTGAAATGCATTGTGAGATTGGCGAAAATTTTTGATTTTAAAGAGACATCGTAAGAAACACTATTATTAACTTATAAAACCGGATATTTACGAACTGTTGCAAGCGCCAACAGACCTGGCGCTTGCAACAGAGCTAAAATATCAAGAAATCAAAACAAATAATAAACATGATAGTGTCAGTGACCATGTATGTTATTTCAAACACTAATAACATCATACCAAAAAATTAAAAAATAAAACAGCCATTAGTTTAAACAGTGGAACAGCTAGAACTGTGTATTAAACGGTTGCATTAATAATGGAGAGGAGACATGGGGGATATTATAGAAAATAAAAAAAATGTATTATAGAAAATAATAAATAATAATAATTTATTATTCTTTCGTTTATTAATTTTTCTAACTTACCTACTTTTTACATTTTTTACTTTTTATAATATTAGGTATACAAAATAATATGAAAACATATTAATTATGAAATTAAAATTATTGAAATCGCAACAGGATTGAGAGATCTAAAACCTATAGCGAGAAATAATCAGATGTCAACAATCAGCGAGACCTCAAACAATAGAAGGCTCCAATTTATTTTATACTAATATCACAAATGTCTTTTGTTTTAAACAACTAGCCTATTGTAACCTAACACTAACGTCACCCGACCTGCCCGGCGGCATACTGCAACTAGTTGTTACTGTTGTGCGCTCAGGAGGTGACACACTAAGAAGTAAGGCGTCCAATTGACGATGCTAGCGTTAAACTAAGATCTACAACTAAACCGAGAGATCTAAGTGGAACCGTGCCATATGGTGCGGTGCAGGATGCTGCTCAGATGGCGAGGTCTGCAGAGCGCTTGTCTCTGTTCCGGTTGCGGGTCTTCTTCGCTTGTTTGTTCCGAAGATGCTGGAATGGACATAACATTTAATTTCTAAAATACTCTGCTGTTCCTTCTTTCTTTTTACTTCTTCTACTTCCCTTCTATTATTTTCGTTGGTCACGAATGTGCGCTCGTGTTACATGGAGACAGATTAACAATAAGTTGCAATTGATATTTGTGGACATACCCGTTGTAGCTTCTTGCTCTTCTCAGGCTTCTCCTGTTGCTCGCAATCCTCGGGCGGATTGCCGGGCAGCCCCAGCGCAGCTCGCAGGCGCGCACTGCGCGGCACCCACACTAGCAACGCTCCGCCAAGTGCGCTCGCCAGCGCCGCGTACACCGCGCCGCCTGACCAGGACGACCACTCAGCGCGCTCACTGCCTATATGCGCTGACGTGATGGGTGCTTCACCTTCCTGCAAGATGAATTATGTTGGCATACAATCAGATTGTAACATTCACAAAACATTTATGTGGTGGTATTCAGACAAGTCTAGATTATCTAGCCCAGCTAATAAATTGTATTGTACCTCGAAGTACTTGAGGATATCCCTAAAGGTGGCTCTTTGTTTCTTGAGATCCTTCTTGGCGCGGAACCTGTCCGAATCTCGCGCTAACTCGGTGAGTCGCGGCAGTAGTACGTCCACGTGCGCTGTGAGCGCGTTGTCTGAATTGTCGTCGTCCGTCACTGTCTCGTACGCGATGGCGAGCGCGCCGCCCGCTGCCGTGCGCACCTGCGGATTGACAAACATAGGTTTATAAAACACCACATTTACATCGCCGTTTTCTTGTGACGGATACAAAATCTTAGGTAAGTTACCTCAAGATACACCGCCTCAAGCAACTCCCCAAGCTTGGCAAAGCTGGGCGCCTGGTTGTTGAGCAGCGACAGCGCGTGGTTGCGCGACAACAGCGGCAACAGTAGTGCCCAGCCATCCAGTGCGGCTGCGTGCCACGCGCCCTCCTCCACGGCCGCTGCTGATCCATTCACACTGCGGCAATTCTGGGGGAAGGAACATCACACTTTCTTTCATCGGTCATACTTATTTTCGGTTACATGAGCTATTCGTATCATAAATTGTCGTGGAGAGAAGACTCCGTGTGTAGTGATAGTTTACCTTGAGGTAGCTACCACTGAAGATGGTCTCGTACATGCGCATGACTTCTAAGATCTCAGTGAGGTCATCCTCTACCAAGTAGCACAACACGGCCAGCGATGAGCAGCACTGAAACATACAGAACATCATTATAGGAATACGTTATTTAATTGGTTTCTGAAGAAGGACATAGAACATTTTATGAAAAGTGCCCACAGACAAAGTATGGTGTTTGTATTGTGATGTTTACCTCAGTGCGAGTGTCGAGTGAGGCAGACTTGTCAGTAGCGGTGGCGGTGAGCGCGGGCCGCACCTCACGCACGAACTGCTCCGTGCTTTCCTCTCCGATCTGTGGGTCCCATTACAAGCAATTTAATACAAGGTTAACTACGTATTTATGTGTCGCTACCATAGCCAGGCAGTCGACCAAGAAGAAATCTGATTTTAAAGTTGAGCTTGAGGTAAGGGATGTGTAACCCGAGCAGTAGGATCATCCTATTGCTGGTAGGAGGTTCTCACATCAATCTGGTCAGATCATGATAATCACCTGTAAAGCCAGCAACGGCGCAATGGCAGCAGCTGCCTTCCTCTCTGCATCCTTGCCTCGTCGTAGTGCGCGCGACACATGGTCGGCCAAAGTGGCGCGGTGCGCGGCCAGCAAGTGGTCCACTGCGCGTCGCTGTACCTCCGTGCGGAGCGACACAAATGCACTCGTGCGCGCTGCGTGCCCGCAAGCGTTCAGTGACTCCACTAATTCTAGCACCGTCCCTTCGAATTTCTCTCGAAGCACTTGTTCTGTAGATAGGAGAAATTTGATGAGTGTCACGATAGCCAACAATCACGAAAACACAACGGCGGCCACTGCAGCCGACGCAGTGATATCGAGCTCCGTGGCGATGCTGATGTATAATTTGATACATTTGGTTCTATCAAATATATCAAACAATAACACTGCGCAACACGTGATACTGCGAAATATTATTTAACGTCCAGAATCCACCTTATTTTGTAGGTTACTATAATTAACACAAGCTGTGTTTTGTAATGGGTGAGACATTTAGAGGTACTTTTTTGTTAATGGATTTTTGACAGAGGAAGCGTGAATCGCGTTAGTTACCTATCATGGTATTTTTGTTCAGTATAGTTTGATATTTCTTCATGGAACTAAGTCTTGCCATCCCGGCACAGCGTCTACAAATTATTCAGTTGTATTACGAAAATCAGCGTTCTACGAGGAGGGTGTTTCGTGCACTTAGAGCAAGTTATGGTCAACATAATAGGCCTACTGAACGCACAATTCCTTATTCCATCGAAAAGTTTACTTGGCACACAGCACATAAAACCATGGCTTTTATTGGAGAACAATAATAGTACCTCCAAAAGAATCACCCGTTACAATCCCCACGCTCATTTGATTTATCGTCAGTGTCGTGTCGAGGTGATGAATCATCACGAATTTAAACACACGGTCCGCTTTAATTATGGATATTTGGATTTATGGATGATTATTTACTTTCCAAAAATATGTTTGCAAAAATATGACAGGGCAATGTGATGGCTAGTTTGAAAAGCTGTAAACAAGTTAAATGTCCCGTAATATGAATATATTTACTTTTGTCAGGCTCCTCTTCTTCTTCAACCGGTGCTTGATAATAATAAAACTTATAAGGGTCTTTTACAACAGGCTCCACAATCTTCTCTTTTTCATTTAATGCCCTTGGTCCACTCCATTTGATGTCTCGTTGCTTCCCTGTAGAATATAATTGTTTGTTATTGTCACATCGATATTTTGTCACTTTACTAGTAATGTGTGTGAAGCATTACATTTGATCGCCTGATTCTGCGGTCCAGCATCTATGGACTCTGTCCTGATGATCCCGTCATCTCCCGTCTTCCTGCCCCATTGCGTGCTAGGAAGATTGTCTGCAGAACAAAATTAATGTTGTTAGTTAAGCCGTGGTGCGGTTGGCTATAACAACCAGCCTAAATTTCTAATCGAACACTAAATAATAAGAAAAAATAGCACAAGATTGTGCAATATGAAATACGAATTCAGCCGAACGTCTACACACTACCGAAATGGAAGCTGTACTATCTCACGCGTATCGTAATACGCAGGTCCTGCATTGTGATACGCGTGTGAGATATGATATTCAGCAATAGTTAGTACGGGTAGCGATAAATATCGTTTACAATTGCGAGTTTTTGGTAGAAGTTGATATTCACTTATTTAACGATTCTACTATAGCTGAACACTCTACTTACTTGACCGTGACTTCTTCTTCTGTTCGAGTTGCTGTTGTAACAAATTAAGTGATCTTATCTTCTCTTCGTGTATCCTCACCCATTCCCTAATCTGACCTGAAGTCGGACACTTATCCCGATGGCGCTCACTTCGCCCCACACGGAACTTTTCCCAGTAAGCCCACCTAACTGGAGTGATAAGCTTACCGGTCGCATAATATTGCTCTATACAAAACTCGCGCTCTTCCGTCGACCAAAATACTTTGCGAGCGTCCGAGCCGTCCGATTTCGATCTACCCATGACGACTGTGCTTAGTGAACTACGGAGCGAGACTGAGTGAGAAACAAACAAGCGGCTAGACATGCCCGGTTAGTCCCCTCCCCCTCTTGGTCCGCGCGTCCAACCCGGCGCTGACTCATGATATCGCGGGGAACTTGGGTAATAAGATTATTATTGTTGTGTAATTTTGGATATGTATTGCACAACTAAGATTCATAACAGTAAAAATCCCATTTTCCAACAGCTGAATTTATCATTCGGTTGTTTTTTCAATAATCGAAGTTCAGTAATTTAGTAGTCGCGCGAAGGTTTTTGAAGTAAAGCATGTACGAACTGCCATTGTCTCGCGTAAGCTTTCGAGGCGAAACGAAAGCTATTCTTATTCTTATTCTTTATTGCACACAAAACAACAAAAAATATACATACAAATTGCAATAACATAGCTTATGTACAATGGCGAGCTTAACCCAAAATTGGGTTTTCTTACAGCAAACCAAATTTCTATTGCGTTTGCATAAGAGGATATACCTATGTGCATTAACAGAACATCTCATTACTTAAATTAGTTAATTTTATAAACTAAACTACATACATACAGTATAATACACGTAATACATACAATATACAGGGTGTTTGGCGCATGGACCGACACAATTTTTCCAGGGATTTGGGAGGTCATTAGCTAGGTTCTACCCATACACCCTTTGTCCCAAATGTCACGGTTGGTTACATATGTTTTTTTTTTTTAAATGAAAAAAATTCCCAAACTGTTTCCTTTAATTCGAAATAACTTTTTTGTTTGTGGGTGTAGTGGCACAAAACAAATTTTGTTGCATTCTCCAAAGTCTTTTAAATCTAAAAACATCTTTGTTTTACACAACTGGTTTCAAGAAAATTCCTTACAAGCTTCCAAAGTTAATTTTTTTTATTTAATGAATGAAATTTTACAACTTCTAAATTAATTATAAAAAAAACTAAAAGCCATTTTGAACTTAGCTTTATTTTAAAAAGTTCTTTAGTTAATACCCTTTCTAACGGTATGCTACATGTCATAGAAATTATTCATTATGTAGTCAAAATACTAGTTAGGAGAGTCAGGGTTAAGAAAAGACTTTTTAAGGTTATTTTGTTTTTATTAAACTAAAGTTATAAAAAAGGAGGCAAAACACCGGGAGAGGTGGAAAGTAATGGGGGAGGCCTTTGCCCAGCAGTGGGACAGAATAGGCTAGTTAAAAAAAAAAGTTATAAATCTTGTTCAAATTGACCTCCTTCATTTCGTATGCATGCACGACATCTGTTTCTTATTTCAACTGTCGTTGTACGTAGTCGCATTTCTTCTTTCATAGTTTGGAACGCGCCGGTTATTCGTTCAATCAGAACTTCCCTAGTGGGCACTTCTGTCTGGTAAACCAATTCTTTTGCACGTCCCCAGACGTAAAAATCCAAAGGCGTCAGGTCTGGGGACCGTGCGGGCCACGGAATAGGGATTGAACGAATAACCGGCGCGTTCCAAACTATGAAAGAAGAAATGCGACTACGTACAACGACAGTTGAAATAAGAAACAGATGTCGTGCATGCATACGAAATGGAGGAGGTCAATTTGAACAAGATTTATAACTTTTTTTTTTAACTAGCCTATTCTATCCCACTGCTGGGCAAAGGCCTCCCCCATTACTTTCCACCTCTCCCGGTGTTTTGCCTCCTTTTTATAACTTTAGTTTAATAAAAACAAAATAACCTTAAAAGTCTTTTCTTAACCCTGACTCTCCTAACTAGTATTTTGACTACATAATGAATAATTTCTATGACATGTAGCATACCGTTAGAAAGGGTATTAACTAAAGAACTTTTTAAAATAAAGCTAAGTTCAAAATGGCTTTTAGTTTTTTTTATAATTAATTTAGAAGTTGTAAAATTTCATTCATTAAATAAAAAAATTAACTTTGGAAGCTTGTAAGGAATTTTCTTGAAACCAGTTGTGTAAAACAAAGATGTTTTTAGATTTAAAAGACTTTGGAGAATGCAACAAAATTTGTTTTGTGCCACTACACCCACAAACAAAAAAGTTATTTCGAATTAAAGGAAACAGTTTGGGAATTTTTTTCATTTAAAAAAAAAAAACATATGTAACCAACCGTGACATTTGGGACAAAGGGTGTATAGGTAGAACCTAGCTAATGACCTCCCAAATCCCTGGAAAAATTGTGTCGGTCCATGCGCCAAACACCCTGTATATACTATACAATGCCTATAGAATCCTATTTGCTATCGTATTCGTGCTTATGTTTCCGTCACACGAAGGTTGTCATAGATGAAAAACAAATTTTTTTTTTCAATAGTAGCAACTTTGTTGTTAATTATTTATAGTTTCCTGTTTAGTTAGGAACTCCTCTCAGGTGAAAGCGTCTTCCATTGGCATTTTTCACGGTCTTGGGCTATCTACTTCCATTGCCTCCCAGCAATTTTTCTGATGATATCAGAAAAGCATCGCGCATAGGGTCTACCTTTATGACATTTGCCCGGTGGCCCCTGCCATGATGTTACCGTTTTAGTTCATCTGTGATCTTTAAGTCGCGCTATACACACATTTCCTGTGAAATGTATGTATTTCCTAGGAATTGTATGCAATTCCGAGATTATACTAGGAAATATATAAAAACGAATGTTCTCTGTGAATAAAATAAATAAAATCAACGTCAAGGTAAATATCAAAATGTTGTAGCGGTGCTACGTCGACTACGCCTTGTGCGTAGTCGACGTAGCACCGCTACGCAGGGCCCCCATTTCTGTCTGCAGGGTTTAAAGTAACCTAACTTGTCCGGAGTCTCTTGCATCCTATATTGTCCTTGCCGCAGTGCCTTTTTTCGATAAGAACATGTTGCAAAAATATTTTGTTATATTTGTGAGTATTACGTTTGTACGCTCTGGCAAAGATGTGCAACCAGTAATTTTGATGTAAAAAATAAATAAATTGATAGGTCATAAGTCTTTTGATGTGCATTTAAAAATAAGTCACTAAGAAATACTTAAAACGTTATTTGGCAAGCTATATCGGCATTTCTGAATGTAAGCAGCATTTCTGTAGCACTACGACACCTGGATCTGGTTATTTGGTGTAAGTAACTTCCTTGAATTCAAGTCTACGCCCCAACGGAGGTTGCGACACTTGCGACCTACGAAGACTCACTGATTTCTCATTAGAGAATAAATTACCGATTGTCAACACCTTTTACAAGAAAAAACTGAAAAAAGACGGGTATGGCGCTCCCCAAACAGTTAGTATAAGAATGAAATAGATTTCATATTGACCAACCGACCATAAATGATTCAAACTATAGTAACCCTAAGCAAAAACTACCCCTCAGATCGCAGACCACTTAGAACAGTAATTACTCTCACGAAACCAATTAAAAGTAGAGCAAGTAATATTTAATTCGTCCTCATCGCAGTCAACGGAAAATGTACCCCACAGAGTACAATGTAATTATATGATGTACCCATAATGCTGGCAGCCACGTTGAATGATAATGCCGATTCTGTGGCCAAAATATAGGCCAGCCAGTCACGTGAAGAGTCGACCAAGTTTGGCGATATCCCGACCGAAAGACTAGGTAGACTAGGTACTCTGGCCCCATGGCTCTGGTATTTCAATAAGAAACGGCTCAAACAGACTTTTAATTAGGCTATTGTATTTGCGCCGTTTGAGGTTTTCAGCACCTGCAGCAGCCGCTGTGCTAGGGAAGATGGAATGGTGCAAGGGTTTCACTACAGATCTAACTGGACACCGTGAAGTTAAATGTAAAGCTTCTCCTTCTTAGCGTGTCGATAGCAATCTGAATATGAATTCATTCTGGTCGAAATTTAGCGACGAGTTTGGCACTTTTAGTAGCATTCATCAGCTCCTATAATGTGCAAAAAAACAGGTCTCGCAGGACACGTTACATTTACATTTTAGGGCAGAGTCATCTATGAATCTCCAGCTGAACAAGTTGGCCGAAGTAAGGAAATCCCGTTCAGGTGAGAGATTCATAGATGTCCGGTGCTGTTAGGTGTGAAGCTAATATCTAAAAGGGGGTGATATGACCGCCAAGCTTAGGTTAATGTTTATCAAAGATCAAGTCTGAGCTTTATCTAGGATCCAGGATCTCAACTGAAGTAATTTTATTGAAGAATGAGAAATAAAAAACCGTCATACGTCACAACGGTCACCCAGTGCTCGCACTGTGCAAATGACACAACCTCCCTGAGCAGAGTGGTTGTTGTGTTATGGAATTGTCAAAACCCTGATGTGGTTTCTGGAATGAATTGAGAATGGAGGAAAAAATACACAAAAAGTTTCTCATAATAAATATTATTTCACTAGCAACAAAAATCAACAATACACATAGGTTGCAAACAATAAATATTTGACTAGAAATTGCAACAATTAAATTCTTAGTCAGTTCATTTGTGTTAGATAATTAGATAGCCTAAAACACCAATAAACTTGAAAAGTTCCATATCTAAAATAACATAATAAAAAAAAAACATCGATAGCAGTAATATGAATTTGCAACACATCAACATCGCAGACATCGACAATCAGCGAGATGCCTCAAAAATAGACGAATGTTTTATTTTATCGAAAACTACCGATCCGCCCCAGTTTCGTCCGGTTTTCACGACTTGACAAACCATTGCAAGATTACTTTATTACACACGTCGGTGCGTGATTCTTGCGGGTTCAGACGTCGAGGACCGCGGAGCGCTTGTCTCTGTTCTGGTTGCGGGTGAAGTGGCGGGCCTTCTTCGTTGCTCTGTTCCGTAGATGCTGGAATGGACAAAATAAGAATTGAATTATAGTTTATTTCTGTGTCTTACTGCTGGGTAAATGTCTTCCTGTTATAATTTCCGTTGTTCACAATTCTACGCTCATGTTTCATGAAGACAATATTGATAAGTTGCACTTACCCGTTCCAACTTCTTGCTCTTCTCAGGCTTCTCCTGTTGCTCACACTCCACTGGCGGGTTGTCGGGCAGTGCAAGCGCAGTTCGCAGGCGCGCACTCTGCGGCGCCAAAACTAGCAGCGCTCCGCCGAGTGTGCTCGCCAGCGCCGCGTACGCTGCGCCGCCTGACCAGGACGACCACTCAGCGCGCTCACTGCCTATATGCGCTGACGTGCTGGGTGCTTCACCTTCCTGCAAGATGAATTAAGTTGGCGTTAAATCAGATGTTCACAAATAATTTATCTGTTAGCACTCAGACAAGTCTACTTTATTTAGCGACGCTAATAAATTGTATTTTACCTCGAAGTACTTAAGGATATCCCTAAAGGTGGCTCGTTGGGTCTTGAGTTCTTTCTTGGCGCGGAATCTGTCCGAATCTCGAGCTAACTCGTTGAGTCGCGGCAGTAGTCCGTCCACGTGCGCTGTGAGCGCGTTGTCTGAGCTGTCGTCGTCCGTCACTGTCTCGTACGCGATGGCGAGCGCGCCGCCTGCTGCCATGCGGACCTGCGGATTGACAGACATTCGTTTATAAAACAATTCATTTAACTCACCGTTGTCTTGTGTTGGATACAAAAGCTTAGGTAAGTTACCTCAAGTGACACCGCCTCAAGCAACTCCCCGAGCCTGGCCAAGCTGGGCGCCTGGTTGTTGAGCAGCGACAGCGCGTGGTTGCGCGACAACAGCGGCAACAGTAGTGCCCAGCCGTCCAGTGCGGCGGCGTGCCACGCGCCCTCCTCCACGGCCGCTGCTGATCCATTCACGCTGCCGCCATTCTGGGGGAAGGAACATCACACTTTCTTTCATCTGTCATCCTTATGTTCGGTGACACGAGTTATTCGCATCATAAATGGTCGTGGAAAGAAGATTGCGTGTGTAGTGATAGTTTACCTTGAGGTAGCTGCCGCTGAAGATGGTCTCGTACATGCGCATGACTTCTAAGATCTCAGTGAGGTCATCCTCCACCAAGTAGCTCAACACAGCCAGCGATGAGCAGCACTGAAACATTCAGAACACGTTATTTCATTGGTTTTTGGAGACAGATATGGAACTTTTCTTGAATGAGAAGTGCTCTTAGACATTCATTTTATATATTGTGTCTTAATTGTGATGTTTATTGTGATGTTTACCTCAGTGCGTGTGTCGAGTGAGGCAGACTTGTCAGTGGCGGTGGCGGTGAGCGCGGGCCGCACCTCGCGCACGAACTGTTCCGTGCCTTCCTCGCCAATCTGTGGGTGATATTATTTATTGTTAACTATTTATTTATGGATAGCTGCCTTAGCAAGACAGTAGTAGACCAAGGAGAAAACTAACTGTAAAGTTAAGACTTGAGTCAGAGTGAGGTCTAGAGATCATATTTCGTAAACCGAGCATGAAGGTAATTTCCATTCCTTTAATTTATTCCAGTCAGATCATGATAACCACCTGTAAAGCTAGCACCGGTGCAACAGCAGCAGCCGCCTTCCTCTCTCCGTCCTTGCCTCGTCGTAGTGCGCGCGACACGTGGTCGGCCAGCGTGGCGCGGTGCGCGGCCAGCAAGTCGTCCACTGCCCGTCGCTGTAACTCCTCGCGGAGCGACACAAATGCGCTCGCGCGCGCTGCGTGCCCGCTAGCGTTCAGCGACTCCACTAACTCTAGCACCTTCCCTTCGAATTTCTCTTTGAGTACTTGTTCTATGGAAAGGGGAAATAATAAGATTAGCGTCACGATAACGGTGAAATCAAATTGCATTCATTTAATTGCTCTTTAGAATGCGCAATATTATGGCTACCAAAACGATATTAGGACTAACTCATATCAAACAATAACATAGAGCTACACGTGATACTGCGAAATATAATTGACCGTGCAGAATTCACCTTATTGGGTCATCATCGTCGCAGCACGTCTTTTTCTTCCATACTTCTCTATTACTCGTCATCTCATCAGACACCTCCTTTCTTGCCATATCATCGTTTACACAATCCATCCATCGTTTCTTTGGTCTTCCTCTACTCTAAAACCCTCAAAACTTTCCTCATTCCTCCGCATCTCATGCCAATACCAGAATTTACGTTGTTGTGTATTGCACACAAGCTGAGTTATGTATGTACAATCCTCACGCGTATTTGGTTTATCGTCAAAGTAGTGTCGAGGTGATGAATCATCACAAATTGTTTACTAACAAATGGTCCGCTTTAATTATCATATTTCGCAATGATTATTTTCATTGTTGTGCTTGCATAAATATGAAAATGCCAATGTGATGGCTAGTTTGAAAAGCTGTAAAAAAGATAAGTGTCCAGTAATATGAATATATTTACTTTTGTCAGGCTTCACTTCCTCTTCAACCGGTTCTTGATAACAATAGTAATTATAATTATAGGGATCTTCTACAACAGGCTCCAAAATCTTTTCTTTTTCATTAAATGGTTTTGGTCCACTCCATTTGATGTCTCGTTGCTTCCCTGTAGAATATGATTGTTTATTATTGTCACATCGATATTTTGTCACTTTACTAGTAATGTGTATGACGCATTACATTTGATCTCCTGATGATGTTCTCCAAGATCTATAGACTCTGTCCTGATGATCCGGTTTTCTCCCGTCTTCCTGCCCCATTGTGTGCCAGTTAGCTTATCTGCAGAATAATAAGAATGTTGTCAGTTAAGCCGAAACGTGGTTGCCTACACCAGACAGTTTTTGTTGTTGTTGTCGAACAACAAATCATGAATGACTTTGAACCAGGTAATGCGAAAGTATAAAATATGCCAGGCCCTTTTTTTGAAAAAAGAAACAAAGAAGTGAATTTTACATTTTTAAATAAAAATTGCACAATGTGAAATACGAATACAGCCGAACATCCACAAATTGCCGAAACGGAAACTATACTACCGTACGCGTATTGTCCTACACAAGTCCTATATTGTGATACGCGGTAGATATGATATTTAGCGACAGATACTACGGAGAGCGATAAATTTCGTTTTTTTGTTTGTTGTAAAAGTTGAAATTCTACTTACTTGACTCTGTGCTTGTCTCTGACTTCTTCTTTCCTTCGAGCTGCTGTTGTAACAATCTAAGTGATCTTATCTTCTCTTCGTGCATCTTCGCCCATTCCCTAATTTGATCTGAAGTCGGACACTTTTCCCGATTTTGGGTATTCCACTCCTTATGGAACTTTTCCCAGTAGGCGTTCTTAACAGGAGTGACATGCTGACTGTTTGCAAAATATTGCTCTACACAAAACTCGCGTTCAACCGCCGAAAATCTTCGATCGTTCGATTTCGACCGACCCATGATGACTGTACTTAGTGAACTGCGAAGCGAGACTGAGTGAGTAACAAGCTAGCGGCTACGCATGACCGATTAGTCCCCCTCACCTCTTGGCCTCCCCTTCCGACGCTGACGCATGGTATCGCGGGGGGGGGGGGTTGGGGGGAACTTGAGCGATAAGATTATTATTGTTGTGAAATATTGGATAATATCGTATTGCACAATTACGATTCATAACAGTAAAATCCAATTTTTCTGCAGAATTTATCATTGGGTTGTTTTTTCAATTGATGAAGTTTCTAATCGAAGTTCATTTTGTTTACCAAGTTCATTTTGTTTTATTAAACGTACTGTATTAAATGTACTTTTGTATAGCTAGCTATTTTTTGTTTCGTCGATTTAAAAGCAAATATATTCATGGCCGCCATGGTACATGTTATGCGTAGACCCTCGTAGTTGTACGTATGATGTCGTAGTCTTGCGTAGACCCTCGTAGCACCGTGTAGGCACTTGTAATTGCCCGTAGGCTTCCGTAGTGGTGCGAAGGCTTTCAAAATAAAGCATAAGCTGTCATTGTCTCGCGGCTTTACAGACAGGGTACAGCGAAAACTATAAAACGAATAACTTATAGAATTTGGCGTTACTTTGCGGCAATCCATGGCATTAAATTATGCAAAATATTACCTATACTCGACACGTGTTTGGCCCCTCCACGGACCGCGAATTAGGAGCGGACGATGAACGATATGAATCTCCATCAGAACAGGTTGGCCAAAGCAAGAAAAAAGAGTTCAGGTGAAGATTCATAGATGTCCGGTGCTGTTAGGTGTGAGGCTAATATCTAAAGGAGGGTGACATGACCACCAAGCACCAATCTAAGAAATATCTTAGATTGGTACTCTTGACATAGAAAGTAACAGCTGCTACTATTAGCTTGCGCCAGCTGTGCAAAGGTCTCCGCATGACCTCCAGTTCTTTCGATCATGCGCCAATGTGGACCACTTGTCCTTGGTTTATTCTAGCTCGTCCGTTTTCTAAGAGGCCTGCCACGACGCCTTCTGGCTGTGTGAGGGCTTCACTTAGTGGCTATTTGGCCAAAAGCTCATTGGGCAAACGATAGACGTAGCCAGTGCAGTCCAGCTTAAGCGAAACGGCTTTTTGTGAAATGTTAGTAATTTGTGTTATGGAACGCTGTGAATCCAGGATCTCAACTGAAGTTATTTTTCTGAAGAATGCGAATAAAAAACCGTCATGTTACAACGGTTTACCAGTGCTCTGGGAGGTTCCGTCATGTGAATGGGCGTTATAGAATTTGCAAAACCCCTGATGGGGTTTCTGGAATGCATGAGGAATGGAGGAAAGTATGGGAGATGATAATTATAAAAATACACAAAAAGTTTTTCATAATAAATATTATTTCAATAGTTACAAAAATCAACAATACCAGCTATTAAATACTTTATAGTACAAAATTGTAATACTTAAATTCTAAGTAGGTACGTTTGTTTTAAATAAGAGTTGGCCCAAATCACCAAGAAATGGATTTAGGTGCTAGAAAAGTTCCACATTTTCAAAATAACATAATTAAAAAAAAATTACAATACATTCAACATCGCAAAAGGAATGACCGAACGAGTCAGAGATCTGAGACATGTTGCGAGAAATAATCAGGCGAACATTTTATTTTATCCAAAACCCGTCCCTGCTTCGCCTTCGTTTTCACGATTTGATTTTAATTCAGATTCCTTAAGTTTGTGTAAGTAACACAAATAAACCTTCCAGAACCGCATCATCGGTGCTTGATTGTTTCGGGTTCAGACGGCGAAGACCGCGGAGCGCTTGTCTCTGTTCTGGTTGCGGGTGAAGTGGCGGGCCTTCTTCGCTGATCTGTTCCGTAGATGCTGGAATGGACAAATTAGAATTATAGTTTATTTCAGTGTCTTACTTCTGGGTAAATGTCTTCTTGTTATTCTTTCCGTTGTTCACAATTCTACGTTCGTGTTTCATGATAAGTTGCAATTGATAATTGTGCACATACCCGTTCCAACTTCTTGCTCTTCTCAGGCTTCTCCTGTTGCTCGCATTCCGCTGGCGGGTTGTCGGGCAGTGCAAGCGCAGTTCGCAGGCGCGCACTGTGCGGCGCCAACACTTGCAGCGCTCCGCCGAGTGCGCTCGCCAGCGCCGCGTACGCTGCGCCGCCTGACCAGGAGGACCACTCAGCGCGCTCACTGCCTATATGCGCCGATGTGCTGGGTTCTTCACCATCCTGCAATATGAATTATGTTGGCGTTCAATCAGATGTTACATTCACCAATCATTTATGTGCCAGTTCTCAGCCAAGTCTATTTTATTTAGCGAAAGTAATAAACTGTATTGTACCTCGAAGTACTTGAGGATATCCCTAAAGGTGGCTCGTTGTATCTTGAGATCTTTCTTGGCGCGGGACCTGTCCGAATCTCGCGCTAACTCGGTGAGTCGCGGCAGTAGTACGTCCACGTGCGCAGTGAGCGCGTTGTCTGAGTTATCATCGTCCGACACTGTCTCGTACGCAATGGCGAGCGCGCCGCCTGCTGCCATGCGGACCTGCGGATTGACAAACTTACGTTTACTGAAACAATTCATTTACATCACCGTTGTGTTGTGTTGGATGCAAAAGCTTAGGTAAGTTACCTCAAGTGACACCGCCTCAAGCAACTCCCCAAGCCTGGCAAAGCTGGGCGCCTGGTTGTTGAGCAGCGACAGCGCGTGGTTGCGCGACAACAGCGGCAACAGCAGTGCCCAGCCGTCCAGTGCGGCGGCGTGCCACGCGCCCTCCTCCACGGCCGCGGCTGATACATTCACGCTGCCGTCATTCTGGCGGAAGGAACATCACACTTTCTTAGATCGGTCATCCTTATGTTCGGTGACACGAGCTATTCGCATCATAAATGATCGTGGAGAGAATATTCCGTGTGTAGTGATAGTTTACCTTGAGGTAGCTGCCGCTGAAGATGGTCTCGTACATGCGCATGACCTCTAAGATCTCAGTGAGGTCATCCTCCACCAAGTAGCACAACACAGCCAGCGATGAGCAGCACTGAAACATACAGAACGTAGTTTTTTCATTGGTTCCTGGAGACAGACATGGAACATTTTGTGAAAAGTGCCCAAGCCACTGTACACACTGGTACTGTGTGTGTGTTTGATTTCCGTTGTTTACCTCAGTGCGTGTGTCGAGTGAGGCAGACTTGTCATTGGCGGCGGCGGTGAGCGCGGGCCGCACCTCGCGCACGAACTGTTCCGTGCCTTCCTCGCCGATCTGTGGGTGATATAAGTATTACAATCTTATGCTAGTTATTTACGGATAGCTGCCATAGCCGGACCACCACACCAAGAAGAAAACTAACTGTAAAGTTCAGCTTGAGATAAGAGACATGAAATCAAGCAGGAGGGTCATCCTATTGCTGTCAGCGAAACCTTTCATCAATCTGGTCAGTTAATGATAATCACCTGTAAAGCCAGCATCGGCGCAATGGCAGCAGCAGCCTTCCTCTCTGCATCCTTGCCTCGTCGTAGTGAGCGCGACACATGGTCGGCCAGCGTGGCGCGGTGCGCGGCCAGCAAGTCCTCCACTGCCCGTCGCTGTAACTCCGCGCGGAGCGACACAAATGCGCTCGCGCGCGCTGCGTGCCCGCTAGCGTTCAGTGACTCCACTAACTCTAGCACCTTCCCTTCGAATTTCTCTTTGAGCACTTGTTCTATGGAAAGGCAAAATTAATATATAAAAATCACCTGAATGAAAATTTGTGAATTTGTATGGTTGGTTCAAAATCGAAAGATAGTATAGTTTCGAATTCGATAGGTGGCGCCGCGCCGTCCGAAGCAAGGGCACCGCTTGTCATTATAAATACATACACGTATATTTACTCTAAATGTGTTATATTATTATCTCAAACAAAACTAACCCACACGCACACAATCTAAAAATTCGATAATAATTTATTATTAAATGACTAAGTTCGTGTTGGCTTAGTTTCTTTGAATCGAACTACAGATTAGATTTGATTATTATAGAAAAGTTGTCACACATGACGTTACAAGAGTCAGACGCGCAATCAAATCACAAATGACTTGTGATCACAGGTACCAAGTGTTGGTACGAGTATTTTGTGGAGCATTGCATACTACGTTTTCTATATATTGGGAAATTGAAAAGATTAAGAACGTTGCGGTTTTTTAAAAATAGTCAGGTCAATCGCTCACAAAGGAACAGATTAATAATAAATTAGGCAGCCCCTAGAGCAAACAACAACAACACAAAAACTATCCATAATGTAATTATAACTACCAAAGTAGCTTAAACACTAATCCTTGACGATCAATAACGTTGAGCAATACGTGTCATTGCGCAATATAATTGACCTTGATATTGCGCTATATTATTGATATTTCTTGGTGACAATGAGCTCGACGTCTAACGAAATTTTTTTTTGTTATTGTGTTGGATGAATGTAATCACAATCACAACCTGTTTACTAACATCCCGACTTAAATTTTAATATGTATATTAATTTGTAACGTACTGGCGAATGTATGCAAAAAGATAGAAGAGAGATATTATGTGTATTAGAATTATTTAGGTTATTTAGGATTTAGGTTTTTTTTTGACTTAGTTTAAATATAAATATACTTACTTTTATCAGGCTTCACTTCCTCTTCGACCGGCTCTTCGTAATAATAGTAGTTACACTGAGGTTCTTCTACAACAGGCTCAATAATCTTTTTTTCATTGACTGTACGTGGTCCACTCCACTTAATGTCTCGTTGCTTCCCTGTAGAATATAATTGTTTATTATTATCACATCCATATTTTGTTACTTAGCTAGTAATGTGTGTGATGCATTACATTTGATCGCCTGGTTCTGCAGTCCAGCATCTATGGACTCTGTCCTGATGATCCGGTTTTCTCCCGTCTTCCTGCCCCATTGTGTGCCACTTAGCTTGTCTGTAGAATAATAGGAATTTTGTCAGTTAAACAAAGGTGTTGGGGTTGCCAACGGCAGCCAATTTTTGCATTTATATTCGAACACCAAATAATAAATGGCACGCTTGTAAAGTGAGTAATGGTGAAATACAAAAGTCAGAACCAACCACCAGCACGCCATCAAAGTGATAGCAAAGTGACTTTCAATTATTTATTTTTCCAAACAAAAATGTTTTCAACTTTGAGCAGGTTTCCATTTGTGTCCAAATTGGACGTTGCTTGAATGTAATTGATAATCTAATTTCACTCTACTATGGCACTAGGTTCCGCAATGTAGTGTAAACACAAAATTAAGCCGAACGTCTGTGCATTGATAAGTCTAGAGAGTGTTACATACGGAAACTGGGTATACTAGCTGTTCCACTTACTTGAATTTCTCTTCTGTTCCTCCTCGGCTTCTTTTGCCATCTGTGCTTCTTCTTTCTGTTTCTGTTCATGAATCCTCACCCACTCATTAATGAGTTCAACAGTCGGCATCTTCTCTTGATTGAGCCCGTTTCGCTCATGGAACTTTTCCCAATAGGCGCGCCTAGCAGGAAATGCCTTCTCATTTTTTAAGTAATATGTCTCGACACAAAACGCGCGTTCTTCCTTCGTCCACCCGCGGTTTTCGTCCGATAATTTCGACTTCGATCGCGACATGGTGTGTTTGCGTGTTGAACTACGGAGCAAGACTGCCAAACAAGCGAGCACCTCAACATACATACACAGCAAGTCCCTCCCCCCTCTTCACTCCGCGCAGTCCTCCTTACGGTGACGCATGACTTTTCGCGTGAATTTGGAAGACTAGATAAAAACATGTTGTACAGTATTGCACAATTAATATTTGAAACAGCGAAATTAAATAATAGAGCAGGTAAATTAGTCATTTTGATCAACAAAGCTACTGCAGATGCTAATGTCAATCCTGCACAGTCGTAGATATAAGAATGGCTTTGAAAACCATCGTTACTTGTCTGAACCTTTAAGTAAATATATCAAACATTCAAAATATTGGTATGGTGGTGGGACTTGTTAGGTGTGAAACTAATGAGTCCCGAACGGTATATAGAATTACTCTTGAACGATATAATTGTAAACAGAAAGCATGGTTCACCGTTGAACGGTAATACGAAATAACTATTCGTGGATAACATTATTTAGCGGCAGCACGTTTCGCTGAATAACGCTACAAAGAATGGATGGTTGGTCGATGTCAAGGTTCACCGTAACACCCTTGAACTAAACAATATTTTACCGATAGCTATTTTCACCGAAAACACCTTTCCTTACGCCGATCCAAAACTATTGACTTCTGTTTCTTGCTTACACAGTTTTGACAGGCCTCGATTAAATTTCATTCCATGCGTTTATCTTATGCAATAAAAAGAAATGCAAAGAAAATAGTAAAACAGCAAATCAGATTATTTTTTATAATTAAATAGTTAATAAAAAAAATACAGGTTGTAAGCTGTCCAGTCAGGAGAAACATGATAGAAAACAAACAATTTTGAAGGAATATTTTTACTATGTTATGTTAATGGTTTTCGATGTACATGATGTAGCCCACCTATGAAAGTATCTATGCTCGTCTCACTCTTTTGGGACAAGTGCTATTTTATTCTCTTTTCACATTCAATTTGCGGCTCAAACAAGCTACTAATTAGGCTATTGCATTAGTGTCCTTTGAGGTTTTCAGCACCTGCACCGTAGCACCGCCCACTGAGCTAGGAAGATGGAATGGCGCAAGTGTTTCACTACAGAACTAAGTGGTCTCATCGTGTTGTTACATGAAAAGTTTCTTATGGCACGTTTACACGCTTGCCGAGGCTTGCCAAACGTCCACAAACACAAGCGTGTGAACGGGGTGTTAGGCTTGCGTGAGCTTAAGTGGGTTTGTGCCATTGGGTTTGTCGGACTAGTGTCGATTTTTGAACACAGATCAAAGGAAGCTTGCGGCAAACGCTTGCAACGTATTTACACGTTGGCGGGTGATGTTTCGCTCACAAGCTCGCACCGAACGGACGTTTTTAGTTTTACGCTACGATCATGAGTAGTAATTGGTCTAACGACGAGATAATGGGCTTTCTCGAGGCTTATCAAAGTATACCGTGCATTTGGAATCCGAATCTTAAACAGACGTTTCTATGGATTTTTAACATCCTCCATCTTCTCTGCCGAACTTTTCGCTTCCTTTGTTATTTTTATATTTGAATAAAAGTATGTCAAACCAAAAGCAATAGCCGACACAACTTCAACGTCTACGTCTGCCATGCTTGCCTTTCCGGAACACACTAACGCACTCGCAAGCGTGTAAATGGCATCCAAGCGTTTGTAAAGGCATGAAGCTTGTAGACTTTTGTCAAGCCTCGGCAAGCGTGTAAACGTGCCATTAGCATAGCCGTCGATTTTACCAATTCAGTAAAGGGCTGATATGACCGCCAAACACAAGATTGGCACTCTTGACACAAAATTTAACTGCTGCTACTGTTAGCCTGCGCCGCAGCTAGGCTTTGCCTCTCCGCATGACTTCCAGTTCTTTTGATCATGCGCCAATGTGGACCACTTGTCCTTAATTTTTTCTAGCTCGTCTCTCCATTTTCTAAGAGGCCGTGACGTCTTCTAGCTGTGTCAGGGCTTCACATAGTGGCTAGTTGGCCAAAAGCTCAATGCATACGGCAGACGTAGCTAGTGTAGTTCCGCTTCAGTGTAGTGGCTTGTGTGCAACATTAGTAATTTGTGTTATGGAACGCTGTGAATCCAGGATCTCAACTGAAGTTATTTTACTGAAGAATGAGAATAAAAAAACCGTCATGTTACAACGGTCGACCAGTGCTCAGGGAGGTTGTATGTGCATGTGTATTATGGAATTGACAAAATATTGATGTGGCTTCTGGATTAAGAATGGAGAAAAGCATGAGAGAGATGTTATAAAAAATAGACAAAAATTTTCTCATAATAAATTTTATTTCACTAGTAACAAATATCAACAATATCACAATAAATACTTTCCAGTAAATATTTCACTAGAAATTGGAAAACTTAAATTCTAAGTAAATAAGATTTAGTCCAAATCTCCAAGAAATGGAGTTAGGTACTTGAAAAGATCAGCGTTTCAAAATAGTATAATTTAATAAAAACATAGCAGTAATATGAATTTACAACACATCAAAATCGCAAAAGGAGATCTGAAACATGTTGCGAGAAATAATTAGACGTCGACAATCAGCGAGATTCCTCAAACAGTACACGGTTCCAACGTTTGATTTAAACCAGCGTCTTCGTTCAGCGCGTGCTTCGCATCGTGTTTTTTATGTTATGTCAAAACCTTCCAACACAGCATTATCATTGCGGACTACGGGAGAGCTGCAGGTTCAGACGCCGAGGACCGCGGAGCGCTTGTCTCTGTTCTGGTTGCGGGTGAAGTGGCGGGCCTTGCTCGCAGCTTTGTTCCGTAGATGCTGGAATGGACAAAATATTGTATTTTAATTCTATGTCTTCAGTGCTGTGTAAAAACTTGATATTCTTTTCGTTGGTCAATTGATATTTGTGTATATACCCGTTGCAGCTTTATGTTCTTCGTAGGCTTCTCCTGTTGCTCGCAGTCCGCCGCTGCCGGCGGGTTGTCGGGCAGCGCCAACGCAGTTCGCAGGCGCGCACTGCGCGGCGCCAACACTTGCAGCGCTCCGCCGAGTGCGCTCGCCAGCGCCGCGTATGCTGCGCCACCCGACCAAGACGACCACTCAGAGCGCTCACTACCTATATGCGCTGACGTGCTGGGTGCTTCACCTTCCTGTAAGATGAATTATGTTGGCGTTAAATCAGATGTTCACAAATCATTTATGTGTTACTACACAGACAAGTCTCCTTTATTTAGCGACGCTAATAAACTGTATTGTACCTCGAAGTACTTGAGGATATCCCTAAAGGTGGCTCGTTGCATCTTGAGATCTTTCTTGGCGCGGGACCTGTCCGAATCTCGCGCTAACTCGGTGAGTCGCGGCAGTAGTACGTCCACGTGCGCTGTGAACGCGTTGTCTGAGTTATCGTCGTCCGTCACCTTCTCGTACGCGATGGCGAGCGCGGCGCCTGCTGCCATGCGGACCTGCGGATTGACAAACATACGTTTATAAAACAATTCATTTAACTCACCGTTGTCTTGTGTTGGATACAAAAGCTTAGGTAAATTACCTCAAGTGACGCAGCCTCAAGCAGCTCCCCGAGCCTGGCCAAGCTGGGCGCCTGGTTGTTGAGCAGCGACAGCGCGTGGTTGCGCGATAACAGTGGCAACAGCAGTGCCCAGCCGTCCAGTGCGGCGGCGTGCCACGCGCCCTCCTCCACGGCCGCGGCTGATACATTCACGCTGCGGGCATTCTGGGGGAAGGAACATCACACGTTCTTTCATCGGTCATCCTTATTGTCGGTGACATGAGCTATTCGCATCATAAATAATCGTAGAGAGATGATTCCGTGTGTAGTGATAGTTTACCTTGAGGTAGCTGCCGCTGAAGATGGTCTCGTACATGCGCATGACTTCTAAGATCTCAGTGAGGTCATCCTCTACCAAATAGCTCAACACGGCCAGCGATGAGCAGCACTGAAACATACAGAACATCATTATAGGAATACATTATTTAATTGGTTTCTGAAGAAGGACATAGAAAATTTTCTGAAAAGTGCCCTAAGACTAAGTATAGTGTTTGTATTGTGATATTTACCTCAGTGCGTGTGTCGAGTGAGGCAGACTTGTCAGTAGCGGTGGCGGTGAGCGCGGGCCGCACCTCGCGCACGAACTGTTCCGTGTTTTCCTCGCCGATCTGTGGGTCACACATTTGAAATATATGGTTAGCTACGTATTCACGAATCGCTTCCGTAGGTAGGCGGCAAAGAGCAGAGACATCTGACTTTAAAGTTGAATTTGAGATAAGAGATGTGAAAGTGAGCAGTAGGGTCAACATTCGATTACTGAAAGACCTTTCATCAATCTGGTTAGATCATGATAATCACCTGTAAAGCCAGCATCGGCGCAATGGCAGCAGCTGCCTTCCTCTCTGCATCCTTGCCTCGTCGTAGTGCGCGCGACACATGGTCGGCTAGCGTGGCGCGGTGCGCGGCCAGCAAGTGGTCCACTGCGCGTCGCTGTAACTCCGCGCGGAGCGACACAAATGCGCTCGCGCGCGCTGCGTGCCCGTGAGCGCCCAGTGACTCCACTAATTCTAGCACCTTCCCTTCGAATTTTTCTTGGAGCAATTGTTCTATGGAAATAAATAAAATTGAAGTGCCTGTTTGTAATTTCAAAATGACGGCTTTGATTGATTTATTTATTTAATACTTCAAGAACAAAGTACAGAGGCGAACTTAATACCATAGGAATTTTCTACCAGTCAACCTTTGGGTTGTCATTTTACTGAATGCACATAAAAGTATAGGTATACGGTACTTTTAAGTAGACGTCAGTCTGTCTGTCTGTTTAATCTCCGATTTGACGGGACAAACCCTTGAAATTGTTAACAAAATCCGATTCAAAAAGTGCAGTAATATTTTTATTATAATTTCACGCGGAAGAAGATCGGGGGGCACAGCTAGTGATATATAAAAATCACCTGTCAATGTGTTCGTACATGATAATCTCCGAAACCACCCGATTGATTTTAATGAAATTTTGTCAAAGATGCGAAGCAGGGGCGAGTTGCTAGTAATTATTATAAATACAAATGCAATAATATATTTAATCTAAATGCATTATATCGTATCTTCAGCTAAACTAACCGTAGGTACGCGCACAATCTAAAAATGTCGATACTAAAATGACTAAGTTCCTGTTGGCGTCGTGTCTTTGAAACGAACTACAGATTAGACTAGATTATAATTGATAAGTCGTCACACATGACGTTACAAGAGTCAGACGCGCAATGTCCTTTCTAGGTCTACGACATGGCCATCACACATGTCATGTGCTTACAGGTTCAAAGAAAGATACCAAGTGTTGGTATGAGTATTTTGTGGAATTTTGCATACTTTTATATAGGTATATTGGGAAATCGAAATGTTGATTAAGATAGTTGCCGTTTTGGGAAAAAAGTCTGCTTGACGTATTTTCATTGCAGTTTTTACGAGTCAATCGCTCATATTCATTACAAAGTAACAAATATTAGGCAGCCCCTAGAGTCATAAAGATAATCCAATAACTACCAAAACTATCTCGAATTTCTTCCTTGACGATCACTAATATTCAGCAATTCGTGATATTGCCAAATATAATTTACTAGCGACCCGCCCCGGCTTCGCACGGGTGGACATTTATTTTTTAAGCTCTCTGAAAAATATCTTTTGAATGGATTGTCCGATTGGAATAAAATAAAAAGTAATTTATAGCTATTGAAACAATCTTCCTCATAAATAGTTTATTTGGATAAGGATTAGTATTTGACGATAATATGATCAGTAAACATAGGCTAATAATTTTAATTACTTTTATTCTATGGAAAAGTGGTTATAATGGCTAAAATATAAATGTTTGGTTTATACTATCGCGGACTTTTTTGTAGGCATTATTGAGTTCTACAACTTTTCTATAGAAGTCAACCATACATCTCTAACCATTTAGGCAGCGTTCGCGAGAATCGTTAACGTACGGCAGTTTTTTCGACGCCTTACTCCACAATTTTCACTACCACGAAAAATCCTATCTATTTTCCGGGATAAAATATAGCCTATACGGATTCGGAAGAATCCCTCTAAGTAATGGTAAAAGAAATTTTGAAATCGGTCCAGTAGTTTTTGAGCCTATTCAATACAAACATACAAAAATACAAAAATACAAAGGTTTCCTCTTTATAATATTAGTATAGATTATATTTTATCACTAACAACCTTTGCCTTGTCTATGGACTCTTTTGTCTGAATTAAATGATTTTTATTTTTATTTTATTTATTTATAATTGACCTTGATATTACACCATTTTTTAAACACGTGAAACGACTTGAATGACTGCATTCAACGTCTTACAATTCTTGTTTGTTTGTTTGTATTATGTTGGATGACCATTCATCACAATCTGTTTACTAATATTCTGACTTAAATTTTAGCCATAGTTCTAATAAATATTGTACTTGCAAAATATATTGATTCGTAACATACTGGCGAATGTATGCAAAAAAACAGATATGATAATAATTACGTGGATTAGAATTCATCTCGATTTAGGTTCAATGGTTTTTTTTTTGACTTACGAGCCCATAAGTGAAAAAAAAAGTGTGTAAAAGTGAAGTCCTAAGTTGGGAAATGTGTATAGTAAATATTTACTTTTCATGGGATCAGGCTTCCTTTCCTCTACGACCGGCTCTTGATAACGATATTCACAATACCAAAGACGTAAAAGAGAATATTTTTGTTTTAGTGTTTATCTTAACTTATGTTCAAGAGTTCTGTCTGTGTCTTCAAAGTTCAGAAATATACTTACTTTTATCAGGCTTCACTTCCTCCACGACCGGCTCTCGGTAATAATAGTAATAAGGTTCTACAACAGGCTCAACCACTATCGGCTTTTTCTCATTGACTGTACGTGGTCCACTCCACTTAATGTCTCGTTGCTTCCCTGTAGAATATAATTGTTTATTAGTGTCACATCCATATTTTGTTACTTCACTAGTAATGTGTGTGATGCATTACATTTGATCGCCTGATTCTGCAGTCCAGCATCTATGGACTCTTTCCTTATGATCCGGTTTTCTCCCGTCTTCCTGCCCCATTGTGTGCGACTTAGCTTATCTGTAAAACAATATAATTTATGTGACAATATGTGTTTGTGTATGGATGTTGTCAGTTTAAGCCGAGGTGCGGTTGCCTTTACCAGTAAGGAGCATGGCATTGCATTAGGTTATGCAATGTAAAATATGGCATTCAGGCGAACACTTAGCCTGCCTGCAGAATAATCAGAATTTTGACAGTTTAACCAAGGTGTTGGGGTTAACAACAACAGCTTAGTTTGAACACCAAATAATAAATGGCACGACTTTAAATGGAGTTGTGCTTCAATACAGAGCCCCAACCAGGGTCATCAAAATGATAGCGAAGCGAATTTAAAATAGTTTTTTTATTTCAAACAAAAAAGTTCTCAACTTCGAGCAGGTTTCAATTCCTGCCGTTATAAAATTGGACGTTGCATAAATGTAATTGATTATCTAATTTCACCATAAGGCAATAGGTTTCGCAATGTAATGCATTGATAAGTCTCACTGGTTACATCGAAATGGAAACTAAATATACTATTTCACTTACTTGAATGTCTCTGATGTTCCTCTTCGGCTTCTTTTACTTTCTGTGCTTTCTCGTGCTGTTCATGTATCTTCGCCCATTCCACTATGAGATCAGCAGGCGGCATCCTCTCCTGAATGAAGCCCTTTTGCTCACGGAACTTTTTCCAGTAGGCGCGCATAACAGAAAATGGATCTTCATTATTTAAGTAATAAGACTTAATACAAAACTCGCGTTCTTCCTTCGACCACCCGCGGTTTTCGACCGCTAAGTTCGACTTCGATCGCGACATGATATCTGTGCTTGTTGAACTACGGAGCGAGACTGACAAAAAATGAGCCAGCACCTCAACATAACCACACAAGTCCCTCCCCCCCTCTTCACTCCGCGCAGTCCCCCTACGCTGACGCATGACTCTTCGCGCGCATTTGTAAGACTTGATAATAATATTGTTGTTTGCAAAATTGTATTGCACAATTACAAGTAAAACAGCGAAATTAATTCACAGAGCAAGTAAATAAGTCATTTTGACCAACATAACCTACTGCAAAAGCGGTAAAGCGGTCAATCCTGATGAATGTCGTAAAAATAAGAACAACTTTGAAAACCATTGTTCCTCTTCGGAGCCCTAAGGTCAAATGTATCAAACATTACACTATTACAAATGAATATTCCCAATAGATATTTTTTATAGTGTTACCTCCGATTTAGGTCACACGGCTGCCAAGCTTAAATATAACTGGGCTGGCCATATCTGTCGCATGCCGGAGGAGCTATGGGTTAAAGTAACCATTACCACACAGTGGGTCCCAAAAAGCAGCAAACGGCAACGCGGCAGGCCCAGAAGGAGTTGACGGGACGAACTCGACTCTTTTCAAAAGGATTGGCAAACAAAAACACTGGATAGGAATAAGTGGAAAGAGGGAAGGGAGGCCTTTGACCTGCAGTGGGACACAAAAGGCTGATAAGAAGAATAATATCTCTGAAGTCAGGTAACTATTCTATTGGGCTATATCAAAAATTGCACAATGTTTATTAACCGTTATTCGTCGTGGTTGGTTTTGAAGACTGCTCTAGCGCTAAACATCAGCACTATATTGCACAACATTATTGTAAGTCTATCGTCCGTCATAACCACAGTACAATTTAAATGATATTGGCATAACCTGTCTAGATTAAAACCCTCTTTAAATAAATAAAGAAAAAAACCACAATTCATTGTCTCAGAAATCGTAAACAATGGCATATCATTGGTCTAATGCCCCTAATAAAATACTTTGTTTGTAGGAGTACCTACTGTTTTTTGTCTATTTTTAAATGTCTCGCAGGAAACGGGAAAAGTACAGTATTATCCTCGCGGAAAAACAGAAAGACGAGGTTTTGTGCAAACTGAAATCTCCCGTGACATAAGGAACTGGTACTTAATGCAGCGAGGGGTTTTCACCGGTTATTCTATTAATGTAATTACACAATATTCAATAACATTGGAATTTGTAATCGTCCGAGGCCCCGAGTAAACTCATGCGTCACCGTTGCATTAGACGACGGGCGTGTAAAGGGGGAAGCGGGAGGCTCGCGTGTGTTTTGATGTACACCGGCTAGCTTATCTCTCACAATCTCACTTAGTACCGTTCCGAAGTTCACCAATCACAGTCACCATGGATCGATGGAAAAACGTTCGCATTGGCTTTTCGAAAGCACAGCGCGACTTTTGTGTGGAGCAATATTTTTTAAACTATGGTCGGCCGGTGGCTGTTAGGCGCTTGTTTTGTGAAAAGTTCCGTGTGAAAAGTCATAATGTGCAAGATATGTGTCCAAGTTCAGATAAAATTAAGCAGTGGGTGCAGAGTTATGAAAAGAAGTATGGTGTTCGTAGTGTGAGGGAAGCTGAAGAGGAACGGAGGAGAGAGTCAAGTAAGGAGTACTCAGTTACCGTCACGATTCAACGTCAGCCAGATATATCAATTCGAACACAATCGGCTGTATGTCGAATTTTACTTTGCACAACGTAGCGGTATATTTTGAACTTCATTTTTATAAAATTTAATAATGTGTCGCTTCATTAAAATTGATAAAAATTGTCCGTACACGTATGTAGTTACAGAATTATAATCATTAAAATCATCAACACACGTAAATTTTTCAAAAAGTCATTCAAATCCAAATTGCAAAAAACGTAACAAGTAATTTTGAATTTCGCGGCTACCCTGATAACTTAGAATGTTTATATTGATTTTGCAGATAAGCAAAGTGGTATAAGATGGGGCAGGAAGGCGGGAGAAAACCGGATCATCAGGACAGAGTCTATAGATCTTGGAGAGCAGCATCAGGCGATCAAATGTAATGCATCACATACATTACTAGTAAAGTAACAAAATATCGTTCTGACAATTATAAGCAATTAGGTATATTCTACAGGGAATCAACGGCGAGACATTAAATGGAGTGGACCTCGTGCAAATAATGAGATAGAGGAGATTGTGAAGCCTGTTGTAGAAAAACCTCACCATAATTACTATTATTACCAAAAGCCGGTCAAACAGGAAGTGAAGCCTGATCAAAGTAAGTATATTCATATTTCCGACCTTTAAAGACTCGTAGGACGAAACTCTTGAAAGTAAATTAAGATAAATAAAAAAACCAAAATTTTACGAGATATCTGTCTTTTTGCATAGCGTAGCCATCATATTAAAGCATTTTATTTTTGCAAGCCCAATATGTTATTAGAATCATTGCTACAACTAAGTTCTGAACAGAATAACAAAAAACATAGTTGTAAGTACGTCAAATGACGCCATTCGTGTTAAGGAAAATCCGTGTAAAGATTGCGCTTCTCGCGAGTCAAATATGGTGCAATATCAAGGATAACGATATTGCCCAATATCAATATTATAGGGGCCAATATTGAAAATCATTTTGGTGGTTATTTTTTTTTTCTCTTTATTTAAAGGGGCTTGTTCAATTTGAAGATGTCGCCCATTTTGGTGGTCATGGTATTGCGCACTCATATTGCAGGTCGTGATCAATAACCAAAGTTAAATAAATTCGTTTTACATAATCACGGTTCGGGGGTTCAAGGTTACCGTTTTATTTAAAAACATGTTATTTTTAATAAAGTACCTATTAATTGAAGAGTATTTATTACTCATTCGGTATTTTAAATTATACAAAGTTTTGGCCGCGGCTTTGGCCAAGGTCATGTCGTTGACCTTCCAAGGGCAACGCAGGTCTAACTCATTTATGTTATGTGTGGCTATTTATTTAAATCGAATGCACGAATAGCGTTGACTTCAGTGACGTCATATCGGGGAAATAACTTGTACACAAAAGAAAAAAACGATCACGAATCTTTTGTCAGTAAGCTTTTATTGCGAAACGAATGTGTTTTTTTTTTTTTTTTTTAGTAGCCTGTACTGTCCCACTGCTGGGCAAAGGCCTCCCCCAATTCCTTCCATGTGCTCTTTTCTTGTGCCACTTCGAACCAGCCCTCGCGGTAAGCGTCCAGATCGTCTCGCCACCTCTTTCTGGGCCGGCCTCGGCGGCGCCGTCCGTCTTCCGGCAACCATCGCGTGGAGACTTGCCCAGCGGTCATTGTGCATGCGGCTAACGTGACCTACCCAATCCCATTTTAGCCTAGCAGCCTTCTTGCCGACGTCTACTATGCCAGTTTTGGAACGCAGCGTGGTGTTACGAACCCTGTCCTGTCTTTTGACACCCAGAATGCTGCGTTCCATTGCCCTTTGGCAAACTCCAAGGCGGAACTTCTGAGTCTCGGTGAGTGACCAGGTCTGAGCTCCGTAGGAGTCGAAAACGCTTGGAAAAGCTACTGGTCCATGAAGACGCTAATGAAGGGTGATCTTCCGATCTCCCTGAAGCGCAAACTCATCGACATGTGCATTCTGCCCGTCCTAACCTACGGAACGAATGTGTTTATAAAAGAAAAATCGAGGCTGTTTTATAATGTAATGCTTATAATATTTCCCCTTTATAGAACAACTACTTCGAGAGAAATTTGAAGGGAAGGCCTTAGAATTAGTGGAGTCTCTGAATGCTCGCGGGCACGCAGCGCGCGCGAACGCATTTGTGGCACTCCGCGTGGAGTTGCAGCAACGACGCCTAGTGGACGAATTGCTAGCCGCGCACCGCGCCACGCTGGCCGACCATGTGTCGCGCGCACTACGACGAGGCAAGGATGGAGAGAGGAAGGCAGCTGCTGCTGTTGTTCCGCTGCTGGCTTTACAGGTGGTTATTATTATCTGACTAGAATAAATTGAAGGAATGGAAATGAACCTACTGCTAGGTTTTCAAATGATTTTCAGACTTCACTCTGTCTCAAGTCTCTAGTTTATAGTCAGTTTTCTCCTTGGTCTGCTGTCTGGCTATGGCAGCTATTCGTGTAAATAAGTAGCTAAACATAAGATTATAATGTGTGACCCACAGATCGGCGAGGAAGGCACGGAACAGTTCGTTCGTGAGGTGCGGCCCGCGCTCACCGCCACCGCCACTGACAGGTCTGCCTCACTCGATACACGCACTGAGGTAAACAACGCAATACGGATCACAGTACTAATGTCTCAGGGCACTTTTCAGAAGAGAAGAGAATCGATATGTCACCAGTAACCAACTAAATGACGTGATCTGGATATTTCAGTGCTGCTCATCGCTGGCCGTGCTGTGCTACTTGGTGGAGGATGACCTCACTGAGACCTTAGAAGTCATGCGTATGTACGAGACTATCTTCAGAGGTAGCTATCTCAAGGTAAACTATGACTACACACGCAATCTTTTCTCCACTATCATACGATGCGAATAACTCATGTCATCGTACATAAGGATGACCGATATAAGAAACTGTCATGTTCCTTCCCCCAGGATGACGGCAGCGTCAATGTATCGCCCACAGCCGTGGAGGAGGGCGCGTGGCACGCCGCCGCACTGGAGGGCTGGGCACTACTGTTGTCGCTGTTGTCGCGCAACCACGCGCTGTCGCTGCTCAACAACCAGGCGCCCAGCTATGCCAGGCTTGGGGAGTTGCTTGAGGCGGTGTCACTTGAGGTAACTTCCTTGAGTTTTTGTATCCAATACAAGACAAAGGTGAGTTAACTGAATGGTTTTATAAACATAAGTTTGTCAATCCGCAGGTCCGTTTGGCAGCAGGAGGTGCGCTCGCTATCGCGTACGAGACAGTGACGGACGACGACAGCTCAGACAACGCGCTCACAGCGCACGTGGACGCGCTACTGCCGCGACTCACCGAGTTAGTGCGAGACTCGCAAAAGTTCCGCGCTAAGAGCGACCGAAAGATTCAGCGAGCCACCTTCAGGGACATTCGGAAGTACTTCGAGGTACGTTACATTATATACCAAGTTCTAGGTATTGCGTACGTGACAGTAATCATCACCCCGAGATTACCAATGATAGAAGGATCTGACGATATTAACGCATTGTTCCTGTTGCAGGAAGGCGAGGTGCCGTGCATGTCGGTGCGCGTGGGCAACGAGATGGTGACGTGGTCCAGTTGGTCGTTCGGCGCAGCGTACGCGGCGCTGGCGGTCGCACTCGGTGATGCGCTGCAAGGGTTGGCGCCGTGCAGTGCGCGCCTGAGAGCTGCGCTGGCGTTGCCCGTCAACCCGCCCGCGGACTGCGAGCAACTGGAGAAGCTTGAGAAGAGTACGAAGCTGCAGCGGGTATGTAAAATATGTACATTTGAAAACAATCTTAAAGTCAAATAAGGGAAACGTGCCATACGATTTTATACACTCGATGGCGCGAAGCGTTCTTTGCACGGGGAAAATACGGTCGTGTGATCTACCACACCCGCTGATGAGGCCCGTAAAGCATGGTGGGCTAATTACTCTAGGGTGAACGCGAATGTGCGACCTCGACTCATCGTACGAGGAAGAGTTCGGTGTTAGACGATAGGAGTCTGACATGCCATACAGCCATAGTTCTGCCCAGGAGGAGGGAATCTAATTCATGAGGATTTCACCTCAGTAAAAAAGAAGAAGCCCTAAAAGCTGCAACGGGTTTCTTCCTAATATCAAGTGCAACTTATTGATACGAGGAGAATAAGAGATAACAGACAGATAGATAACAGACAACCAACAGTTGGTGCTCTACTTCGTACTACATCGTGGCATTGGAGTATTAAGTTGAACGACTTGCTCTTCTAAACAATGAATTCTTTGTCCTACATGAACCCAAAATTAGAGGATACGAAAGAAATGAGATGTTAATATTGTCCATTCCAGCATCTACAGAACAGAGCAGCGAGCAAGGCCCGCGACAACACACGCAAACAGACCAGAGACAAGCGCTCCGTGGTCTTGGCCTACTGAATCCGCATCACCCTCGCCTCGCACCATATTGCAATGTGAAAGAAGGAAAACTAATTTATTGGGGGCACGCCCAGGTACAGAGGAGGTTGAAAGCTCATCAGTTCATACGAATATTTTTATAATTTTCTTAGTATTTACTATTTACTTTTAGTCTTAATTTTGTAGGGATTTTTATTTGTTCAGTTCGTATATGTATTATAATGTAAATAGTAATTGATAAAACGATTAAATAAACTTGAACTTCGGAACCTCAACACCGCCTTTGTGAAATTTGTGATATTATATGTAAGTACTTAAGTTACTGACATTGTTATTAAAATTGTATAAATAAAATAAGTCGCTTTTTAAAGTATAACTCATTTGTTACTGAAGATCAGTTTTTTCCGCGGGGTAGTAGGCCTCGCCCGCGCCGTCGTTCGGCCAGCTGACTCCCCGCTCTGTCCCCGTACGTATCCCTCGTATACTGCCGCCACCGCGCGACGCTGTTGAGTTACGCACTTTATTTTTTTCGCTCAGTACAAAAAACCTTCTGTCTGATGCAGCACAATGTTTTATTTTCAAAGATTGTGATGTAAATTAATCGTGAGTCTTTAAATAGTACAAAATTAATATTAAATATCAAAACTGACCGTAAATATAGAGCTACTACGGTAACAGTACAGTTAGAGCAGAAGTCAGAACTGATGTCACTTGAACGAGTTTCAATGGTACCACTAGATGGCGCTGAACTTTTACGTCACGTTTCTGAATCGCGGTGTTAAGATTCTCCGCCGTTGAACGACCCTCGCGCGTTACTGTAGTGAATTCATACTTACCTGGCATAGGGGAAACCGTGATCAAATAGGCGGTTCCCCCAGGGCGAGGCCTTTCCATTGCACTGCGGTTAGGTTGACCCTTGCGATTATCCCTAATGTGGATAACTCGGATGCGTAATTTTTGGTAGTGGGGACTGCGTACGCGCCGTCCCCTCAGAATTTACTATAAACTAGCAGACCAACTGTCGCAGTTTGCCCGGTTGTCCTCTCTCCATCTCTTGGGATAAGGAAAGAGTAGGCGAATTTTGAAGCTCGGGCCAACTTCAGCATATCTGATAAAATACTTAAAATTCTTTATTGCTCGCAATATTTAGAAGAATAGTTTAGAACTTTAAAGAATATTGTGAGTGTGTCGTGGGAGATGAGTCTATCCAACACTAAAATAATTTTTAAATTCGAACCAATAGTAGCAGAGATTAGCGCGTTCAACCAAACAAATAAACAAACTCTTCAGCTTTATAATATTAGTATAGATTTAAACATAACTGGCGAAATGTGGATGTACTATAGGGTAAACCTCTACCTAACCTTTCGGGGATGGTGTTTATTGTAATTCAAATTATTTTGAAAGAGAAACATAACTGTTGTTTTAATCTCTGAAGTCGCTCCTATACGATTTTATTGCGCAATATCAAAAATTGCACAATGTTATAAGTGATGATGATTGTTTTGGTGGTAGGTAACAACATTTGCACGATAAAGAATTGCACAACATTATTGTAAGTCTACTAAAATAAGTCATAACTACAGGCCATAGTCACAGAAATACGGTCATAGCTGTAATAGATAACTTTGTTTGGAGTAGTAGACAAGCTATTGCTCTCTACTGTCTCCCAAATATGTTTAAAGTAGTGATTTTCCTCAGATCCTCAAAAGTCATGTTTGGGCGACCTTAATCTTTCTCTGCACTGAAGTTCCTGTGACGTACCCAAAGCACTGCTTTAATCCTCCATTGAATGTTTTAATATTGTGTAATAGGTACTATCATAATTTCAAAATATTCAATGACATTATAATCTTATCGTCCGAGTCTCCGCGTAAACTCATGCGTCACCGTTGGAGGGGCGTGTAAAGGGGGACGGGGGGAGGAGGTACGCGTGTGGGTTTATTTATGTATACCGGCTAGCTTGTCTCTCATTCAGTACCGTTTCAAAGTTTAATAAGCACAGTCGCCATGGATCGAAGTAGGAGCTTGCGCCATTTCTGGACGAGAGAACAGCGCGAGTTTTGTGTGGAGCAGTATTATTTAAATCGTGGTCTAACCGATTGTGTTAGGCGCTTGTATTGTGAAAAGTTCCGTGTGATAGATCGTGATGAGCAAGACAAGTGTCCAAGCATAGCTAGAATTAAGCAGTGGGTGCAGATGAACGAACGGGATGCAGGAGTTCGCAGTTTGGAAGCTGAAGAGGAACAGAGGAGAGAGTCAAGTAAGGAGAACATACACTTAGTTTCCGTTACGGTTGATTGCCAGCCTGATTTATCAATGCGATCGGATGAGTGTTGAATTTACATTGCACAACCTAGTGCTGTGCATATTTTGAAATTGATTTTCATTGAATTTCATGTCGAGTCGCAGCATTAAAATTGATAATATTTTAGAAAAAAACCTTGTAAAAGGTGGCTCCACTATTAGTTTGATAGTGAGTGAATATCTATCTACCTTGGTATTGTTTACTTTAGCAATTCCTAGGTCAAATTCATACCATTATTTGTTTAACGGATCGGCTTAACTCCTAATGTAAAAATTATTCTGCAGACAAGCTAAGTGGCACACAATGGGGCAGGAAGACGGGAGATCGAACCGGAAACCGGATCATCAGGACAGAGTCTATAGATCATGGAGAGCAACATCAGGGGATCAAATGTAATGCGTCATTCACATTACTAGTAAAGTAACAAAATATCGATCTGACAATAATAAACAATTATCTTCTACAGGGAAGCAACGAGAGATGAAATGGAGTGGACCACGTCTAGTTAATGAGAAAGAGAAGATTGTGGAGCCTATTGTAGAAGAACCTTATTACTATTATTACGAAGAGCCAGTCGAAGAGGAAGTGAAGCCTGATAAAAGTAAGTTTATTTCCGAACTTTGAAAGCACAGACAAAACTCTTGAACATAAGTTAAGATAAACACTAAAACAAAAATACTCTCTTTTACGAAAATATACATATGTTTTATTTCTGGTATCTAAAAAGACTCCAAAAAGATTAAATGCTACCTATTATCTGATTAATATAGCATTTAATCTTTAGCAAGCACAATATTTTATTTTAATCATTGCTACAACTAAATACCTACTAAATTTTTAGCAAACCAATTGTGACTCATCCAACACAATAACAAAAATATCACGCTACGTCAAGTGTCGCCATTGACGCTAAGTAAATTCCGCGTAAAGAATGCACCTGGCCAATGTCAAATATGGTGCAATATCATTAAATGAAGGTCAATAATATTGCGCAATGTCACGTATTGCTCAATGTCGTTGATCCTATGGGTTAGTTTTAAAGATTATGTTGGTAGTTATTGTATTGCGCATTCTTATTATAGGTCTCCTAATCAATAATCAAGGTTAATTAAACCTTGGTAATTGATCTACACTTTGTTTACAAATTATACAAAGTTTTGGCCATGGCTTTGGCCAAGGTCATGTCATTGAACTGGGAAGGTCATCGCAGGTCTGACTCATTTATATTATGTGTGACGATATATCGAAATTTAATCGAATGCACGGATAACGTGAACAGCAGTCGACGTCATATAAGGAAAAAAAATGTACACAAAATAAAGACCGATGCGACGTACTCGATTATTTTGTTGGTTGACATTAATTGAGATAAAAATGTATATAAAGTAATCGTGGCAGTGTTTATAATGTCATGCTTTTAATATTAATTTCTCTTTTTTTAATAGAAGAACTCCTTCGAGAGAAATTCGAAGGGAAGGTCCTAGAATTAGTGGAGTCGCTGAACGCTCGCGGGCACGCAGCGCGCGCGAGCGCATTTGAGTCGCTCCGCGCGGAGTTACAGCGACGTGCAGTGGACGACTTGCTGGCCGCGCACCGCGCCACGCTGGCCGACCATGTGTCGCGCGCACTACGACGAGGCAAGGATGGAGAGAGGAAGGCGGCTGCTGCTGTTGCACCGGTGCTGGCTTTACAGGTGATTATCATGATCTGGCTGGAATAAATTAAAGGAATGCAAATGATCTCATTGCCAGGTTAGGTTTACAAAATATGTTTCCCAGATTCCACTCTAACTCAATTCTCAACTTTACAGCCAGTTTTCTCCTTGGAATACTGTCTGGCTATAGCAGCTATCCATAAATACGTAGCTAACCATACGCTTATAATGTATGACCCACAGATCGGCGAGGAAGGCACGGAACAGTTCGTGCGTGAGGTGCGGCCCGCGCTCACCGCCGCCGCTACTGACAAGTCTGCCTCACTCGACACACGCACTGAGGTAAACAATGCAATACGGATACACATTACTAATGTCTTAGGGCACTTTTCAAATGTTCCATGTTTACACCGGGAACCAACTAAATAACATGTTCTGATTGTTTCAGTGCTGCTCATCGCTGGCCGTGCTGTGCTACTTAATGGAGGATGACCTCTCTGAGACCTTAGAAGTCATGCGCATGTACGAGACCATCTTCAGCGGCAGCTATCTTAAGGTAAACTATGACAACACACGCAATGTTCTCTTTACGATCATAGGACGCGTGTAGTTCATGTCATCGTACATAAAGATGACCGATGTAAGAAATTAAGAATCTGTCATGTTACTTTCCCCAGGATGACGGCAGCGTGAATGTATCAGCCGCGGCCGTGGAGGAGGGCGCGTGGCACGCCGCCGCCCTGGACGGCTGGGCACTGCTGTTGCCGCTGTTGTCGCGCAACCACGCGCTGTCGCTGCTCAACAACCAGACGCCCAGCTTTGCCAGGCTTGGGGAGTTGCTTGATGCGGTGTCACTTGAGGTAACTTACATAAGCTTTTGTATCCAACACAAGAAAACGGTGATGTAAATGAATTTGATTAAAGACGAATGTCTGTCAATCCGCAGGTCCGCATGGCAGCAGGCGGCGCGCTCGCCATCGCGTACGAGACGGCGACGGACGACGACGACAGCTCAGACAACGCGCTCACTGCTCACGTGGACGCACTGCTGCCGCGACTCACCGAGTTAGCGCGAGACTCGCACAAGTTCCGCGCCAAGAGAGACCGCAAGATTCAGCGAGCCACCTTCAGGGACATTCTGAAGTACTTCGAGGTACGTTACATGTTACATTACATTTACGTACACTAGTAATTGCGTACGAGACAGTAATCGTGACCCCGTCATTACCAATGTTACAAGGATCTAACGATAGCATTTTTCCTGTCGCAGGAAGGCGAGGTTTCGTGCATGTCGGTGAACGTGGGCAGTGAGAGCGTGACGTGGTCCAGCTGGTCGGGCGGCGCGGCGTACGCAGCGCTGGTGGGCGCACTCGGTGGCACTCTGCAAGTGTTGGCGCCGCGCTGTCCGCGCCTGCGAGCTGCGCTGGCGCTGCCCGACATCCCGCCCACGGACTGTCAGCAACCGGAGAAGACTGAGAAGAGTAATAAGCTGCAGCGGGTATGTACAAAAATAAAAATAAATATCTTAAAGTCAAATCTGGAAACGAGCCGAACGCCTTTTCTACTCTCGGTGTCGCGGTGCGTTTTTTTGCACGCCTTTTTGGGTAAAATGCGGTCGTGTGGTGGGGCCCTGTAAAGCATGGTGGGCTAATTACTAGTCGAGGGTGAACGCGAATGTGCGACCCCGACTCATGGGACGAGGAAGGGTTGGGTGTTAGACGGCAGGAGTCTGACATGCCCTAGTTCTGCCCCCAGGAGTATGGAATTCTTGAGGATTTCCCCACAGTAAAAAAGAAGGAGCCTTAAAAGCTGATAGAGATTAAAAAAAAAACTTTTCAATCAATTTATTTTAGTTACTTTCTCTGCCATTCTAAACAATGAGTTCTTGGTCATACATGAATACAAAATAGTACGAATACAAGATACGAAAGAGAGAAGATGTTAATATTATGTTGTCCATTCCAGCATCTACAGAACAGAGCAGCGAGCAAGGCCCGCGACTACATCCGCAACCAGAACAGAGACAAGCGTTCCGCGGTGCTTGCCTACTGAATCCGCATCGCACCATATTGAAATGTGAAAGCAAGAAAAATAATTTATTTGAAGCCAAAGAGATTTTATATATTTGAATGTCTTTGTTTGAAGCACGCCCAGGTGATACAAAGGAGAAAGAAACACATCGGCACACGGATAGTTTGACTGTGATTTTATTATACTTAACTTTAATTTATTTTTTTACTTACGTTTAAGTATTGATTAAATATTATTCATTATGAGAACCCGGTTTCTGTTTCATTTTTATAACACCGGTCTATGCACTATGCAGCCTCGCATTCGAAAATTCATATCCAGGATTTGTATCAAACGGAAAAAATCGTAATGATTAGTTAATTTAGTAATCAATTATACTTATTGGTTTTCCTTCCCTGAAAAGGTAAGCAAGCTAATAAAATCTTATTAGTTCGATATTCGTTTGATCAAATTAAGCAATATTTTTTTTCGCTCAGAACACACTTAACCCTGCAAATGCAGCACTATCTTTCACTTTCAAAGGTTCCTATAATAATTTGACCGTGTGTCTTCAAAGAGTACAAAATTAATATAAAATATCAAAATTGACCGTAAATAAAGAAATACTAGGTACTGTAAAAGCAATTGAGGAATTTACACCATGTCTATTCCGTGATCGTTTCAAAGTATTTTCTGATAGTTAGTGTATTCATCACGATTACGACGTACTCTATTTATGGAATAATACTCACGAATATTTAGTTATAATAAACAGCACTAGATTCTTGCTTTCCTCACAAATGAAGAGTGTATAAACACGGTAGTTGAGTAGAGAGCTATGTTTTCGGCGTATAACGGGAAGAAGACACCGTTTTGTGAAATGTACCTATTGCAAAACAAGTGCACGTGCCAAAAGACCCTAATAGTACATCATAGTTGCTGTAGCACAGAACAGTTAGAGGATTAAAGCAGAACGGTGACTACGTGAGTTTCAATTGTACCACTAGATGGCGCTGAACATTTACGTCACGTTTCTGAATCGCGGTGTTAAGATTCTCCGCCGTTGAACGACCCTCGCGCGTTACTGTAGTGAATTCATACTTACCTGGCATAGGGGAAACCGTGATCAAATAGGCGGTTCCCCCAGGGCGAGGCTTTTCCATTGCACTGCGGTTAGGTTGACCCTTGCGATTATCCCTAATGTGGATAACTCGGATGCGTAATTTTTGGTAGTGGGGACTGCGTACGCGCCGTCCCCTCAGAATTTACTATAACTCCCGTTAGTTAGCTAACTGCGATTGTAAATGTCCGCTATGGCGCAATTGGCCCTGTCTTCATCATTCTCTATAAGGTTAGGAGAATTATGAAGACAGGGCCAATAACAGCAGATAAAATACTTAAAATACAGTGTATGATGGTTGTGGATGACGAGCGAGTTTCCTAATTCCAATATATGTATAGTAATGATAAAAGCAAAAGTAACAAACAATATATAAATATTGGTCAGTTCGGAACCTGTAATACAATATAATATAATATAATACAACCTTGACAATGGTCGGAGCATGTAATTAGCCGCAATAAAGTTTATGTACGATTATTTTATTTTTATCTGTGGTTAATAATCACTAACCAATAGGAATTCTATTTTATTTTCCACAAAGAAATGTCAATATTTATACTTCACACGTTCGACATTATTATGTAGTAACAGGAATTACTCTACAAAAAAGTTAAATATCTGTTATTATACTACTACTAATGCCACCTGGCGGTAAGTTTCTAAATGAACAAAGAAAAGAGACGGCATTATGTTACGAATGCAAGTCAAGCAGTTTAGGGTTAACACTAAGTTTTAGTGAAGGCAATAGTTCTCCTGATACTGGCTAGATGGCGCTTTCGCAAAACACGTTTAGTGAAGAATGTAAACATTGTAATTAGTTCTCGTCTTGTCCGATGGCTGGTTACCTACTGAGGTGGTTTGGCTACAAGCTTACGATTTGTCATAAGTAATTAGAATTCGATTTTTATTATAAAACCCATTCAAATTTTCAAGTTACCTACTTCTTTGTTTTAAGACAAAAAGAACAATGAAGGAGCAATTCGTTCTGCATGGTTGGACTCTTTAATTATAATATGGTGTTTTGAGTCACCAAAATTATGTAGAGAGAGAATTCTACTGGAACTCCCTCTTTATAATAGGCAGTCACTGTAAATATACCATGGTAGGGTTCTGCATAGCAAGATCATTTGGTCAGCAGTCAATAGACTGGTCAATTTGTGTCGATTTATGTAGTGAACTGTTCCCAACCGTTATCGAGCGAGCCATTATCGCGATCCGCCAGCAAACGAAGTACTGTCGTAAGCTGTTCTTAAATTCAAAAGACTTTGGGCCTATGTTAGAGCGAGGCCTACGCAAGCATCGCGCGCCATTCGGCCGCGCCTTTGGATATCCATAGACTTGAGTGATAGCGTTGATAGTTCTACGTGCGCCTGTTGCCACGTCGGGACACGCCCAGCTGGCCGAAAAGCCGGCGCTTGCGCATTTACTATTCTCTCACGTGGGCATTACGCCGATTTTTTATGCAACGTGATGAAGCTATAACTAGTTAAGGTAATAACGTTATGAAATTTTAAGGGGGCGACGCGTGCGCAGTCCCCTATACCAAAAATATTTGAGATATCCACACTAGGGATACTCACAGGTGGTTTTGGACCACTGCGACATGCTCGGTGTCGTCAATGGTAGACAGGAGGAGGGACGGGGAGGCGGGAGGGGGTTGTTGGACAGCTGCCGGCACAGACTTAGTATCGACGGCTATTCCGTGGTGTCGAATCTCGCGTAGATATACGTCGTCCAAGTTTTGGAGTCGCGGTATTCCTGGAGCTTAACCTTTAGCTTCTCCCCGAGACGATTGAGCTCAGCCTTCATGGTTGGGCATCGAGTCTGTTGCCACTGCTTCCGTAAGCGTTTTTTCTTGGCTAGCATTTCCTTCAGATGAGGTGGCAGAGGAATTAGCACTGGTTTCTCATGCGGCAGCCTCTTTGGTATTGATTCCATGATTGTCCAAGATACTGAACTATCTACAGATATTCTAGAATGCTGAGAGGGTCATTCAATGGCGGAGAATCTTGACACCGCGATTCAGAAACGAAACGTGAATGTTCAATGCCATCTAGCGAGAAGATTCTCAAAACCTAAGTGTGGTTTCACTGAACTGTAATCTTAAAGCGATCATTGATCGATGGTTCGGTTTCCATCCATCCGTGTTTTTCTGGATTTGTTCTAGTTTGGGGACATTCTGGGTCCGGTTTAAAAAAATGTCCGGTCAAAATCAAACTTTGTGTCAGCAAACTCAATGCCGTGTACGCCGACACCGAATGTGCAAGGCGGGTGGCATATTTGGCGCTGTGCAGGCGCCAGCTGTTGACCTTGCCACCTTCTCGGTGGTACTTCGTGTCGGGACAGCCTGCACCTTGGTGGAGGCATGATCGGCCCGATGGGTGGCCTCTATCAGAGCGAGAGGGCGGGTGGGCGTCAATAAGTCGAATAGCCTCGTGTAAAACATGTACTATTAAGTATTAATTCACTGACTAACAGTTAATCTAGCCTATTAGTAATTCGATCATTCGGTCATTCAGTTCTCCGTCAATCACGTTCCGTCCGATCGCTTGTCCAAAGTACAGAGATGTCGTCGGTCACGACTATTCTCGGTGCCTCGGAAAGCACGTTAAGGCTTTGGTCCAGGCTGATAATTGTAGATCTTAGACAGTCATCCGTTACAGGTAGTCCTACTCCCCGAAAGTCCGACAATCCGTCTTACCAAGGGGTATCGTATTATCCAGTACTAACTGGGTTGTGGAGGTCAGATAGGCAGTCAGACGCTCGCAGACGATGATTCCTCCAGCCTCAAGTAGACCCAAAAATGGGTTCAGCTTTATATACATTTATAAAAATTCTTACATAATTCATTAGGCTAGGATTCATATTTTTATCCGCTGTACTGCACGATAGTGATTCAACGGTAGAGAATCATAACAAAACGATTTAAAAACGCGACGTATACACTATACATAGAGCGTGAGCGCCATCTAGTTACAAAGTATAAACTAAACACTGATCACAGTGATCACTCTGATCATAAAATTCAACCAGATAAAAATTCTTCTTTAGTGATATAAGTCGGCTTTAGTAAGATCTTAATTGTTATTCAGATATTGAGTTGGTAGTTGATAAGGATAACATAAACCAAAATTTCAAGACACAACTTCTTTAAAAATCACTTTAAATCGGGCCTGAAAACCCAATTAACGGCAAAATAAGATTTTTTGTTGCTTGAAATAAGAAAATAGTACAGCCTTTTTTTTTCGGATTGGAAATCATCAAATAACCCCCTCCGCTCTGGGCGGAGTGAAAAGGAGTGTCAGACTTTTACTTACTAAAACCCATCCATGTTCCTTCTTTGCCCTTTGTTTTCCAGGGCCGCAGTATCTCTTTCGAACAGTCCCGCAGCCCTGGCAGGAATCAGCCCTTGCGGGCCCCTTCCTTTTTGCTGACATCTCTTTTTGACGCGCGTGGAACACGAACGCGCCGTCGACACGGCCTATCGTCATAAGACGGACGGACGGCGAGCTAGCCCATGCGCGAATGGGAGCGCGATGTGCGAAGGGGAGAGGAGAGGAGATGCCCAAAGCGGGATGCCGCTCACAGCGAGCACTCACCGCACTCGTCTCCGCTGGCCTAAACTATCACGAGACATCACCTCTCCTCTCTGCTCAACCGTTTCCACTAAAGCTAAGCGGAAACGAGAAGTGTAAATTACGAAAATCTATTGGTGGCTTACAACATTTCTCCTCTCATCTCGTATCGTCTCTCGGTGGAGTCCGGCTCTAAAGGTTTAACTTTAGTCAATTACATTAACATATTATGAACAAAAAATAAAATTCCAGTAAGTAGATTACACAGTATCTGCATTTATTATGCCGTCAACATAAATAAACGACCCTCCAAAGCTTTCGCAAAAAACTCATGCCACAATGTCCCTTATTACCTACTAGCTTCTGCCCGCGACTTCGTACGCGGATCCTGTTGCTTATGCCAGCGACAACGGGGTCGTCAAAATCGAAGATCTGAAACGTCTGATGTCGAATTCTAAGAGCCCGGGGACGGGAAAACAACGGGATGCGCGAGACGATTCGAGACGTTCCAGATCTTTCATTTTTGTAAGTCAGAAGTCGATGCGTAGATACGCTTGGAACTCAAGCGTAATTCTCTATCCGTGAACGTCTCCGATTCGCGAGACAATGCATGACGTTCACGATCAGCGGTCAGTCGCGCATCATGTTCTTCACAGTTCCCTAGAGACCTGGATGTAGATGCGTAAATACGCTGAGAACGCAGGCGTGCTTCGTTATCCAAGAGGAAGAGAAGAGAAGAGAGGAAGAGGTTTCCACGGAGCGAGTGGCAGCCTGATGTTCTCGAACAGCATCAAGTCTCTCCTGACGTTCTTCGGTAGATTCTTGGGTTCTTATGATCCTCAATCTTTTAGCTCCTTTGGAACATTGGGAAAGATTTGACCTCTTTCTAGGCATGGTTATAGTTTTATTGTGAAGATACCTGATCAATTAAAATCTAAGTGACTGCTCCCCTGCGTTACCGGGTAGGCTACCGCGTCACGAAGATAAGTGGAAAAAGTCTAAAACACTCAAATAACATAAGCCCGAAGGCATATTTATTCGATAAAGTAAAAAAATAAATAGGAGTTTTGTCCAGTAGAGTCAAATTTTCAATGATATACCGTCGTCATCGAATATCAGTCCTAAACTGTTACCGCCTTCACCGCGTGGAGATACTCCCAGCTTATGTTATTTTATAATTATACAGTGAAATTAGTGAAAGCTTTGATTTCCACATCAGATGTTTCTGATCTGCGATTTTTATAAGTCAACAGGAAAAGCCCATCAGACCGAACAACTTTTGCTAAGACGTCATTCCTATATGTGTTATGGTGTAGCTGGGCTCTTGGAGTTCCACAACAGGTGTTCCAGATCTTCGATTTTTATAAATCAACAGAGAGTGCTCATCAGATTGAACAATTTTTGCTAAGACTTCATTCCTATATGTGTTATGGTGTAGCTGGGCTCTTGGAGTTCCACAATAGGTGTTCCAGAACTTCGATTTTTATAAATCAACAGAGAGTGCTCATCAAATTGAACAATGTTTGCTAAGACGTCATTCCTATATGTGTTATTGTGTAGCTGGTCTCTTGGAGTTCCACAACAGGTGTTCCAGATCTTCGATTTTTATAAATCAACAGAGAGTGGTCATCAGATTGAACAATTTTTGCTAAGACGTCATTCCTATATGTGTTATGGTGTAGCTGGGCTCTTGGAGTTCCACAACAGGTGTTCCAGATCTTCGATTTTATAAGTCAACCGAGAGTGCTCATCAGATTGAACAATGTTTGCTAAGACGTCATTCCTATATGTGTTATGGTGTAGCTGGGCTCTTGGAGTTCCACAACAGGTGTTCCAGATCTTCGATTTTTATAAATCAACAGAGAGTGGTCATCAGATTGAACAATTTTTGCTAAGACGTCATTCCTATATATGTTATAGTGTTGCTGGACTCTTGGAGTTCCACATCAGGTGTTCCAGATCTTCAAATTTATTCTCTCAGCAGAAAATGCTCATCACGTGGAACAATTTTTGTTATGGTACCATTTTTGTATCTCTTATAGTTTAGCTATTCTATTGCGGTTCTGCATCAGGTGTTCAAGTTTCCAAGATAAATTATAGCCTATATGTTGCCCAGACTTAATACCTACACAACAAAAAAAAAATCTTTCAAATCCGTCTAGTAGTTCCGAAGATTAGCGTGTACAAACAAACAGACAAACAGACAAACAGACAAACAGACAAACAGATAAACAGACAAACAGACAAACAGACAGAATTTTTTTTTTGGATTCGTGCTCTATTACTGTTTCTAAACCCCCCTCAATTTTTTTTTTTTAAATATCTTCAATGTACAGACACAGTTTTTTTACTGTCTTATTATATGTATAGATATGTATTACAAAACAGAATTATTAAGGCATTGTGGATCACTGTATTACTTTCGATTCTTCCTCGTTCCCCAACTTTCACACACAGTAATTTCCGTGTCGTCTGTGTAGGTTCCCACTGAACAAAACTGTGCACTGTGTCACTAGTTGGAAAACTCAACTCGTAAGATACGACACGCTATGTGTCGTGCGACACGCAAGGAAGGTCGGAATAAAGACAGTGTTCGCGTTCCCATTGGTCTTGATAAACGGAGTGCTTGCAAAGAATGATCGCGTTTCGCGCCACCCATTGATACGGCGTTAAAACTGTATAAATTAGCTGTTGAAAGCAATTTGTAACCCTTTAATGATTGTGAGTAATTCATCAAGTTTGTTACTCGATTACTGGGCTACTGTATTTGGGTGAGGGTTAAGTTGCTGGCATTTTGTTTTTTGGTTTTTAGTGACCTGAAGAGGGTTAACCCTTCTTTACACATTGGGTGAAGGTAAGGTTGACGATGACGTAAAGCCAACAAGAGGATAAAGAGCAGCTTCCTCCTGTCTTCTATTGGTAATCAATCCGTCATGTGTAGCTCGTGGTGATTAATAATAATTAATAAAAACATTAATGGTTCAAACGTAAAAAAAATACAACATATATATACGTACGCACAGACACTCTGCGTGTGTGTGTGTGTGTCCCATATATACTTTAGTAGCTTATGCTTGCGGCTTTGGCCACGTGGAGTTCGGTTATTAATTATCCCACGGGAACGTACTTCAGGGATAAAAAGTACCCAAAATTATGTTAATCCAGGTTATAACCGAGTACCCGAGTGCCAAATTTCATCCATCTATTCAGACATTTTTGCGTGGAAGAGTAACAGACATCCATCTATCTACCCATCCATCCTCATAAACGTTCACGTGAATTAAGAAGTAATATTTAAGATAATACTAATCAGAGCTAAAACACCACAACATGTCTAATTACCCAATACTACCCAAGTACTGTTTATTTTATTTTCATATTCATGTAAAAAATATTTATGCTGTCTTGACTTCCGTTCGTTTTTTCACGGGTGACCACTGAAAACCAGCGCTGTGCTGTGAGCCCCCCCTAGCACAGCATCATGCTGAGTGGTAACCTGCTTGTCGCAGTCACGACGTGCAAGCTGTTAACGTTTTTTTCTTTTTTGTTCCATCCTATCGAATTTATAAATATTTGTTACGCGTTGTATGTTTATTGTATTTTTTGTCATTTTGTATGATGCACGTCAAGTCCCTCCGACAAATAAATATTTTTTCTTTCTTTCTTTTCTTTCTTTCTTTTCTTTCTTTCTTTTCTTTCTTTCTTTTCTTTCTTTCTTTTCTTTCTTTTCTTTCTTTTGTTCTTTCTAATTGTCTGAAGCGCCTTCATCCATCGGTAAACAAACTGGAGCAGACATTATGTAAATCTTCCAGTTCTGTGCTCATAATCTATGTATTGCAAGTTTCCCTATAAGTCAGCTAGTCGCACAAGTTCCCCTATATAAATGGTAATGAAGACGGCCGGGGAAGGAATCCAGTTTTTATGTGGTGCTTTTCAATTTAGCCCATACTTTTATACTGCTTTATAAAACTTTTCCCGTTTAAATGCGATCTAACGGTTTTGTTTGAGTACTGTGAGTCAGTGAAGCAGTGGCGAAGGTTGCATACTACTCGATTCCTACCGGCTTCCCTTTGAATAAGTTTTGTGTTGCGTTGCGGTAGTGGTTGTTACAAGAGTGTTTTTATTCGATGGATGAGTTCTTTCCAAAGTGTCCCTGTAAATTTTATACATTAAAGCATAGACTTATTTAACCGTTATCTTAAGTGTAAAAACTTGTACTATTGCATGCTATATATTGGCCAAATGTGTGTTTCTAAATATTTCAGTCAACAGTAACACAGTCAGTGTTCTATAGACAAATAATATAATCGCCTTAAAGATATGTACTCCGGGTTACCTCTTACAAAAATTGACCCTTCGCTACTGCAGTGAAGTTATTGTAGGTGCTTGGGATTTTATTGAAAGTCAGAGGGCTTAGACTGATTTGAGGGTCTCGTTGGTCTACTGGTCGCAAGTGCAACTGCTGACCATGAGGGCAAAGAGTTATTGGGTTTTTCCATCAATACACTGAGTCTGGATTTGTGCCCAGTTGATGGCAATTGGCTCGCCCTCTATTAACACAAATATTATAATATGTTAACTTAGGTTAAGGTATTTATCTATGGGTCTATTTAACCCGAAAATAAATGGTTGTATGTAGTTATTTATTAAATGCGACTTAAGCATAACTGGTGAAATATTGGTGTATATTTTTAGGTACACCTGTGCTTACCCTGCGAGGATTACAGGTGTGATGCTGCGCTGTGTTATGTATGTTACATCGTTTAGTACATATAGGTATATGCGATGTTTGTCCCATAGAGGAAGTTATGTAATCTTCTAAATAAATAAAAGCGAAAGGTCACTCACTCACTCATCATGAAATATCGAAAACCACTTGACGTATAAAGATGAAATTTGGCAGGGAGGTAGTTTATAGTTAGTAGACGTCCGCGAAGAACGGATTTTGCGACCGGGCCGGATTAACGAGGTCTAAAGGCTCTCGCAAGTTTGTATGTAAATCCTTCATATTTTGTGGTATTGGTACATGGAATTTGGTAAGTAGTAGGTAGGTAAGTAGGTAGGCAGAAAAAGCTGCATTTCAACGCATTACAGTTTAATAATCTAAATCAACTCCTTAAATAATATTTATGAATCATGACTATATACGCTGTACAACTTTCTAAATGAATTTAGTACTAAATTACCATGCAGTAAACATTAATACTAGTCTTGTAATGTGTGCAATTTTAATGCAACACGTTTAAAACACCACGCGGAAGCTTTTAGATCGTAACGTGGGAACCTGAGGTAAACACCATCAACATCGACGGTTTAACTGCTTTGAACCCGTTTTAAAGTTATCATTAGAAGTTAATATCGAGAAGTTAGTGGTTGTAAAGATGTGTGTACTAGTTGGTATTTTAATTGATATTTTATCAGGTCCTGTATTACTTGCTCAACACTTTAGCGTTATTCACCGGCGTATTTCTGTTTTAATGCAATTTTTGGGATCGTCTTTTCTTTATCGTGTGGTTAGTGCCTAACCTGGTGTCAGTGTTTTTATGCCGACTATGGGCCTCTGACTTTGCTTTAGAAATATCTCTCGGACATGCTGGTTTCCTCACGATGTTTTCCTTCACCGAAGAAGGTAAGCAAGCAAGATGAAGCATTTTTGGGAAAAGGGCAGGATGATGTCAAGCGATGACCTGGCCTAGGGAGCACGCTTGCCTAGAAGAAATCGATTCACTCGAACTTTGTAGAGATCTAGATTATAGTGATCGGGAAACAGAGAAGCCGGCAGTGAATTCCACAGACTGGCGGTTCGCACATTAAATGTGGAAGCGTGTGTGTGTTCGGGTCCGTGGAATTTCAACCATATAACGGTGACGCTTCGCCGTATTTTTGTATGTTACCAACCTGTCTTTTCTCTGTTATTCTTATAGATTACAACATAAAAACTATCTAAAACATTAATCATTATATGAGAGTTTAATACATCATCTTCTGCCTAGCCTTTTTCCAACTATATTGGGGTCGGCTTTCAGTCTAACCGGATGCAGCTGAATACCAGTATTTTACATGGAGTGAGTGCCTATCTGACCTCCACAACCCACTAGTACTGGGTAATACGATAGCCCTTGGTAAGACTGGTTGTCAGACTTTTTGGGCTACTGACTACCTAACGACTCTCAAAGATCTACAAATGACAGCGGGGACCAACGGCTTAACGTGCTTTCCGAGGCACGGAGGAAACTCGGTATGTAATGGGTGGTCACCCATCCACAAACCAACCTAGGCAAGCATGGCTTAACCTAAAGATCGACTCGAGCGGCTGTTATTATTTAGCCCTGAGCTCCTCACGAGAATTCAGTACATAAAGGTCTTAAATGAGTTTGTGGAACACAATATTAAAAGAAAAATAAAACCTAAATAAAAAAAGTAAAAATGTGCAGCAAACTCTAGCAACACTGTTGAAATTCACACATGTATGCAGTGTTTGGCGCGGGAACTTAGTAAGGACGTGCACAATTATTATGAATACAACAATTATGAACAGTTTATGAATAAAGTTCACATACACACACCATTATTTGCTCATCTTCCGTTTCGTTCTACGACAAACTTTAGTTTTGCACGCGAAGAGCTACAAATGCTTTGTACAAAGATGTAGTGGACGCTAGACAAGTTAATGGTACAAACCGCAATGACGGTAGTCCTAAGGCGATGAAATTTAAATAGCAAAAAAGTTTTTCATAAAACAGATTATCAGATAACTAGTTAGAAACTTGTACTGTTGTATAGCATGTTCGAGAAATGTGTAGCCATATTAACGAAGCCATGTTCAGTTTGATAGTCTCTATCACACCAATAAATATGATCACTTTTTTCTGAGACCTGCTTAATAGTTGCCTGCTCCTTGGTCTAGTAATCGCAAGCGGCCTGCTGAGCATGATGTCCTGGATTCGATTCCCGGGTCGGGCAAAGTGTTATTGGATTTTTCCATCAGGAATTTGGCAGTACCAGCCGGAGTCTGGATTTGTGCCCGGTTGATGGCAACAGGCTCACCCCCGATTACATGGGACTTAAACATAACTGGTAACTGGTGTGGGTGTACTATTAGTTACACCTTTGCCTAATCCTTCGGGGATTACAGGCTTAATGTATATGCTTTATAGTTCTGTTGTAATATTTAAGATACTTTTTAATAAATGCTGGATGCATTTATTTTTGCTATAGCGAGTAAAGACGAAGTAAGATTAACTACAAGAACACTGTTTTAAGCTTTCACGGTCCACAACTAAACTTATACTGTCACGGGTCAACCCGCGATCATGGCGCTTGCAACAGCGTCGAAACATCGGGAGCTCAAAATAATGATCAATCACGGAAGATATGCCGTAAGTGACAGAATAAGTTTAACTACAAGAAGTTTTGAACATATTCCTGTTCTTAACTGATATCGGCACTGAACAAACTAAAAATCCTTACCTACGCTGCGCTGCTGACATCACACACCACCCTACGCTCACCACATCTAGTACCGCTACCTCCTCGTCCTTGCCCAGGGATGAGTTTTCTAAAACTTGCCCGACTGTTTGTAATTTTAAAGTAGAGAGTTACACGTACACCGGCTTTTATGAGTTTTGTTGTTCGTGAGTCTGAATGTCGGATCATTACGAGCGAGCGCGGTCGTTCGACGCGATTGATGGCACTTCCAGACTTTGTGATCGGTGTACAATTGATGGTTATGGCATTGCTTCCTTGTTTTTGAGAGGTTTTAATCTTGGGTTAAGACATTTATTTCTCCAAGGAATGCATTTGAATAATATACATATTTATGAGAGAAATACAGGTTTGTGTAATGTGAGTTTATAAAGTGCCAAAAATTTCATTACATTTGGGTCGATTAGGAATTGAAGTTTTGTATGGAAAAAAGCAATTGTTTTTTTTTGCGATTCCCATAGAGAAAGCATATGGGCGCGCCATACATGCTGTATATCCTCAGATCCTTTGACCTTCGGGCAACTGTAACCTCATACTGGAACCTACAGAAAACTATCACAAACAGGCAACACAACTAAAACTAACAGGCAACAAGATACCTCAAAGAAAAAATATTATTACAAGCAGTTTGTAAACTGCCATCTTGATTTATGGTGTAGCCAATTAGCTACGCCGTGCTACGAGGCGCTACGAGTCGCTACGATACACGCTACAGCGCTACGCAGCTTCAGAATGCGTAGCATAGTTTGTTGGTATGTAGCTACAGAGTTGGAGACTTTGGTTCGAATAACTTAGTGTTAGTTATTTTAATGATTCACAGACCACGTAATGTGAGTTGTTTATCGCGAATTAAATTATGAAGTTGATTATGAAACAAGCTGCTTTTAAAATGTGTAGCTTTAGCTGTATTTCTTTAATATAATGTCATATTTTTTTGACAAGTCCGATAGATATGAGTAAAATAATGTTTTTAATTTTTTATATATACGTAACTCTCACGAAAACTCTCGTCAACTTATGAGAGTTTTCGAATTTCCGAAGAACTTGACAAAGCAAAAACATTGTCCAAAACTCCTCAAATTATAATGATGCCTCTAAATGATAATCCCTCGTCTAACCAAATATCTCTGCTATTCAAACGCACACATTCTTGCTGCCTTAGGAGCGGCGGCAAACAGCCCGCCGCGTCAGCCGGACATCCGGTCTGCGTCCCCCCCCTCGCTTCCGTCTACCCCCGCCACCCCCTTCCGCCGCTGACGTCACAATTAATCTTGGGCCCATCTTCCGGTTGCGGGCTGTTTTTCTGTTTTATGCGTGCCTGGTCCCGTTTGCGGAGAGATTGAAGGTTTCTGTGGATGTAAGCCTTTGGTTTAGTTGGTAGTAATGTTAGTGTGTAAGTATGTTTTATGGGATTTGCTTTGATTCTGTTTTGCGAGTTCACAGTGGGCATTACCAAGTTTCGTGTTTACAGTGGGAATGTTTCAAAGCATATTTGATTGTTACATGAGTTATATCTTTTAAATATATAGTTTTACAACCACTAAAACCCTTATCAGGAGATTTAAAACTTTCAAACTGTAGAAAGAAACATGTTGGGGAACAGGCTATCAGATAGAATAAGAACTACAACCATAAAGAATCAGTTAGAACAAAGGTTATTACTATGGCTACAAGATAGTTTAAATGTAAATGGACAGGACAGACTACCAGAGGAATCGAAACAATGAGTTTTGTCAATTTTTCCTTTCCTCTTCCTCGCACTGGTTTACAAGTGAAAAGAAATGGAAGCGAGGTAGGCCATTCAGAAGATGAGCAGACGATATAAAGTCAGTAGCAGGACGTAGTGCATGGGTGAGAGAGGTGAGAGAGGCTGGCGAGGGATATGGAGACAACTGGAGGAGGCCTTTGCCAACAAAAGGCTCACCGACAGGGTATCGTAAACAACTAACTAAAATTTTAAAGGTACTTTTTTTTTTTTAGTTTTAAAATAGCTAAATTATTTTAATACTAAGTACCAGAACCGGGAAGTGTGGCGGAAAAAAGAGGAGGCCTATACCCAGCAGTGGGTGATTCCGGGCTGATATGATGATGATGATGAAGTACATTTTCAATTAATTCAATTTGTTTTAAAAGAATTGTATGTAAACCTATCTGAATAAATAAATAAAAATGCTTATTTTGTATTATTTATTTTTATACAGGTTGAGTATTCGTGAATTTACTCTCGTGAATTTTTACCTCCTCCTTTTTTTAAAGTCGGTTAAAAGTAATAAATCTATGGGCATTGCCATAATCAGCCAACAGAGGTGAGAGGTATGTACGGAGTGGGCTGTAATTCAACACGTGGGCCAATTCAAGAGTGTGGGCTGGTGGTGGCTACATATCCTCGAATTTTTGGATCTTGGTTCGTGCCGGTTTCCTCTCGTGATATTTTCTTTCACCGTTTTGAGAGACTATAGTGAGTTTTAATATATGACATTTCTAAATTTTAATTATGAATACGTTTTACTCTGAGCAATTAAATATGTAAGTTTGACACCATTTACTAAAAACCCAAAGAGAAACGAAACGTCTGGTTAAATGTTGAAAGCAGTAGGTACTTTACGAATTTTGGCTGTGAGCCCGTAACACCAAATGTTAGCTACGTTTTAAACGTTTTTCCTTGTTAGCGTTTTAGTTTGTTTATTCTTAACCCCATACTGCTTGGTTTGGGTAACTTAGGTATACAGACTGCTTTGGGGTTAAAACTCAGTGGGGGCTCAATATATTTTTTTTAAACAGTGGGAAGAAAATAGATTTATTTGGCACATGCCACAAGTACATACTATAATAGTTTTTGCCCACGGCTTCACTCGCCTTATGATCGTAAATTAACCAAAAGAAACATTTTAAATATAGCCTATGTCACTCGGGAATAATTTAGCTTCCCATTATTGATAGAATTTTCGGAATCGGATCAGTGGTTCCGAAGATTACCCGCTACATACAAACTTACAAACAAATAACTCATTATAATTCTAGTATAGATAATACAGCAAAGAATAATAAAACTTAAATCTAAACCACAAACAACTCACGGGTGCGCCAATGGATTAGTAATGGTGATGATCTTTTTTAATCTACCCAAATTATCTCTGTCTGGTACCTCTTTACGCTCTTCAGTCATTGGATGACCATAACCTGTAAATATATGGGATGTTTGTTTTATTCCGGTAGTACCTGTCGTTGTCCTGTTGGGATAATTTCTAACCTCCAAACCTCCAAGCGGGGGATGTCGTGGGCAAAGCTAGTGTTATAAAACCCCTAGACATAACTGACCTTTATCAAAAGACCATGAAATATTGCCACGCAAAATTGTGTAAAATAATAAAAATATAGTTTCAACTTTATCCTGAATTATTTTAAGCAGTATTTTCTGTTTGTAAGCTTTGTCAGCGCTGAGAGTAGAATTTTAATTCTTCTTATTCTTTTTCTCTAATTTTCCGTTTCTATTTCATGTGCCCGTGAAATACGGGCTCTCTCCGATTGGGGAGACGAAGCAAAATCGGGCCGCTCTCATTAAACAAAAAGTTACATTAAACCTACTAACTTCAAAAGCGCGACCCTCCCCTTTTCCTGTGTCTTATCCGCTGAATTTAGTATCAATATTACCCTACCTCCCCTGCGGAGACTGATCACTTTTCCTTATCTCCCCCGATTTCCCATCATTAATTTTTTGCCCGGCCTCCTCTCAAACGTTTCCTCCCGGCGATTGATTGTGGCCAATCAGGGCGATGACACTCATTTATTTCGCGTTGCTAGCAATTTATTGTTATTATCGGGATAATTTTTTGTAAGAGATAACATGATTCTTGGTACCTCGCTAAGAAGTATCGAGTGAAATAAAGGTAAGGATTTGGCTGAAACTTCAAAGAAAACAATGGTTTTCATAGAAAAATGAACACCACACCAGGACTAAACCTACTAAAACTATTTATTTATTTAACAGTTTAAGTCATTATAGGTGCCAAGCATTGAGATCTCGTTAAGAACACCGCCCTGCACTTCATAACTCAAGTAGCTGATGTCGGAGTTAAAACAGCCAAGCTAAAGTGGGAGTGGGCTAGCCATGTCGCACGGATGCACCCGGAGTGGTGGGTAAAGGTCGTCACTCACTGGACGCCTGAAGGTGGACATCGCCGACGATGTCGACCGCGGCGAAGGTGGTGTGACGATCTGATAATGTTCGCGGGGCAAACGTGGCCAGAAATTGCACAGAACAGAGGGAAAAAGAGAGGAGGCCTTGCCCAGCAATGGGATACAATATAGGCTATAAAAAAAAACTGTTTTTGTATTCACTAAATTCAGAAAAGAAGAAAGGAACAGAAAAAACGTATAAATGTGATCTCTCTTTGTGTTCATAATGAAGAAAGAAACTGATCAAGTGAAAAAATAAAATGTTGATTATGGAGCTATACGTGTTTATGCTCGTTTATGTTTAGATGAAAGAGGGCTGTTAGAATTTAAACTCTCAGTTTACAGCGGAGTGTTGAAATTACAAAAACGTGCTTTCTCCTAGGTATGCACGTAAGTGTCACCTAATGTTGGTTACAAAGGGGATTAATTTTAAGATTAAAAAAAAAGAACCGTATTTGGTAGTGCTTTTTGGCAAAAGACCTACCATTAGTTAACAATGTAGGAAAATGTACCTTTACTCACAAGTACATATATATCATCCTGCTTTCAAACAAAGAAGCAGACTGGTAGACAGTGTGTAGACAATTGAGACATTATTAAGTATCAACAGACGAGCTCGCGGTGCCGGCGTAAGTTTGTGCATAATGAGAGTCTGTAGCTGCCTTGTTCTGCCAAACGAGCTGGTAGTTATAGTTTGTGTGTATAGCGGGCTTTGGGAATGCTCAGTTGTAGAGGAATGGGATGAAAGTGATACAATTTGGTTACTAAGGACAGAAACAGTTGAGTGTTTAACCGACTTCCAAAAGGATATCCTATAAAAATGTTTGCTTTGCATTTCTTTTACATTGTTAACAATACATATCATGGTAATAGACTTTCCCCAATAAAATGAGAAGAAGTCGGTGGCAAAAAACTGACTGGTTTCAGAAGCTAAAGTTACTTTATTACTTTATTTTTTTTGTGTTTTTGAAGTCGGTTTTATTTTTAGCAAAAAGTTTTTAGTACGGTAATCTTTACAGATAAATTGCAACCTAACTAACGAGAGAAAATTCAACACACGCGATTATAGTGTCCTATTATAAAGCGTGGCAGGACAAAGGTAGAAGCTTTATCTCTGTAGGACTCAATGCTACTCTGTGATGCGACATTCGCAATCTCAAACGAATAATTCTGAAACGCGAACATCACCGAAGCGCATACCTTTTCTGGTGTAATTGCATGTTTATGAAACTGCTTATATCGTAAAGACTAACGACACCAACTCCGCCTGATAACAGTAATAAAAAATAAAAATATTGACACTTAAAAATACATGTTATAAGCCAGTCACAATAAGAAAGCACACGAGTGTATTGCCACAAATCTGATCCTAACCCCCAAACTAGGCTATGATCAGATTTGTGGCAATAATAGTATAGTAATGCCTGTTTTGAACATGAAACTCTTAGATAGTTGAGTAAACATCGACATTAATTTCAACAAACATTAGCAGTACCTACCAGTAATTATGTTTACTTGGAAATAAACAACACTATTACTACCGTAACAAATGTTACGAGCGCATCAATAAGTTAACATTTCCTACGAACAGCAAGTACCAAACTCTTGACCCCGCAGTTATCCCAGGAAATCGCAGCATTAAAATAAATATAAAAACCCGTGTACGACACTAACTGCCCGTTGACAGTTTGCCAATCTTATACAGCTTTATACCACCAACGTATACCCGTACGTCGTCCGGCATTGCAGACGTATAAATATCCAGCATTTGACAGAGCCAGCATTTGTTAAGAATTAATAAATTCTCCCGAACTGAATGGTCGGCGTGGCAACTTCTAAAGCGACGGTCGTTAGCAAAGGCGATCGCATGAAGTACTCGAATACTCGATAGAACCATGGAGATCTCGGAATGTTTCGTCTTCGGAAATACCGAGAAACTATCGTTTCTACAGACGATTGTAGAAAAGTTAGTTATTTCAAGGAATTTTAAATGCTGCTGCAGGATCTTATGGATTTCTCTCCTTTTGATAATGGCGCTGGAACAGAAAATATCACGTCATTACTTCTCCTACGATTATATTGAAAAGATTCAATATATAAGGTAAATTAAGGTAAGGCATCTTTCCAGCCATGGTCATAAATGAGAACCGACTTTAACTTCGCAGTAAAACGTAGTTTGGTTTTATTAAGGTCTTTATGTCGTTGCAATAAATGAGGTTTTTAACGTTCAAAATGTTAAAACTGACGTTTGTTTGACTATATTTTTGAGCCTTAAGAGCATTGTCAATAGGAACGTCTGTAAGGACTATTGTCGCTGTTAGTAGTGGTCGTAGAAGGTGGTGTATGAATAACTGTTAGAGAATAAGGTTGTTTGCGCAATTAAATACTACAACTTTTTAATATTCATAACGAAAACTAACTAAAACATCAACATGTTGACAGTTTCGAAATCCAAAAACAAAAACAGATGAAAAAAAAACTACCAAAAAGTTAGCAACAACGGAGAGGTAAGTAACAGAATGGACTATATAAGCAGTGATCACTTATAAACATAATATATTTTAGGGTTTTCATTTAGAGCAAGATCAATACCTGATTAGTATTCTGAGGACCGTGGCGGAGAACATCTACTCTCTTATTCTGAGACTTTTTGTGGGGATGATGAATGAGCGAAGTACTTTCCATTCCCTTGTGCGTCGTCCACATGAAGCGAAAACAAATAATTAGTTTTAAATAATACTTTGAGATAATATGTACTAATATTAATTTTAAGAAATTTACTAATGGGGCAACGCCGCCAGTCTCTTGGGCACATTACCAGCTGACAGCGTTGAGGAGGAGTTTTTTGATGCCCTTTTAAAGATTGTTGTTAGTTTATTTAATTTATTTTATTTAATAGTTTTTAATTAATAATGTATATAGTTAGTTTATTTTGTGTGTATTAACACAGTGGATAGTATGTTGTCCGACATAAAGAATTTATTTATTACTTAACAGCATCGAGTGTTAACCTAACCCTTCCTGCAATTCTTGCGAAAAACCCAGACATTACAGCCAGAGATTAATGGTCGCAACTGTAAACTGCATCGTTTTGACAAACGATGGCTGACTGGCCGAGGTATCTGATTTGAAGCCAGACGCGAACTAATCACGCCCGCGGCCGCCAGGTGGCGTGTGTGTGCTTTAGGAGGTGTACATACAAGGACAACAAACATGCGTGAAGCGTGCTGGTGGTTCACTGTAATTGCTTTGAATATTGCGCATTTGTGCTGCAACGGATGTATACGTTGTAAAGGAGATCGTAATTCAAACTATTAGGCGCTGAAAATGTTCGTCTGCTATTAGAAATTACTTATTGTAGTGCAATATCTACACGCTACCTTTTCAGTTAAACAAATTTACCTTATCCGGATTCCGATTTTCAAAAAAATGTACAGTTAGCAAGAAAATGGCATTTTTGTAGACAATTTTGTTTTATTGATGCCAATCCATCCTATTTCTAATACTGGTTAACAACTGTATAGGCTGATTTGCATGCCAATTAAAAAATAAAATGGGATAGGTGGAAGAGAGAGGTTAGAATGAAAAATGTTCCGCCATCATGAATTTGGAGTACGACCAGGAAGAAACAGAAAATGATGAAGAGGATTTATTGATAGCTACCGAAACTCCGAACATTTCCGATCACTCAGTAAATTACGCAGGCAGACTAAATTTTATTTTTATCAGATTTATCAGCGCGTTATTAACCCCGTAAACGCATAAAACCCACTAAACAGATAACAGAACCAGATGACACATTCCAAACTCAAATTGCTTTGAAAATTGAAAAAGAATTGTGAACCATTAAAGCCCCTTCAGAAACCCATTTGCAATCGTTTGGGACAATGTTGTTAGATGCAGATGTGTCGTAATTGCATTCGCCAGTGTGTTATCTCCCTAAGCTTTGCCGGTGGAGTGAAAAACACGCTTGTCAAACTGTCTGCTGGACCGATGTCGGAAACGCGCCGGTCTGCGCCGGACATACGGGCCACGGGACGTGACAGCCGAGCAAGATATTGTTATGAATTTGTATGATGTTTTATGACTGGTGAAATATTTTCTGTTATGGAATTGAGGAAATAGTCGTTAAAGAAATAGGTGCGAACAATTTTAATGATTAGACAGTGATTTTAGTAATCAGGATTATCATCTGGTATTCGGGTGGTCGAACTTTAATAATAATATCATCGGACCGGAATAATATCGTCCCGTATCATTTACACTTGGAACCAGGAACTTTTGATCTAATTCCGGATAAATATCGCTTAAAGCCTATGAAGAAACTATGCCGTAAAATTATTTCTAAGGTGAAGTTCGCGGCCTCAGAGGATGGTACTTGAGACACGATCCGCATTAGCGTCAGTACCGTCTACAAGTCGCATCGCTGAGACCCACGGCATACTCTCAATAACTTATTTCATTTGTTTCATCCACATTCGCTCTAGCAAGATGCGAAACACGCATCTCATCATGGCCAGGAGGTTAGGGATGCTAAAACAACACTTTTTCGATCACCCGGTTCGCCAGTCTTCCCCACAGTGTGTCCCGCTAGCTGGCGGCTGCAGTAGCACGTAGCTTGCACGTGACAGCTCAGCTTGACGCGGGCCGATATTTTTCTCAAACTACCCGCCGCCTCTACACCTGCCAAACTGACGTCCAATTCAGATACACACTTCCACTAAGAGCTTGCCGGTTTTAAAGGATTTTTTGGTGTTAGACTCGCTAGTTAAAACAGGCTTCAACAGAATTTGGGTGGCTATTTTCAGTAGTACGGTGTCTGGATTTGCGCGCAGTTAGTGGTAATAGGTATGCTGCCCTTTACTTGTGATATGGAATTCATAACATACCTGGCAATATGTGGGTGTACTGTACGCAATTGCCTCGCCTTTCGTGGACGACAGGCAAGACGTTTCTTTTAATTATCTCCTCGTAATACATGGTGTTAAGCATTATGTACATCAAACTAAGTAACTTTACGCAAGAAGTATTGCTGGGAAACGATTTTTTTTTGGGGTAATAGTCACGTTTTAGGTTCGGTAGGACTTAATGTAACGCACTAAAAACATTGTGCTGATGGATAGATTAATTAGTACGGCGGTCGTGGAGGTGTTTTCAGTAAAAACCTTACGTTAAAAACATGTGTTTAAAAAAAACTTGTGAAAAAGTTGGAACTTTGACCCCCAATATGGTATGGTCTAGAAAAAAAAAATGATCGCAATGATAGGGAGAACAAGTGACTTTCGGCTTCGTTAAAGGTCTTTTTACACTCTTTAGATGCCTTGTAGGGGAAACCAGAGTGTCGCAGAACAAACAAATTTGAAGACATGGATGATTTACCAATCTGCACTAGGCTCGCGAAATAGATTAAGGCACGCTCGATTTCCAAAAGAGGAGGCCTGTGTCCCTGTCCCTCAAAGGGCATATTACAGGCTGCTAACGTAATAGATGATTTGTTGAGATCAGCCACGCCTTCTGTAGTAAACCGTAACATGGGTCACACATGTTGGGAAAATGGCCATTATTGACGTATGTCAATACACGTTTTTAACAGGTTCATTCTTACATCTATCACAACAACTTATGCGTATGCGGTCTTTTCAGTTACTCTCTATCAGCTATGTGTACTGCAAAATGAAGATAGTGTTAGGTAAACAAATTTTATACTTGAGACTTATTCACTACGCTCCACCATAATCCAATAAAAGATTTCGCATTAAGCCAGTCCGCAGCAGGGTTACAACGTTAAAAATAAATAATAGTCGCTATAAAAATATTGCGTTGCCAAAATGTACGTACCTAGCAAAAAATTGCGTTGCAAAATTGAAGTGTCACAGATTTAATTGAGTCCGTTTTAAAAAGTTATTTTTGACGCTGGAAATAAAATGATGGCGTAGTTTTTTTGACAGGGCGTTTTGAGCTTTTCAAAGTAAGTCTCTTGGTGTGATTTTGTGAATTGATTTTTTAAACTAACTTATAAATGTCTGATATTGCTGTAGTTTTGCTATTATTAGTGTGTGGCTGTGTTGTAAGATCAAAGAAGAAGCCTCCAATTTAATGATTTTAAATTCTTTGATGAGACCGGTAAAAACGAATAGGTTACGGAACGGCTACAGAATTCGGTAGATACTTACTTACTTTTTTGGTTTGTAGGGTGTAACTGACGCACATACGCTTACCACGTATTCAGTTCATCATTCTGAACACCATCACATAGATATTTTTCTTTGGTAGTTAAAAAACAGCTATAGAAAGACCGCTTTAATGAGTCCTCCTCCTTGGCCCATCAAAGGCACATTAAGCGTCCACAAAGTCCTAACAATATGCTTCAGGTTATTTGCTTCAAAATAACCATAAACCACGTAGGTATAACGATACTAATTGAACCAATACGTGGTCAACCTTCAGAATATTCCATTTAAGTTGATACCTTCGCGAGGACTCAATAAAGCGTCGGTCTATAGTCCATACGTTTTGACCGTTTACGTATTGCACTTTTGTAGGAAACAGCAGATTCTTTTTTGGATTTCCTATAAAAAAATTAATTGGTTCAGAATGATGTACTGAATACGTGAAATATAATATAATACCATTTGTGCATCGGTCTTCCATCTTGTATAGTACCTATTAGAGCCCGGTGTACGGACCAGCGTTCGCAACTTGGCCTTACCAGTTTTACCTAACCCAAATTTCGAGGAAAATGTATTAAGCTTGTAAATTAGAAAACAAACGAGGGTCCAAAAATAAATTAAGACCCATTTACACCCGACTGGAAACTTCTTTCGTAGAGCGAGCAATATTCTTCAATGTCAAAACGTTAGAGTAGAATTGGTTCTACTGTTAAAGTACGGTTCTGAAACGTAGGATGGAAACAGCTCTACGACTGAGTGGTCATCCGCCGAGCCTTTTTATACACCGTGACTTTTTAGTCGTCTTACAACGGCAGGCCACTTCAAGTGTCCAATGAGTACTAAGCATTCATTAATAAAATAGGTATTTATGAGATTTTAATAATTTAAAAATAAAAATATTATTCAACATGACGTAGTTAAAACACCCTGTTGTGAGCGTTGATCTACTGTACTCGAGTGCTGGGTAGATATATTCTCCCGTTTGACACGTAAACATCATTAACAGGATGTTTCATATTTTTTTTAATGTTTATTTATTTTTCTTTGTACCTATTACGGTAAGTAAAAAAAAAAAATCGCGCCAAGAACTATTTTATGTCGGGCACATTGAGTGGACCACCTTTGTAAGACGACTAAAAAGTCACGGTGTATAAGTGTCAGTTTTCATTTAACCTGCCCAGCAACCCTTTTACTGGGTAGTTAGGTTAGCCGACGAGATGAGAACTGTCACAACCGTCAACGCTACAAGAAACTGTGTATCATGAATTCATGATCATTCTCCTGCCCTTATCTCAATTTATTTGGGGTCGGTGCAGCATAGAATTTTATTTTGTCGTATCAACAGAATCACACCTTAACCCAGCTGTACGACAGAAACAAGTGAGGACCACGTAGTGTCCGTCGCGCGTTATGCGGTCACGTTCCTACATATCGCGCGGAATTTATTGCCCCTACTAGCCTGCTGCCGATCTAGACGGAATTGCTGGAACTGTTCGATAACTTAAACATTGAAGTCTAGAAGTATGTGTGGCCTAGTTTATTTTGTGTGGTTTTAGGGTGAACAGGACATAACATCTTAAAGGTGTGGTCAAACCGAGTGGACCGGACTGCGGACAGCGGACTTTGAAAGATATAAATAACATTTGAATGTAACCAAAATTTTGTAACTATATTAATTTTGATTTAAAAGAGTGTCCACGGAGTTTCTTGCCCATTCTTCTCCATAGAGATCTACGCTTTGGAATGGGCAACTACAGTACTTTCACAAGTTATTATGCCTTGTGACTGTAGCTTCGCTTTCTTTGTTTTTCTGACATTCAAAAGTGCCTGTCATGGTCTAATTGAAATAAATGCTTAAAGTTTTGAATTTGAACATGTACTGAAATATCTGTCAAAAGGCGGTCTCCGCAACTTTTCCACTGTCCAGCCCGGTCGATTTAACCGCACCTTGAGGTACGAAAAAAAGAGAAATGGACCAAAATAAGAACAGAGTGGTATCCAAGGGTTAGAAAAGTAGCGACAACTGAAATGTTGGGAAGACGATGCGAAGATATTAGCTGGTCCAGCGTGGATTCAAAGGGTGAGAGAAGAGAGATATGGAAATCTTTAGGAAGTACTAATATAATTTTTAACTTAGTTCATGATCTGATCAACTAAAATAACGGGTTTGTTGCCTGCCATCAGAAGTAATCAAGAAAAACTCAGGTATCGTGTGAACGAGCTCTAACTAAACACCCGTTTCAAATAGCGAGTCAACGCTCAACAGCCCATGGTTTGTAAGCGTCAAGTAAATATGTCACGATGTCGCCCGCGGCTCGCGTGTTCGCGGCAGCTAGCTACCTGGTGACAGCTGGTAAAGGAATTATGTGTGTTTGCTTGTAAAGGAGATTTGCTTATAGTTACTGGAAAAACTCGAAGCTAAAAAAATAAAGTATTTTTCCTGGTTTTCGACCGAAAATACAAATCAGGCCGAATTTCTGTTTCGGTGGGTCTCTACCGGAGGCAAACAAGCTCTCACGCGCGCTGTTTTGTATGTTTGTATGGTTCTTTATGTAAATAACTAAGGTATAAATAACATTGGCAATTTGAAAAATAAGACAACATCACGGCTTCATTTACACCAGATGCACCACAACTGATAAATTATATATTTTGTTTGTATTGTATTGTATAACGGGCTGTTGTCCGCAACTCCACATTTTTTTTTGTTTGTATGTATACATGTATTTATTATTATATTTTTTGTACTATTGCACCTACTGTTTTGTCTCTGCATCACCCTAAGGTAGATTGGCAGAAAATCCCCAAGGCATTAAGTCAGCCTTTGTACATTATGTGATAAATAAATAATAGGTGTACTAATAGGTGTAATTTGAAAATATGAGACATTGAGACTATTATTCTGAAAGACTAGAGGCAGGAGTCATTATTTAGTCAAGAAATTGTTGCAAAACTCTTTTGTCTATGTCTATGCGTTCCCAGTCTAGAAAATACGTCAAAGCAAGCGCTTGGGGCTCGCGTGACGACAATAGGTGGTAGCTAGTTAGCTACTTATTGCGTGGAAACAACACAATAGGGAGATGCGTAGGATTCTGTCAGGAACCACAACAATGGAGACCATACAGCAATAATGAAATGTGGGACTTGGTTCACTTACTGTCAAAGCAATGCACTGAGGTTACTGTGACGTAGTGGGCTACAATTAAGGTGCCTTACAATCAAAACTTTTCGATTTTGTCACATTAAAGTTTTGAGTATGAATGTGGATATCAATACAAAAGAAGATCAATACAACATAAGAGTAGATCAATACAAAAAAAAAACGATGGATGGATTGTGTAAAGGATGGGATGGCAAGAAATGATGTGTCTGAAGAAGAAGACATGCTGCGCCGACCTCAAATGAATTGGGATAAGGGCAAGAGAATAATGAATGTGCATTATGTCGTTGATTTGTCGTTGCGTCGTGGGATGCGACAAGGTTCTAAGTGGTCAAGGTTTTTCATATTGGTACCGAATATGAATTGTACTTATAGTCTGAGAAATGAGTGCTCGCAGCTACTGTGGTATAGGCAAACGTAGAAAAGTGTCATAAATATTAAATACTAGCTTTTGCCCGCGGCTTCGCTCGCGTTAATTTAGAATTTGACAATCAATTTGGGTTGTACCTACTCTGCTTGTAATTAATTAATTAATCAATTATGATTTGAAAGACACGTGGGGTCATCTATGAGCATAATAACGTTATTGTTGTTTTCCTCGGGAACAGTACTTTTTTCGGGATGAAAGGTACCCTATGTCCGTTTCTGTACACCTGACAACATATATGCAAAATTTCAGGATGATCGGTGCAGTGATTTAGGCGTGAAAGGGTAACAAACAAACAAAAAAACTTACTTTCGCATTTATAATACAGGGTGTAAACAGACCCTTCACGAAGCCGTCAACCAAGTATTCTGTACATAAAACTAAGTAACTTTACGCGAAAATTATTGCTGGGAAACGATTTTTTTTTTGGGGTGAAAAATCACGTTTTACGGTAAAAATCAATGTAACGCACTCAAAACATTGTGCTGATGGATAGGTTGAATAGTACGGGGGTCGTGAAGATGTTTAAAGTAAAAATCTTACATTAAAAACATGTATTTAAAAAAAAACTTGTGAAAAAGTTGGAATTTTGACCCCAATATCTCCGTAACTAGAAGGTTCCCAGGTATGGTCTAGAACAAAAAAAATATCGCAATAACGGGGAGAACAAGTACCCTTTGGCTTCGTTAAGGGTCTTTTTACACCCTTTATTAGTAAGGATAAGGATTTCGAATGTTACTTCAAACAGTCTCAACTTTCCTTTAACAAATACATAGAAAAAGGTGTTTTATATGCTAAATCAAAATGATGGCTACTAACTTTGTACGCAAGCAGCCGCCCATGGTAAGAAACTGTCAACTAAATACGTCTTTCAAAAGCCCGGGGCTTCCGTGACGTCACCAGCTAGTTAGCTACCTCGATGCAACCAGCCCTCGCAATATTTATAGAGACCAGGTAATCCGCGCCGGGGGCTATGTCCAGGCAATGTCCAGGCTATTGTCGCAGGCGGAGAAATATTGCCTGGAAAGTGTGGTTAACATGCTAAGTGCTGATTGCGGAGGTTAGATGGGTAGGCGATAGTTAGGCGATTAGCTCTAGTGACGAATAGACAGGGCTACTGGTTAAGTTTGTGTGATATAGGAGGTGGTAGTTGATTTAGAATAATTCATTTGCAGTTGTTCATTAAAGGGACGGATGTACTTGATGGTTTGCATTATTCGTTTTCCAGGGAATTTACATAATTTTGGAACCAAATGGAGTTTATGTCATTCCATGCCAAAGTTCATGATGAATATTACGCCTGTAATCCCCGAAGGTTTAGGCAGAGGTGTAGTACACCCACATTTTGCCAGTTATGTTTAAGTCCCATGTAATAGGAGGCGAGCCTATTGCAATCAAACGGGCACAAATGCAGACTCCGTAGGTGCTACAGAGAAATTCCTGATGGAAAAACCCAATAACAATTTGCCCAAGCCGGGAATCGAACCCTGGCCGTCATGTTCAGCAGTCGTGCTTACGACCATTAGACCAACGATGTAGTGATGATCCTATTCATGAAATATGTCTTGAAACAATATTCGAAAGAAATATGACTTGCATTAATGAAGAAACATTTGATAACCCATTAAAAACATTATTTTTTCCATGACAGTACAACATCATGCCTGAAAAAACCGAAAGGTTAGGCAGAGGTATACCTAATAGTTCATCCTCATTTCGCCAGTTATGTTTAAGTCCCATGTAAATAGGGGGCGAGCCTATTGCTAACAACCGGGCACAAATCCAAATTCAATCAAACAAGGGGACTCCGTAGCTGCTACTGAGTAATTCCTGATGGAAACACCCAATAAGGACCCCATTCTCAGCAATCGCTCTTGCAACCACCACAGGATGAGGCAGTCAATGTTTTTTTTCGTATTGTGTCGAAATCGGATCATCTCGACTACTAAAATCGCAAATCTAAAAGCCAACGACGCTCAAACGTATCACAGCTCCTTATACTCCAACAAAAGAACCCGCTCCTCCAAAAAAAGCCAAACAACTTTCAAGTGAATCTCCAAAAGTTGGATAATACGGGCGAAATATAAATAAGCCGTAGAAAGCCCAGTTCCTGAGGTAAATAAACACGCTATAGAAAGGCTGAGCCTTCGCGAGGTGCACCTGTACACAAACACCCGAACTTGTCAACGGGCTGAAGTTGGGGGGTGTAAACGGATCGGAAGTGATCGGGGATCTTCGGCTGTGGGGAACGGTTTTTCGGTTGTGTTGGTTTACTTTGGGGTTTTAAGGAAAATTGTTGCTATTTAAAAAATAAAAAAGAACATACGTACTAGCGAAAAGAACTGCTTTTTTCAACCAGTTATTCCGGTCTTACACTGCTAACTAACAAACAAACAAACTAAAGATCTAACTAAGGACCAAGATTAGGCTCGCAATTCTCTACTACCACCTTCTTCTTCTCCTTTATCGTGTGGTTAGTGCCTAACCTGGGGTCAGAGTTTTTATGCCGCCCATGGGCCTCTGACTTGGCTTTACATGCCATCAAGAAATATTTCTCGGACATGCTGGTTTCTTTCACCAACGCAAGTGATAATTATACAATACGCACATGAAACTGAAAAATCAGAGGTGTGCCTTGGGTTCGAGCTCGAGACCTATGACTTGGCAGTCCGACGGTCACATCGCTGGCATTATATTGGAATCGGATCTAGTCTTACCAGATGCAGCTGAATACTGTACTTTGCCTTGCCACAAACCAATTACGCGGTAATACGGTACACCTACAGTAATAATCCCCACACCAAAATCTACAAAGTGAATCTTCAACACATCGCTTGAAGTTCAATCCAGTTCCCAAAGACGCGCGTGTGACGAAACACACAACAACCTATAATTTATTTCCACATATACTTATAAGAAAATACCAAAATCCGTTTACGTAAACAGGCTTGGAACTCAAAACTTCGCGAACTCAAACACGCGTCGAATATGCGAAGAAGTTCAAAGTTTTCACAGACAAGCGAACTCTTTGAGTTGTTCCAGATATATTGCCTACGTACGCTTGTGAAGTTTGGCTATACAGCGATTATCCGAGGGACGTGTTAAGTGTGTACAGCGTGTTTATGTTTTGTGGTTCTAATTTAGGTTCGATTTTGAGGACGAAACCTAGATTCGCCGACTGTCTGGGACTGAAATATGGGTAAAGGAAACCATAGGTTTGTATGTTGTGTTACTGTAATATACGTTTTCATCTAGGTAGGCTATCAATGTTCTCTCTTTATATTATCACTAGCTCTTCTCCCGCGACTTCGTCCGCAAAAATTGAGATAGCTCGGCTAATTTGCATGATATATCATAGCCTACAGCACCCACGAATAATGTATCTTTCCTTCAGTGATTTTTTTTTAATTGTGTCATTAGTTCCGAAGATTACACCTTACATTCAAACTTACAATCAAATTTTACCTCTTTATAATATTAGTATAGACATCACATTGTTTATCGTCTTGCGCGCTAATCGCCCTTGAGGAGGTCTGTAATTATCCCACAGGCAAGTTCTCTCGAAAAAAAAGTATCCTACGTACTTTAGCATTTAGAATCAAGCTGTTCCCACAAATTATTTCCGAAATCTTTATAAGTCGCAATACTTTTGTGATAAGTAATTAAGACGCAGTATGGTGTCCAGCGATCCAGCCTGTTTGAATATGTAGTCCATTACCTATTCCATGCAGTTAATACTGAATGATTAATTTGTATGTCGAAGTCAAACAACATACAAATTAACTATTCAATGGACAATGCTTTAGTTCAGATGCTTCTACATAATTACAGTGCATTGGGATGGTGAATATTGGTGACATTAATTAATTAAATAATTATTACTAATGCCCAACTCGTAATGACCTTAGGTCTTAGGTGAGATTAATAAAATTGCCGAGTTTGAGCTGAATTAGAACGGAATTCGTAGATACTTCAAAATCATAGTTCACTTGATGAAAAAAAAAACTGTTTTACGATTGCCGAGTTGCTTATAAAACATACAAGGTGTAAACGGACCCTTCACGAAGCCGTCAACCAAGCATTAGGTAGGTACATCAAACTAAGTAACCCTACGCAAAAAATATTGCTGGGAAACGACTGTTTTTTTTGGGGTGAAAAATCACGTTTTACGGTAAAACTCAATGTAACACACTCAAAACATTGTGCTGATCGATGCATTGAACAGTACGGGGGTCATGGAGGTTTTAAAAATAAAGTAATAACCTAAAAACTAGTGTTTAAAAAAAAAACTTGTGAAAAAGGTGGAACTTTGACCACCAATATCTCCGTAACTAGAAGGTTCCCAGGTAAGCTCCAGAAGAAAAAAATAATTGCAATGACGGGGAGAACAAGTGCATTTCGGCTTCGCACCCTTTATAACAACCACCCCTGCCCCGGTTACTGCAGCGCTGACCGTGGACGAGCCATTGACATTTTATCAGTGATAAGGATGATAGAAAAGTAAAACATGTATTGGACTGACTTACATACTAACAGAAATAGAAATAGCCAAAAAGGTAAAGTAAAAGTAAAAAGTAGGTAGGTAGGTAAGTAGGTAGGTAGGTAGAGAAGGGTAGGTAAGTAGGTAGGTAGGGTAGGTAGGGTAGGTAGGTAGGATAGGAAAAAGGTGCATTGCAACGCATGCCGGGAACAGCTAGTATACTTATAGAAATAGCCAACGTTTCGAAAGCAAATTCCTCTTGTCTACGGCTTTTGACTTTGACTTTGACATTGTAAAGTACTACTAATAACGATCTTTTGAGACAAACGTCTGGATGAGAGAAACGGTCATATCTTTTGATCGCATTGACTTGCAACTTTGTAAGTAAGTGTTAGTTGTATATGTTACTGCTCCAAGGGGTATTTGACCTGAGTATTTGATATTAACTTCAGCTTACACTCCACACGTTCATGAGAAAAAGATCTTGACAGACTGACATCAAAGTGGTCCTGTAAGGGTTCCGTTTTTGCCGACTGAGGTACGGAACCCTAAAAACAAGATAGCGACGGCATTAGTACCTTTTTGGAAAAAGATCCTAGTACATCTATAGTTCTAATTCAACCACCGGGACAGATATTATTTGCTGCTACAATCGATCCATTAATAAAAGTCACCATCTCCAAAACACCGCTGCACACGGCAGTATCATCCAACAATTAATCCGCGGATATTTTGCGGCTGTCCGTGCGTGATTGATAACAAGCATTTTTCCTCTACCCACTATCATGATTAATAGCTTTTCTTCGAAATTGATACTCTTCCCGCCGATATGATACGATCGAGGATAGACTTATCTCTTGTGTATTGTGTGCGTGTAGTGAGCCTGCGTGGTTCTCGGGTTACAAATTGTTACGACGTAAAAAGGTGTACCTAGTGGTAAGGGATTAAGTGTGAGGTTTGTGTTAACTGAAAGCATATACCTATTTATATATGTTACTGGCTAAAAGCCGAAGGAAGGATACACCTAGTTCTAGGCCGTTAAAAATTTGATATAATGCAACCAATACGGATGTGGCGCTCGCTCGGCTTGCGCGCGTTTGGTCCCAGTTCTAACCTAACTTAACCTAATCCATTTGGTCGGTGTGTCCTAAAGGATAGTTACCGGCCGCACCTAGGTATAGCCGGCTAGAAGTAGGTGTAACCTTACTTCGGCTTTTAGCCGTAACATATACATAATAATGCTATGATTTGAACTGAATTCCTTAAAAGACTCATCGTACTAATATTATAAATGCGAAAGTTTGTGAAGCTGGATGAATGGATGTTTGTTACTCTTTCACGCAAAAACTGCTGAACGGATTTGGATGAAATTTAGCACACAGATAGTTTATAGCCTGGATTTACACATAAGATACTTTTTATCCCGGTAGTATGATCCCGTGGGACAATTATCGAACTCAACACGGACGAAGCCGCGGGCATAAGCTTGTACTTTATAAATAAGAATGTTTTAAATTCGAATTCCACAAATTAACGCCTAAACAAAAAAGTATTATAAGTTTATTTTTATCAAGCTCTATGTTTGTCCTTTAAACGGTAATTTCAGCGCTACAAGAATCTTTAGGCGCGTGAATGATATTGTGAGAGAGACCTAGTTCGTAAAAAAACTACTAAAAAATTAAACAAGACAACGCGGCGTTAGTTTGGATTTTGGCTACGCAGCAAAAGGTCTTTGTACAACCATAAGTTTAGTTACTAAACAGTAAAATATAGTAACAAAGTAAAGCACCATACGATGGCTAACTTTTCGCAACAGCCTGTATCAGTTAATAAGTGACATAACTTCGAGCAAAACATACCGACTTTAATCTGATCCCTTCGCTAAATAAGTGTTTAAGCTGTTTATATGTACAGTTGCGTATTTGTTAATTTTATGTCTCTTTCCAACACGCTTTTAATGCGTTTTATGGTTCTTGTTCGACGTAAGATATCTTCATCGACTTCGCGTAAAGTGTGTATATATAAAGCCGGCTCCATATATAGGGTGACTGGTAATTAGTGACCGATACTTAAACACGTGATTGTACTCATGATAACAAACAACTTTCCCAAAGAAACATTTTTATACTCATTCACTTTTATCCCAATAACACAACAGCCATATGAAATTGTGCTCTGCTTACTCACTGTTGCACGGTATGATATAATGAGACAAAACGGCGTCACCCGGCTAACAGCTGATAGGTAACAAGAGCGCGCGCGAATTTCATACGGCTGTTGTGTGTGTGTCGACCGCTGTATCCGTACACCGTATCATTCGTCGTACTGTATCAAGCTCCGTATCTAGTTATGGACGCCTTTATTTAACTCCGTATCATACCTGTCGTATCCTGTGCCGTATCCGTATCTCCTTTTGATGATCGGACAAAAACCGACTCGAAATGGAACTGGCCGTATCGTGCTTTGTATCAGAGCGGCAAGATTGCGTATCATGATCACGTATCATCACCCGTCCAGATAGACGACCATGTAACGCGTCGGCGTTACGGATACTGTGATCGGATCGGGCAAATGATCATAATTATGTGGACCCAGCTTTATATGATTTGACAAACTGTTGCCCGCGACCTTCGTTCGCGTGAAATTATTATAAAAAGTATTACTTCCCTTTTTAAATAGGATTTTGTTACCATTTTAAACAGTTTAATTTTTGTTGCACGAAACCCTAATTCTTCTTCTAAAATAAAAGTAACTTTAGTGACTCCTTATAACATCAGCTATCTGCGAATAAAAGTGCCGTCAAAATCGGTCGATTACATGGGACTTACACATAACTGGCGAAATGTGGGTGTACTGTTAGGTACACCTTTGCTTAACCCTTCGTGGATTACAGCGTGATGTTATGTAATGTATCTAATATACCTAACACACCCATACACATATTTAGCAGTAGACAGACACATTTTAATGTCCGCCGTCCCGTCTGCAAACACCCCAGCATCACATAAAGGGAGCTCCACACAAAAAGCCCCCCTGTTTACATAGCTAATTGAATTCATTGTAGCACAAATGATGTTTAAAGTGCCACGTTTGTGCCGCGTTTGTGCTCGTTCTGAAGAATTATCTTTTTAAGCTCAAGATTAGACAAAAGGATTGTTTGATTGGATTAAAATATTGCGGGGGGTTGTAATAGATGATGTCTATGGGTTTGTAAGGGAGACTTGCGTTTTTTTTTGCACGATTTTTGCGACGTAACAGAATAACAAGATATCTTTTTTTATGTCATTTTAAATGATTGTTAAAATCACATCAAAATTCGTTACCCAGTTTTAAAGAACAACGTAGTTATACGGACAGATACGATGGGCGATTTGTTTTATACTTACTATGTAATAGATTGGACTTAAACTGTACTCACCCAAAACACTTCGTCATAATTATGGACAGCCTTTCGATTTTTTTATTGAAGAAACTAGAAAAATAGGGAAGAATGATATAAAGTCTTTGAACGGCGATGAAGCATTCATTACATACTGAGTTTCCTCCGTGTCGTAAAGTACGTTAAGCCGTTGGTCCCGGCTGTATTTTTTTTTTCTGGGACTAACCCGCCACATTATTCCCAAACCACTGTAACTCCTGAAAGCCAGAATAACAGTGGCGACCAACAGAAAAGCGCCGAGACAATGAAGCCTGACCAAGTCCCAGAGATACAATCTAACTGTTTAATCTCTTGGATCCCGCAACGTAATTAATCAGAAAAGAATAGCGGAGGAGTAGGAAACCCATAATTTCTACTTCCCTCCATACCAGCAGGAGACAGAACAAAACAAGGCCAATGGGCACCGGCTGTCATTTCTAGATAACCTTGACAGTCGTTACTGCTAGTCAGTGGCCCGAAAGTCTGACAACCAGTCTTATCAAGGGGTATCGTATTACCCAGTTCTAACTGGGTTGCGGAGGTCAGATAGGCAGTCGGTCCATGCATCCGGTGAGACTGGAAGACGACCCCAACATAGTTGGGAAAAGTCTAATGAGATGAGATGAACGGTGATGATGACAGTATACTTATCAATAGGTAGTGACGTCATTACTTTATTTGGAGGACGATTTTCTACTTTCAAGTGACGCTCTCTGTGTACATTCCTAATTGATTCCATTGTGGCACAAATTACGTTCAAAGAAACGTTGTGTGCTTTTCGCAAAGAATTTCTTCACAATAAAATACATTAATGTGTTAGCGAACATTTCTGTGTATTTTAAGACCAGACAAAGATGTTCATAAAGCGATTTTGGCGTACAGTCACAAGCACCAATATGTAAACACTTAACAACTTTTAAAAGTGTTTTTCTCGTACTGTTTTGATTAAAATTTCATGTTTTTACGAACATAGTATTCTGTAACTTTTTTTATGAAAAAGATCCTATCTTTAAGTTACAATAGTTATTTCTCGCGAAAATAAATAAATAAATTGATTTTAAATTTAGGAAAGTATAAACATATCGGTGCTCGTGACTGTCCATATCTGTACAGAACAGAAGGGGTACCTTCAACGTATCGTCACTTGGATTCAACATACAACAATAAATATGCCCTAGAACTGTCTCAATCCAAAAACAAACAATACATAAAACCTGTTCTGTCCAATACTAAAAGTAAACAAAACCAGTGAGTTTCAGTACGTTTACTAAGAAACACAATAACGCTGAAGTTTGGGCGATTGCCTGCGCCCGTATTGTTACACTTATTCGCTGTATATCATTGCCGTTTATACAATAAGATGTAAACTTTTTTATGTTAGGCGCTGTCCTAACATATAAAAATTCATTTATGAAGCACCAGCTTTGCCCGCGGCTTCGATCGCATTAATTTGAAATTTGACGATGTATTCGGTTGTTACTCTGCATGTAATAATATAATTCAATCATGACTCGAAAGACTCGTGGCGCCATCTATTATCATAAGAACGTTATTGTTGTTTTCCTCGGGAACAATACTTTTTTCGGATGAAAGGCACCGTAAGTGTCCGTTTCTGTGCACCTGACAAAGTATATGAAAAATTTTAGGATGATTGGTGCAATGGTTTAGGCGTGAAAAGGTAACAAACAAACTTACTTTCGAATTTATAAAACGATTCTGTCGAAACTTTCTGTATTGCCACCCAGAGTTGCCATTTTCAAATAAAGCTGAACTTCTAAAAGTTTAAAAGGAAGAACCTCTTTGAATTATAGGATTTGAATAATTCCGTCGCCGTCGACACGGCCTTTCGTCATAAAACGGACGGACGGTGAGCTAACCCATTACTCACTTTCCACAGGCCCGCGCCTACGGTGGCCTAACGGTGGCGGGAGTCACCACGTGGCCCCCTACGCCCGGGGCGTCTCCCGGATTGAACGAGGGCTGGATGCGAGAGATTGCCGCCGCATCTTCCTGCCATTGTCTCATGATACTTTGGGTCAGTGAGACAATAACATAAGTAATTCATCATGTGCCTAGCTTTTTTCCGGTCAGCTTCCAGTCTTACCGGATGTAGGATGTAGCTGAAAAGCAGTATTTTACATGGAGCGACTGCCTATCTGATCTCCACAACCCAGTTAGTACTGGGTAAAACGATACCCCTTGGGAAGACTGGTTGTCAGGCTTTTGAGCCACTGACTACCTGTAAAGACTATCATAGATCCCAGCCGGGACCAACGGCTTAACGTGCTTTCCGAGGCACGTAGGTGGTGACATGGTATGTAATGGGAGGAGACTTGGTAAGAAAGATAGTAATGTTTGGTAGTTATAACGAAGTACCCTCATTCCTTCTCCTAGATAATCTCCAAGACTTGGAAACCATGTTGTAACTTCGCCCCTCCGTCATACATATTCAAGGTCAAGACGGACATCGGAACGTGCGTTAGTGGACCCACCCTAATACTCCTAAATGTATATTTGATGAGGTCCTCAACAACTTTCAGAATAGGGTTGGCGAACATTTCAAAACTGGTTTTCCAATACATAACTTTTTTTTTTATCGGCTTGGAAATCATCAAATGACTCCTCCCGCTCTGGGCGGGGTGGAAGGGAGTGTCAGACTTGTACTGACTAAAACCCATCCATGTTCCTTCTTTGCCCTTTGTGTTCCAGGGCCGCGGTATCTCGTTCGAACAGTCCCGCAGCCCGCCAATACATACCTGCAAGTATTTTCGTTTCCAATAGCTAGCCGATGTTTATGTAAAGATAGGTAGGTAAACAGGTCCCAATTATTTTGACGGTTTATTGAATTGTGTGCTATTGAATGCAGATTGCAGACCTATTAATTTAGCTAACAAAATTGATGTTTTTTTCATAAATTTCGACGATCAACAGCCTTGTTCAGCAGCTGGGCAAATGGGAAGTCGGATTTTAATACGTTTTGAATAAATACCCAAATATCTCGAGCGACACTTTTGTGCCTACACAAGTGGAGATCGCTTTCAAAGTATTTTGTAGAAATTTCTAAAAAGACTCGCTATACGCTTAAAAATGAATTGTATTTCCATCGGCTTACATTTCAAAATTCATATTTGACTTTTACATCATCGTGGTCGCTTTTTTTCAGGCTTGCAATGTTCGTTTGTTTCTTTAGGTCGTTAAATTTAGCATACACGAAGAAAAATGACGTCACACCTATTTCAATATCGTTGTGACGTCATTTTTCTTCGTATTCTTCTCTGCAAACCGTTTTAATTAAAACCATTGCGTTACATAAAAAAGAACTAGTGCGCCATCTTTGGGAGTCCGCCATATTGAATATAGAATAACGTCACTTAGCTAACCATGCATTTTGCTTGCTTGCTTAGCTTGTTTTAAAAATGTTTATTTACTATAAGCTTGTTATTAAAAGTGTAGCCAGTATGAGACTGAACGGCGACTTGAAATTGAGTTGCATTTCAGTATTCAGAGATCAATATCACAAATTATTCAACCCAAAGTTGGTCAACCCTGTTTCTAAAGAATCCGCAGTCATTTAAGACAGTTTGTATTCACGACAGCTTCATGTTGGAGGGTGCAATGTGTTTTAAATTCGGGTTACAAATATATTTATGTAGATTTGTTTAGATTAACATGTCTTTCTAGACTATTGGGCGTTTTATGACTGGTCGAAATGGTTTGGGTGGATAGTGGTCGCCTGTTTTATTTAGGGGTTGAAGTTTTATTAAAGAACCTCGGGGTATCTTTGAGATCCTTATTAATTTCATAGGCGAAATACCGTCTTCTATGAAATGAAGATTCGATTTTCGCAATATGAGCCCTCCTTCATATTGCGAAATATCGAAATATCAGCCGCCAGCTGACTGAAAGGTTACCATTAACTTTTTTAATGATAAATAGGAACCCGGGTACGGGTATCTATACCGGGTACTATTAATTGATTACATGGCTAAAGTTCAAATAGAAAAGTTATTAAATGTCACTGTCTTTTATTTGAAAATACTATTAAGTACATTTTTCGGTTGACATTTTTCAATACTTCATTTTCGCAGGTTTAATAACCTTCAATTTGATAAACCTTCATACATGGTGTAAGGGACAGCCCTCCACTAACTGGCAGGATGCATTCAGCTCCTTATTTTGAAACATATTCCACCGGTTTTTTTTTTCAGTTACTACTTATACCTTTATTTAATGTAAAATTACATTCCCTGTACGCAGCACTCCGTTTATGTAAATAATACGGCTAAAAAAAAAATCCAACAATGGATGTTGAAATAATCTAACGAACGACGCGTGAAATCAGCTGTTCACTTCTTACCTACAGAGTTCATCAAAACTCGTCGTCGCGCTTGCCGTTAGCTACGTGTGTTTTGCCACTATAACGATACATTGCGTATGAAGAAATAAAACAAATCATAGGATTCCCATAACATTCTTGAAATAATTTCTTGTACCGGTCATCTTAGTATGATATACTGTATTCACCCCATCAGTTTGTGGAGGGCTGTCCATTACACCCTTTATAAACAACAAAAAAAACCTCCTCATTATAGCCTCGCATCAACGAGCCTTCGAGCCTTCCGTTTAGCAACAATGTGAGCGTATACACATTCCTCTGAGACAAGCATTCTCACGTCACCGGTTCACGCCGGCCTGACGGCGGTAGGCGTCACTCGTCAGGCGTCAGGCGTCATGCGTCAGGCCCACTTAGTGGTGACGAGGGAACAATGATACGACTTGATGGACGCAGCTTCCGAATGCTTCCGAACTTGACTTCGGGTTTAAGGAATTTATGCTCGCATAAAAGGACTTGAAACGCGAAAGATTCCGAGGATGAATGGATGTTTGTTACTCTTTCACGCGAAAACGGCTGGACGGATTTAATTTGGCACACAGATAGCTTATATCCTAGATTAACACATTGGATACTTTTTATCCACGTAACTGAGTCGCAAGCAAAAGCTAGTATTTCTTTAGTTGTTGCGTTTTAGCATGGTAATTATAGCACGGAATATTTATACGCTCTTGAGGCGATATATTACTGAGACTAGCATAATTATGAGTTATTAAACTCCAATCAATAGACCATCCATACATGGATTTAAAGATCTTTTTGTAGGTAACTCGTAAAATGATTGTGGTGCATCTTCAACAACAAAAAAGGGTCAGAAAAGAAACGCTATTAGACAGCTTTATAATAAAATCAGGGAAAAATGCGAATTTGGTTGACAATTAAATCACAACTGCCTTGAGGTCATAAGACGGAAAATGGCCACAGGGTGTGAATTTCTCGCTCTACTCTCTCTTCTTTCGATACGTACTGATGCAGTCCAGAACTTAGATATTTAGAACTTAAAATTTAAGCAATTAAGACAGCAAAAGAAATGTACACCAATTTCATTAAAATTTGGAAACAGTTTTTAGTATACGTTCAGTTATTATGTAAGGCACATGCATAGAGCAGATTGACATTGAAGTCTGACCGAAGACCGTCCATTCTATAAAGGTGCTATTATGAAGTGCCGTGAGCCATTGTGTATAAGTGAAAGACGTTTCAGGCGGTCCAAAGTGTGGGTATTCACACGTCTCGCGTCAGACGGCGGGTCGAGCCAACAATGAGAATATTTGATATATTTCAGGCTCCTTCACTTAACTCTGTAAACTTTAGAACGTACCTTTTTGATTGTATTTACTGTTGTGTTTATAGTAGCCAAAATGTATAGTGATATTAGTTTAGTGACAAAAGGTATTCGCGGTCGAACCCCCTTCGCTATATGTCGGCCATATTCGAGAGAATGCTGACAACGTGGATGCATCTGGAATACACCAGCTAAAGCAGACAATTAGATTTGTCAAAAAATACTCGGTCTATAACGCCCCATAGCTGTTTTCATAGGGTTCCCGAGTCAACAAAGAACCCTTATAGTTTCGCCATGTGCGTCCGTCTGTCCGCAGCTTAGCTCAAAGACTCTTTGTACCTATTACAAATAGAATATACAGATTAGTTACGCCGACAAAGTGGTGATATAAACTCTCGAAAAGTATTTTTTTTCGGTTATGTTGGATTCGGCTTCTTTGACCTCCACAACCCAGTTAATGCTGGATAATACGATACCCCTTGGTAAGACTGGTTGTCAGACTTTTTGGGCCACTGACTACCTAACGACTGTCAAAGATCTACAAATGACACCCGGGACCAACGGCTTAACGTTTCCGAGGCACGGAGGAAACTCGGTATGTAATGGGTGGTCACCCATCCACAGACCAACCTAGGCAAGCACGGCTTAACCTAAAGATCGACCCGAGCGGGCTGTTATTATTAAGCCACGAGCTCCTCACGGTTATTAGGTACATATACTGCCAATATAATTAATTTACATAATATCGCAATTAATAAACTCCTTGATGTTAGTTGACAAATAGCCGTAAATTAACCGATGTTAATCAGCTGATGGATTGTTTCCATCGTTAATTAATGGACTATTGTTATTGATACTGATTGGCTTTCGATTATGTGTGACTGTTGACGTGGGACGTGGGGATTTCAAAGGGTGTTTGTGCTTTTGATAATGGCATTACATGAAAGTGTATTGGTTTTGTAGCGGACCTAATTAAGTTACAAAACGAACGCTAGCGACATCTATGGCGCAAATGAAGAAGTAACATCAAAATCCTGAATCGCGATTAGTTTTCCGCGAGTTAAGACCTTAACATCTCAAGATGTGCACGTACTTGGGTGGCACATTCTGCATAGAACGATAGATATAATTTACTAACAAAACCGAAACCCAAAGGTTTGGTTTAGGTTTGGGTTTTGACCCAACGGTTAAGTAAAGGGTAAGTTCATTTTTTTGGGCTGCGGGACTGTTCGAATGAGATACCGCGGCCCTGGAACACAAAGGGCAAAGAAGGAACATGGGTTTTAGTCAGTAAAAGTCTGACACTCCGTCCCACTCCACCCAGAGCGGGAGGAGTTATTTGATGATTTCCCATCCGTACAAAAAAAGGGTATGCTTACCTATGTACCACTCTTGTATTTGAAAGATAAAAGTTTAAATTAATGTACATAATATTTTTTTGACGAAGGACGAAACTAAGGTTTTAAATCTTTGAAACCTACCTCTCTGTACTATTAGTTTCCTATTCAAGTAATTAAGTGTAACCTCGTCGTACCTAAATCAAAAAAAGATAAATTATTACGACGTTTTATGTATGTAATGAGTTTTCTTTCAGAAAAAACAATTATTTTTTATTGTAACTGGTATCAATTTACCTTAATTACATTGTCAGTTCTCAAAATTAAATAGTAGAATAATGAAATTTTTATTACAATTTCTTTTATTAAAAAGATAATAAAATCAAGATCTCGGAAAATAAATCTTTTCATCGTCTCTTTAATAAAACTTCCAACCGGGTATTATCTCTAGTGATCATATAAATACCGTATTTCTACAAAGGTTTTCGCCACTAGACGCCCGAGTACTGGCAACACCGCAGAACTTTCGGTATTACCACCATTATCTCGAATCGAATCATCTCGATTGCATCAAATTTATAACACCGCTGATCTTCGAAAAGTACCTAGTTTAACTTAAAACAGCTTTAATCTTAAGATTGGGATCTGTACCCAATGCTGGGAATGAATGAAAAGGTGGATTGCATTTTCTTTGTTAACCCTCCAAAATAAAGCCGACATTAACTCTTGGGCCCCGAGTATAAGAATATGTAATACGGCATGGGTCTGGTTATATTTCTTACAACATCAATTTAGGACTGATGCAGTAGGGCATTATAGAAAGAATTAAATATTAAACATATTTTTTAAACTTATACTGTCGCTTATATCTTACGTGTGAAGTGACAGTATAAGTTTAGTTCTAAACCGTGAAAGCTTAAAAAGTATTTATTAGTCTCGTACAGGACAAAACAAAAAAAAAACGGCAACACAAACAAAAAAACAAAATTACAATTAAAAAAGTAAATATCAGAAAAAATAAAACAAACGAAATTGGTCCTGTACGAGGCCAAAAGGCCGCTGTCTATTAGGGTAAGGTTCCACATTTTTATTCTTAATTTTAAGGGTAAAAAAATACTCTGCATTCATGTATGTGATGATGTAGCTATTATAACTAGTCTGCACAAAGAGACGAATTTATGAATCTAAAACCAAAACAAACGAGGACGAAAATTTTTGAAAACAGAAAAAAGTATTTATTTACGAACACCACGTAATAGCCAGGAATAATTTGAAAAAAAAAACACGCTCTATCCCGAAATAAAAGCGACGTGTTCCATTTATAAAAAATCACTGTCTCCAAAGGTCCCCTGTGAAAAATTATAACGCGCAGCTTACATTTTGTTGCCAGAGGAAAAAAATATGTTTTCCTTTGTGTTGGAGACGTAATATTTCAGGAGAATACGCCTGCCCGTCACACCAGGCGACTGCGAAATATTCGTCGGTTTAACCTAAAATACATTATTATTAAAATGTTAGAAATTGCATCGTATAATTTGACAGTGATGGTCGTACTATGAATTCTGTTGGGAGCGCGTGTAATAATGGAGAGAATTTTCTGGAAGGAGTTTTGAACGTTGCGAATTTAAACTGTTTTTATTTTTGGCATCGTGCATCGGTGAATAATGTGAATATAGGGTGTGCAAAGATGGAGATGTGTGGATATTCTGAAATAATGCCTCCGTTTAGAATGTAAGAAGCCGTTTCATTACAACGTTTGTAATGAAATTATAGAAACTGTACCAGGAACACAAAAATTACATATTATTGTAAACACAGTTTTCCGACTATTGTAAATCGACCTCTAGTTAGAAGCGCCATGGTAGTCCACGAAATTCATTTTTTTTTGCGTTTTTACAATCTGCCGGCCAGTGTCAGACTCTATGTCGAACAAAATACGATTCCCGACCGTAACACGTATGTATTTACAGAATTATAATCATTAAAATCATCCATACAATCCTCAAAGTTTATGTAAACCCATTGAATGACTATTTCACGAAAAAAACATTCAATGGGTTTGAATGAACTTAGAGGATTTTATTGATGATTTTAATGATTATAACTCAGTAAAGTCATATTTGTTACGGTCGCAAATCATATTTTAATCAACATACTCGTACAACCTGACACTGACCTGCAAATTGCAAAAAACGTAAGAAAATTTGAATTTCGCGGGCTGCCCTAGCGCTTCCATTTTAAAGGAAAATCAGAACCTTTAAAATCTCACTTTCTATTCCGTCTGCCGCAGAGTGTTTTTGAGTAGGTACAGACGCCAGCACATCGAGCTACCCGAAATTGACAAATTTTCCCAATCAACCTCGAACCTAACGCTTTAGCGATAAAGTTGAAAATCTATTAAAGAAATTTGACAGATTGTAGTAGCTTGATGTGCAAGGAGTCTGTACAAGGAGATCTCAAACAGTGCAAAATAGCAATTTGGCACTGTCTGAGACCTTCCACAAATAACCTAATCATCTCTAATTGCCCAACAAAATTACGTTTGGGTTCCCTAGAATCTCAAAACATTTCACACAATCCCCGTAGCAAATCATAAAAAATCACCGTAATTTTTCCATGACGTTGACTTTTTAAACAAATTGAATTCGTAACAAATCAAATAAGGCGTCCGTCGTGAGGCTCTCACAATGGACTCATTAATGAAATTAACCGACCTAATTATTCTTTTGACAAGAATAAAAGGAAAAACTGCGAGTCGTGACATTTGCCGGAGTTTCGTTAAATAGCTGATGTCTTTGCTTTGTTCCGAGGAGAATGGGAGGTCTCTATTAGTGAAGATATTACTACCGTATCCGATGAAGCCGCCATTATAAAGGCTTGCCCGTTAACACAGGTCCAAAGAAATTATTTAAAAACCTCTGTGCAGGGCTTAACTGCCCGTCATTTCCAAGTAGTTTCAACGACTAGGTATTCATTGTTCAGGAGCTTGATCTTTTATGGAGATACTAGCTTATCCCCGCGGCTTCATCGGCCCATCTATGTGCCAAATTTCATCCAAATCTGTTCAGAAGTTTTTGCGTGAAAGAGTTACAAACATTCATCCATCTACCCTAATAAACTTTCGCATTTATAATATTGGTAAGAAGTAAGATTTAGCCGACCTAAGTTTTATTTTTCTGTCTCCTTCTCGTGTATTTTTTATGTTCTCTCTGTGTCTGTCTCAGTCAATTTAAAATCTGTCTGTCTAACTTTGCCCAAAGAGAAAATATTTAATGAACAAACAGGTTTCGATCGTTAACATCCAAAAGATTTTTCCGGCAGAGTGTTTTAAATTGTAACCAAGCTTTTTAGTTTTTGACACATTTCAATCTATATTCAATACCTTACTCCCTATTACAAAATACCACCATAGCTCATCAATCCATAAACAACGAAAATGACGTCGGCGGGCGTGTCCACTGTACATGTCTGCTCCGTTCAGTTCGGCGTATAATGGTTTTGATATATCGAGGAGAGGCGTCCGCCCGTCCGCCCGTCCGCCCGTCCGCCCGTCCTCGTCCGTGCCTCACAAAGGGCCTCAATTCATTGCCTGCCTGTGACAAACCCACGGAGTGTGGCCGCCGATGTGTGGACCTACAAGGGTGTATAAGTAGCACTATCAAGTGTCCATGCTGTGGAGTTTTGGAGACAGAATATTTGAAAATGTAATTGGAAATTTTGATGTGAGCACAGAATGCTTTCATTTTGAGCAAGCATTTACGACGTTGTTGATAATTATGCGTGTAGAAGTGCTTTTCATGACTGTGAGATAACAAAGGTATAGTTTACAAATGGATATTTGATGCGTGGCCTAACTCTTGGTTTTTAGGGTTCCTTACCAGAAGGGTGACGAACGATTCTGTCAGCGGGCTGTATCTCATGAACCGTAATAAGAAGACTTTTGAAATTTTCACAGAATGTGGATTTCTGTTGCCGCTATAACAGCAAACAATAAAAATAACTTAAACATCAAAGGGGCTCCCCTACTACGATGGTACGGAACCTTCATGCGACTCGCACTGTGTCGGTTTTCGATACTACTTCCACAGACATATTTACAAGTTTATGCTCAGCATCAGCGCTTTTCTTTGAGTGTCATAAAAAACCATGTGGGGTTATATCCGCGCTAGTTAGATTGCGTGGTCCGTATTGCCATCTTATGCTTCTGAATGACAACCCAACATGATCGGACGGTCTCTTCTAGAAATAGGTGTAATTTTCGTTGTCGCTACGTGGAATACGGCGTAATTCGTCAGTTATTTTTATTTAAATAAGTATTAATATGTCTTTTACGACACTTATTGGTATTTAAATAAGTATAAATTCAACTCAACTCAAAGCATTTATTTCAAATAGATCCGTGACAGGCACTTTTGCATAGTCAAAAATAAGCTACCTACAGTCCCGCCACAGGCATAATAACTGTGAATGGACTGTAGTTGCCCATTTGAAAATAGTAGATCTCATTGAGAAGAATGGGTAAGGAACTCCATGGACACTCTTTTCAAATCAATAATATGTCTCCTACGACACTATTTTTGGGTTAAAGGCATGAAAACACCACAATCATACAAGCATATTGTCCGTAAACAGTCTTAAGCGTAGTATCCCTACGACAAACAGTATCTGTACATAGTAAGCGGTCTAATCTGGCAGTTTACTCGCATCGACATAGTTCGTGAATTACCGCGTTCCCGTCCCGTTCCCGGGATTATCCACACGTGAATCCCGGGATGTTAATTATTAATTTATACACTATGTCCCTTTTGTTACGGTCATTATTTATGTATAAGGAAACCTCCTTAGGTTAGTAGGTGGGCAGACCGCATGGAAATCTTACGAGGCCTGATAGTTTGGTAATGTTGGAATTGAATCTATTGGTAATTATGCAGAATTTATTATAATAGTAGGTAGGTAAATTTATAGGACTGTCTCGTTGGTCTAGTGGTCGCAATCGCGACTGCTGAGGTCCTAGGTTCGATTCCCGGGTCGGGCAAATTGTTAGTGTTAGTGTATTTCCATCAGGAATTTTTCAGTAGCAGCCATAGAGTTGAGTTGTGCCCGGTTGATGGCAGTCGTTAGGTAGTCATTGGCCCAAAAGTCTGACAACCAGTCTTACCAAGGGGTATCGTATTACCCAGTACTAACTGGGTTGTGGAGGTCTGATGGGCAGTCGCTCCATGTAAAATACTGGTATTCAGCTGCATCCGGTTAAGACTGGAAGCCGACCCCAATATAGTTGGGAAAAGGCTAGGCAGCTGATGATGATGGCAATAGGCTCGCCCCCTGTTACATGGGACTTAAACGTAACTGGCGAAATGTGGATGTTTTATTATTAGGTATACCTCTGCCTAACTCTTTGATGATTACAGGCGTGATGTTATGTTATGTAGGTATGTGTACATGTATTATATGTATATGACTTGAAACAGATCAGGGATGGTGGTAGTTTGTAAGTGAACACATTTGTTTATTTGGCGAAATGTCGAAATGCATCCAAGGCAATTTCCGGTTTGACATAAAATTATCATTATTAAATATTTTTAACTAGCTATCTATAATGTATTTATTTTATTTTGTATTCCAATTAAACCAAATGCGTCTGATTTAAAATAATTGTGCTGATAAAATGGTAATGCATTTAATTTAAATACGATACAAATATCATTATGCTGTAATTAATTTCCATTATCAACAAAACCCGGAAACTAATTAAAAACAAACCGAAAAATAAATCAATTAAATTAACAATACAATTTACAAAATAAAACACCCGTGACGTTAATGTAAACAGAGACAATCCACAAAAGAGTGCTGGGACACGCCCGCGCAATCCCGGAATGTGTCCCCTGACAATATCACTCGTATAACGTGTCATATTATTTCAACCCGGGACGTTTTATTCGTAAATGATTTGCGAGTAATGTCCCGGTCTCCCGGGATAGGATGGCATGGAACGACACTAATAAAATTTAATTTAAATCGTTCGTTGTACATAATTTTTGTATTAATTTTTTAATTTATTTATTTGGTTTGGTATTGTAACTCGTTTGGGAAATGATTTCAAAAGAAGGCTGGCGAAATTGGACCCAAAGAATTTAAAAATTAACGAAGCTCCATTCAAGCGTAAATATAAAATAATTATAACTACAATTTTATGAGATATTTATTTAAAAAATACTGAGTTTTTAGGACACGGGAATATTCATCCATTCACTATAAATAAAGTGCGTCCTGAGATTTTTAAATCAGCATAACATGATTAATATTTTTAAACGAAAGAGAGCAATGAACTTGCACCGTAACATTGTCAACAAACAAACAGTAAGACTCCTCTCCTATAAGTATGGATTTAAAAACCGATCGTAAAATAATATTCGTACAAAATGCATTTTCTATTCGAGTGTTATTCCATTTCAAACTAACTATTTTGTTAGTACCTAGACCGGGAGACACTCGCGCGTGACGCACAAGTTCAACCAAAACCACTAAAGTTCTCAAAACATTATACTTTTATCTCCTCTGAACTTGCCAGTAGTATCGGCAATGAAACAATGATAAACATAAACAAACGGATATTTCCTCGACGCCAGTAATCGTTGCATTTTATTGTGTCTACCGCGAAAGATCCAAATCGTTCTTTGTTTAGCAACTTGGCCCATCAAATGTCGCTAATCCAAATAGTTGCCAGCTCCCGGACTATTTGTTACTACTACGGTATACTTTGACAGGGGTGGTGAACCTTTGCGTACCGATAGGTTTTATATAAACTAGTAAAAATATTATGAGCTATTGGTCGATGATACACTTTTCCTCAAAAGGAAGCTCATGGATACATGCAGGATGCATGTATCCATAAGCCCACCCTCACCTATGGAGCGCAAACGTGGTCATTAACGAAGCGTCAGAAATCCGCACTCGGGGTCTGCCAGCGACCCATGGAATGAAGTATACTAGGAGCCATAATTTCTGACCGTATACGGAACAGTATACTCACTGCCGCCAAATTAAAATGGAACTATACAGGCCACATCTGCCACATGTCGCATCAAAATTGGGCCAAAGTGGCAAAAGATTTGGTTCCGATCAACAGAACCCGGCGATGCGGTAGGCCTAGAAGGAGATGGCATGACGAGCTGGACTCTTATCAAAAGGATTGGGCCCAAATATCCAAAGACAGAGATAAATGGAAAGAGGGAAGGGAGGCCTTTGCCCTGCAGTAGGACACATCAGGCTCATAATAATATAATAATAGTAGTAAAAAATATAGTAGTTTAAAGGCACTGGTTTAAACTCAATCATATTTATTAAAACCAAACATACATTAGAGTAAATTCACAATGCGTTGGAGAAATATGTTACGTCACGACTTAGAGTCGCGGAGGATCGCTCAAGCTACGTCCGTTCCCGTTGGCGATCGGGCTATTCCACCTCGTCGCCCGTGTCGCCTCCCTGTGCCAGCGGCTCAGGTGCGCGGGCGGCGGAGGAAGGGGCGCGCACTGTATGGCACTGTGATTGCGTAGCAACAACATGACCGCACTTACTGTGGCCATAGAAAACCCCGTGCTATATCCTCCCCCTCTAGCCTAACTAAGTGCCCTCGCAGTTGGGCTAGTCCAAATACCTGCGTGGCCTGCCACGACGACGCTTCTCCCGAATGGGTGGCTCTACCTGACCGGTGAAAGGCGTGAGGTGCGAAACATGGTATTTTCCTACGTTCCTACCACTCTGTATGTTCTCCAGACCGTAAGTGGTTGGGCTGCTAATTTTCCCGATTTTGGATGGGCCGTCACGTCGTGCGATAAACTTCGCGGTCTGCCCGCGGGATTCGTCATTAGGTCCCTGCGTTTTCAGCAAAACTAGGTCACCTACCTTGCACTCTGGTGACGGCCTCCTCTTTTGATCAGCATTCTCCTTCTGGCCGGCCTGCTCCTTCTCGTGAGTGTCCCTGTATAATATACCGTCGGAAATAGTATACCCGCGGTCGGACCAAGGCCTCCCCCTAGAGGGTTCGTCGGACTCCATATCTTCAATAATTTTACCAACCTCTCGGTCCAATAACTGATTACTGCGGATATCACCACTGTTCCTCTTCGGTATATCAACGACCGTCATGCAAAGGTCACACTCATTCTGGTCCTCTGAACAAAAAGGTCGCGACAGCGTATCTGCAACCACGTTCGAGCGACCGGGAATGTACTCGATGCTAAGGTCGAACTCTTGCAATGTGAGGGCCCATCTGGCCAGCCTGCCACTAGGTGACCTTTGACTCATCAGCCACCGCAAGGGCTGGTGGTCTGTCCTAACTGTGACCTTCGCGGTTTCTACATAACCGCGGAACTTACCGAGTGCCCACACGACGGCGAGAGCTTCCCGCTCGGTCGTGGAGTAGTTCCTCTCGGCGCTAGTGAGGAGTCGACTTGCGTACTCAATTGGCCTCTCGTCGTGTCCCTCCCCCTGCATAAGAACAGCTCCAAGGCAATAAGCGCTGCTGTCAGTGCAAAGGACGAAGGGTTTAGACTCATCCGCCTGACAGAGGATGGGAGCGGATACGAGGAGAACCTTTATGCGTTCAAACGCCTCCTGTTGCTCGACGTCCCATCGCCAAACACTCGACTTCTTCAGGAGGTTAGTAAGGGGCCTCGCGACTTCTGCATAATTACTAATGAAGCGTCGATACCAACTCGACGTCTGTAAAAAGCACTTTAAGTGTTTCACGTTCTGAGGGGCGGCCATATTGTCGATGGCTGCTGTCTTGTCTGGACCTACCTTTATACGATGCGTGGCGAACTCCGTCGCCGGGCCATCGCGTGCGAACTGCGACGCGCGATGTTCAATAAAAGCACTAAGTTTGCGCCGCTCCTCGTGGTCTAACATCGTACCTTCGTCAGGGCGCAACGACAACTTAGTAGATGCGGCGCACAGCAGGCCCGCGTCAGTAGGATTCAGCGTGTAAGTGTAAACAAAATCATAACAATGTCCCGGACTATCCGAGAACGACCACTTGCGTCGGGCGACGTCTATTACCATGCCAGCCCGCGCCAGGAAATCTACACCTAACAGCGTCCTAATATTGTCACCAGGTAATACTAAAAACTGACACATTACCCTGCGACCTTTAATTATAATATCTACCTCGGCTGACAACAGGTCTCTCCACCCTTGTGTACCGTCAGCTAGGCGTACAAAACGTTTGGTTTCGCTAAATCTACTTCCTGAATCTACTAGCAGTTGGTGTAAAAGAGGGCTCGCAATACTATGTGTAGCGCCGGTATCTACAATAGCCACACCGTTACGGCCCATAACACTAATATTTATCATTGGGTGCTGTTCGCGCGCACTCATATTCGTTATTTGAACGCACGAATCAGTGTCACTCGAGCCAATGTTATTGTTACAACTATCGTCACGACAACAAAAATCTACATCAACAGTGTTGAAAGATGTTTTCTCGTCTGGTTTCGATAATGTTTTCACGCAAACATCACATTTCGACCTCACGACGCCTTGTTTACCACAACCATAACAACGTAACTCCTTAGCCGTAGCATCGCTATTATTTTTATTAGTGGTCGCCTTATCACGGTTACGACACTCATTACTAACATGCCCAAATAACTTGCAATAACTACAACGGGGTCTATGTCTGTTGTTGCTACGCAGCGCCGTGTCACTCGTGGTAGTCGAACTCGACTTCGATGTCGATTGTGTGAGATTACGGTCGGTAGTAGTCACCGCCAATGTTTTGGTTTGCGGAGTCGTATTACTACTTGTAACCGAATTTGGTACCTTAAGCGCTTTGTATGTATCCTCCGCAATCCTTACCTTATACAATAGGTCATCTAAATTACGTATACAATCACGCGGCACTCGTTTTATTACACGTCGGTGCAGTAATCCGTAACAAACGTCTACCTGCACTACTTCGTCGAGTTTGTACGGTAATTTGGCAATTAATGCTCGCACTTTACACAAAAACACTTCCGCACGTTCTTCTTCTCGTTGTTCCGTAGCGGAGATTTGTCGTAAGACTTGATACGCGGGCTGCACGATGCCGTAGGTTGCGCGTAGTCGCGCGATCGCGTCTGACCACGTGATCGCCGAAGCCTTGACGCCGCGCCACCATACTGCGGCTTCACCTTCCAGCAGCATCGGCAATCCTCGGAGGGCGTGCTCGTCGCTAACGGCGGCGCACTCCTTGTAGACCTCTACGGCGTCCAGGAATGCTTCCAGGACCTCAGCGTCCTGGGAGGCCCCGTCGAATCTCGACGTGCATCCGGTAAAATTGGCAGCAGCACGTGATGTGGCTGCAGCAGGACTCTCGCTGGTTGGCGCGATCCCGACTGGGGTGGAGGCCCTGAATTCGCCATTGGTTGACATCAGCGAGTTAATGAGGCTTCTATTGGCTTCCACTTGCGCACGCGTAATTGTCTCAATCAGCGTGGATAGGAAGTCTGCTGGAATCTGGGGAGCTGGTTGCTGTGTCGACCTCGGGCCGGCGCTTGCGGTTTCGTCCGCGAGGCCGCGCTCGACGACACTCTCCTCATCTTCGGTGAGCGTGACGTTGCCCTCATCCTCTCCTCGTTGTTGACGGAGCGCTTCTCCTCTCCTCGTTGTCGGCATCTTCACACTCGTGATGACAACGGTAAGGTCGAATGTCCGTGCTTATTCCTAACAAGGTGAGTAGGTATACACTTTTAGTCACGTAGGCACCGGATCACAGTTCGTAACGGTTCGAGCCACTAGTTTGGGCGCCAGTTTAATGGCACTCCTTCAAACTCAATCATATTTATTAAAACCAAACATACATTAGAGTAAATTCACAATGCGTTGGAGAAATATGTTACGTCACGACTTAGAGTCGCGGAGGATCGCTCAAGCTACGTCCGTTCCCGTTGGCGATCGGGCTATTCCACCTCGTCGCCCGTGTCGCCTCCCTGTGCCAGCGGCTCAGGTGCGCGGGCGGCGGAGGAAGGGGCGCGCACTGTATGGCACTGTGATTGCGTAGCAACAACATGACCGCACTTACTGTGGCCATAGAAAACCCCGTGCTATAGTAGTTTATTAGATTTTTTATATTTGCACAAGTTTAACTTCGCCAGATTTGGGAATCGAACTGTTGACCTCATCCTTAGCAGTAGCAGTTGCGACTACTAGATCAACGAGACCATGGATCAATAGATTATGAAACACTGCCAATGTAAACCAATCGCAGTGCACTGCTAACCATAGGCAGCCAAGTGCTCAAGTCGCGCCACAACACCCCTTCCCCAGCCTTACCATGGAGCCTTTTCATGGCAGGCATCCTTTAGGTTCCCCATCCCTGTTCTATGATAAAGTTTTGATTAAGTTTCACACAAATGAACATAGTTTTTCCGTCTGTTTATCGCCGTATGGATGGGGAAGAGAAAAATTGCTGTTGCGAGTTCGGCACTCCATTTAGATATAATCAGTTGTTCTGCGAAGTTGCGAATGTAGACGATTTGTCTTTTTAAGTTACTGTCTTGGAGTTTTTGGAACATTTTCTCTTGATCAGTGTGAACTGCTTATTAATAAACAGCTCATGTTATGTAAACATATAGAACCAACCCAGGCACACCAATGCTCTCAAAATGGTGACACCAAACATCGTGAAAATGTGCCAGAACCGAATAGACTATTTACATAAACTTATACTGTCACTTACGGGATATCTTGCGTGATTATAAATTATATTTCGACGCTGTTGCAAGCGCCTTGATCGCTCATGATGCGTGATTGATCATGGCGCTTGCAACAACATCGAAATATCGGGGGCTCAAAATAATTCATAATCACGGAAGATATCCCGTAAGTGACAGTACAAGTTTAGTTTTAAGCCGTGAGAGCTTAAAGCAGTCTTTGACATTTGCCAAACTGCCCAGGGTAGTCGTGCGTTGAAGTAGCGCTGCTACTCGTGCGTTGAAGTGTCGCTACTCGTGGACGCCATTTGAATGCACCCCACTTTCAGGGTGATGTTTGTAAATGCTTTCAAAAGTAAATTCGAGATTTTGAAATCCCCTGTTTAAATCTTCTTCTCTCGTGTCTATGACACGTACCTAATAGTACCTAAGTAACTGCCATTTAAGTATGTCGCCACAGAAACAGCGCTTTCGTATTACGAAGTACTTCTCGTCGATCGTCCTCACAAGTGCACCCATAATTAGACCTGAACCGTGTGTGATTTGGAATGAAATATCGAAACCACCTAATTTATGCAAATTATCTTCATTTCGGCTATAGTTTGGTGTGGGATAAGAGAATTTTGAGTAAAACTCGACTTGTTTCTTTGTTTTCTTTCAAGGCCAGTTTCCAATCTTCAAATTCTTCATAAATTTTGAACCACAAATGTTCAAAATCTTGTCGACACGATCGGTTCATGTTTTGCGTTCAGAATCCGTGTGAAGCGTTCGGTAGCCCGCGTGCCGGGGGCTACAGCTCGCCACAATCGTACCCACGTAGGGTTGTCCCTTGTGTTCATGTAGCTTTTGTTGTAAGAATATTGTACCAGAATTTGTTCGCTCATTTGAGTAAGAGATTTGTGGGTTCGAAGTGGTTGGTTGCTGCAGGCTGTTGGTTGTCATCGATTAGTGAGGTTATCTTGAGAGATGGACGATTAAGTACTAATTCTGTAGTGTATAAAATATGGTGAAAACTATGAAAGTTATGAACTGATAAGCACTGACTCTTTCGTATGGCACGAGTGGTTCTTCTTCATGTCGCTGACTGACAGTATTTTAACATTTTGTTTGTTCAAAACTTTGCGTCTTTCACGACACGTCGGTAATACCGCAGAAGTGTTTAAAGGAAACTGGGCACTATAGGAGGTAGAAAATAGTTTGCGAGCTCCACATCCACACACACTATAGTCACCACAAGTAGACAAACCAGTAGCAAAAAATGAACTTCATTAAAAAGTTTACCCCATTCATATAAAACGATATAACTATTTGATCGAGCGCAGTTTTAAATTATAAAAATAATGCATATAGGGTGTAAACGGACCCTTCACGAAGCCGTCAACCAAGCATTATGTATATCAAACTATGTAACCCCACGCAAAAATTATTGCTGGAAAGCGAATTTTTTTTGGGGTGGAGAATTACGTTTTACGGTACAAAATATCGTATTGATGGATGCTTTGAATAGTAAACGGGTCATGGAGGTAATTAAAGAAAAGTTATAACCTTAAAAACTAGTATTTAAAAAAACATATTGTGAAAAAGATGGAACTTTGACCTCCAATATCTCCATAACTAGATAGTTCCCAGGTATAGGTCCAGAGCGAGGCTCAGGGGAGACCTCTGTATAGCCGCCCCAGGGATGTGCCTTTACAGGCGTTGCACAGAGGACAGGTCAGGTCTTTTAAGAGGAAACGGTGCCTCCTTTCATGTGCGGATGGTGACCACCGGGGTGGTTTTAGTGCGGTAAAAATTCCACACTCCCCGGTCTTATCCCCAAAGACCGGTCGCCTTTTGAAGGTTTCCCCCGAAAACAAAAAAAAACAATTTAAAAAAAAATTCGCAATGACGATGACGGGGAGAACAAGTGCCTTTCGGCTTCGTTAAGGGTCACCCTTTAGATAGAAATTCGTAAATTCCGAATCATGCCGAATCGGCCCTCATATAGCTATAGAGCAATGGTTAACCCTACCGCCGCTATCTACAGTCAAAACAGTTAGAAACTTGAGCAATTACAGTCTAACAGATGTTTTGCTATCAATCCTCGATTTGATATCAAACTTGCCGCTGTTACAATGTTGTTTTTACATGAAACTTCAGTTATTGTTATTGGTTAACTTTGATTGATTTTACAATAATTTGTGGGGAGATGGTTTATACCGAATGGGCTCTACGTGTTTATTTGACCGTTTTAATTATGGTAGATGAAAATGAACTTTCAAGACTTGTGCTTGACTTCCAACTGGAATGCTTCTTGCTAGTCCAGTTTTATTATATTTTGATAATATGAATTAATTGGACAGCATCATGCTGAGTGGTAACCTGCATGATGCTGGTTATGATGATGCTCAGTCACGACGTGCAAGCTGTTAACTATTATTTTCTTTGTTATGTTAATGTTATGTTTTTTTCCTGTTGTATTTATTATATTTGTTGTGCTAATGATTTATTTAACTTATTTTGTTTGTATGCATGTCATGTCCCTGCGACAAATAAATATTTTTTCTTTCTTTCTTTCTTTCTTAATTGACACACAAACTAAGGCACCTGGTTCCGCCTTTATCTACCTTTTTCAACACTGGATGCACAGATTCGCTAGATGTGGACGGAGTGAAGGGAAGCCTAGGAGTAGGACAGAACAGATAAGGAAAAAAAATGTTATGGTAATTAGCGTCTACCCGCCATTTTGCCAGCGTGAAAAAGCATTCTATGGCACTCGACAATAGTGTAGCTTCCTGTCAGTGAGAGAATTTTTGAAATCGGATTAATAGTTTCAGAGATTATCTCCTCACTTTACTACTTTATAATCCTTATCCTTACTAATATTATAAATGCGAAAGAAAGTTTGTTTGTTTGTTACCTATTCACGCCTAAACCACTGAACCGATCATCCTGAAAGTTTGCATATAGGTTATCAAGTGTACAGAAGCGGACATAGGGTACCTTTCATCCCGAAAAAAAATACTGTTCCCGGGAAAACAACAATAACGTTTTTAATAGATGACGTCACGTGTCTTTCGAATCATGATTGAATTATATTATTACAAGCAGAGTACAACCCGGATTGATTGTCAAATTCTAAATTAACGCGAGCAAAGCCGCGGACAAAAGCCATTATTAGTATACATTCTAATACTGGTATTTAAAGAGTATATCTTAATTACAACTGTGTCTAGATACATTTCATAACCTAATCAGGAAAGAATCCTTATCCTATCTACTCACATAGTACTTCTCAAAACCCCACTGAGCTATTTCAAGCTCCATAAGCCATAAAACCCGAACCTCCCACTCCCACACAGACCACCGTGCCTGCTCGCGTGATGATCATCATCTCCGATAAACAACAACCATCTCCTTTAATTGGACGCCAGCCATTGTCACTCTTTTGTTTCCAAACGATTTCTATCTGTAGTTAATTTATTGCTCAGTAGTTGATGCTTGTTAGTGAAAGGGTTCAGTTTTTTTGTTGTTTAAGTTTTCGTTGGATTAAGATGGTGATACGGAAGGAGTGGGGTATCTTTTTGGGTTATCTGTTTGGTGATAATGGGGGTTGTGACAACAAGTCTGTAACAAGTTAAAAAAATTGATAAGAACGTAGTAGTAGGAGATAAACATAAAATACAACACCCCGTCAGTACTGCCGCGCTAAGCATAAGAGCAGTAATTATGTTTTGCATAGTTTTGAGTAATTGACTCAAAACTATGCAACCTACTGCGTGCAAAATTTTCGTTACAATTTTGTTTCTAAGTTATATTAATTGTGATGATTGAAACGTGTAGCCCAAATAAAGCGCTTTTATATTCTTCACTCAATATTAGAATAGTTTTAAATGACGAAAATCCTTTTATATCTAGTATTACTTGAAGCAACTGAAAGTGATCCTTAACGAAATTTACCTGTTCCCGATAAGCTATTAAAACAGCTGTCAGCACATCTGGTAGAGCTCGTTGCGCTGATTCAGGATCAATAATTAAGGCATTTTGTCTAAAATTGCACTTAGGTACTGCTGATATCGCTAGCGCGGCAGAGTAATCCCCGAAGGGTAGTGCAGAGGTGTAGGTACGTATAATACACCGGCATTTAGCCAGTTATGTTTAAGTCTCATGTAACATGCATGAGGCGAATCTGTTGGCCGTCAACCAGGCACACTAACAGGCTCCAAGCTGCTACTGAGGAATTCCTGTTGGAAAACCCAATAACATATTGCCCGACCCGGGAATCGAATTAGACTGCTGGTGTGTGACCACTAGACGGGACGATCGGGAACCTGTTAAAACCTCCACGGTTGAGGTCACATTTGAAATATCGGGAGAACGGTGACGCGTCGCCGATTAATGACGATGCGTCACGTACTTACGTCGTCTTCCTATGGCGGGCTTTACGTGCCTAAGCACGGAAAAACTCGGAATAATGATCGGTCGCCTATCCACAGATCAACCCAGGCAAGCCCGGCTTAATCCGAGGGTATCCGAAGGTTGATCTGAGTGTCTTTATTTAGCCACGAGAAACGGAACGTGACTGATGCAAAAAAATATCTGGCTGGTCATAAAATCTTTTCTGGAGAAAAGATTTTATGCTTGACATGTTCTAAGTGGAAACAGGGCAGGGAGGCCCTTGCCCTTTAGTGGGACACCAATGGCTAAAAGTAATAATAAAAATTGACATCCTCTCCAAAGAACAAGCAAGAAATGGCGGACCAAATAACGATTCCAGTTGTTCTTCGTTTGAAAAGTAATTACAACCATCCGTCCCATCGTATATGGTTTACATCCCACGTCGGATTGTGCGAGCCCGTGCAGCGGGGAGCGGCATCCCGTTGAGTAATGACGTCACAACAACCCTGGTGACGCGGACACAAACATGAGCACGATTATGACGTATGAAACGCGTGATAAGTTATGATCGTTATGATATTGTTTTTGTACGTTTTTATGGTGGGATTTACTGGGTTATTGTAAATTCGTCACATTTTGTAAACTCCATACATTGAAAGTGTATTCGTCACATGCATAAAAAATATGTGTAAATTCGTCACAACTCTGCATAGGTACATATTTTTTGCATAAAGTACTGGTAGAAAACAAAGTTATTGATTTTTAGCGCTCGAAATGAAAATGATTTCTAAAATCTTTCTTTTCTCTCCTGCGCTCCTGCACATGCTATCACGCGCTCGCTCGCTCGCTCGCTGTATCTATCTCTTTCTAGCCGTACCGGTCAATGCATCAGTCAGTCCAGTCATCCAGTGACTCACTTGACCTTGTCGATGCGCGTGTGGTGTTCTCAATGACTATAATAATATTATAGTTTTCTTTGGGTGTTCTGTTGCAAATATGATATGCTACAGCCAGTTTCTTCATCAACAACTAAAGTTAACAGTAAAAGTATTAACCTTTACTTGACAATTGCTGATATTATAGCAAATGTGTTTCTTCATCCAAGAAAGAGCTAAACTATGAGAATACAGCTGATAGAGATTTTTGACTAAACTGGGACGAAGACGAAGACGGGAGATGATTCTTTATCGTGAGGTTAGTGCCTAACCTGGTGTCAGAATTTTTATGCCAACCATGGGTCTCTGACTTGGCTTTTCATGCCATCGAGAAATATCTCTCAAGCATGCTGGTTCCCTCACGATTTTTTCCTTTACCGAAGCAAGAGATAATTATACAATACGCACATTAATCCGAAAAATCAAAAGTGCGTGACTTGGGTTCGAACTGGAGATCTTTGACTTGGCAGTCCAACGGTCACACCACTAGGCTAGCTATCACTGCTTGCAAAGGAGATGATGATTTCATATTTATGCATATTGGCTGACGTTTACTTGCATTTCTGCAATTGTTGGCTTATTAGCTTTTATAAAGTGAACGTAATAAGAGCAGTCAGGATTAAAGTTCTACGTCATTTAAGCTGCGCTGCATACGAAAGTAAAGACGCCTGCAACGTTTGGTGCATTTAAAGTATCAGACTTTGAAGTAAGACGTTGCTGAAAGTGACTTAGTTTAACAAGAAGGAGTTAACAGTTCACTTACATTGTTTGGAATGGACTTAAAACGTATAAGTTGAACATGTTTTTTAATATTTAAATATCAATGCACGTACAGGATCAACATCGTCTCAAGATGTTTGGGATTTGTCTATGAAACATACTGCAACCACACTTATAAGTACCATAACAGTATCGGATCGATATAACTAGTAAAATGAGTTGAGGTTATTGCGATCAAGTGCAGGGCTCATCGTGAATACGTCTAATACAGTTCTTCTTGTTCGACGGGGTCACACAAGGTTGTAAGATAACTTACGACATGATACATCTTTTTGGCAATAGGCTCGCCCGTTATTACAAGGAACTTAAGTAACTAGTAGTAGTAGTAGTAGTAGGAACGTAATAACTTAAGTATTGGTACACCGCCTAACCCTGCGGATATAATAGGTACATGTTATGTTGTGCAATACATATCTCACGAACGGGGATAAACTTGCACTCGCCGTCCAGCAGAAGCCAATTATGAAATCCATCAGCGTATTGCATTCAAATCTATCCAGTTAATCTGGAAAGGGTTGAGGGTAGCGCCATCTGCAGCCTGATAAACAGATCACGTCACACTAGTTCACAGGAATCCTGCTGATCTTGTTAACACTGATGCGTCCGGCGAAGGTTTGGGTGGGTATTTTTGCTACTAGGTGCAATCGTCCGCCGCCGGCGCACCGTCCGTCCGCCTGCATTAAAAGCTAACGTCAAGTCGAATTAAACGATTAATCCGTATACAGAGGTGTGTATTTCACGCGATATCCATGTCACAGTTAAAATTGTAAGTTAGTCATAACTACTTTTGACCGGCTAAAACTATTTTACGAATTGCGAACATTACCTTAGAACTTATACTGTCACTTACGGGATGTCTTCTCTGATTGTTTATTTTGCGTTCCCGATATCATGTCAACCCGCGATCATGGCGCTTGCAACAGCGTCGAAAAATCGGGCTCAAAATAATGAACAATCACGGAAGATATCCCGTAAGTGACAGTATAAGTTTAGTTGTAAACCGTGAAAGCTTAAAACAGTGTTTGATTACCTTAGAAACTTATTAGGTTTTTTTATAACCCTTTTAGAAATAAAAATCGAAGAGTTTCTGGATAAAGGCGGTTTGTCAACAACAGGTTATAGAGAAATTGCGTTTTGACCGCAAAATTTCAAGTATAAGTTGACCGGCCTTCCTCTCCTCGGTTCACGTTACCGCAAAATTAACCAGGAACATTCTTTCTTCCTCACTGGGCGATTTTAAGGTACCGTTTTTGACCGATTCGTTAAACGCTTGGAAAATGGCTTATCCCAATACGGATTTACCCGACAACCTGTTCTCCCAGAGACAGTGGGATGTCCCGTCTGCATGGATGGAGAGGGAGAGGGAGGCCAAAGATAAGATGGATTGATTGTGTGAGGAATGATATGAAAGAGAAAGGAGTAAATGATGCCGTGATGTCTGACAGGGGAGAATGGAAGAAGAAAATGCGTTGCACCAAATAGAAGGGTGTGATGTTAAGATTTCAGTGTTATGATTATGACAGAATCCAGTCAAAACTGCTTTTGTCCGATTTACTGTTTTGACTGAAACATCAACATGAATGGCTTATCCGAATGACATGGAACCAGCATCACAATTCGACGGCAATCCGATAATCTGATGCACCCGATAATTGTGTTAAGGCACCGCTATCCCATACGGTAAATTGCCGAAGGCGCGCGCCGCGCGTTTAAGGGGGTTTTTACCCAAGCCAATTTTACCTCGGCACTTATTAGTTTGAGCTAGGAGCTCGTGGCTAAATAATAACAGCCGCTCGGGTCGATCTTTAGGTTAAGCCTAGGTTGGTCTGTGGATGGGTGACCGCCCATTACATACCGAGTTTCCTCCGTGCTTCGGAAAGCACGCTAAGCCGTTGGTCCCGGCTGTCATCTGTAGATCTTTGACAATCGTTACAGGTAGTCAGTGGCCCAAAAAGTCTGACAACGAGTCTTACCAAAGGGTATCGTATTACCCAGTACTAACTGGGTTGTGTAGGTTAGATACCCAGTTGCTCCATATAAAATACTGGTATTCTGCTGCATCCGGTTTGACCGGAAGCCGTCCCCAACATAGTTGGGAGAAGGCTAGGCAGATGATGACCGTTTCGCCGTTGTTTTTCCTGTCGCTAACGGATGCTGCCAATGAGGTTTTGATGTTTTTAATTATCACCCAGGGCAGCTGCAAAACAGCAGGAACGTAAGCAAAATAAAGGAGTTTTAGAGAGTTTAAAGATACACGGCGTTTTAGTTGACAATTTCAACGAATTCTGCATATAAGTTTACTCGGCGTTTGTTATAAAATCAGAAAATCAGAAAGCTTTATTTGTGAACATAGGTCAAATTACACATAGTGTGCGGTGTTATATACAGGTAGATCCTCTATGTGTTGCCCAGAGGCGTACAAATATAATTGTTTAAAGGAGGTCAGTGTTTTATTTGGTTTTTTTAATTCATTACGATTCAAACTGTACTGGCTATTTCTATAACTTAGTTATTAGTTACAACTTAGCCTTAACTTTTTTTTGCAATGCAAGTAAGTACCTTTAGCGGCAGTCGATTCCCGCAGACGTGTACGGAACGCGGGCATTACTCTAATGTGCAGCACTTTGGTTCGATAGCAGCGCAGCCTCAGTGTAGCCTGTAACGCATTCAATTTGCAATAGTGGCGCGACATCGGCCACGTTATAGTCACTCTTTTGTGACCTATCGTTGGACTTTCCACAACGTATCACCTGGCACTAGTAACTACATACTAAACAGTAATTTAAAAAAATATATCATTTTGTTTTTGCTGATCGAAGACATGATAATCCATGCATATAAAATGTTTGTTTGTTTGCTCGCCATTGTACATAAGGTATATTTTTGTAATTTATAAGTATATTTGTTATTTTGTGTGCAATAAAGAATATAATGTTTTTTGGCAAAACTGCATTAGTTACAGTTTCTCAAAAGTCAATTTGAATGAACTCCACAGAATCTGCTTTTGACGTGGCCATTCACTGGTATCATTTCTGATCTGATCTTGAGCCTGCCATCAATTCGAAAATTTGGTCAGAGTGTTGCCTTAGGGAGTTAGCTACTGGAGAGGGCTAAGCCAAAAGTTCCAATTGCCATGTCTCCAGCCAGTCGATTATGATCCTATACATTACACTGCGCTGCCTGACGATTTATTACGTGTAATGACGTCATCTGTTACGTCACCGACGTTTATAATTAGTGCCAAGTGTGTTTAGTGCAGTAGGTCAATAGAGTTAGTAGACGATGCCAGGAACAGTAAGCAGAAACATAACATCACGCCTGTAATTTTTAAAGGGTTAGGTAGATCCGTACCTATAGTACTTACACGCATTTTGACATTTATGTGTAAGTTTTATGGCTACTGGGAAATTCTTGATAAAAAATTATAATACTTAGACTAACCTGGGAATCGAACCCAGGCTGTCATACTCAGCATGTGCACAGCATGCATGGCTCGATACGAGCCAGTACTGAGGGGATATAAGTAACTCCTGCGCCGAAAATAAAATGAGGACTGCACCAGACGGATAAGTTGAAGAGTGTACCGTACGTTTTAAGTACATGGTATACCTAAGGTTTGTGATAACAGAGGAGAGCTTACAAATAAACGTCTAGATCTGGGTTAGTAAGGAGTATGGCGTTCTTATTATGAAATAATGCACATTTTGAGCTGACTTAATTTGAATTGAGAAGATGCATATTTTTTTCTTGTGCCTGGAGCATATCAGAAAAGAAAAATCCATTCAGAACCTTTTTTTTTGGACTTATGATCAGGAAAATGGACTACATTTGGGAAAAGGAATTGTATTGGGGTAGTTCATTTAGCTCACTACACACTCCTGTCAAAGATAACCTAGCAAGGGCCAACCAGGAAGAAAACTTCCAACAAATAAATAACAATAAACCTAAATAAACTGCTCCACTGCTAATGAGAATCCACCAAACTATACAGGTAGCATGCAAAAACTCATTCCGAGCCATATGTTGCTAATACCATCAATTTTCATGACCGAACACTCCCATTCGAAAACCAACCCTAGATTTAAAGTAACTGGGTTCCTTTTGCTTTGGGGGTGGATAAAGAAAGAGGTATTGATAGGAAAATATGGGTGTTTTGCGTGTAGACGGGCAGGTGGCAGCAGAGATAGGCGCAGGAAATGAGCGGAGGTGTGATGGCGGTACGGAAGTACCCGAGGTATGTAGGTAGATGTGTCGAGGTCCTTGTGAAGGCTGTGTGATTTGTTACAAGCTTGATATGTTATCCTTACTTCCTTACTATTATAAATGCGAAAGTAAGTTTGTTTGTTACCAAAATTACTAAAAAAAAGGGGTGAAAAACCCCTTTTTTTTTTAAGACGGCAAATCTTCAAATAACTCCTCCCGCTCTGGGTGGAGTGGGAGGGAGTGTCAGACTTTTACTGACTAAAACCCATCCATGTTCCTTCTTTGCCCTTTGTGTTCCAGGGCCGCGGTATCTCTTTCAAACAGTCCCGCAGCCACCTTTTCACGCCTAAGCTACTGAACCGATCATCCTGAAATTTTGCATATACGTTGTCAGGTGTACAGATATGGACATAGGGTAACTTTCATCCCGGAAAAAAGTACCATTCCCGAGGAAATCAACAATAACCTTCTTATGACAATAGATGGCGCCACGTGTCTTTCGAATCATGATTGAATTATATTATTACAAGCAGAGTACGACGAATTGATTGTCAAATTCCAAATTAACGCGAGCGAAGCCGCGGGCAAAAGCTAATGTTGAATACAGGGATGGTATGTATGGGTGTGTGGATCTAGGTTACACTCAAAAAAGTCATATTAGAAACGGCTTGAGTGTGACATTTGTTTTTACGAATGTCTGAATGGTGTTGCAAACATTTAAACCTTTAGATGTGTTCTAACTTTACTTAGATCTTGCCAACACATCAAACTGAGCTCAGATAACTCATATGTAACTATAGATGCGATTATCAGTATATGTGAGCGACATCCTCACAAACTTTTGCATTTATAAAAAAAAATATTTTAATTCGAGCAACACAGACTCATAGAAGATATAACTACACACACATGCAGTCACATTACATTCACAACATTACTAATTCACTTCAATAAAATTCATAACAATTTAATTGACTCAATTAATTTGCAATAGTAAAAAGAGTAACATGATGATTTTCTCAGATCTTTGTTCGACAAAATTGAAGCATCTCTCTACATCTACCAATAAGTTCAGTCTGTACCTACAAATCCGAAAGAACTACCTCCAAATCCCACCTTAATGTCCCCTTTATTACCCAAAACTTGGTAGACGCTGACGAGACAATGGCCGCCCAACGGATCCGCTTAAGCGATCAAATCAGCTTTAAATATCGCTGAGTAATCAGGGCCCGGCTTACGGGATACATTCCGGATTTCAACGCGGGCCGGACGCCGGAATGAAGCTCTCTCCGTCCTAATATGAATTACGTTTTGCTTTTTACATACGGAGTTTTTATGGCATGGTGGTGTATTTGTACAGGTGTAGCGAATAATAAAACTGAAGAGTTTTTTCTGGTACGGTGCTGTGATGAAAGAGTTTATTAGGCGTTGTATATGTTTTATGGTGATGCTCGTCATCTGAGTCAGGCTTATTAAGTCAAGGAGTTCGTATATTCGTAACTGGGCCACCAGAATTAGGTCGCGGAAGTTACGAGATTTAAAAAAATACCTTGTCGGGAGCAGTTGGTTAAATATCACATTAAATTGACTTACGAGAACTTAAGTTTACAATTATTGACTACTTTACAAATGAGAAGACCACTGCACTACGTATTACTGGGTTGTGGAAGTCTTTTCCCGACTAATTTTCCGAATTATGGACCTTTTTAATTAATTTTAATTTCCTTTTATTTTACTGTAAGTTTTTGCCAATTACCTTTTGTTTTTGTTAATTTATATAGTAGTTGCAGAAAGCATTGTCTAAGCTTCCACTTACAGACCTATGTAACCGGCTAAATCACGACCCTTGTCATACAGGATGTCCTAGTTCAGGGGTCGAGACCACATTTATGTAAAGTTGTAGAAATAAATTATTTATTTATTTATTTTGGGGTCGGCTTCCAGTCTTACCAGATGCAGCTGACTAGTATTATACCCAAAATGACTGCCTATGTAAACTTTGCAACCTAATAACAAGATACCCTCTGGTGGCAAAACACAGTAAACGAAAATACTGGTATGCAGTTTTTCGTTCAGTATTTCCCCCACTTCATTTTATCCATGAAAGTAGTGCTAATGATTCAAAAGCGGATGAATGAAACATTAGGTAATACTTCCGAGAGCTAAAAAATGAGTTGCAATTTTCCCGGGAGAGTAAAATTCCTAGCTTTTTTCAGTGAAGCTGAGCTGTAACTGAAACTTATTTACAGCTTGGACTTCTTCTATTATGTCAAAAAGTTTTGTTGATGAAAAGGCAGCATTAGGTACAGTCAAAGAGATTTAAAAGACTTGTAGAGCGGGTATTGGGAATATTTTCATACAGTGCTTTTGATCTGGAACATTTTCGATTTTGACACACGAATGCTACCTGACAAGCAGGCGTATGACACTAGACAGGACGATTTGTTACTAAGTAGTAACAAATATTGGATTACGCTTTTCTTCGTCTTGTCCTGTCTATCGCTCGTAAATATTTCGAAAAATCTCGTAAATGTCTTTGGGTACAGTCAAAAACTTTTATCAAGGCTTTCAAATCCCCCGAATAAACACCTTATACGTTTCATTTCCCCGGCCCAGATGAAAATCTCTTCAAGTTACCAAGTTAAACAATATTTTTCTTCCAAGACGGGGGAGTCATCACGGACCGTCATGTCCCGTTTAGCTTAGTAAGCGGCTATTTATGCTAATAACTCGCGAAGCCCCGGCCGCAGGGAACAATTGTGTCAATTTATGACCTTCTGAATTTGGCGGGGTTGTCCTGATTTAACTGAGACGTAACGAGTTTGGCCCCAGCGGGGGTGAAATATGTGCAGGTGCTTTGTATGCGAGCTGAGTCTTGAGTGTTTTGTAGTGCTTGCTTTGATTTTTAGGGCCAGGTGAGGGTTGAAGAAAAGGGGTAAGAAAAAGGGGAACGGGAGATAAAAATACTATAATTAATTATTGTTTTTCATGTCATTTAAATCCAAGTTTTAAATAAAGACTTGTTAGCAGGTAGGTACTTTCCTTTTTGTTTCATGGTGAGACACGTGGCAGGACGAAGGTCATACGTTACTTCATTCATCAACCAAACATGTAGCAACGGAGTGAAGATAAAGTAATTCCTATTGTATTTTTTATTATGATTATCAAGAATGTATAACATTACATTACGCCTGCTTTTCCCAAACGGTTAGACAGACCCCGAGGTGTACATATACACACCCACATTTCACCAGTTATGTTATGTCCTACGTAATAGAACCTGTCGCCATCATCCAGATTCCAAGGTGCTACTGAGAGAGATGGTACGGTTGGCGCATTGGTTGGGCGAATGGCTGCTGTACTGGGTGTCGCGGGTTCAATCCCCGCACGCAACGAATATTTGTATCACCTACAGGTAGTTTTTGCGGGTTTCGTGTTTGTGTACGTGAGTTTTAATGATTGTAAACGCACCCACGATACAGGAGAAATACCTACTATGGTGTAATGTTTAAAAAACACACTCAAAAAACGACTTAACCAATTATTATGCCAATTTTACACCCCCACTATTCTTTTCCGGCAGCCGTGCAGTTTCGTCCCGAACACACCCACCTAACTTTTTGTTCCAAAGCGAGATGGAAATGGAAATTGGTTGAAATTGTTTCCCGTTTCGTCGTGCTGTTGGGTGCACTCCATCGTTTATTGGCCATCAATTCTTCCCCTAATTGGTTCGCGTGAAAAGTAACTTGGAGCACTAGTGCGGATGTCTTAGGGAATGGAATCGGCAAAGAGATATGGAGCTAGTATAGAATAACATAACATAACATCACGCCTGGAATCCCCGAAGGGTTAGGCAGATGTGAATCTAATAATACACCCAAACGCCAGTTATGTTTATGTTCCATGTAATAGGAGGCCGGCCTATTGCCATCAGCCGGTCGCAAATCCAGACTCTGTGGCTGCTACTGAGAAATTCCTGATGCAAAAACCCAATAACACTTTGCCCTACCCGGGAATCGATTCTAGGACCTTTTGCTCAGCAGTCGTGCTTGCGACCACTAGACCAACGAGGCAGGGTGTAGATTTTTACTAAAAAAGAATAATCTGTGGCCTTGCCAACAAAAGTAGTTAATAGGTTTTTCCAGGTGGAAAGATCATTAACTCATTCATCCAGGTCATTTTACACGATAGAGATACTATTTAAGGTATCTGAAGATCAAGCTCAAGTGGCAATGGTCCGTCCATATGAGCTACAGCTATGATCAACGGTTCTACAGAACCGTTGATCATTGGGATAGACTTGTTCTTGAATAGATAGCGAATAAGTAAAGTATGACTCCCTCAGGCTGGTTGGAGAGATGATCTTCGCAGGGTAGCAGTTAGATAGAAGTAGCTGAAAATTTAGTTGAATGGCATGCAATTGGAGAGAACTGAGTCCAGCAGTGGGTTGCTGTAGGCTGATTTTGTACAGTTTTTTAACCCTGCTTTTAGGAATAAAGTATGTTTCTAAAAAGCTCAGACATTCCTTTAGAATAATAAAACTTAGCACTGTGTGACACACCAACGACAGTTATTGGAAATCATTGCCTTTAAATTTCGTTCAATGACCATAAAAATGTCGCTTCCAGTAACACGATACCCGTCTAATTCAATGCGAAAACCCTGATTTTGAGCTTTATCCTCTCGGTTTTAAAGTGTCGTTTCAGTTGTGGTGATACTGGAATTGTATCGGTTACAGTTTAATTGGAAAATTGTGGCTGCACCTACTTATTTTGAGGATGCACTCCATGTGGACTAGGAATGCTTTAATTGTGAACTTTATGAAGTACCATTAGGTCCTAAGCGATGGTTTTAGGGCTAAACACCGCGTAGGGGTTCACACAATCCGTATACTGTCATCCGCATCTCCGTTTATATGGAGAGGGTAAGGCTAGAGGAGCATACACAATAAACCGCGTGTCATTTATTTATTTTAACTCGAACGGTCGAAGCCAATTACACTATTTAAACATATAATTTACTAGCTTTTGCCCGCGGTTTCGCTCGCGTTAATTTAGAATTTGACAATCAACTCGGGTTGTGCTCTGCTTGTAATAATATTATTCAATCATGATCCGAAACACACATGGCGCCATCTATTGTCATAAGAATGTTATTGTTGTTTTCCTCGAGAGCAGTAATTTTTTTCGGGATGAAAGGTACCCTATGTCCGTGTCTGTACACCTGACAACTTATATGCTAAATTTCAGGATGATCAGTTCAGTGGTTTAGGCGTGAAAAGGTAACAAACAAACAAACTCTATTCATTCGCTGGATCAAGCGCTTGATTCAGAAAGCGGTACTTCTGGACACGGCGCGTATCGTTAGGAGGTTCCCTTCTCTCAAGAGCCCTGACCACCGGTAGCTCGGACCCTGTTCCCGATGCCGGTGGGCTACAATTTTTTATATTTTTAAATGTTTTTTTATATTGTTTTATATTAGAATATTTAAAATGTACCTAATATGTATATAAATGAATAAACGAAATAGTATACTAGTTAAAATGACCGGGATGATTAGTAAAATCTTTATAAAATGGTGTAAATATTTTTTTCCCGAATCGTGGAATTAGTATTTTACGAACTCAAATCCCTCATGCACAGAGCAATTTGGTTCCATTTATTTGCCAGCCTACGTCACTCCGAAAAAATGTGCTAACAACACAATTCAAGCGATTTTCTTTCATAAATTCTTCCTTTAGTTATCATTAAAAGCTTTTCGGATAACAATAGGATCTTCAACGACAAGAGAGAACAACACCTGTCCGAGGAAAACCCCCGAAAATAAATTACGTAAACACCCGACAAAGGCCACTTCAATGCATTTAACAGATTGCGAACACGAAAAATCTTTGCACTTACAAAGCACAAAACATTATACTACAACCTGTATAACTTGACCCGTGAAACCGAAGATTGAGTTAAAAATTGGAGGTGTTCTTACACTGGTTAATGCACGCCCTTGAGGTTCATTATTGTAATTGCTTTTTCGCTCAGAACTCGAAATCTCTTCAGTTTCGAGTAGCTCTCGAGTTGCGAGTGAAAACGTGGTAATTAAATTATTTTTCCCTCGTTAGGGATGATGGGATTAGCGAGGGATAATGGGTACTTTCGTTTGTTTTGTTTGATATAATTTATGGTTTAGTGGGACATGATGATTGTTTTACGTGGGGCAAGGTAAATAATAAAAAAACGATTAGCACAAAATTAAGGCCAGATATATTTTTGTGAGCCTGAACTGTCCCACTCCTGGGCAAAGGCCTTCCCTCATTCCTTCCACTTTTTTAGATGTAGCGCCTCTTCTCGCCAATTAACGAGAAAACCATCCAAGGCGTTCCGCCATCTCCTCCGTCAGCCGCTACCCTGTCTAGCTGTCTCAATGGTCCAGGCTCACAGCTTTGCCGGCTAGATAAATTAAATAATAATAAACTTTATTGAACATCCTTCGAGACTTTCTTTTTTAGAGGCTGTTGGATCAAGGGCTTGATTCAGAAGGTAGTACTCCTCGATACGGCTCGCATTGTGAGGAGGTTCCTGTGTCTGGAGCCCTAACCACCAGCAGCTTGGACCCTGCTCCAGGAACCGGCGAAAGACTATATTAATATGTTTAAATAGATATTGCTTGGTATATAAATATTTAATAATGTATGAAGTATGTACAACAATGAATAAAGGAAATAATAACTATATTGTATAAAAACACTATATCTGGTAATAGCTTTTAGACTGTCTCAGTTCAGATGGTCAAATTGAGTAAGTTTTACTTACTCTTTCAAAATAAATAGCCGAAATTGATACTAAACGTCTTTGCTAGTTCCTATTCAATCCTGATTACAACAGACTTAATTTTTTTATTTTATTTTATTTATTAGGGACAAAAAACAGTTACATGTTAAAGTTTAAAATTACGAGTTGTTACATGATTAGGTTAACATATAACCCACACTATTGTCCACGGGTTGATAAAAGAACAAATAAAGAACGTAATGATAATTTTGTCAAAAAGTTTCAATTAATTTATAAATTTTATTTTAAGATTGTGGTGAATGAATATTTATGGCCAGTGTTTTAAATTTGTTATTAGAAAGAGAATTAATCGAGACTAAATAAGAGGGCTAAGGATTAATTTGTACTCAATCAGTGTGGTCAAATTAGTTCTTCAAACAATCCCGTGGGTGTCGTTACAGATACTTACAAAACAAAAAGTTTTACTTACCAACATTTTAATTGACGAATGTGTGGTCTCCCTTGAGCCTATCAATTCACAGCAGTAATACTGAACAACTGTCTAATCAAAGAAGTTTTTTCCAACTTTGTTAACAGGTCAGCATTTGAGGATTGTTACTGTTAATAATAGCAGTGATAACCTAGTGGTGTGACCGTCAGACTGCCAAGTCATAGGTGTCGAGTTCGAACCCAAGGCAAGCACCTCTGATTTTTCGGATTTATGTGCGGATTGTATAATTATCACTTGCTTCGGTGAAGGAAAACATGATCGTGAGGTAACCAGCATGCCTGAGAGATATTTCTTGACGGCATGTAAAGCCAAGAGGTGCATGAGCCGCATAAAAACTCTGACACCCACACGAAAAAGAAGAATCCCTTTGGATAGTTTCTGACCTCCACGTGAGCGAAGCCGCGGGAAAATCCTAATGTCTCAAAGGTATCATAAGTATGACACGTGGGCTCAACAGCAATACGTGTTTTCCTCGCAGTCACGTAACCATTTAAACATGAAAAACAAACAGTAAATTGCAAACGTAACGCAAAACGTTACGTTATTATTTATCGCTTACGCATAATCGTAACATAAACGGCTCGTCATAAATAAGGGTGAGCACACACGTTACAGCAATCCGCTAATGCTGAACATAACTGTAGAGTTATGGGCCCCGTATTGTGGACGATTTAGTGGTGTGTGTGGGTGCATCCCATCTTATGGTAGGCTTGTTCGATGATAGAGTTATTACTTATTTAATTAATTAATGTACCTGGAGTGTTTTTTACACTGAAATTAGAAAAAATAATAGGTACTGTTTTAAGCTTTCACGGTTTACAGCTAAACTTATACTCAACCTGCGATCATGGCGCTTGCAACAGCGTCGAAATATAGGGAGTTCAAAATAATGAACAATCACGGAAGATATCCCGCAAGTGACAGTATAAGTTTAGTTGAAAATCGTGAAAGCTTAAAACAGTGTTTAATATCACCATTTTTAGTCATTTGATGTTAGTTTTTCATTTGTGACATAGATGGCGCTGTAGTACTATTTTGTACTATGTTATTGTAAGTAGTGCTTTTTGTAGTGCCGCTACGAATACATTAATTTCGAAATGCGCTATTTTGGTTCACTAACTGTCTGTCGGCCTGCAGCCAGATAGTTGCTTGCATCCAGTTCACGGAGGAAAAAAGATTAAAAATAAGATTTAGAATTTGTGTTTATGTCAAAGTCCATCAAATACTCGTCACAAAGTACATAATGTAATATCACGCCTGTAATCCCCGAAGAGTATGGCAGAGGTACAAGTAGTACACCTGGATTTTAGTATGTTTATGCTCCATGTAAGTATAGGGGGCGAGCATGTTGCCATCAACCGGGTACAAATCCAGACTACGAGCTGTAACTGAAATATTCCTGATGGAAAAAACTGATAACATTGTGCCCGACCTGGGAAGCGAACCCAAGACATCATGCTCAGGAGTAGCACTTGCGACCACAAACCAACGCAACGTGGAAATCGAATTAGCACTCACAAATTACTAGTTGATACATGACTCAACTAAAGATTCACGTACAACCAGAACCCACCATCGCACCATAAACCAGAGATTCGCATAATGACGTCACCGTTTTCTATAACGTTCGTTTGTAAAGCTATTAAATTATTTGTGTCGCCCCACGCGGGGAACAATTTAAGTCGAGCTAGTACTGATACATCAGCACGGTACGGTCTTGTACCGCGTTTGGTTTAAGGGCTTGTGCACGACGAAGGGGAAAATGAAATCATTTAATGATCATTTAAAAAATATAATGATCTCAAAGCATTCGGCCTATCACTGAGCATAGTGTCAGGTCAGTGATAAGCCACATTCTTTCCACACCACATATTTTTGTAAGGATTTCTGAGATGATTGTAAAAAATCGAACAATGCTTAATTACACGACTGCGGCGAAGCCCGAATGGAGGGTTATGTGTTTGGCTTGTATGTATGTCTGTCCGTTTCTATGTTCCCTCGTAACTCCTAAAGAGATGAACGAATTTGGATAAATGAAAATGGCGAATTTCGGGTGCTATATCGTTAAGTTAGAACTTTTTTTTCTTCCAATTCCATCGAGTGGAATATCAAAATGAAGGGTTTTAAAGGGTGATCATAAAAATATATGCAACTTATATGCTTTTCAGTTTTTTCAGTCGGGTGTTTTAGTTTATTCAACTCCTTTTTTTATTTAGGCATTCATTTAGATGGTATCTAGTTTTGTGAAAACGGGCATTGGACTGCTAAATACAAGTCGAGCAAGTAATACTAGCACAGCGGTATAGAGCGGTATAGCGGCGTTTGAGAGTTAGAACTAACTAGTTTGTACTGTGTAATAATCAAGTTATTATTCGAGAAACACACGCGAGCTGCAATATGTCAACATTACGGAGTGCCCAGCTGTATATTCATATTATATTGTATCCTTACACAAAGGCTGGAACACAATGAAAGTGTTGTGTTTAGGTAACTAACCAATAATAATTAAGACCCTCTTGTGCATTTTAAGGGGGGTTATGAAAAAAAACTCACACGCGTGTCTGTCTGTTTATATGACTGTCTACCTGTCCGTCTGTCACTGCCAATTGTTTCAAAGTTTTTGATCTTCGTGGTTTCACAACACATCTATTTGTAGACTTTTCGAACCATTGTTATAAAACTTAAGAGGAAAATCCTTCAAAATCCACTTGAACATAATATATTTTCACTGCAGTTATTGAAATATCTTTCAAAACTTTATTTTATGGGTACATTCTCCATTATGTCCGCACCTTAAGTTACAACTTGATGATTTGTTATGATCGCCTCCACTGCGCTCAGCGGGCGGCCAAAAACTGCATTACCGTCCAACTAAACCTCTCCAAACTACATTCAACTTTAATCACAAAACTTTAAGTCACAATTTCGCGAACACACTCTCCTACACAAAATCGCAAAAGAAACGAAACTAAACGCTGTTGCTGTTACAATTAAGGAGACGATAATGAATTGTTCTGAATATGACGTTTTAAACTTTAGAGCTTGCAAAATAAAGTTGAAGTTGCTTTGTGTTGTGTTATTCTGTATTTAATGCAGCTGAGAACATCTCTGTTCCGTATAATAATTTTTCGATGTTAAGACAAGGGTTAATAATTTATTCTATTTTAATCTGTGGTTGTTTGTGTTTTGTTCAACGGTTGACGGGGAGACTCTCGGAGATGGTAACGTTACAAGAACTTGATTTATTGAGTTTGGCTTCGTTTGTACATTTTGGTAGGCTATCATTCATTATAGCACTTTGTTTCGTCATTTTGGCGGTTTTAAAGATTTGTCAAATGAATCAGACAATGTACATACATAATGCATGAGGTCCTGGGTTCGGTTCCCGGATTGTGCAGGATACGAGCATGATGTGGCTATGACCAGCCCAGCTTGCTCTCATAGACATAACCATTTTAATCACATTATTATTCGACTGCCACGTTGGTCTAGTGGTCGCAAGTGCAACTGCTGGGCATGAGGTTCTGATTTCGATTCCCGGGTTGGGCAAAGCGATATTGGGTTTTTTCATCATGAATTTCTCAGTAGCAGCCATTGAGTCTGAATTTGTGCCCGGTTGATGGTAATAGGCTCGCCCCCTATTAAATAGGACTTAAGTATAACTGGCAACATTTGAGTGCACTATTGCTTTTGCCAGACCCTTCGGGGATTGCAGGCGTGATGTTATGTTATGTTTTATGAATCAGACAATGTACAATGTTGTGTGTGATTAATTGATAACTATATACACTCTGTCTTTCATCGAATAGCTGCAAAACTTGAAATCAAGCGACTATCGTCTTCATTCAATATTGACACACTAGGTAAGTAGGTGGCAAGACAGTCCTGTTCCTACCAGTAGCGAAGGGTCAATTTTGTTAGAGGTAAGCCGGAGTACGTATCTTAATTGTGACCATTTTTCAAAGGGAAGCTGGTAGGTATCGGGTTGTAACAAACCTTCGCCTCTGGTTCCTACCCATCTAGCTGACTTAGCTTTCCAAAGCTCTCTTCTGTTTTCTATGCCTTTTTTTTTAGGGATGGGAAATCATCAAATAACTCCTCCCGCTCTGGAAGTGTCAGACTTTTACTGACTAAAACCCATCCATGTTCCTTCTTTGCCCTTTGTGTTCCAGGGCCGCGGTATCTCTTTCGTACAGTCCCGCAGCCCCGGCAGGGTCTTCTATGCCTCTTATCAGATTTTAACTTGTATTTGTGCTAGTCACTCGTAACGCAGTCGCATAATATTGATGGTCATTATATTATCTGTGGTTAGTCCATTTAACAATTCGTGAGATTCCACCTTTCAAGCTTTTATACCTATCTTATTAGTGCATTACAACATCTTCATCTGCCTAGTATTTTCCCAACTATATTGAGGTCGGCTTCCAGTCTAACCGGATGCAGCTGAATACCAGTATTTTCCTTGGAGCGACTGCCTATCTGACCTCGACAACCCAGTTAGTACTGGGTAATACGATACTCCTTGGTAAGACTGGTTGTCAGGCTTTTTGGGCAACTGAATACCTACCTAGAGTTAGTGCACTACAACAATAGCTATCTAACTAATGTAATGCATCCAGCAATGTATGCGTATTGACAGATGTAAATCATCTCTGATTAAGTGCAAGCTGTAAGATGCAAATACGAGAAATGGGACTGTAATGTTCATACATAATTAATGTTATTCAGAGATAGTTTCATGTAGAAAATCATTCTTCTTCTTCGTCGCTGGCACGGCAGCTTTCAGAACTTCTCCATTTCCACCGCGTCGTCAGTGGCAGTGCAGACCCTGCAGTCTCGACATTAGATAGCGACAAAAATCGGTCGCTAAGTCGTATCGTTGTCGAATTCCTTTAATAGATTTTCTACTTTATTTCGAAAGTATAAGGGTGTAAGGTTGCTATTAAAGAAATTTGACATCGATTACACTTAACGACCGATTTTTTGTCGTTATATTTGTCGAGACTGCAGGGCCTGCGGTCACTTCGGTTGCATGTTTTTAAAAATAACTGGTTCTACAAAACCAAGAACCAAGAGAGTCATCATCTGCCTAGCCTTTTTCCAACTATGTTGTGATCGGCTTCCAATCTAACCGGATGCGGCTGAATACTAGTATTTTAAATGGAGCGACTGCCTATCTGACCTCCACAACTCAGTTAGAACTGGGTTTTACGATACCCCTTGGTAAGAGTGATTATCAGACTTTCGGGTTTTCGGCAGATCTACAAATGACTGCCGGGACCAACGGCTTAACATGCTTTCCGAAGGATGAAGGAAACTCGGTATGTACTGGGCGGTCACCCATCCACGGACCAACCTAGGCAAGCGCGGCTTAACCTTAAGCTCGACCGGAGCGACTGTTATTATTTAGCCACGAGCTCCTCCAAGAACCAAGAGAGTGTCTACTGAAAATACCAGTTAGTCAAAATACTACCCGTGTTCACTGACAGTCGACCACATTTCATCCTTTTGCCCTGAGTGGAAATATATATATATTGAAAAGTGGTCGACTGTCAGTTAGCCCGGCAGTACTCTAGACATACGTTAAATTTCGGCTAAACTGGTATGGATAGACTACGGACCGGTACGCGTAACGACACTGACAGATACTTCAGCACATTATCAAGCTGAGTCCAGTGTCCGGAGCCATGTCCGTATTTTGTTCGTACCGGTTCGACCGAACTTTACAAATAGTAGACATCGAAGAAATCTTATGACAAGCACAACATCTATTTAAAGGAGTCTGCCCACTTCGTGCGTACGTACAGTGTTGTGGGCAGAATCCTTTAAACTGTCCAAAACGACTTCTTAAGTAATTCTGTAGCAAATATTATGCAAACCTGACATTGACATCATAAATTGAAAATATTTATAGTCTCCTAGCTCCGAACTACGTCTGTACTCGTTCAAGTTGCCCGTAAAGTGTCACCATTCTTGCCCAACTATTTTTATATGATTTAGAAGTTGCCCGGGCAAGTTAAGACCGTCCCGTTCTGGATTTACCCGGGTATGTTAAAGTTTGACTGCGATGTTCGATTTTTCGTCTAACTTTGTGTTGGTTTTGTTGTGAATTGGTCCCGCTGTTGATCCCTTTTGGTTTGTATTCAACTGTTAGGTGGTGGCTTTTATATTTATGCTGATTTATTTCTGCAAAAGTAACTGTTGGCTTCAAAAGACAGTATTGTTTTGCACAAAAGTGCTGCGTGAGAGTTCATTACTAGAGATGATGAGTTTCAATTGTTTTACTATTTAATTTGACTGCCTCGTTGGTCTAATGGCCGTAAGCGCGACTGCTGAGCATGAGGTCCTGGGTGCGATTCCCGGGTCATTCAAAGTGTTGTTGGGTTTTTCCATCAGGTTTTCTCAGTAGCAGCTACGGAGGCTGGAATTGTGCCCGGTTGATCGTAATAGGCTCGCCCCTATTACATGGGACTTAAACATTACTGGCGAAATGTGGATGTATTGTTAGGTACCCCTGCCTAACCTTTCGGGGATTACAGGAGTGATATTATCTTTTACAATTTTTCACTTTTACACACAAGTTGCTGAATCATCCACCTCGTGTGGAATACATGCCATTCCTTTTTCAATACCAAGGAAATATTTTAAAGCTTAGTACTATCTTAAACTATGACGCACTATACTGACGTCACCTTTTATTTTCACATTACACCAAAACTCCCATTTCTTAGTATACTTGGCAAGCACTAAGCTAAATATAATTCGTAGCGGAATTCGCTTAAAACGCTACATGTGTAGCGGAGATTAATGTTCCCAGGATTGTCTAATATTTTGCAGGGAGGCTGAATTTATTACCAGCCGGTATTTGGTCCAGGTTGCCACATTTCAAATCCTATTTGTGGCTAATTGCTTTACTGCGTTGTCTGGTTATATGCTTACAGAGTTAGGGAGAGTTATGATCGGGATATCCTGGAGATGTATGTCATAAGTGGGTTAGGAGTGTTCTTGGTAACGTACTTATGAGTGAACAAAGTGTTTTAGACGTAGTTCTTGAGAAGAAGACGTCTTTGTAACATGAAGACAAATGAGTGAACATTACTTATTTATTTACTGTATTAAGTTAAGTAATCCTTTTACTCTGTCGTCTCACAGAACCACAAACATTCTAACAGTATCGTCTTTTTCAGGGTTTGTCCCCACGAGCGCGTTGATCATTGTAAGCATACGCGGTATAGGGGAGGTGGATCGAGCTACAGTGCGACAGAATGTGACATTAAACAATTTATGCTTTCTAGAGCGATTATAATAATATTTTTTTTAGTCAGCCTATTCTGTCCCACTGCTGGGCAAAGGCTCTCCCGGTGTCTTGCCTTCTCTGGCCAATCAGTCAGGAACGAGTCCAAATCGTCACGCCAGCGTTTCTTGGGCCTGCCTCGGTAACGGCGACCGTCTTCAGGCACCCACATAATTATTTGGAACAAATAATTAACACAGCTCCGCATGTAAATCCGAGGCGTCGGTATAACCATGTATTATTTTATACGCTGTTGTCATTTGGTCAACAGCACGCCTAACTTTAATGTGAAAAACATGTGAAAGAGTCGGGAGAAAACCATGAGGCATTCCATTTAGACCAATCAAAATGCCTATCTCGGACAACCACTGCAACCATGGGAGTGTGATGCAGAATATTATGCATCACACTTCCATTACTCCCATGAGTGATATTCGTATGAACCAATAACTGGTTTGTGGAGGTCGTTGTTCCATGTAAAATACTAGTACTCAGCTGCATCCGGTTGTGAAAAGGCTAAGTAGGGAGGCATGATGACAATTATGATCCCCATGGCTGATCTCCAAGTATACCTAATACACGCGGGTAATTAAGTTGGTTTTACTGACCTTAGATTGTAAATGAGACCTGCAACGACAAATATCTAATTAGTGAGCAATAATTTGGTAGACAAGACACATAAATAATTGCTCAATACCAAATGGGCTGGCTGCCAAAGGCGTCATTACTCAGGACAAGAAGTCTGTCACTGACAATAATTTAGATATTGTCCAACAATTTAATTGGGATGCATTTAAATATCCTCTATACCTTGGGCTATTGGTCCACTTCTATCTAATTGACAGGAAAACATTTTTAACGCGACATGATCAATTCTAGGTGGACCGATAAACTTCTAAAGATTGGTGATGTGACGACAGAGGTCTCTATGAGCAATGGGCGTGATGAGCTGAAATAATGATGATGAATAAACATAAACATTGCGAATTTAATCCCCGAATCCTGGACCTCATGCTCAGCAGTCGCGACGGCGACCACTAGACCAACGTGGTATTAAAAAAACACTCCAGAGTGTATAAGAATGAATTTTAGAATCATAATAATTATTCGATTCCCAGGTCGGGCATAGTGTTATTGGGTTTTTCCATCAGAAATTTCTCAGTAGCAGCCAAGGAGTCTGGATTTGTGCCCAGTTGATGGCAATAGGCTGGCCCCTGTTACATGGGACTTAAAATATAAAAACTACTATAAGGTACTATAAGGTACTATAAGGTAATCCTCTAGCTAACCCTTCGGAGATTACAGGTTGGATGAGTTACTTATAGTTTTAGAAATAAGTTTTTCAATTTAAATCTTCAGTTAAAATCGACTCTTTCTAAACACAATACACTGCTCCCCATATTCTGTGCACCTAATACAATACAATTACCATCTGGACTCGCTGTTTATTTGCTCCACCTCCAATATTTAGTCCAGTACCATCTTTGTTTAATCCACTGAACTCCAGTTAGAACCGAGTTGATAGATGGTATGTTTATGCAAGCTTCTTGCATGATGCATGCGGGAAATTGAGAGATGTAACATGAATGAGATATGGCTGTGAGTGTACAAGATGAATATGTGAATGATAAATTGGCACGCAAATTAAATAAGGGCTTACATTTTTGATCTCCAGCTGTTTCTGCACAATAGGTAGGGGACTTATTTAGGTACAAACCTAAACAATAACAATAAATTGTTTTATTTGGGACAACATAGGAACCATTTTTGTTAGTACACACCTTAGATACTACAACTTATACACTATGGTTAGTAAGAAATTTTAGGATAGCAGAGAAGTTAGTGAGTCATGTACTTACGGGGCATTTCATGCGGACAATGATGCCGAATGAGATGCCTCAGCACAGGAGCTCTCGGGTCCTCAGCCACGACTTTCAGGATGCTATTGCTATACCCCCGAATCCTCCTCACAAGCGGTGCCCCCTTTTTCCTGATGATAGCATGGAAACCATCTGTACACGATTGGGCAAACATCCCCGAGGCACTACAGAAACGAGGGAGTTTCAACATCATCCTGAAAACATTGTTGTAGCGTCCCCCGTGAACAGCTGAACCACAGACTTCCCGTGTAAAAATACTTATGGACTTTACACACCAAACTCACTGATATGTTAGCTGTTAAAGTCACCGACCAAAGAACCGAAAGTCAGACGATTGGTGGCAAAAATTGAATTGAAAATTCTGATTCGCGCTTAATTTTTTTTTCTGAAAACAAGTGAAATTAAGCGCGGACTATACTACCATGAACCATTTTTTTCAAGTTCAGACTTGTGACTAAAATAACAACAGCTGCTCGAGTCGATCTTCAGGTTAAGCCGCGCTTGCCTAGATTGGTCCGTAGATGGGTGACAATCCATTACATACCGAATTTCCTCCGTGCATCGTGCTTTGGTCCCGGCTGTCACTTATGGATCTTTGGCAGTGGCCCGAAAGTCTGATAACCAGTCTTACCAAGAGGTATCGTGTTACCTAGTACTAACTGACTCTGGCTTGTGAAAGACAGATAGGCACTCGCTCCATGTAAAATCCGGGGTTCAGCTGCCTCCGGTAAGACTGGAAGCTGACCCCAACATAGTTGGGAAAAAGGCAGATGATGGTCAAGTTCAGACATTATAAGCTACCAAACTTAAACTAGCAATAAGATAAGACCAAATTAATTGACTTTCTCAAATCTTTTCACTCCATCATATTCAATCTTCCATTTAAACCAAACAAGACTTCACCGTCTCAATAAAGATAAACTTTTTAATTCCCCCCGTAAGTTGGGGGCTTCGATCGATGAGCACCTGTCCCCCAAGCCCCCATAGGCTGACCTTTCAGCGCTGTCGTGATAAATTGATTCTTTTGTTGATGGGCTCCACTCATCGTGCTGAAGCGTAGTGGCGTCGCAGATTGGTCGTTGGGCGATTGTTGGATGTTAAAAGTGAAAGTAATAGTGGAGTTTACGATTTTTAATAGAGTATTTGCCTGAAAAAATCTATTTAGTCCGTCAGTTAGATTATCAAAAAATATTGGACACGTATTTTTTTCTTTTGTCATGTAAATGAAAAATGACTTGTTTTGAAATCTTGCGTGACGTCACAATTTCTGTTACTTTTCACTGTCCAGTGACGTCACAAGCCCCCTCTCTTGAACTTTGACGAAAGAAAAAATACGTGTCCAATATTTTTTGATAATCTAACTGACGGACTAAATATATTTTTTCAGGGATATACCCTATTTGGAAGTCTTTATTATTGCTTTAGTAAGCGCCACCATTGCTTGAATATAGGATCTCTGAGTAATATATAAGTACAGTCGCCTGCTCATCAAGTTACCAGAAACTGTCAAATTTCTCCAAATGATTTTAAACCATAAAATGTTCAAGGTTAAGTTCAAAATCGAATGAGAAAATTTTACAGTTTGTGGTAATATGATACGGTGGCGACTGTACATGAACTCACGCCTTTTTCCCATGGGGGTAGGCAGAAACTATAGAACGATTAGTGGTTCATGTCCATACATCGGGTCATACCCACGCGCCGATTAGCCACAAAAAAAAGGTTATGATTTAATAATCCAACGCCTTTGTAGAGTCATGAGCACCAATATGTTAACACTTAATAACTTTTAAAAGTGTTTTTCTCCTACTGTTCTGATTAAAATTTCATATTGTACGAACATAATATTCTGGGACTCATATTTTTATGAAAAATATCCTATTCCTATCTCCAAGTTACAATCGTTATTTCTCGCGAAAATTGCTTTTTAGGAAAGTGAATACATATTGGTGCTCGTGAATATACTTAATTTGGCAAAGATCACAACAATTTTATTCACAAAATGACTTGCTCATTCATTTTGAGTTCCGAGCCCGTATTTCTTTGTCTGTGGCCAATCTGCTACAGGCAGACTGTAATAAATCGATTGGCACAATTCTTTAGCTAGAGAAATGGTTATTTCTATAGAGAACAACAATGGCTACTCCACACAAAAGTCAATCCTAAGAGCTAGTCCAGATAAGAGCTATTCGGAAATCGTTTGGTTTAAGCCTGCTACAGAAAATCTTACTTTCTGTTTGGGTACGATTTTGATATTATAATCGGTCCGCAAAAATAATTTAAGGTACAGAGTGATTGTTTACCTACTTAAGTTGAAAATATTTACTTTTTTACCCGACGCAGACAAGCCGTGATGTCTCCGTCGAAGATGACGCACTTGACTCCTTTGATGCTACTTCCGTGCCGTTTTGTGAATATAGAACAATTATAAATAATCGTATTAAACATATTACTAATCCCAGGTATACGTCGAATTGGTATTTTCTTAAGAGTCAAACAAGACAACTTTTTCAAACCAATTACAACCTTTCTTCTGAAAAAGAGCCAGTTTTTAACTGAACTACTGTTCACTGTCGAATGCCGAACGAACTGTGGGCCCGAAAAGCTCAGGATTGGTGCCCTGAAACAGTGACACGGGGTCGCGGCAGACCACGAAGGACATGGCGGGACGAACTGGATGTCTTCCTGGAGAATTGGAAAGAAGTAGCACAGAATCGTGACCGTTGGAAGGAATGGAGGGAGGCCTTTGCCCAGCAGTGGGACAATATGGGCTAGATATAATAAATAATAACTGTTTAAACCTAACTGAACTATTCCGACACATATCAGTAACACTTTATTTCAATTATATGGAAGCCCACTACTGTTTATTAGAGTTTTACAATATAACGGACCTCAATAAAAATCCAGCGTCTGAACGTCAATAGCCATAGCAATAAATTAAATATGTGTCTAATAGCCAATTATATCATAAACATTGCCATAAGAAACCAACAGTGTTGAGATTATTTTATTACTCGCTTTCTATGCCATGGAGTATGAAGAAATGGAGTGATAATGTTCCTTAGTACTCGATCTTCCCATCTTCCATGATTCTCGTTAAACACGGCTTTAATATCAAGTCCAGTCAAGAGTCTCTCTGCAAAAAGAAGCGGCAATCATTTGCCCGCTAACGTCAATTTTCGTTTGGCCGTTCGTTGTGGCGGTTTTTAGTCGATTATTTTGACAAGCGAAGGCCCTGTAGCGATGACCTGCTAAAAGTGTTAGTGAATCTGTTACAACAAACTTTATAAACCAAAGGCTATGCAGTTCATAGTTTTGTGACCTTACATTATAGATAATTGTCTAACATACTTGCTATGGCAATTCCATTCATTTTAATAATTCATCATAGTTTATTCCATACATTAGCTATTTTCGTTGTCGAGTATATTTATATTTAGAACATTAACTATGGTTTTACGAATGTTTTACAAAATCCTTCAGATTGTGATTGAAAATGTGTTACGAAATTAGGGTGCTGAACTTTAAAACCTTTTATTAAGTTTTATTCCAATGCCCATTTCTTTTTTGGTTTCCTTCAAAAGTTAGATGAAATTTTACACTACAGATGTTTCGTCGCATTATCATTTAAAATCATGGTTTTGATTGTTAAAACTGTTTGCTATAGCTTTGTTATGAAACATCCAACTATCTGTTTATTTAATGTTATTTTACTACCGCTGTTTATAGCCCAAATAAATGATTTACTGTCGCATTTTTTTGAACTCTTCAATTGTAATACAAGGTGTAACATAATAAACGCAATACCTCCCGTGTGGTCTCTCGGACCATGAAACTGAACAACTTTTGTTCTACGAGTTCTTCGAAATTCGAAAAAAAAAGTACTTTCTATAGGAATTGACGCGATCAGCTGATCAACATGTATGGTAAAACAAAAAAATAAGTTACGAATTTCCAAAAGCCATAGAACAAAAGTTGTTCATTTTCATGGTCTGAAAGACCACACGGGAGGTATTGCGTTTATTATGTTACACCTTGTATATTTGATGACACCTGCAAAAAGCGGGGACCAAAATTTCTTGAATAACCATTAGACAACAAATTTATGAAGTGTCGTACACCAGAATAAATTTCAACTAACTTTTGGAGGCCACTGTAAGTGCGTCTCAGCACTCCATGTTCTCAATACTCCGTTGTCAAAACGAAAGCTTTTAGCGACTGAATAGATTTTATAGCATGTATTGAGTGGAGTCGAATAAATTATGAGCCAAGTGTATGTTTTATGGCGAGATATAAGGCTTTTGTGATTGAAAGCTCGGCCAGTGCCTAATTGGTATTAACTAAGCGGGTATGCCTTTGAATTGGGAATTCGAGATGTCCCATTATTTTTTTATTTCTTTAGCTGCTCTTAAGCATACCCAAATGGCTTCTAAAAGTTCTTTTTTTTCATTGAAAACGTTGAACATGAATGTAGGGCAGTGGTCTATTTTGTACTGTGGTTGAAGGTAGAAAAATATGGTATAAGAAGGAAAAAAATGGTATGAAGGTAAAAGGACCCGCTTTTTGATTTGAAAACGTAATTATGGTTTTTGTACCCGATCAAAATGACTTTTACAATTTCACGTAATGAGATTATGAAGATTCAAGTCAGTTTAGAGTTATTTTAACGTTGAACAAGCTTGGACTCTATTCGATATGAAAACAGCCAACAATGGGACTTTCTTTAGAAAATAACATCGAGATCATTTTGTCTGACAAACAACACCAGTGCTTTCAAAGATCGCATTGTAATTAAAAACTTTCCTCCATTCTCCTAAATGAAAACCTGCTTCGTTAGAACCTTTTCAGTTGTAAATTGTACAGACATATGCGGGCCAAAATGAAAGAAAAACAGCCTGACAATTTGCACCAAACTTTGTGTATACTGTATCTTTCTACTCTGTGTCGCAATTCTTAATTGTTCCATTTTTGAAACGCTTCCATGTTCACTATTCAAACAGAGAACAAACCAAATAAGTTTTGAGTAACGGACTCTTTGTAAGAAACTGATACATACTACGCTTCAATATTTGCTCAGAACACACAAGAATGTTACGCAACTATAACTTTTAATGTTTAGGCAATTAAGGTGAAAATTGTTTGGTGTAAAAAGGTGTGTATTTAAGGGTAGTTAGATTTTGATGTCATGAAGGGCTGTTATCGTTCTCCAGGGTACTATCATTTCAATTTAAATTAAGTTTTCGAATAAAGTGGTTATTAGTGTTCCTTTTACGTTAGTCGTTCAAGGTTAATGTTATAATAAAAGGGTTGCTGAGCCACGAATCGCTAAACGCGTAAAGGAAAGAAAATTGTGTTTATTCGGAATTATTAAAAATAAAAACACTATAACGCTAGTAAAATAAATAAAAAAACAAAACTAACAACGTCAAAAGGTCCTCAGCTCAGCATAATGCCAGATGGCAACACAAGATGTACCACCTGATGCTGATTTTCAGCTGCAGCCCACGAGTGCCATACGCTCGAAAACATAAACAAACACATATATATTATAAAAGACTAAAATATAGAAACGTTTGTGGAAACTATATTTTTGACCCGTTTGGGGATGAGAGCCTCTGGGGCCGTGGGGTCCGAGTGCTCATAGCCTATTTAAGGAAATTTCGAAACACCTAGTTAACGCTTCCCGTGACCCAAAGGCTGGCTTTTATCTTGGCCAGAAGCTAAGTGTTGCCATACAACGTGGCAACGCCGCCAGTCTCTTGGGCACATTACCAGCTGACAACGTTGAGGAGAAGTTTTTCGATGCCCTTTAATAGTTTGTTGTTAGTTTATTTCATCATCTGCCTAGCCTTTTCCTAACTATATTGGGGTCGGCTTCCAGTCTAACCGGATTCAGCTGAATATCAGTACTTTACATGAAGCGACTGCCTGTTTGACCTCCACAACCGAGCTATTACTTGGTGATAGGATACCCCTTGGTAAGACAGCACAGCTTAACCTAAAGATCAACCCGAGTGGCTGTTATTATTTAGCCACGAGCTCCTCCTATTTAATAGTTTTTAATTAAAAATGTATACAGAAAGACTACAATATAAAGCACCACCACTACTTATATCTTTCAAACACCCTTGACCTTCACGCATCACAAAAAACGACTTACAGAAAGTCTTTCACGACTTTCAATATTAAAGAAGCTAAACACGTACGTGCCACAGTAAGGTTTTATACCGCCCTCTGTAAACGTTCGGAACGCTAGCATTTTATAGGATGAACCGTAAAACCCAGACACTTAGAGGTCCCTGTTATCTACCCATCTAGCATATTGTGCGTTTCGGCGGCTTGTTACGGTCTTTAAAGTAGTCGTGGAATGTACGGGCCGATATTATGGGCGGGTACGCTGCGGGGAGGTGTTAGAGTGAGAATTTGATGTAATGAGAATAACATAACGCTACATCTGAATCCCTGAAGGGTTAGGCAGAGGTGTATCTAATAGTACACTCACATGACGCCATGTTATAGGGGGTCTATGGCAAGAAAGGAGGTGTCTAATGAGATGCCGAGTTAGAGAGAAGTATGGAAGAAGAAGACATGCTGCGCCGACCCCAAATGAATTGGGATAAGGTCAAGAGAATATTGCTATCAATCGGGCACAATACCCAAATTTCGTGTAAAATCCCAATTACACTTTGCCCGACCTAGGAATCGAACCCAGGACCTTGACTAGGACCAGGACCAGCTCAGCAGTAGCGCATGGGACTACTAGACCAACGACGAAGTCAAGCGAATGCAAGATTTTATCACTGACTAAACCTACTCGATCGAGTTGAAGAAAACTATAATTTATCATCATTCGCTTGCCTTATCCCAATTTATTTGAACAAAACTGTAATTTATAAGGGAAACTATAATTTAGAAGAGATAAATTGTGTTTCTCATTTTTGTCACCAGACAGCGCTCGTTCAATTTTAGTATCTTAACCTAATCTTAACGCTATCAAATAGAAATAAAAAGTTGCCGTACTAGGTACTTGCACTAACCTTACTGGTGGAAGATACGGCAATCCGCTGGACGCAAGAAGCCCAGAATCGGTCGATGTAACGAAACTTGGTGGTAACAGATCTTAGTCGGTTGGCTGAAATGCTGATGGCATACCAAAACAATTTGTGTCCGATTATTCTCATGTCTCATCCGTGCAGGAATAGTTTGGACAGTATGATAGTTTTGAATATATAGTGTTAAAGACCATAATATCAGTATTTCGAAAACCTGCATACAATCTGCACATCAATCTTCAGCCATATCTTATTTGATCGAAAGAGAGAAATGAAAAGCGTTGCAACAACAGCAATGCTTTTGAATGGTGACATTTTAAAGCAGACGTGTTACCATACGACTGCAAACAAACAAACAAACAAGACAGCCACCGTCACACGAAATCCTTGTAACCGCAACTGGAAAAGCCACAACATCCTCCCGTATATTCCACCTGATGCTTTTCCTGCAATAAAATTTGCATAACTACGCTCCTTGGCACGAGAGCGGCTTCTTATTAAATTTCCAACCCCTCCAAAGTCATTAATGGTTTGTATTTAACCACCTACCAGTGTTATCTAGCCATAAATCATAAGGTATCAAGTGTAATGGTCGTGCGTGGCTGGCGATGACTTTTATTGCTCCTTCAAGATGCCAGTAATCCCCGGGTCTCGGGTTTCTCGACGCGGTAGGATTACCCCTAATCTTTTGTTTATACGTATTCTTTTTGGAGAAAATATTATGATATTAACGTGGCTAATTCGTCGCGGTTTTGTATTCGCGGAAGGCAATATATTACTGTTTGCTTGTGAGGTTATTTAAATGAGATTCTTTTGCTCAGTGATGGATTGTTTTCGCTTCTGTTATAAGAATTCTTTGGAGCAAGAAATGTAATAAAAGCGCCCGAAATCATACTTATCAGCATTTTTGTCGGTATTAAATGTTGTTTTCTTATCCTCGTCTAATTTTTCTTTTGGCATCAATTCATTTTTGCATAAACATGATAACAAATCGAAAAAATAACTCTATTAGAGCAAAACAATTCTCATAGATTTAGAACGTCACTAATCATTCCAATAATTAACCACACAATGCAGTCAACTGATTAACATGATTCAAAGTGTAAATCTACACTGAAATAAGCGTTGATTTGTGATTGCATGTGTCACGCACATCACACAGAGCAGAGATAATAAACGACCAGACATCATTAAGTGTCACTTTACACTCTGACAGAACCAGATTGGCATTCATTAACATACGTCAGTCCCAACATGTCACCTATTGTGGTCCTACATTGTCTCGCTATATTCGGCACAACTTTAATATCAGCGGGAACTGTCAAGTGGCTTCCAAACGAAAGCTTCCAATTACCAGAGAACTTCAAAGACAAAAAACTTCCGTGCTCCAAACAAACAGTCGTGTTCCCACAATCGATCGTCGGTGCGGTCAAAATTGCAGCTGGATCTGAAGTAAGCGAATTCATTTTGCCAGAAAATGGCGATTTGATTTTAGAAGGCTTGTTAACTTTTGGCGACAATCCTGCGGATACCAACTGCACCGAGGGAAATGCTTATTACCTAGACAAAGCAGCATCATCATGGAACCAAGCTGATGTATGGAGCTCGCCGAAGTTCAACAAAGCTACTCCTGACTCAGATAGAGTGCCGTGTTTCAACGATGTAGTGGAGTTCCCAGCAGATACCCGGTTTACCGTGACTCTGCCAAATGTGTCACAATACGTAAAAGGTCTCAAGATTGGAAACGAAAGTTTTACCAGCAGACAGTTTGCGATGCGTGTAAGTTTTTCACAAACAGCTGAAGATCCACAACAGTTTGTTTCAAATGATTATTTTAGAACTGGCATTAGGATCGGTGAATCTATGCACTGCTCGCAGTTCGGGTGTGCATGTCAAATAATACCGATGAAAATTGATTGTGCAACGAAGTTTTGCCCGAAGGCTCCGTGTGTGCATCCTGTCAAACCTTTTGGATTCTGTTGTGAAATCTGTGGCGGCTACATAGTGTTTGATGCGGATGAAGGATACGATATGGCAGCTTTTGGTGAGCTCATTGACAACACTATCAATGAGTACGGCAAAGACCGTGTGGAATACCACGTTGGTTACACTCCTGAAATGCCATTCAGAAGAATTCAACTCGTGGTAGTCGAAAAAGGTGAATACGAAGGGCTGAGCGCGGAAATGATCAATTCTATTAACTATGCTCTCCACGACCATTGGGTGAAAGGGGATAAGGTTGCCCAGATAAGCGGGAGTCCTTTGTCGAAGTCGGGTCTGGGCGGAAAGATCTTTGTATCCATGTTTTTTGCAGTGATTTTAACATTGGGGGCGTTGTACGTGTACTATTATAAAATTCCGGATCTGAGGTTCCCGATAGTGTCTAGAAACATGCCTGGAAACATATTCTCAAGGTTCGAGAGAAGGTCGGACAGTGTCGTGAGTCTGACGAGAAGAGACTCGGTGATCAGTTCTAGAAGTGCTACTGGTTTTAGGAATCCCTTGTATAACTCCAAAAGGGGGCGTGTGCAAGTGGCCGAGTCTGTAGTGGAAGAATGAAACACGTCATATTTTATTGTTATTTTTTCATGTTAACCGCACAGTCGTAGTAACGTGGTTTTGTTTTACTATCGAAGTTCGATTGAGCATACATTATTATAGTTAGTAGTACACCTGGTACATAATTTCTTGGCATTTAAAGTAATATTTCTTGGGTATTTTGTATAACTATGTAATTTTTTTTATTGTAATGTTATGTGTTTCTGAGCTAGAAGAACAGCTCGACAAAAGTGGTTTTATAGTGAAATAAAACCGATGCAACAGCAAATTCAAAAGTAAATGATCTTAGTATTTAAAAAACGACTTTTACTTTCTGACCTGAACCCATAAATCTACTCTTAGGAGCCGTCTCTACGACCATTGAACTTAAGAGCCGCTTTATACGGGCTATAAGATACTATATAAATTATATGGACAGCCTATAAAACATTAATACTCGTCGACAATATTTTATAGCCTCTATTGACTTAGCAATAACTCCTAGATAATCGTCTCTTAGCATATTTTTACGACTTCCGCGCAAACATTAAAATGTGCTGAGTGCAGTTATGTGAACTTATAATAGTCTTGTCATGAAATTCAGCGGTACAAACATAAACACAAGACACGCCTGACCCTTTGGCCTTTGGCTGAAGAGGAACCACCTTCTATGAGTTCCTCCTTCTCTTCCTGAGCTGAACTGGGTGTATGTGAAGCTGTAGGTGACTTTGCACAAGAATTTGAGCGTGTCTGATCAGGACCTAGGTTTTGCTTCTAAACACCAGAACATAATATCTATCTGTAACCCTAGTACTCTAGCATTTTGTCAGCTATATTTAAAGATGAAAGCCTGCCTAAACTACCCCTACTAACCCTGAGGCTTTTTTTTTTTTACGGATGGGAAATCATCAAATAACTCCTCCCGCTCTGGGAGGAGTGGGAGGGAGTGTCAGACTTTTACTGACTAAAACCCATCCATGTTCCTTCTCTGCCCTTTGCGTTCCACCCTGACGCTTCCCCCTAAATTGCATGTAAGGAGCGAGCCTATTGCAATCGACCGGGCTCACATCTACACTCCGTGGCTATTACTGAGAAATGTCTTCTTCCATACCTTCGAAGTATATCTTTCGTCATGCTACTGGCTATAATAAAATAAAGAGGCCACATAATAAAATAGTTCTAATTACACATAATGATACGATACTGATTCACAGGGCACCGCCGGCGAGCTCGACGGGGCGTCTCTCCGCCATATAAAGGGTGTAAAAAGACCCTTAACGAAAACGAAAACCACATATTCTGCCCATCATTGGGATCATTTTTTTGTTCTGGACCATACCTGGGAACCTTCTAGTTACGGAGATATTGGGGGTCAAAGTTCCAATTTTTTCACAAGTTTTTTTTTAAATACTACTTTTTAAGGTTCTAACTTTACTTCAATTACCTCCATGGTCCGTTTACTATTCAAAGCATCAATCAGCAATAAGTTTTGAGCGCATTATATTGAGTTTTACCGTAAAATGTGATTTTTGACCCCAAAAAAAAATTTCGTTTCCCAGCAAAAATTTTTGCGTAAAGTTACTTAGTTTGATGTACAGAATGCTTGGTTGACGGCTTGGTGAAGGGTCTGTTTACACCCCGTATATCGCGTCGCCAGGCCGCCGGTATTATGTTGCGTGCATGATTTATGAAATACTGTGATTTGGGGCATGCACATTGTACAGTCACGAGCATTAATATGTAAACACATACCAAAATTGACCAAGAAGCAGAAACACTGACCTTATTGGTGAGGTTACTCGCAACCGGCGTGCGTGTATGACGTGGACGATGCGAAAGGCATATGTAAGGATTGTGCTGGTGCATTCATGGTGATTTGTGCTTCGCATCGCGGCTGTGGTTTTTGCTTACCCCCATGGGAAAAGGCGTGAGTTTATGTATGTTACTAAAATTGAAATAAAGGTTTATACTTTGAGATATATATACTTTCTAACCTATTTCGTAATAGTAATGGCTTCCAAAATACTATGCTCGTGAAAACGTAAAACGTTAAAGTTGCGGCTTGTTCACATATAAGTGCTCATGACTGTACTCTAAGTACAGTGACTACGGATGTGGAGACTAGTCTGCAGTGATAGTGAACTCCAGTTATTTTATCTCAAACAGCTGCAGTCCATCAGCAACCTTATTACTACTAAAATACAGATCACTATAACTTTGGCAGATTTGTCAGTGATAGCACTAAAAACAACTTTATTACTATGACCGTAAAGGTCACGGTGTTTTCACAGCTATGCAAGGGTGGAGGTTAAATAACTAAGTATAAGAAGAAGAAGAACTTGAATTTCATCAATGAAACAGAACGGTTCGGTAACGTTCTGTTTATCCTACCTATCTGACCTCCACAACACAGTTCGTACTAGGTAATACTATATCCCTTGGTAAGACTGGTTGTCAGACTTTTTGGGCCATTGACTACCTGTAACGATTGTCAAAGATCTACAAATGACAGCCGGGACCAACGGCTTTACGTACTTTCCGAGGCACAGAGGAAATTTGATATATAATGGGTGGTCACCAAGCACGGCTTAACCTAATAAAGATCGACCCGAGTGGCAGTTATTATTTAGCCACGAGATCCTTACCACGAGGTCGGATAGGCAGTCGCTCCATGTAAAATACTGGTATTCACTTATTCAGCTGCACCCGGTGAGACTAGAAAACGACCACAACATATTTGGGAAAAGGCTAGGCAGATGATGATGATGATGACGCTTAAAACTCTAATCATGTTTAAGTTGTTAATGCTGATCGCGTTCATTTTTATTGGTGTATTGTGTTGCCAGTCTTCAGAGCTAAACTTGTTTAGCAAGCTAAAAAAAGGTAGATCATCACTTGCGTGGTTAGAATGAAAGTGATAATCCAAGATTTTGATATCTGTGATTCACTAGAGAAATTGCCAGAAGAGAAGCCTTTGCCCAGCAGTAGCATTCAAAACCGTGAGCGGCTAGCAAGTTTGAAAAGCGTTCAATTAGTCTTTCTTCTTTATCGTGTGATTAGTGCCTAACCTGTCAGAGTTGATGGGCCACTGACTTGGCTTTTTATGCCGTCGAAAAATTCTCTCAGGCATGCTGGTTTCCTGACGATCTTTTCCTTCACCGAAGCAAGTGATAATTATACAATACGCACATGAATAAAATCAGAGGTGCGTGTCTTGTGTTCGAACTCGAGACCTATGACTTGGCAGTTGGACGGTCACACCAGTCAAACCAGTGCTTTTTTAGTTGCAATTAGTTATATTTCATTCTAGTAAAAAAATACGATTTAGATGCTTTGTCATGACACATATTCCATATTCATAATATATGTATGCAGCGGATCAGCATAACACGAATTGGTAAATAAAGAGGCAAGGAAATAGGTCAAAATGTCAGTGCTGGAAGATGGGTCACATGATAAAGTTATATTTTGATTTACTACCCGTACGGTCTTGGGGAAAACAAGTTATGAATGCCCAAGAATTCTTCTGTGGTGAGCAGAGTTTTGTTCCCGATAAAATTTGTTCGCGTTATTATAAAAAATATACTTCCCTTTTTAAATCGGATTTTGTTACCAATTTCAAGGGTTTTATTTTTTTTTGCACGGAACCCTAATTATTTTTCTTAAATGAAAGTAGCTTAGGTTACTCCCTATAACATCAGCTATCATCTGCCAATTAAAGTCTTGGCAAAATCGGTCTAGCCGTTTCGGAGTTAAGCTGGAACAAACAGACATACTGACAGACAGACAGACAAAACAGACAAAAATTTTCATAATAATATGCATTCAGTAAAAAGCTGTTTTTTTTTAAATTAAACAGACGCGCCAATTTAATTTATTATTTAATGAAGAGGCTTTACTGGATATGAAGAGGGCAGGCAGTTAAAGCTAACTTCATGTCTTACTATGATTACGTCTCGATTACCAACTATGAGTGTTTGAAAATCACAAGGAGTTTTCACAAAATTTACATTCATTTTCTCTAATGATAATTATTATACACTTCTTTTATATTTCAGCATTCAGTTAGAAAAACACAATCTCCGTTCTTCGCCACTGATATTTTCGAACCAAAATAATGATAACTCCAGCCGTCAGTACCAAATACAGCCGCGACTTCGCAACACCCAACATTTAGGAAGCTAACCATTACCAGTAACTCGTCAAAGGGTTATGAAACTGAGCCGCACTTTGTTCGTCTTTTGTTCCCAATCAATAGTATCAAGTTGCATCAAACGGCTCAAAGACGCAACTGTCATGGCCGATCGTTAATCATTTCCTTTTGGAGTGCGACGAAACGGGGAAAGGGCGACTTGCTTTACGTTGTCAGTAAGTCTATTTAGTATTCGTCTGCCCACCGCTTTCGGGTCAGGGCCGGGTTGGGTGTCATTTACAAACGACTACAAGATTTGGTCCATTGAGAAGAAAATTATATCGTTAGCGAATTCCCCACACAACCTTTCTTGTAATTCTGGATGTAATAACTATGTTTGCAGGGGTCATCTTTAATCTGGACGAAAATTAAAACAAGTCTACAGGCGATGTTATACAAGGTGTAAACAGACCCTTCACGAAGCCGTCAACCAACCAGGTATGGTTCAGAACAAAAAAATGATCGCAATGATGGGGACAACAAGTGCCTTTCGGCTTCGTTAAGGGTCTTTTTACACCCTTTATAAATATAAAGCAAGAAAAAAAATAGAGCCTAAACCAGAAGGTAGTATTCTTTGAAGAATGTATTCGTAGTTAAGATAACGTAGATGTGGAAAGCTAAGGATCGACACACGAAATCTGGATTTGTGCTAGCCCAAAAAGAATCCTCTACCCAATCCCGTAAACACGAGTTCTCGATAACAAATCGTATGACTACGACATCTCCCGTGCCATTGTTTTTACCGATCGTGTAAGTTATAGGTTTACTGTAACAGCTTGGCCACGAACTACACGTCCAAGCTAGATGCGTGTAGCGAGAGCGGCTGCGGCAAAAACAAATGAAAGCAGTTGCTCGTTGGTTATAGCTGGTGAAACGGGACTCAATGTAAGAAGATTAAGATAGTTAGGGAAAGGCATTGGTGAATCGGGAAAGTTACCAAACGGGATCTAGCCCATGCCACTAGATATGCGACCCCAAAAAACAAAAGGACGCTTAGGCATCATAGTACTCCTCCACATTGCTGTCATCCGGGAACGTGCCCAGAAAATGGACAATGCTAAATCTTTGGCCCAGGAAAGAGCCAGCCCTCTGGTCACGTGAAGTGTCAATCAAACGGCGAAAAATTCCATAAAAACTTATGAATGAGTTTATGAAATTGTATTGAAAAACAAGATGACACAGTGAGTTACGATTAAAGCCACACTCCTAATCAACCATGCAGCACTATAAGCGCGTGTCGCATGACGCGAGTCGCATCGCCTAATGTCGTGGACAGGGTGTTATTGATACATGTCATCAGCACGATTGTGTGACAAACGGATGAGTTGTGTGTGTTTGACACGATGAATAGGCGTTGTTATTTGTTATTCGATAACCTGTAATTGGGGCAGTATGATTAATTACGAATTGAATGGTATAAACACCTTACGTAAACATAAAGGAGGACGTAGGTCGAATAAATATTTTTCGTGGTAATGTATTTGAATTTACACAATTAGCATTGAAAGCTTTTTTTCGACTTCCCTTAAAATAATTTTTATCCAATACTCAGTTAGTAATTTTATGGTTTTGTTTTGTAAGAGACTGTTAAGGTTCGGACCGATTGTGGGGTGCGGACAACGGACACTGATATACAGGGTGGGAGGGACATCGATGCAAAACGATTACCATGAATTCAGACACCATTCTTAACTCCCCCATAAAAATCTGCTGTTTCCTACAAAAGTGCAGTACCTACACGGTCAAAACGTATGGAATAGCTGTTTTTTTTAAAATTACCGATGAAAAATTTGTATGTAAAAGGGGGGGGGGGTTGGAATAATGTACTGAATACCGTGATAGCTGTTTGTGCGTCGATGTCCCTTCCACTCTGTATACTTCAGAAAATCCTCAGAATCCGGTGTCTGGAGCCACGTCGCAAATACGCAATTTCTCCGTACCAATATTTAACACAACGAACATTTTCTTTTGCCAATGCCATAAATGCACTTAAAAATCATCTTCAAACATGACATATTAAACTAAGATCAAAATTACTCGGTCTCTTATTCCTAGTATCAATTCTTCGTGTTGCATTGTCCGAAGAACGTAAACGTCACTAAAAAGCTATAAAATAAATAAACGTTGTACTAAAACTATTTCTGAGTGGCAACCCTAAAAACACATATATCAAAAGTGTGCTAGCCCAGGGTTGTGCCTGAGCTCAATAAATCAGGGCTGGCGATAACTCATGAGAATCAATTGGTATTTTCGTGTCGTCGCCGAAAAGTTTCGCTGAAGAATTGTTTGGGAGCTAGATTTAGTAATTTGATAAGCAATTGTTTATGACCCTTGCTGAGGAATAAGCGTCAGCAAGTTGGTTTATTGTTTTTGGTTTGGTAAGGATGGAAATAGGGATTTAAGGTGCCTATTGTTCAGAATTACCTGTTTTAATACAGTAACACTATCTCTTATTTATTAACATTTCTATTATTGATTGTCGCGGAAATTGAATTGGGACTACATTTTGAACGTTTTATAATAAATCGTGATAGTAAAACTATGAAGTTTAATATTCTTTACATCTCTGGTAAGTTAACAGTGGCCTTTATAGGCCACACTGGTTTATTACGTTGACTCTTCATTCTCCTAAGGAAAATATATCTATGAAGAGGTTAATGAACTTCTCCTTGATTAAACCAATAACTTCTTCAGCTAGCCGAGCAATAGTCCGTTAGGGAACCCATTATAAAAACATGGCTACAATAAATACAATTTGAGTATTACCAGTCCATAAAAACACAGGCACTCAATCCGCTCCAAAACCTCATTCGTATGCATTAAAAACGTAATGGCTACCTAATAAATGCCTTTAAAACAATAAAACAGTGAATTTAAAAAAAATCCCCATCTTTTCCAAGTACTCGCATGCTCGCGACAGCCCTGTCATAAATCTCGTGGCATGTTTGTCAAGTATGGCGCTGGAACGCGCCCGGTCGCACATTTACGACGCACTATAAAGCACTGGAACGCGGTGCACTGACATTTCAGATTTTTTGGCGCGCTTTTGCGCAGAGGTAAGTGAGGGGAAAATGAGCTGTTTCATTAAAATATGTAAAAGGTGGCAAAGGGTTTTGCATTTTCTGCGTTGTTTGGCCGCTGTTTATGGTTACATTAAGTTTTAAATAGGGATAAGCAGTTTAATATTTCGGTTAAAAGCCGAAAGCTCGGCCATTTTGCTGCCCGGATTTACAAAAAGTTTATCAACTGCTTATGACAAAGTACTGTGAAAAATGTTTATGTCTTTGCTCAATAAATTAGTGCTTATTAAATACTTGAATATGCCCTCGGCTTCGCCCGCGTGGAGTTCGATAATTGTCCCACGGGATCATACTACCGGGATAAAAAGTATCCTATCTGTTAATCCGGATTATAAAATATCTGCGTGCTAAATTTCATCCAAATCCGTTCAGTAGTTTTTGCGTGAAAGAGTAATAATCATCCATCCATCCATCCTCACAAACTTTCTCATTTATAATATTAAACAGGATGAATGTCTACTCCTGCAATGTGTAAAAGATTCGGAATTGCATTTATTCTGAGTTACTCTCATTTCATGTCATATAATTAATCACCATCTCAAACTTGAAAACCAAACCCAACACCACACCAATAAAGTCCAAAACCGCTCATCACTAGAAACTTCTCCAAGAAAAACATCACTTTTCAATCCAGCCTTTGTGTGGTGGTACCGCGAAACTATTTCATTCACTAAGGGGTCCGTAACTCGATTACTGCTCGTCTCATTTCTCCCGAGATGTCGTGATTCGCCATAATTCGGGAATGCATGCAATTCAATGGGAATTTAAGTGAATTAAGATGTATGGTGGAGGCGCCTCTGTTTATTTTGGTAGTGGTGGTGTTTCAATTTGGGGAGCTGATGTGCTGTTTAGTGAGCGGTTGTTGCGGGGTTTGCATGTATCCCGGTTTCTGTTACCGATCGCAATTTGTAACAGTTTTACGTTTCGCAATTATTTACAAACTTATACCTTTGTGAAGTGTCTAAAGAATGAAGGGTCCTTAAAGTGAGTAGATCTTGCAAGTAAAAATGGTTGAAATAAGAAAGTTTTTATTGAAATTCTTAAGCAGAATTCATCACAGTTTTCATTGAGGTTAACGCCAATGAAATTCAGTAAATCGACCACCGTCTGAACATTGACCATCTCATCAGACACCACCTTTCTTACCATATCATTCTTCACACAGTCCATCCACCGTTTCTTTGGCCTTCCTCAACTCTTACACCCATCCACATTCATACTCAAAACTTTCCTCACGACATTTTCCTCATTCCTCCGCATCACATGCCCATACCACGCCAACCGATTACCACACATCTTTTCAGTCACCGGCACCACTTTCAGATTTCCCCATATTTACTCATTATCTTACGGTGTCCATAGATCTTTTAAAACTAATAAAGTTCGATAAAAACTTTTATCTACAACCCTATGCAGCAAACAAGATAATAACGAAGAATCCTTTATCAAATATCAGGCATCCGACGGAGATGCCTGGTGCTCTTGAATTGATGTCAGCAATTAATTCTCCGCGCGTTAGGTGGCGCTACTGAGCCGGTCTCAGGGCTCTCGTAGATGCGCTAGACTTAGCGCGTCCGTACCTCGACTGGGGTTTGATTTATCATTTTCGTGTAACAGACGGAGATTGTAGAAGTGGGATCTTACTAACTTGAAATCGATTTATTACTTTTACATACTTCACGGTGTGTAATGCCTGAAGGGTTAGGCAGAGGTGTACCTAACAAGTACACCTACATTTGACCAGTTCTGTTAAAGACTCATGTAATAGGGGGCGAGCTTATTGCCATCATGCGGGCACAGTTCCAGACTCCGTGGCTGATACTGATAAATTCCTGATGTAAAAACCCAATATTGAGATTTGAGAGATTCGCTATTGAGTTTTAGATTCATGTTTTCGCTAGATGCTATTACACCTTGATGCCTTTGGCTAGTTTAAAAAAACTTTGTTGACTCATAAAATTAAGTTTCTGACAAAAGCACTTACGTCTCGCGTATCTAATTTACCTGTCCTCAAATTAGGCCGCAAGAGCCTTTTGTGTATTTTTGTACATAGCCCGTACATTAGAGGACCATTGTGCCTCGTTTAATAAGGCGAGTGCGCTTTCCTCTTGCCTTATAAGGTGCCGTCGCACAAACGAGGTTAATTCACACGATCTGAACAAGAATGGACGTTAGAAATAATGGACGTGGTATTTAGCTGGTTTAATGTTATGTAGATTGTTATCTACAAGATGGATTGTTGTTTGGTGGTAGCTATGTGTTTTCACGAGATATTTATGTCATATTGGCACGAAGTTATTTTAGAGAAAGGAGCTTAGAAACTTCATTGAATGGAGACTCCATTGAGTGAAGTAGAATAGTGTCCTTAATTCCATTCAAGCTTCCAGTTTCATTTGTATTGTTTTGGAACAGACATTATCTTTGAGTGTCAACATAAATAAAGCAACAAAGCAATCGTACTTAACTATTCTGTCAGTCAAGTTGTTCATGCTTATCATTATCCTTAATAATGAAACGCCGTCAATTATTAAATCAATAAACTGTTTTTTTTTTCATCAGCCTGCTCTGACCCACTGCTGGACAAAGGCGCGAGGCCTTTGTCCAGCAGTGGCATCCATGGCTTTCTTCCTGTTTACAATTTGCCCTCTCCGACCAATCCGTTAAGAATGAATCCAGATTATCACGCCAGCGTTCCCTGGGCCTGCCTCGGTTACGACGGCCGTCGTAACCGAGGTACCTATCAGGTATCTTTGCCCATCTGTCCGGCTTCATCCTAGAAACATGTTTCTAGGATGAAGCCCAGTCCCATTTCAGCGTCGCAGACTTATCGCCAACATAATCAATTAACTGCACACACATCCACATTCCATCTTTTCAAGCTGCAATTGATGAGCAGATTTCGACAAAAAAGCACACCGATAGACTATGACCTTACCGCACCAGGTAGTGCGTTCACGTGGGATAATTTTCAACCTTTCACCCTCGTAAAGGTTGAAAATTATCTTCGATGCAGTACAAAATAATTTATTTCTTACCTAAGTAAATACAAATTTTACCGACTCCATAACTTCGTAGCACAACAATGTTAAATTATCTCAACTCGACACACCCGTACGTGTTACTTTTTTGTTTGTCCAAATGACCGCGCCATGTTACTTCCGTTCACTCGCCAGATTAGTGGAGCCAGTACTACGCTGATTGTACTCGCCGAAAGCGGGCAGTGTAAACACAGCATGTACGATAATTTAAATGAATGAGTTGGTGATTATGGGATTTTAATGGATGCTGCTCGCTGCGGCTTTAGTTGTGATGTTCGTTAATATACTACGGAATATAATGTATTCATATTTGTGGCTACAGTTTTTAATTTAAGGCAAAGTTTCGTAGATGTAAAAACATGGTTTTTAATACACTCGGCATTACTATATTCTGTGGCGTGTACTTTACTTATGTTATCTGTTTACTAATATCTAATACATTACACATTCAAGTTTATTTTGTAACCAAGAGTTTTCTTATATTATGCAGAGCTGTCGGGCAAAGTCTTATTGGGTTTTTCATCAGGAATGTCTCAGTAGCAGCCATGGAGTCTGGATTTATGCCCGGTTGATGACAATAGGCTTGCCCCGTGTTACATGGGACTTGAACAGAACTGGCGAAGTGTTAATGTACTAATAGGTGCATCTCTCTGCTTAACCTTTTGGAGATTAAAGGCGTGATGTTATGTTATACAGACTGGATAATATAGCAAATCCACACAAAATAGCCTCGTTTACATTCCTTACAATAAGAACCAAAGAAACATGGTCCTTGCTGACTATCCTAATAAACCCTTACAGTGCCCTAAATATATAAGTCTTTTGGGCCTAAGTCAAGGGCATAAGGTAAGGCCTTACCCCCATACAACATAATATAAAATAAGTATTAATATTCCATAAAAAACCGCTTAGAAGCCCGCCTCCACACACTCAACACGTAATACAAAAATCCTCTCCGTTTAAAGCAAGCCCCTCGCGACACCACGCGACAGATGTTCGAGCGCCCTCGTCTGAAGAGCCCTTAACAACTGCGGTCGACTCTCTACAATGCGTGCGCTGATTACCGCTGCGTGTGTGTGAATGCGCCTTTACGAATCTGAAGAGGTTTTAACTTTTTTGCTACTGTATAAGTATCAATGGGGAGGTTATATTTGTGGAAAATTGTACGTGGAATTTTGCGTTTTGGGTTGGAAAATAAAATACTGAGGACTGTCTACATTTTTCTGTGAATGCAGTGTTTGATTTTGGAGATTTCCTACGAATTTTGTTGTATCGTAAGTGTGAAGTTTGAAAGGGATAAACTAGCAGTTCATATCTCAAAGCTGCGATATATAAAATTCACTACATAAAATAAATAAATAAATTAAAACCTTTTTTTTTGGTAATGGCATCTCGCAGGTCAACCTATGAGGCCGGCTTCTGTTTAACCGGACTATCCTGTGGGTGTCTTGAATATAAGGCCTCCAGCCAGGGGAATTAAACCCTTCTCTATTTGTTACATTTATCAAAAGCAAATCTATTTAATCCTGCGAGTTAGCCGAAATATATCTGCAGGGTAATGTGCAATTCACGCAAGTTTAAAACATTCTCATTAAATGACTTACCCGCGAAACTCTCACAGTACCTGAGAAAAAACCGGCCAAGTGCGAATCGGACTCGCCCCCTTTAATTTTGAATTTATTATAATATGTTGTTAAAGCGGCAACAGAAATACACATTCTGTGAAAATTTCAAATGCCTACTTATTACGGATCGTGAGATACAGCCCGCGGACAGACAGACGGACGGACGGACAGACAACGGAGGCTTAGTAATTGGCTCCCGTTGGTTACCCATCGGACACGAAACCCTAAAAAGAATGCATACATTTAGAGAGAACCCACCCACCCATATGCAACTCCATAGATCCACACTACCAGCCCACACCATTACCCTCCCCACCAAAAAGTACTTACCAATTTCCCATTTTTCGGCCATTTCATTAGAGCAACCACTTACGAAGGCTAATTTATTTTTATTGTTCGTAGTCTTGACTAGCAGTAAAACTTACCTTTGTTGAATTTATGCGCGCGGCCACAACCTGGGGTATAAATAAAGGGGATGTATTGTGCTGGTGCTATTGATTCTGGCTCTTTGGCTGCTTCTTAGTGCTTTACAGTGTTAAGGGAGATAGATGGGATCGGCTCTTGGGTGCTTTACTTTTTTTTTGGCAACAGTCCATGTGTAGGTACCGTTTTGTAATGTGTTTTTATTTAATTCAGCTGTAAGAAAGTACTTAGAATGGATGCATGAAGTGCTATTGCAGTAATTATGTAGCGATACTTTTTAAGATCTTATATGTGGCTATTATTTCTGGCTAAACCAAGACAAAATTACTTTTGTTCTGGACCGATGATGCCGTGGAGATGGTGAAGTTTTAGTGCTAGCAAAATTTGAAGTATGCCGTGCCAGTGAAGATGAAGAAGAAGACCAAGTAACATGTCATGAGGGCATACAGACGAAGAAGTTCGGCAAAAACCGATGGCATGTGTCATACCGATGGAACAGTTTCAACCTTCTTAAAACTCCCTTGACTAGTCTTGAAGCTGGATATGAACCTCTTGATAAAGGAACGTTATATTGCAGAACATGCTGCTGGATCTACAACAGAATCTATGCTCTTGTAAACAAGCTAGTTGGTAACAGTATCATTGACCCTGATTATACTACGGAGGCAAATTCAGTGGAAATATCATCTAAATTTAGTTCTAACAATGAAATATTTACGTGAAGAAACAGTTTTCCCTATGAATTCCGCAGACATTTTCCTTAGTACGCAATAATTCATATTTAACGCAAAACAATATAAACTACGTACAGTATGATAGATGATAATTTGTGTAAATCACACAGCGGCTGGCCGTTACCCTGTGTAATTGGCTTCTATAGTAAATTATGTAAATCTCTATTACTTATGTTCAATTTACATAAGTATGATTTGTTGTACAAGTGCTAATGTGACCGGTGGGCTAGAGGTCATACATTTATTAGTGGGAATTCGTGGGTGAAACGTTTTTTAAATAACTTGTTTTTTGATTTACTCAGTGAAGATGCGTTAAAACAGCTTTCACGTGTGGTAATAATTCAGTAAGCACAGTTAACTATACATCAGTTGTAATATTTAAAATTGACAGCGCCTCTATGCTGCAATGATATTATAAATAAAAAGCGGTAGATATCGCACTACTGCGAACAAACTGTTGCAGACAAATTCAGACAATAATTGTCGTAATTAAAGTACTTCAAGCGCAATAGCTATCTCTTTCTGTATCTTACGTTCTGTATTACCTATCGCAGTCGTTACAAAGCAACTATATTATATCTTTCTTTATAATATCATTGCTTAACTGAATGACTAATTCATTTGTGATCTTGATTTCTTGTCCGAGGTTAAGCTGACGCGAAAATAGGAATGCACGGAGGATGCCATTGAAAACAATTCCTGTTTAAATGTATGAATAACAGAAAGCAGTAGGAATCCATTAATGTCCATTGAATTCACTTAAAATAATAACAGCCGCTCCGATCGATCTTTAGGTTAATCAGTGCTTGCCTAGGTTGAGCTGCGGATGGGTGACCACCCATTACATACCGAGTTTCCTCCGTGCCTCGGAATGCACGCTAAGCCGTTGGTCCCGGGTGTATTTGTACATCTTTGACAGTCGTTAAGTAGACAGTGGCCCAACAAGTCTGACAACCAGTCTTACCAAGGGGTATAGTATTACCCAGTACTAACTGGGTTGTGGAGGTCAGATAGGCAGTCGCTACATGTAAAATACTGGTATTCAGCTGCATCCAGTTAGACTGGGAGCCGACCCCAAAATAGTTGGAAAAAGGCTAGGCAGATGATGATTCTTGGAAAATTGCTGTTAGTGTTAGTGGCAGATGATGAATTCACTGAAGGTTTCTTGGCTGAAAACTTCCTGATTATAATCAATTCTGAATTAGAAGGTACTTCGTACTTTAAATGCCACCGAAAACTTCGATAACCCATTTCCAATCTCAAACTTTTAACAGCCTCGCTACCTAAAGCAATCTTTTCCCAATCGCGAAAAGGCGAAAACCCATTACGCCCTCATAACACGACAACGCAACGAAAACACCAAGAAAATCTATTAACAACTCAAAAACCAATCTTCGAACATTATTATCGTGCGAGAGTTCGCTAAGAATGTTCGAGTTCGTCGAAAACCGCTCGAGATCTAAATGCCTACAAAAAGGAACCCACCTTATTACATCAGAAGAATTTTAACGAGAAGCTAACTTGTATACAAATTGAATTTTCCGAACGCAACAGCTTGCTCAGTTTCGCCCGTATACTTTAAGTTTATCCAAAAGTTCGATGATTTTGTACAAAATTTGTTGGAACGAAGTAATTTTATTAAGAGGGACGTTTTAAGTTGTTATCCAATTTGTGGGTATTTTGTTTTTGTTAATAGTCCCCGGTTCAATACCTCTCGTGAGGGAATTCGTGGAATGTTAACTTGTAACACTCAATTATATGGAAGTTTGCGATGGTGGAATTAATTGGCATTTAAATGTATTCGAGTGGTCTTGTTATTTCGTTTGCAGTTGTTACATCTGTTATCCAAAACTTTGCTACAAGTAATGTTGGTACGTAAATAAGACTGTCTTGAATTCTTGTTGTCTCTTGTCTCTCTTAAATACATAGTATAGTTCTATAATAGTATCGGTATAGATAAAATAGGCACCTAAAGTAATTTTCGTTACTGAAACATAACATAACATCACGCCTGTAATCCCCGAAGGGTTAGACAGAGGTGTACCTAGTAGCGCACCCATATTTGGGCAGCAAGTACCATTGAAAATACCATTAAAATCAAACTGATCCTAATAATTGAAATTAGCTTTGATTGAACTTTAAGCTAGTGAATCCCACGGCTTTATCAATCAACGCAGCCGGCCATTGTTGTTCATTTAATAAGCCATGCATCACTCAATCTGAAAACCCAGCACGTGGAAATACTTAGCCACCGCCTTCTACCAAATGCATTCACATCACACACTTCCTACTAATATTATATGCGAAAGTTTGTGAGGATGGATGGATGTTTGTTACTCTTTCACGCAAAAAATACTGAACGGATTTGGATGAAATTTGGCACACAGATGTTTTATAAACTGGATTAACACATAGGATACTTTTATTCCCGGTAGTACGATCCTGTGGGACAGCCGCTCGGATCGATCTTTAGGTTAAGCCGTGCGTGCCTAGGTTGGTCTGTGGATGGGTGACCACCCAGTACATACCGAGTTTCTTCCGTGCCTCGGAAAGCACGTTAAGCCGTTGGTCCCGGGTGTCATTTGTAGATCTTTGACAGTCGTTAGGTAGTCAGTGGCCCAAAAAATCTGACAACCAGTCTTACCAAGGGGTATCGTATTACCCAGAACTAACTGAGTTGTGGAGGTCAGATAGGCAGTCGCTCCATGTAAAATACTGGTATTCAGCTGAATCGGTTAGACTGGAAGCCTACCCCAACATAGTTGAGAAAAGGCTAGGCAGATGATGATGATGAGTACGATCCAGTGGGACAATGACCAGACTGCACGCGGGCGAAGCCGCGGGAATAAGCTAGTTCAACAGATATCCTCATATAAAAACACCCAAATTAGGTCCATAAAAGGCATCATAACATGATATTACATGCGTACGGAGTATAAAATCATTATTAAGAACAAAATTACAATGGTATTCATCAGGTGGCTATAATTGTATCCTCTCGCACCATTATGGGGCAAAATTGCTCCCGAGAAAGTGTGGCCGTAAAAGGAAGGGACTTTCTCGGAGCTATGTTGCTAGTGTTGTGTAGATTTGGGATTTTGTTATTGTTTCTAATGGTGTTGCGGTGTATGATGACTTTTATTTGTTTTTTATCACAGCCTGGTTTGCATAAATGATCATGAATTGAACTGGCGTTCATTTTCTCGTGAAAGAAATCCTGAAATAGAATTTTAAATGTTATCTCTTGATGTACAAAGTATTTAATTTGAATTTGAATTTATGATTAAAAATTGTAAAAAACATACATTGGATATACTTTAAAAATACTTATTAACCTTATGCAAACACTAACAAACTAATTAAGTATATCAGGAGAATAGAAGGAGTTTCATTAGTTATTTTGGCCTGGTTATTTTTGGCCTACCAAGAGTTAATTAGAGCATATTCAGCAATTCCTGTGTTTTATAACAGGAACGGTAATAAAATAAAATATTTAATAATGTCTGACTGCCTCGTTGGTCTAATGGTCGTAAGCGCGACTGCAGAGCATGATCCGAGGTTCTGGATTCGATTCCCAGGTCGGGCAAACTGATATTGGCTTTTTCTATCAGGACTTTCTCAGTAGCAGCCACGAAGTCTGGATTTGTGCCTGGTTGCTGGCAATAGGCTCGACCCCTATTACATGGGACTTAAACATAACTGGCGAAATGTGGGTGTACACCTCTGCCTAATCCTTCGGGGATTACAGGCGTTAAGTTATGTTTATGTAATAATGTGGCACATAAATAATTTAAGACACACACACATGAAAACCGTTGAAAAATCACTGAGCTACCTTTTAAAATACCCCATGTCCTCGTAATAAAAACCAGCAACGTTTCAAAAAACCGGATTTAAAACCCTACCCGCAACACCCGAACATATCGACTATACCTAATTTGGTATCCAATCTCCCGATTGATTCATGATCACTTACCCGTACATCCGACACTAACGAATACTTATGCTCAAACATTTGACATTGAACCAAATACCACGCACTTTCTCTTTATAGGAAAAAAATATGGTCTGTGGAGAGCATGTTCCTGATTTAGATGGCACGTGTAGATAGATTTTTTAACAAGGGATAAGTTTGAGTAAAACGTTTTTTAAAACGTTACCACACCAGGAATTTATCCTGTGTCGTGGGTGCATTTACAAACATTTAAACTCATACACACAAACAGAATCGGACCCACTACCTGTAGGTCATACAAATATTAATTTGTTCCGTAAGCCTTCAAGTTATTAGTTATGTGACACAATCAATATAGCAAAGATAAATAGACGCTGACAAGGCTAGAAATGAAAAACAAATGAACCGCGAGTTTGGATATTGGAATACGTGAAATTCTGAAAAGTCGACCAGGTATACAACTGAAATATACAGTGCCGGATTTAGGGCAGGGCAACAGGGGCATTTGCCCCGGGCCTCCACAAGGAAGGGGCCTCCACAACTTGGTTAAGAAAAAATTACATCCTTTGTGTCCATGAATCCATCAAAGAGTGTTCAAACACCCCCCGAAATCTCGGACATTTATAGAGAAACCAACCTATCCCGGGCGGAATAGTACCATTATCATATGCTTACTCAATTCAATATTAGTTGACATATTTACTCCTTTTCTCATTTCTGAATGAATGGACAATAAAGAGAACCTAATTTATTCGAAGAGGGTTGTGCGGTTATTATGTTACACCTTGTTTATATATTTTTTTTCGTCTTCCCAAAAAAAATTTCGGTGCCTCCACTTCTAGGTTGCCCCAGGGCCTCCACATCTATAAATCCGGCCCTGGAAATATACTTTGACATACGTAACACCATAACTTAAAATGATTGAGCTTTATAGAAAAAAACAGATTTTTAAAGAGAACCCTTTCTTTAAAAATATTATGGAATTTGAAATTATGTAAACTTTTTTTTTTTACCTACTTCTTTACTGCTTACCTCTTGTAGAAAAAACCTAAGCCTGTGCATACTGCTGCTCCTCCATTTTATATCTGATTACTCACAACCACACCACGAGAAGATGAAACATTCCATTTGTAACCAGACCTTAAACCCCTCCTATTAACCTAAACGGTACTCAAACTTACTCTAACTAGCTGTGTAAAACCCCCATAAGGACTCACTCGTCACTCAACTAACTCCGCCATAACAATTTGAAACAAATATGAGCGACGTTCAGGACTCTATTTAAAACAATGCGACTGTGTCACCCCACAATTACTGTAATCACATAATTAACACGCGATTACGTGTTACATGGCCGGTGTAAGTTGAACTGTGGCGAAAAGTTAAACTATACTCCGAATTTTTTATGTGATTGATATATGCGTGTCGGAGGAGCTCGTGGCTAAATACTAACAGCCGCTCGGGTCGATCTTTAGGTTAAGCCGTGCTTACCTAGGTCGATCTGTGGATCACCCATTACATACCGAGTTTGCCGTTAAGCCGTTAGTCCCGCGTGTCATTTGTAGATCTTTGATAGTCTTTAGGTTAGGTTAGAGCATCTGCCTAGCTTTTTCCCAATTGTGTTAGGGTCGACTTTCAGTCTAACCGGATGCAGCTGAATACCAGTATTTTACATGGAGCGACTGTCTATCTGACCACGTTAGTACTAGGTAATACGATACCCCTTGGTAAGACTGGTTGTCAGACTTTTTGGGCCACTGACTACTTATAACGACTGTCAAAGATCTGCAAGTGGCAGCCGAAACCAACCGATTAATTAATTCGTACTTTCCGAAGCACGGAGGAAATTCGGTATGTAATGGGTGGTCACCCATCCACAGACCAACCTAGGCAAGCACGGCTTAACCTAAAGATCGATCCGAGCGGCTGTTATTATTTAGCCACGAGCTCCGAGCATCTGAATGTGCAAACCGTAACCGTTTGCTGAATTTATGAAAGTAGTTAGCGCGTCTCTTGTATACCTGTATTTGACAGTTGTATTTTCACCGTTCCAAAGGATCAAGATACGTCGGTCGCCGTATAACACAAATGTAACAATTAGAGTCCGGTTGTCAAGTAATAACCCTTTGTACAGTCGGTTAACATTCGTAAACCATACCAACCTATGTTACGTGATACGCATTATGAAGCTTTCAGCAATTATTTCACGTAGTTTGGAAACTCGGAATGGTTGTACTGTTAAGTGGTACAATTATGTGGTTTCAAGTGGTTTTAAATATGATATGGTAGTAATGTGGTGGGAATTATGATGGCTTATGTATGGGAAAGTGGAGCTCGTGGCTAAATAATAACAGCCGCTCGGGTCGGTCCTCAAGGTTAAGCCGCGCTTGCCTAGGTCGGTCTGTGGATGGGTGATCATCGTAACATACCGAGTTTCCTCCGTGCCGTGTCGGTCACTGCTGGCCTACCGAAAGTATGACAACCAGTCTTACCAAGGGCTGCCGTATTACGGAGAAGGGAGTGTGGAGGTCAGACAGGCAGTCGCTCCACGTAAAATAGTGGTTTTCAGCTGCATCCGGTTAGACTGGAAGCCGACCCAACATGGTTAGGAAAAGGCTAGGCAGATGATGATGACGTATGGGAAAGAGAATAAGTTGATGAATGAAGAAGTAATGAGCTTTCTTCGCGATAATTCGGTGTTATTTGTTAGTATACTGCGATGCCTTGCTTCGGATTACTGGATTTCTTGAACCACCTATAGTACGAGAAACATTTTATTTTATTTTAAGTCTCATGTATTTATTGTTGATTCAATCTCTCCTTTATTTATGTGAAAAAAACTGCTTCGTTGGTCTAGTGATCGCAAGCGCGACTGCTGAGCTCGAGGTCCTGAGTCCGATTCTCAGGTCGGGCAAAGTGGGATTTTTCAACTGGAATTTCTCAGTACTTAGAAGCCATGGAATCGGAATTTGTGCCCGGTTTATGGCAAAATGTTCGCCTCCTATTACATGGGACTTAAACATAACTGGCGAAATCTGGGTGTTCTATTAGGTACGCCTCTGCCTAACCCTTCGGGGATAACAGACGTAATGTTATGTTATGTAACAAAAAATCGTAAATAATTACTCGTGGCCAATAGATGTAAGTCTCTGACTCTTTGAAACATATTACGTTTTAAGAGAAAATAAAAATCTCAATTTCAATTGAATGACCAGCTCGTCGGTATTTGGTTACACCGTTAAAAGAAAAACATTTTCATACAAATTTCATTGCTCAAGAAATTGCTAATGCACCAACAGACAATCTGACAGAAATCACACAGATTTGACTTCAAAAGCTTTTTATTCGCCAAGCAACGCTAAAACGCCAATCCATCAAAAACTTTCTTCAATAAAAAGAAATAGGGGGCGAAAAAAGGCGGGGAGGGGGTGAATTTGCATGCGTCATCTAAGGGTAAGTTTCAGGGGGTGGGTTATAATCAGAATCGTGGTGAGTAAGCTGATTGATAGACCACACCCCTATGTTTTGGGGGTGTATTTTCAACCCTTGATTATTGAGGCAGTTCACTTGGCTTCAAGGAAATGGTTCATGAATCATTAGAGTTCAATGTTTAGATTAATAGGTTTTATAAAAACCGTTGCAAAATAATGTTGGTACCCTTTTTAAAATATCTTATAAAGGGTGTAACAATACCCCTAACGAAGCTGAAAGGCACTTGTTCTCACCGTTATTACGACATTTTTTTTGTACTTGACTATACCTGGGAATCACCTAGTTACGGAGATAATGGGGGTTAAGGACCAACTTTTTCACATTTTGTTTTAAACACATGTTTTCAATGTAAGAATTTTAGTTTTATCACCTACCTCCACTACCCCCGTACTATTCAAATCTAACCATCAGCGCAGTGTTTTCAGTGCGCTTCATTGAGTCCTACCGTAAGACGTGATTTTTCACCCCAAAAAAAAAGTCGTTTTCCAGCAATAATTTTTGCTTAAAGTTAAAGACCTATTTGGTATGTCATAATGCTTAGTTGACGGCTTCATGAAGGGTCCGTTTACACCCTGTATTAAGGTACTTAGGGATTTAGACAAGTGACAATGGATTAAAAACTCAAAATTCAAAGCATTTGTTTCAATCAGACCATTACAGGTACAGTCACGAGCATCAATATGTATACACTTTCCTAAATGTAAAAGCAATTTTCTCGATAAATAACGATTATAACTTGGAGATAGGACCTTTTTCATAAAAATATGAGTTCCAGAATACTATGTTCGTAACAACATGAAATTTTAATCAGAACAGTAGGAGAAAAACACTTTTAAAAGTTATTAAGTGTTTACGTATATTTTTGAATGTCAGAAAAACAAAGAAAGGGAAGGCCCTTCAGGTCTTTGATCGAATGATAGATTTATTTCTTTATCTCATTTTGTTAATCTGTCTGTCTTTTAGCTGACTGTTTACCAGGGGTAAGCACAGCTACTTAACTGGTGCAAAAATTCGGGGGATTATGTTAAGCATAGTTTTCTTTTGTTAATACATGCTAAAAACATAACAAATGCAGCTAAAACAAAACGACTCTCCAGTCACCAACATGTTCATTACTGTACATTACGGGTTGCATCTTTATCTGACGGATTCGCCCCATTAACCCTGCCGCGGCGACGGCGATAAATCAAAACGTCATCAATCTACGTTCAAAAGTGCAGCGGTGATTAAGACGGCACTTGAGGGTTATCATCAGGATAATTTATCGTTTGGTATCCAAGTAGTGGTGGGTTTTGTGAAGTAAGAACTGTTTTAATGGTTGTGAAAAGAGTAGACGTTTTTTTTGTTTTCTTGCGAGTAATTAGCCCCGTTTTTCAGAAGACATTAAACCTAGCGATTAGCCAGTTGACATAGGATTTAGGAATTACTTAATGTCTTTTTTGCGTTACTTATTTTCAGGTAAGTACTATTAACGACAATATTACAATTCGTAATTATACAGAAACGGCATAAGGTGAAGGTGCGGCGCAGGCGCAGTGTAGGCGTGGAACGGATAACGAAAGGACTGTGCCTGCGCCGCTCCGCTTGAGTGTTATTCAGGACACGTTGCCTTCGTCCATTTTGTATGAAAACGTTTTGAAGCGGCATCATGTCTGCGCAGCGCCTGCGCCGCGCGTTCACCTTACTCCGTTTCTGTATAAATCACGCCTAAAATTGAACCCGGGACCAACGGCTGAATGTGCTCTCCGAGGCACTGATGAAACTCGGTGTGTATTTTGTGGTCACCCATCCACGGATCAACCTAGGCAAGCGCGGCTTAACCTGAGGATCAACCCGAGCGGCTATTTAGGTACGAGCTTTGATATGCTAAGTACTTTAATGTACTATGTAGGAAGAATAATATAAAATAATCATTTTCGTGTAAGTAACATGGTGAACGAAAACATTTGCAAAGAATGTACCCATATATTATCACGAGAAAAAGGATATGAAGAAAACAGAATAATATTTTGTCAAAACGTAGGCCCATAACATAGATAACACGAACTGATGCGTGGCAAGATAATTCACGAAATTCACAAGTTTTGCGCACAAAAACATGGCGAAGACCATGAAATATGTATAGCTCACATGAAGTTACAGCTGGTTTAATATTTTTTGGTGTTTATTTAGTTTTTAGCAGTTGTTTAGTTAGAAATGAGGAGTTAAATGATCGTGCGTTTTTTTCGCATGCGAAATCATTAAATGACCCCGCTCTGGGCGGAGTGGAAGGGAGTGTCAGACTCGTACTGACTAAAACCCATCCTTGTTCCTTCTTTGCCCTTTGTGTTCCAGGGCCGCGGTATCTTTTTCGAACAGTCCCGCAGCCAAATTATCGTGCTTTAAAGCTAGTTTTGAAGTGTCTACTTTTTCTATGGTTCCTGGCCTAATGTGATGGCATAACATAACGCCTGATCCCCGAAGGGTTCGGCGGAGCTCTGTTAATAAATAAGCTAACAACAAAAAAGAAAAACTCATTTTTCAGTCATAATAATTTTAGTTAGTCATCGTATATAAATTTTGACCACATTGAAGATTACCTAGTTTGTGGTCGGGTCATTTTGGCAGATCTGAGATCAAATGCCCTGTTCTTACTCTCTCTGTTCCCATATTGTACTAGGTTTTAAGTCAACAATCGATAAATCCTGACGATACTGCCCAAGTACTCCAGTTACCGAAAAATTGCGTATATTTTCAAACATTGGAGCTTCGGATTTGTTTTAGATCTGTCCCACCTCTTCTTTTTCTGTTCGTGGAAACATCGGGGTACGCCGCTGGTATTTTTTAAACCACTGGCTGGTATGCCATGGTATTTGGAAAAGCCCTCTATAACTTTTTTATTCAGGTACTTCTTCTGTATGGCAATGCTCTATGGATTTGTTTTTTTTTTGCAATCGGTTTGTCGAATCACGTTTTGATAGCGTTCCGTATTTGAAAATATGCTGCGACTTTATGTGTAGAAGTTACGATTGAGTGTGTGTTTCGTTTCTAAACATACTTACTAGTTTAGATGCATTTATAAGCAAAATGTCATCATTTTACACAGGCAGATTAGCTTCGAAAATCTTTTCCTAATCTGTGAACTAGACCCAACCACAAGTCTTAAATCTTAAATCATATTTATTTCTGAAAATTGGTTTTAAAAAACAATTTTACGCATCAATATAATAATATAATCTTATGGCGAGGACTCCTCTCACTAGAGCCATTCGTGTGGTGAACGAGGTTCTCGAGAGGGTTGATGTATTGTGGTGCAACTTGAGTGAATTCGCAAAAGCTGCATATACAATATGTTATTTAGATGTAGGTTAAGGTTTAGAATAAAGTATGTAATTTTATAGGATATTGATTAAGGATTTAGCATGTAAGGCCACTCTATCGCATTGGATCGCAGATCTGTAATGGTAGTTTTAGGTAAGATTTCCATAAATAAATAAATAAATGTTTAAAAACAAGATGGGTCCGTGGTTTCGTACCTAATTACTCTAAGCAGATCTAACAAATTCAGAGGTGTCACTTTTAAAGTCCAGACATTGGTCAAGTCGCATGAGGACCATGCAGATAATCCTAAAGGCTGCTACACAGAAAACCCAAAACAATTCGTCTCCACACCACTGCTCAGATAATTGAAAAACAAACATTCAAAGACAGCCCAAACCGCAGGGGCGTGCCGTCCATAGAGGCAATTAGGCCTAGCCTACCTTATCAATCCTATCATAAACGCCAACTCAAGTGCAATTATTATACCTTTGTAATAAAAATTATTTTAAAAGTTAAAACTCCTGTTATAACACTTATAGCAACTTGTCGCGCCCGTGTGACGTAACACTAACACAATACTGTGAGCTAACCTCGCGTCGTCAATTGTAAGGCGAAATCGGTTGTAGAGTATTTTTGATTCATAAATTTACGCACACTGGTGCATATTTTCGTGTGTATAAACGGCACACATGTCTAGATAATAGGCGTGTCTCCCGGGAAAGGAGACGGCCTGTGATTGGTTAAATAGATTAACATGAATGAAGATCAGAGTTGCCATTTGTAGAAATTAAACCGAAATTCCGGCGAATTCGAGAAACAGACTACACACAAACACGATAGTTTTCTTAATGACTACTATAACCAGTTAAAAAAATAGGGTGGTATTTTTGAATTTATACCTAAAAAATAGCAAAAGGCCTATAAAAATAATTAAAAACTATATGAATTTTATTTTTCGCTTTGATTTTCGGGGAGTTTTTAAAATAAGTATGACAAGCACGTGCTGTCAGACTCAGTATTATCCGGCAAAATTTTGTTAACAGATTTTACATATGATTTAGGTATGACAATGATGCAATTTAATTTGGAAGTGTTTTTTTTAACAAATTACGAATTAATTTTTTCCTAGTCACGCCATTATTATTTCATGTGACAAGCAAATTTAAATGCGATTTTGAATGTTATCATATCTTACCAAGTTAAACCTTATCAGTTATTCGTTTTGAAACGAACATTAATGTAAATATTATATGTTGTTTAGTATTTGTTTATTTACTTAAAAATGGTGTTCTGTTGTGATACTTGCGCAGAAAATGTGTGTTTGTTAGAAGTTAAAAGCAGTAAGTTTTCGCAATTATCGTTTAATGATAAGATTCTTGTGGTGTCGAAAGGTAGATGTACACCCGAATTACGAGAATTAATCCAAAAATCTGATAATTCAGCTCGTACCCGCCATTTCAAACCTCAAAATTATGCAACATTCAGCTGGCTATGTGGTTGTATACACACAAATAAATTATTTTGTTTTCCGTGCATTTTGTTTAATACTTCCAGTAAGTGGAGTGAGGGGTACATTGATTTGCATAATTTTCATTCCTCGGCAAAAAAGCATGACCTATCAGAAAAACATCTAGAGGCTTGCTTAAAGTTAAATACATTTGGTAAATCACGTATTGAAACTAGTATTAACGGCCAGTTAAGGTTAGATATAGAAAAGCATAATTCTAAAGTAGATAGGAATAGAAATATTTTTCAAAGACTGATCGATGTTGTATGCTTTCTGGGAAAACAAGAATTAGCTTTTCGCGGCCACGATGAATCACCATCATCACTGAATAGAGGTAATTATTTAGAAACAGTAGATTTATTAGCAAAGTATGATGGAGCTTTAGAAACCCACTTACAAAATGCAAGTACCGCATTCACGGGCATGTCGAACAGAACGCAAAATGATTTGATCTCGAGCGTTGCATCTGTGATGACTGATTACGTTAGAGACGAAATTAAAAAGTCCGATTATGTTGCTGTCATGGTGGATGAAACACCGGACATAAGCGGCCGAGAACAATTAGTTCTGATTTTAAGATATTTTCGTGATTCCGAAGTAGTGGATCGATTTATTAAATACGTAGATGTCAGCGCGGATCGCACCGCTGTAGCTTTAAGTTCTCTAATTTTGGAAACTTTAGGAGATTTAGATTGTCATTCTAAATTAATTGCACAAACTTATGACGGGGCAGCAGTATTATCATCTGAAATTAACGGCGTGCAGGCTTTGGTGAGGCAAAAATGTCCGCAAGCTATGTATGTTTGGTGTTCCGCACATGTATTAAATTTAGTTTTATCGAAATCTTTTGAACGGGTTCCTGAAACAAAACGCTTCTTTAGTATAATAAAATCCATTGCGGTTTTTTTTCACACTAGTACGAAACGAATGGCGTACTATAACGACTTTGCCGTTATGAAAAAGCTGCCTCGTGTCGCCGAAACAAGGTGGACATATCACTCGCGCACGTTAAATATAATTAATAACGAGTCCACACACCTCCTTCAGTTGTTTGAGGAAATGAATGAAAATACACAACACTGGGATGGTGATACATTGTCACAAGTCACTTCATTTTTATTTAACATGAAAGAATTTTAATTTAATTTTTTTTTAAAAACATTCGCGGATATTTTTGCTGAAACCGATATTTTATACGATATCATACAGAAAAAAACTTGTGACATCGCGTATTGTGTTAAAAAGATAAAACAATTCGAGTCATTTTTAGCTCGTTACAGAGACAGGTTCGAGATCAATTATGATGCAACTGCCCTCATAACCGGACCACCCAAAAGAAAGCGCAATGTCGATGATGTAAAAATACACTATCGGCGAATTTTTACCGAAATAATTGATAATGTACTCAGCGAATTAAGAAATCGTTATCTGAATATTAAAAATTTGAAATTCTTTGAGTTACTTTCTTGTGAGAATTTTAGTAAATATAGTGAACAATTCCCTGAAAAGGAAATCAGAGAGTTCACTAATACATATCAGGCAAATTTTAATTTTGATAGATTAAAAAACGAATTGCGCTGTATTTATAGATCGCCTGAATTTGCGAATTGTAGCATATACAGTATCATTCAAAATTTGTATAAAAGTAATTTAGATAAAGTTTTTTCAGAAGTTTTACGTTTGGCGAAGTTTATTGTTACTATCCCAGCAAGCAGCGCATCGGCAGAACGTTCATTTTCGTCCTTAAAACGAATCCACACCTATCTAAGAAACACACAAAGTCAGCAACGACTCACAAATCTATCTTTAATTTCTATAGAGAAAGAATTAATGGTCGAACTACGACGCAAGACTAATTTTTATGACGAGGTCTTAAAATCATATTTGAAAAAAAACGGTAGGCGCGCAGATTTAACTTATAAATGAGTTGATTTTTCACTGATTTAAAACCCGTAATTAATTTATTAAATATATTTATACATGCGAATCACATGAAATAGGGCCTTAACAGGCCGCTTCGGATATCTTGCAAGTGACGTGTTCTGTAACTATCACCCACCCACTTGGATTAGATATTTGAGGTGGCCGAATCTTTCTTCTGTTTGCATCGTCAGAAAATAGTGATTTGAACCTTGAATAAAGTGGTGAGTTCTTGTATTTATAACTTTTGTTTTTACAGGCTGATTTTCAATTTTTTTTTTTTTTTTTCATTTTCAATTTTTTTTTTTCTTTTTTTTTTTTGGTTACCGATACCCGCGATATATGTGCGTGGCGGTGGCCTACCCTCCGTGGTGAACCACTGCACGCCACTGCCAAACCGTCATTAACCAACCAAGCCAACAAAATTAAAAACCATAATTTATCTTTATTGCATCAGTGCAGGGAAAAGAAACAAAAAAAGAAAGCCGAAAAAAGAAAAACAAAACACGGAGCTTCCCTGATCTTGTTTTAATTGCCGAAAAGGGAAGCGGTCTGGACTAAAGTACCCAATGGTACCGAGATGGTACTTAGGTACATTTAATTTCGTAAATCGCTTATAGGAGTGCAACCCTTTCGGTTGAATTTTTGACAGAATGGGATGAACAGAGAATGAAGTGTGTTTTAATGGTTGTAAATGTGGTTGGAGTGCACGTGGTGTTTTCAATTATAGTTGTTTAAAAGTACTATTAAGTTATAGCCTGGTTTTAATATAATGTTGTAAATGTACTCTGCAGTTGTTTCTCTTCATGGAAGTTTTGTTTATGTCATTTTGGAGATAGATCCGTTCTAGATTGATTTGTATTTTAAAACTATTAGATCAAAGACTGATTGGAACTTTTTGTATGGGCCTCGTATTATTTACTAGCGATCCATCCCTGCTTCACCCGAAGTTTTATCTCAGTTATACACACAAAATGGACTGTTTCAATCATTTTTTAATCGAATACTCTTATATTGTTTGTTGTGTCTTACAAATTCTCTAATTAAAAACAACACAGAAAGGCACGAGAAGTGAATTAAATGTACTATTATCAAGCATTTATGAAACAGTTGTTATAGTTATTCTTCGGGTAAAAAAGCCTTCTCCAAGGAATGCCAGTAATCTCTGTTGCTGGATTTGTTTAGCCAGCTTTGACCCACCATCTCTAATATCTCATCCACCCATCCAGCGCTAGCCTTGCCTATGCTTTTCCTCGTGGACCAGTCCATTTTATAACTCCCCGTCCATCTTTTATCATTAAGCCTAGCCACGTGGCCTGCCCACTTCCATTTTCTTTGAAGTGAGAAGGTCAGGGCATCTGTTACTTATGTTTTCTTTCGAATTTCAAAATTTCGCCATAGTTATTCTTAACATTTAAACAACACTAATCCGTTCAACTATCTATCACTGATATATCCAGCCATTTAATCAATTAAATAGAAACCGAGCTGTCTGCCCACGACAGTATTTATCCTAAGCTGACGTTAATTTCGTGGAGTGAGCTTAAGTGACCTTTCATTAGTGATGTCCCACGTGTGTGTCCTTGCTTAGAGATGTGCTTAGAGCTAACTTGCTTCAAGTCTTAAGGGCTTACGAGTTTGGAGAATCTAAGTTCTGTGTTATGTGCTGTCATGTTCATATTATGCGCTGCCATGTTGATTATATAATTATAATTATAATAATAAGTTAGTGTTGACGGAGAGTACTTGCATAGACACAACCTTGTAGCCAGGATTATTCATCAGCAACTTGCTCTGAAATACAACCTTGTGGAATCGGAAGTGCCGTACTATAAGTATGTGCCCGACCCAGTTCTCGAAAATGGCTGTGTCACATTGTACTGGGATCGATCCATCATCACTGACAGGACTATTGTAGCCAATAAGCCTGATATAGTGGTGGTGGATCGATCAGAGCGGCGCGCAATGATTGTTGACATAACGGTCCCACATGATGGGAACCTCGTGAAAGCCGAGAAAGATAAGCAAATCAAGTATCTTGATTTGGCTCACGAGGTTGTCGACTTGTGGGATGTGGACTCAGCGATCATTGTGCCGATAGTTGTATCAGCCCATGGCTTAATTGCCAAGAGCTTCGACCAACATCTGAGGAGGCTCTCGTTAGACAGCTGGATCAAGGGCTTGATTCAGAAAGCGGTACTCCTGGACACGGCTCGTATTGTTAGGAGGTTCCTCTCTCTGGAGCCCTGACCGCCGGTAGCTTGGACCCTGTTCCCGATACCGGTGGGCTACAATTTTTTATATTTTTAAATGTTTTTTATATTGTTTTTTCTAAGGAATATTTAAAAATGTAATTATATTTGTACAGAAATAAATAAAGGAAATAAATAGTTAGTGTTGTATTAAGGTGGAAGCGCAAATTAAAATGTTCTTACGTTTTTCCATGAAAAAGTAATTCAATACGATTAAATGAACTTAGATGGTTGTATTGATGATTTTAATGATTATAACTCAGTAAAGCCATATTTTGTTTGTAACGTCCACGTACTATAAAATTAAAAATACCCGTTTCACATGTTATATTTTCATCATTTTAAGAATTTATTCGTATCTGTATATGAATAAATTCTTAAAATGATGAAAATAATTATATAAAAGGCTGATTGTGCTTGTTGCAAATAACTGAACCAAAATGCTACACGGTATCAGCCTCTGAAAGACGAGACATTTCACAAAAATTCCAATTCCAAGCAGTACCTAATTTAAAAATCTCACAAAATATTCTTCTCATTTTGAATGTGGCAGGTGTCGGTTGGACATCACGTCCGGTTTTTATTCCCAATGAGGTCGGTATGCTATGCATCTAAATATGAGCTGATGTACTCCTGAAATATGAACTGCAGAATACAAATGTTGGTTTAAAACTGAGATGTTGATTGAACTTTTCTGAGAATATATTTTCTTTGGGACGAATTGGTAATCTTTTGGTTTAAGTTAAAAGTCTTGATGTTGGGTGTTTTGAGTTTCTGTGCATGTTTTGGGCTTTGGTAAGATAAAGTTATGTTATTCTTAAGGCCATTCTTGTGTTCTCTCTCATTTTTTTGAACAAATGTTTACGAAATAATCTGACATATACAGTCATGAGCACCAATATGTATACACTTTCCTAAATTTAAAAGCAATTTTCGCGAGAAATAACGATTGTAACTTGGAGATAGGATTTTTTTCATAAAAATATGAGTTCCAGAAGACTATGTTCGTAACAACATGAAATTTTAATCAGAACAGTAGAAGAAAAACCCTATTAAAAGTTGTTAAGTGTTTACATATTGGTGCTCGTGAAGTAGTGCTGTACCTACGTTGTACGTACGTATTGTTTAGTTAGTTTCCAATTAATTGTTTAGTTAATTTCCTAGCTTATATTGATTGTAGTTATCTATTGTTGTAGTTACCTAGTTTTCTTTTAAAATTACTCTTGTTTAAAATTATTTTACAGCTGTATGTGATGTGTATCGTCAGGGTATTCTTCAGAGCGCAACTATTTTTAAGTGCATCCAACTAAGCGCAACTAAATTATTCCTCGAAACAACCATTAGTTGCGCTCACAAATTCAAATTAAAAATATTATATGTTTATTCCTCAAAGCGCAACCATTATGAAAAATATCGTTAATGAATCCATCATACCCATCTCTATTTTTCATCATTTGGTTGCGCTATAATTTAGTCGCGCTTTGAGGAATACCCCGTATCGTCAAGCCACTCTTGAGGCGCGGCCCCCGTCCATCGTCTACTTGTTTACTACAAATTATCTTAAAGCTAAATATGATACCTTTCGTTACTAACTGCTGGTTTTTAATATTAAGATACCTGTACTATGATCACCTGCATGAGGCAGTGTATCGGGGGCCACTCTTTTGTCGCGGCCCCCATCCATTGTCGGTGTCGAGCGACAAGTGCTTTTACCTTTGAAAGCAAGACTCGTTCATATAACGTGACTTGGTCATGTGTGGAGTGGAGTATTAGGTTGCTGGAATAATTATAAAATATAAATAATTGTGAGCTTAGAATTTTAAGTTTATCGTGAATCAATTCATATTTTTTAACAGTTAAGACCGTAGTAATAAAGAAATTGTAGGTAATTTTATCGATAGTGTCTGAAAATAGATAAAACGAATTTTCCCAGATATATGAGAGAGATAGATAGATATTGCCACTTTCATCGAAATCGTTAGAGCCGTTTTCGAGAAGGTGATGACAAATATAGTAATATACAAATATTGGTCATGTACAGGATAGGATTAACTGAATACTGTATAGACACAGAAGGAGTGAACAGTGACCCTCTGCCCAGGATTGGGTTAGAACAGACTAGAAAAAAGGCACGTAAGCATCATCAATGTGAGATTATTTTCTTCTGAGTCACGGTGCAAAAGAGTCGTGCCATTATTTTTAATGAGTCGATAATCTCATAAGTAGTTGTCCAGTTTAACGTCTGATCGAGAGGAGCCTCCTCCTCTTAAATAAACGCAATTTCAGAATAGTGACTTAAAAGCTGACTTAAAACTAAGTTTTGCAATTCGTATGTGTTAAGTGGATTTTTCAGCATACAATGTTTATGAAATGATTTTTTTATTAGCATATTCTATCCCACTGCTGGGCAAAGGCCTTCCCCATTCCTTTCCAACTCTCTCGGTGTTTTGCCTTCTCTGGCCAATCGTTTTTGGGGCTGCCTCGGTGACGACGACCGTCTTCAGGCACCCACTGTGTGACAATTCTGGCCTATCATTTTGATGATTTAGTCTTAGCTAATGTAAATTATTATGTTCTTTTTGCTTGTCCTTCAAGAGTAAGAAAATACATTTCCTCGTTGTCCCCTCACCTTGAAGACCCGCTCACCGTACGCTCACATAAGGGAAACGTCTAGGGTTGTCACACGGCGAAATGGCCTGTCATCTCCGACAACCATTGTGCGCACTGTGTAATATCACTCAGGGCTGTGTTTAAAAAATATATCTGCACGTGAAGAGCTCTTGTTTTGTGTGTGCATGGTATGGTATGGGGTTTTGTTTTAAGGAATATTATTCTTATGAAAAAATATGAATATGAATATTATTATGAAAACATCTTTAGCTGTTTAAAATATTAAAGGGGTTTGAATGTAATGGCCGGCCTAACCTCCGCCATTTTTTTTTTCAAAGTCGCGGTCATACATTAAACCTATATTAATCGATAGCTGGTATCAATACAAACAAGTTTTGTATGAAACAAACAGTTCTAAAGTGTCACGTTTCCGAGATATAAGCTATCAAAGTTGTACAGAACTATCGATTTATGTAGGTGTTATGCGTGGCCGCAACTCTGAAAAAATAATTAAAATGGCGGAAGTGAGGTCGGCCAGGCTTCATACAAAAATCTTCCAAGCCCTTTATTCACTCTCCTGGAGGTGAGGCGACTTCTATAACGCCAGACATGTACTACCCTGTTCACTGACGGTCGACTAATTTTCAACTTTATTACCTAGGGCATAAGGGTAGAAAGTGTATTCGGTAGTACACACGGCGACACATCAAGCTGTACATTTCCAGTATAACATGGCCTCGCTTTGTATAGATTTCCCGTACAATTAGAGATCCGCATAAACTGGTAATGTATAGCTGAAATCACGCAAAATCTTCCATCTTGCAAGTAAGTCAGGATAAAGAGAACAGCCCGACGGCACCTATCTGGTCAGAGCATTCTTAGCTGTTCATAGAGAGCGGATAACGGTTCACCAAGTTCTTCGAACCTTTCCAAGGCTTTAGTCTAAAGTTCTAAAACATTACATCTTTATTGTAGGCAGGCACTGGCGTAAGGCATACCCTTATTATTTTGTGTGAAGTCCTAAAATTCACACCAATGTCAGAAGATTTCTGCAGTTTCTGTGTATAAAATTGGTAAAAGCCAAATGAGTGCCTAAAGTATGAGGAGGGTGAAAATTAATTTCAAAATGGGTTGAAATTTTTACAACGACTTTGAACAGGATGATTTTCAGTAGTTTAAGTAAATCAAATAAATTTGACTTATTAAATTTGAATTTTTGACTTCTCTATCATCATTATCGCGGATAGAATGTAACTTTATCTAGATAAACATTCATTCATAATATCACGCCTATAATCCCCGAGGGGTTTGGCAGAGGTGTATTTAATAGTACATCCACATTTTGTCAGCTGTGTTTTAAGTCCCATGTAATAAGTGGCGAGCCTATTGCCATCAAACGGGCACAAAAATCCAGAATCCGTGGCTGATACTGACAATTTCCTGATGGAAAACCCAATAACACTTTTCCCGACCCGGGAATCGAACCCAGGACCTCATGTTCGGCAGTCGAACAACGAGGCTGTCTAGATAAAGCATGTACTTAACCTTTAAGTATGGACGTAATTTTTTCTTAACACTACTGTGGACGTGGAGCCTCACAGGCTCCTACATGCACATACTTTCTTTTTGGGAATTTGACATAAGATCGCTTTAAAACTGATTGAATATTAAAGTTATATGATTTAGCAATAAAATAACGTGCTTATATAATCAACTTTTATTAAAAAAAATATAGAAATTTAAAAAATCAAACAATTATGGCACTTTTTAGTTTAAATCTACTTAGGTTACATTTTTAGGTATTAAAAACAGCTAAAGTTATTACTATAACGAAATGAGTCTTTTTTTCTACGAAACGAAAACGACAACATCGAGTAGCCTGTGAGACTCCACGACCATACTTAAAGGTTAAACAGAGTCAAACAAAAAGTTCCTCAAAACATGCCTATGTAATATTAATAGGTACTGCTCGAACCTCGCTTACTCCATTACAAATACATAAGTACAAACCCGATACGCCACATAAAAATAGAACAATAACCATTAAAATCGCAATAATATGTGATTTATTTCTATTATTTGAACATTTTAATTCCATAAAAAAATAATTAACGGATTATCCAACGTCACACTAATCCCCACCTTGCTTCGTATATCATAGGGTTCATTTCAGAAAGGCTGGATAGAAGTAAGCTGAGAACCACGATTAGCGGTCTACTTCTGTATTTACGCTATCCTTCGCGGAGGATGAGCAGCGCGGGATGTCAGGGGTTGTCAGGGGTATGTTGGGGGAAGTAGGGGGATGTAGCACACCCCTTATGTTTCATTAACGACTCTGTGATACAGAGTGGAGAAGGTTTCTATGTTTTAGAAAAGATGTGTGTGCTGAACATATCTGTACAAATAAGTAAAATTATAGTCTGTTTTTAATTTCAAAATAACAGTTTTTTACTGAGTGTGTATAAAAATATCATATAGTACTGCACTTATAACAAAAACACTTTTTTTTTAAATTTTTGTCTGTCTGTCTGTCTGTTTGTTCCAGTTAATCTCCGAAATCGCTGGACCGATTTTGACGGGACTTTTACTATCAAATAGCTGATGTTATAAGGAGTAACTAAGGCTAACTTAGGCTTTGATTTTATAAAAGAATTAGGGTTCCGTGCAAAAAAATTAAAACTCTTGAAATTGTTAACAAAGTAATATTTTAATAATAATTTCACGCGGATGAAGGTTGCGCGCAACAGCTAGTCTTTAATAAAAGTACACAGTAAAGTGCAGATATAAAACCACCAGTCTGAATTTAAAGAGTAGAAACACAAATCTTCGATTTTCATGCTTAGTGAAAAAATTGTAAACAAATCAATCAATTAAGGTTTCCATATTCCACTGCTAGACTCATTAAAATAATTAAAAGCTAATTGATTTTAATTGTAATTTGAATGTGCTCTGTGCTTTATTGCATGAGTTTCAGGGCTTTAAGTCGACTTAATTATTAAATTCGATGATTTTAAATTAACAAAATACGTATAATATTAAGACCAACATCTATCCATTCTTTTTTGTTCTATCAATTCTGTTTATTTGTGAAAAATAAAATATTTTCTAACTAATAAAATATACAGTCTACACTTTCGGCCATAGAAATTAACCACCCCTGTCTATCCATCTTTTTCTAAGCGATGCGTATCGTATCCGTCGACACAATGACCCCGCGTAAATCTCCTAGCCTGCCCGGACACCGGAATTCATAAATTATGATTCACTTGCTCACTGAAAACCTTTTTTATGGTAACGCTTATTCGGTAAAAAGGAGCGTTTTATTTTACCCGTTTGTCGCTTCGCGTTGCTATTGAAGGGGATTCTACGTATTTGAATGTATGGAGTGTGTCCATCCTGGTTTGGGTATTATTTGTTGGATAAAGTAATCGTAGAAAAGGATTTTCTTGATCTGAAAATTGTATTGAGGAAATAGAGTTTATCGGTTGTTTTCTATTTCCGTGTTGGTTAATGGCTTGTCTTTGCCAAAATTCGAATGTCATGAATGTTCGAAAGCAGCAAAACGAGTTAGTTTGCGCATTAATGATGATGGTTGTATCTCGTGCGGATTGCCCTATCCAGAACAAATGGATGCATATTGTAATGGCTGTTGACTACCATAGTGCATAAGATTTTATTAACACAGTAGGATCTATAATTATGTAATAATAAAAATTTAATTTAATTTCCTATTATTTATTTCTCTGAACTTGTTTAATTTGTAATTGTATGGACTATTTTTTTTTATCTGAAATAAACTGATTAACAATTATTAATTCCTAAAATGATTGTTTACGAATAGCAAAATTCTCTAATAACAAATCTAACTGTAATTAATCTTTATACTTTTAACAGTAAAGTTTCTTAAATGTCTTGAGGTGTACGAAGGATGAACTTTTCATAAAGAAAATTAAAAATATCACAGCATCACGCGCCCAGCCGCAGGCTGAGCTAGAATTCCATATTTATGAAGCCCGCACTAAAAGACAAAAAATAAAAAAGTGCTAAAACAAGCCTTATAAAAATAAATTTTATAATTTCTGTTCTTAACGTTGTTGTTTTAATATTCCTCGCTGAAGTTATTAACCGCGGTTGTTTTAATTTACGCTGTGGAAAGGATAATTACTGGGTGCCTTTTGTCCAACTGACGTGTAATATCGCGGCCATGATGAATTGAGTTTGTATAAGGTATAAAGTTTAAGATCGCGATGCCAATCACGCTTTAATTATGTGATGAAAACTTGTATTACAAGGTATAAATAAAAGTGGCTTTAATTTTGGCTTGGTGAGAATATGGAGTTTTGTGTAAGAATCACTACAGGTTTAGTTTATTCTTGGAACATAGCTTCCATGACTTGATCTAAGGGGTACCGTGGTACCCATTAACTGGGTGTATTCAGATGTATCTTGTAGTCCTGGAAGCTGAACTCAGCTTAGTTTGAAAAGACTAGGCAGATGATGTATTATGATGAATTGATTGAGGCAGTCATTGGGCTTGGGTGCTTTATGGAAAGTCCTTTAAAACCACTTTGTCTTTAACGGAAATGCATAACATAGCATCACGCCTGTGATCTCCGAAAGGTTAGGCAGAGGTGTACCTAATAGTAAACCCACATTTCGCCAGTTATGTTTAAGTCCCATGCGATTTCGCGATTGCGACTACTAGACCAACGAGGCATCATCCGGTGCCGGAAATATTGTAGTGTATATTACAGGAGTACTCATGCACATATAATCTAATAACATGCCAAACTAATAAAACCAACAAAAAAGCACGATCCTTGATACATCCCAACAGCGAGAGAGACGGACACATAAACCCCACAAAAATATTTTACGATCCCCAAAAAATAATGAAAATGTATTAGACAGTACACTACTGCGTCAACATTTTATTACTATGCAGACGTTAACACCCGTTTATAACCCCATAGTCATATCTCAGGGTGTAAATGTCAACAGACGTAATAAAACACATGGCTGACTACGAACGGATAACGTCTTGACATGAATTTTAGATCTATGGAAAAATACATATCTTTATTCTATGAAATGGTATGGAACATAGTTGCTGTTTAGGGTTCCGTACCTGAAGGGACCCTATTACTATTGTCTCCGCTGTCCACCCGTCCGTCCTTCTGTCCGTCTGTCTGTCAGCGGGCTGTATCTCATGCTCCGTAATAGGTAGACAGTTGAAATTTTCACAGTATGTGTATTTCTGTTACCACTATAACAAAATAAAAATAGATTAAAAATTAAAGGGTTAAATTAACCTTTCTACGATGGTATTTGCTTAGCATACATCATTATTAAGCTGACCATAGACGATAGGTTATGCATGACAGTTTAGCACATTTAGTGCATGCAAAAGCTTCATGCAAAACCGACTTCCATGTACTTCAGTGAACACACACGTAACTGCAAGCTAGTCTTGGCTCATTTGCAAGTATGGCATCACCGGCAGCACACGACGCTAATAGTATGGTTGCTTGAGTGGGTTTATTACTTCTTATAAAAAAAAAGAAAACAACCGAGGACTGAGAGCTGTGCATGCGACCTGCCACAAACGCGGGAAAATATTTATTTCGATGTTCTCTACGCAGTTGCATGTTCAGGCAAGGATAACTGTACAGTTTTCTCCTACACACGTTCATGCATACCTGTGCAGTTTGACTATACCAGCAAAGTTGCACATGGAAAACCTATCATCTATGGCCGGCTTTAGGACAATATTAAAGTCCTAATTGTATCATCAGCCTTTAATGTACGCACTGGTGGGACTCAGATCTTTTTCTAAAGAGAGTGGGTAAAAAAAAAAATCAGCTATTTCATAAATTTTGATTGTGTAGGTATTGCACTTTTGTGGGAAACAGCTGTTTTTTTGATAACCGATGAAAAATTTCTATGTCCCCTACATAATGAAGTACTGAATACGTGGTACTCCGTATGTAAAAATACGTATTATGTCTATGTAGGTATACTTTCAATGCACATAGTATATGCTCGTTATATGAAATGAGTGTGTTTGCACGTGAAATGTCATAAATTTTACGAACTGTAAGGATATTCGTGAGGAGTTTTTATGCTACATGGGTTTATAGGTTCCATGTTTAGGTAGGCCCAAGTTGAGAACTGAACAGTATACTTTTAATGTTTTGTAGGTACTCATTTATCTCAAAGTCATGTGTAATATTATTCACAACACAGGTCACACAGGGTGGTGATCTAGTTACCAGCATCCGACAAGGGGGTCTGCCCATCATACTAAACAACTTTCGCAATGAAATTGTAATTATCTATGTATTTCTTAAAAAAAATACGTATTTGTAACAAAATCAGTAATTTACCTAAGTTTAAAACATTGGAGCTATTGAAATTGCGTTATTGTTTTCTTGAATAAAATTACCTAATTTATTTTTAAGAAGGCTACAAAGGGTTTTCTCAATTCAAATAGTTTTCAACCCTTATTTATTATTTTTTAATGTTTTATTAAGTGCCAAAACTGAGAGGTTATAAAATGAAGTGCGTCTGAATGACGTTCTCAAAAAATATCATGACTTTGACATGTGTCAGATATAAAGTAACGATGTGTAAAATTGTCGTAAACGCTTTTATGTTAATCTATAACCTTGTAATGTCACAAGTTTGGCAATGTTTGGAGATGTAACAATGTTAGGTAGAAAAGAAAATAGAAGGTGCTTACTTTGCTTTGTAAACAAACAGTTTGGAACCATTTCTTTCTTTTGTCAATAACGATTTGTTTGGTACTGGTAGACTCGTATTTAGTTCGGTACTTTTTATGTTCTTTCTGTCTAGTTTTCTTTAGAAATGTCAGAAGTATCAAACGTTGAACTCAACAGATTTATAGGGTGTAAACGGACCCTTCATGAACTTTTCAACCAAGAATTCTGTACATCTAAGTAACACTGCTCAATTGTTTTTGCTGGTGTAGGCGCCTTTTTTATGTACCGGATGCATTCAATAGTGCAGGAGTCATGGAGGTATTTGAAGCCACGTTACATTAAAACCTGTATTTAAAAAAAAATGGATGTTTGACCTTCAATATTTCTGTAAACAGAACAAAAAAAAAATGCAATAAAAATTATGCCATGATTTAAGTAATTATTAAAGATGAGCTGATACTCTAGCTTTACCATAATGGTCCTATTTACCACTATTTACACCTGCTTCATCTCCGTAACTATTTTAATATATTTTATATTATTAATTATTATTTTTGCAAACTTGGGTAATAGGTACATAGAAGTTCTTTTATAATAAGTACAGTAGTTCTCCACATTTTGCCGTCACATGGGCATGCAAATAGTTTGTTTACAATTATTAATTTAAAATAAGTGGCATGTCATTGGAATTTTATACAATAAAATAAAAAATTATAATAATAAAATAATAATTTAAATTTTGTTTTTTATATTATTTTATATTAGAATATTTAAAAATGTAAATAATATGTATATAAATGAATAAACGAAATAATAATTTTATATTAGAATATTTAAAAAGGTAAATAATATGTAGATAAATGAATAAACGAAATAATAGAATAAAATATCAACATGGTCAAAGTAATAAAAAATATGAAAAACAGACCATCATCAATTTCAATATAGCTCACAATAACAGTTGCACCAGTATTCCTACAATTTCCAATCCTGACGGGTATTGGCAAAGTTCTCACCAGTCAGTATTATCACAGTTTAGAACTAGGATTTGATATTAGTGGAGTTAGCCATTCGCATAGCCTGGTGCAGTTTGAGCTGGCTGGCCGTGAAATTTAAATTATGTGCCTGCTAATTAAGTTTTTGTTTTGATAAATGCATTCTTAGCTATCTGATAACAGAGTTATAATGTGAGCTTTTGCAAGGTAAAAGGTTGATGTGGTTAGTACCCAAACTTGTTGCAGAGTTTTTATGTCGCCTATGGGCTGGGACTTTACGTGCCGTCGAGAAATATCTCTCAGGTATGCTGATTTGGTTTCCTCACGATGTTTTCCTTCACAGAAGCTAGTGATATCACTAGGCTGTCTAGGCTATATATTAGTGATTTTTCGTAGATATGACTGATATTGTTTGTTGGGTGGCACACCTCCATGCTCCAACCCCTGCCAAATTTTTAATTTCGCTAAAACAAATTCTCTAATGGCTATTCCATTATCCATACAATCCGTTCGTAATCAGCGTTTCAAAATGACTATTTAGACCACCCCTTCCTTTTCCGAGTAATGATATATCTCTGTGTTTTTATCGCACATGTGCGTAAAATGTAACTGTGAATCATGTAAAAGTCCTTTTAATTACGCTATGAACATTTGCGAGGGATCCAGGTTTGAATTATATGAATTTGAATGTATTTTATGAAAATATTTTAGCTTTAATTTTGGGTAAAATTCATTGGAGAAACCTTTGTTTTGGTTGGTGGCATTTTTTTGGCTTAGTCCTATTTTGTTAGGCTAATAATGAATAGCAGACATAAAACCATATAGCAGCCTAGAGAATATTAAGCTTGAATATTTATAGGAACACAAGTTGAACAAAGTTGTTTTCTATGCCTTTAGATAGGAATGTCCGTGACCGCGTTGTTCGCTAAAATTTTATGACATCCAAGACCAACGGCTTAACGTGCTTTCCGACGCACGGAAAAAACTCGGTATGTAATGGGTGGTGGCAAGAGCGGCTTAACCTGAAGATTGACCGGAGCGGCTGTTATTATTTAGCACGAGCAGGGGCGAGTCATTACTCTACAATTATATATTTTCGCCCAAAAACATGATTGACAATTCGCCAACAAAAAGCTAAAGTTCACCAAAGATTGAAAGACCAGTTGAAAATACCTCACAGTCCAAGACAAAACAGTAAAACTGCGTCATGCACATAAAACAAAATGAAATAGCAGTAAACTAGAAGCTACTGTAAAATTCCTAGCTAAGCTATAGTAACTAGGTCCAACTTACGGTGAGTGCAGAGCGCCGCAGGGCAGTTCTGATGATCCAATGTAATTTGAGCGCACCTTTTTTTTGTTGTGGTAACATCGTTCGTATCGACTAGCCATCTTACTAGGCGGTGTTTCGCAAAGTCCGTGGAGAATTTTGCTAGTATTTGCATAGTTTTAACTTAAAATAAATAGATACTACCGAGTTGTGTTTATATTGGTGTAGTTAAAAGTTAATCAGACCTAGCTAATCAGGGTAACGGGCAATAGTAATCGCATGCAAGATCTGGTTACCTTTTTAACGATTGATTTAATGAGATTGGATATACAAATCTGAAGAGATTTTAAGTAGAGTTTGTTCTAGGGTTCCACGTCTTAAATTTTTAGTGAGTTCTGGAAAAACTGCAAAGAAAGATTTATCAAAGAAATCTTGTTGTCTTGGGAATCCCTTCGTTTCTCGAAATCTTCAGCCTAACTTAAACTATGTCAAGTAGAACCTAAAATTCCTAACTAATTTATCAGTCATAAAGGGTGTAACAAGACCTTTAACGAAGCCGAAAGACACTAAGACTTGTTCTACCCGTCATTGCGATAATTTTTTTCCTGACTAGACTGACCTAGACCATACCTGGGAACCTTCTAATTACGGAGATATTGGGGGTCAAAGTTCCAACTTTTTCACAGGTTTTTTTTAAATATATGTTTTATGTTACCTCCACGACCCCCGTACTATTCAATCCATCCATGAGCACAAGGTTTTGAGTGCGTTACATTGAGTCCTACAGCAAAACGTGATTTTTCACACCAAAAAAAAAAGTAGTTTCCCAGCAATAATTTTTGCGTAGAGTTACTTAGTTTGATGTACAGAATGCTTGGTTGACGGCTTCGTGAAGGGTCCGTTTACGCCCTGTATATACAGGGTGGAAGCGACACCGACGCATTAAATGTTACCACGTATTCAGTACATCGTTCTAATGTACTAAATACAAAATGAAAACCTACACAAACACATAGTTGTAGTATTTATGTACCTACGTTTGTGTACGTAAGTAATGAATTATCTCGTTTACCTAACAAGATGGATATGATGTTTACCAACCGTGAGGAATCTTTGTCCATAATTTCCTGAAGGATTCCGAGTGTATTTTCCTTGCGAAGGAGCGGTAAACTTCGTTAGTGGCAATAATAGTGTTCAAAGAAAAGTGCCAGAATGCCATTCTTGACCGAAAGTGCCGTGAATATTTGAGGATTTTGTGGTGAAAATATATGGGGATGGATTTGGAGCGGTTCCGTTTCTCTTACTGACGAATATAATTATAATTTGGCTTTCTGATTGTTTTCAGGTTCTTTCGGATTCTGAATGTAATATATTCGGCGTCAATATTATGGGCCAATAAAATACCTACTAAAAACACAGCTAATTCAAATCAGATTGATTATTTTTTCAACTATTATTTCGATTTCGATTTTTTGTCTATTTCGGTCGATTATTATCATTTTGTTGATCATCATTCTCCTGCCCTTATCCCAATTTATTTGGGGTCGGCGCAGCATGTCTTCTTCTTCCATACTTCTCTATTACTCGTCATCTCAGAAGGCAGTAATTTTGTTGAAATCTTGCGTTATTAACGGAGCTTAAATTTTATTATCAAACCAACCTTCGATTTGATCAGTTAATCTTATTGTCTCCGTCTTCTTTCACTACAACGAGAAGTCTCGTTGTAGTAAGTTGTTTATTTTCATCTACTTTTTGGCGTAATTCAACATAGGTACTGCGTTTTCAAACTCAAACTCAAACTTAAAGCATTTATTTCAATAAGACCATAACAAGCACTTTTGAATGTCAGAAAAACAAAGAAGGTGAATGTACAGTTCCAGACACAAGGCATAATAACTTGTGAAAGTACTGTAGTTGCCCATTCCAAAGCGTAGATCTCTATTCAGAAGAATGAGCAAGAAACTCCATGGACACTCTTTTAAATCAAAATATTTTTACAAGATCTTGGATCTCTTACATCATCCATGTTGAGATAATACATATATGCACATTAAGAGCGTCCAAAGTAAAACATTAGATCAACAATTTATAAACAAAGTAATTAAAATAAACCGTGGCAGCTAAGAGATGACCTTGACCAGTCCCAACTGACAGCGCCCGTTCACGAACATGACGCATGGATCAGCACCATTCAACTCATTTATGTTGGCTGAAAGGATAGTCATGCCTTTTCATGGAAGGACTACTTCACACTAAAACAGATGGTTATCACTGAACATATCAGAATAGCATGACCGCACCATATGCTCCCTCCATATGTTTCCGAATGCCCACAACCGCGCCCCAGGCAGGAATCCGTTTGTCACCGGCCCTTTGACGAAACGTATTTAGGACAAAAAACCCTTTGCCAAGGAATGGACTCCTATCTTCATCTCGTTTTGTGTTTACCCTTGCGGGACTTGCAAATATACTCTTGGAGTACAGAGGATCCTTTTATAGTTGGAATGTTGCTTATCGTCATATTTTTTTCTAAAGAGAATTGATCCTGGTTTTGTATCTAGGTTTTAGTGTTCATAAATTAGGAGTATCTTTGGTGGAAATATATTCTTAAGTTAGGAAAAAATGTTCTTGTAACAAGCTTGGAGCATACTGATGGTCTTTTTATCCCAAAAAGGATTGGATAGATAAGGCTAGACAAATGAAAAAGATGGAAAGGTTATTCAATAGCTCCAGAATTGTCTGAAAAGTTTAGTTTTTAATAATATAATCCGTATTTATGTGATGACAATTGTACGTAATGATTTGGACCGGTTTATTTTTGAGGAGATTCGTGTGTTTAGTTCTACCACATTTATTGGGTCCTGTTACTAATGTAATGTACATGGTGTAAACGGACCCTTCACGAAGCCGTCAAACAAGCATTCTGTACATCAAACTAAGTAACCCTACGCAAAAATTATTGCTGGGGAACGACTTTCTTTTTTGGGGTGAAAAATCACGTTTTACACTAGGACTCAATGTAGCGCAATCAAAACGTAGTGCATAGTGGATGCATTGAATAGTACGGAGGTCTAAGAAGTATTGAAAGTAAAGATATAACATTAAAAACTGGTACTAAAAAAACAACTTGTGAAAAGTCTTTGTCCCCCAATATCTCCGTAACTAGAAGGTTCCCAGGTATGGTCTAGAACAAAAAAAATCGCAATGACGGGGAGAACCCGTGCCTTTGGGCTTCGTTAAGGATATTTTTACACCCATTATTGAGTCATAGGACACGTTAAAACCTCGGTCTATGAAATATTTACAGACACGTGGACACACGGAAATCCGTGTTTAAACAATGGATGTTGAAATACTCTAACGAACGACGCGTGAAATCAGTTGTTCACTTCCTGCCTATCCATCGAACTCGTCGTCGCTATTGCCGTTCGCTATTTGCGTTTTGCTACGGTAATGATACATTGCGTATGAGGAAAAAAAAACAAATCAAATTTATTGGTTTTCCCATAACGTTCCTGAAATAATTTCTTGTACTGGTCATGTTAGTATGATTTACTGAATTCACCGCATCAGTCTACCGACAGCCGTCCCTTAAACCCTGTAGAGTCCATTAAAGGAGACTACTTATTCAAGTTTATTTGAAAGTAAGACGTATCTCTCTAAAGCAGATTTCTAACTCAACATCACTACATCGAAAACCAGTTACTTCTCACCACGTGTACCCATTGATTCCAGCTGCCTTTTATCTTAATTTGCTCTCACAGTTGGCATCGAGTACTGCAACTTGTTCTGCAGATACAAGTTGTAACAAGTTAGCCCGACTTAGTGGCTAACGTGCTGAGTTTAGCAGGTACGAGTAGCCTGGTAGTTAAGCTGAGTACATACGGTTTGAGAGGATTTAGGAAAAAGAGACAGAAGAGCTTGGGTTTAAATGGTGGTGCTCATATAAGAAAGGCGTGTGTAGGTTAACGACCAATAGTGCCAATGGCTTTTAGAAATCCTTACTAATGTTATAAATGCGAAAGTAAGTTTGTTTGTTACCTTGTCACGCCTAAACCACTGAACCGATCATCTTGAAATTTTGCATATCCGTTGTCAGATGTACAGAAACGGACATAGTGTACCTTTCACCCCGAAAAAAAGAATGATTCCCGAGGAAAACAACAATAACGTTAATATGCTCATAGATGGCGCCACGTGTCTTTCGAAGCAGAGTGCAGCTCAAATTGATTTTCAAATTCTAAATTAACGCGAGCGAAGCTGCGGGCAAAAGCTAGTCTAAAATAACCAAACCGTTTCAAACAATAAAGATACAAAAATGGGTTAAATTGGAGGCCTTAGAAAAAATCTAGTCTTAAAGCGACCCAATTAATTGGGAGACCCAGGTAACGTTTTCAGGTTCAAATTTTTTTCAAAACTTGTTTCGTGGGCCTAGCATCATGTAAGAATCTTCCAAAATTCATGGTAACATATTGCACGTCAAATTACACCGTGTATGTATATTCCGTCCTTTTTCCTATTAGATGCAAGGCCTCTGTTGTACGCCAGTCCCGCAACTAACTCTAGTTACTTTGATTGCTACTAAGTGTACAAGCGTGTTGAAGTTACTTACTCTTAGTGGCCGAGTTTTATTAGTTAACTATTATGGTACCTTGAGGAATAGTGAGGTATATTGTATCTTCTTCTTCTTCGTTTCGCTGGCGTGACTGAGTGGGAGGGGGACAGATATTTTCCCACAGCTTACATCGGGAGTCGCCCGGGTCTTCTGATAGGGACGCTGCAGTTTTTAAAAACTGTGCCTGCTCTTTAGCCGTTGCTTTGGCAGTTGGGCGCCGTATAGTGGGTGTCTGCTGTCCGACTCCAGTTTGTGTTTCTCTACTGCGCTTGCGACTTCTCTTCGGACATGTGGAGGTGCTTTGCCAGCTGTGGGGTTTAGTGCGCTGACTGGAGTCGGTTTGAGAAAGCCTGTAATCGTTCTGCATGTTTCATTCAAAGCGACATCTACTTCCTTGGCGTGGGTGGAACGATGCCTCACTGGGGATGCATATTCGATTCATATACATATGTATATTGTAGGGTGAAATAGAGGTACGCAACGAAAATTTAGACTATTTAAAAAACTACATAAGCGGGCCCACTAACTAAGCTATCTTACTAACACCCTTAGTTTAAGTGGGGCTTTTATAACAACACAAGTGTGTTATTATAAAAAAACTATCATAACCCTTCTTTTTGCTTCGCCGTAGTCGGGGAAAATTAAATAAATAAGATAATATTGAACTGACAACTTAGAGCTATACCTATATAGTAAGTGTTGCAAAAAAGAGCTTTGGAAAGAGTGTTCTAACAATATTTTGTGTGTGACCATGGAGTTTCTTCCCCGTTCTTCTCCACAGAGCGTATTGCTTTCCCCAAACTCTCTCTTTTTTTCGGACCGAACGATTTCTTGGCAATTTAAAAGCGCTTGTATTTATTGTAATAATTGAAAAAAAAAATGTTTTAGTTGTTAGGCTGTTTATCAAAGTTATCAAGTCATTCAAGCGCTGCTGGGGTTCAAATGCACCCCACGTTTAACAAAGTTATCTTTACGATTCACTGTAGAAGTTTCGGCAGTAATAGCCACTTCTCATTAAGTGTGCGTCTGCATGCGTGTCATAAAACTGTGGTAAGTACTTCAAATATTATGACGTCATAAAGTGCACGCGCAATTGGAGGGATGCTACTGTTTACTACATGAAACCAAAGATTTAGATCGGCAGATGCACTTGGACGTGCCAAAAGATGGTCACTATTAAGGATGATTTCCACCAAATGGCTCGTATCGCATCGGATCGAAAAGAATGCGTACGGATGCGGCGACAGCCGATCGCATCCGCGATCCATCGACGCTTACGATCGGCTCCGTACCGTCGCTTGCGAACGTATCCGTTTCTGCGCCTAATCAAATAGTTTCATTCCTACCGTGTCGGATACGACTACAGGCGGACGGAGCCTTACTTTCAGCTATGATCGCGTGTCACGGAAAATGTTCGCGGTCAAGCAGCTGTGCGCGGCTTGGAAATTTAGACTGTAAATACTGTGTACACGATTTGATATTGTTTAAGGATTGTTAAATCCTTTCGGATCCGATGCGATTCTGTAAATCGTATGCATCGTACTAGGAGAGCTATGTGAGCTCACCTTTCTCAGTCATTCTAATGATCTGCTAAGCCTTTTCCCAACTAAGTCGGGGTTGGCTTCCAGTCTAACCAGGTGCAGCTGAAAACCAGTATTTTATGTGAAGTGACAGCTTATCTCTTTTTATATCTAGACTAGTGACTAGGTCTAGTGGTCGCAATCGCGACTGTGATTATAAGGTCCTGGCTTCGATTCCCGGGTCGGGCATATTGTAATTAGATTTTTCCATCAGAAACTTCTCAGCAGCAGCCATGTTGGCTGGTTTTGTGCCCGGTTGATGGCAATTGGCTTGCTTCCTTTTACATGGGACTAGAAACATAACTGGCGAAATGTGTGGAGATTATGATACCTTTCCGAGTGTATACACTTTTTTGCGTGACTTAAGTGCGATGAGAGATATTCTTATGATATAAATCTTTGCACGATGTAAAAATGTGACGCATCTCTTGATGTTGTCACTAGTATTAGTGGTGAGTTGTCAAAAGTTTGTTCAAATCGTCAAAGGAAGCCCTCGCCCTCTACAACATGGAACTTAAACATAACTGGCTATGGATGTACTATACGTACACCTCTGCCTGACGTCTTCGTAGTCGAGCACGCGTGATGTTGTCGTTATTATGAAGAAGTAGGTCGAGAATCCAAAATTATAACATCCCATTGGCTGTTTTCTGCGTTTAATCATTTCTTTCTTCTGAACTTGGGTAGAGAAAGGAGGAAAACTCTTCGAAAAAATCTGCTACAATGACTAAGCAGTTCTTCAAACGTATCAATACTATGATTAGGTCTGGCCAACCAAATCTAAGCTTACCAAGAAAATAAGCTAATATTAATATTTCTATCGCAAACAATTTCTATTCAATATTAATGTTGTGCTGAAATGCCGAACAATAAACACGAAAATCATAACATTCATATTCGTTTGTCACATAATATTGAACGATACGAATCGACTGACAATTACCCACCGGTTCTTGGACAAAGTTATTACTATTGGCCAGCCACTGTTACGATTATTTGTTCCTAAATTCAAATTCATAGTCTACGAGCTTATAAATATTAAAACCAGGAACAAAACCAAACAGGTGTGGTTGCCTCGACAGATATATAACACAATACAAATGATTTTATACGCTATTGATTGTAAAATATGGCGTCTTGATCAACCAGACCGAGAGTTTGTGTTTTCGTTCTTTACTAGCCGTTTGCTCGTAAGTTTGTATAAACTTCAACCACGATTTCCCCGAAGATCACGGATTGAGTTCTGAAAATTTGTTTTAGCTTTCTATCCACGTCATCTGAAAGCATACCTTCCAAATTGTATGTTGTGTGTTAATACTGTTAGCCTGTGTCATCCCACTGCTGGGCAAAGGCTTCTCCCTTCTCGCCTTTATGTGTTAAAATAAAAAACAAAAAAATTATTGACATGAAAACATTATACACGGTGTATGAAATTGTCTGACTCCTGCGACAGTTGAAACTGTGGTGCAGGAGCCAGTGTGCTCACCTAATAAAATGAGCCATTTTTTTTTTTCAGTAACTTTGAATGTCCCACTGCTGGGCAAATACCTCCCCCTTATCCTTCCAGGTACTCTTCTCCTGCGCCACTCGAACCGAACTCGACGCCCGGTGCGTCCCCCACGGCGGCTGGGACGTGAGATTCTCTCCCTCTCACGTCCCGCCAACTCCTTCGCTAGCATGACTGCTTCGCAGAAGGAGGTGACGGCTTCCCATTCCCTCTCGCTCCGGACCATGGCCTGAACCAGGGCCGGGCGTGAGATGTCGCCGCCGCCGATCGCCGCTACAAGGAGCTCCGCCCAAGCGGGGCAGACATAGAATACTCTTAATTTTCGATAGTGCATTCCGACCTCCACACAGTTAGGCTGTTCATTTTTAGAAAGAAGTCAGAAAGTCAGTGATTCCCCTTTAAGTACTTACTTATTTCTTGGAGCATTGTCGCCCTTTGTTGACTAAAGGGGAGCGGAACTTTAAAATTCCTTTTTCTCAGTACTTCATTATCATAATTCTACAATTTTGAGAAAGAAGTCTGGTGAAGGGGCTTTCCGTTTTGAAAAGGAAGGCTGTTTATTATTCTTATTTTAGCAGCCAGTTCTTACTAGTTTTCATTTAAGGTGGAAGCGCCGGGATAACCCGCGAAAATTTTCGCAATTAGTTTTTTGCAGTTTGCAATTCAGTGTCAGGTTGTATGTTGATTAAAATATGATTTGCGACACTGACCGTCGAATTGCAAAAAACGTAAGAAAATTTGAACTTCGCGAGCTACCCTGGCTTCGATCTTAAAAGCTTTTGCCTGTTTCCAATATTCCTGTGTTTCCTTATTTCTTCTTAAACAAGAACGTCGATGATGCGAATAGTGTGGTAGAATAACATCTGCTTTTTGTCTTCAGTGTGTATTGGTACCCATTCCAAATATTTAGTCTGAGTGTCCATAGATGCTTAATGGAATCTGTAAATGTATGGTTGATCTTTCCCTTTGGAAAGAGGCAAATTGGCATAGAATGTTTTTTTTTTGTATATAAATACTAACTAACATTATAAATGCGAAAGTAAGTTTGTATGTTCTTTTTTTATGCTTAGACCACTGCACCGATCATCCTCAAATTGTGCATATACGTTGTCAGGTGTACAAAACCTTTCATCCCGAAAAAAAGTACTGTTCTCGAGGAAAACTACAATAATGTTCTTATGATAATATATGGAGCCACGTGTGTTTTGAATCATGATTGAATTATATTATTATAGATACTTTATTAGAGTGTGAAGGCAGGCGAAGCCGCGGGCAAAAGCTAGTTTTTTATAAGTTCTTCTTCTTCTTAGCGTATCGATGGCAATCTAAATTGTGTCGGCCCAAAACTGAGCATCGAGTTTGGCACCTTCAGTAGCGTCCACCAGTTCCTGTAATAGTTTAGTGTAAGATGTTTATCATTATCCTCACAGTTTTGTAAATTATTTTATACTAAGAAACTGCTACCCATATTTAAAGTCACGCTTCACAACCTCACACCCAACTAACTCCGACCCATCCATTAAAAATACCATCTTACAAACACAATGGCCCATAAATGTACCAATATATAAAGGAGTGGCCACTAAAAATCATCGAACAACTCCAATGCAATTGGAAAGAACTTTGCAGCGAACATTTCTAAACTAGAAATCGATGTGCATTGAACGTCTTAACTTGTTTCGACTCGAACAAAGAAGTCTTGGAAAATGTTGGATTTTAAGCCACTTCGTAGATCTACAGGTACTTTCGAAGATTAGGTCTCGGTATTTCGTTGAATGGTCTTTTTTTTTCGTCTTCTGGTTTTTCAATGTTTGTGGTGGAACTGTGTTTTGTCCTTTTGTTGTCTTTGTTAGCTTGGTCTACAATTTTTGAGTAGCTTCGTCTTAGCATTTCTTGACTATTTATTGTTGTTGTTTAATGTTCTCAGTTTTATTTCTTCTTTTATCGTTGTCTATTGTAGTAATTTGTGTGTCTTGGGTAGAAAAGCTTTTTATAGTTGCAGTATTGATTGCATCACATTTTTTTTTTCAAATAAATCAAATTGTTATTTAAATTATGATGATCTTTACTCATTTCTAAATTGAAGGAGCTCGTGACTTAATAATGACAGCTGCTCGGGTCGATCTTTAGGTTAAGCCGGGCTGGGTGGGTGACCTCCCATTACATACCGAGTTTCCTCCGTGCCTCGGAAAGCACGTTAAGCCGTTGGTCGCAGCTGTCATTTGTATATCTTTGACAGTTGTTATAGGTAGTCCGTGGCCTGAAAGTCTGACAACCAGTACTACGGAGCATCGTAACACCCAGTACTAACTGGGTTGTGGAGGACAAAAACAGATAGGTAGTCACGACATGTAAAATAATATTCAGTTGCATCCGCTTAGACTGGAAGCCGAGTCCAATATAGTTGGGAAAAAGCTAAGCAGACGATGAGTCATTTCTAAATTGTAATATCAATATTATGCAAATTTCGCAATCGAAATTTGGTTTGCTGTAAGAAAACCCAATTCTGGGTTAAGCTCGCCATTGTACATAAGCTATATTATTGCAATTTGTATGTATATTTTTTGTTGTTTTGTGTGCAATAAAGAATAGGAATCAATATTTCACTTTAAAAAAAACTCTACACAATATGACAGAACACCTGATCCTGCTACCATCAACACATTTTTCTCACAACCCACTTCCAAAACAGGTACTTCCTCTCCGTCCCAATTTGACGTGAAATCCTTCATCAAGTACACACGAGTAATTAGAATCAAAGGTGCGTTAATTAATGTTAACGAACTCATTACCGAAGTTCTCGTTCATTGTTTGTTTCTAACTCGCACGTTCAGTGTAATTGGTGCGGATAAATATTGGTGTATCATTACTGTTACCGATATGTGGAACTGATGCTCCGTTTGTGTTTTGATAGTTGAGAGAGCTGCTCGAAGATATGTTTGCCTGGTACTCGGTATATTGAGAGCGGATTGATAGCGGCTGGTGTTTATTTTATTTGATATGATGTGGAGAGAAGATAAGTGTGAGATGGGGTACTGTTTATTTTGATAGCGACTATGGATATTAATTTATGGTAACTATGTAGTCATTGATATGGATATCGAAATTGGTTGATGTTTCCTCATGATGCTGTTTGTTCAAGTATTAAGCACGGGGTACTTTGTGCGGGTCAGTTGGGTATGCAACACTCATTCTTACTTGAAGGAACATTTTTTTAAATATTTTGTGAGAAGCTCGTGACTAACTAATAATAGCCGTTCGGGGCGATCGTTAGTTCAAGCCGCGCTTGCCTCGGTTGCTTTGTGGATGGGTGACCACCCATTACGTACCGAGTTTCCTCCGTGTCTCGGAAAACAAGTTAAGCCGTTGCCGTTGGTGCCGGCTGTCATTTGTAGATGTTTGACAGTCGTTACAGGTAGTTAGTGACCCGAAAGTCTAACAACCAGTCTTACCAAGGGATATCGTATTACCCAAGACTAACTGGGTTCTGGAGGTCAGATAGGCTCGCTTTTTGTAAAATACTGGTATGCAGCTGCATCTGGTAAGACTGGAAACCGAACCCAATTTTGGGAAAAGGCTAACCAAATGATGGTTTACAATTTTGTGCTACGACGAAACGGCCAACAGTTTAAAAAAAATTGGAAGACTGTTATTTACTCACCAGACATATATACCTAACACAAAAAATACCAATCCTCCAATAACGCCATAGAAACAACAGCAACATAAAATCAAAAGCCAAACTTGTATCTCCCTCCGCATAGCTGAGAAAAGTTGTGCGCATACCGCTGTCGGGGGCTCGCCACTCGCTTCACTGCGCTAATAGTCCGTGACGGTATAAATTGCAGCAGAATGGGTGGATGGGTGGGTAGGGGATGACGAAGTAGGTATAAACAAGCGGTGAGAGTCGTGATGGAGATGTTATTCTTGTTTTAGGGACGGTGGAGATAGTTTTAGTGTCTATTTTGGATATGGATCGTCTTGAGAGTTCGGTTGGTTACGTAATTGACGCGAGAGATAAAAGATGAGGGCAAGGATAAGTTACTTGACTGTTGTGACTTTTTCTACGCTTTTAAATCATTTTGTTTTAATTGTGAAAACCTCAAACGGCGCAAATACAATAATTTAATTGGTAGTTATGTGTTTGAGCTGTTTGGGGTTGAAACACTAGGGCCATGGGGTCCGAGTGCCCACCTAGTATTTCGGGAAATCGCAAAGCGGTTGGTCGGTCTTCACGTGACCAAAGAGTCAGCATTGCCTTCAACGTAGCAATGCTGCCAGCTTTCTGGGCATTTTTCCTGTTTACAGCGAGGCTGACGAATTTTTTTGAAGCCCTGTAACCGTTTTGATACTTGTACATATTTTTATTACTATTATAGATTTGTAGTTTGTAAATAAGGATTCATCGTTATCAGTACTAGAATGTAACATTGTTTATGCCCTTTTGTTTGTTGATGAAAGTAGCAGTGGTAGAATAAGCACCGGTTTTAGATGGTAGGAGTGTAACAGTACCAGTTGTCCACGATAGATATCCCATTAAAAAAGAAAATATAAATAATATTTTTAATTTGTTCCTTCTTCCTTACTAACTGTAAAAGTACATGAAAATCAAAACACCAAAATCCTGGGCGGTCTACCAGTGACGTCACGCGAAGCATCACAATTTATGACGTCACGGCCTATTAGCGTTGACGGCACCCCACTGCGTTGTGACTAAGTTGGGAATAGTGCAGTTGCATCGTAATCACATTTGTTACTGTGATTCCCGCGCCCAAGTGGAAAGTTGAGAAAATGGGGGACATTTTCACTTGGATTTTGTAAGTGATTTATTGTGTGTTGTGATAATATTCAGCGAGCACAAAATACAATTTTATTGATACTTATATACAAAACGATAAAGATATTGTTTTTTTTTTTGCAAGATTTACCAAAAAGGTTGCTGTATAGGGAAAAGGAGAAATGGTTTGCAGGTTTTTGCCTGAGCATGTGACTGTTTATAAATCACAGTTTTATTGGTAAAATCATCTCCTTAGTCTTAGAAATAAAATGATTATTAATAGTTTGGCACCTTCAGCAGCATCCGTTCCTGAAAACAGATTCAAGCAACAATATACAGAATGCAATATTTGTAATGCGTTGTATGTTTATTGTAATTATTTGTCATTTTGTATGATGCACGTCATATCACTGTGACAAATAAATATTTTTTCTTTCTTTCTTTCAACACGACACGATATTAATTGCTATTGGAAATTAATGTCGCAATGCAATCAGACACTGTTTTTAAGAAAGGTGTTTGTAGTTTGCATCATGCGGTACGTTATACAGTAAACTAAAGTCGAAAATGTTATCTTATCTTTGTGAGAATGTTTGGATGTATATGTATGGATGTTTGTTACTCTTTCACACAAAAACTACTAAACGGATTTAAATAACACAGGCGCACAGTTAGTTTATATCCTGGATTAACATTTTTAATCCCGGTAGTCCAATCCCGTGGGACAATTAACGAACCCCACGTCCACGTGCGAAGGCGCTGGCAAAACCTAGTAATAAACAAAAAACTGAAAACCATCATAATTACGTATCTTTACCAACATGTACTGAACCCACACCACCTCGCAAACTTGACAAGCAACAAGCTACGTATTTGACAGGCAGTCAAAGATTGCCCCAGCACCGACAGGAACCCCACTGTGGGCCCATTTCCCCTGCGAAAGAATGCAGCACTCAACGAGGATATTAAACTCAAATCATGCGGGGAGGGGAGAGAGTGGCCGATGCATTGTAGGCGGAGAGATAGTAGTGTATGATTTATATGATCATCTTTTTGTTTTTTTTTTTGAGCCAAATTGTAATAACTTGACTACTTAAATTAAGTTATTTCTTTGTCTGTAAATCAGTACGAAGTTTTGTTTTGGCTGAATATTGCTCGCTCATATATATTTAAAACATGTATTACATCTACACTAATATTATAAAGAGGAAAACTTTGTTTGTTTGTTTGTTTGGTTGTAATGAATAGGCTCAAAAACTACTGGACCGATTTTAAAAATTCTTTCACCATTCGAAAGCTACATTATCCACGAGTAACATAGGCTAAATTTTATTTTGGAAAAAAATAGGGTTCCGTAAGATATTTGGGTTTTTCGGACACAAAGTGTAAAAAATCAACCAGAAAAGTTACTTATTTTGCGTACGCTGCCTAAACTATAAAAGATAGAACCACAAAATGTTTAAATTTATTGTAGATCTTATAAATATCTACAAAAAGTCCGTGACACACTATACCTATCTATGTCGAGTGAGGCACAACAACCATTTTTTTATCTTGAATTTTTTTTGGACTAAATTTAAACGCATTTATTTTACTCATGCTATAATCCTTATCAAAATAAATTATTTCCTCACTAAGTACAGTTTATGTAGATAATATTTGGTCTTTGAATGATTCAAATTGGACGTTTGGTTTTGAAGTTATGGCGAAATTAAAATATTACGATTTCTGCTGCACGGCCCGTTGCGAAGTGTGCCAAGGCGGGGTGCGCGTGCGGGAGGGGAGTTTGGTACCCGCGCGGCTCAGACGCTAACCCATTACTCACCGTCCACAGGCCCGCACCTACGGTGGCCGGTAGCCACCACGTGGCCCCCGACGCCCGGTGCGTCCCCCGCGGCTGCTGGGGCGAGAGATTCTCTCCCTCTCACGTCCCGCCACCTCCTTCGCTAGCATGACTGCTTCGCAGAAGGAGGTGACGGCTTCCCATTCCCTCTCGCTCCGGACCATGGCCTGAACCAGGGCCGGGCGCGAGAGGTCGCCGCCGCCGATCGCCGCTACGTGGACACGGCGGAGCTCCGCCCAAGCGGGGCAGACCTCCAAGGTGAGCGCCACCGTCTCCTCCGGACGCTCCTCACAATGATAGCACCCGGGCGTTTCCTCCCGCCCGATTCGGTGCAGAAACCTCGCGAAACAACCGTGTCCGGTGAGGACCTGCGTCAGGCGGAAGGTGAGGGTGACGTTGCGCCTCTCTAGCCACTCCTCAAAGAGGGGACTTATCGCCACTACTGTGGCGTGCCTTGCACTGGGTTGCGACAGTCGCTGTCTCCATGTCGCCATGAGATCGCGTCGGAGGTTTGTCCGCTGAGCGGTGATTTTCCACGGCAGCGGAGTTTCCCCCCGACGTAGTGCCTCCGCGTGCCATTCAAGCAGGCGCGCGAGGACTATCGCCTCCAGATCTGGCTAGGAGGCTCGCCGCCTCGCGGGAGGTCGTGCGATACCCCCGGATTAGCCTTACGGCTACCACCTTTTTGGGCGCGTTCAGGTAGTGGGTGGCACGCCGCTTAATTGAACGCGCCCACACCGGGGCCCCGTAAAGGGCCATGGACCGCATGACCCCCGCGTAGAGCCTACGGCAGGAGGCGTTTGGACCCCTCAGGTTGGGCAAGAGCCGCTTGAAGGCAGCCCCAGCCCGTTTCAGTTTGGGAGCCAAACGTCGGAAATGCTCAACGAAGTTCCACCGGCTGTCGAGGACGAGTCCTAGGTACTTCAAAGTCGACTCGACGCCGAAGGGAACCCCTCCTACCGTCAGCATGGATCCCGACGGTGGCGCATTCCGAGGCCTATGAAAGCACATGGCCTCAGATTTGTGCAAATCCACCTCGAGACCCAATTACCGGATCCTCTCAACAACTATCGGAACTGTGGGGAACCCCCTTAATCTGTTATTTTTCAATTATTGTATAGAAATCGTAAAGCGGTTCACAGAATACATCTACCTACCAAGTTTCAACGGTTTAGTCCGAATTGTTTCGGAATAAAGTGGCTGTGACATTCAGACGGACAGACAGACAAGACGAATCTATAAGGGTTCCGTTTTTTGCCATTGGGCTACGGAACCCTAAAAATCGTGTTTGGGCTCATTTCATACACCTTGATGAGAACTTTAGAATTAGCTGGAGTATGACTTTCATTGAGAGTCTGACGATGGAGCGGAGGGCAGCTGCAATAGGACCTCAAAAGTTTACAGCATCTATATCGTGTTCGGGCTCATTTCATGCACCTTGATGAGAACTGTAGATCTAGCTGGGCTCTGGCTGTCATCGAGTGTCTGAGGATGAAGACGTAAAGGCTGTCGAGGGCAGCCCTTATTTGTAAAAACATAATAAGAATAGTTAAGTGATTCTTATTCTGTATTGTACACAAAATAAAAAACGCCGAAAATTTATTCCTTTTGAGAGCTTCCGTTGCGTCCGCTGCGTAAACGGTTAAAGTTACGCAGCAATCATGTATGACGGAATTGTTCCTTTTAAAAGTTCTAAAAAAAGTCCGTGATAGCATATGTATATCTTTTAACTTACACACTCATCTTTTTTATGGTTCTCAATTTTCTTAAAAAATTATGCATTATTTTTGCAAAGGTGTTTTTGTACACATGGTATTTATCCTTATCCAAATAAATACGTTATTCATGAGAAGTATTTAATTTTGAACGAATCTGCTCTAACATCATTTGATTCCAATGAATATCTTATTCATTTTCATTATGTGTGTGATGTGCTCCTTTAGAATTGTATAATAGGTGCCTACGACCCACCCTCTCTAACCCTCTCTTATGTGACGCAGACGAAGTTGCGCGGGTCAGCTAGTGTCAAATAAATTGGTAGTGAAGTCTGTTGTGGTTTTTGCATTACGTTTCTCAAATAACAAGTTTCAGTTAGCATTAGTCATAAGTTTTACTACGAAGGTAAGGATCTTAAATCAACTCAATTAGTAATTTGATTTTAGCATAATATTTGTCATGTGACAGTAACACCGTAACAACCAAACTGAATGATCAGAATAACTGGAGACATTTTAAAAATGATTGATTTAACACCTTACCATAGTAAAATGGGCCCAGGCCGTACCCATAGGGTAAATACAAAACACATTTAGGGAAATAATTCCTAAAACACCACTGACCAGTGGTCAGTTTTATCTATGAAGCTATTTATCATTTTGCGACCATCTCATTCGTCCTATCTCCTGGCCTACATCTTGCAACAAACTTACCATGTCCGGCACTACTGAATGCAGCTAATGACCGAGGGTCAGACCCTTCTGTCATCGCCATTTAGGGGATGAGCGATATTGAAAACTGTAGCCTATTTCTATTCTATAGACTAAGCAAGTATAGAACTGATACCATATAACCTAGAACCGATACCTTTTATTCCATATAAGGTGAAACCACACGATCGTAAGTTTGTGAGTTATGATACTGAGTAATGTTTTATAAGTCGCTCGAACTTCTCTTGAATTGTCGTGTAGTCCAAATCGGAATTTCAAAAGAAATACTGCTAAAATTACGCGACTCACCGCTAATAAAATTACGCTCGTATATTCTTATACCTAGATATCAATTTTAGGGAGTATAATGCATCTAAAGATAGCCATACACAACAGGGTGTATCTTACAGGTGTAATTATACAGGTACACCCGTCAGGTAAGCTTGAGCTGCCTCTTGAGGAAACGTGTACAGTTTTGTAACTTACACGCTCCGGTTTACCTGTCCAGTACAACTGTACAGGCAAACCAGTCAGGTACACACTAGCGTGGCTACCTTTACAATCCATGCTTAAGCATACAAAAAGAGACAGAAAAAATTGACTATCCTGTTTTTCTTGGATGAGCGCAGATCGTAGCGTTAGAACATACATGAACGACGATCCATACAATCCATACATAACTTCTTTTACATCTGGCCATACACACACGCTGGTCAATCAGCTCATGCACATATTGAAACAGAAGAGTATCTATTCTATTCTCATTTCTTACTCTGTGCCCATTTCCATTCCTACTTGCTAATGGCGCGTTTCTCTTTTGTTTGAGCCCGTTTGAGCCATTTGTTTTTATTTGACGGCTGGTGACTGGAGACGGTGGTCATTGTGCGGTGTTTTTGACTGACTTTCAAGTAAATGGAGGGTATTTCAATTTGATTTAGTGCTTTTGTATTGTTGAATGGGAAGTTAATTGTTTTTCTTGTTGTTTGTACCATATTAAGTACTTTTTTATAGCCTTTGGGGCTGGTGGAGTAGTTCCCAGTAGTTTTTCTAGGCATACAATCTGTCACACAGTCCATCTATCGCTTCTTCGGATTGCTCCTAGCTGTACATGCAATCTCAAAGTAACTTCACGATAGGAAACATAGTGACATATTTCCTGGATACCTAAATATGCACTAAAGTGATGCAATGATTATGTTATTATTCTACAAAACTCAGGTTATCATCATCATCTGCCTAGCCTTTTCCCAACTATGTTGGGGTCGGCTTCCAGTCTAACCGGATGCAGCTGAATACCAGTATTTTACATGGAGCGACTGTCTATCTGACCTCCACAACCCAGTTAGTACTGGGTAATACGATACCTCTTGGTAAGACTGGTTGTCAGACTTTTGGCCACTGACTACCTGTAAAAACTGTCAAAGATCTAGAAATGACAGCCGGGACCAACTTTAAACAAAACTTAGGTTATAAAGACAGATAATTCAACAAAAATTGCATGTTGTGTCTATCGCATCATATTGTACACTATGCTTGTTATATATTGCTTGCATTATTAGGATAAAAAGTGTAACAATTGAAGATAGGCCAATAAATAAATAAATAAAAAAGTATTAGCTACCAACTTGTGTATTTAATATTTACTTTAAATAAACGACGTAAAAGACAGATTTAATTATCTCGTCTCATTTTCCACAACAAACTTCAATATCACCTTCACCTCTCCACCACATGAATTAAACATGACCCCGAACACCTTTTAATCACAAAACGCACTTGAAACACGAAACAGTTTCATATTTCAGGAGCACCCACATAAATCTTATTGGAATTTAATATAAAGACTATGGCGCGCCGTAAATCCAGCCGTAACTTATTTATAAGTTAAAACCCCCGCGGTTCAATGAAAGCTGTACATCATGGCTGAAAAGCCTTTGAAAGCGAAGGTATTGTGGTGAAACCGGAGGGGGGTTAGGGGAAATATGTGGTAAGGAGGTTAGTTATGCGGTGATGAGGTAAATAGATAATGTGTTTTAATGTGTGGTTGTTAGGGTGCATAATGAAAGCCTCCTTGAGAGTGTACTGCATGGTAGATCGTTTAGGTACGCACTTAATTCCATTGCCACGCATCTTGCCATTAATTTTACTATCTGGTTATTTTGAAAAAGTTGTCATTTCACTCATATTTTTAGCGTAGCAACAAGTTATTACGCAAATGTTTGGCCGATGCGTGTCAGACATTTCAAAATACGCAATTTAAAATGACGCGCTGTAAAATTACTTGATATTGTCGTAGATAAATGTATTAAGAAAATACGACCAGTTTTAGGATGTCCTTTATGGTACAGATCGATCGAAAAAAATTTTAAAAGAATATTATAAAATTATCACAGCACATAAGAAATAGTTTGTCCAAGGGTTTTCTCGGACATAGTGAAACATACGATCACTACATAATAGCTCCACGCCCCTCGACGGTTATAACTTTTCCTTATAACATTTCTTCCCGTTCTTTAATCTCGGAAGCTCCTTAGCTCACCGTTGGTTTATGCAGCTAAGAGCAGAGTGCTAAACAAAGTAAGTTATAACAAGATGTAGATTCCCGAGGCTGTGCGCGACCGTGACGGTGCATCAGAATGCGTCGCCCTCTGCCCGCCTGTGTTCTCGTACGAGGATCTCTGTCTCACTGAATGTGGTAATATAGACGTGAGAAAGATCTTTTGGGGCTTTTATTTGCGTGGTCATGAAAGCTTCAATTTTTGGGAAAATAAATGTTAAAGATAATATTTTGTGGTCAGCTCTGTCTAGCAGCTGGTGTTCATATAGCGGTAATTCGCGGTTTACAGGGCTCCGGACCTCAGTCGGTAAAAAGGGAACCCTTATAGGATCACTTTGTTGTTCGTCTGTCAAGACACTTTTTCTCAGGAACGCCTGGAGGTATCAAACTGAAAGTCATATATCAAATACTCAAGTCTGCTACCCGTTAGAGCAGTGAAAGTGAAGTCAAACTTATATCGCGATCAATAGATATATTATGACCGTTTATGTCGCATATTTTCCAATTTCACAAGGGACTCAAAACCTATAGGGTACATCCCGTTGACCTAGAATGTGAAAACCGTAAATATGTAGTATAAGTATAATAACAAAAACCTACAAATTTATACGGAAAAAAATGGGCCAAGTGCGATGCTGAGTGCTTGGCCGATTTTGTTTTTAATCAATAAAACTAAAAGCCATGCCTAAAAACTACTTTGAGTATCTATGTACCTATACTCGTATTTTATTATATATAACCACGTAAGTTAAATACTAAAAGTTAAGACATTTATGCCAAAAAAGATTTTGCCTTTGATTTGAATATCTAAAATTATTTTACCCGAGCGTTAAAATATGATTTCAAACGAAAAATCTAATGTATCTATCATTTCATTTCCAAGTGAATATCAAACACATAACCCTCCTTTGGGGCTTCGCCGTAGTTGGGTAAAAATAAAAGTTGCTGCGTGTCAATCTGAGTACTAACATTTCCCTTTGATAAGCCTATCTTGACGGAATGACGGAATTTACTAATTACCTGTTATAGGACCAATCAACGCCAGTGTCAGATTAGAATTGAACATGACATGACCCCGACCTACTTACGAAGATTGAGACGGTGATTACGGGTGAAAAATAGACAAATGAGTTCTTGCTTACTTTTTACTTGTGAAGTTTCTAGCTTAGCTTTTTATTATGTTGGATAGGGTTACAATGTAAACGTATAAAGGTGAATATTAAAGTATTTGATATGGAGCGACTGCCTATCCGACCTTCAGAACCCAGGTAATGGGTTACCTATACGACTACATAAGACTATTTTTTTAAGCTTTTTTTTGTTTTGTTTTTGTTGTTTTTTTTTGTTAGTCTTTCGGGCTTCTGACTATCAGTAACAGCTGTCAATATCTAAAAATGACACCTGGGACCAACGTCATGATGTTATTTCCGAGGCACTGAAGGTTCTTACTATGAACAGTCGCCAGTTCATCAAGTTACTACAAACTGTCAAATTTTCTCATTCGATTTTGAACTTAACCATCAACATTTTATGGTTTAAAATAATTTGGAGAAATTTGACGGTTTGTGGTTACTTGATGTGCTTGCGACTGTACAAGGTTGTACTCTACCCACGGATTGACTGCGGCAAGCGTAGCTGTTAACCTTTGATAGAGCTGTACTGCTGTTATTATTTAGTCCCTCAAAAAAGTTCTTTTCGAAAAAATTCGTTTTGTATTTTCGTGTACGCAATACAACCAAAGCAGACACATCTAGTATTCCTTAATCAGTCTACACGGTACACTAACCTGTACCTGCAACCCTCCCGCGCGACCCAGATTTTTATTTCACTACCGAGGATGAAATTGCTCGTAGTGGGTACTCGGGATTTTTTTATTTATACAAGGCAACACTTTGTTTTTCGTATTATGCTCGTTGAATAGGCATTGTTGGTAATAATGGAAACACAGAGCTTCTGTTCTAGTGTTAGTAAAATGGGAGGTCGTTGTAATTTACAGTTTTGTTTTTTTTTTTGTTTTTCATTTCAGAAAATTGGTTGTAGTTGCAATTTCGGTTTGAAATAATGTGGGCTGGGTGATAAAAATATGGTGCTTGTATTTACATTTTTTAGTTGGGGCTATTGTTCTATTAAAAATGGATAAACAGAAATTAGGCTTTGTTGATATTTTGGAAATGAGTAACTCTTTAAAATTAGTTTTCCTAAACTTACTAAAGCTCTAGAGTTTTTCAATTCATAGAAGTTTTTAATGAAGTTTCTTTATTTATTAAAACTTTATGCACATAATGTACAAAGGCGAACTTAATGCCTTGGGCATTTTCTACCAGTCTACCTTAGGGTGATGCAGATACAAAACAGTAGGCGCAATAGGACAGAAAATTTCCGAAAAAAATAATACATATATACCTACATACAAACAAAGTGTACAAAGTAAAGAGATATAAAAATACGTAGATGAAGAAAATCAACAAAATTAATTGTGAGACGAAATGAAGACGAAGACGAAGTTTGTGAATCGATGTCGTATTGGCCGTAGTATTTTCATGGAAACATAATTTCCAAGTTGATTTTTTATTAAATTACATTTGTTCAGATATACATACTTTGAGTGAATCTTCTTTAGCAATTATGGCATAAACCTTTGTTAGACTTATAGCCACTTCATCAAGGCCTGTTTCATTCAAGGGGTTTTTGTTTCTGTCTAATAAAATCTGTAACAAACTCAAGCAAGCACTTTATCACAGTCCTCATTAAGGCTTTTAATCTAAGTTCTAAAAAAATAACCATAACTATAAATCTATGGTTTAAACGCTATTCACCATAGAGCCGAATTTATGAAAATTAAATTAATTTTCAAACCATTTTCAATCGCTTGCGGATCCCATTGAGCGAACACCTTTCAAGATGTCCTCCATACAATGGGGGAGACATTCAAAACCCCGTGCATTAATATATTAATGCACAGGGTTTCAAGCATTGCTAGCATCGTCAAAATTTAGTTTAACGAACGTGATGAAATTACTGTAAAGTACACTCGGCAAAATGGTAAAGTTGGTACCGGTAAAAAACGTTCGTTTAGCTGCAGTAAGTAGTAATTACCATTGATATTTTTAACGACTCGCAGTAAATCTAGCTACTCATATCCTGCTATTTCTGAAAGAACATACATCTAATACAAATTATAGCTACATAGATATACAAACCTTTAGATTATCATTATGTTGACATTGGAAATTGTGTGTTAGTACGTTAGGAATTGTGTGTAAGTAATTGATTTATTTTATTTTAAATGAGTGTCTGTGGTTTCGACACAACTAACTTTATTATTATTTGTATGCTCTCGAGTAAAATGTAGCGTACTGACCATTTCTTGATAACATCCTATTGTAATGAAACCTACATTTACGAATAAATTTGATTTAATTTGAACCTTATCTAATTTTTTTGGAAATACCTAACATTACTGCTCACATTGATCACAAGTGTGATATTAACACGTAGTAAAGTTTGTTATCATGATCTTGTTTAATATTAACAACTAGAGAGTCTTCCATGCTACCTTGATAAACAATAACTGTAATGAAAACAATCTGAAGGCCATACAACCAACAAACAAGCCTGCACACTTAACAATTCTACTCACAGTACCAGATTACAGGGATGAAATTAAGGGACAAACAGATCGATGTCCGGTATTAGGGGGTAAGGGATCTTTGTCCGACCATCTATTCCGCCCAGTTCAAGACTTCAAGTAATGCGACTTGCAACGCGACTTGTGTCAAGGCGACACACACATGTGTCACTTCTTGTTTCATTTCATTTTTTTTCATTTGTTGCAGTCGCTATCACAACACGGGTGTAGTTCGTGACCAAGCCTTTGCACCCCGATGACCTTTTAGGGGTACTAAGAACAGAGTGTAAATACGCGATTTATAATTTGTATATTACTTCTTCATTTGTGGCATAGATGGCGCTGCAGTACTTTTTTGGAAAATGTTGCTGTATTGCTTTTGTAGTGATTTGTAGTATGCTTTTAGCGATTTCTCAGTCGCTGTCGCAACACGCATGTCATTTGAGCGTGTAGTTCGTGGTCATGCGGTTAGGGAGTAAGGCCTCTTTGTCCGACCATCTATTGGGCCGTGTTTACGGTCTTGAGCGGCGTCGGTATTGAGCACAGCTTGTCTTCTGAGCCGTGAAGGGACTGGCCTGGGATGCAAGCTGTGTCTGTCTGTATGTGTGCGTGTTTGGTGACGCGGTTTAGTCCGGTTTCTTGGATATTGTGGTGTATATTGTGTATGTAAAGTTGCGGTAGAAGATGTACTACTATTGTGAATAAAAAGTAGAGCAGTCCAAGACTTATTGGCCCAAGTTTGTTTGCCACAATTGTCAAGTTTTGTGAAAAGTTTGTGCTGGGCAAAGACCACTCCCCTTGATTTTCAGTTTTTTCGTTCCAGGACTAATGTGAGCCACTGGTCGTCGGATTCGTCCAGCTCATCCCGTCATCTTGTTTTTATATTATAACACTATTAGAAACTGAGAAAGGGACCCAAACCCAAGTGCTTATTTTCAGTGCGTGGCTTAAGAAACACTATTTGAGTTTTCTAATGATGTTTATCTATAAATTATAGTATTATAGTGATATAAATATCATTGTAAAACAGTGATAAAATGAGATCTTTATGAACCGATCCCACAAAACGGAGACACAGAATTATGCCTCGCAATTTCTGTACCCCTTACACCACCACATAAAGAAATAAAAACCCCTTTTAAGCCAACCATGAAGTCTTTAACCCATCCTTAACTGGAACTCCAGACCAATTTCATACGATTCAGACATAAGATTACTCATGTGTGTGTAGGATATCCGTAGGGAGGCTGTGCAGAGCACGATGCATCAAAATTGGTAGCGGATGAGTCGGTCCAGTGCGCGATATTATGTGAGGGGTGGTCGGCAGCCGGGTGCCTTATAAATGATAGATATGTATGTGTGTGTGAGTGATACTCGGGTGGCTAAATTCCCAGAGATTTGGGTATTTCCTTGCGAGTCTATTTGGGGTTATAGAATTTGGTTTGGTTCTGTGGTTTCCAGTATACGATGACGATATTTGTCAAGAATATGGGCATCAAAGTTGTTACATAAGATAATTTAACTTTCATTTATTTTCAGGCAACTTTGGTCTATAGATAATACTTGAACTGGTTGGGGTTCTAAACCTTTTCAAATGTGTCACAAGACTACAGTAGAACCTGATGAAACTTTTTACAAGCTTTTATTTAATTTGCAATGTTTATTATATTTATTTGTCAAATCTTACAAGTGAATTTTAAAACTTTAAAAGCGATTGAGCTGAAAATTTGCATCACGTTTAGTTTGGATGACAGTTCATGGCTAGCTAAGTGACGTAATTCTAAATCCAATATGGCGGACTCCGAAAGATGGTGAACCAGTTATTTTTTATGTACCCCCATGATATGGGAATCAATTAAAAGGGTTTGCTGAGAAGGTTACGAAAAAAATGACGTAATACTGGTTTTTAAAAGATTGTATATATATTTTTTTTGTTCAAGAGTGGTACATAGGCGGACTTAATACGACAGGGCATTCTCTACCTTTGGGTCAAATAGGACAGCATTGTGAGAGAGTACAAAATAAATAAATAAGAAAAATACCATTTTGTTAACATAAAATGATACACATAAATGGGTAATTGGGTATATACTAATACCCAATATATAATGCATAAGGCATATATACATACAGCGACCTGCGTGTCCAATATAATAATGCACTCAGGGTGCTGTTGGGGCTGCCATGGCGCTGCAGTGCGTCAGGGATGTTTGCTGAGGCGCGGGTGGATGGCTTTGCCGCTATCGTTAGGAAAAGATGCGCCTCCCTACTTGCTCGCGTTCGTGGCAGTACCAACACTATACTGGGTGTTTTTAATGATCGTTGGGAGTCCCCCATGCTGCAAAGGTGGGTGCGGCTTCATGTCGTAATTTAAATTTTGTTTTTCTGTACTAACATTGTTTTTTAAGTTTATTGTTACTAACAAAATATGGACCTAGTCTATACATATAATAAGACAATAAAAAAACTGTGTCTGTACATTGAATAAATTTAAAAAAAAAAAATTGAGGGGGGTTTAGAAACAGTAATAGACCACGAATCCAAAAAAAAAATTCTGTCTGTTTGTCTGTTTGTCTGTTTATCTGTTTGTCTGTTTGTCTGTTTGTCTGTTTGTTTGTACACGCTAATCTTCGGAACTACTAGACGGATTTGAAAGATTTTTTTTTTGTTGTATAGGTATTAAGTCTGGGCAACATATAGGCTATAATTTATCTTGGAAACTTGAACACCTGATGCAGAACCGCAATAGAATAGCTAAACTATAAGAGATACAAAAATGGTACTTTAGCAAAAATTGTTCCACGTGATGAGCATTTTCTGCTGAGAGAATAAATTTGAAGATCTGGAACACCTGATGTGGAACTCCAAGAGTCCAGCTACACTATAACATATACAGGAATGACGTCTTAGCAAAAATTGTTCAATCTGATGACCACTCTCTGTTGATTTATAAAAATCGAAGATCTGGAACACCTGTTGTGGAACTCCAAGAGCCCAGCTACACCATAACACATATAGGAATGACGTCTTAGCAAACATTGTTCAATCTGATGAGCACTCTCTGTTGACTTATAAAATCGAAGATCTGGAACACCTGTTGTGGAACTCCAAGAGCCCAGCTACACCATAACACGTATAGGAATGACGTCTTAGCAAAAATTGTTCAATCTGATGACCACTCTCTGTTGATTTATAAAAATCGAAGATCTGGAACACCTGTTGTGGAACTCCAAGAGCCCAGCTACACCATAACACATATAGGAATGACGTCTTAGCAAACATTGTTCAATCTGATGAGCACTCTCTATTGATTTATAAAAATCGAAGTTCTAGAACACCTATTGTGGAACTCCAAGAGCCCAGCTACACCATAACACATATAGGAATGAAGTCTTAGCATAAATTGTTCAATCTGATGAGCACTCTCTGTTGACTTATAAAAATCGAAGATCTGGAACACCTGTTGTGGAACTCCAAGAGCCCAGCTACACCATAACACATTTAGGAATGACGTCTTAGCAAAAGTTGTTCGGTCTGATGGGCATTTCCTCTTGACTTATAAAAATCGAAGATCAGAAACATCTGATGTGGAAATCAAAGCTATCACTAATTTCACTGTATAATTATAAAATAACATAAGCTGGGAGTACCTCCACGCCGTGAAGGCGGTAACAGTTTAGGACTGATATTCGATGACGACGGTATATCATTGAAAATTTGACTCTACTGGACAAAACTCCTATTTATTTTTTTATTTTATCGAATAAATATACCTTCGGGCTTATGTTATTTGAGTGTTTTAGACTTTTCCACTTATCTTCGTGACACCGTAGCCTACCCGGTAACGCAGGGGAGCAGTCACTTAAATTTTAATTGATCAGGTATCTTCACAATAAAACTATAACCATGCCTAGAAAGAGGTCAAATCTTTCCCAATGTTCCAAAGGAGCTAAAAGATTGAGGATCATAAGATCCCAAGAATCTACCGAAGAACGTCAGGAGAGACTTGATGCTGTTCGAGAACATCAGGCTGCAACTCGCTCCGTGGAAACCTCTTCCTCTCTTCTCTTCTCTTCCTCTTGGATAACGAAGCACGCCTGCGTTCTCAGCGTATTTACGCATCTACATCCAGGTCTCTAGAGAACTGTGAAGAATATGATGCGTGACTGACCGCTGATCGTGAACGTCATGCATTGTCTCGCGAATCGGAGACGTTCACGGATAGAGAATTACGCTCGAGTTCCAAGCGTATCTACGCATCGACTTCTAGGTCTCTAGAGATAAGTGGGGAACGTGATGCGCGACTGACCGCTGATCGTGAACGTCACGCATTGTCTCGCGAGTCGGAGACGTTCACAGATAGAGAATTACGCTAGAGTTCCAAGCGTATCTACGCATCGACTTCTGACTTACAAAAATGAAAGATATGGAACGTCTCGAATCGTCTCGCGCATCCCGTTGTTTTCCCGTCCCCGGGCTCTTAGAATTCGACATCAGACGTTTCAGATCTTCGATTCTGACGACCCCGTTGTCGCTGGCATAAGCAACAGGATCCGCGTACGAAGTCGCGGGCAGAAGCTAGTCTGAAATAAATGTTTATTATTATTATTATTTTCCTTTATTCATTTCATAACATATCATTTACATTTTTAAATATTCTAATATAAAATAATATATAAAAAACATTTAAAAATATAAAAAATAGTAGGCCACCAGTACTGGGAACAGGGTCCGAGCTGCCGGTGGTCAGGGCTCTTGAGAGAGGAACCTCCTAACAATACGCGCCGTGTCCAGGAGTACCGCTTTCTGAATCAAGCCCTTGATCCAGCTGCCAAGCGCGAGCCTCTTCAGGTGTTGGTCGAGGCTCTTGGCAATTAAGCCATTGGCGGACACGACTATTGGCACAATGACTGCTGTATTCACGTCCCACATGTCGACAACCTCGTGAGCCAGATCTAGATATTTGAATTGTTTATCTTTCTCTGCTTTCACGAGGTTCTCGTCATGCGGGACCGTTATATCAACAATCATTGCGCGACGCTCCAATCGATCTATCACCACAATGTCAGGTTTATTGGCAACAATAGTCCTGTCAGTGATGATAGATCGATCCCAGTACAACGTGATATTACCATTATCGAGAACTGGGTCGGGCGCATACTTATAGTATGGCACTTCTGATTCCACAAGGTTGTACTTCAAAGCAAGTTGCTGGTGGATAATCCTGGCAACGAGGTTGTGTCTATGCAAGTACTCTCCGTTAGCCAGACGAGAACACCCAGAAATAATGTGTCGGATCGATTCTCCCGGACGGTGGCATGCCCGACATATGTCAACCGTGCCATCCTTCACAATGTATTTCCGGTAGTTATTCGTCATCATAACTTCGTCCATTATTGCACAGACAAAACCTTCGGTTTCCCCGAAGAGGTCACCAAAACGCAACCAGGATACGGACGCTAAAAAGTCTACATCAGGCCCATGTAGGGCCCGGTAAAAGCGTCCGTGAAGCTCCTTGCCCTGCCATACCTCCTTGCGATCATTCGTGTCTAATACTCTAGGTTTGCGCCAGTTCTCGTTAGCCAGGGAGAGCGGGGTGAGGCCCTTGTCCACTGAGACCACATCTCGGTGCATCCCCACGTCGGCTTCTAGGAAGTATTCCCTGAGACTGCATACCTCACGGTTGTGCAGGGTCTTAGCATTTAAGAAGCCACGACCCCCGCACTTCCGTGGGATATACAGTCTCATCACCGACGATCGTGGGTGATGCATCCGATTTGCGGTCAGCAGTGCACGGACCCTCCTATCCAGGGCATCAAGTTCCGTCTGAGTCCATTTGAGTATGCCGAAAGAATACATCAAAACCGGCATGACCCAACCGTTAAAGGCGCGCACCTTGTTTCCGCCTGACAAAAGACTACTTAGCACCTTATTCAGGCGGCCAAAGAAGCGCTCCCTCAACGATTGTTTCATGTCGGCAGTATTGATACCTAATGCTTCCGACATACCCAAATACTTGTATGTATCTGTTGAGGAGAGGGATCTAAGTTGTATGGAATCCGAGAGTTGCGTTCCCACGGATTCCATAATCTCCCCTCGCTTCACATGCATGACTGCACATTTGTCCACACCAAATTCCATCCTGATGGCGCTACTGAAAGTTTCCGTTACCTTCAGTAGCTTCATCAGTTGCAAATTGTTGGGGGCAAAGAGTTTCAGATCATCCATGTAAAGAAGGTGAGATATGACCTGACCACCTCTCCTCAACCGATAGCCTAGACCTGAACCCTCCAGCAGTGTACTGAGAGGGTTCAAGGCTAGACAAAACCACAACGGACTCAGACTATTATTATTATTATAATGTACTAATGTATATTATAATACATACAAACAAATAGTCCGAAATACGAGAAACTTTATAATAATTACTATGACTCTAGTAATGACTAGACAGTAAGCATTTTAGTCTAACTTTAAATAGAACTGTCAAACTGCTCTTTTGAAAGCCATTTTTCTTTCAGCAAAACGCTCTTTCGTATCATTCCTCACAGAATCCATTTTTTCTTTGGCCTTGCTCTCTCTTATAATAAAACTATTTTCGTAGAAGATAAATTTCTGAAATACGATAACGTTAGCACACAGATCCTTGCGTTTACTCCGCTCCCAAGTAATTGAAAACAACACAAACTTCCTACAACATAGAAGTATTATTTACCTCACTATCAAACATCAACCAATCCCCCCTAAAGTTACGCCACTACTTATATTTCACCTGCCGCGTATTTTCCCGGAATAAGTTGCGTTGCTGGCGATCCCGGCGGGATTCCCTGAATTCCCGGGGCGGCCAACCCTTTAAATATATCCAGTAGTGTAGGGAAGCTCTGAAAATGCAGTATTTACGTGAAGTATTTACTTGTGAATGGTGAGAACTGTTTTGTGCGAAGTTTCTTGTTCATATTTGTATTGTGGGCCGTTGGGAAATTGTTAGCGCGTTTGCTGTGGAGACTGACAATAAAACTCTACGTGGTTATCTGATAAAGGAGGTTTATATTAATCGGATTTAAATGGAAATCTCTGAAGGGTCATTTTTGTCTTTAGTTTCTAACAATTGTTTTTGAGTTCTCAATCAATCAACTCAAACACTGTTTTAAGCTTTCAAGGTTTACAACTAAACTTATACTGTCACTTATGGGATATCGGGATATGTAACTGACGCAACCCGCGATCATAGCGCTTGCAACAGCGTCGAAATATCGGGATCTCAAAATAATGAACAATCACGGAAGACATCCCGTAAGTGACAGTATAAATTCAATGAACTCAGACTGTTGCTATCCATTCTTCTTCTTCTTTCGTGTGGTCGATGGTACGACTTGTTCAAATTTCTTGGGCCCAGTACGGGGCCACGTTTATCGCGGCGACTGTGGCGTCTTTTAGGTACTTTTTAGGTATTGGGATACCAGCTAGTGGGATATCGTCTGATCGGGAGCACTGCATTCACACTGTGCGTTGGGAGGGTTGTTTAATTCCCCATTTTGCCAAATTATGTTTACAGCGGCCTACTTGGGTGCACAATCGGTTAAGTGCTTTCCACACAAGCCACTGCTGTTCCGGAGGCAAAGTCCATTGAAAGCTAGACATAGCCTCTGGCAAGCTGCGCCTCTCCATCTTCCGCATCCGGACTGTCCCAGCCACATATATTACAAATTATAATTGCTAAGGGGTACGCTACACACATACACAGGCCGGGTGGCCAAAACGAATGTAAATTTTGCCGCCCTTCTATGAAAAATCAAGCTGGTCCGCACAATGAACATTACTAACTGATTAAAGAATGAATTCAGCATGTTTACTTAAGTAATTATTTTAATCTAAGTATGGCTACAGTAACTGAAACCTACACGGAAGTAAATGCCGGAACTCTGCAGTGACGCCATTGCAGTGACATAATCCTGGCTGGCCGGAAGTTACGTTAGAAGTTTTTTAGTACGAAACTTTTTAGATTTTATTTTATGTCCGTAAGATTCTCGTCATATTACCAACTGTTGGTACAAAAACTACATTATTTCTTTCGACGAGAAGGCAAGTTGCCAAGGGCGATGAAAATCTGAGATAATTTATTTTGTTTGTCGTCCTTTAGATCAATATTCAGACCATCACAGTTTTCTTGCAAGTATTTTGATAAATATTTTTTTATCTAACAGATTTCTGTAGCATATTGATTGCCCGCTTTAGAATCAACACCGCTTACTACCAACAAAAGTATAGTCGAGCTCATTAAAACTTTATCACCCCTAGGTTGAACTTGAGCTCGTGGCTAAAAAAAACAGCTGCTCGGGTCGATCTTTAGGTTAAGCCGTGCTTGCCTAGGTTGGTCTGTGGATGGGTGACCACCCGTTACATACTGAGTTTCCTCCGTGCCTCGGAAAGCACGTTAAGCCGTTGGTCCTGGGTGTCATTTGTAGATCTTTGACAGTCGTTAGGTAGTCAGTGGCCCAAAAAAGTCTGACAACCAGTCTTACCAATGGGTATCGTATTACCCAGTACTAACTGGGTTGTGGACGTCTGATAGGCAGTCGCTCCATGTAAAACACTGGTATTCAGCTGCATCCGGTTAAGAATGGAAGCCGACCCCAATATAGTTGGGAAAAGGCTAGGCAGATGATGACCCCTAGGTTGAACTTGCTTCATGTGTTGTGACAGCTAGGTGGTTTAAACCTAGCGAATTTTCAGTTTACTCGGAATTATTGTCAAAAATAGTAAAGCAATTACGAGGTCGATGATACAACCTTTGAGATTTTCCACAAAAAAAAACAGAGCTGAATATTTTTGTGAAGAACATTTAAATTTAATTTTGCTCTATACAGCAGAAAAAAGTAAAATACGAAAAGCAATCATAAACCTATACAACTCAATCTTTAACCTACTTTACTAAGAGAGGGGATAAGTCAAAATTAAAAACGCGTTTCTCGTCAATTAATTAAACAAGGAAAGGGCCGGCTCTAAATAATATAAAGGTCGTTAGGGTGCAGCCGAAGCATCATTATCTACAGAATGGGGTTGGGTCTTCAGGGAGCGGGAGATGAAGAGACCAAACTTCCTCTCGAGTCATGTTTAAAAATTGTGACTTCTTAGGAAGTTGTCAAAATGATCTAGCGATGGCGTCGTTGCTCTGCAGAGTATGGGGCCAGCTCCAACTCCATCCTGAATACTATAGCAGTGAGGTTCGACTCCCCGATGTTTGAGACTATTGTTCGTAGATGCATCTCGAACAACAAGCTTGTGTCTAAATAAATAATAAGTTGTAACTAACAAAGTTCATAAGTTTCTATTACTAACCTTCTATGGATGTCGCTTGCCCGAAATATTTTATTTTATTTTATTTTAATACAATAATGATGGAGAAGCAATATCGTTGAGGTGGCTCTATGTTCTATGATCTATGTTAAGAGATTTGGTTTCCGCACTTAGTCCTTAAAGTGGACCATTGTACGTGAGTACGAGGTGGCTCGTGGCTAAATAAAAACTGAGCCTAACAATCAATCTACGAAGAAAACTGTTGCTTTCCGTTGTTGTTCACTTCCGTGGTTTATTTGATAATAGGTCCGTGATAAGCTTCACTTTCATTCAAATCATATGGATTCAATGTCTATTACTGTGAGTCGACAATGGACGAAAGTCCCAACTCTGCAAAATGTTGAAAAAGCAGACTTCTGGTTGCAAAGCACTTAACACTCATTGCCGATACGATGTTTGAACGATTCATTATCCTACTAAAAAGTCGGGAAAAACGCTTTGTCAAAGATTTGCGCGTTTTCGCAACCCGCTCTTATTAGAACCACACTATTACATGAACGGATATTCCTTTTATTTTTTAGACGAAGCAATTAAAACCCGGGACCTCTTCAAAGAGCTGAAAGGGCTCCGAATAAAAATTTTAAGGGTGATTATTGATACAAGGAATTAATTATAAGAACTTCATGAGGACTTGCTAATCCTCCATTTCTAAAGAGTTCTTTTAAGGACAGTTTATTGCAATGTAAAAATATTATCAGGCTCTTAGTAAAAGTATGATGTCCAATAGGAGGTTCCCTAATTGTGACAAAACGTTGATTGCATTTTAGGACATTCTTTTTTTTATGGGTCCGTACCCGGAGGGTAACCAGCGAGGCCCTATTACTAAGCCTCCGCTGTCTGTCCGTCTGTCTGTCATCAGGCTGTATCTCATGATCCATAATAGGTGGACAGTTGAAATTTTCACAGAATGTGTATTTCTGTTGCCGCTATAACAACAAATAATAAAAATAGAATTAAAATTAAAGGGGACTGCCTAATACGATGCGCGAGTCCAACTCGCACTTGGCCGGTTTTTTTAGGGTGTACCTTAATTCGTTTTGATCTGTTTCTTTTTTTTTTAAATAGAATGAATTGAATTTCTGAGTAAGTACCTAGCTAACAAGCTCATCGTCTCAAACCAATAGATACATGAACGATAGTGAGCCAATACCGTAGCTTGATTGGTATATAAGTGTAACGATTTTTTTCAAGCTGTTATTCAAATTTTACGACCCCTACGAGACTCAACGACCCCGATACTCCCCCTAAACCGCCATCAAGCAACAGATTACTTCAATATTAAACTCCTCAACAGCCATAACATCATCATCAGCTGCCAAGCCTTTTTCCAACTATGTTGAGGTCGGCTTCCAGTCTAACCGGATGCAGCTGAAAACCAGTGTTTTACATGGAGCGACTGCCTATCTGACCTCCACAACCCTGTTACTACTGTGTAATACGATACCCCTTGGTAAGACTGGTTGTCAGACTTTTTGGGCCACTGACTACCTATAACGAATGTCAAAGATCTACAAATGACAGCTGGAACCAACGGCTTTACCTGCGCTCCGAGGCACGGAGGAAACTCGGTATGTAATAGGTGGTCATCCATCCTCAGACTAACCTAGGCAAGCAAGGTTATGCTGTAACCTAAAAGATCGACCCGAGCGGCTGTTATTATTTAGCCACGAGCTCCTTACACATCCTTAACAAATTATAATCTCTCCAACCAAGTAAAGGAGCTCATAAATGCTCCAGTTTATTACAACATATGACGTCACGTTCGAGCCGCACAGGCAATTTGTCAGGCCAGCGCGCAACTCGAGCACTCAATAAGCAGCCAGCCAGGTGGGATATTAAACTGAACGCAACAAGTTCCACTACACCGAGGCATCCCTAGAGTACCTGCTCTGGTTTTCTAATGTATGAAAAATTGGAAATAGTATCACTGAGGCAGTTGGTGCGTCGGGAAGATCACTCTTGAAGCTAGTTTCAATCTGTATGCTTCAGTAGCGAAGGGTTAATTTTTTTAAGAGGTAAGCCGGTGTACATATCTTTAATGTGATTATATTATTTGTCTATACACCGTGACTTTTTAGTCGTCTTACAAACGTGGTCCACTCAATGTGCCCGACATAAAATAGTTGTAGGCGCGATTTTTTTTACCTACCGTAATAAGTACAAAGAAAAATAAATAAACATTAGAAAAAATTATGAAACATCCTGTTAATGATGTTTACGTGTCACGGGAGAATGTAACTACCCAGCTCTCGAGTTCAGTAGATCATCGCTCACAACAGGGTGTTTTAACTATGTCATGCGTCATGATATTGAATAATATTTTTATTTTTAAATTATTAAAACCTCATAAATACCTATTTTTTTTAATGAATGCTTAGTAGTCATTGAATACATGAAGTGGGCTGCCGTTGTAAGAAGGAATCCGGTAGGAATCGAGTTGTATGGAATCTTCGCCACTGGTATGCTTCAAGTTCATTGAATGGTATGGTGTGTACGAGACCATATAACGAAGGTTTCATAATGATTAAGAGGACGCACACAAATGTAAGGGAAATTACATGATAATGTCATTTCGCTTACATTTGCGTGTGTCCTCAAAAGTTATTCGAATTTAAGTATGAAGAAGTATCTATTGAATTATCTGTTCAAACCAGCTTAACACAAGGTGCAAAAAAAGAAGCTACACTTGAGACAATAGCTTACGAAAATCAGTTCGGTTCAGCCCTTAGTAATCAGCTGCAGTACCTATATACTTGTATAGTATTATCATCTTGATGACTGACTAATATTTTCTCCATGACATGACATAAGCCACGCCTCGTTGGTCTAGCGGTCGCAAGCACGACTGCTAAGCATAAGGTCCTGGGTTTGATTCCCGGGTCGGGCAGTGTTAAAGTGTTATTGGGTTTTTCCATCAAGAGTTTCTTAGTAGCACCCACGGAGTCTGGATTTGCGGCAATAGGCTCGCCCCCACTTAAACAGAACTGGCGAAATGTGGGTGTACAATTAGATACAGCTCTGCCTAACCCTTTGGGGATTACAGGCATGATGTTATGTTTTGTTTTGTGTTATGACATTATTCATTAACTTATAGCTATAGTTGCTGCCAGTTAAGATGGCAATAGCGGTCATTGCTCTTTCCATAATATCTCTTCGTACGAACCAAAACAAATGAACCATGTATCGTTTTTCATTAGAAAAGATGTTGAAGATCACGATAGATGACGATTCAAGACATGAACTGGCTTATTTGTGGATTTCAAAGTTAAGAACTTTAATAAATGTAGGTGGGTCAATGACCGCCATTGCCATCTTAACTGGCAGCAACTACGTATACCATAGTACCGACACGAGGCGACAATATTTTTATCTGTAACGTCCTTTCACAACGCCCCTTTTTCCTCAATCACACTCCACCAAATTATTTCTAAAATACCTCTCAAGCATTATATAGAAAGAAAATCATCTGTAGACGGTTAAAGTGTAAAGTTCTTCTACTTAGAGACGAAGTTCGAACAAAATCCGATGATTCGGAAACGCTTAACAAACTCCTGAACATTTTAAGTACTGTGTTCGTAAACCTATTAACATATTGGAAGCTCCAATTGTTGGGTGGAACTTCTTGGATGTGTTCAGGCTTTTCTTGGAGTTATAGAGCGCGGAAAGGATGGAGATGGGTAGGTACAAAGTTAATTTTGTATTGAAATCGATTGATTTATGTACTTAGCTATTTTATAACCGACTTCAAAAAAAGGAGGAGGTTCTGAATATTCGGTTGTATTTTTTCATCAAAATCGGTTCAGTAGTTTGGTTTTTTTCTTCTTGGTCTATGTTGACATGATGGTACTTTATAACTTCTAGTTACAATGTAACTTGTAAAATTGATTCATGACAAGAATTTGTGTGGTTGGTGTACTACAACTAAAAAATGTAATATAAAAAAACTTTTTGCAAAACTAAAACCGATTTCCAAAATAACATTAAAAAAGTCTAAAATAACTTTACTAAACTACTACTACTTTTCGGAAGTCGCTGGCAAAAAATTCCACGAAACAAACAAAGTTACCGACATTATCACTATCTACCAATCCAACTATGTCGGGGTCGACTTCCAGTCTAACCGAATGCAGCTGAATACCAGTTCTTTAAATGGAGCCTTCACATCCCAGTTAGTTCTGGGTAATTCGGAAAACAATAAATGTATGTATGCGTGTGAAAAAGCATGATAGTTTCATTTGGGTAGTGAGCGATGAATAAAGAAATTCCAGTCCAAACTATTTTCTTATTACCTTCCATTCTATTCATTTAACCCCAGAAGCTTCGCATCTCTAGCCTTCTGAGATCTCAATACAATCGATTATCCCGCTTTTTTCTTTTCATATCCCGTTTCACGACACCACAGCGCAAAATACACTGTATCTTTGAAGCAATACGGTTAAAATTACAAAGCTTTGGAATTGTTAGTTCCTGTAGGTTTGTGCATGTCAGTGACGTGTGACGTCGACCGCGATTCTCTTTTGTTCGTCGATAATGCGTTGTGACGTCACCTAGGGGAGCCACTGGAAGATTTCTTCTTAGGGTATATTTTTAATTTCCTATAATGGAACCCTTAGTTTCTTCCGGGACTTTTTGATGTATGTAAGTGCATCCATTAAATGGGAAAATAGTTCACTTTTAGCTGAATATTTGATTTTCAAAAGGATCTAGGCGGGTCGCTTTTTGGCGGCAGCATTATAAATATAATAAAAATGTTTTTGAAAGTAAATCGCTTAGTTACTCATCATCTGCCTAGCCTTTTCCCAACTATGTTGGAGTCGGCGTCCAGTCTTTACTTCAGAATACCAGTATTGTACATTGAGCGACTGCTAATCTGACCTACACAACCCAGTTAGTACTGGGTAATACGATACGATGCCTTGTTAAACTGGTTGTAAGACTTTCAGGCCACTGACTACCTGTTACGGCTGTCAAAGATCTACAAATGACAGCCCAGACCAAAGGCTTAGCGTGCTTTCCGAGGCATTGAGGAAACTAAGCATGTAATGGGTGGTCACCTATCCACGGATAAGCCTAAAGATCGACCCGGATGGCTGTTATTATTTAGCCACGAACTCCCTCCTGAAATCGCTTAGTTATTTACTAATAATACAGGGTGTAAGGGACAGCCCTCCGCAAACTGACAGGGTGCATTCAGCTCCTTATTTTGGATCATATCTCACCGGATTTTTTCTTAAGAAAATTATCATTTTTTTTACCGTTTTTTCAGTTATTTTTCTTTTATTTCCACGGAAAATTACATTCTCTGTACGCAGCACTTCACTTATGTAGATAATACGGCTAAAATAAAAAAAAAACAACAATGGATGTTGAAATACTCTAACGAACGACGGGTGAAATCAGTTGTTCACTTCCTGCCTAACTACAGAGTTCATCGAACTCGTCGTCGCGCTTGCCGTTCGCTACTGTGCGTTTTGCCGCGGTAATGATACATTGTGTATGAGAAAATAAAACAAATCAAATTTATTGGATTCCCATAACGTTCCTGAAATAATTAGTTGTACCGGTCATCTTAGTATGATATACTGAATTCACTCCATCAGTCTGCGGAGGGCTGTTCCTTATACCCTGTATTAAAAAGTGATGCCACACATGAAACTCTTAATAGTCATTGTTTATTTACATTAACTGTCACAGTCTTATAATGCGGGTGGGTCTAAATGATTTTAGCCACGACCCTATTTCTTAAAAAAAAACCGACATTATTCTTCCTGCCAAAAAAAAACTTTTAATATTTCTTTATTAAGTAAGTCAAAAATATTTCGTTTATTACAAGTGGTTCTTTGGAAGTTTCCCAAGAATGGAAGGCAGTTGATCATCGAGTTTTATATTCATCCATTAATAACTTAACGCCGTGTACTGAGTGCTTTCTTATGTCTTAAACGCGAGGAGGAGCATTTTTCTTCCGTAGTGGAAGATGGGTGGGGCAAGGGACGGAAGATAGCGGGAAGTTAGAAAATTGTCTATGGAAGTCGTCAGGACCACATTTAGGCATTTTTTTTTTTTTGCAGATGGGATATCATCAAATGACTTCTCCCGCTCTGGGTGGAGTGGGAGGGAGTGTCAGACTCTTACTGACTAAAACCCATCTTACAATGACTGCCTCATCGGTCTAGTGGTCGCAAGCGCGACTGCTGAGCATGAGGTCTGAGGCGATTACCAGGTCGGGCAAAGTGTTACTGGGTTTTCCATCAGCAGTTTCTCAGTAGTAGCCACGGATTCTGGATCTGTGCCCAGTTGATGGCAATAGGCTCGCCCCCTATAACATGGACTTTAACATAACTGGCAACATGTAGGTGTACTATTAGGTAAACCTTTCGGGGATTACAGACGTGATGTTATGTTATGTAAAAAGACAACGTGTATCTTATCTGCTACGACTCCCATACTGCCATCTTTACACTTACCCATGGGAAATAAAAGCTTGATTTTATGTGTGTTAAAGACAGTTTTCATCTTCGTGTCGATGGCAATCTAAATTGGATCAGCCCAGAAATTGGCAACGAGTATGACACATTCATAACAGACTGTGTAGTTGTTTGCTGCTCCCGTAAGCCATCAAGAGTGCAAACGAGAAAGTAGACAGTTTTATTGAGATGTACAAAGTATTGTGGCATGCATAAATCCACGTGACAAAATTCTGTTTTACAGAAGTTCCACGTTCTTTGCAGGTGAGAGAAAAATTAGATTCCCTGCTTCTGAAAATATTTAACTTTGCAGGTTTTCAAAGACTATTTTGTTTGTTTGCCAGTTTGCAAGTAGGGACAAAAGTATGGGGTACAGATGTCAGTACAAGCTACCCGAAACTGTCAAATTCTCCCAATCAACCTTTAACCTAATGCTTTAGCGATAAAGTTGAAAATCTATTGAAGAAATTTGACAGATTATGGTAGCTTGATGTGCTGGCGTCTGTAAATACTTAGTAACATAATCCGCCATCTCTTATCACATCACCCACACCCCAAGTAGGGGAGACGAATGACGGCGAATCAATTAGTTTTTGCGAAACTTTTTGTCCGACGCTTCATTATCATCGCTGAATAAGAAAGATGAAAACGTCATGAATATATTATTTAGAATACGTTATTTTATTTTTCTCACTGCAGCCGACATTGTCCTTGGTTGGAAAAGGAAATGGCAGAAAAATGGGGGGATCTTATGTCGGGGGAAAAACAAGAAGATGAGTTAGAGGGTTGTTTTAACAGCGACGGCATTTATGAAAACCGGCCAAGTGCGAGTCGTACTCACACGCACACAGGGTTCCGTAGCACCAAACAATATAATAAAAATATTTTTGAAGGTTCATTTATAATGTTGTATTGTATTACATTCAAATATAGTTTTTTTTTACGTTCTAAAATCTTACATTTTTCAGAATTTTCCTCCTCTTAGTTTAGAAATTAGAGGGGGGGGGGGACATTTTACCACTTTGGAAGCGTCTATCATTCAAACGATTGACTTTGAGAACGAAATGGTTTTAGGAACCTCAATGTGATTTTTGAAGACCTATCTATAAACACCGCACTTATAGGTTTTTTTTTTTTTAGTTTCAGTTCCATGTATGGGGAACCCCCCTTAATCTTTGTTTTTTTTTTGTATAATAATCGTAAAGCGGTTCACAGTGGCTGGGACATACGGACAGACAGACAGACATGACGGATCTACAAGGGTTCCGTTTTTTGCCATTCGGCTACGGAACCCTAAAAATCGATACACACATCTGAAATGTAGGTTCCAACTTAGAGACATTGTGTGAGGTAGGGTATGGATATGGTATCAGTCTGTTTCTATTCTATTTCTTACCGCAGAGTAAATGTTGTTTTTAAAACAGGAAAAAAGGACAAGCATTGGTCTTAAAACTTACTCAAAGAAATTAAAAACAATTGTTTTAAGCATTGCTTCAGGCTATCAAATACACTCAAAGTATATTTTAAGGTATTGAAATTCTTTACTAACACTCCAGCACCCAAACACCTAGACAGCCCTGGCTCTTGCACTAGAAGTCCCTGTACCACAAGAGCCAAAACTATAGGCAGCCACTTTTCCGAGTATTTCCTACGGCTGCATCATATTACATTCCTGCTTCTCATTTAACTCAGTAAGCCGACTTATAAAGCCAGCAACTCGGACGTCCGCAACTCCGCACTCCGGACATAATCTTCGCGTATTTTTGCGGCAGAATTAAAACAAGGAACCTTAAGTCCACATAATTTGAGGCCGCTAATCTAAAGCTCGTTAAACTCAACCAGAATTCTGGGTTAAAAAAATGGAAGAAAGTTACTGTAAGTAATATGGTCTTGTTTTTCAGTGATCATTATTATACTGTGGTTGTTTCTGAAGAGTAGTATTGCAGAGATACAAAGGTAGTCGAAATTATCAAAAGAATTTGGTCAGAGGTTCGTAGATGGCCTATAGGGCGACATAGTTTTGATCTGGGTCCTGCTTATGATAAATCTTGAGAAGTCAACGTCATTTAGCATGTACTTAGGCTAAAACTGTCAAACTACAAGAGCAAGAAAAAAGAGGGGGACATAGCCAAGCAAATTGTGTTTTTAAGGTAGAAGCGCCAGGGTGAATATGTCTCCACTGATCACGTTATCAGATTGAGTTTGCCACGGATCACGGCGAGTTGTATCCACTGATACCGTGATCCGTTTCCTTCAAAAAATGAATTATTGTTTTTACCCACTGATTACGATATCTGTGGCCAAATTCGAAAATTTTAAATTTTCTTTCGTTTTTTGCAATTTACAGATCAGTGTCAGGTTGTGTGCTGATTAAGATATGATTCGCGACCGTAACAAATATGGCTTTACAGAGTTACAGCCATCAAACTCATCAATACAACCCTCTAAGATCATATAATCCTATTGAATGACTTTTTCATGAAATAGTCATTAAATGGGATTTAATTAACTTAGAAGGTTGTATTGATGATTTGAATGGTTATAATTCTGTAACTACATACGTGTTACGGTTGCGAATCATATTTTGTTTCACACATAGCCTGAAACTTGCAACAAACCTGCAAATTGCAAAAAAATTAAGAAAATTTGATTTTCGCGGGCTATCCTAGCGCTTCTGCGTTAAAGTAATATCTATGTTTATAGATCTCAGCGTAAAAGTGCATCTATCAGTGGACGCATTTTAGCCGGAAGCCAATCATAACTACATAATCAATTTTACTGCGAATAGTTTGATATCTTTTATGCATATGTATATAGACTATTTCTTTTTTTAGTTTACTTTCTCTATGAACGTATAAATAACAAACTTAAAGCACCATTAAACTCAAATTCCCCAGCGCCATTTTTTTTTAAATATGATAAAAGGATTTAGTTAACACTGCAAATGAAGCACGGTCTCTTGAGACTCGTAAAAATAAGAATTAATTCTTTTATTTCTTTCCATAAGTACTGACGCACCCTTCGCGGTATGCGTTAAATGTTCTATGAAAGCGTTGTAAAATTAAATTCCAAATTTAATTTTGTAATTCGAATGCTCCGAGGTTTTTTGACGTCTATCTGTTTTATTAGATTTGGGAATTTTATTGTAAGAAATATTATTTTCGGTTGTAATAAAATATTACAGGGAAAATGTTTTTGCTTTTCGAGAAGCTTTCGTTTGTCTTTTATTGAAAATGCTTCTTCTATTTTTTTATAAATTGTAAAATGGAAATTAATAAAACACATTATGATTGTTTTAATAACGTTTTCTAGAAAATATGATATTCTCCATTTTAACTTTTCTTTGTTTTTACTAAATATTTTTGCCCCAGTCGTTGTTGTAATGAAAAATATACATTGGTATATCTGTGTACACTAGTGTTAGACTGGGGGAGAGTTCGGGATTGCAGCGCCAATTTACATCGTTGTCTTTTTCCGACTGCCAAATTGAACATACCAAACACCCACAGAACCTTAATTGAACTTTAAAACCAGAAAATCGAACACCCAAAAATTCCAAAGTACCAATTTTAATCCCGTTTCGCGAAATCACTGGCCGCAGACAACGGCCGCTTAACAGTCGAAAAATGAAAAACAATTCCAATTTGGAACGTCAACCGTTTGAATTTGGAAGCGAGGCGACGAGCCGTGCGTCTGCATTGCGCGACGGAACGCACCCGGCATGCGGGGGTTAACGGGATGTGGGAAAACGTTTGGACTCGGTTTTGCACGTCATTTTGAGCGCTATTAAGTGTTAGTGTTTTGAAGTTTTGTGCAGTTTGACTAGGGGGCGAAATAGCTGGGTTTTAGTTTAAACGCTCAGTTTGTGTTTGCGTCTCTCTAAATTGGAATTTCGTGTGTGCCCATTGTGTGCCAAACCTGGCAAGTTTTAAAAACAATTTGGCATGCACAAAACTTAAATCGTGATAACCTGGTTGCTTTCAAGTTTTTTATGATGACAGGAGTGCTTAGATAAGGTGCAAATTTTTATTGTGCGATCCACCAATCTGTGGAATTCACTGCCGGCTTCTCTGTTTCCCGATCATACTAGATCTAGATCTCTTCAAAGTTCGAGTCAATCGGTTACTTCTAGGTAAGCGTGCTCCACCCTAGGCCGCGTCATCGCTTCACATCAGGCAAGTTGCTGACAAACGCAAGCCTATTTAGTTTAATAAAAAAGTGACATGCTATCAACGATGGCGATGATAGAACTATCAATGAAAGTCATTGTAGAAAGACGTGATGCTCTAAAACTGAGTGCCCGCCCCTAGGTTCTCTGGTACTTTAAACGCACCCAATATATTTTTACCGACCTTCTATAGAAGTCTGAGTACATCCCTAACGTTCTTGAAATAAGACCTATTTCATTACCTACATGAAATGCCGTATCGACATTAATCTTGGTTCCATGTGATTTTCAGACGAGAAACGCTTGACTGCTTGCGTCTATGTTATTATACGAGTTTCAAGACGTACGGCTGTTCCAGGTGTTCTGTTATAGCCTTTATAGCTGCGACGTCTAAATGGAACGTTCTGGAAACCAGCGGTAAAGAGCTTTTCCAGGCAGTTGAGTTTCTAGCAACGTTTCTAGGAACTAGCAATGTGTCCTTTATTTTCAGTCGTAAAATAAATTTTATGGGATGTTAAAATGATGATTATGTATTAAGAAAACGCTGTGAAGTGTTTATTTAATAAGGCGTTAAATAAAATTGAGAAAACATGCGTTAATTATCACATATTTTAAAGCTAAACTTTCTTTACAGCGAATATTTATCGATCTCTTAATCCGCACATTCCAAAACCTACAGTACTGCTCTTCATATAAGTTTCAAAATAGAGTACAATCTACTTCAATTAAGTCCAAACTCAAAATATTGTTAACCACTTCATTATCACTAATTAAAATCCCAAAAAATTCGCAGTCACGATCCGATCACTATCACACGGCACTCGAACGTAGCCTCTATCTGCAAGAAAGTAGGTGCTAAAACGGCGTGTGGCATGTTTATCATCGGAGGCGATCTGTGCCGGCGGGTGTTCGGACACATGTCGCCTGTTCCCAGCAATCCGGCTCATTTACTTTTATTGGCACTACGACGTCGCCTGGATTGACGGTGCTTCGTGCGTGTGCGTTGTGTCGCGAGTTGAGGTATTTAAAATTCGGCCAAAGAGCTATTGGACAGGCTGGAACCACAAAAACTGTTCCATATTTAAACGATTTTGGCCAAAGAGCCAGGACAAGCAGGAACCACTAAAACTGTGCTATATTTTTCAGTCCGTGCTTAAACGACGGAAGAGGAAGAATTTCCATAAGCTACGCTTACAGTTATTGATATTTTTCAAATACGTTGAGTCAATGATATTATAAAGAAGATACGCTAAGCTCCCACTGAGCGGCTTTCAAATATCATTGCGTTGTTACGACTGCGATAGATAATACGGAACCTATGATACTGAAAGAGATAGCTATTGCGGTTGAAGTACTTAAATTACGACAATTGTCTGAATTTGTTTGCAACAATTTGCGCGCGCTAGTGCGATATCTAACTCTTTTTATTTATAACATCATTGAAGTGTGTAATATTTGCAACCGGTGTGCGTGTATGACGAGATGTATAAATGTTCATGAAGTAAAAGGAGTAATACATACTCGTACATATTACGATCGTAGTAAAACTACTACGATCGTAATATGTACGCAAACGCGTTCTATAGTTATTCACTACCCAATGGGAAAACGGCGTGAATTTATGTAAATACTATCTGTTATGCGAATACGATCGCTTGGAATTTAATAAAAAACATGTTTTTTTTAATTGGAACGCTTTTCTTTTCTGTTAAAAATATTTTTCCGTCTAAAATAAGCTTAAGCTACTTCTTGTAACATCAGCTCTCTGCCAGTAAAGGTCCTGTAAAAATCGGTCTAGCCGTTTCGGAGATTGGCCGCAACAAACAGACACGTTCAAACCGCTATTCTGCGGTGACAGCACGGCATCATTCGCATCTCTTCTGAAAAAGCAGTAAGGGAGACTCACTACTTCCGGGCCTGCGTGACTGTACGAAAGAGATACCGCAAAGAAGGAACATGGATGGGTTTTAGTCAGTAAAAGTCTGACACTCCCTACCACTCCGCCCAGAGCAGGGAGGGTGATTTGATGATTTCCAATCCGAAAAAAAAGACTCACTACTTTCTTTCATGAAAACCATTCTCGTTCAACTTCTAAGAGTTTTACTTCTTCTGCTATCACAGCATCACGAAGAGAGTACTATGCCGTGCCGTATAACCCGTGCACACAGTACATTAGCACTCACTATCGAATTACGTGGTGCATGTTACGGGCAACGCATAACATTTTATTGCCCCAGTGATAGCCGAATCAAATTCCACATGTCCTTGTTGCTCCTTTATACGGCTTATTTACAACCTATGTACTTTATTGACGCCCCTTTATGAGGGAATTAGAAAATTGATGGCATCGGACGTATTGGACTAGTAAATATTTATTGTTGGGTTTGAAGTGGGTAGTAGTGTAGATGAAGAATGAATTGAAATGGCTGATGTGGATCCTAATAATATGTACTTTAAAAAAAACATAACATAACATCAAGCCTGTTATCCCCGAAGGGTTAGGCAAAGGTGAACCTAATAGTATAAACCCACATTTCGCTAGTTATGTTTAAGTCCCATGTAATAGGGGGCAAGCCTACTGCCATCAACCGGGCACGAATCCAGATCCGTGGCGGCTATGGGGAAAGTCCTAATTGAAAAACCCAATAACACATTGCCCGACCCGGGAATCGAGCCCAGGACCTTATGCTTAGCAGGCGCGCTTGCGACAACTAGACTAACGAGACAGTATTTGCGTCTTAGTTAGGTATTTAGTCAAAACCCGTGGTAGAACGTTATACCATTAATTTTTGACAAGTTCAGACGTGCAAACCAATTTTACATCAAACTTCAAGAGCCAATTAGCACAGCTAATGAAGCTTCAAGTAAAGCTACATAATCTGTGGCATACATAGTCTTCTTAATATACTTTTAAGTTTGTTTTTAAATACTTTGATGTACACAATGAATGGACCTGCAATTGTTGTTGATTGCAGTATTATGCCATAGATCTGTACAAAATGCCGTAAACCGTATATCCTTTTTCCGGAAAATGTACCAGCTGGCTTATCTGACAGTAACTTTCTATAAATTTTTTAGATTTGTCTTGAGGAAATTTCCGATCCGGACACTTAATAAACTTCTTATAATTTGACAACACCAGCTTTTACGGAAAATTAAGTATGGAAATTTTAGCTACTTGCATACAGGGACGATAAAACGCGACCCGACGCGGTTAGCACTAATTCCACCAGCATGGTCGCCGTGCCCGCGGGACGCGACACGAAGTGTGTCATGTCTAATTAATTACTAAATTAAATCGTGCCCGTCCGCGAGAACGAGAAATTTGCTTACAAAGATGGTCGAGTTTTGGGTGAATTTTGAGCTGCTGCATCCCCTTTTAACAGAGTTTAACTGTTTTTGGAGACTTATGACCGAAACAACCAAAAATTTAACAAATCACAATCGAGCATCTTCTTTAGCTTTACCTATTGACGTCGTCGTCGTCTGTGAGGTAAATACGAGACATTTTAATTTCATCACATAAAGGGTGTAAAAAGACCCTTAACGAAGCCGAAAGGCACTTATTCTCCCCGTCATGGCGATATTTTTTTTGTTCTAGACCATACCTGGGAACCTTTTACGGAGATATTGGGGGTCAAAGTTCCAACTTTTTCACAAGTTTAAAAAAAAATACAAGGTTTTAAATGTTGTAACTTTACTTTAAACACCTCAGCGACCCCCGTACTATTCAATCCATCCATCAACACAATGTTTTGAGTGCGTTACTTTGAGTTTTACCGTAAAACGTGATTTTTCACCCCAAAAAAAAATCGTTTCCCAGCAAAATTTTTTGTATAAGGTTACTTAGTTTGATGTACAGAATGCTTGTTTGACGGCTTCGTGAAGGGTCTGTTTACACCCTGTATTTATGCTCTAAACTAAAAGCAAACTTAAAGCAAAAACAGCAGCCGTGTCGACGGCGCGTTCGTGTTCCACGCACGCCTCAAAGGGATGTCAGCAAACCAGAAGGGGTCCGCAAGGGCCGATGTCTGCCGGGGCTGCGGGACTGTTCGAAAGAGATACTGCGGCCCTGGAACACAAAGGGCAAAGAAGGAACATGGATGGGTTTTAGTCAATACGAGTCTGAACTCCTACTCCGCCCAGAGTAGGAGGGGTCGTTTGATGATTGCCTATCCGAAAAAAAAAGGAAAAACAGCTTCCTCTATTCAGCATAACCTTATAAATCCAACAGCGCCGAGAACTATTCTCATACACAAAAAGGGACGATCATTGAGCATTTTTAGGGTTCCGTACGCGACGGGTAACCAACGGGACCCTACTACTAATTAGTGAGGCTTAAGCCTCCGCTGTCCGTCCGTCCGTCCGTCCGTATGTCTGTCAGGGGGCTGAATCTCATGATCTGTAATAGGTAGGCAGTTGAATTTTTTTTTTGTATTTCTGTTGCTCCTATAACAACAAATCGGCTAAGTATATAAGCATAAGTTACTGTTACTGTTAAGCTTCCAGCCTGGCTCGCCACCAACTACACCTCCAAACATTACACCCTCACATCGCACATAAACATTACATTCCAGCCGCCATTTTCTTACTTTGTAACAGATTTTCCGTATAACGAGTAATAAAAATAAAGGATGTTTATTCTTCGCTGTTATTTCCTGGTGATTACATACATTGTTTCAATCTGTTATGTACTTATTTGAGGCGGCGTACTTTGTGTTTACTTTGTGAAAGTATATTGGATGCTAGGGACTGAATTTTCTTACTATCTTGAATTAGAGTTTAGCCACAATGAAAGTCTTGAATTAGATATAGGCTTAAATGGGCATTATGGGCAACTACAGTCCATTAATAGTTATTATGCCTGTGGCTGGACTGTAGGTAGCTTATTTTTGACTGTGCAAAAGTGCCTTTCACGGGTCTATTTGAAATAAATGCTTTGAGTTTGAGCTTTAATGTTAATTATCTAACTGAAATCATAATTAAAATTTTATCATCATTTGCTCTCCTTTACGCAACTTTGTTGGGATTGGTTTCCTGGAATGAGGAGTAATAGAGAAGTATGGAAGAAGACATGCTGCGCCGACCCCAAATGAATTGGGATAAGGGCAGGAGAATGATGATGATATTGGGGTCGGATTCCAGTCTAACCGGATGCAGCTGAATAGCAGTATTCATTGGTTGGTGGCAGTTATCGTTGGATTTAAAACACTGTGCTGATGATACATTGCATAGTACGGGGGTAGTGGAGGTATTTAAAGTAAAGTTACAACATTAAACACTTGTGTTAACAAAAAAGGGGAAAAGTTTGAACTTTGACCCTCAATATCTCCGTAACTGGAAGGTTCCCAGTATAGTCTAGAACGAAGAAATGATTGTAATGACGGATGCTTGACGGAGAGAACAATTAAGTACCTTTTGGCTTTGTTGAGGATATTTTTACATCCATTATATTTAATTAGATACAGATACCATGGGAATCAAATTAGGCTCGTTACCCCTACACCTACAACTTTCCCACAACATCATGACATACAAAACCACCTCCAATCACGACGGAAATGACGTACATAAGTAAGAACATTAATAAACCGCCGCGCGGATATAGGAACGCGTTAATAATGCACGTCTAACTGAGGCAGCCGGCTCGCGGTAAATAATTGAAGAGGGAAGCTATGGATTATGGGGACGGTATTGATCAGTTAGTATTACTCGACTACTTTCTATGGAACGCTCCGACACTTAGAACATGATAACATAGACCAATGAGGAACTGAGTGCAGTTTCTCTACCTCCATAAAAAAAGAAAGATCCTCCGACCTGACGGGCGTTGTGTCTGGTGGCCCCGAAGGTTCTTTTCGGGTTATTGTATATGCAATATATGAGGAGCTTGTGGCTAAATAATAACAGCCGCTCGGGTCGATCTTTAGCCGTGCTTGCCTAGGTTGGGCTGTGGATGGGTGACCACCAATTACATACCGAGTTTCCTCCGTGCCTCGGAAAACACGTTAAGCCGTTGGTCCCGGGTGTCATTTGTAGATCTTTGACAGTCTACCAGTCCAACCAACCAGTCTTACCAAGGGGTATGGGATTATCCAGTACTAACTGGGTTGTATTTAGATAGGCAGTCGCTTATTAAAGTGTACAGGGGGATATGATACCGTCAAATTCCAACCTTTGGACTACAAATGAGAAACCTTTAAAGGAAAATACCCAATAAAACTGCCCAATCTGGGGAATCGAAACCAGGTCACACAAGAGTCGCACTTGCGATCACGAGACCATCGGGGCAGTCAATTATACCGGTAGAAGTATACCAAGGGTTCATATTGTAGTAGTCGGACTACAGGAAGTTTTTATTAAATGTTAAGTGGACAAATCGATTGGCCAGTATGATGACAATGTTTAATACTTATGTATTCCTGTCGATTGTACCTTATTAATGCCAGTTTGAAACGCATAGAGTATTGAAGCCTAATTAAGAGTTGAAAACCTTAATAATTGGTTGAACAAAAATAACATCGAAGCTTTTTTTAACATGACATGGATTTTATAATTAATACATCCGAGGTTTAAAGCTGCATATACTGTTCAATCAAATATCAAATCAACTACAACTTTTTGACTCAATAAAAATCAAATCAAATGCTATTGAAGCCAATGATACATTTAAGAGTAACATGAAAACTTATGGTTGAAAATAAATGTTCAAAGTATCATGGACTTAAAAAGTTTGATTTGATTGACAGCTTGTTGTTAATGATACCTTTAGAATCAACCATACCCAACATTAACAAACAACTAAAAAATCATGATCTCTCACAATAACAAGAACTCCGTCATAAAATAATTCCGTGCTCCCAAAAAAGTAAGAAACGAAAAAAAAGGACCTAAATACATCAGACAGCGATCACTTATTCACTGGTACAGCCCGTTTCCTCCGTCCTTCGCGTTATTATAAATGTATAGAAAGCCGTGTCCTGTTAAATATTTACGGGTACCTTAAAGGTGTTATCCATAGTCCTTCGTGGTCCTTCCGGATTACGCCGCGGGCAACTATTATGAGGTGTGAGTAGGGTCTGCGAGTACCTATTGCCATTAAGAAGGGGAATTATTTTATCTTAGTCTGTATGAGGATGTAAGGCTGGTAATAGGGAAGTGCCACACTTAACAGGCTCGTGGAAAGTGTGTGCCAAGGGCGAGTGCGAAACCAGCGAAATTGCTCTTTTGGTTAAATCGTCAGCTGTTTTTATGGTCCCTTGAAATATTGGGACAGTTTCAGAGATGTTTTAGAGTTGCTTTTCAATTTTATCATATTGATTTGTTGGGTTCCGTTCCTAGTATTTCAGCAGGCTGATTGTATCTTATGCTGTCAGAGGGTTATGCTGGAGAGGCTATTTCGTAATGACCAATCTGAACTTAAACTTTGTCATTGTAAAGTATTTCCAATTTGAAATGTTTGTTGCTCTTACAAAAAGCAAGTTTGGAGCTCGTGGCTAAAAAATAACAGCTGCTCGGGCCGATCTTTAGGTTAAGCCGTGTTTTCCTAAGTTGGTCTGTGGATGGGTGACCACCCATTACATTCCGAGTTTCCTCCGTGTCTCGGAAAGCACGTTAAGCCGTTGGTCCCGGGTGTCATTTGTAAATCTTTGACAGTCGTTATGAAGTAAGTGGCCCAAAATATATGACAACGAGTCTTACCAAGGGGTACCAAGGGGTATTACCCAGTACTAACTGGTTGTGGAGATCAGATAGGCAGTCACTCCATGTAAAATACTGGTATTCAGCTGCATCCGGTTAGACTGGAAGCCGACCCCAATATAGTTGGGAAAAGGCTAGGATGTTGCTTTTACAAAGAAATATTATTCAGGATTATCCTTCGACTTTGAATCAGCATAAAACGAAAATAACACCGCCTGTAAATCTCCGCTTTTTCATACACCGCGCTTAAAATATGTCTCTCATAACTAACTCGCTCTTTCATTACAAGAAATCGCAGCGATACCTATGCGCATATTCAAGCATCTTCCATTCATTTGCAAGTATGAAGCCTCAACAATGGCTCGCGAAAGTAACAGTATTTTCGCACAATAGGAGCAAGACGAAGGATCTCGTTGGAAAGCGAGAGGAAATCCGTGAAGATCGTCGTGGCTATAATTCACACAGCCGTATGAATTATTGATAGGCGCAGACGGGATGGGATTAGATTATAAATAAATAGGGTTCCGAGCTTTTAAAAATATATGCTGGGATGATGTTGCAGAAATAAAGGTCGTTTAGGATCATGAGTTTGGTTTGGATAGTTTTGTGATCTTTCTTTTTTGTGTGGGTAATGCCTAACCTGCTATCAGAATTGTTATGCCGGCCATGGGCCACTGACTTGGCTTAACATGTCGTCGAAAAATATCTCTCTGGCATGTTGGTTTGGTTTCATTACGATGTTTTTCTTCATCGATGCATGTGATAATTATACAAATCCGAAAAATCAGAGGTGCGTGTCTTGGGTTCGAAAGTTTAAACTTTTGTGATAGTGATCGCAGTTTCGCTGTCATTGATCCAGATTTGGCCTTAGTTTCGACTCCCAGATCGGGCAAAGTGTTATAGAATTTTTTCAGTGGGAATTTCTCAGTAGCAGCCATGGTAACTGGATGTGCGCCCGGTTGAAGGAAATTGGCTCGCCCACTTACATGGGACTTAAAACATAACTGGCGAAATGTGGGTGTATAACTAGGTATACCTTTGCCTAACCCACTGAGGATTACAGGCGAGGTGTTATGATATTGATCCAGATATGAGGTCCTAAGGGCCAAAACTAGTGACAGTCGCATTCAAAGTGTTTCGAATTTCTACAACGACATTTTAACCGATTGTTACTATACTTACTATTTGGTAGCTTTAGTCAGACAAATAATGGACTGCTGAGTTGATTAATCGAAGATAATATTATTAGCAACGTTCCCATTGCTAGGACACAAAGCAGAGCACATCCATTTTGTGAGAGACATGTTAGGACATGGATCGCGCTCAAAAGGACCACAACAAACATTTTCCGACTCACAGCCTCACGATAACACTTCGAAAATATCTCCTAAACGTACGAGAGTCGAACCGTATCTAAAGGCTGAGGCATCGGCCCCTCCATAGGCGATCAGCGATTACAGCTAGCGACTAAAACCGCGTTTTTATGACGGATGTTTCCCTGACGGTGTCGGTCAGCAATCAACTATTAATGTGTTTATCTTGTTTACAAAATATTAACCACTGCACAGGTTGAGCAACGCTTGCCAAGGTCATTTCATGGATGGGTGACCATCCATTACAATCCGGGTTCCCTCCGTGTCTGGTAAAGCACCTTAAAGCCCGATTCACACATATCAGTGAAGCCACATATAACAGACGTTCCAGGTAGTCAGAAGCCAGAAAACGAGACATTCAAACTTAGACCTCTTGAGTCTAACCAACGAGTATCGTGTTAGCCAGTTACTGAGTTATGGAGATCTGGTAAGCAGACGCTCCTTGTAAAATACTAGTATTCGGCTGCATCCAGTTATACTGGAAGCCGATCCAACATAGTTGGAAAAGGCTAGGAAGAAGGTGATTTCACTGACACGGAACCATTTTTTGCACATTTCTTGAACGAGAAAGTAGTCGATAAGCAATCGGTTCCTCGCTGACTGTGGGACCGTTCCCACAGTCGAACCCATTTGCTAATTATCCGTCCGTCTGTCAGTTCGCATTGTCATATACGCGATTGAGTCCATTCAATAATTCATAGTGTGTCGAATTTTGCATGTAAATCCTGCGGTCGCATGGACCTGCTGTTGGATGCAACGGTTTTGGAATTGTTTATTGAATATTTTAGGATGGGCTGTTTGATTGATGATGGTGATTTTGCGTGGTGATGGAAGGTGGAGTAAAGCTGTGACCGAGTGGCGTCCAAAAAATGGAAAGAGAAGTATTGGTCGTCCGGCGGCGAGATGGGCAGACGACATTGTTGCCATGGCGGGAATATCCTGGATGAGGCTGGCACAAGACCGTGGAGCTTGGCACAAGCAAAGAGAGGCCAGAGTCGGGCTGTGGATGATGGATGATGTTTGATTGATTGTGTTTTATTTAGTTTTGTTTTGTGAAGAGGTGGGAAATGTCCTGCAAGGAATACGACGGGTTACCGGTAACCCTGTATGTATAATTGTATAATGTGTACCTATTTATTTATGTATGTCTATAAGTACTTCCAGAATTTTTTTTTAAGAACTAGTAGTTTTGAGAATTGGGCATTTTAAGAATTTCTCCTTTTAAGAATTGGGCATTTTAAGAATAAGTCGTTTTGCGTATTGCAGCTAACTTCCAAGCGGCAATAAGATTTAAACAGAAATATACAAAAAAAAAACGGTTTGTTGTGAGACTTTTTCTCTGTTTTTTGCTTTAAATGCAAATTATGATATCATAATCTGGGAGCTTAATGCCATTACTAATCAGAAAGTTGACCATGAAACCTCCTTAAAAAATTACCGTAATTGCTAGTCCAAATAGACGTTAAGTCCTCAAATAATCATTGAACTTTTTCGATTTTCAGAAAACGCATTTGAGACCAAACCAAATGACCGTTCTCTTACGATATCTACTCGTAAAATACTATGCAAATCTTTTAAGCTATTTTAAAACTTGCATAATACTTCAGACATGCGTGTGTCGAGTATTTCTAAGATTTACATGACAAAGCGCTGCCGAGTTGCCGTTAGATTGGCACATACATGTGACACTAAGTCCTGGCCGTTGACAGTAGCCGTCAACAAAAAACAAACGAAGACGAATTCTTATTTCGAAAGTTTTAATCCTCCATTTTGTTATTTCAAAACGTTCCTATATCACAACTCTTACAGTTACGTTAGAGTTATATAATCCCTGCCAGTCATGCTTACTGCCGAAGACTACCTAAGTGGATTAGAGGGCATTAGTGTCGGATCAATAAGGTCCCCAGTTCGATTCCCGCTCGCTACCGGTTCTTTTCGGATTTCTCGTTCGGGATTTACTTATCTAGGCGTTTCTAGTTGGCCAGCAATGAAATTGACATGTTTATTTTAGTACAAGACGGAAATTATTTGTGCTGGGGATTTTGGTGTCCTAAAATTGAAATGAATGTGAGCTTAACATTTTGAGGGTATTACAGGTATGTAATAGGGTAATATTTTGTGTAATTTCGTGGTGGTTAAGCTGGGTTTGTTATGATAGGAGTTTATTAAATGTCGAGTTTATAAACTAAATCGGATCATTGAAGTATTTGACTAAATGCCTATTTATCTCACTCAGTATATCATGTTGTCCGTCCAAGCCAAGCATGGTATACAATTGTAAGATGCAAACCTATGTAAAATAAATAATTATCCACGAACATAAATTCAGCAACGCACATCCACACACATCAAAAACACTTTCAGGTTATCACGAACCACGAATAAAGAATCCTACACTAGATTGCAAAAAACTAGCGAAATCCAATTACAATCAATAAATAACCCTATGAAAAACTACTCGTGAAACTTGCAAAGATAGGTCGGTCGTGTACAACTCCGTGTGAAAAAACAACTGCCGTGCGATATTTGTCTCGGCCATTCGAAATTTAAAATATTAGCGCTTCCACGATTAATCAAAATGCATCCAGTGTTAAACATATTTAAAAAAAGACATTCTATTTCTTTCAATCATTTGAAGATATCGGAATAGAGAGCGATAAATGCTGAAATTTTTGTTGGTACAAGTAGGCCTAAAATCGGAAGAAAAAAGAACCAGAAGCTATATAACCAGTTTCTCATTTCGAATAATTTCTTCTAAAACAAACATGATTAAGAAAGACTTCATTAAACCGCGACAAACAAACAGAACGAAGGGAATAAAAATAAGCAAGCACTGCTAAAGAAGAAATGCGTTCGGATATCTGAGGCAGATAAGCGGAATGGAAATGTGAGATGTTCCGAGTACTAAGTGGTGGAGGCGGCAGTATTAGCAATACGCAGAATTTCTTCTGATATACCTAATCCTTGCATCACTGGTGCCTTTGAATTTCGTGTCAGCTGCGATTTTGAGAGTGAACAAAGTTATTGGCTTGAGTCAGATAGAATGACTTTTAAGTCGATGTAATAAAAGCTGATGTCGTCTGAGCCGATGTCGTACTGCGTAGTCCAAAACATGGCGGATGTAGGCTTTTTCCCGTCGATATATTTAGTTTGGTCACTCAGTAAGCTGGAAACAGTCTTAGACTGCCTGTCCCTTGTAGCGGAGTGAGAAGATAAGATTGCATACTGGAGCGGGGCGGAGATTTTATGCAATCCTATTGGTTAATATTTCTCAGTTTCTCCGCTCAGCAGCCTCGCTCCGCTTCTATGGACAGGCAGCCTTAATGTGTATGATCGTGGTCATATAATGATTAAGCTATTATTGCCTGATGCTATTTGTTTTACCCGACTGCGGTTAAGCCCTGGAGGAGTACCACTAAGATCACAACTCATGATGCAGAAAGGATTCCCAAAAGAGCCTAGAATTAGAAAGACGTATATTGTTTGTAACATATTCAAGGCAAAGAATCCATCATCGAACTTACGCGTGCCTACACTTATTTTAGTAACAGGTCTACATTCAAGACGAATGTTCCTGACACCTTCCCAATTTCCACATCCGAACCATTCAGAACACTTACAGAAAGAAAATTTTCCTTCCAAAAATATTTGGCGTTCCACGTCGGCGCCGCAGGGGACCGAAACCGTAGACGTCGACCTATTTTAAAATTTTCCTTTCCTACAACTATACTTAACAGTTTTTATATGTGCCTCTCCGATTTCCAATGCTGTGTTTACGTTACCGTGTTTCCCTGCTTCAAAGTCGTTCTAGAATGATCGAAGATCTGAAGATGCTTCGAAGTGCCGAGGAATAAATAAAAGTTTGTAGTTGTATTTAGTTTTATGTCGGCATGGAATATAATATTCTGTGTGGTGTAGTTGTCGCTTTATCGAGTAAATGGTTTCAAATGTGACTGTTACAGTGTATTGTCCTTCTTACTCATTTATCATTTTTTTATTCGTATCTGACCGTGGCATCACTTTGGGCCCTATCAGAATACAAGCGCTGTGATATTTGTTTTTAATGTTACAGCACCATGTTAAGATAGCCTTTTAGCCTCGTGCAGGACCAATTTTAGTTTAATGTATTTCTTGTTTTTCTTATGTTTATTTTTTATATAATTTGCGAGACAAATAAATACCTTTTCTTACTTTATCTTTATATTTTTTAAATAACAGCCCGTCAACAAAGTTGGTAAAGAGGCTAGAATGTTATTGAAGATGATTCGAATTGTGTTATTAGGTACCTACTTATTTTGAGGAGACTAAAGTCGAATATTTTATTATATAAGCATTAAACACTACTGAACTGGTAAACACAAAAAAACAGTTAAACTTTCAATTACACAACATCTGGCTATCTGAATTAACTCTGTAAAAGTCCCTAACAATAGGAAAACAAAGAAACATTATCAGGAGAATATCACTAAATCGCTTCAACAACCCCAATTATCTTTTTATCAACTAGATTACAATCTTAAAAGCAAACGACGCGAGACAAAAACCATTGCAGTCAGCAACCTCTATTTCCTGAATTTCAGTGTCGCAATGGCCTAATTTCTATTCAAAGTCTGGACTGGCTCGTGCGACGTGACACGAATCGCGCGCGCAATTGCCCTTTATTGTGTTACAGCTGGTTTGAACCGGTTCAAGCCGGATTGGGGCGGCTCGAACTGGATCGGTCCAGTTCCACGGCTGAAATGCGGTTTAGTGCGGATTTACTGTTTGTTAGTGCAGCAAAAATTGGGGCTAGTTTTTTTAAAGGTGAGTGATTTTTTTGTGGTTTGTTGAAAGCTAGTGGGTGGATGAATTTAGAGTATTTTATGAAAACTAAGCGAATGTGAAATATGCGTTAGTGAATTCAGGCCGGATAAAAAAAACGGTCTTTTATTTTATTCATCATACCAAAAGCTATGCAATTCAAAACAGTTTTCCCAGTTTGTGTAGAGGACGTTTCAATACCAGCGACAGGCCATACACGGTCTTTTCTAGAGCGTTTTTTAGAAGCTTTTATTTAACCTGCCTTGTTAGTTAGATGAACTTACACACAACAACAACAACTTACTGGCGCTCTTAATCTCGAAACGGTCGATGACTTCATTTACCTGGGCTCTGACATATCCAACACAGGGTCTTGCGAAAAGAAAATCCGTAGACGTATAGGCATGGCCAAGAATGCCATGTCACAGCTTCAGAAAATTCGGAGAGATCGCAACATTTCGCGACATACCAAAATGAAATTGGTCAACACGCTGGTCTTTTCAATTTTCGGATACGGAGCAGAAACTTGGACCTTGAGAAAGGCCGACCGAGCTCGTATAGCCTTCCAGATGTGGTGTTGGAGGAAGTTGCCTCAGATACCCTGGACCGACCATTCTGCACCAACGAGTCCATCCTACGTGAGCTGGAAATAAAGACCAGACCCTCTACAACCTGTCTCCGCAGAGTTTTGGAATTTTTCGGCCATATAGCGAGAACAAGTGGCAATAACCTCGAACAACTGATGGTTACCGGCAAGGTGGATGGTAAACGATCAAGAAGTCGTAGCCCTTTGCGATGGTCCGACCAGATAAGCTCTTCTCTTGATACGCAAGTTCATGATGCGCTTCATTTGGCCAAGGATAGACAGAGATGGCGAAACATCGTCAGGGAAAAGAGGTTTTCAAGGGAGGATCACGACCCTGAAAGCCATACAAGAAGGAATACTCTAGATCCTCGATATTCGTAGTTCCTGTATACAGCTGCACTACTTATAAAATTGAAATTTCAGTGAGGATCTTAGATGTTAAGCTTAACCGCTTTATAAAATTCCCAAAATCAAATATACCTTTCATCAAAAATGTTCAAAACCGCAACCAACATTGTCCTATTGTCAACCCATTGAATCCCGAATTCTTCAGACCACACTTTGGTGAGACGCACAGGAATGTATGTATAGTAAGAATTAATATCGTCGGCGTCGATCACTAGTCTCGTCGCCTGGCTTTTATTGAAAATATTCAAGTTATTTATTCGTGAGAGAATCCCTTTTCGCGTCACCGAGACATGCGGGCACCTACTAAGTGAATTCGAGAGTCATGTTTGAACGTTGAGCCAAATTTAAGTCAAGCTTTTATATCTTCGGTTTTCTTTTTTCTTAATTACTATAATGTCGTCGGTAAAGTATATTTTATCATGCAATGGGAAGACCAATATTATAATCTTTAAGATGACGAACGTATTTGGCTCTGACTTATGATTCACCAGTTCGATACTTCTGTGGATCTTATAGAAGTATATCATTAGGATGTCCATATTTAGCTGCAATATATGGCTACATAATAATTATGGTTTGGCGCGGCGACACGTGTCCTTCGAATCATGATTGAATTATATACAAGCAGAGTACAATCCAATTGATTGTCAAATTCTAAATAAACGCGAGCAAAGCCGCGGGCAAAAGCTATTTAACCAATATTCCACGTTACCTTTATTGAATTTTCATAGAAATATCGATTCGGAATATCACAACAAAGTATCGTTTCCCATCATCGAGTTCCATAATAGTGTCGCGAGTTCACAAGACCTTCAGAAATACGATGTAAATTGAAAATCTCTCTATTTGAAGATCAAACGATCGTGGCTCTTTGTGGATATTCCATAAGAGCGTACATTTCGATGCCATGTAACAATATTCGGGTTTAATATTCGAGATATTATCGTGCGGCAAAGGTTTGTAATTTGTTTTTTTATTTATGAGGTTTTGAGAGTGGGTTAGCCAATTTGGGTAACCAGATAATATTGGGAAGGTATCTCACAAGATTTCAATGTATACAGGGTGTAAACGGACTCTTCTCGAAGCCGTCAACCAAGCATTATGTACATCAAACTAAGTAACTTTACGGAAAAATTATTGCTGGGAAACGACTTTTTTTTGGGGTGAAAAATCACATTTTACGGTAGGACTATATGTAACGGACTCAAAACATTGTGCTGATGGATGGATTGAATAGTACGGGGGTCGTGGAGGTGTTTAAAGTAAAAATCTGACATTAAAACATGTATTTAAAAAAATATATGATAAAAGTTAGAACTTTGACCCCCAATATCTGCGTAACTAGAAGGTTCCCAGGTATGGTCTAGAACAAAAAGATTATCGTAATGACGGGAAAAACAAGAGATGGTCTTGTAAAATTTTATAACAGCTTTCAAAGGCTTTTTGGTATTCGTAACTTTCTAATTCAGAGAACACATGCCAATCCTTTATTAAAAGATTCAGGGTGAGTCCAACAACCAACCAGTAAATACTAAGTATGTTAGTTATTATGTGACTTAAATGAACAGTTTGCTGACCTAGATCATAAATCATTGGCTCCCGTACGTTTTTTCACGGGTGATCACTGAAACCCAGTGCTGTGCTGTGGGCTCCCCATATGGGCTGAGTGGTAACCTGCTTGTCACGACGTGCCAGATGTAAACGTATTTTTTTCTTTTTTTGTCCCGTCTTGTTGAATTTATAAATATTTGTTATGCGTTGTAAATGATGCACGTCATGTCCCTGCGACAAATAAATATTTTTACTTTCTTTCTTTCTTCAATAAAGGATAAATAATTAATAATTTCCCAAGATTAAACAATTTCATGGGACAAGTCAAACAGCTTCACAAATCAATTACAAAATACAAGAACACTCTAAATAACCTCTCAAATCACTCTGACAGTTAAATTAAACTTCTATTCAATGCAAATATACAGTCAATTGTTTCGCGCAAGCAATTCAGCGAAGATAATAATTATCCCGAATAATACAATATTTTCAAACAAAAATTCCGTTTGGTTGTTGACAGATTGTTAAGCTTGGTTATACGGACCCGATTGAAAAAAAAAAGTCGGAAACCGGCACCTTATTTACCAATCAGCATTCAGTGGGGCGATTGATTGAATGAACTGCGAAAAACAAATATACACGAGGGTCTACCGTGGCACAATTTGTACTACGAAGCCTACGCTCGTGACGTGTCCTTTTGCTAGTTCCGTATTGCTGGTCTAGAAACTTTGCCAACAGAAATAGTGATGTATGTCGAGCAACGCGATTGGAACATAGTATTAGATTTTTGTTTAGTTTTCTAATAAAGGTATCGATATTGTTGGAAGCTATTAAACTTGCATAGAACGTTACTAGTTTGCAATAGTAATTTAAAGTTGTGATCGGAACTAAAAAAAAATAGTAAAAAGTCTGCCATGTCGGTCTGCGATCGAATCGTCAGTTTGATGTCGGTGGTACATTGGTTTTTTTTGTGAGTTTTTTCGAGTTTGCAGTATCGTTTTCATTTGGTTGATATCAATGCTCATCGTGTGTATTCTGTGTTTTCTGTTTGTTTACCAATTTTTGTAGTTGATTTTTAATACTTTTTACAGAGGCTCTGATAGAGGTGGTGAGGGCACCTGGACGCGTACCGCGAGAGCTGATTCGGGGAGGCACGGAAAAAGAACTTATGGAAGGAATTGGGGAAGGTTTTGCCCAGCAGTGGGATATTACAGGCTAACAAAAAAGTGAACATTCATGAGGAATGCTTGAGGCTTCTATCTATAAAAAACTACTTTTCAGCTTGTAAAGCCCTGTAGTAGTAAAGTTTATTAGAGTACCAATCACAGCTAAGTAAGAATTTAGATCTTTGACAGTCGTTACAAGTAGTCTGAGGCCCGAAATTCTGGCAACCAGTCTTACCAAGGGGTATCGTATTACCCAGTACTAACTGGGTTGTAGAGGTCAGATTAGGCAGTCGTTCCATGTAAAATACTGGTATTCAGCAGCAGACGGTTAGATTGGAAGCCACCCCAACAAAGTTGGGTAAATGATAGGCAGTTGATGATGCTCCAAATGCCTACATTCCTCATTTCCAGGAGTAAACAGCAAAACTTTCTCAACTTCTAAAGTATCTATTAAAACTAAGCATTTCAATTACGCCCATACATCAGCTTTCAAAGAAGATAGATCTTTCATACACACAATGGCTAGTTGTCATACATCTGGCGCTACAACTTCATTTAACTGGTCCTACCGGAGTGTAAATAACTCCCACGGAGTATTATGTGAGTGTCGCGATTCATAAAATAGTGATGTTGGGTGCTGATTGATAAAACGCGGAACCCGAGATGTCTCGAAAGCAACAAAAAATTGCAATTTCTTTATTTCTGCGAGACGTCTAAGTGAATAGTTTTTTTCGAATGAAATAAACTCAGGTTTTGTTTTAAATTTTTATTACTTAGGTATATGAGACATTCACGCGCGGCAACTGCTTCGTATACGAAATATAAATATCAGATACGTCTGGTTAAACTGGAACCTAAGTCCTAACCGTAATATAATTGGGAAAAATCTAGGCAAAATGGTGAACTTGTTGACGTTGGCACTATTTACAAAAATCTAACTTTCTTGGAAGTTCTCAATTTTGAGCTGACTACAGTAACTTTTTCTACATACGTAGTTTTGTCCCCAACCAACTCCTACAAGTTTGCCTTTTTAGCCGATTTTCAGTCATTCATTCATATTTATTCATAAAACAATTTACATTGTGTTCGAATTTTTAAAACAATTACATTTCAAATCTTAACAGAAGCAATAATCAAATATAAAAATTACTATGTCATAAAAAAACCATGCAACACAAACCATAAAAACAACATGCCTATTCCATTTTTTATAAAACAACTTAGAATTAAATGTCAATTAAACTACTGTTTATATGTCCAACCATAAAAAGCTCAAACTATTTTATTGTACCATAGACAGAAAAGTTTCTACGTTTCATCTATAATTATGAATTTACAACTAAAATGACCCACAAAATTTAGACTAAACAAACCAAAAAATCTCTCACAACCCAACGGTAACAAAAACAACATAATCAAATTGTATTTCTTACTTCGACTAAAAAGAATCGATTCCTAATCCTAAAGAAACGTGCCCTGTGTACTTACTAAAGAAAATAAACTTCGGTAGAACCACGTGAGCGTGTCCTGTGACCCAGTTTAAAACCTTGTTACGAACTTGGTATGTGTGTCTGGTCCCGAAATGGCGACCCACAAAACGCGGGATTGCCCAAATACGGGACAGGTACAACACTAGCGGGTACCTACTGGTATGATTCACAATAAGAGGCGGTCCAGGCATTATTATGGTAATGTGTATTGCATACTGGGAATATTAATTGTAATGTATCTTTTACTTATTGTTTTATTTTTTTTTCAAAGGAGGCTTTGTTTGTGTTTGTGACCTTATCCGCTAAAATCTTATGACAAGCAACTTTAATTTTTAAATACAGGGTGTAAACAGACCCTTCACGAAGCCGTCAACCAAGCATTCTGTACATCCAACTAAGTAACTTTACGCAAAAAATATTGCTGGAAAACGACTTTTTTTTTGGGGTGAAAAATCACGTTTTTCGGTAAAACTTAATGAACGCACTCAAAACATTATGCTGATGGATGGGTTGAATAGTACGGGGGTCGTGTAGGTGTTTAAAGTAAAAATCTTACATTAGAAAAATGTATTTAAAAAAAAACTTGTGAAAAAGTTGGAACTTTGACCCCCAATATCTCCGTAACTAGAAGGTTCCCAGGTATGGTCTAGAACAAAAAAATGATCGCAACGACAGGGAGAACAAATACCTTTCGGCTTCGTTAAGGGTCTTTTTACACCCTTTATTATCTTACAGCCTATCGGACCAGAAATATAAATTATGCATGCTGCGTGCAACTTTGTCGGTTATGGCATTTCTCTTCTTCAATTTCGCGAAAGTCATTTGTTAAACAAATTAAAATATTATGTCTTATCGGTCTGTTAATGACAGCTACTGATGCTGGTGGTTTGTGGCCTTCGGTTGACGCTCAACCACAGCGTCAGGAGGCAATGTCACCATTTACACAAGCGCTTTCATAGAATTTAGTCGCGCCCAGAGGTCTGTTATAGCGATTGGGCCTTCGAAAAAGTTCTTTAAAGTAATTATTATGAGATAACTAGCTGTTGCCCGCGATCTTCGTCCACGTGAAATTATAATAAAATTTTCCCTGTTTTTGCAACATTTTTCATTGATGCTCCGCTCCTATTTATCGTAGCGTGATGTTACATAGCCTATAGCCTTCCTCGATAAATGGGCAATCCAAAACTGAATAAATCTTTTTCAATTCGAACCAGTAGTTCTTGAGATTAGCGCGTTCAACCAAACAAACTCTTCAGCTTTATAATATTATTATAAGTATAAAAGTATATATTTATTTAAACACACCCAAAATCTCACCCTATTAGACTTATGCATAAACAGTCACCTAACCAGTCCTACCAGTCAGCAGTAAACGTCTACCTGGTTCGGTTTACTTGAAATCAAACACATCCCTGCATTCAATTAGAACTGCAGTCGAAAATAGCACTCGATGCGAACGTCGTCGACAGATTGAATCTGGGCCAGATATTCGTGTGACCTGCAGGCTGCAGGTATTTATATCAAGACTTCACACTGCAGATGTATTTTCAGAACTGTAGTGGCTTCTGAATTCATTGTCGGTATAGGTTTAATCTATCACTTCATCGACAATGGACTTCTTCTCCAATCGATGACTCAGATTTTGTCCGACCTCATTCAAGTCCAGTAATGATATGTATGAACTAATTTTAGTCAAAACAGTGTCGGCTTCCGGGATTTTGTAAAATCAGACAAAGAAGAAAAAGTACAGTTTTTTGATTTCTACATTTTTAACGACTATGAGGCCCAATAAAATTAGCCAAAACGAAAAAACCTGTCCGTTTATACTCCATCATAATCTTCATAGAGCAAGTCTGTCTAAAGACAATATAGACTGATTCTGCACATAACTTTACATCTTCCTATGAACAAGTAGAAGAATAATAATCTCCAAAAAAAGTTAATAAAAATTAACGCCCTTAGATCTTGTACGTTTAAACCAAACTTTTTAACGTCATCTCAAGCGATTTCTCCACGTACTAACTAAGCTAAGAAGTGACATTTCTCCAAGTCCCTCGGGACCAGCTGTCCTAACAAAGAGATTAAATTAAACGTAGAAAAACAAAAGGAATGCTATAAAAAGATGTGTTGTGCAAAAAGCGAGACAAAGCGCTTAAAGCTGCCTTTACAATGAGCTCCTGAATCTTGATTGTGATGTCTTGTTAAGTGCTTAATTAGATAATGATTTATAATTAGGTGCTTTTTACTGTTGAAAATACGAAGGAGAGGCTCACGTGAATCATGGATCCTTTTATATGCAAATAAAGACCTATTCTATTCTATGGATAGGTTTACATTGTATAAGCATATTCAGAAGAAAGGGGAGGACTATACCCAGGAATGGGTTATTCCGGGCTGAAATGATGAGGTAGCATAATCAGCACGTTCCCACTGCTGGGACACAGGCCTCTGAGGTAGTAGTACAATATAAGTCTGTATCTTTTACTTATTTCTTTGCATTGAAATAAGCATAAGTTACAAATCCCAAATCACAATTAGATTCTTCAGGATAATTTAGGATGTTTTTCTTCAACATCAAAGATTCTAATATCAGCTTTTGCCTGCGAAGGAAAGCGGAAATAGTCCAGAGACGTCCTATCGGGATAAAAAATATCCTATTTATGCCTCAACTTAGGTCTAGCCGGGAAGGCTTTGCAAAGAAACTCAGTTACACTTTGAATATTAGTTAGGATTGCCATTTTCTTACTTGCCAAATGTGTCCCAAACAATATTTCCTGAGTCTTTACAAAATCACCAAACACATCTACCTTCAAATGATTGAAAGTTCCAAAATGTAACCTAGTACAGCTAGCAAAACATAAGTACTTTGAAATCCTCACTCGAGATATGAAACTCATTATATTCGTATCGCGAACTTCGAGTCTAACTGTAATGTATAGTTACAAAAGAAAGCTGTGTCTTCATTAAAGGGCATAGCGTTTTGCACTTATGAAGTCGTGAGTGTATTGGAATTTTAGGATAATGTAAATCTGAAAAAAAAAATTTTTTTTATTTATTTCCTTTATTAATTTTTCATACATATTTTTAAATATTTCTTAAAAAAATATATGAATAAAATAAACATACATACTATATATATTATTTATTTTATTTTTATAAAAAAGGAACAACAAACAGCTGCAATATAAAACATAGAAATAAGAAATACACAAAACTTATAGACAATATTGCTCTCCACATCGCTTTTCACAGATTAACTATAGAATACGTTACAGTGAAAATAATCGCTAGGTTACAAATACACAATACAAAAAATGTGTAAAAAAAAACTGAATAAAATGGTATATAAATATTGAAGAAAGCTCCTTAAGTATAAGACTTTAAAACTTATGGGAGCATATGCAAAATAATTGCTTTTTATCTTTGTCTTCGTAATTTGACCTGGAATGGTACCGTAGTTGTTAAAATTATTCCTCATCTGTAGAAGCTTCAGTTAACAATTTTTTATTTTTTTTATTGTAATGTTTTCACCAACAGAGTAACTTTCCTCTATGTTTTGTGGGATCGAACAATCCTCAACAATTTTTTCTGAATCTTTTCATTCGTTCTCAAAAACTGACTGAACGAATCACAACTTGATATCTAGAAAATAAAAACTCATTGTAGCGTGTTTACTCATGTTACAGTATTCATCATTGCAAGGCTTCAAAAGCGCCAACCGCTCCCCGCCTCCACCAAGGCCCCAGTCTAAAACTAAAGACGTGAGAGTTGAAAGATTAATTACCGGGTAGCAGACGTTCCTTTGAGATATAAAGACTACTTTATAAGATGTTTCCGAGGTGTTCAGGTTTCTGCGATGAAACTTTAATTTATTGTGCGCTACATTGTTACACGAGTTACTGGATTCTTTGGTGGAGGGGTGAGAAGAAGTGGGTGATTCAAACCAATGGGTGCTAACAGTTCTTTAACAATTATTTTACCTCTGACGGCAAACCAAAAGCAACCTTATTGTAATGTAACGTTACAAAGTCGAGCATTACATCGGTGAGGGAGGATAACCGAACATTCTAGTGCGCAACTTGATGATACAATGTGTAATATTTTGATACAGCTTGTAACACCACTTGTAATTGAGCGTGTCGCGGACGCTCAGCACGTATCGTTCAATGATCAATGGCCCACAGATAGCTCGTCACTTGGGGAGGCAGTACTGTAATGTAATGCTTTAAATAGAATCTGAAATGTTACATTACATGCGAATGCTCGTCAAGTCAGGGAGGCAGTACTGTAAAGTAATGCTCAAAATAGAATCTGAAATGTTACATTACATGCGAATGCTCGTCAAGTCAGGGAGGCAGTACTGTAAAGTAATGCTCAAAACCGAATCTGAAATGTTACATTACAGGCGAATGCTCGTGAAGTCAGGGAGGCAGTACTGTGAAGTAATTCTCAAAATCGAATCTGAAATGTTACATTACAGGCGAATGCTCGTCAAGTCAGGGAGACAGTACTGTAATGTAATGCTCAAAATCGAATCTGAAATGTTACATTACAGGCGAATGCTCGTCAAGTCAGGTAGGCAGTACTGTAAAGTGATGCTCAAAATCGAATCTGAAATGTTACATTACAGGCGAATGCTCGTCAAGTCAGGGAGGCAGTACTGTAAAGTAATTCTCAAAATCGAATCTGAAATGTTACATTACATGCGAATGCTCGTCAAGTCAGGGAGGCAGTACTGTAAAGTGATGCTCAAAATCGAATCTGAAATGTTACATTACAGGCGAATGCTCGTCAAGTCAGGGAGGCAGTACTGTAAAGTAATTCTCAAAATCGAATCTGAAATGTTACATTACATGCGAATGCTCGTCAAGTCAGGGAGGCAGTACTGTAAAGTGATGCTCAAAATCGAATCTGAAATGTTACATTACAGGCGAATGCTCGTCAAGTCAGGGAGGCAGTACTGTAAAGTAATTCTCAAAATCGAATCTGAAATGTTACATTACATGCGAATGCTCGTCAAGTCAGGGAGGCAGTACTGTAAAGTAATGCTCAAAATCGAATCTGAAATGTTACATTACAGGCTAACGCTCCAGGTGAGGGAAAACCTTAAGGAGTTTAAAAGTCCTTGACGTCATTCGATTTCAAGTAGGGAACCCCATTCAAATACAATCTACCTACACTATCTGCCAAACTATTTTGAATATTGTTTTCCCTTTCAACTCCTCCACGCTTGACTGCTGCAGTAACTATGGCTGGCATATTCATAAGTGTTGAATGGCATTTGAGGAAGTTTCTGGAACGTTCCCGTAACTTTACGACAAGTAACTAGTGGAGATAGTTACTGTTGTTACGATATTATGTTTGCTTGAGGAGGTTTGACGGGGATTGTGTCACTATCTTCAATGTTGTTTACATGATTCCTGTAATTTCTTCATTTGATTTGAATACGATTAAATAAAATAAGAAAGAAATCTCAATGTTTTATCAACATAGGTATGTAAAATATCGAGTTTTCTTTAAATGTAGGAATCATTTCTCTAAGTTATTGTGAAACTCAATGTAAGAAAATTATATTTTTAGCAGTACCAATCAGATTTATTTTATTCCAAGTAGGTGTTCTAAGCTCAGTACAAATCTGTAGGAAGTTCCAGGTACGCGCGAACTTTGAATAGCACCGGACCGTTCCATTTACACTCACACACATTGTGTTCCTTACACACACAGCTAAACTGAGTTTGCAATTAAGTTTCCAAAATGTAAACAAATATGCGTTTTCGGAAAAATAACCACCACATAAAGTACAATTTGCGCTACATGTTTATGACTTTTTCAATAGGACTAGTAATTCTGACTTAATATACACTTTAACATAAAGTTGATAATATTTGTTTAAGAGAAATAACATCAATTGATTTATACATAACATAGCACTGTCTGCCATAACCTGCCACCACCGTAGGATTACGAAGATGTATGGATAGATAGATACAATGTTGATACACAGTTATTTTATATTAGATACTAGCTCTTGCCCGCGGCTTTGATCGCGTTAGAATTTGACAATCAATTCGGGTTGTACTCTGAAAGAGACGTGGCGCCGTCTATCGTCATAAAAACGTTATTTTTGTTTTCCTCGGGAACAGTACTTTTTTTCGGGATGAAACGTATCTTATGACCGTTTCCGTACACGTGATAACGTATATCCAAAATTTCAGGATGATCGGTTCAGTGGTTTGGGCGTGAAAAGGTAACAAACAAACTTACTCTCGCATATGGATATGGACTATTTGTGTAAATTGCTTTTCGCCAGTTAAGTCTAAGTCCGATGTATGTACATATTATTATATCTGTGTTTATGTCTCATAGGTGTACCTACTATTTACACGACAAACTTTGATAATACAGCTTCAGTACAATATCAAACGCAGTACCACCCTCACGGCATATCTCTTAATCACCGCAAAGTTGCGACGCATTTGCATTCACCAAACTTTGCCTTCCATTGCCGGCTTGGTAGGAGTTACTCAAGCTTCCATGATTTGTCACCCCGCAATGCGCCTGCTATTGAGTTTGCCGAACTAACGCTTAACTTAATATCGAGTTAATGTTGTGTTCGTTTCCAAATTACTGCTTTTGATCGGTCTTAGCTGTGTTTAGATTGAAGTTAGTGCCTGAGATTACTGAGCTAGAGGTGTTCTTTACAGTTAGAGTTTTTTTACCCGACTGAGAAGGGTTTATCTGCCTGTATATAATGTTTGTTCCTTTCTGGAACTCTAGAGACCAAACGCATGGACCGATTTTGATGATTCTTACGTCAATCTATCTAAATATATAAAAGCGAAAACTCACTCACTCATCACGAAATATCGAAAACCGCTTGACGTATTAAGATGAAATTTGGCAGGGAGGTAGTTTATAGTTAGTAGACGTCCGCTAAGAACGGATTTTGCGACAGGGCTGGATTAAGGAGGTCTAAGGGCTCTCGCAAGTTTGCATGAAAGGCATTCATTTTTTTGTGCTACAAACTTGAAATTTCCCAGGGAGGTAGGTTGTTATCGCGTACGAAGTCGCGGGCAACAGCCAGTTGATTATAATTATATCATTGAATATTCCATGTTTTAATAATTTTATATTTCAGTGGGTCCTGCCTGCTTCCAAATGTTTTTTTCTTTTCAATCGGGTTTATTAGTTTTTATATTTACTTTTTTTATTTAAGTCCATCTTAACGATGGGCCGTGTATCTTTGAAACCATAATTCTCCTGCCCCTATCTCAATTTATTTGGGGTCAAAGCAGCATGCTTTCTTCTTCCACACTTCTCTATTGGTCGTTAGTTGTAACCCAAAAGGGGTTCAAGGGGTTATCCATTTTCTTCTTTAACACAGTTTTAACGACAAGCGGAAAAAATCCGGTCGAAAAGTCGCCCATTTAACTTTCCCAGCTATGTATTTCTTCCCACATAAATTAAAGAAATAAAAATATTCTATTTTCTTAGTGTCAAAACAAACATCCAAAATGACTCAACAAATTCGTTTTAATGACTCTATTTGAATATTAAACTTTCAAAAAATAAAATGTTTCACCGCCAACTTTATAAGCAGTCAAAAGGGTAATAAAAAAATTCTACCACGGTCCACAAACTTGGTATTTCATGAATCTATTAAAACAAGTTTATGGGAGAAATGATGAGTTGTTCTAAAAACTCCATAAAAATGGAATCCCGCAGTAAAAATGTTTTGTAGTCATATTTTTACGATTTTTTGATCACCATTTTGAGAAACTTGTTTTATTATTAAGTAGCTCATATAAAACTATGGGTGCGGTAAATAATTTGATGGGTGAGGTGATAAAGGTTTTAGTTCCCATGCTTATTAGGAAATTCATGGCCTATAGACACTGTGGCTACTTCTTGAGAAACTGCTCGGCTGTATAATGCCTACTTTCTTTGAACCTTCTTTCTTGGCATCATAAAATTATAACAGTATGCCTGTGACGTTACTTCTCTCTATAAAGAGAGGTCTCTGATCTTTTTTGACAGCTTTTTTGAGAGTAAGATGGCTGAGTATGGGGCCTTGGGTTCCCGTGTGCTGATTCCCAGGTTCGGCCAAATGTTATTGAGTTTTTCCACCAGGAATTTTTCAATCAGTGCAGGATCAAGACGTGGACCCGGTTGATGGCATCAGGCATGCCACACATTACATGGGCTTTTTTAAATATTAAATGGGCCTACTCTTGATCCCAATCTAGTCCAGAGGACAGTGATGAGGTTGACGATGAAACGAGTTAACCCAAAAGAAGCCTATTAACTTACGTTTTATATAGATTGGGGTCATATGAACTTGGGAACACCGACGCAGGCAGGGAATTCCACTTCTTGACTGCGCGCATAATTAACGATGTAGCAAAGCGCTTCGTGCGACTGTGTGTAACATCGACAAGGTATGTAGTACGTCTGGACTCCCGAAGGAAGAAGGAAGACTTAAACATAACTCGCAAAATGTGGGTGAACTACACCCTCTGCGTTACCTAGTATTATACAGATAAAGAAAGTACGCAGTAAAGCTTATCTGAAGGCCTGGGGGACTGTTCCAAAGAGATGGAACACAAAGGGCAAAGAAGGAACATGGATGGGTTTTAGTCAGGAAAAGTCTGACTCTCCCTTCCACTCCGTCCAGCGCGGAGGGGGTTATTTGAAAAAAGCTGATCAAAAGGTTTAATGTAGCAATAGATAGACTGATAGGCTTTAACAAGCCTACAAAATCTATTCACCCTACCCTCCTACCAGTCCCTGCCTATCTCGCCACAACACAGCGATTAAACCTAATCGTTCCACTATCAATATATCAGAAAATCAATAAACATTGAACAGATTTCCACTGGCTTGTCATTAGCTGCACAATGGCCGTGTAGGAGCCATGGAATGTCAATATCTGAGTCATTGTCATCGCCCCACGGTTGCAGGGAGACACAATAACGGGGTGATGTACATATATGTGGGTATAGTTGTATATTATTATCATTGTATATGAAAATGTGGTGGAGTTTGAAGATGAAAAGGAATTGTTTTGGTAGTATAAGCGGGTTGTATTATATTTTGTCAATGTCAAAACATCTAGGATATAATGTGTTATGAGTATGTCGGATATGTCAGGATTTATTCCGTTAGGCTCGTACATCATGTGGGCAGACGATGGGTTTCGGCACAATGAATCGGGTACAGTTCCAAGACGTCTCAGCTTTGCCGCGATCAGACATTGAATGTCACCTTCACCTCGAGCTGAAGATCAGGGCTCTGTAGAAGCACGCTGTGGTGTGGGTAGACTTGTAAGTAGGTCGAGTGATGTCACCACCGGCGCACTTGCGACTCATTTTATGTCCATACTAACGTCCGGATCCGACAAGTAAACCTCCTTCCTCCTTAGTAGTATCCCTCTGGGATAAATACTGTCAAAACCGTATCAAACTCCATCATTGCTTAGTTTAAAAAAACAAATCGGTTTTTTTTTTTTTTTTTTTACGGATGGGAAATCATCAAATGACTTCTCCCGCTACGGGTGGAGTGGGAGGGAGTGTCAGACTCTTGCTGACTAAAACCCATCCATGTTCCTTCATTGCCCTTTGTGTTCCAGGGCCACGGTATCTCTTTCGAACAGTCCCGCAGCAAACTAATCGGTTACACAGACATAAAAATCGATTTTAGTACGTGGATTAGTTTCGGGAACCTGCCTTTTGGGTCCCTATATTTGGTGTTGTTGTACAAAATGAATTCTACTAATTTGTGAGGTCCGCAAGTAATCCAGAATCACCAGATTCTGGATTACATTTACCTCTTTACATCTTTAAATCCACCAAGAGGACAGTGGCTATGCGTGTTAGTAAGGTCTTTAGTCAAAACCAGTTGTAGAAGAACGTTACAACCGTTAATTTTCGACATGATGAGACGTGCAAACCAATATTACATCAAACTTCAAGACCAGCCAATTAGCACAGCTACTGAAGCTTCAAGCCAAGCTACATAATCTGTGGCATACATAGACTTATCCGTTGAAGCTTGTAATTAATCTGCTGTGACGTCACTGATATGAGGCGCTACAGGATAATGCTCAATTATCTTCACGCTCAACGCTTTGTGGGGACGGAGCTAGTGATGTGTGGTGGTGTCTTGAAGCTACGTCATCAGATTGTTAACGACGAATAGACAACTTGCAGTTTATTATATAAGGTAAAATAGATGGACAAACTTTTAGACATCGCCTAGGTATAGCCGGCTAGAACTAGGTGTAACTTTGTTTTTAAATTTTGTCTTTCTGTCTGTTTGTTCCGGCTTATCTCCGAAACGGCTGGACCGATTTTGACGAGACTTTTCCTGGCAGATAGTTGATGCTATAAGGAATAACTTAGGGATTAAAGTTTCGTGCAAAAAAAATAAAAACCTGAAAGTTTTCAACAAAATCCGATTCACATGGGGAAGCAATATAATTATAATAGTTCATTTCATTTTATTTGTAAGCATGTGTATTAGTATGTACCTATTTGTGTATATCAATTTATGTTAACAAAATGGTATTTTTCTTATATTTTTTTTTTGTACTCGATCACAATGTCCTGTCCTATTTGACCCAAAGGTTGACTAGTAGAGAATGCCTTGTGGCATTAAGTCCGCCTTTGTACCACTTTGTACATGAAGTTTAAATAAATAATAATTTCACGCGGACGAAGATCGTGGGCAACGGCTAGACCATCATAAATTGTAAATAATAGTTATTAAATTATCCAAACAATCCATCAACAAAAATAAAACGATGACAAACTGACACCATAACAGAATTAAAGATCACGACATGACGCCGATGATGGTCACAAGTACTATTAGGCCCAATTACATGTCTACTAATGACGGACAATTTTTATCAATTCAATGGAAACTACTCCGATCAAAGGACATAGATTAATGATGGTTTCATTAGATTACCATTATCTGTTGTTAGCAACATGTAGATAGACGAAGTTTTTATAGGGATATGTAATTGAATCAAGTTTGTATTGTTTGGTTGGTGAGGGTAAAAAATAATTCTTTTGATGTTTTCTCAGATCTTTTTTTATCAGTAATCAGTCCATACATGCGTATGGCTACATATGGGTCATTCAATGTCGGATTAAGTAAATGACAAAGAACCACCATTGGCAGTTGTTACGGTGAAGATGATCGCAATTTGTTGTCATTACATTCTTTGATTTAGACAGGAACACGTGGCTAAATAATAACAGCCGCTCGGGTCGATCTTCAGGTTAAGCCGCGCTTGCCTATTTTGGTCCGTGGATGGGTGACCACCCACTCCATGCCAAGTTTCCTCCCTGCCTCGGAAAGCACGTTAACAGAATGTTCCCGGCTTTCATGAATAGATCTTTGATAGTCGTTACAGGTAGTCAGCGGCCCGAAAATCAGATAGGCAGTCGCTCCGTGTAAAATACTGGTATTCAGCTGCATCCGGTTAGACTGGAACCCGACCCCAACATAGTTGTGAAAAGGCTAGGGAGATGATGATTTGATACTTGTGCAGGCAATATCCTCAGTAGTCATTGCCGTTGTATGTACAAGCAATAATTTCTGTAACTAGTAATTTTCTTGGAATCATACGCCTTTTACAAACCTATCTATGCAAGACAAAAGTTTACGCTGTAAGCTACACAATTGCTTTTTCTCCAAACATTCCCTCTCTATTCTTCTCCAATATTCTAATTAAGTCCTCTTTTACCGTTCCCTAACAAAGAGAGCTCTCCCCTAACTGCATTACATAACACCATTTCTAAGGAGTCTTCCCATACATTATTAAAACGGAAGAGAATCGCCCATTCCTACGTACTTCTTTATACGCAAGTAGAACTCTTGGGGTGCATAAAATAACAATGATGCAGTTAGAAGGCTGTTTTTACATTGTTACAGGTTTTATAGGAAGGTAGTATTGAAATGTGGGAATCTTTTGTGTCTTCAAAATGTAAAAAATAAAAATCTATAATTATGGACGATGTAGTATTTGTTCCGCAATCTATGGGTCACTTAATATCGTCCTGCGTGTCCCATTGTCTGCACAATGGTACAGGAACTGTTATTGATGTCCCTGAAGATGCTAAACTCTTAGCCGAATTCAGGCTGCCTCAGTTTAGATTGCCGTGCTAAAAAGAAGAATGGGAATATAATGTGCAAAATTATTTGTTACAGTAGTTGTTGTCTTCGACCTTCGTTCGCGTGAAATTATTTAAAAAAAAATACTTCCCTTTTTGAACCGGATTTTCTTAGCAATTTCAAGGGTTTTAATCTTTGTTGCACAGAACCCTTCTTATTCATATATAAAAAGAGTCTATTAAAGAAGCTTGCCAGTAAAAGTCCTGTCAAAATTGGGCCAGCCGTTTCGGAGATAAGCCTTTTGAATCGGATTTTGTTAACAATTGGTTTTAACTTTTTTGTAAGGAATAGGTACTAATTAAATAATAAACCATTTAAGTGGAAAAGAAGATCATAATTAGACATTTCCATGGGAAAAGTAATTTTTTTAAATGAAACACAAACACGAAGCTTTTTCTCCTTTTTAAAAATCCCCATGAATTTTAGGTTTTTTTATCACATTGGATAAATAACCCTTTCAGGGACACAAAGGCTCTAATAATTCAATTAATGAGCCAACAGCACTCCTGTTTGGTTATTTAGTACTCCACACTCTACACTGCAAATTGTTAGTTAGTGTTGTTAGCGAAAATAATAAAGTTACAATATTTCCAGAGTCATAAAAGTAAATATGTCTTTTGGTTTTTATTTAAGCTTTATGTAACAGTTTATTATAAATATTTACATTATTGACAAACTACAATTCTATAATAGTAATAAAAATATGTACAAGTATCAAAACGGTTACAGGGCGTCAAAAAATTCGTCCACATTGCTGTCAACAGGAAAAGTGCCCAGAAGGCTGGCAGCTTTGCCAAGTTGCATGGCAATGCTGATTCTTTGGCCAAAAAATAGGCCCGCCCTCTGATCACGTGAAGAGTCGACCAGCCGCTTGGCGATTTCCCGAAATACTAGGTGGGCCCTCGGACCCCATGGCCCTAGTGTTTCAACCCCAAACGGCTCAAACACATAACTACCAATTAAATTATTGTATTTGCGCCGTTTGACGTTTTCAACACCTGCAGCAGCCACCCCAGCGTAGCTCACTGTGCTAGGAACATAGGCGTATATAGAGGGGGGCCGGGTGGGCCGTGCCCACCCCAGAATGGTCTAGTGCCCACCCCAGGATGTTGGGTTACCGATTCGAAATTCTAGGCTGGACACAAAAAAAAACTGTTAAAATAAATGATCTACAACCGATAATTCACGATTACCTATGTAAATAATATAATATACATATACCTACTTAATTTTAGTTTTCATTCATTTTATGACTTGAAGAAAAGTCACAATTGAAGACCTTAAAGTTCATGTTAAACAAGATTTTTGTCCAAATGTGTATAAATTAATCCAAGCTGCCATAGTTACTCCAGTGAGCTCAGCTGGATGTGAGCGGAGTTTGTCGGCAATGCGCAGAATAAAGACCTGGCTCAGATCTACTATGGGAGAAGAGAGATTCTCGAGCACCTCCCTTCTCCACATAGAAAATCAATTTGTCAAAGACAATTTCACGGCAGAAAAAGTCCTTAACATATTTGCAGAAAAGAAACGAAAATTAAAGTTGGTTTAAAAATTTAATTACCTCGAAAGTTATTTAGGAATTTTGTTAGGATTATTGTTTTTGTTATGTAAATAAAGGCGAAAAATACATAATTCACGAAAAGTACCTACTAATTAATTGTTTAAAAGAACCTTACTTACTTACTTAAAATAAATGCCCTACACCTAGCTAAGTTGGAAATGAAATCACCTTGTGGGCCTTGGATTCTGATTTGAAAATTTTTGTGAGGCACTTCACTGATCAAGCATGTAAAGTAAGGCATTAACATGACTTTACATCGACAAGGTACCTGCATATGAAGTATAAGTAAAGCTATTTAATTTACAAATTACGATGCTAGTTGTGCTCTGCTCATTGACCACTTGTAAATGGAAAGCCGACTGAAGTCTCGCCCGGCCCTGGTTCAGGCCATGGTCCGGAGCAAGGGGGAATGGGAAGCCGCCACCTCCTTCTGCGAAGCTGTCATGCTAGCGAAGGAGGTGGCGGGACGTGAGAGGGAGAGAACCTCAAGTCCCAGCCGCAGCGGGGGACGCCCCGGGCGTCGGGGGCACGTGTTGGCTCCCGGCCACCGTAGGCGCGGGCCTGTGGACGGTGAGTAATGGGCTAGCTCACCGTCCGTACGTATGGCAATAAAGCAAAACGAAGGGGCCCGCAAGGGCCGATGCCTGCCGGCGCTGCGGGACTCTTCGAAAGAGATACCGCGGCCCTGGAACACAAAGGGCAAAGTAGGAACAGGGATGGGTTTTAGTCAGTAAAGGTCTGACAATCCCTCCCATTCCGCCCAGAGCGGGGGGGGGGGTTAATTGATGATATCCCATACAAAAAAAGTCTAGCCCAGTGTATCTCAACAAGGCAGGGGCCAGGCCCCCCCTGGAAACTATCTCTAGATACGCCAATGGCTAGGAAGATGGGATGGCGCAAGGGTGCGCACACCAAAGGCCTACCCAACTTCCATAGCTTTTTTTTATCTTGATGAAAATTATATCAGTATATTACTGTCTAGTTTAATTGAAAGGCAAAGCCTGTTCTCATACTGAGAACTCGGATTCAAATTTGCATTTGCATATAATCCGTCTTCAATCATCACGCTTGCTCAAGGTGAATTAGCGATTTCAAACTTTTATTTTAATAACTAGCTGTGCGCGCGGCGTCGCTCACGTGGCCGCGTTTTCTTTTGGCAGGGAACATTACATGGGAACTTGAAGTCAAAGTATATTCCTAACATCCTCTACAAATACTAATAAAACATTAATTTAAACTAAAACCTGTTAGTACATATTTGTTTTAAGTATTAATAGAACTCGTAGTCAATTTCTGTGGGGAATCAATATTGATACCAAATTCCATCCGTTAAGCCATTTGAGTGTGTAGAAGTAACATACATACATTCACATACACCCATACAAACTTTAAACTTTATAATATTAGGGTGATAATTAAGCCAAGAAGCTATGCCGTATAGATTGCAGAAATATACTAGAATTTCTTTGGTTTCGCAGTCATACTTCGGTAGCGGGCATCATTTTCAGTTTTGATCCATTTTTTTACTTGTAACAGAAAAAATGTGTCTAGGATACGAATCAGTTTTCTCAGTTCAATCAGTTTTTGTTTTGTTTTTTTTTTTGTTGTGTTAGTATGCATGCGCTTCTTTATAACAATATTTGCAAGAACTTAAAGTCTACGTAATCTATGGACCCCTGGTTATAAGACATATACCAGTCCCCGACACACCCTGCCCTGCTAGTACAGCACACATAAGCCACATGGCCCATAGAGACACTGTATCACAAGTTCAGTAATGCTCCTCATTATTTCTGCTCCCCTGGTACCTAGTATGTATAATATTCTGTATGATGCAGTTTCATGTCTGTGTAATTAATTAATATTTTATATTAGTTTAATACAATTTATAAGTTTTTTTATTATTTTATTACTGTATTATTTTTGATTTTATTACATATTTGTAGGTTACTATTTTAGTAACCTAATCTTATCCTTAGTAACCTATTTTAGGAACTCGTGGCTAAATAATAACAGACGCTCGGGTCGATTTTTAGGTTAAGCCGTGCTTGCCTATCTGACCTCGACAACCCAGAACTAACTGGGTTGTGGAGGTCAGATAGGCAGTCGCTCCATGTAAAATACTGGTATTCAGCTACACCCGGTTAGACTAGAAGCCGACCCCAACATAGTTGGGAAAAGGCTAGGCAGATGATGATTTGTAGGTTACTATTTTGTAAACATACGTACATGACGTACGAAACAAAAGTACAGTTCACAGTTTATTACTTAAATGTTATGTCTTTTGCTGTCTAACAGTAAAAGACATATCTACATCTACAGTACTGTATCTTAAAAGTCTGTCAAAATTGAAATACTTTTCATACTCATTTCAGTAAGAAATAAAAATTAAAGGGGGCTCCCCTACAACGATGGTACGGAACCCTTCATGCGCAAGTCCAACTCTCACTTGGCCGGTTTTTTCAATTTGCACTCTGACTGGATATCAATTTTAGTTTTATGAAATCTGTAAAAACTTTACTACGCCATCGATTTATGTGAATAACAGAAAATTATGTCCTGCTTACTTTTATTGAAGTAAAATATACGACGATGAATAGGTTCGACAGTTTTACGAATAAACAAATACTAACAAAAAGCAAACTTACTTTCGCTTTCGATATTAATATGGATTCAAACCTTTGTGGTTTTCGCGAGTTAATTAAATTACAATAAAATACAAAACAAAAGACTGTTATTTTGAAAATAGAAGGTTTGTCTATGATGTGGTTTCGTTTTATGTTGTGGCAACATTGCGGTTTTCTTGTTTTACCGGGAAGGAATGTATTTACTGTTAATATTGTAAGGAATTCTTTGAAGGTTTACATGGCTATTACCTACAGGTTGCGGTTCCTTTAGTTATATTTTATTGCTATTTGCGTCACCGTCGACCAGGGAATACACAACTGGTATTTAAATCAAATAAGTCTTAGAAAATAAACGGCCTAGTCTAGGCCGTCTAGATGTTTCTTAACCATGAGAGAGGAGAGGAGCTCGTGGCTAAATAATAACAGACGCTCGGGTCGATCTTTAGGTTAAGCCGTGCTTGCTTAGGTTGGTCTGTGGATGGGTGACCACCCATTACATACCGAGTTTCCTCCGTGCCTCGGAAAGCACTTTTAGCCGTTGGTCCCGGCTGTCATTTGTAGATCTTTGACAGTCGTTACTGGTAGTCAGTGGCCCAAAAAGTCTGACACAACCAATCTTACCAGTATTAACTGGGTTGTGGAGGTCAGATAGGCAGTCGCTCCATGTAAAATAATGGTATTCAGCTGCATCCGGTTAGACTGGAAGCCGACCCCAATATAGTTGGGAAAAGGCTAGGCATGATGATGATGTTTCTTAACCATGAATAGAGAGGGATGAATAGTCACCCAATGGTTTAGATGCAAATTAGCGAATTCATGTATAAGTAATTGACGGGACAGGGATGAACTGGTCAGGTTCCCTCAGAGCTGGAAGGAGGACGCACGGGTTCGCGAGAAATGAAAAAAAAAGAGGAAGGCCTTTGTCTAAGAGTGGGACAGAGCAGGTTAGGAAAAAAAATGGCATTTGTGAAATCTATTGTAGCACAGCAGATAACTGAAAATCGTTAAGAAAGTTCTCAAAACATCAGAACAAATATAACCATAACACGCATTTAACCTATCATTAGGTATGGCGGGGTTTGTAGTACGGAGAAAATATTCTGAAAAATGTTTTCTTAAAACAAGTTTCAATTTGTAATATAGGAATGAAATAAGCTTTCAGTGTGTTTTCAGATCAGAGAATGTAGAAAGCTCATCTTTTGTTTCTTCAGTATGACTGAAAAGTGCATAGGGATGTCGATGATTTGTAATGTTAGTAGAGGCGGAATACTGAAGGACGTAGCTCCCCCCCTAAGCTGGTCCTATGAGTATGGTCCTGATGAATGTTGCGGAAATCTACTTGAGTCTTAATACAGGGTGTAACAGGACCCTTCACGAAGCCATCAACCAAGCATTATATACATCAAACTAAGTAATTTTACGCCAAAATTATTGCTGGGAATCGACTTTATTTTTGGGGTGAAAAATCTCGTTTTACGGTAGAACTCAATGTAACGCATTAAAAAAATTGTGCTGATGGATGGATTGAATAGTACATGGAGGTGTTTAAAGTAAAATCGTACATTAAAAACATGTATTTAAAATAAAACTCGTGAAAAAGTTGGAACTTTGACCGCTAATATTTCCGTAACTAGAAGGTTGCCAGATATGGTCTAAAACAAAAAAAAACATCGTAATGACGGGGAAAACTGGTGCCCTTCGGCTTCGTTAAGAGTCTTGTTACAGCATTTATGGTGGTATTGGTGAATAAGTGAAGTTATAAACATTTCTGCAAATGCGCATGTCAGGGTCTAAGCTACCGTCCGTAAAAGTAAACTCTTGGGCCTAGAAGTTTCTTTTTAGACTTAATGTCCACTGCGCTACTCAAAAGTGACCAGTTCAAAACGGAAATCACCAATGTGTAGCCAGAATACCACCTGGTTGTCGCAAACCTTAGACGAACCCCCACAAGTTGAGGCACGAATTACACAGAAACGGCGTAAGATAACGGTGCGGTGCAGGCGTAGAATTTATAAGGAAACGAAAGAACCGCCGCTTGAGTATAATCCACGACACGTCGCCTACGTACATTTTGTATGAAAACTTTTTGGAGCGGCATCATGCCTGCGCCGCGCCTTCACCTTACGCCGTTTCTGTGTAATTTACGCCTAAGACCTCTTATTGCCCATAACTATTTTATTATTCACATGACAAAGTAATATCATAATCTCCCTAGTTTCTATACTCCTGGTACAGTTGCATTCGCCAGTAAGTGACCGCCTGCCGCGGTTGGGTATAGTTGAACCACGTAATACGGTAATGGATTGGCCGCAGAAAGAAAACTGCATTAAATAAGTATGGTTTTGTGGTTCGATGATGTTTATTTATTTTTATTGGTTTATTGAAGTAAAATGTACTTTTGGACTTATGCTAAGGAAGCTGTATCTGTGTCTTGATTAAGTGGTAATTTTCTACGATGGTAACTACGAAAATGGTTAAGCGCTGGGGTAACCCGTGAATATCAAATTTTCTTACATTTTTTGGAATTTGCAGATCAGTGTTAAGTTTTATGTTGATTAAAATATTAATTCTGAAAAAATGTAGGATTGTAGAACGTAAAAAAAACTTTAAACGATAATTAGTTTGAATTTTATGTATGATTTGATATAAGTATAGTTTTTGAGATATGGGACTTTTTCTTGCTTGGGACTGTAGCAGTAACTTTGTTTTTCATTCACATGCTATGAAAAACAAATTTAGTTTTTCTGTTGAATGTAACAATACAACATGAATGAGCCTTCAAAATATTTTTATTATATTATTTGGTACTACGTAACCCTGTGGGCGTGTGAGTACGACTCGCACTTGGCCAGTTTTTTTTAAATTACGGGAGATAATTAAAAAAGAAACTTGGAGGTTAAGTTCGGCGAAACCTATGGCAAGGCAAGGGCTTTTGCCATCTTTCTGCTACTCGTTCGCCATCATTATTATACTGTACAGGCCTTATACAAGGTGTACACGGTATTTTCACGAAGCCGGCAAACAAGCATCCTGTACATCAGACTAAGTAACCCTACGCAAAAATTATTGCTGGGAAAAGACTTTTTTTTTGGGTTTAATAATCAAGTTTTACGGTAAAACTCAGTGTAACGCACTCAAAACACTGTGCTGATAGATGCATTGAATAGTACAGGGGTTATGGAGGGATTTAAAGTAATGTTACAACATTAAAAGATTGTATTAAAAAAAAAACTTGTGAAGAAGTTGGAACTTTGACCTCCAGAATAAAAAAAATACGGGGAAAACGAGTGTCTTTCGCCTTCGTTAAGGGTCGAATTACACTCTTTGGACATTTTATTGACGTTGTATCACCGTATTTAAATCCAAAAAACATTCCTCTCAGGTCAAGTATGACAACCATTCTTACCAAGCAGTATCATATTACCCGGTACTAACTGGATTGTGGAGGTCAGATAGACAGTCACTCCATATAAAATACTTGTATTCAGCAGCATCCGGTTAGACTGGAAGCCGACCCTAACATAATTGGGAAAAGGCTAGGCAGATGATGAAGAAAACTTTCATCTCAGACATCATAACCAATCCCATGCATATCCATACTTAAACCAACATCCACACACGATACATACACGCAGATAGTTGCAATCTCCCTTCAAAGCGTTATCCGTTTAATATAAGATCCAGATTCGATGCCCGTTCCTAATCTTGTTTCACGCAACTCCGTACCAAGCCCTTTTGGATCTGTCATTGAATATTTGTAAGTGTTTATGTGGTTCGATTGTATTGATATAAGAGGCTTGAGGAAGCTTTGAGAGGCTTGTGGTTTTAGTAGTAGCGCATGAATATGTGTGTTGTTAGCTGGAGCTGGATTGACGGTTTAGGCGATTTCTCTCAGCACTTTCGAATATGTTTGCCTAGCGGAGACAAAAATGTGGTGCGGTTTCACAAACGGCACTTATTGTTGTGTCCTGCGTGTCCTGTTAATGTTTTGAGTGCGTTACATTGAGTCCTACCGAAAACGTGACTTTTCGCCCCAAAACAATTTTTTTTTTTTTTAAAGACTTTGCCCCACACTCGGAATTTCTCCTGTATCGTGGGTGAGTTTACAAACATTTAAACTCACATACACAAACAGCTAGACCCGGGACCTGTAGGCCATACAAATATTTGTTCCATGCGGGAATCGAACCCGCGACACACAGCTCAGCAGTCAATCGCTTAGCCACTGCGCCAACCGCGATGTTGTTTCCTAGTATTTTTTTTTGTGTAGAGTTACTTTATCTGATGTACAGAATGCTTGGTTGACGGCTTCGTGAAGGGACACTTCCTGCTTATTCCTACATTTCCCTTCACGTCACAAGCAGTACTCCAAGCCATTCAGCTCTCAAATGATTTACCTGCCGGAAGGTGGACAGTGTGTCATCATCAATCAACATTACGTATGGGCGTCGGTAATCATGTTACGCTATTGTTGTGGGGCCGTTAATGTCCACGGAACGGCTGCTGTGACGGACGGCTGATGTCTGCTGAGGATTGAGATGAGGGGTTCTATAGGAGCCTTCATAATGGTTATCTAATACATAAATATAGCTTACAGCAAAGTCTTTAGTAGGAAGATAATCCTGGGAATTATGAAATCGAAGTGAAGTTCATGAACAAGCGACCAAGAGATATTAAGGGGGGACACATTCTACCACTTTGTAAATGTCTGTCTTTGAAACGATTGACTTTGAGACTAAATGGTTTAGGAATCTCAATGTCAAAGGCCTATCTATAAACAGCCCGCACGTATAGGTTTGATGATTTTTTTATCTAGTTTCAGTTCCATATATGGGGAACCCCCTCTTAATTTTTATTTTTTGTATAAAATCGCAACACGATTCGTAGAATACATCATACCTACCAAGTTTCAACTGTGTAGTCCTAATAGTTTCGGAATAAAGTGGCTGTGACATACAGACGGACAAGACAAATCTATAAGGGTTCCGTTTTTTGCCATTCTAAAAATGAGGATGTAGATATAGTCCATCAAACATAACCCATCATACTTCCACATGACAGACAGTGCAAGCATTTCATTGATTCAAGCAGTGTACACTCGCGAGCCGTGTCCATTAGGCAGATGGATCGAACCGTGTGCCGCCCAGATTTACATTGCAAATGGCCCGTCAAAGGTTCCACTTGTTAGAATTTTTCATTTACTCGCATGTTTTTTGAAAATTAAAAGCTTGTTGAGTGTCGATGGAAAACCTTTGAACAAACACGGAAAATACGAGGTAAGATTGATAAATATTTGTGTTTCAAAAAATATAATTTCACGTCTGAATTTTTCTAATACATAAATTAGTATTCAGTTGCATCCGGTTAGACTGGAAACTGACCCCGACATAGTTGGACAAAGGCAAGGCAGTTGATGACGAGTACGGTATGCACCTATCTTCATCATCATAGGATATACAGGCTGCACACGGACCCTTCATGAAGCCGTCAACCAAGCATTCTGTACATCAAACTAAGTAACTTTACCTACACAAAAATTATTGCTGGAAAACGATTTTTTTTTTGAGGTTTAAAATCACGTTTTACGGTAGGCCTATGTAAAGCACTCAAAACATTATGCTGATTAATGCATTGAATAGATAGGGGGTCGTGGAAGTGTTTAAAGTAAAAATATTACCTTAAAAACATGTTTTTAAAAAAAATCTTGTGAAAAAGTTGGAGCTTTGATCCCCAATATCTCCATAACTAGAAGGTATGGTCTAAAAAAAAAATATCGCAATGACTAGGAGAACAAGTGCCTTTCGGCTTCATTAAGGGTCTTTGTACACGCTTTATATGAGCCAAAAAACGTCCACTGTTGATCAATATTTTCCCCCAAACGTCACCCTGTCGACCGGTCCGGATCCCCGCGGTCTTCACCAGCTCATTTCTGTATTATCTGCAGAAGACTTTTAAAAAACCTGTATACAGCATCTTCTCTATTCAACCTAAACCGATGACTAGAAACCGTACACAGGGTGTACAACATTTTCATCACAAACTCAAACGAGTTCTTAATACACTTTGATTTTCTTTTCCCCTAGACGGAACTTTTCTTACGCAAAGGCAGGTAACTACATCCCATAATAAGAATATGATAACCAATATAAAGATAAGGTTTCCGACTCGTCTTAGATCAGATCCATCTTTGTCGATTTGCTTTCGTTTCGAGCCCTTCGGGAAATTCGATGCATTATCGATTTTCGTAGTGTTGGGCAAGTGGTCTATCGATATTATTCTTTCCGATTCATATAAGTATTGGAAATGAAACAGTTTTCTTTGAAAATCAGGGGTTTCTTAACATTAACAATATGAAAAATAGTTACATTTCCAAACTTAGTTTTGATGTTGAACATAGATTTGTAAGTTGCAGTAGCGAAGGGACAATTTTCGTAACAGGTAAGCCGGAGTAGGTACATATCTTTAATATAATTATATTATTTGCCTATAGAATACTGACTGTGCCATTTTTCAAAGAGAATCCCGTAGGATCAGAGTTGTATGGAGCCTTCGCCACTGGTAAGTAGGTATTTAGTAGTTTAAGGAATTTTTGAAACTAACTTTAAAAAAAATGGTTTTATAATTGCGTAACCTTGCGCAACGCAACATACGCTCCAAGACAGGCATCGCCGATGTTGGCGATAAGTCTGCGAGGTTAAAATGTGACTGGGTGGGTCATATTTCCAGGATGAGTCAGGACAGATGGGTCAGAATCGTCACACAGTGGGTCAGACGGTCGTCGTCACCGAGGCAGGCCCAAGAAACGCTAGCGTGACGACTTGGACTCCTTCCTGACTTATCGGCTAGAGGAGGTAAAAAACCGGGATAGCTGGAAAGAAATGGGGGAGGCCTTTGCCCAGCAGTGGGACAGAATAGGCTGATTTATAAAAAAAACCCTTCCTTAAATTCGATGACATTTTTTTCATCGACGTTGTGTTTCTAACGGAATTCATCGACAAACACGTACAGCACGACTCTAAACCGCGCGTCTAGGATTACAGTCCACCGGAGTACCTGAGTATATTGTGATGGATTTCAGATTACCCCGCATGTGAGTCTAGTCCGTAAATAAATTCCGAAGCTTGGTATTTAATACGATAGAGTACCTATCGGTATGACCTTCCTCGGGGAAATCAGAACTCCTCAGCTTTGTTTCACCAGAAGATGCATTTGCTATAAGATCTTTCTTATTTCAGTTTTCTGTTAGATAAAGTTTTGTCAGAATGAGATGATTGATGCTGGTTGTGTGGAAAACTTGAAACGAGAATTTTGTATGAAATTGTTGGTAGTTTATTGTATTGTTTAAAGTTGCCACTGTGTTTAGTCAATGTAGCTTTACTACACATTTTAGATGAAACTGCAACTCAATATTTGTATGAGACTGTGTTTTAAGCAAAGCGATTGTTGCACGAACCCGTAACTGTCGTGTTTTAGTTCGACGAACGCGATTACGTGTCGAGCTTATAGACGGAGTCTTCGCAGTTTTCTAAATAAGTGAGTGTCATTATCACGAAAGCGATGATTGCATGCACGCTTTGGTTAGGATACGGGGTTTCAATATCAGCGTTGCTATAATATGTTTTTTTTTTCGTAGCCTATATTGTGTCCCACTGCTGGGCATAGGCCTCCCCTTTCTCCCTCCAAACCTCTATAAGTTGCTATATTAAACTCAAATAATGCCTGCATTGATATTACAATACATTTCGGGGAAAGCGCTCAATCAGTATTTCCCTAGATATCGACAATGGGGTCCACATCACTATACCGTACTATATTTCGGTGTATTATAGCTGTACAAATTGTGGAGAATCCGCAGCACTCGGTTTGCTCGCAATGCTCGGATTACCAAGCGCCGATTACGGGGGACAGGAAAAATAGAATATGATGTATGGATTGTCTTTCCCTGTTTTTGTCCCTTCAGGCGCTGAACAAACCAAGGACAATTTCACGATATTCGTTTTACAGAAAATCTATACATATAATAAGACAGTAAAAAAACTGTGTCTGTACATTGAATATATTAAAAAAAAAAAATTGAGGGGGGTTTAGAAACAGTAACAGACCACGAATCCAAAAAAAAAAATCTGTCTGTTTGTCTGTTTGTCTGTTTGTTTGTACACGCTAATCTTCGGAACTACTGGACGGATTTGAAAGGTTTTTTTTTTGTTGTATAGGTATTAAGTCTGGGCAACACATAGGCTATAATTTATCTTGGAAACTTGAACACCTGATGCAGAACCACAACAGACCAGCTAAACTATAAGAGATACAAAAATGGCACCATATCAAAAAAATTTTCACGTGATGAGCATTTTCTGCTGAGAGAATAAATTTGAAGATCTGGAACACCTGACGTGGAACTCCAAGAGCCCAGCTACACTATAACATATATAGGAATGACGTCTTAGCAAAAGTTGTTCAATCTGATGAGCACTCTCTGTTGACTTATAAAAATCGAAGTTCTGGAACACCTATTGTGGAACTCCAAGAGCCCAGCTACACCATAACACAAATAGGAATGACGTCTTAGCAAAAATTGTTCAATCTGATGAGCACTTTCTGTTGATTTATAAAAATCGAAGATCTGGAACACCTGTTGTGGAACTCCAAGAGCCCAGCTACACCATAACACAAATAGGAATGACGTCTTAGCAAAAATTTTTCAATTTGATGAGCACTCTCTGTTGATTTATAAAAATCGAAGTTCCGGAACACCTATTATGGAACTCCAAGAGCCCAGCTACACCATAACACATATAGAAATGGGGTACACTACATAAATACGAAAAACTTTATTCCGACAGTCACAAATCCGAATTTTAAAATACCGATTTTCATAATTCCGAATGGTTCAAAATTCCTAATATGACAATTCCGATTTATCATTTATCCTATTTTTATAATTCCTATTTTTCGATATTCCTAACGTTCATAATTACTATTCTTAAAATACCGAGTTTCAAGAGATCGAACAACAAAAAGTCCGACTTAATGATAATACGAAACGATTATAAAAGTGAATATCAAGACAAATAAATTAATAAACACATAATCAACAATAGAGGGGATCTGATCCGTTAATGGTCACTGTTACCTAACTTAACCCAAATGATTCACTAACAATAGATGGTACCCGAATCAATCAAAACATCAATAATTATAAAACAGTTTATTTCCCTGTAAGAAGCGTGCAACCATGCAAACAAGCATACACCATGCATGCAACAAGCTTGCAGCATGCAATAATGCAAACAAGCATACACCATACATGCAGAAAGCATTCAGCATGCAAACAAGCATGCAAGATACATGCAGCATGCAAGCAAGCATGCAGCATGCAAGCGAGCATGCAACAGGCAGCAGGCATGGTTTCTGTCACGGCTCCGGCGCTGCGGGGCTCCGGCAGTCCCACGCGAGCTTATCATCGCAGATGTGTTTTACGCTCACCACCGCAGCTTCGGCTTGCTGGCTGGCCAACCTCAGCTGCGGCGGAGAGCGTTACAACCACCTGCTCTTCAGCTCGCAGGCCGCCTCGCCCCTCCGCGCCTACGTGGGTTTAAATTACACTCTAGGTAGGGCAGACAAGACTACGTGGAGTCGGTTTTGCAGCGATTCGTTTCTGTCACTTACTTTTGTAGCTCACCCTTTTGAATTTTTAAGACAATGTTTTAATTTTAAGGTTAAATATGAAATTGATCATCTTTTTTCATTTAAAGATTATGCCAAGTGTGGTATGCCAAATATCACAATCAGAAACTTAATTTTAGCAGTTTATTCGAAGTATTGAAAATCGGAATGTCGCTTTTCGGACCGACAGCCCATCGAGCATTTGATTCTTCGGTCGTATGAAAATCGGAAAACAAACAAATCGGATTTACGACTTTCGGTAAAATGTATTTCGTAATTTTTAATAATAGAGATTTTAATTCTTAGGTATTATGAAATTCGGACTTTTGAAAATCGGAACATCGAAATTCGGAATAAAATAATTCGGAGTATTTGGGTGTTCCCATAGAAATGACGTCTTAGCAAAAATTGTTCAATCTGATGAGCACTCTCTGTCGACTTATAAAAATCGAAGTTCTGGAACACTTATTGTGGAACTCCAAGAGCCCAGCTACACCATAACACATACAGAAATGACGTCTTAGCAAAAATTGTTCAATCTGATGAGCACTCTCTGTTGACTTATAAAATCGAAGATCTGGAACACCTGTTGTGGAACTTCAAGAGCCCAGCTACACCATAACACATATAGGAATGACGTCTTAGCAAAAGTTGTTCGGTCTGATGAGCATTTCCTGTTGACTTATAAAAATCGAAGATCAGAAACATCTGATGTGGAAATCAAAGCTATCACTAATTTCACTGTATAATTATAAAATAACATAAGCTGTGAGTACCTCCATGCGGTGAAGTTGGTAACAGTTTAGGACTGATTTTCGATGACAACGGTATATCATTGAAAATTTGACTCTACTGGACAAAACTCCCATTTATTTTTTTATTTTATCGAATAAATATGCCTTCGGGCTTATGTTATTTGAGTGTTTAATTTCCTTTTCCACTTATCTTCGTGACACGGTAGCCTACCCGGTAGCCTACGCAGGGGAGCTGTCACTTAGATTTTAATTGATCAGGTATCTTCACAATAAAACTATAACCATGCCTAGAAAGAGGTCAAATATTTCCCAATGTTCCAAAAGAGCTAAAAGATTGAGGATCATAAGATCCCAAGAATCTACCGAAGAACGTCAGGAAAGACTTGATGCTGTTCGAGAACATCAGGCTGCAACTCGCTCCGTGGAAACCTCTTCGGATCGCGAAGCACGCCTGCTTGCTCAGCGTATTTACGAATCTACATCCAGGTCTCTAGAGAAGTGTGAAGAATATGATGCGCGACTGACCGCTGGTCGTGAACGTCATGCATTGTCTCGCGAGTCGGAGACGTTCACGTATAGAGAATTGCGCTTGAGTTCCAAGCGTATCTACGCATCGACTTCTGACTTACAAGAATGAAAGATATGGAACGTCTCGAATCGTCTCGCGCATCCCGTTGTTTTCCAGTCCCCGGGCTCTTAGAATTCGACATCAGACGTTTCAGATCTTCGATTTTGACGACCCCGTTGTCGCTGGCATAAGCAACAGGATCCGCGTACGAAGTCGCGGGCAGAAGCTAGTAAATAATAAATAAATCATTTAATCAGGACCAAATATTTTATAAATTTTATACACCCACCAAACTGCGTAAATGAATGAATGGATACGTAAAAATAGATAAACACTTCACTATATAAACTGTATATTTAAGAAACTAGCGGTCGCCCGCGGCTCCGCCCGCGTGGATGCGGTTACCGCTGCAAAAAACCTACCCAGGAAAGACACGGTCAGCAAAATGATTCCCAGGTCAATTCACAGACACCGACACTAACATCGACGACCCAGTCATTATCCGCAGGCTGCATAGATTGTCTTTATGTGGATGCAAAGTTGTTAAATTGTGTAATTAATACTAAGTTTTCACTTCTGCCAGCAGTCCCGGAGTGCAACCCGTTGTTTTAGGATAGATAACTAAAGCGATTATTGTAGAGCTTCTCTATAAACAACATTTGACGTTAAATTATTTTCAGATAACAAAATATACTGATGGTCGGGAGCCCCGACAATGCAGACACTTTGCATGCGTGTGAGCCGTTTCGTACCTTTTGTTCTTAGTTAAAATACTACTACTCTTACTGCAGTTAGAGATACTTCCAATTAATAATACATGGTAATATAAAAGGCAACAGATCTTCAACTCACCAATAATATCAATGCGTAAAACATTCTTTTCGTAAATCAATTCCTACTAATGTTTGGCCCTGGGATTTGTTTATCGTTAGTGCGAAAGAAATTTTTACTGGAAATTGGAGCCTTTTGAAGGGTATAGGCAAATCAGTAGGGATACTCTTACTCATAGATCTAAACTCCCCTCCTGCACGCGCACCCCGCCTTGGTGACGCCCACTTCGCAACGGGCCGTGCAGCAGAAATCGTAATATTTTAATTTCGCCATAACTTCAAAACCAAACGTCCAATTTTAATCATTCAAAGACCAAATATTATCTACATAAACTTTACTTAGTGATGAATTAATTTATTTTGATAAGGATTATAGCATGAGTAAAATAAATGCGTTTAAATGTAGTCCAAAAAAATTCAAGATAAAAAAATGGTTGTTGTGCCTCACTCACATAGATAGGTATAGTGTGTCGCGGATTTTTTTGTAGATATTTATAAGATCTACAATTAATTAGAACAATTTATGGTTCTATCTTTTATAGTTTAGGCAGCGTACGCAAAATAAGTAACTTTTCTGGTTGATTTTTTACACCTTGTGTCCGAAAAACCCAAATATCTTACGGAAACCTATTTTTTTCCAAAATAAAATTTAGCCTATGTTACTCGTGGATAATGTAGCTTTCGAATGGTGAAAGAATTTTTAAAATTGGTCCAGTAGTTTTTGAGCCTATTCATTACAACCAAACAAACAAACAAACAAAGTTTTCCTCTTTATAATATTAGTGTAGATAAATAAAGAAAGAAGGAGAAGAAATAAATACATTTAATTTCAAGTGAAACTTACGTCTCCACAAAACTGCATTTTTTTGTGTGTGAAAACAGTGCGAGGGTTACGCTGCAAGTGCATTTTTTACATGCATTAATACTGAGGAATGCGTCTCATGCGTATTATTGTTGATTATTATTTGAAGCACTTGGCACAACTTCTTATTGGAAAAGGACATGTTGTGAACTAGAGATGCACGGGTTCTAGCAATAATCGACGTCTCGATGGGGATTTCAAAATACCACTCAGATTTTGACTACCAATGTGAACTTTAGATTTTGAAATCGCTAGTGAGTTGCCGCATGTAGGAGCATTAGTCTTTCTTCCTACACACGACGACCAATCAAGCTATCCAAACTATTATACGCTGATCTGTCACTGTACGGGAATCTCATACAAAGTGAGGTAAGGTTATACTGGAAATGTATAGCTTGATTATGTCCCTATGTCCCATTTCCAACCATCCAATGACACGTGAAGGCCAAAAACCGTGCATGTCCCGTTCACAACAGCCCCTCTCCTAATAAGCAGCCATTACTGAAATTAAAGCATCAATCTCTTTACCGCGTCAATGGCTTCCGCGCTCCTGTAAGATTTGGGCAAAGAGTAAAAATACATGCGTTTAACAGAACTGAATTATTTTGATTAGTGTAAAATACTGTGACATTTTACTGCTTATCTACCTACTTGTTTCAAGTGTGGATCATGATCGGCTTAGCCTTTTTGAGATTTCAGTCTTACCCGTTTCGGTTGGATTACCAGCATTTTACATGGAGAAATTGCAATAAGATACCCCACGGCAAGATTGGTTGACCTAGATATTATTATGGGCTACTGGACTAGCCGTAGCAACTTACAAAGATTTACGAATCAAATTCAAACTCAAAGTATTTATTTCATTCTGACACTTCATTACAGGCACTTTTTAATTTAAAAAATAACAAAAAATTAAGCTACAGTCCCATTCACAAGGCATAATAACTAGTGAAAGTATTGTAGTTGCCCATTTCAAAGCGTATATCTCTTTGGAAAAGAATGGCCAAAAACTCCAATTCCCGACCAGTCATTTCATGATAATGAGTTATTCATTATCATGAAATGTCCTTTCTGCAACAATTTCGTGATCTACGTCGCAGGTGAAAGTTGGTTGTGGTCGCGACATAAATCCCCGTTTAAGGCAATAAACGCTTGTTACGCTTACAGCTGCGGATTAGGATTGCGTGCCCATTGCGGTGGGGCTCCGTAGCCCAGGGGAAATATGGATGTAGGATATATGCGAACATTTGAGGAAATTCGTACTCAGTAGTCAGGGAGGAGTTTAAAAAATGTGCCCGTTGTATTGATATTGATCAAGTATCTTGACTTGGCTCGCGAGGTTGTCGACATGTGGGATGTGGACTCAGCGACCATTGTGCTAACAGTCGTATCATGGCTTAATTGCTAAGAGGCTCGACCAATACCTGAGGAGGCTCTCGTTAGGCAGCTGGATCAAGGGCTTGATTCAGAAAGCGGTACTCCTGGACATGGCTCGTATTGTTAGGATGTTCCTCTCTCTGGATCTCTGACCGCCAGTAGCTTGGACCCTGTTCCCGATACCGGTGGGCTACTATTTTTTTATATTTAAAAGTATAACTAGTAAGTAATAAAAATCAATAAACGAAATATCGATCATATCTTGTAAGGACAAACAAGGTCATAAAAATATAGAAAAAATCAAATAAAAATGTTTCGTTAATTAAACCAAAAATAAATTATCATCACTCCTGTAATCTCCGTAGGGTAAGGCAGAGGTGTACCTAATAGTACACCCACCTTTTGCTAGATAAGTCCCACGTAAGGGGGTGAGCCTTTTGCCACCAACCGGGCACAAATCCAGACTGCTTGGTTGCTACTGAGAAATGCCGTATGGAAAAATCCAATAACATTTTACCAGACCTGGGAATCGAACCCAGGACCACCACCACTAGACCAACGAGCAAATTATTATAGGTAATTATTTATAAATAAAACTATATTTCACCCGCAAACATACCTCATGAACAATAACATGAACGAAATCTATTATCAATCAAGACGATAGATATAAGCTTCATTTGTGTTACATTACTACTTCATTCAATTAAGTAGTATTAATTAAAACAGGCAAATACCTTTTCTTGTTTATCCTCTTTTCATTGTAACGTGCTTCAACTGTATCCGAAAGGATAATATTTTTGTGTTCACCAAAAATCTTAAGGTACATCTATGTATGCATTTCTAAAATATTGATCTTAAACCCGTTTAATTGTTTTACTATAATTAAACTACTCGGCCAACGTACATTTTGATTTATGAAGTAACATAACAACACGCCTGTTATCCCCAAAGGGTTATGTAGAGGTGTACCTAATAGTACATTCACATTTCGCCAGTTATGTTTTAATTCCTATGTAATAAGGGGCGAGCCTATTGCTATCGACCGGATACAATCCAGACTCCATGGCTCCTACTGAGAAATTCCTGATGGAAAAACAAAATAACTCTTTGCCCGACCCGGGGAATCGAACCCAGGACCTCATGCGATCAACGTGGTAGAATAATATATACAATTCAATTCAAGCTAGTAATTCAGACCATCAAACTAGACAAGTTTTCCTAAGGACCAAAGGACGAAAAAAAAATTTGGATTTCCCCTATACAATATCGCATCGACTGACGCTATTAGTATAAGGACTCCATTTTTTTACCTGTAACTGGCTAAATGGCGTCAACTGGAAAGTCAAAGCATTTGTATTTCTTAAACGACTTTCACCAGAATTGCTTATGTCAGAGAACGTCACTTCATCGAGATCCTCTGATATTAAACACTGAAATGATTTTTTTTTAGATAGGTATCATTTTAGTACAACCCAGTAAAACATTGCACGCCAGGAAGACAGAGCTTAGACAGTATAAACACAGGTTTGAAAAGATATTGGCTCCATATTTCCAAAGGATGTTTGAAAATCTATCAAAATTTAATAACATTTATTCCCTTGCAGCAAACAAAAGGTTTTTAATCTCCCCATCGGAGTCGCGGAAGCGGGAAAATTTACAAAACGTCTACCCGCTATTGTTTACCCCTGTATATTGTGAGTGACATTATCGCCTTGCTTTGTGTCCATCGCCTGTCAAGTACTGACGGCCCAACAATACAGCGGTGTAGATTACGAAGTATAAGTGAAATTAACTTCTGTTGTCGGACGATTTTTTAGTGAGACGGAAATGAACGCGTATGCCTGTGGGTTAGTGGCTGGTTATCTTTATGGTTTAGTTGGATAGGTGGGCAGATGTGTGGTGGCAACAGGTGGAATTTGGTTTGGCAACGTATGAGACAACACGCAGGTTCATTAAAACAAAAAAAAAAGTTTAAATTGAGTCTGTTTCGTGTTTAAGAAAAATGTAAAACTACAAAAGATTATTTCCATTTTTTTTTTCAATTTCTTGTCAGTTTGGTTTTCATAATGCTGAAATTCTAAGACAGGCAGTTGAATGGAAATATAAGAAGCTACTAAATAAGTAGAAAAACTTGAGACAATGATTGTAGCTCCTCATTTGATTACTTTACTTCCTAACCTAACCTTCACCATGAGAATTATGTGAGTATGTATACAACGTCTGTTTTTGATTCCCCGTAACTCTAGGGTTATAATTCTATAAGTAGAAACAATACAAATTGTCCTACAATGTGTGGTCCAAAAATGAGCAATTTCGAAGATATTATCAATCATTTATGTATGCATGTCATGATATCTAAGTTTCATTAATTAATCTAGTCCTTTTTATTTTTCTATTCTATTCTATTCTTTAATAAGTACGAGTTATTCATTCAAACCAATAATTCATATTTAAAGCTAAGAAAATGAAGCGTAGTCACTTTTTACCTAAGGGTGTTTTACATTAATAATTGTGAATTTGTCGAATTGTTTTGTATGAAAAATAAAAACAACAAAAAAAAATATAATTGAAAAATAATTCATATGGCCATTCTTTGATATAGTCTCATTAATACCCTAGAGTTATGGGATATAGAAAAAAAACACCTTGTCTAAATTCATAGATCCAAACCGCATCCGAACTGAAAAACAAAATATAAAAAAACACCCTTTGAAAATATTATACACCGGAATTTATTTGCCATATATAAATTTTATTGTACTCAATAACTGAATGGCAGATGAGACAATCGATGTACAAAACCTTTGTTCAGCGTTGTATTGTTTTAATACAAATAAATCTGAATGTGTGCTCTCGGCCCGTGACGGACCAATGGCTTCCAATACAATAATACATAATAAATTCTACTGATATCATTGTCATGTAAATTCGGGAAATGTGAGGAATTTAATATTACCAAATGTTTGTTAATTATAATGCATGAGTTTTGTTGTTTTGCGCTTGTTCGGTATTCGGTTCGGGTATTTGTTGGTCGTGGGAATTATTAAGTGATGATTGTTTAAATTAAAATGGTTTGGTTAATGTCACTGTAACTGTTTGAAAACTGGGTACGGTGTTCTCATTTTAGTGCCTTTTCATATTTCTTTCAATAAACAATTGAATATAAGCTATCTGGTCTTGACAGTGCTCTTTTTAAATCTCCCTTTTATTTTTCTTTTAATATTTAACATTAACAACTGAAAATATGCCAATTTTCAAACTTAAACACCGTAACTAAAGTAACATAAATAAAGGTACAACTGCCAAAAAATGCCGAACACCAACTGAAATATTCAAAAAATGGTGTTCGAAAACGAAACGCAATTCGAACTCGGAATAACAGTGCGTCCAACCGTTAGACCGACTCGTGAAATTTTAACTAGCCGCCCGCACTGTGCACTTTTATTTGCACTGACGTGTACGCTGCAATACGTCGCTTGTTTCGGTAAACTTTAGTTGCGGGTGCCCGTACAGTCAACAAATTGTTTTTGCTTACATTACACTGCGTGCCCGAATAATTGGGCGGTGTACACTTGTTAATTCATTACGGTTGATAGACAGGTAGTAATGAGCGGAAAATATTTATTGTGCATTTTTAAGTTTAATTACATTGTGAGGTTGCGCTGCGGAGAACGAATCAGATGATGGTATTTTCAGACGTGAAATATGTGGCTGTGGTAATGGAAAATAATTATGTAATTAACGGCTTATTTTAACATGCAAAACAATTGTGTTCTGGAACGTGAACGGTATAACGTAAGCCGATTATTTGAAGATTTTTAAAATGAGTACTGTAACTAATTTATGCAAATAAAAAACACCAGAAAAAACTGACAAAACTGTACTTAAGATAAAACTTCACAAAAAACAGTAATTTATGTAACTATCAAAAGTAATGCATAATAATATGTATCTTATGACCAAGTACTTTTGAAGTGGTCGGTATTACAATGACAGAATAAAACATAAATGATTTCCAATTGAGCTGGGTAAACACTAAACCAACAGATTTATCAACTCCCCACCATCTACCCAGTAAAAACAATAAAACTTCCACCAACTTTAAATTCATAAGAAAACTTAAAGAAAAGTAAATCATCGGGGTATGCTAACGAAATTCATTACCAAGTATAAAAATAGTAAAATAAGCGCTCTGCTTAATGACTTTAAGTTTAATAATGCAGTTTGAGCGATATCGCAGCTGCATTCATCGACTAAGAAAATTTAATCCAACGGGACGCCGAGTGTCTCCAGCGGAACCTGCATATACGAATCTGATTAAATCCTCTCCAAATATCCACCAAATTTTTTAATGCTTCATAAGTGGAGAATGATTTGTATTTCTGTAAAATGGTAAAAAAAGCACTAAAACAATATATGTCACAACAATCTTATGTGGCCAGGGATCTGTGTATCAAATTTCATCCATATCTGTTCACTAGCTTTTGCGTTAAAGAGTTACAAACAGCGATCCAACAATCCTGTAGTAGGATTTTTTTTTAAACTAAGTGAGGTCGGTGCTTACTAACCGATTACTTTGAGAAGAAACAGCAACGAACTCAGGGGTCGCAGACTTAATCATGGTCGTTGTTTACTCACAGTTGCAATCAAATTAATGTAAACATTATTGTGTCTTATTGTGTATCAGGTTGGAGGCTACATGCTTGAAAGATACTTATATCTATCGACACTTGCAAAATCAAGGGATTTCCCGAATCAAACGACTAAGTTTCACGCGGCTTGACTATTTTTTATCGAGGAAAATAGTCGTGGCAGAAATACAAATTAGATCATATAAACTCTGATACGATGAGACTCAATAAATCACGTGCTATAAAATCCAAAAAGAAACTTGAGCAAGACACAATGTAGTTTAGAATTTACTCTCCAATTTACGTTCATATATCACGTATTAAGGCTCCAAAGCAAAAATAAAAGAAAGACAATAACACATTTTTCTCACAGGTAACACAAGAACTTCTAAGGTTCCAAGACTAATTGAAATACCTTCTCCACATTTTTTCCGCGCTCCAAACCCCGGGCAAAGGCTAAATCTAGTAAATTAGTTTCATTATCACTATGTCCCAGGTGCTTCACAAAGCGCTTGTTTTTGGCGCGACCTCTCCCCTACCTCCAACCTGCACCCCCCTAGATCCGTCTTAACCAGCTTTATTAAGTTGAACTCTTTAGCTGGAGTAGTTTTAAGTTAGTCTACTGGGAGCGATTAGTTACCTTTCTTTGTTAAAGAATTGAATAGTTTCCGACGTTTTTTGCTCTTTGTATTGTGTTAAATAGGAGCTTAAGTAAAATATAGTGGAAATCGCTTGGGAGTGTTTGCTGTTTTCGTTTAGATAAATAGTTCAGTTCGAGTTTGGTTCTATTCATCCTCGGACTTCTTAGACTAGAGGGTTCGCTTTGTTAGAACTGTTTACTCAAGTTTAATTTCTTGCATTTGAAATCCTACTTTCAATAGACTGTTAAACTTTGGTTTTAGATTTGGAAACTATTGCCAGACGTCACCATTTTTATCTTTTACGTAGGTAATGTACTTAAACCACAACAAAAGTTATCGACTCACTGAAGAAGAACTTCTAGTAACTTGAAAAGATACGACACACTGTGGCAACGTGACTTATTGAGCGTGAAAATGTTTGCTTAAAAGAAAACTGAACATCTTTTCGAAACTCCATTTATTTTGAAGGTAAAAAGGAAAAATAAACAAACAAATACAACAATACTCCTAAAACCGTCACCCGAATCCTTATCCAAAAACACATTACCGCGATAAAAACCTGATTAAAGCCTTAATTATTTCGTCAACATAATTAATCTTGAGCTCTTGGATGTCCGTGTTTTAATTAAATGACAATAACAGGGTATATTTAAAATTAATTTGGTCGCCAACCCGACATTATCGCAAGGCGAGGTGAGAGGACGCATTTATCAGCGCACACTCCAATGCTCTCGTGTAAAATTAAATGACATTTGACGTGTGGTGTAAGTTGTGGGAGGTTGGGGAGTAAACGGTAGAAAATTCGCACGAAATCATGGAAAATTGAAGATTTTTTTATTTGCACGATGGTTTTGAATTCCGAAGCTTTTGGATCCCACAATAAGCCTGGTGATTCACTGCCAATGACTATAAAGTAATCCTAGCTTTGTTAGGAAAGAGGTAATTTCGCGCTAACTGCTGTAGACAACCCCTGAGATACTGAGTACCAACTAAGTACACGACCAATTAAGCTATGCAAAACCAATACAAGCGGATCTTTCATTGTACGGGAAATCCATGTCATACTGGAAATCTATAGCTTGATAATATAATTATGCCGCCTTGTGTTCCAAGCTTCATTAGTACAGCTAACACCCGCTATCGCTCAGCTTATACTTTGCGCCATTCCCAAATAGCTGGTACAAACAAAATTAAATGCAGCGTTGAAATTCGACAATGCTTTCGTAATTAGATGTCATAATTTACTGGAAACGACTCGACTCCACCTCTTATGATTTTTACCTGGACTCTGAGGGATTTTGTTACGGACAATTTGTAGGGAATAATGGGGAAAGCCACTGGTTTTTGATGTAACGCCGTCGTTTGTGTGAGACTTAGATGGTAAGCTAAATTATCCGAGAGAGGATTAGTCTTCCTCTGTAGTGTCTATAAAGTTTTTCAAGAATAACTTTGTCGGGAAAAACATTCCAATTTTTGGGACAAAATATAGATTTTGTTGTTTTTCGTCGTAATAATTTGGTGACTGCAGGTGTTTTTCTCCGATTGCTTTTGTATTTCACTGTGATTGCAACTTGGATGTCTATTCTATGTGAGTATTCATATGATCGAACTAAGTAAACCTGAAATGGTCACTCGCATAACCCATATAAAACACGCACATTCTAAAGGGTGTAAAAAGACCCTTAACGAAGCCGAAAGACACTTGTTCTCCTCGTCATTGTGATCATTTTTTTGTTCTGGACCATACCTGGAAACCTTCTAGTTACGGAGATATTGGGGGTCAAAGTTCCAATTTTTTCACAAGTTTTTTTTTAAATACTACTTTTTAAGGTTCTAACTTTAATTCAATTACCTCCATGGTCCGTTTACTATTCAAAGCATCCATCAGCAATACGTTTTGAGCGCATTATATTGAGTTTTACCGTAAAATGTGATTTTTGACCCCAAAAAAAAAATCGTTTCCCAGCAATAATTTTTGCGTAGAGTTACTTAGTTGGATGTACAGAATGCTTGGTTGACGGCTTCGTGAAGGGTCCGTTTACACCCTGTATACTACGTTTATTTCGTTTAACTGAAAAAACCGGCCAAGTGCGACGAAGGGCGCACGAAGGGTTCCGTACCATCGTAGTAGAGGGGGCTCCCCTTTAATTTTTATTATTTGTTTGTTGTTTAAAAAATTGTAAAAAAAATTCAACTATCTACCTATTACGGATCATGAGATACAGCCCGCTGACAAGCAGACGGACGGACGTACAGCGGAGGCTTAGTAATAGGGTCCCGTTGGTTACCCTTCGGGTACGGAACCCTGAAAATAAACGAAGTATTCAACAGACCTTCCAATCTATTGTTCCTACCCAGTACATAATAAACAAGCAGCTTATTTTTCATCCTCCCACTGAAAGACTAGACACTCAAACCAGACACGTAAACAAAAGGAAAAAAATCAGCAAACCGACCAATAACACTGCATATTTCAGTCTAGTATCGGAACGTGTTTTTTTCAGTTCGCTGGAGCTTTATTTCAATGTAGACTAATACTCGGGAAACAGTGGGCTTTCTGCTAGTAATATATTTTTTGCCATAACCGTACAGTCATGAGCACCAATATGTATACACTTTCCTATATTTAACAGCAATTTTCGAGAGAAATAACGATTGTTACTTAGAGATAGGATCTTTTTCGTAAAAATATGTGTTCCAGAATACTACGAGTATGTTCGTAACAACATGACATTTTAATCAGAATAGTAGGAGAAAATCACTTTTAAGAGTTGTCAAGTGTTTACATATTGGTGCTCGTGACTGTACATACCTAGTGGAGGTTTCAATTTTCATTAAAATGGGGATTTTTCATGTTTTTGTCGTTTTGTTTCAGTTGTTATTGAATTGAATACTAGTGGGTATTGTTGGTTAGGTAGTTAGTTTTTTAGATATTGTCAATAATAATTTTGATATTTTATAGGTTACACTTTCGCCGGCGCGGTTGGCGCAGTGGCTGAGCGATTGACTGCTGCGCTGCGTGACGCGGGTTCGATTCCTGCACGGAACAAATACAAATATTTGTATGGCCTACAGGTAGTTGTTCCGCGGCTGTTTGTATATGTGAGTTTAAATGTTTGTAAACGCACCCACGATATAGGAGAAATTCCTAGTGTCGGGATACGTATTTTTTTTTTTTAAAAAAAAGGTTATAACATGATGATGTAACACATTTTTTTTTAAAGTTTAATTTAACTCTGTTTTTTTATTATAGTTTAATTTAATTGTCCCTAATTTATACCCACATTTGTATGGAGTAAAATACTGACTGCATAAATATGCATTGTAAAAGTTTCTAAGGAGCTTATCAGTCCTATGGACTTATGACTTTTACATCGTTTTCTATGATAGAATGACACTTGGTCTAGAATCTAGACCTTATTCTGGTTGGTCTATCTTTGGTTACTTTAATCGAAGTTACTTAGATAAACACATATCATATGATTAAATCCTATGTAATATGGGGAGCCTATTGCCATCAACCGGCCGCTAATCCAGCTTCCGTGGCTCCTACTGAGAAATTTCTGATGGAAAAACTTAACAACACTTTGCCCGACCTGTGAATCGAATCCAGTACTTCATGCTCAGCTGTCGCGCTTGCGACCACTAAGCCAACAAGGCAGTCATACATAGGTAAACACATTTTTAGTTTAAATAGTCAAAGCAAATGCTCTACTTCATCTTTAACATTTTGACGTAACAAAAGCGCTCTATCTCTATTCAAACAATTAAAAATAAAGTAACGTCTAAAGCTGCAGTTCTTTGCATTCAGCAGACGTATTCCATCGAGTCTCTACGGTAGAGTGCCCCTTACAAAGACTCTACTTTGTCAGTGTCGTTTGCTCTACATCTCATTTACTGTGTCTCTACAATTATAGAGAAAGGAAGCTCGCTGTTTAATATGCAAATTAAAATTGTAGAGCTTATGATGTTGGAAATTTTCTTGTTGAAATAGGTTTTTTTTTTGCGAGAATATAGAGTTTTGTCGTGGATAAGGGAATAGTTTTCTGTTTAAATGTTAAAGCGGTTTTCTTGTAATCTGGCTCCAACTGCGGATGTTTATTTGTTAAATTATCGCTTAAATCAGTAAATGCATCATGTCATAAAAAAGCCCTTAGCATACAAGCCCCGCGTCAGCATCACACGACCTCAAAAGTGTTTTTTTTTGGGGTTCTGTACCCAAAACGTGAAAATGTCCCTCACACTTATGCCACGTCGTTTGTTAAGAGTTGAAAGGGTGCTAAAGGAAATATTAATTATGAAAACCTATTACTTAATTGACGACTTTCTAAATGATGATTGACTGACTGATTGATATACTTACAGTTACGCTAAACACCTACTGTTATTGACCGATTTATAATATACCTACTGTTACTCTTATTGACTTATTGTTATTCTAGTTCGCATAATGTTATTCCTTTAGATATTATTGATAATATTTTTAATTTGTTATTACTTTGGCCATGTTACATTTTTTTTTATTGTATACAATTTTAATGACAGGCCACTTATTTTAAATTTATAATTGTAAACAAACTATTTGCATGCCCATGTAACGGCAAAATGTGGAGAAACTTATTATAAAAGGACATCTATGTACCTATTACCCATGTTTGCAAAGAAATAAATGATTTTATTTGATTAATTAATCTGCAATGGGGAAAATTCAATTTCTGAAGAACTATTCATTTTCATATATATTGCAAAATAGGATAATAATTACCAATATTTTAATTAACAAAACTAAATGTTTTAGTGCTGTTGCTAAAAGGTACTTTCTTATTATGTATGTACGTTGGGGTCAAAGGGAAGTCTGCAATTTTGTTCCCGCTGGCCCCACTGCCTTGCCCTACTGGTGGGGTCAACGGGAAGTCTGCAATTTTATTCTCGCTGTCCTCACTGCCACATGCCTTTAATTTTTTTTTAATAGTTTTTTGGTGATCTACAATGGTCAAAATTTCCTCGTCTAAGAAACCTCTATTTTCAACAAGGTTGCAAATACAGTACCACTATTTTAATTTCTTACATATGCCATTATAGCGTTGTAACTAAATAGGTCCGGGTTGTACGTTACACCTGATCTTGATCCACAATTCACAAAGTCACTAAGGCTATTCATTTCACCCGAGACGCTGCGTTGTCACCCTACATGTCAGTGTCAAAACGTAAGGAAAAGCGACCACGTAGGGTGTACACGCTGTCACCTCGAAGAGAAATAAATCTATTTACTCGTGTGTAGTGTTAATAGCAACGAATATTGTTTTACATGTAATTGTCGGGATGGTTTAAGCAAAGAACACATTTCAGCTATGTCACTTTGTTGATAGCCTAGTGTTGGTTTAGCTGTGAACGTGTGGTGTGAGTAAAGTGAATAAGTATTAAAAAATGTTTTTTGGGAACGTTGTTTGGTTATCATGAGTACAATCACATGTTTAAGTATCGGTCACTAATTACCAGTCACCCTATATGCCATTCGAAATAAGGACTTTTGCCTTCAACCTCCAATTTGAACTTTATGTTGCCTCATCTCCGCCTAATCTAATTTCTAACCTACACTGCTAGACAGAAACTAACACAAAAATACAGCGGTAACCGTATATCCGCGTGGTGGCAGCATCTCGTAAACGTAATGTATGTATATTGCGGAGGGAGGTTAGTTTACTCATACATTACTCGGAGGCCTGCCTTAAGCCGCACTCATAAAGCCAAATTAGGCGTGTCTTGAGGAGTTTCAGAGGTTGAAAGAATGGTTAGCTTGTCGGCAAACTTTTTTTTGGGCTAGATTTTTTTTTGAATACTACTACTGTGCTGACTCTGTTGTAGTTTAAAAAAATGTGTACTAATTTATAAGCGTGACAAAAATGTCACTGGATTTTCTAAAAGTTAAAGAAAACTCTACTGTGATGTGACTTTCCACTGAAACTGATATTTGTTTGACCCTGCATGGAAAATATATTTCTGCAGTTGTTGAACTCATTGGCTTTTTGCACAAAATATTAACTTGTACTGTCTCAGATTTGATTCACAGCACAGAACGGTTCTAAATCATTAAAAAACTATTTACAGCGGTCTTCCTAGCACGGCGGACAATGGAGGTGTTGAAAACCTCAAACGGCGCAAATATAACCATGTATTTGCGCCATTTAACAACCTCATTGGTAAAATATAAATGTTTAAGCCGTTTGTGGTTGAAACACTAGGGCCATGGGTCCGAGTGGGGAAGCTAATCTTTCGGGACATCGCCAAGCGGTTGTTCGAATCTTTCCGTGACCAAAGGTCTAGCCTATTTTTTGGCGAAGAATTTTGAAATGAAGAAATTTTGCCACCCAACGTGGCAATACTACATCGTTGACAGCGATGCGGATGATTTTTTTTGCATATTTTTAATATTATTTTGAGTTTGTAAAAAAATGTAAATATTCTTTAAAAAAAAACATTGTTACAGCGTAATTAATATAATTCGAGGAAAATACTTTGTAACAACTTAGTTGAACAGGTCAGCTTTCCTCGTCATTCTTCAGGATCGTATGTCACGTCCCCAAGACTTGCCTGAAACGCATAACAAAGCTGTTGCGTTTTCCTACACAACCCTTCACTCAAATCTCACCCGTATCGCCACCACATAAGGTTGATGAGTTACTTTTTCTATATACCCTAATTATATTTGTCCAATGTACCTGTGTAGTGTGTATGTACACGTGTTTTGCTTAAGTTTTAATGTTGTTGGACTTATTTCTTTGCTACGTGATCGCCAAGCAAGGGTTCTCATTACATATTAGTCCTGTTTTATGGAGGAACTAACTATTGTGAGATACTAAGGAGAGTTAATAAGGTACGGGGACTTTGACAATTTGTATTCTTATCTTGTGTTAGATTAGAGAGAAGCTAGAAGGATCTTGCTACCTGACTTATTCTTTGTTTGACACAAATGTTTGTATCTTTTTGTTTATTTTTCCTTTGCTTATATTGTCCCACTGTCGGGACAAGGCCTCCCCCACAGCCTTCCACTCCTCTCTCCGTGCGGCTGTCTCCGACCAACCTCTCACAATCGCCTCGCGTCACGCCAGCGTTTTTTAGGCCTCCCTCGGCAACGACGCCTGTCTTCTGGCACCCACGTGACGACTCTGGTCCATCGACCATCAGTTTGTATAGACTAATAAACAAAATTTTGCTAAAGTTAAGGATTTTCAGAAATCGATAGTCAGACTAAGTTACGGTATTGAACTGAAGCTAATTATTATTTCCAAGTAAGTGATCGAAGTTGTTGAAATTGATAGTGTAGTCGTGTGAAAATCCTATATTCGGCAGCATTTTATTGATCTAGATTCTGATTGCTGATCTCAATATTGTTGTAGAAAGGAATATATTTTTGAAAAAAACCAAAAGTACTTTAGTGTCATGAAAATTCATAATTCTGTTTCAACATAATTTGAATATTTATAAAAATTCGACTGCTAACCTATTAACCGATTCTAAAAATGAGTATATGCGACGAACATTTATTATTTATTCATTTTTTATTTTTTATTTATGTTAACAAAATGATATTTTTCTTATTTATTTTTTTGTACTCTATCACTATGCTGTCCTATTTGACCCCAAGGTTGACTGGTAGAGAATGCCTTGTGGCATTAAGTCCGCCTATGTACCACTTTTGTACATGAAGTTTAAATAAATAAATAAACATTTCTCATGAATCGTGCGAAATTTCATGGATTCATACGTACTGTATTGCTGAGAATTCTGGCGGCGGTATGCGAAAATATTCAACGTCATCAAAAGTTTATTAAGCCGAATTAAAGGATTAGGGGTCGTTCACAACGTGTTCAAAGGCATTCTTGTGGGGCTTTTGGACATTTTGCTGTGTATTATTGTTTATGATAATATTTTTATATGTCCTACTTGTATTAAATCTTAAAAGTAAAGATTGGCCAACAGGTATTGAATCAATATTAGGTGCGTCTGAACATATCTGGATATGTACTGCAAATCCATAGTTTATTGGCCTCATAGGTTTTTAAGAAAGATTTCACTCATTCGGAAAAGATCTCTATTTATCTTCTTTAGACAACCCAGTCCAACTACAATAAGTAATACTGGTATAGATGTACAAAGATCTTTCAAAACATGGCCAAGATCCGGACTGCGATGTTAGTCCTGATCTTGGCCATTTTGTTTTTCAATGGTAATCACATACTTATGTCAACCAGCATATAATATAAACATCAAACTAAAAACACTCCTTGGAGCTCAGTTCTGCTCACTAGTTACAAAAATATACGCAAGCTGGCTTGATCCAGGCTCAAATATCCATTTTACCAAAATGCAAATAAAGAACACAACCTGTTATGTACCAACCCTAATCCAAATTAAAGGCGAAGGGCATCCGCCCTTTCCGATTCCTCCATCGCTGGGCGGAACTCATTTACCTAAAATTGCTCCCAATTTATTAGGATTCCCAGAATAATTCCATCTCGGTCGTGGACAAATTCGTAAACGCTATTTTGTTTGGCCAGACAAGAAATATTTGAGCGGTTTTTCTTCGGACAGTGAGCTGAATTACAATTGGTTGATGAAGTGTTTGTTGTTCAAGCGGAGTTAAGTAGCGGGAGGTATTTTTGAAAAGATTTTCTTTGCTGTTGTTTTTAACTGCTCTTGGCAAAGTTCAGTCTCATCGCGTGTGGTGAGAATTAAACAATGAAGGTATCCTCATAGAAACCTAACAGGTTTATTCATATTATTTATATCACATCCATATTAGCGTATGTATCTAAAATAAGGAATGAGTACTTAAGGGGAAGTCTGAAAGTGGAGCCGGTGACTGAAAAGTTGTGTGGTAATCGGTCATCGTGGTATGGACATGTGATGCGGACGAATTAGGAAAATGTCATCATCATCATCATCATCCACAGCCCGACTTCACCCACTGCTGGGTATAGGCCTCTCTTTGTTTGTGCCAAGCTCCACGGTCTTGTGCCAGCCTCATCCAGGATATTCCCGCCATGGCAACAATATCGTCTGCCCATCTCGCCACTGGACGACCAACACTTCTCTTTCCATGTCTTGGACGCCAGTCCGTCACAGCTTTACTCCACCTGCCATCACCACGCCTTGCCATGTGTCCTGCCCAACTCCATTTGAGTTCCATAACGCGATTTCCAATATCGAAGACCTTCGTACGTCTCCGGATTTCGACGTTTGGAACTCGGTTTAATGCCGAGCATGGAACGCTCCATGGCTCTCTGTGCTACTCTGAGTCTGTACACAGCCTCCTGTGAGAGCGTCCACGTCTCAGCACCATGTCATGGTGGGCAGAACACACTGATTATAGAGACGGGTCTTCAGGCAGTGTGGAATTTTGGCTGATTTCAGTATGTCGTCCAATTTGCTAAATGCAGCCCACCCTAGCTGGATTCTTCTCGATACCTCCGCTGTTTGATGCTCCTTGCCAAATGAAAGAATATGGCCAAGATAGACATAACGGTCAACCTTCTCCAACCTTTCATATCCGACCTTGACAGAGGGATTTGAATTGCTGGAGAAATTTGCCATAATCTTCGTCTTGGCCATATTCATCCTAAGTCCTACTTTGAATGAGGCATTATAAAGATTTTGAAGCATCTTCTGGAGATCCTCGAAGTTTTCAGCAAAAAGCACGAGGTCATCCGCAAATCTTAAGTGAGACAGGTAATTGACATTGATGTTCACACCGCAATAGTCCCAATCTAAGGTCTTAATGATGTCTTCTAGGACTGCTGTGAAGAGTTTCGGTGAAATGGTGTCGCCCTGTCTCACTCCCCGCGGGGAGGAAAATGTAGTGAAGAAAATTTTGAGTATAAATGTAGATGGCTACAAGAGTAGAGGAAGACCAAAGAAACGATGGATGGACTATGTGAAGGATTTTATGGCTAGAAAAGGGGTGACTGCTGAGATGACGAGTAATAGAGAAGTATGGAAGAAGACATGCTGCGATGTTTTTCTTTGCTTTTCAGAGCATCATCTCAATCGTGGGGAAATATGAAATTTGGAACAAGCCAACCATAGCGTCCTGACTTTCTTTTCCCTCTAAAAATACATTGCATGCCTATGCATTAGCAGATGGAGACTGTCATTTCATGACAATACTAGATAGAGAGACAACTGTTTGAGTAGGTTTATTGACCCTTCGATCTTTTAGTATATAAAATATTATACTAAAAGCTATACCATGATAGTTTGAGAGACATTATTTTGATCCTAAGTTTGTATTTCTCTTAGTTTAAATTCTAAGTTTAGTCACGTCCATGTTAATCACTACTACACGTGTTCGCTTCAAGTTAGAATTAAGTATAAACTTAGGGTACAAGTGTATAACACTACATGTACTTAAACTTGTTGCTGTTAATGTTATCGTGTTAAGGCCTTAGATGTTATACTTGTAGAAACGGCAGTTCTTGTGTTTAGGGATTAGCATTACAACAATGATAGTTTGAGTCGTGTAAATGGAAGTTACTAACCTAAATATTTAATTAAAGACCATTGCCTAATTTAACAACTGTTACTGAGTAGGTAAGTGCCGTGATGCGATGACGATTAATAGAGAAGTATAGAGGAGGCGGTCCCAAATAAATTGGGATAAAGACAAGAGAGTGGTGATGACTGAGTAACTGGTGAAATGTGGGTTTACCTACATATGAACTTTTCATGTGCCTGTGAGAGGATGAAGCGCAGATGGCTTTTTATTTTTATTTATTTCATTAAAAAAAATAAAATTCCATAGTGTAAATATGTTTTTTTTAACTATGCGGATTTACGTTTGTTATGTTGTATATGTTTTCATCATCATCATCATCTGCCTAGCCTTTTCCCAACTATGTTGGGGTCGGCTTCCAGTCTTACCGGATGCAGCTGAATACCAGTATTTTACATGGAGCGACTGCCTATCGGACCTCACAACCCAGTTAGTACTGGGTAATACGATACCCCTTGGTAAGACTGGTTGTCAGACTTTTTGGGCTACTGACTCACTAACGACTGTCAAAGATCTACAAATGACAGCCGGGACCAACGGCTCAACGTGCTTTCCGAGGCACGGAGGAAACTCGGTATGAAATGGGTGGTCACCCATCCACGGACCAACCTAGGCAAGCACGGCTTAACCTAAAGATCGACCCGAGCGGCTGTTATTATTAAGCCACGAGCTCCTCATGTTGTACATGTTTTATCGAATAATTAAATATACCTCTGCCCTATCCTTCAGGAAATACGGGCCGGATGTTATTGATGAATTTCCCTCTATCACATGACCCTACCTAGGAAATCAACCCAAGACATCATGCTCAGCAGTCGCGATTGAGACCACTAGACACAACACAACATTTACACAATTTTACAGAAGACTCTGCTCACCACATCTTGAACATACAAACAGTACCCACATATGATACAAGAGTCCCCTGTGACCCATTACAAGTTACCAAGCACTCTCAATAAACATAACTTAGACTTAAGTTTGCAACTATTAGCTTAGTTATTTAGTAACAGAATACTAAGGGTATTCTGTTACTAAATAACTAGCTAGGTTAAAGGTTAGGTACTTAGGTAGGTTGGAACTTCCTTGAGGGTCTAGAGGTAGCAAAAGTACTAAGGTTAGTTTTTCGGTCATGATTTCAGGGTTAGGTAAGGAGCTTTATAGTGGGCTGCGGGACTGTTCGAAAGAGATACCGCGGCCCTGGAACACAAAGGGCAAAAAAGGAACATGGATGGGTTCTAGTTAGTAAAAGCCACTCTCAGTGACACTTCCTTCCACTCCGCCCCGAGCTGGATCAATTGATGATTCCCCATCCGAAAAAAAGGGCTTTAAAGTTGACCATTAGGAATTTCTCAGTGGATCTTATACTGTCACTTACGGGATATCTTCCGTGCTTGTTCATTATTTTGAGTTCCTGATATTTGACGCTGTTGCAAACGCCATGATCGCGGGTTGACTGGAGAATGCGGGTCGATAAATTGTTAAGAGCAGACAAATCTGTCTATCCTCTTTCTTTGTCTTTTGCTACGCGCACTACTGGAACTTGACACTTAGTCACGGCAAAGCACGCTCACAGTATTACCAGGTTTTTTGGAGTCCTTATTACGATGCCGGCTGCAAAATAATGAACAATCACGGAAGATATCCCGTAAGTGACAGTATAAGTTTAGTTGTAAACCGTGAAAGCTTGAAACAGTGTTCTCCGTGGAAGCTTGCAGTCTGATTATGTGCAGAATGACAATAGGCTCGTTCCCTATTACATGGGGCTTAAATATAACTGGCGAATTGTGGGTGTACTGTTAGGTAAAGGTAAGGCAGTGGGTCTTACCTTTCTTATTGTAGGTGTGAGGTTATAGTCGTGTTTATGTTTGGCTATAGACTCGCCCTTTATTTAATAGGACTTATGATAATGAAATAAAAGTGATAAGACATGTTAACTATCTCGTTGGTCTAGTGGTCGGAAGCGCGACTGCTGAACATGAGGTCCTGGGTTCGATTCCCTGGCGGTGTAAAGAGATATTGGGTTTTTCCATTAAAAAAATCTCAGTAGAAACTACGTAGTGTGGGTTTGTGCCGGTTTACTGGCAATAGGCTCGCCCCCTATTACATGGGACTTAAACATAACTGGCGAAATTTGAGTGTACTATTAGATACGCCTCTACCTAACCCTTCGGGGATTACAGGCGTGTTGTTGTTATGTATGTTATAGCATGTTAAACTACGTTTAGCTGAAATTGTCTACTGGTATATCTGACCCTTATTACACATCAGAATCCGTCCACAAAATACTTTACGAAACGTAATAACCACGCTTAGCAGAAGGAATGCCAAAATCTATAGTTTACTAAACGTTTTCAAATTAAATTCAAACTTCCAAAGAAATAACTCTCATATACCTCTTACAAAGGACCCAAACATATTCATACAAGCGTCCAACTACACCCAAAATCAGTTCATACCCTTTGGGTCCCAAATAATAAACGAGCGAGCAATTGCCCCAAGTTCCGTACTGCGTCACATTATAGCTCTAACTCGGCTACTCGGGCTATAGTCGGCTATATTCGGCTATACTTGGCTATATGGAGCGGCCTGTAAAGTTAGCTCGTAATTCGTCGACTGCCGGTCCCCTTTAGGTCACGTTCTATGCCCTAAATTTAAAGGAAAACACTCCAATAAGTTGTGCGCCAAGTGTGGGTGAAATATACGGAAGGTAATTTGGGAGGGAACCGCTTATGTTTCCAATTTTTATACTACGTTGATAAGGAGTCATACTATCAGAATCAAAAATGGTCGTTTGGTAATGATAAATAATTATTAAAATTTGATTGCCAGAAGGTATCGAAACAGTCCTCGTAGAAAAATGGGATCAGCTGGACAAAGCTAACGACCAATGACATTAGCTTTGGATGCCTTTACCCGAGCACGCATGCACGTATTGCACGTCTTGTGCACGTTCTGTGTGCCAAGTTAGCTTGTCTACAGGGTGTAAACGAACCCTTCACGAAGCCGTCAACCAAGCGTTATGTACATCAAACTAAGTAACTTTACTAAAAAAATATTGTTGGGATACGACTTTTCTTTTTGAGGTGAAAAATCACATTTTACGCTAGGACTCAATGTAACGCACTCAAAAAATTGTGCTGATGGATGCATTGAATAGTAAGTGGATCGAGAAGGTGTTAAAGTAAAAATCTTACATTAAAACATGTATTTAAAAAAAATATGTGAAAAAGTTGGAACTTTACCCCCAATACCTCCGTAACTAGAAGGTTCCCAGGTATGGTCTAGAACAAAAAAATGATCGCAATGACGGGGAGACCAAGTGCCTTTCAGCTTCGGTCTTGTTACACCCTTTATATCTCGAGATGTCCTTGTTGACTTTACCTTTACATAAACCACCTTATACGGATTCGTAACGTCTCGGTCTGAACATTAACACGCCCGTATGTTTCCAAATTTTATTACGTCTTCGCTTTCAGTATGTACTCCTCATGTTACGCCGGTCGGTATAAAACTTCAGGAAAAATCGCTTAGCAACGTGAAATACTGTGCAGAAGAAGTTTAGACTTTTATAATAACAGAGTTGCAGTGCACCAGTTTGCACTTTTTAGTTACTTTTAGTCTTGTGATTAAAAAAATATGGTGTAACATACTTACAACTCTGTTAAAATGAAACTTTCAGGGCGAAGCACCACTCATAAAAAGCGATATTTGGCCAAAGAATTTGAATTGCCATTCAGCATGGCAATGCTGCCAGTCTTTTGGGCACGTTCCCGGTGAGTACTTATGTAGGTACTTAATTCTTAGTCTTAATTTTTTATTATTTTAGATCTATTTGTAGTTTGTATATTATGTACACCTTACTTAAATAATTATTATAAACGTAGCGTACAAAGAAATTAATGTCTCATAAAAAGTGATCAATTGTTTGAACACTCATGAAGTATTAATTAGTATAAGATGTCATTCGGCAAGTTTCATAGTCTATCATCCATGCGGACAAAAATTACGAAATTATTATAATTTCGACATGTCCGTCTGAACTCTTCGGTTTTTTCTCTGTTTTCTGTTTTTGCCATATGGCTACGGAGTCCCAAAAAAAATACCTCATTAAATGTCTACATGAAATTGCACGAGAGAAGTCATACCTATTAAAAGCCATCAATGGTTTGTCCGTATGTGGAGAATGCTTGAAATAAGATGTAATGTTACTCGAATCTTTTCGCATCGATCATTCTCGAAAGAGCGATCGACACAGAACGATGACAGCAATACAAGACGCGGCTACTCTTTTAACATTTTATCAGCAACGTGCAAAAGGCCATCAATGAGTTTTTGATGAAAAGATGATCTTTATAAGCCAGGTTAATATTTTAACCTAGAATAACATGCAGACAAACAGCTTACAAAACAAGCCGTTGCAATTAATTCATCTCTACTAATTTTTGTATGAAGTAGGTAAATGCTCTCTTAAACCGATTCAGACAAATGACTGACAAGGACAATTGTGGACACCGTACACTGTTACTGAACTGAAGTATCTGTCAATGTCCGCAACCAGTCCTCAACTCGTCCTTACCGGTTTGACTGAGCTTTAACGCATACTATCCAATACTTTGAACAGCGGAAACAATAAAAAAAAACTCAATTATACTATTGACCACTTCAAACACAGACCTATTTACCTATTTAAAATTGTAACTACCCAAATCTGACCGAATCACAAAAGAAACAAAACAAATACGTACTTACTAACAAAATCAAAGGAGAAACCATAGACCGAAAATGGAAGTACAAGCGAAAACAAAGGCACTTATATCAAAGCACTCGATAAAGGAGGAGAGTAATAAATTATTGTGGATATTCTCTTTATTGTGGTAAATTCTTTGATTTGAAAGCAGGTTAAGTGTTTTAGCACCATTTACTTACCTTCGTTTTGTAATTGTTTGTAGTGTTCGGAAAATCCTATTTAAGAGGTAATAAAAATGATTGAACTAACCTAACCTACCTTCTATTCTTAAAAAAGACTGCCAGCCTGCACCGTGCCAAACCGTACCGTACTAGGCACGGAAAGAAACATGACACGGACTACTATGTCCACTCATCTGCCTAGCCTTTTTCCCAACTATATTGGGGTCGGCTTCCAGTCTAGCCGGATGCAGCTGAATACCAGTATTTAACATGGAGCGACTGCCTGTCTGACCTCCACAACCCAGCTAGTACTGGATAATACGATACCCCTTGGTAAGAGTGGTTGCCAGACTTTTTGCCAGATCTTTGTCAGTCGTTAGGTAGTCACTGACTACCTAACGATTGGCAGACTCCTTTAACGACAATGTTTACGCGGTATGCTTATAGATTTACGTAGCTTTATTTAAGTAGCTTTTTCAGTTGGAAATCACTGGTAGATAAGTTTTGACGAAATCGTCCACATTCAAACATGACGTTACAGATATGACTATGTGTCTTAAATAGCGCAACTATCATCTATGATTAGGGATGATCTCGTCTGTCTTTCCTAATCACTATTTGTGACAAGCTATAGGAAATCTATGTTAAGTGACAATGACATCATAACATAACATGTTTTTGCGAATCCTGATTCACTTTCTCTTATACATTAATAAGGTATTACAGCCCGCAATCATCATTACAATGTTTTACAGCCATCAGACATACATCTACACACTGCAACTCCGCCTATAACATTACAAGTACTGACAAAAACTGTCAAATCATAACAAGAACTTTAATTTTCACTCCTAATCAATCTCAAAGGCGGTTTCTTATTAATTTCTGCGCTAAATCACCTTTACGATGGAAGCAAAAAGATTCAACCCATCAAGCAGCGTTGCAGTTTTTATGGGCAGCTACTACGGGTGAAAGTCACTGAGTTCTCGAAGTTGATTCGATTTACGTTGAGTTGTGTTTTTCAGGTCATCACAAAATCAAAATATTTTATTTCACATAGGCCTAAATGGGCACTTATAAAACGTCGACAAAAAGGTGCACGGTTTGGGTTGGTCGTTTCCTATGGAGAAGAAACGGCAAGAAACTCTATGGTTACTCTTTTCAAATCATTTGGTATTACAATATTATCATGGTTACAGCATTTGTACTTAAGTTTTGGGGGACAGCATAGGCCCGACATTAAGTCGTTGTTTCCTACAACTAGTCTAATCGTACACTCCGTTTCAAAATTATAGATTTCAACACTTACGAGTTGTCTAATCAGAAACAAATTCCGAACGGAGGCATCGTTCAGAGTTAGATGTGTTTAAGTGGTTGTTAGTAAAACGAGGTGTGGTGTTTCATTCTTCATCATCCAACAGCCTAAATTTTTGTATGTTTTATGAATATTATAAGTATAAAAAGTAGTGAATGCAGTACACAATAAGTATAATAAAAAAAACGCGAAGCCGTGTTTTCCCCCACGAAGAATATCAACCTACAATAGCAGTACAGTACCCTAGTATCATCATTTTTGCCAAACAAGATCTTGCAAGGCAATCCAAGATGAACAAAACAGTACAACCAATCACGTCCCAGACGAGTTCCCTCCTGAAACCTACGGTAGGGCCCCCTTAATCCCCCGTCAGCGCGGCGGGCTCCGGAACTCATTTACGGTGAAATAAAAAGGGTTTATTACATATTTTTATTTGACGTTGAAAACTCTAGGATGGCTTAAACGTTACTAACTACAGATGTAAGTGTTTCAGCGGTCACTGCTCTGTTTTCAGTTAATTATGGCTGTACTCGTAATGCTGGTGTTCGTGGAAAATTGCTGTTTGAGCAGTCTTGATGTTGGTTGAAAACTGGGAAGTTTTTGTTTGTTGACTGAAATTACTGTGAAAATTATGGGACGCGCAATACAATGACAATACGAAGTCAAAAATCGGGCTGTTTCTACTCAAACTCAAAGCATTTATTTCAATTAGACCATTACAGGCACTTTTAAATGTCAGAAAAACAAAGAAGGCGAAGCTACAGTCCCAGACACAAGGCATAATAACTTGTGAAAGTACTGTAGTTGCCCATTCCAAAGCGTAGATCTCTATGGAGAAGAATGGGCAAGAAACTCCATGGACACTCTTTTCAATCAAATATTTTTACAAGATCTTGGTTACATAATTCATGTTGTGATAATACATATATGTGAGAACGATGTAGAAAGACGTGCACATTAAGAGCGTCCAGAGTAAAAGATTAGATCAACAATTTAAAAACAAAGTAGTTAAAATAAACCGTGGCAGCTAAGAGACGACCACTCCCCACTGACAGCGCCCGTTCACGAACATGACGCATGGATCAGCACCATTCAACTCAACCATTTTGAAGGGAACTAAATGATCCGACACACCCGCCACCATCAGCGAGACATTTGAGTGAGCATGACATTCTCTCAACCGCCAGGGCAAATTCGAGTCAGTGAATGATAACTCAATGTAAATGATAGCTTTACAGTACATAGTACTCACACATGTGCCATGCAATTATATAATACTTCGTGTATTATATTATCCTTGTGTACTAAATTAAATTTTGATGTATTACGTAACTTTTCTCGTTGTCTCTATTATATTTGTTTTACTAATATTCATTTTCAAATTATTATCATTAAGCCAGGTAATTATAGAATTCAATGAATCATTAGCATCTGAATGGTAGTTGATCATATTTTTAGATGCTACGGTTACAGTACTGTCGTCAATAGAAGGTGTGTTGTGGATGTACTTGAAACTATTCATTGCTGGCTGAACAGGAACTGCACATTGATCATTACAAATTCAACACGCTTACCAAAACATGTAAACATGTAACATGTCCCTTTGGTCCGGGGTATTAGCATACCAGACTACCCTGTTGCATATTCTCTTTCTATCTGCCTTGTAAAGTACTCCAGATTTCAACTGAAAAATTATTATTAAGATAAAGAAGGAGTAGGTATTAAGTGTACCTACTTAATTTTAATAATAATTCATTATTGAATGAACAAAAGGTTTCATTAGTTGTATATCAACCAATGATATCATAAATAAAAAGAGGTAGATATCGCACTAGTGCGTAATTTTTTTTTGCAAACAAATTCAGACAATTGTCGTAATTTAAGTACTTCAAGCGCAATAGCTATCTCTTTCTGTATCATACGTTCCGTATTTATCTATCGCAGTCGTAACAACGCAACGACATGTGAACGCTACTCAGTATGAACGTAGCGTATCTTTCTATATAATATCATTACATACAACAAAGAAACTAAAACCTCCCCTAATTTCCCCGCTACCTCACTAACTCAAAACAAAACCATTAGCTCAAGCTACACAAATCACACTTTAAAACCATGTACAACATCTAAATGGAACCCTCCCCACGTAGTCTACAACTTGGCAAGGAAATAGGCACATTAAGATAAACGTAGTAGATGTTAATTTATTATTCTCGGTACATTGAGTACGTCACGAGTTGGTACGGACGCTGTAACTCATAGGACTGCATAGTAATGTCGGGAGCTGGAGAGGTAGGTAGGTTGAACGTTCTATGTATAGCTACTGTACCTAGTGCGTGTATAATCTACATTTTTGTTTGTACAAAACCTCTGAAGGTGGTCACTGCACTCATACTGACGAACTTTGTACTTTTTCTTTAGGTCGCATCCTGAAATCTCGAAAAAATCTGTTGTTCCTTACATTTAGACGACACAAAAGTACGGAATAAAAGTGTTTTTTTCAGATTTGTTTATTTAATACTTCAAGCACAAAGTACACAGGCGGAATTAATGACATAAGCATTTTCTACCAATCAACCTTTGGGTGATGCAGAGACAAACAGTGCAGTGGTAGATGTAAATCTAAAACTAATTTTAATTTAACCATTTTTTTCCATTTCATGGTTGATTCCTTAGTAAATGATTTTCTGAATATTGAAACAAAAGTTAGTACGTTAAATTAGTAGCTAAATAATTAAAACAAAAAACTTGAAAATGTTGCTCAGAACATAGCAGAGTACATAAGATTTGTTCCTTAGCCTTATTTCTTTATTAAATAACGGCCCACTCAGCGCCATTACATTATATACTACATTTTATTACCAGCAGAAATACTCAAGTGGAAAAGATTTCATCTCAAATCGATTACAGAAATTGGATACGAATCGGTCATAAAGACCTAATCGGATATATTAGACAGATCTAAAACAGGACCAAAAAAAAGAAGAAAATGTCTTTCATAAATCGACATCCAATTACGTCACTTCCGAAATCTAAAAAGTTTCTACTCATCAATTAAGGTATTAAATCCGTTGGACAATAAACGGGTTCCCGTCTCTCAAAGTTTCCAGTTGCCAATTCCCATCGATCTGTAAGTCGAAGGAAACTCAGTTCCCAAGTTTTGGGACTTCAATCCGAGATGATTGATAGCACCAATGTTCTTGCTTCAAAACGTGGGTTTTCTCACAGTAATTTTAAAGGGAGAAAGTAATTTTAAAGTTGGGAATTAATGGGAATAATTTTGGGGTTTGGAGTAAGTAGTTAGTTCTTGTACGTTATTGATGGAAGGAATTGATAGTTTTGGAGTAATTAGACCATGGTTTTATTGATGTGTGTTTTTAACCGACTTCTAAAAAAGGACATGTTCGACAATAATGTGTGTGAAATACCATATATAAATGAATTTAGTGTTTCACTAGATTTTTGTTCTCATCACGCCATCAACTTGTCATAATTAGCCAAATTCCTATGTAGTTTTAGCCCCATGGTAAAAGTTATGTCCCCCATAACTTTTACCATGGGGCCAATCCTGAAATCGCAAAAAAACAGCAATATTTTTTTTCACATTTGTTGGTTCGGTCACAAACGTTGTTCATTTACATGGGAATTAAACTCTCTTAAAGTATGTTCCCTGATTAACCAAACAACCTGTATTGATTTCAGCTGAGTTCTTAACTATTCGGTAAACGCTGTAATAATAAGCTCGTATTGTTAGGAGGTTCCTCTCTCTGGAGCCCTGACTGCCGGTAGCTTGGACCCTGTTCCCGATACCAGTGGGCTACCATTATTTTTTATTTTTTTATATTATTTCGTAGGGAATATTTAAAAATGTAAATCTTATGTATAGAAATGAACAAAGGACGTATTACAAAACCAAACCAAAGCTTTTATTCACGGCAGCTACACTCTAAACAACAGATCTTAACTACCCAGAGGCATTATAAAGTAACATGAATGTTTTAAACTTTCCATACGCGTGTGAAAACAGCACAATACTATTACTAATTCCCAACTCTGTTTTACTAACACCTAACAACAAAGAGCTCAAAACCTTCAACTAGCTTAAACACGGCTCTGCACAACATTTTGTGCGCAAAACTGCAAACTATGCGCTAACAAAGTCAACGCTACATTCTTACTAACTAATCCTACGCGGTACATAGATGTGGTATTGTGTAGATAAGCCTCACGAGAGCCTGTGAGTGTATGTATGTATTTGTTAAAAAAAAAGTGATAGTATAAAAGGGTGTAAAAATACACTTAACGAAGCCGAAAGGAACTTGTTTTTCCCGTCATTGCGATCATTTTTTTGTTCTAGACCATACCTGGGAACCTTCTAGTTACGGAGATATTGGAGGTCAAAGTTCCAACTTTTTTACAAGTTTTTTTTAAATACATGTTTTTAATGTTAGATTTTTACTTTAAGCCCTTCCATCACCACATTACTATTCAATGCATCCATCAGAACAATGTTTTGTGTGCGTTACATTGAGTTCTACAAGAAAACGTGATTTTTCACCCTGAAAAAAGTCGTTTCCCAGCAATAATTTTTGCGTAAACTTACTTAGTTTGATGACTTCGTGAAGGGTCCGTTTACACCTTGATCGCAATGACGAGGAGAACAAGTGCCTTTCGGCTTCGTTTGGGGTCTTGCTACACCCTTTATTCTCTAGTGACTTGTCTATTCCTATACTCAGGCTACGACGCGCTATACGGGGTGTAAACAGACCCTTCACGAAGCCGTCAACCAAGCATTATATAAATCAAACTAAGTAACTTTACGCAAAAACTTTTGCTGGGAAACTTACTTTTTTTTTGGGGTGAAAAGTCACGTTTTACGGTAAAACTCAATGTAACGCAATCAAAACTTAATGCTGATGGATGCTTTGAATAGTAAACGGGTCATCGAGTTAATTAAAGTAAAATTAAAACCGCCAAAAGTGGTATTTAAAAAAAAATGTGTGAAAAAATTGCAACTTTGACCTCCAATATCTCTCAAACTAGAAGGTTCCCAGGTATGGTCTAGAACAAAAAAATGATCGCAATGATGGGGACAACAAGTACCTTTCGGCTTCGTTAAGGGTCTTTTTACACCCTTTATTTACAAGCAGTTTGAACATCCACAGATTATTAAGCAAGAGCAAAACAGTGTAGGAACTGTCATGCATAAAACGCTAAGATGAATCGATTGAAAAGTTGGTGGAGTTAGCGGTCTTTGTTCCTTTTTTATTCAGGGGTTGAAATTGAAGTGATAATGTGTGGAATTTAAGACTATTTTTCGATCGGCGAAGAAATGTCTGAAACTGTTTACCAACAATAGGAACATTATAGGCTGATTAGGCTGGCCCATGTATATCGTTTGTTTCGCAAAGGCAGGTAAAAAATTATAGTCAGTACCTAACCGGAAAAGGAAAAATATACAATCTTCTTTGTAGTGCATCAATGGTAATTTACATTGAGTCATAATAGCGTCACCAGTGCCTGTAACGTGCACACAACAGAAGGTTACGATATAAGCTGTGCCAACGTTTGTGGAACAATACCAATGCAAATACATGGTGAAAATTCGTTTGAAAACTCTGAAAGTCGTATAATTTACAGAACCCTTACTTCATTTCTTTAATTACAACTTTCCATTGCTTTCCAATCTCCTACCTTTATCCCAATTTATTTGAACTCGGCACAGCAGGTCTTCTTCTTCCATACTTCTTTATTACTCGTCATCTCATCAGACACCTCTTTGCTTGCCTTATCATCCTTCACGCAATCCATCCATCGTTTCTTTAGCCAAACAACCCAAAAAAATAATAACAGTCATAGGTTTTGTGACTCCAAAACCCCAAGACACTACATCACAACATTCCAGTCACATTTTCATATAAAACCCAATAAAACTATGAGCAGAAAATCTAAGAAGCAGTGATACACTTGCGTGCCATTACAGCGGCTAGTGGCGCCATTACGCGAGCAGTTTAGTTGTCCCCATGTGTACGAAACGCCATTCAGATGATAGATACCGAGGTACCAACACGCTTTATGCAGTGTTTGTGAAAAATGAGGTTTCTTGGTGTGTTTTTTGTTTTTTTTTTGTTTAGCAGTTCTGTTTTTTTTGTTTGTATTGGTCTGTTGATTACTTTAGAATTCGGATAACATACAAAATACAAAAATACAAATACAAAATAGTTTATTGTCACAATTAGCATAATCAGTACATTTAAACGTGTTTAGAGCCTCCTTTTAAGCAAAACAGTGTCTGTATTAGGAGAGTCACATAACTCAACATAACTTGGTACCATCATGCATGTATTTCTCGGAAAGGTTAGGCCAATTGTCAAAAAATGCTCCGAGCTGGTCCTAAGAAATTCCCGAAGAAAAAACCCGATAACACTTTGCCCCACCTGGAAATTAGATCCAGGACCTCAGCAATATCTTTTACGACTACTAGACTGACTCGGCAGTCAAAATGAAAATAATTAATATTGTTCCTCTCTCCAAACCACATCTATATTTCATATGCCTCATAAAATAAAGAAAATCTATACCAGCAGCGTTCAACCTAAATATCCTTCCATAATATCCAATAAGTCTAAAAGGTAATAACCCGTAACCTAAAATATTCTTCAGCTTCAATATTATTCCCGATACGTACATAAAACACCGCACTGTGCACTGTGGGCAATAAGGCCAGGTGCGGTATGAATTCCCGATGAGTGCCAAAACTGAACTAGGACGCTAACAAGGCCATTTAATTAATTTTTAATTGATTTGGAAAGTTCGTGTCGAAGCGAAGTGCTGTGCGGGTATTTAGGCCGTCGGGAAATTTTTCCCGAGATTTTTCTCAAGTGGAGGACTAGTTAGATTTTTTTTCTGTTTTTTTTTTGGCGTCGAGTTAGGCTTTGTGATTGGTCTGATTGGGTTGAATAAATATAAATTGATTGGTGCCGGTCGACTTTATTCTTTGAAAATTATTTAGAATTTCAAGAAGATACGATTCACGTATTTTTTTAGAAGAATGTACCGAATGCACCAATATGTAAATACTTTATAACTTTTAAAAGTGTTTTTCTCCAATTTTTCTGATAAAAATTTTATGTTGTTACGCACATAGTATTCTGGAACTCATATTTTTATGAAAAAAAATTCTATCTCCAAGTTATTTCTCGCAAAATTTGCTTTTAAATTTAGGGAAGTGTATACATATTGGTGCTCGTGACTGTACATACTTACTATTATGTGTCGTTCTAAACAGTAACTATAAACTCAATGATTTATAAAAGGGTTTAAGCTTTGCCAATCTTAACGCATCTAAACCAGCTGCTAGAGCTGCTGCTGCTATCCAGCTCATTAAATCAGCATCATTAACAAGCACAAATAACTAGTGTCTCTAAGACATTTCATGTAATTGTATGCCCTACATATTTCACTAAAGAGTAATAAACTCTATGCAATAAAACTATATCGCAATATAATCGCGACGTAATGTGCACAGTAATATCTGGATAATAAAACATGAGTACAGTCAGTGAAAGAGACAAGTAAACAGGATGCTAAGTAAGTACATCTAGATACATACGAGTAGGTACCTTCCATGTTGTTTGTGCTGAGTAATCAAGTCCTTTGACATCGTTACTGCGCACGCAATAATATGGATGCATATCCTTACTTATACATATTATAAATGCGAAAGTAAGTTTGTTTGTTTGTTACCATTTCACGCCTAAATCACTGAACCGATCACCCTGAAATTTTGCATACACGTTGTCAGGTGTACAGACACGGACATAGGGTACCTTTCATCTCGAAAAAAATACTGTTCCTGAGGAAAACAACAATAATTTTCTTATAATAATAGATGGCGCCACGTGTCTTTCGAATCATGATTGAATTATATGATTACAAGCAGAGTACAACCCGAATGCATTATCAAATTCTAAATTAACGCGAGCGAAGCCGCGGGCAAAAGCTAGTAATTTAATATATCTTGTATTTTTTTCTGTTTTCTGGGGTATCGGGTATTACCCAGTACTAACTGTGTGTGTGGGTTGTAGAGTTCAAATAGGCAGTCGCTCCTTGTAAAGTAATAGTATTCAGCTGCATCTGGTTAGACTGGAAGCCGATCCCAATATAGTTGGGAAAAAGCTGGGCAGATATAATACATCATCATCATGATGTATTTTTTCTGTTTACGTAACGCAGTTTTGTTATTGACCATCATTGTACTACCTGGACCACTGAAGACAGATGTTACAAATCAAGTCGAAAGGATTTTAACAACCCCCAACAAAAAGTGAAAAGAAATGTAGGAGTAATGCGGCAAGAACAAGTAATTTATAACTTAACATTACACCAGTAATCCCCTAAGCGATAGGCAGAGGTCTACCAGTTTATAGTACACCCACAGTTTGTCAGTTATGTTTTGTCCCATGTAACAGGAATTGACCCTACGGACAATTTTAATGATTATTTGGCTGCACACCGTACTCTTTCGCAGTATGTACATTCGCCAGCGCATTAGTTACCACAAACTATCAAATTTTCTCATGCGATTTTGAACTTAACCATCAACATTTTATGGTTTAAAATCATTTGGAGAAATTTGACAGTTTGTGGTAAGTTGATGTGTTGGCGACTGTACAAGCCATAAAATTGCATAAATACGACAACTGCACTAAGATGTCCAGGAAACGTATATTGTTTGAAATTAACCGGACGAGGCCGTTTTAATATCGTTCTCGTGATTACCACTACCGGGACCGTCTTTGGCGGTTTTCCAACTAGGGTACCGTGTAACGACTTGTTCTTAGTGAAATATCGGCACTGTGTTGGTTGTGCGAATATTTTAAAGGATACTGGGAGACTTAATTTCCCCAATGATTTGGAGGAAGACAAAAATTTGCGGTACCGGTGCTTGTGATGCATTGCGAGCTGCAGCCGGAATTAGGTCACGGATTTGTTTGGTTCTCGTGGGTCTTACAGCATTTCTAGTAAAATATACTTTATCTCTTTTTTCTGGAAACAGTGCAGATGTGTATTAACAATTCAGATTTTCTGAAATTGTCATACGTTAGGACTTTTCTTGTATAACATAGTTTCAATACGTTTATACATATAAAGAAGGATTTAGAAGAAAAGGCTAGGTAGATGATGACAGAAGTAGAATAACTTGTCATTGCCTTATGCTTATTATCTCATAATCATCTTCCTGCCCCTATTCCGTGTTAATTTACACCTTTTTCTTCAATATCACTCTTCACACAATCCAACCATCGTTTCCTTGGTCTTCCTCTCTCTCTCTCTATCTATAAACATTTATATTAAGCCACTTCCAAGTGTTTTAATTGGGAAGAACAAGTAGCGGAACGTACTCCCCAGCATCACATCTGTCTGTAAAGGTTGGAAGAACGGGCTGCGGGACTGTTCGAAAGAGATACCTTGGCCCTGGAACACAAAGGGCAAAGAAGGAACATGGATGGGTTTTAGTCAGTAAAAGACTGACACTCTCTCCCACTCCACCCAGAGCGGGAGGAGTTATTTGAAAGGTTGGAAGAACCAGAATTAAGATGTGGGTACCAATCGTCCCCAAAACCAATGGTTCATTAACAGGCACTTTTGAATGGTAAGCCAGATTTTGTAATGAAAATAATTAAAACTTATTCTCCAGCAGCTACTACTAAGTAAGTTACCGGGAACATAATAGTTCAGTATCGAACTTCAACCTCACACGTACTCGTAGAAGGCATGTGAAACTCTACTGATTAAACTTATCCCTTAGAACTGTGTCTTAATTAAAAAGTTCTCACAGATACGAATAAAATCTCCGAGATTTCGTCTGATGGAAGTTTCTCAGTGAAAGTACTTTAATTAACGTGCGAACTCATTATTTCTTATTATTTAACTTTAGCACTCTTTGAAGACCTTTTTGTGTGAATGTTTTAAAATTAAATTTTTCGAGTTTTATTTTGTTTTTCTTTAGATATGACGCAGTGATAGTGTTCTATGTGGAAAACGGAGATAGGTAATATCAAGGCTAGAATAGCTTTAACATGATCAGGTAACGTTCATACTCCTGGGAAACAGGCCTCCTCCGGGCCCAGCGCCGGTGAATGGCTCATCCATTTTTTGTTCTAGTCTACATCGTGTCCCACTGCTGGGCAAATGCCTCCTTCCATACCTTCCTATTTTGTGCGATCTCTACCCATGTTAGCCTCGCAAACATTATCAAATCGCCACGCCACCTTCGCCGCGGTCGAACTTGACGGCGCTGTCCTTCCTCAGGCGTCCAGTGACGATCTTTCCCCATCGCTTCGGGTGCATCCGTGCGATGTGGCATGCCAACTGTCACTTCAGCCTCGTTGTTTTTCTCCAATATCAGCTGTTTGAGTTATATATCGCATGATGGTGTTACTAACGCGGAGGAGCTCGTGGCTTAATAATAACAGCCACTCGGGTCGATCTTTAGGTTAAGCCGTGCTTGCCTAGGTTGGTCTGTGGATGGGTGACCACCCATTACATACCGTGTTTCCTCCGTGCCTCGGAAATCACGTTAAGCCGTTGGTCCCGGGTGTCATTTGAAGATCTTTGACAGTCGTTAGGTAATCAGTGGCCCAAAAAGTCTGACAGCCAGTCTTACCAAGGGGTATCGTATTACCCAGTCCTAACTATCAGACCTCCACAACCCTGTGGAGGTCTGATAGGCAGTCGCTCCATGTAAAATACTGGTATTCAGCTGCATCCGGTTAAGACTGGAAGCCGACCCCAATGTAGTTGGGAAAAGGCTAGGCAGATGATGGTGTTACTAACGCGATCTGATCGCTTAACAGTCTTTAAAAGTTTATGTTTTGAATTCATATTTTAGTTTCTAAACCAACTTCTTATAATTGATCTTGGAAAATTTTGTAACAAACTCAGGCCTCTTAAAATCCATGGAAAGACTGCAAAATATTAGATCTAATTAATCCATTACATTGCACCCTGTCCAACTAAATCTACCATAATGTTTTCAACCAGTACAATGGTTAAACTATTTTTCTACTACGTACAAACATCAGTGACATTTGCTCTCGTCTCGGTAGTAAATATTGTCGGCGGCACCATTCAATGGTCGTAGTGGTCAAATTATATGTTCGGACTTTACACTGGACGAGATGCATTCCTTGCATTTTCTGACGCTGGTCCAAGTTGTGGGCCGAGGTGGGGGGTAAGGTTACTTTTTTTTGTTAACCTATGTTGTCCCACATCTGGGCAGTTTCATTCAGACCAATCTTCCGAGAATATTTTTTATAATCGCACTTTATCGTGTTGACATTAATCGCACTATGTTTTATATAAAAATTGAGTTTAGATCGATTCTGTGCTAAATTTGGGTAAATCCATTTTTGATAAGGAAGCTTTTAGCTAACCCTAAACTATTACATAATATTTCGTTCGTCATTTCAAATTGATAAACTGGTTAAGGATCTTCTACGCTTCGCTTATAACTTGCTACATAATTCTAAAGTGGAACTTTTCCAATAAATGTAACGTGAACGAGGGACGAATGTCTCTGCGGTCACGGCTTGCATTGTTACGCGCCCGACGTCATTGATTTAGACCCTGTTCTGACCGGTTCTGACCAGTTTTAAGCGGTTTCATCTGCTTTTAACCGGTTTTAATCTCTTAACCCGCTGTCCGCTTTGTTATTCGGATTGGAGGGTCAGGTGTGTGGGGTTCTTCAGAAGTTTTCTTTTGTTATTGATTGGAAAAGTAACCGGTTCCCTGTTTGTGGTCGAAGGGTTAAGGCTCTGTTTGGTTGTTATTATGGGGTATTAATTTAGGGCTATCGTGTGAGGGTTGATGGGGTGAGTTTTAATCATTATTATTGATGTTTATGTTGTTGATTTGAATGGTTTTTATGTGTTGAACAATCAAGAAAGTAAATAAGCATAAAGACTTTTAAAATATTTGTCAATATTTATCTGTAGAAACTGTATTACTACGATGAAACGTATTATGTTTCAGTTATCCTGCGTTAACACAAAAATACCACTACCGAACGCCCTTGTGTGTTGTACATTTTCACATTTTATTTCCAGGAAATAAGAATACATTTTCGTTGCCCTTTTTACTTTTATCCGAAATTATCAACCTGCAGCTCAAACCTAATCTGACTTAAGCCATGAAATAGCTTTTTTGCACCACTAGTGACAGACACTGACCCAATGTTATTTGTTTTGAACAAAAAATAAATAAGACGCAACTATAATTCGGTAGAACCCATCAAACACCTGATACCGTGGCCAAATTTCTCATAGAAAAAAGTGATGGTGCAAGTGAAGAGATTGTAGCGGAAAACACTTAGGTTTTTTTTCTTGATTAGTGTTGAATAAAAAACGAACTGTTTTAATCAGAAGTTTGACAGGATATATAGCACAAAAGATTTTGGTACATGGACGATCAATCATGAGAATACCTACTCATGTATACTCGATCGAAAATTTGTGTAAAAAGTGATTTTGATAGTTTCTTTGGAGATAGTAACGATACAAAGATAGACAATGATAAAAAGTCAATACATCAAAATTATTTAAAAAAAAATTGATCTTCTTTGAAATACAATACTCTATGTTCAGTGGGTTTGAATTTACTTGGGGTGCAAACTTAAAAATTCAATTGATGCGATCGCAGCTGTTACGCTGTAAACGCTTTAAGGGGGTAGCGCCAGGGTACCCCCAAATTCAAGTTGTCTTACGTTTTTTGTAATTAGCAGGTCAGTGTCAGGTTGTATGTTGAACAAAATATAATTTGCGGTCGTATACGCTTGTATTTACAGAATTCATCTGCCTAGCCTTTTCCCAACTACGTTCGAGTCGGCTTCCAGTCTAACCAGATGCAGCTGAATATCAGTATTTTACATCAAACGACTGCCCTCCACAACCCAGTTAGTACTGGGTAAGACGATACCCCTCGCTAAGATTGGTTGACAGACTTTTTGGGCCACTGACTACCTGTAACGACTGTCAAAGATCTAAAAATGACAGCCAGGACCAACGGCTTTACGTGTTTGCTGGCGTGGATAATGGGTGGTCACCCATCCACAGACCAACCTATTCTTTAGCCACAAGCTCCTCCAAGATGTATTTACAGAATTATAATCACTAAAATCAAAACAAGGTTACGTTACAAAATCATTTTCTCTTCCTCCAAACCTGTTCCCTTATCACACCGCCAACAGTTTCTGGCTTACACCCAAACCCACAAAACAGTACACAACAAGTATACATTACAGATTATATTTTTTCTAATACCCGTCACGCGACACCACCGGTCAGTGTCGAATATAATTTTCCTCGTTAACTCGTCGCAATTCGATACCTATAATCGAGACCGAGTATCGATAACGGAAACCTTAGAAAGGCTACGAGAAAATGAAGGAGCAGAAGGTTCATTTGTAGGTAATTTACTTGCGATGAGTATTACGATTTGAGGTTTTGACTTTTCGCTTTTTGTTCTTTAAAATACTGTATTTGTATCCTCCTCGCTCGTGGCTAAATAATAACAGCCGCTCGGGTCGATCTTTAGGTTAAGCCGTGCTTGCCTAGGTTGGTCTGTGGATGGGTGACCACCCATTACATACCGGGTTTCCTCCGTGCCCCGCAAAACATTTTAAGCCGTTGATCCCGGGTGTCATTTGTAGATCTTTGACAGTCGTTAGGTATTCAGTGGCCCAAAAAGACTGACAACCAGTCTTACCAAGGGGTATCGTATTACCCAGTACTAACTGGGTTGTGGAGGTCAGATAAGTAGTCGTTCCATGTAAAATACTGGTATTCAGCTGCATCCGGTTAGACTGCAAGCCGATCCCAATATAGTTGGGAAAAGGCTACGCAGATGATGATGATTTGTATCCTCCTCCTCCTCCTCCCTCTTCAACCTTTGGCCACCCAATGTTGAGTGTAGGTCTCGTCCAAATCCCTCCACTTTTGGCGGTTTTGTGTCACGGCTATTCAGTTTCTTCCGTCCACTTCAATGAGATCGTCTGTCCACCTATATTTGTATCACGATTATACAAATCTGTTGTTAGCATCGAGTAGGTTGACTGTATTTTAGCAGTTTGTGGTGGACGTGATACGACAGTGGTTGTTCTGACATAATCTGTCATCAGAAGTCAGCCGCCACGTTATAGTATGACCACTTTAGGTATGCAGTTTGAGGTGGCGCTGCTTGTCAAGAAAATTAGCATCGATATGTCAAACTTGGTACATTTATTTTAGTTCTGTATTTTCCCGCCTGCACAGATAAGTAAATTGAAGTGTACCATAGATGAGAAGCTCCGCTATAGACAGTCATCAGCCAGTGTCTCTCGTATCTGAACTTTTCGGTGGTTCCTTATAACTTTGGAGCAAAACTGTCTGGCACCAGTTGCTGTACCTTCTCGTAGCATTATAAGAAGTGGACCTTTTGTTTCCATCTCCCTTAGTAAAAGAAGACATTAAAATTTTTACGCGCGCCGCCTGTCAGCTGTTTTATTTGCCGTTTATTACCACAGATTAGGGCTGGTATGTTTATTTTTTCTTAATAAAGTACTTTTGAATATTTAGTGGCGATAAAATACGCGATTATCTAAATTATTCGAGAATCGAATCGTGCTGTAAATCTGTAAATTAAGTGGTGTGTTTATTTTTGGAATTAAAGTCAAGTCATAATATTTTCTTATTTTCATGTAATTTATTTCTCATTTATTTTGCAGTTTATGATGATCTGGAGATGAAAGGAATGCCGGCCATCTTGATTTTACAGGTGGTTAACATATTATACAGCGTAAAATACGACTTTAACTGCTATCATTATTCTAAATTAATTATTAATCTATGGGTACATAATATAAATGAAAGATACTTTTCGTGTCTGTCTAACCACGTTGCTTTTTCAAATTAAACTAAACTTTTATAAATTAATTTATTTAACGAATTCTGATATGGTTTCTTCCTTTTTTTCTATAAATACAATAAAATGCACGTTTTTAATGTAACTTATACGGGGGCTAGTAGTATATAATTGCCATTCACGGAAGATGACGATTAGCGTAAAGATGACTAGACCTGCACCAAAAGCAGGTAAATATGATTACTATGAAGTCGGCAAAGATCGTGGTTTTAACTATTATACATTAGCCATTAAAATGTTTCTCAGCCAATGATTTTTTCTTTCAGATACTGCAATTACCGACAAACTGATATCGATTTAATAATATCTATTCTATTTCAAAACGTATCGTGAGAACTAAATTGGATTACGTGTGAAGTTTGAAGTGTTTCTTCCAAAATAGATTTCAAATTACTTAGTTCTAATCTTAATGTTCAGTTTCTTTTAAGAGTAGCGCTATTAACTGTCTTTAAGTATATCGGTATGTAAAAGGGCTCTGATTTGTTTGACATACTGTGGGTTAAAGATTAAATTAAGAGTAAGTGTAAGAAAGTTGTGGATACGTTGATGGATTACAGTGGACCACAGACACAGATTTACAAATTACTCAACAGGCTATTACCGTGTTCAAACTCAAACTCAAAGCATTTATTTCAATTAGACCATAACAGGCATTTTTAAATGTCATAAAAACAAAGAAGGTGAAGCTACAGTCCCAGACACAAGGCATAATAACTTGTGAAAGTACTGTAGTTGCCCATTCCAAAGCGTAGATCTCTATGGAGAAGAATTGGCAAGAAACTCCATGGACACTCCTTTCAATCAACATATTTTTACAAGATCTTGGTTACATTATTCTTATTGAGATAATACATAAAGGGTGTAAAAAGACCCTTAACGAAGCCGAAAGGCATTTGTTCTCCCCGTCATTGCAATATTTATTTTGTTCTAGACCATACCTGGGAACCTTCTAGTTACGGAGATATCGGGGGTCAAAGTTCCAACTTTTTCACAAGTTTTTTTTAAAATTCATGTTTTTAATGAAAGAACTTTACTTTAAACACCTCCACGACCCCTGTACTATTCAATACATCTATCAGCACAATGTTTTGAATGCGTTACATTGAGTCCTAATGTAAAACGTGATTTTTCACCCGAAAAAAAAGTCGTTTCCCAGCAACAATTTTGACGTAAAGTTACTTAGTTTGATGTACAGAATGCTTGGTTAACGGCTTTGTGAAGGGTCCGTTTACACCCTGTATATGTGAGAACGATGTAGAAAGATTTGCACATTAAGAGCGTCCAGAGTAGTGTTTTTAATTTTACAATGTTGGTAGCGCTGCTAACCGCGGTAACCGTTTAAACATCGGTGACCCTTCCACCCTGGTCTTCCTGTTTCTGTCTGTGATGCCTAGATCTTGCGAAAATGACATGTCACATTGTGTATACATTTTACGATCTCCTACAAACTGCCTCTCATCGACGTCATCTCTTCGCAGACTTTTACAGCTTTCTACATCATTAATCGAAATGTTTATGTAGACCTTTGTGCCCTCAGTAATATTGTGTTGACATTATGATATTCGTATTGACCATAATAATGTGCCGTTACTCTTGGTTTCTATGGCTTGAATGTTGTAAGAGGTTGGTGAGGTTAAACAGGTAGCTTGGTCAGTATCTACCGGTGTACATCTGACGAATATGTTTTGCATAAGTATGTTGAGCGCAGGTTATTATTGGTAAAGCTGATTTGCCTGCATAATACTATTTGAAGTGACTGGCAAATGATTTTTAAAGTTAACCACTGTTTTGAACTTGTTTTAAGTTGTGTTTGTTTCTGTATTACTTTTAAAGATATTCGTATGTGGACTCACATTGTCATTTCTGCAGGATAATTCACACTGGCTGAGACCATTCAATTGGTATTGGAAGATGACTTATGCAGTGAAATTCTTATTTTTCGGATTCATATGCTTATTGTATAATTATTACTTGCTTCGGTGATGGAAAACATCGTGAGGAAACCAGCATGCCTGAGAGATATTTTTCGACGGCATGTAAAGCCATATCAGAGGCCCATGAGCGGCAGAAAACCTCTGACACCAGGTTAGGAACCAACCACACGAAAATAAGAAGAAGAAGTAGTAGCATTCATTGTATTTAATGTAGAGAGTATTATTCTTATTGGCTCTCTTTGTATTATATAATTAATGTTGGTTATTTTGTATTATTTTCATCATTTATTTACACAAAAATTTTGAATGAAAAAAGTTAGTCTTTTTCCGTGTCCTAAGCCAGACATTTCCACACTTTTTTTTATTTTAGACAGGCTGAGTTACTTTTGAATTAATAATATAAGTATGGATAGTGTTTATGTCATAAAACACATATTTGACTAGCAACACTAATACTCAAACATGAATGTAAAAGCTATTAGTTTTAGGAATAATTTTACAGCGTCTCTTGTATTGTATTTCATTATATTATTATTGGCAGAACAGCACAGTTTGCGGTTACGTGAGTTTAACAGTTTCTGCGAACAATCGAGGAAGTGGTTAGTGTTAAGTTTTGTTTGTCACCAGCGTCTGTGGTGACTTGGAAGATAATTAACATTGTTTCAACAAATAGCTGCCCAACCTGACAGATATTACCACTAAACAATTTTGGTCAGTATTGTGGTAAAAATATTCTTAGATAAACTACAGAAACATTTCAAATTCTCTGCTAATATTGTAACCCATAGTATGATGAGAATGTTAAAAAAATATCGGATTAACTTAACCTCAGAAAACTTTGTATCAATGCTGTTGTCAGTCGATCTAAAAATACAATATGCCTTGCTAGCGATTGTCACTAGCTAATTGATTTACTCTCAGCTGTTGTTATTAATGATCATCATCATTCTCCTGCCCTTATCCCAGTTTATTAGTTTCTCAGTTATTAGTAGTTTGTTTCTTTGGGGTCGGCGCAGCATGCTTCTTCTTCTATACTTCTACTTCTCTATATTTCGTCATCTCAGCAGTCACCTCCTTTCTAGCCATCTCATCCTTCACACAGTCCGTCCACCGTTTCTTTGGTCTTCCTGTACTCTTATAGCCATCTAAATTTCATACTCAAATGATGATATTAATGGTATGGGTTCTAATGTATTTTTTCGATTGTGTTGAAAGAAAACACTGTGAGGAAACACATATCACTGAACAAGTGTGATGTGTTATGCTCGTTCCTCCTCTAATCCAAAAATATTGGGACAGCCATTGTAATAATAATACCAGCCTATTACTGTCCCACTGCTGGGCAAAGGCCTCTTCTCAAACAGAGAAGGCACGAGCATTGATCACCACGCTTGCTCAAGACGGGTTGGCGATTTCAGACTTATATTAATTATAAGTCCAGGTTTCCTCACGATGTTTTCCTTCACCGATGTCTGTGATGTCCAAGATAAAATTAGAAAGTCAGCCATTGTAGTTAGCCCTTAATATATTCTACTGCTAGAAGCAAGTTTCCATATTTCCAAAAGTCTCCATTCTGTCCAGCGTTAACATAGTCTAACTAACATTACAGTATGTGTGTCGAATGCTCCATTAGAATTTCACGCAGTGTGCCAATGGCTGTGTCGTGGTGTGTCCAAAGAGTCTTTGTTGGAATCAACACTTTTGTTCGAAAGCTCTATTGTTTTCTTTGTAAGCGATGAGGAAGCTATAAATTTTAGTTGTATGGATTTATTACATAGAATGTATCGGTGAGTATTGTATTTGTATGGGAGAGCTGAATATTTTTCGCGATTACGATAGGGGTCCTATGGAGAAAGTTAGATTTTCTGTACCAATCTTAAATCAAAAACAAAAATCAAAATCGATTTATTAATGATTAGAAATAAAACAGTTGTGTCATATAATCGGTGAGCCACACAAATATGGCCACACTTTTCTGAAACACGCACTTTTATACAGGGTGTAAACGGACACTTCACGTCAACAAAGCATTCTGCAGGGTCCTGCAAGGAACAGTGGCTAGGATTTTTTCATCAGGGTGTTGAATGACAATTACAAATCCCTGAAATAGTTGTTGCAAACACAAAACACAGTGCGATATTAAGCTTTCATATGTAGTAAATAGATTTGATATTATGTCCCAGCGACAAATAAATATTTTTTCTTTCTTTCTTTCTTCTTTCTATATTACTTTCACCAAAAAAGAGATATCCATCCTTTTTTAAATACATCAAACTAAGTAACTAGGCAAAAATTATTGCTGGGAAACGACTTGTTTTTTGAGGTGAAAAGTCAAGTTTTACGGTAGGATTCAGTATAACGCACTCAAAACATTGTGTTGATGGATACATTGAATAGTAAGGGGGTCGCGGAGATATTTAAAGTAAAGTTATAAATAACATTAAAAACAACGTATTAGAAAATTGTTAAAATAAATTTAAAAAAATGATCGTAATGACTGGAGAACAAGTGCGTTTCGCCTTCGTTAAGGATACTTTTACACCCATTATGGTCCTCTTGTTAAGTCGGAACTCTTGTTACAAGTAAATATGGTATGATGTACTGTATACGTGGTTACCGTTTGTGCGTCGATGTCCCTTTCACCCTGTATATTCATTATTTATCAAATAAACAGACATAAATAATAATTAAAATTTTTACATGTATCATTACCAGAAAATAATTAAAAGGGCGTCAAAAAATTCGTCCGCAGAGCTATCAACGGGGAAAGTGCTCAGAATGCTGGTAGAATTGCTAAGTTGGATGACAACCGGAGCTGAGGAGATTTGAGGGTAGTTGGAATCTAAAATTTCGTCAAACAACTTGATGTTTGGTTCCAAACTCCTTAATCAGTCTGAACGCCAGGCAGATAGCAAGATTCACAAGTCTGTTTAGAATCTCTTTAGCCTTTTAGTTTTCGTAGAAAAAAAAACTAGTAAAACGACACACATTGCATGTCCATTTTGAAAGACAATAACGTATTAAGGTCAACATAGAGAGAGATGATTCAAATACGTAACTGGGATTGAGAAAATACGATCGGATCTAAAGCTCTCGAGTAGATCGGAATCCGGATATCCGGTATTAGCTTATTGAGTTATTGCTGAGCCAATTGTTTTATATCTAATGTTTGTGTTACGTTATTTACTTAAATGGGGCAGAAGAGAAATTTCTGTGTCTTTAGGGTGTGACACAGCATATGCAGAAGTGACCAACTTAATATACAGACACCCTTTCCTGCGTCAAAGGCACGTTGGTTCCGGCTGTCATTTGTAGATCTTTGACAGTCGCTATAGACAAGAGACCAAAAGTCTGGAAAATACACTCCAAGATATACATAGTGTGGTACCCAATTACTGGGTTGTGGAGGTCAGATAGACAGTCGTTCAATGTCTAAATTAGTATTCCGGTTAGATTACAGTAGAAGCCAAACTAGGTAGAAAAAAGGTAGGCAGATGATAATGATGCTGAAAAATATGGTCAGTAGAATTTTCCAGGTTATAATCATTAATTCGTTCTGGAATCGTGATAATTACGGCTGCTTATTAGAACAAGTGGTTCATGACGATGTTTAAATGGGCTATTTTACAATCAATAAGAAAGAAAAGAAATTGTAATCTAAGGTTATTTAAAACTATTATTTTAACGAGACACAATATCCTCTTATTACTAAAACTTACACCAAAAATTCTCCGAATGAACGGCATCGACGAAATCCATCATTAAAATCTAACCACATTTCAACGCTGCTTCATCAAAATTAATTCACAGGACAGTCCAGCAAAATTAATTCAAAGCTAGTGGACAGACAAGACTGGTCTCCAATTGCAGCGGTGGTAATACAGGAAATTTCAGGGCGGCATCTAGCCGGCGTTTCCGAACGACGAGTCGGAAATAAGCGGAACAAATCCGGCCATCACTTTCACGGAAATGTACGGGGAGTGGCGAGCGTGTTGCGCTGGTGGAGGTTGGTTGAGTAGAGTTTAGTTTAGATTGAATATAAGCTGTTTTAAATAATCGAAATTTGGTTTAAGTCTGTAAGAAAACCCAATTCTGGGTTAAGCTCGCCATTGCACATAAGCTATATTATTGCAATTTGTATGTATATTTTTGGTTATTTTGTGTGCTATAAAGAATAAGAATAAGAATCGTATTGAATTTACCAAGCCGGAAGCGGGACAGAACAGTGAGAAGGTTATATCATTAACACTGGAAACGAGATATTTACCATGTTTACTATTTGTTTTTTTCTGCTCGTAAACACACACTCGCAATAACTTCAGTTTATCCGTGATCATAGTGTTTGCAACTGCGGTGAAATATCGGGAACTCAAAACAAATAGTAAACATGGTCAAATATCCCGTTTTAGTTTTAGTGATAATGTTAGTGACCATGTTAGTTTAATAACTTATATAAGTAGTGAGAAGGTTGCTTGTATCAGACACTTGCATTAACCATTATTTTCTGTAGTTGTCACTCAGACATACATTTATTTAGATAGGATTTTTAAGGTAGATTTACAATAACAATTACTAACACTTTAGTGTATTTAGTTAATGTAGACTCACGTAACCTTAAACCCAACAAAACTGCATCAAAATTTGATTTTATTTAAGTCTGTAGTATTTAGAAAAGATTAAAACTATCCACAGGGTACAGGAGTGGATGGGATCAAGTCGAAATATTTAGATTTTTTGAGTAGCAGTAAGTCAAGGGATCCTAAAGTTCTGTTACTTTCAAATATGATGTACCTTACAAGTTGTCGAACAAGCTCGACACTACGCTCTCCCGTGTACCCGACCATGTCAACACTACCATTGCGAGCCGCACCAGCTCAATTACACGGAAAATTATATCGCTTCCAGAGAAAACAGCTGTGTACCCGCTAGTACCTACCTCTAGTACCCGCTGGTGCTCGCTACTCGGGACTTATACTACATTACGTGTCGGGATTTTATTTAGTTAGGATTTTGAATTTTCTTGATTTTCTGGTTGACATAACATAACATCACGCCAAGCCCGGAAGGGTTAGGCAGAGGAGTACCTAATAGTACACCCACATTTCTCCAGTTATGATTAAGTCCCATGTCGCCTATTGCCGTCAACCGGACACAGATCAAGACTCCGTGGCTGCTACTGAGAAATTCCTGACTACCCCATAACACTTTGACCGACCTGGGAATCGAACGCTCGATTTCATGCTCACCACTAGTCATACTGTGTTTATAATCTCCTACCTCCACCACCAGTCCACCACGGCTTTTCATTCTATAGTGGTCAGATTGAGAACATTACTAAAGAATTTCTCCGAGTTACCAATATGCGTATTCTGAAAATGTTAAAATCCTGCGATTATAAAGTAAAGAAGCGTGCAGTTATGATCATATGTACTGCCAAACAATGTCTAATGAACTACCTTAATTTCTCGTTACAAAATTAAGCATAGCTTTGCACTAGTTAGTAAGCTATGATCTATTTCAATGATTTTATTTATGTTTCTAAAAAAATACCAAAATAAAACTAATATAAACCGATATTTCGCCTATAACCCAATTCATTAATCCAGTAAGGGTAACACGATTCGTCCATTTACACACGATGGTAGCTTAATGGACGTCCAACGCGAAACATAAATAAACGGCATTACTACTTTATGTCAAAAAAAAAATGCCACTGGTGTCTTTTGGGTATTCGTGTGCACGAATTTTGGTCTTTTGGTTATTCATGATTGAATTGGGATTGAAAAGAATAGCATCCGTTGTAAGAAAGGATGGCTGAATAAACAATAAGCATTTTCAAATTCACACTGCAGTCCTGTAAATTATATTACAAGCATGAGGCATACTTCTGCCTCTGCTGTTTCTGCGTGCATTGCACATATGCAGAGGTGTGCTAGAAGAGTAAGCGTGCCAATGGGCCAGCCAGGATTATCGAAGGACCAATGGCCGATGGAAGAAATGAATCCTGAAATGGAGATCGGGATTCGACAAGCTTCGAGTGTAACGTCCGCCTGCAAGATGAACCGACGATCTTGAAAAGGTGGCTGGATCATATGGATCAAGTAGTGGTGGGGGACAAGATGTTGTGGTGCAATTTAGGAGAAGCTTATATTCTGCAATGGAATGGATATAGGCTTCTAGTGGAGTGATTCAGGCACGAAATATGCCAAATATGTCTGGGATGCCTCTCAACAACCCGTTTTCTTCTTCCATTCTCCCCTGTCAGACGTCACGGCATCATTTACTCCTTTCTCTTTCATATCCTTCCTCACACCACACACACATCCATCCACACCCATCTTTTCTTTGGCCTTCCTCTCCCTCTCCAAGTCTCCATCCATAAACATTTATTTTTAGTTTCTATATTATTAGTAATTTATGTACATACTGGGAATTCTTCATTGCTAACTTTTTAAGTCATCCTCATTTTCATCATCTCTTACATTTTATCCAGGAATCATTTTCTTTTTAAACGTTAATAAAATAACGAATTCTAAAGTCAAGCGAATTATAGTAATTAAGTTAAGAACTCGCGGAACTTAGCAAGTACTTGCCAATTATCTCTTAATTATCTATCTACTTTATCAATTTCAGGAGTACTAATTAATTATGGACATTTTAAGCTAAAGGAAAATGGATTATCCTGGCCTTGGCCGTGATACTTATGAGTTGCTGGAAAATCCTCTTTTTCGTTATTAATATAAAACGTTTTTAGAATATAATCAATGCTTGTTTGTGATAGCAGCTGAAACAGGCAAATCATAAGTACACGGTAACTTATCTCTGTATTTATTTTATCTGATCCCATTTCTATGGTTTTTATGGTATTTTAATGCAATCTGCTTATTATAAAAAAAAAAACATTTATTTCTTCAATATAAGTATTTTACAAAAACATAATTAGTGATTGGAGCCTAGCAAGTAATGCCTGTATTGGGACACTCCGTTCTTCCATATTGAATATTTTTAGATAAACATAAAGTATTTGTGTGAGTGTGTTAGTATGTGAGTGTGTGTTTATGTATGTGTGTAATTGTGCATGCTTAAATGTTTTTAACACTATATTTCTTTGACCAAGACCGAAATCTGTCCTTACGACAAAGTAAGTAGGTACACTTACTAAGTATTTAGTCCCTGGTGAAACACATGTCACCCTACCAAATCTCCCCATTCATCAATTTGTTCATCAACCAGCTGATTAGCAACCAGTAGCATTATCCGCTAAACTTCATTATCCCCTACCGCTGATAACAGTAATACCCTACCGGGGATAGCGTGAAGGTATCGCCGTATTGGCGATGACTGGGCCAGCCAGGCGTGAACTGATAGTAGCGATAAAAGTAATAGAGTTTGGGATTAACGGGTGCTAGATTGTTTGGCAAATATTATGGTGTGTGAGGTGTGATGTATTGTTTAATATTGTGTTGTGAGTTAAGTTCGTTGAAGAGTAGGTTGAACGCATTTCACAAATAGATGCTATTACTATTTGAAGAACTGGAATAACCAGCAAAGCTTGCAGATTAACCAAGCTGAAGTGGTAATGGTATATTCTGAACTGACTTCATTTCTTGCCTGGTTGGTCGCAAGCGGGTCTGCTAAGCATGGGTCGGTCAAAGTGTTATTGGATTTTTCCATTGGGAATTTCTCAGTAGCAGCCACGAAATTTGGACTTGTGCCCGGTTGATGGCAATAGGCTCGCCTCCTTTTACATGGGACTTAAAACATAACTTGCGAAATGGGGGTGTACTTTTAGATAAACCTCTGTCTAACCCTTCGGGAATTTCAGGCGTGATATTATGTTCAATCTCTATGATTGATAATCAACATGAAATACATTTCCAACAAGATCTTGTAGTAACGTTGCCACCGCATTGCTGTCTCCTTACCATTCATTTAAACCTAATCTATTGTCACCAACACCTACGCCGCCCTATTTCCCCAACATTACATATAAATAATAATATTATCTTAGCAAATATCTCGACATGCCAGGAAAATATCTCAAATACTGCCGTTCAGTGGGAATATGACAGTTACACACAATACCCGCTACATGCCTGGGTCGGGCATTGTCGAAAACGTCCGGTTGTAGCCAAAGTGACGGGCATTGTCCGAACTTGGTATTTGTGTTAGGATACTGTTATGTATTGGGAATGTAGTTAATAATAATATGTGCATTTGTTGTTTATGTACTTTATGGGTATTACAGTCCATTTGCAAAATAGAATTCTCAGATTACTCAACTACCCTTCAATAAGTTTTGTGTTGCGTTGCGGAAGTGGTTGTTACAAGAGTGTTTTATTCGATAGATGAGTTCTTTCAAAAGTGTCCCTGTAAATTTTATACATTAAAACATAGACTTATTTAACCGTTATCTTAAGTGTGTAAACTTGTACTATTGCATGCTATATATTGGCCAAATGTGTGTTTCTAAATATTTTATATAAGAACTTCATGTACCTACCATATTTGATGCAATAAATGAATTGAGTTGAATTGAATTTAGATAATTTAAGAGAACACTGTCCTTTTCGTAGCATTGTTGATGTGGCTAGGTGGTCTTAAGTCGTATTTTTTGAGATTTTATACCGACTGGTGTGTTGCGCCATTTTTAAGGCCAGCACTTTGATTTGGTAGTGTTTGTTGACCAACAGAGCCGAACAGAAGAAACAGTCGTTACTTTTGAATGCGGTTTTAGTAGGGTAAGGTACTCCAAGGAAACTGTTTTAGCTCGTTAACATAAAATCATAGAGGTTTACCTAATAGAAAATCCATATTTCGGCAGTTGTGTTTAAGTCCCATGTAATAGGCGGCGAGCCTATTGCCACCAATCGGGCACAAAACCAGACTCCCGGACTTGTAAAACCCAACAACACTTTGCCCGACCTGGGAATCGAACCAAGGACCCCATGCTCAACAGCCGCGCTTGCAACCACTAGACCAACGAGGCAGTTACTGCTATCCATGTTCGAGCTCTTTTACTGCTATAAAGATTATTTCCAGTCTTACCAAACTTTTTATTTCACAAAATAATTTCACTAAAATTAAAATTCAAGTAACAACATAGGTCACATGTGGTGTAAGCGTCCTTGATAATATATTAGACGTAGTACACAAAAACTGTGAATAATGTGTCGTGTTCGTTGCAAAATGAAAGAATAATATCAAGTCCTGTTAGTTGGTGCAAGTTGTAAGCGCTCGCGGGTAGAAATAGGGCAAAGGATTAAAAGTGCTAGTTAGTTGGCGATCGGATCAATAGAGTTGAAGGCTTTTACAACTCAGAACTGGCTAGGTAGCTTTGTAGTTGGTGCAGTTAGCTGTTATTATCAGCTCTAGTTAGAAACTCTCCCTTATTTTCGCAAAGTGGACGCTTGTGTTCCCGATGTTGCAAAATTATAGGCTGATTATGCTTTTGATAGTTCGAAACAGACTAGCAATATGTTATAATCCACGAAGGAGGCTTTTTTTTCAAGGTCTGGCATCCAAGAGGATAGGTCCTCTAGAAATTATGCTTTCTTTCAATTCAGTCGTCGTGTGATTTTTTGTGAACTACTGAAAGTCCGAATTGGTAAGCAAGGCCGACCAGGGTGCTGGCTAAGTATCGTTACTTGTTAAAAAACGTGTGTAAAATTACAAAAATCAATCCTATAACGGGATAGATCTAAACTAAACAAAGTTCTGCGCCTCCGTAATCTTTTCACTTGCACCAAACTAATAAATTTGATATGTGGTAGCAAACTATCTGACAATGATAACAGAGTGCGAGCTTACTATATTTACTGGCTCGCTGGCTGGCTTGCTGGCAATGTATGGCGACAGTCTGCTGATACAGTAGCTGACTCATGAGGCAAAGGTGTGAGTTTACTGGCAATGTGACGGTGACCTTAAGTGACCGGGCATGAAAGTGAATTCGTAGTATCGGGACTTTGTTTCCTTGCTAAGCCAGGAATAAAGCAAGAGGTGTTTACCTAGGAATTGATGAATCAGCGCTACCTTTATAAGAGTATTGCGAAATCAGTTTGTTATTTTTTTTTAATACATTGCCACACCAGAAATTTCTCCTGTATCGTGGGTGCGTTTAAAATCATTTTAACTCACAATCACAAACAGCCAGATCCGGAACAACTACCTGTTAGCCATACAAAAAATTGTTTCGTGCGGGATTGGAACCCGCGACACGCAGCGCAGCAGCCAATCACTCAGCCACTGCGTCAACCGTGCCGCCCAATTTGGATAAATAAATATGTATGAGCCCTGGCTTGCTAATAATACATTTGATAAGTTTGGATGGAAGAATAATATTCTTGCTGATTTCTTAATAAAATATTTATTAATAAAACGGCCGAAAGCGTACTCAATTATAATTCTATAGTCACTTTACAATAAGGTAAAAATGATTATGCTTGTGATCCAGATAAATGTGCGATGTAATCGTACAAAATAGTTGTTTTTATGTTATTGTGTTTAGTCATCAATATGATGTTATGGCGCAACTTTGGTGTCAAACGCTGAAATTATGAAAATATTTGGTACGAACTTCGAACAATTCTTGAAGAGTTTCCTTTTTGGAAATCATAACTATCTTAACATATAATATGTATATTGAGGTTGGTGACAATAAGCTCGACCGCTATTCCATGGGCCATTCAGAAATTCCAGGCGTGAAGTAAATTTGTATTATTGAACATGGAATTTTAAATGAGATATTTTAAGTAAAGCACTAGACATGGATTATGTTCTTGAATTAATTACGTCAGATTTCCACTGAAAAGGTCTTCAACAAATACTCAGGAAAACAATAAAAAACCTGACAAGTGCGAGTTCGACTTGCGTGGAGAGGGTTCCGTACGTTCATAGATTTCCTGTAATCAGGCAAGTAACTATTTTATGTATTTTTTTTCAAAATTTTCGGCCAATTTTCGCCTATTTTTTTTAATAACTTCAAAACCATTTACCTTAAAATTATGAAAAAATATATTTTAGATGCTCACACTATTACCATTAAATGTATTGTTAACAATGTAAAATAAGTGCATAGCAAATATTTGAATAGGATATCACAACTAAAAATGGAAAAATAAAAAACTTTTTTGCAAAAAATATATCATACTAACAAATGTCACCGACTTCTGAAGCTATTTTTGCTGAAATTATTTTTCACTTTTTTTGTGTTTTTAAAGTCGGTTTTATTTTTTGCAAAAAAGTTTTTTATTTTTCCATTTTAAGTTGTGATATCCTATTCAAATATTTGCTATGCACTTATTTTACATTGTTAACAATACATTTTATTGAGGTACAGAACCCTAAAAACAAAATTAATAAATTAGACACCTGACATTTTCATCAAGCGAAAAAATCTCGCTTTATATTCTAATTTGTTCGCGAACAACAATTCAGCTGAACCTCCGAGGAACAGGTTCATTAATAAAACTTAATTAATTTCACATTAAGTCAGTCAGATTGGGTTAAGTGAACGTAGCTTAAACGAATTATTGGGGATTTGGCGAAATTATAAGGGAAGATCGTGGATATATATATACACGGGAGTGAATTTTGTGGGGGACCGCTGCTGTTTTGCCCAGCGGTTTTGCAGTCGGCAAAAGGAATAAAGACAAATAGGAGCTTTTTAACTTGCTTCCGTTTTCAGACTCTTGAAACACCACTAAGACCTACACCTAGAATACGGTCAGAACGACACCAGAACCACCTTATTTAAGTAATACACTTTAAATTCAAAGACAATCTCTTCAGATGAGGGTCATGGATGACTCAGATTTCAGGTGTGTATGAGGCGTGTCTCCACAGACAATTTCCCACCTTCCATCTTTCGCTGCAAGGCCTGACACCTGCGCACTTGACGATGTTATGTCTACATTAGCGAGCAGAGTTCGCATAACTGAATTTTGAGCCAAATATATTTAACTCTTCAATTCCCAGTGTCACTTGCAGTTTGAAGAAAGAAGTTTCATGTTTTTTTTCTACCATAAGCCAATTTCACTTTAATTAGGTAGCCAAAGAATAATAAAAATATGTCCTATGTAATTTTTATTATTCTTTAGGTAGAAATTAATTACTATTCTTTTTTTTTATTGTCTTGTGGTAGAAAAACAATCTTTAAACTTCTGCAACCTACAAGTGACACTGGGAATTGAAGAGTTAAAGAAAATTTGCCATCGACACGCCAAGAAGAATTTTTAAAGATTTTGCAGGAAATTCCATTGCTTCGGATGTCTTATCGACAGCAAGAACGCAATTAATACTAATTTATGATTTTTTTAAAATGAATTCTTCTTGTTAACTTGTCGATGGCAATCTAAATTGTGTCGGCCCAGAACTGAGCTAGTAGTTTCGCGCTTTCGGTAGCGTCCATTGGTTCCTGTAGTGACCAAACACCAGGACACGAAGGACACGATATGAAAATGAAATGAATTGTATTGTCATTACAAGTTACAAAAAATATCCCGCAACAATGCTTGACGATTATTTTAAGAGATAAAATGACAACTCTTTCGATGCCTTCTAATGCAAAAGATGAAGCACCTCAAGACCAGCGCCTAAAATAACAAAACACGCCCGTATGTTTCCATCACGGACGGATTATTATCGACATCCCCCGACTCGCTGTGACCCGAATATTTTTATAGAGATATCTCCATTGATTGGGATCTAGAGGTATGAATGAATTGGGTTACGTCATTCATGTCAGGAACAGACCGTCAGATTTGTTAGAAGAATTAAAATATGATAAAAGTTATGTAACTGATTTTGAAGTACTTTCGTATCTGCGGGACTGTTTGAAAGGTATACCGCGGCCCTGGAACACAAAGGGCAAAGAAGGAACATGCATGGGTTTTAGTCAGTAAAAGTCTGATACACCCTTCCACTCCTTCCAGAGCGGGAGGGGTCATTTGATGATTTCCCATCTGAAAAAAAAAAGTACTTTCGTATTTCTGAATTTGTCATAATTAAATTAATTAAATAAAAGTACTAATGTCACATGCATATGAACATGGACCCATTATACTTCGGCCAAAAAAAAAAAAATCACACGTGTAATGCATGAAGGTTCACTCAAAGTGTGGTTCTTTTTTCAAAAGACCATCTCAGACACTAACCTGCATGGTCCTCATATGACTTGACCAAAACGTCTGGACTTTTAAAGAGACAGTGACCTCTGAGTTTGTTTCGGCTGTTTCTTCTCAGAGTAGTCAGGTACGAAACACCGGACCCATCTAGTTTTCAAACATAACATGATGACATGAAAGTATTTTGTAAAACCAATTTACAGAAATAAATATTATGATTTATTATTTGAAGAGTGAGACAGAGGTACCTTAAAGTATACATAAATTTTACCAGTTATGTTATTGTCCCATGTAACAGGGGCCGTGCCTTTTGCCATCAACTAGCCACAACTCAAGAGCCGACTGTTACCGAGAAATTCCTGATGGAAATACTCAATAACACTCTACCCAACCAGGGAATCGAACCTAAGACCTCATTCACAGCAGTAGCGCTTGCGACCACTAGACGAACGAGGTAGTCAACATTTTGCAAAATATTTCAGAATGGTTTGTATGCAACGGTATACTTTATAAATATTAGCTAATCAAAAACAAGATGGCCCCGGAGGTAACTACCCAGGGAGCAGTGAATTTTTAAATGGTGCCGTAAATTTCCAGTCCAAATTTATAGCATATCAGTCTGATCTTTGAAAAGAAATAGCTATTTCAGTACATTTATCTAAACAACAATCTAATATTGTTTCCCAAAATGTCGTGACAACTATATTTAACGATATTTTAAACACATTTAAATACAAAATAAACAGTGTCACGTGTCACATCAAAAGGGAACCGAACTGAAATAGTATTTTGAACAAACAAACCATTTTTGAATTTATTTTTAGAACTCTCTACAACCTTTGTTTGCCATTTTACAAAGGAATTTGAACTTTGCGCCTTTGGAATTAGTAACATTAAAATTGAAAAAAGGAAATTCTTTAAAACCAAGTTACTTTAGCAATTGAAACAAAAGAAAATAAACTCTAACACAACGTCATAAGGTTTGTTTGGATTGCAAAAAATAATTTGGCCTAATTTCGAAGGGATAGTTGCGCATATGCGTCGATTGTCAGCTGTTTGTGTTGACACGTCCAATCACAGAGAGACATTTTAAAATTAATAGTTTCGAACAATGAACGGTATTCTAAATTCGAATATTTGGAACGCGTAGGTTTTAAGTGGATTGTAATGGATTTACATTTTGTCACCTTAATTTATTTACTTAAAAAGTTGAACTGATTTCTGATTAATTAATTATTGTTTTCGCTTTTGAATATTAAAAGCCTTTATTTTAGAATTTCCAAACATATTTTACACAAGTTGACCTAATTAATATTATTAGAATTAGATCCAGAAAGCAGTACCTACTTACTTCTAGACATGGCGCGTATTGTTAGGAAGTTCGTCTTTCAGTAGACCTGACCACCGCTGCACCGGTATGCGGTAGCTTGGACCCTGATTCCGATAGTCGATACCGAATAATGGTTTCAAACAGGTCACATAATTTTATATTGACGACGAATTTATATTGTTATATTGTCATTGTGACGAAGTTATATTGACCGACGAATTTATATTGTCATACAATTATAAATCCGTCGAATTTCAAATTATTAAAAAAAAATGAATTAGTTATAGACCGACCGCTTTAATGAGTCCTCGCGAAAAGGTATCAATTTAAATGGAATATTCTGAAGGTTGACCACGTATTGGTTCAATTAGTTTTCAATAACTACGTGGATTGTGGTTTTTTTAAAGCAAATAACTTGTGGCATATTGTTAGGACTTTGTGGACGCTTAATGTGCCTTTGATGGGGCAGGGCTGCGGGACTGTTCGAAAGAGATACCGCGACCCTGGAACAAACAGGGCATAGAAGGAACATGGATGGGTTTTAGTCAGTATGAGTCTGGCACTCCCTTCCACTCCACCCAGAGCGGGAGGGCATTTGATGATTTCCCATTCGAAAAAGAAAAAAGAAACAATGGGGCAAGGCGGAGGACTCATTAACGCGGTCGGTCTATTGCATCGCTTTTTTTCTTTTTATCTTTCACATCTCTAAGAACTCGATAAAAAAGTTCCATGAAAATCCGACCGCTAATTGCACTCGGCTGTATGTGTATTTTGAGGAGTCTACACACCAAAGCCGCCCCGTTTCGGTGGCAGTTCAACGGCGTAACTTTGTTGTGTAGGTTCCAATAAGAAATAATAATTATAATTGCTTCGTATTATTCTAAAATTAAAATTTACTAACTCGAAACAGAGCTGTTTCACTTAGTATGAAATATAATTTACATAAGGAATATAGCGCCATTAGCACAGAGCAGGCGCGGTCCAAACCGATATGTGTGGGTAATTATGATCATTTGCATTAGTTGTCCGACGCCTACGCATAAATCTGTACCAATATCTTACGACTGGAGTGTGTAGGTACTTAAAACATAAGAAACTGTACTGTTATTTCATAGGGTATATTTGTGAATAGTAGTTGCCCGCTAACTTCGTCCACTTGGAATAAATACAACAATGTTACTTACATTATTCTTTTAAGAAAATAATAGCAGCTTTAGTTGCTCCTTATAACATCAGCTATCTGTCAGTATAAATCCCGTCAAAATCGGTTCGGCCGTTGCAGAGATTGGACGGAACATACAGACAGACAAAAATTTAAAAAAGTTTTTTTTTTTGTTATAAGAACCGCATACATCTTCTTTCAACGCATTCAGTAAAAGGCTGTTATTTTGAAATTACAAACAGAAAATAACCGTATAAAATGAAAATCCATCACGATACAAGACCGCTTTAAAAAATCGAGAATGAAAATAATCTCGCGTGAGATTAAAATAAATAATCCTACATTACCATACATTCATATTGCTCAACGTTGCAATTCGGGCCACATCTAGTTTACCGCATCCGTTGTTTAATATTACATGTTTACATGAGGTTTGTCGGTCTGATTTGTGTATGAAACCCGTGTGAAGAATCGTTAAATTCACACCCATAAAAATTATGCGTAATGGCTGAATTTGAACAGAAACAGGCTTTGCTTATTGGTAACATTAATTGGGCCGGGAGATTAAATTATTGTTTTATAGCCTATCTGACCTCCTCCCTATTTCTGAGTTCCATTACACCCGTGGTAAGACTGGCTGTGAGACTTTAAGGCTTCTTCTTTTTCAGTCAGGACATTCAGAGGTGCACGCCACTCACGCCGCTACTATCATCAACTGTAGCGGCTTCAGTGGCGTTCAAATCCTCAAAAGGGCTTTTGTAAAGACACTCAGGACATTCAGCTCTCTGACGACTAGCAAAGTTATAAAAACGACAGCCGTGACAAACATCTTTGGGAATTATCAATAATAATCGTAATTCTCCTGCTCGTATACTCATTTATTTAGGATCGACGCAGCATGTCTTTTTCTTCCCTACTTCTCTATTAGTCATCTCAAATTATATTTTTCATTATTCCCGAATACTTTCTATACAAATATACCCATACCACAATCCTGCCAATTTTGCTAAAGTCCAATCACAAAATATAAAGGCATTTCATTCCCGAGTCCATAAAAACTCCTCAGATATGAATAGCGATATCAAAATTCAATCATACACAAGCACTGGCCATTCCTATACAGCCAGAGGAAAACTATTAAAAAGAAATCCGCTTAAGGGCTCACATCTTCATACAATATAATCGATTCTGGAGTGCCCTTCAAACGATTCTCGATTACAACATCTGTTACTAAGAATACCTTTACAAAACCTTCTTTGCCGCCGTGTTGTACAGAACACAACCTTATACTTTGTCTAATAGGGAGTAGTGTAGTCGCAATTTTTAAAATTTCATTTGCATTGGTTTCGTTTATTGTCATACGATTTTGAACTTTGTGTTTTGGATGTAAAGTTTATTCAAACTAAAGTGGGTGTGCGTTTGAGTATGTTTGCCACATGGCTGTATTTTATGGCAAATTATTAAGAAATAATTGGAAATCCCGCCTCCTTTTTAAAAGGGCCCTGTAGAGATTTATTGTGGGCGGTAGTTTCAATTTGTGCTCCGAAAATTTAATATATTTTTATTTATTGGGAAATAAAACGGTGCATATTTTTTGCCGGGTAAACAAAAAAGTAATCATGCGTTTATTCGTAGAAAGTACAGTCAGTCAAAAAACTCCGCTCAATTTTCGCAGAATCACTTTTCGTTTGTTTTTTTATTTTTGAGTAATTCTGAAAAAATATTCCGATTAATATTCACTTCTATTTTCAAAATAATCGTAATCCTTAATTTTAAATTAGTAAGATGCATTCGTTTTGGACGTTTTATAAGTCTGCTAACATACCCATATATAATGTAGGTTAGTTTGACGTATTAAATTTAAATAATGAGAGATTGTGGGTTAGCTCATTATGACAGAACTATGACAAATTGTTATACTGTATGTTTTCTGTTTCCTGTATAATAAAGAAATTAGAAACAAACAAAAAAAACAAATGAATGCAGGCCAAGCAAAAAGATACAAAGACGAATAAACAGAAGAGACGACCCCACAAATAACCAAGCAATAATGCATTAAGCCAGAAAATGATATAAGACAGATAAGTCCGCTAATCTTTCTCTAAGTAGCAATAAGACTAACCAGCTACAAACAGATCGGAGCTCTCAATGCGAAGGGAATTCCTCTTTTGAGAAAAATAGTTTGATTGTGACTTATGCCCTGCGCGTGTAGGTACAGACTAGGACACCGATAGAACTCAAAATATGTTTTTGCAAAGTTATTAGATTTTTGTATTTTGTTTGCAAATATTTCGAAAAAAATATTAATGTGAAAATAGTCTTACGTTAAAATTGTAGTTTTCTCTGCAAATTGTTTTGTCTCTGGAAAAACTATTCCTAATGAAATATTTTAAGCAAGGAACTACAGAAATCTATTAATGGATTTTGTGATTGTGTGACCGTCGGACTGCCACGTCATAGGTCTCAAGTTCGAACCCAAGACCGACCGACCTCTGATTTTTCGAATTCATGTGCGTATTGGATAAGTAACTTTCTTCGATGAAGGAAAACATCGTGAGGAAACCCAGCATGCTTTCTTGACGGCATGTAAAGACAAGTATTAACGCTCTGACACTAACCACACGATACAGAAAAAAGATATTACTGGTCTTCAAGCCAATTATATAGGTACCTACAAACATAGCCAGTAATATTTATGTAGATAAGTCCATTATTTTATTAAACTTCAGTAATCCAAATTCCATGCCATGTGGACCCGAGTCCTCCTCGACAAATCAATTAAAAGGACTTCATCATAATCTAATGTATTCATTACATTTAAATGAACACTGCACTTTGATATCACAGGGAACCGCATTCAAATTCATTCAAATTGCGCAAGAACTCTCTATTTTTCTTCCATCGTCCGATTAACATGCCCAAATGGACACTTTGCCTTCGAAATCATAAAAAAATAGCCTATGTTTAGTCTCCAGTACAATATTCATTATCAAATGTTTTGCCAGACAGTCATAATATGAGCGTACAGAAGGGTGCAATGGGGGAAAATGCAATTAATTTTATCACAAAAGACCCATTCGACTCCGTGACTTATCGGGGAGGTAGGGGCAAAGAATAGTTAGGAATGTCATGTCTTAATACTCCTCTAAAAGTTTCCGAATATAGAATCTTATATTGATGTTTCTGACGCTGAGTGTACCATAGCTAAGTTTAGTGATGTCTTTATAGTTAGTCGAGTATCAACAAATCATTTTATATTGACAGTAAAACTGCTAATGATACCTACCACCTTCATTTAAATAACAAATGATTTTGCCTTTAATGTTTTCTTGTAGTACTTATACTGCTCTGAAAGTCGAATCAAAGGGGCTATTACTTGATAATAAAAATAAAATCTTTTATTTCTAATAATACATCAGAACTAAACGCATGCACTAAATGCATTGTTTGTGATTTGTTATAAAATTTAATATTTTTATTGTGTGTACACTATCCCATTAGGTAACCCTGTAAAGGTAGTCGTAAGATGGAAAATAAATAAATAAACTAGAATCAATTAATGTGCTATACGGGGTGGGAGGGACACCGACACGAAAACGATTACCACGTACTCAGTACATCATTCTGAATCCCCCTACAAAGAAATTTTTCATCGGTAATTTAAAAAAAAAAACAGCAGTTTCCTACAAAAGTGCAATACCTACACGGTCAATATGTATGGAACTGCTGATTAAAAAAAATCCGATGAAAAAAATTTATGCGCGGGGGGCGGGGGGTTTCAGAATGATGCACTGAGTACGTGGTAATCGTTTTCGCGTCGGTGTCCCTTCCACCCCGTATATAATACAACACGACTACATACAAACAATAGACAAAGAACGGGTTGGGAAACAATAGAATGGAATGAATTAAATATATTCGACCGATTGACCCACTGAACTTTGTTTGCTTTCGTAGATAGAGTTTATGTTTACTAGCTATATAGGGAAACTTGTAAAATGGGAACAGATCAAACTTTGTAGTTGCTAATTGCATAAGTAATTGATTTGGCATTAACTGATTTTATATAGGGTGACAGGTAATTAGTGGCCGATACTTAAACACGTGATTGTATTCATGATAACAAACAACTTTCCCAAAGTTTTTTTTATACTCATTCGTTTTATCACAATAACAACAGCCGTATGAAACTCGCCGCGCGCCTTTGACCTATCAGCTGTTAGCCGCGTGACGCGCGCTGTTCTGTCTCATTACTATGGTACCGTGCAACTTTAGGTAGACAGAGCACCCGCGCGGCTCGCAAGCCCGCTCCGTAGGTTTTATTATGATAAAAGTGAATGAGTATAAAAAATGTTTCTTTGGGAAAGGTGTTTGTTATTACGAGTACAATCACGTGTTTAAGTATCGGTCACTAATTCTATAATTAGTGACCGATACTTAAACACGTGATTACCAGTCACCCTATAAAAGAACCCAAAACCTGACGACTGCTAGACCCCAGTGTGGATTAGTAGAAATCACAGAACCAAACTGATTTCATTTAAAAAAATGTTTGATGTTTGAGCCGATTTCGGCCACAGCGACTGCATTCGATGGCTTTCTAGGAACGTTGTCAAGAGCATTGGTGTGCTGCTCTTTCATGTGCTCTCAAGTGACTAGCATATTATCCAACTTTGGCCGAAAAACTCCGAGCACAATGCGGACATGTCAGAACACCATTGACAACATTGTAGAATATCATAAACTAAGATCAACGGCTGAGCTAGAATCAAAGAGATATTTTTATGAAACTGGCGTCGAATTTTGCATGTTCCAAAACCAATATTTAAAACCAACATTCCAATAATAATATTTATTTTAAATCCCAATTCAACTGTAAACTTTCTCACATTACGTATGCAATTCCTATTGCCATTACAGCCTTTATAAACCGAATGTCCCCATTTATGGGTGGCTGTTCCAAAATTGGTAGCACTAAAACCTTTTACAATTAAAACCGGCCATTATCGAGTGTCCCTAATCCGGTACATTTAAGTGAATGGCCCACCTCACCGGTCCGACCTTTGTGCCCAGTTTAAAATGCAAATTTTATACGTGGCAACATTTGTTTGAGTATCGAGATTGAAACGATACTGTGGCGATATTGTGGATAAAAACTGGTGCTTGTATTGTTTTGTATGCGATTGTTTGTGTTAATTGTTTGATGGTTATCTTTTATGTTTTGTAATAATGGAGTGTTATAAATATGTATTAGTCGGTTCTTGAGTCTGGAAATCTCTTAAATGAGTGCGGGCCCAGGTTGGCCGCTGTAAATATAATCTGGCCAAATGGGGTATCCTCGCTCCATCTCAAAAAATTGCGGGTGTGGACCCACTCTGCAGGATCTGCTCGACCTCCCGTCCTACCCATCTTGCACAACCGCCTGCACCTTTCAGAATTTAACGAAGCAAATAAGAGAGAGCTGTGCAGGGGGCTACATACTGGTCTAACACAATTGGAGTTTCATCGACAAGTAAAGAAAAATAAAATCAGTTATTGTTTTAAAATTGTGTTAGTTTCTTTCTTATTGTTATTTGTAGTTAACTTGACAATAATTGACTAATAAATAAGACATATTTAATCGTACATTATTACGTTACTCTCGGGAATCATACGTGCAGATATAAATTGTCTTATCGTAAAGTAAAGTTTTTATACATCTACAAATTGAACCTAATTTGTGGTAATTAGCATTTCTTTCCCTCTGTCTCTTGCCTGTGTATGTCTTCTTCTTCCATACTTGAATAGTCACCCTCTTTTGTTCCCGTATCATTTTTCACACAGTCCATCCATCGTTTCTTTTTTCTTCTCTTACGCCATCCACATTCATACTCAAATCTTTCCTCAAGATACTTGCTTATTGTAATACCTGCTAATATCGTTAATCCAGATAATTCCAATCGACATCTAAGTCGCCGTTAACAGTTCTTATCTAAACTTGAATTTAATTCAGGCTAAGTTCAGTAGAGACAGCTTGTAATTCAATTAAAAGACAGTTTACTGTTTCGTACTGATTACTGGTGACAGCTTGATTGTGGCCAACGGTTCTATTTATTCGTACAATTGTGAAATTCAGTTTTTGATAGACATAACCAACTAGCGGCCTTTATTATTTTATCTTGAAACTGAGAATTGTAAGACATTTCTCAGATTAGAACTAGTCTCGTGGTGCAATTGAAGTATGATTCAGAGGCTTAAACGACAACTTAGGAAAGATTTATATGTTGTAGAACAGACGGAAAACTAACCTTTTTCTTGATAAGTAAACATGAGAGAATTATAACACACAAATTATTAAACACGTTTAGAATAGACGCAGTGATTACAATAATAATAAACCTAAAATAAACACAAGCACAGACATAACTTAACTTAAGAGCCAGCTTTACCTCACCAAGTTTGAATATTGAAAGACATTACGAACATAAAGCAGAAGGTACACTTAACGACGAAGCCGCACCTTAGTTCAAATCTCCAGTGGTCATGAGAAATTTAATAAGAGGGAAACGCCAGGACTACTTTATGCAAATGTAAGAGCTGTGTGCAGGGCCTTTAAGGGTAGTCGAGACGGAGACGAGACGAGTACGTAACGACATGATGAGAGGGACATTGAAATATAGAAGTCAGAAAGAAAGGGCGACGAGCCAAGTGAACAAATGTTGACGAGCAAAAATAACAACGAGAAAAAACATCTGGCGATGTGCAAATCTGGCACTCAGGAGGAATAGACAATAAAAAGTATTTTAAGCTAAAATTAAGAACAATACGCGAATCTAGACATGCAATGGAATAGATAAAGAATAATAAGGAAGTAAAAAAAGGAAGGATAATGCGCAAATAAGGAGATTTAGTTAGATTAGACTTTGGCACCAAGCCAATATGCCAAAGCTCACCTTTTAATCTAGCGTGTGATAAAGCAAGACAGATTCTAGAAAAATATCCAGCCAGCTAAAATAGTTTCAGTAGTATCCAGACTATCCAATTAGCAAAAAATGCTTAAAAATACTACTGGAAAAACAGATTTATTTTTATGACTTAATACGGGAAACACGGCAAAAAAGAGTAAAAGTTGCAGTTATTATAGCAGGCATTGATCTGGAAATGAAATCTGGCGCAAAATCAAATAAATAATCTGAAAAACTTTCCACATTTCTATAAATAAAATCATGAGACATTACCGGCCAGTGGAGTATAAAGTATTTTCAACAATACCTTTATGATATCCCTGTATCGCAAAATTCCTTGTCGCTCTTCCGCTCCATTCGATAGTGTTCGGAATATTGAAATTTTATGCGTCCAGAATCCGTGAAGTATTAAAGTCGCATTGGAAGAGGGCTGGATGACTGAGGGGGAAGTTCCTCACATTCACTCTGCAATTTTTGGGTATAACACAAGATATTTCCGGTACATTGTACATTGCTGAGACGGTTTTACTACCAAATGTGTACCATTTCACTGATCTTACGTGCCATTTGTGAATGAAACGAACAAGCCCGCCACACTATTCCCAAACCACTGCATCTCCCGAAAACCAGAATCAACATTGGCGATCACCAGAAAAGCGCCGAGACAATGAAGCTCAACGAAGTCCCAGAGAAACAATTTAACTGTCTTGGATACCGAAACGAAATGAATCAGAAAATAATAGTGGAAGAGTAGAAAAAACATAATTTACACTACTCCCAATATCAGCCAATAGGCCAATAGGCAAAAAGAGACGTTACGAAACGAAAGTAATTTTTAATTATGCCCATGTGTTGTGTTAATCTTTTCAATCGATGAAGAAAGAAAGCTTCCCCACAAAACAACCGCTTGTAACCCCAACAGCGCGTGACAACCTTGGCATCAAAAAGAAAGAATCCACAATCAGTACCAACAATAGAAACATCTACACGCGTCTTAATAAGTTAATAAATATCTTTATAACACGCCAAGTCACGTCGTAAACAATACTTAATAATACATGGCAAGATTCAATACACATTATTAGATAAAATCTACAAGATGGAACGCTGTCCCATTGTTCATTTGGAAGGTCGAGAATGTCGACGTGTCCCGAAGTTAAGAATCGAATTAACATTTTAAATGCGAATCAATTTGCTATTTGAACTATTTGTTCTCGGTTGGAAATCAGAAGCGTTGAGTGGGAAATGAGAAGCGTATGTGTGTGAGATGAGTCATGGTCTTTGTGAGTTTCATCGTGACACATTTCTTAATACGGTACAGAGGAATTGAATTACTGCCTTAAACTTTGTTGTAACACCAATCCTACATACAGATTTGGATTACAATCTTCTAAGTACTGGGATCGACAATTTCATGGATAAAATTGTGATGATTTTGGAAATATCTCTTCACGTGTGTCAATCTAAACAACTTATCGCATGCACTAATGCACTGTTGGGCATAAACCTAACCTCAGATGCACTATGACACTCTGTACTCCACCGACCACATTCAGCCTAACCCGTTACCTTTTCTAAGTTGGTCGTCGGTCCATCGACGTATGCGATTAATTTCTGTAAATTGATATTAAAATGAAAAGCCAAGAGTAGGGGATCAGTATTTATTCAGTCGATTATGCGTGCTAAGGTGGGTTTTAATTTACAGAATAACATCGTCGTGTTCGATCTCTAAAGCGATGTGCATAATGCTATGTATGAGCAATAATAAATTCATGTTTTTAGTTTCAAGGGGTTGTAGTCTGAGATGACTTGCAGCTGATAGCGGATGGATGGAATTTATTGAATAATTTCCTCAGACTATCGAGGAGCTAGATTTATGAGCAAGTTTCGAAGTAACGGTGGTGACAGGGTAATAGCGAGAGTATGGGGACAGGAATATGTCGTGAGGAATAATGTGGAGCATGTTTTAAAGAGAAAAGTTTAAAGTGGGAACATGAATAGCTTAGAGAGAAGAAACTGACTGAAGGAAAGATGATTTGATTGAGTTAAAATTGACTAAGAAAAAATTAAACAATGAGTTGGCGACTAACATTAGAGATGGGAATGTAAAGTACAAATAATAAATAATCATTATTCAATTGAAATTTTGATAAGGATAACAGTATAATGATAACAAAATTTGTAATCTTTCTTCTGAAGATAGGTAATCTTCGCAAGAAAGATTCGGCAGGCAACAACAATAATTATTGTAGCTTGACTGAGTACAAAGTGTATTGCACAACTTACATAAAACGCATCTAATTAAAACGTACCACAGCTGTTTGTCAGTGCCACAAACATTGACCGTCCATAACCCTACCAGTTTCACTTCCGTCTACAAATAAAAGTCCCTCGCAACACCGACACAAAATTACCATATTACACCCATAATAATTACATACAAAATAAAAAGCACGAGTGTGAACACGTCCGAATTCAAATTCGTTCCTCGGTTTGATCGAGTTATGCATTATTAATGAGCGTTCAAGTAATTACAGTGCGGTGAGATTTATCGCAGGTAACGTTTTGTTAAAGGGAATTGTTCTTAGAACTCAAGACAGAGCCAGGCGCCATGTGTGGCCTCTTGATTGAGTCGTCTTTTGTTAATTTGTAGTGTTCAATTGAGATCTTACTTTGTTTTCGGATTTTCATGCGCGAGCACGTTTTGCGTTGATGAGGAATGTTTTGAAGAGGAATGTAATTGGAGGGTTATTCTGTGTTCTATGGTTATTATCATTGTTGACAACACTGACTGTATTTTCCGTTAGTTGTGGTCTATAGACTGCTTTAAGAATGGAGGATAAAACTGCAATATGACAAAAATGTCGTAAGGAAAATTAAGAGTAGAGAAAGACTAAAGAAACGCTGGATGAATTGCGTGAATTATAATAAGGTTAGAAAGCAGCGACTACTAAAATTAAGACTAAATAGTCCATAATCAGAATGGTGATACTTGTAAAATTAACACAAAACCGTGCAGTAAGGCAGAAAAGATAACCTCCCTGGGTATAGACAGCAGAGGGTGATTCTTGGCTGATGATCATAATGATGATGATTATTTACGCCAAAATAATGATAATTACATTGTCAAGTGCACTACTATTTAGTGTCTAGCATAGTAGATTTGCTTGCAGCTAAAAATCTACTTAAATTAACTTAGAATGGTCCTAATGTCCTATTAACTTAGAAAGGTCATATACCTATTGGGCTTTCGGCAAGTAAGTATCACAACCATTTGAAGTAGAAGACATCCCACGAATAAAAGACTCCGAGGCTTATAAAGGTGCTGACGTAGCTTATTCCGTATCCCGTTTGTGTCTTAAGAGTCGATTAAAAGATTCCAAAGGGGAGAACAGGCAGAATCCAGTTGTGCACTGATAACATCTTATTGCCTTGGCTAATATACTTTTATAGCAGTACTTTGTATGTATCTGAAAGGTAACATGTTTAAAGGCTTTCTTTAACTGTTGGAGTGGGTGCTGTCATTATGTTACTATCTTCATATTGGTTGGTTAGGCAAAAAACATTCTGAACTGCTCCAAAGTATTTTGATCTAACGGCAATTGCTTTGTTTTTGTCGTCAAAACCTTGTAAGTATCCACTGTCTCCCTTTTCTCTTAAATTGAGTGAACAGGCATTTTCTGGGCATGCTCGTTCCATCATAGACCTCATCTAACGCTTTCCATCAGGCGTGATCGAGGTCAAGAGCAGGCCCATTTTATAATAAAAAATAATAAAAAAATCTTAATAATCTTTGGTCACATACATTTTAGTCATTCCGTCAATTAGTTCCTTATCCTTAACCGTAATGTGTACTGTACATGCTCAAAAAAATACTTGCGAAGTACTATCGCTATCGAAAAGTACCAAATTGTATGCCCATAAAATGTTTCGAAACTGCACCACATAAGTCGAAAATGGTGGCGAGAACCACTTAAAATTAAACGTGGTTCGATAAGCTTTCAAACAGTGTCAACTGTGTTATCAATTCCGTTTCGTTTTATGTTGTCAAAGAGATGCGGTTTTACGGTGCTATTCCACTACAGCCCACAGCTGAACTTCGCTTTAACTATTGCTGAGATTCACCACAACCTATGACCAAGCTATGTTTGTTTAATTTTAGAGTGTTTTTTTTTATTAAAATATAATAAATTAATGGTCTTATTGATTTTTGTAATGATTTTAATGACTTTTTAATGATATTTTTATGATTACCTACTTTATTGTTTTTATTTTATCTCTTTTTTTTATGTAAGGGTGTTTTGCCTGAATTAAAACACAATTTATTTATTTTTATTCTATGTACGGATGCGTATCTGGCAAACAATAGAACCGCATGGTTAAATAATTAATACTACGAGAGAAGGCATTATTCATAACAAAGCTTTTCATGACACTGCAAAAAGTATGACAAATGATAGTACTTGTGATTTACTCACTTTTGGAAGAGCTGACAAAATAACACACTAAACAACAGCTGGTATTTTAAATATGATTTCCAGCCGGTACGAAAATACTTATTTAGGTTACCACCCATAGTTTACCGTGGGTGACAAAAATGATCTTGCTCCTTTGATTAATGATAATTTCGTAGGCAAGTAAAAGATACCGAGTGCCGAAATTCAGCATCATTAGATTGGCTTTTCCACTTTTTATTCATTTTGTGTTTTGACGGATCACGAGTGAAACGCAATAAATGAACAGAAAGTGATATTTCTGATATCAGGCACATCCTACGCAGCAGTGGACTGTCGACCTTACCTTTGTAACAAGTTTGTAAAGTGTTTGCAGAATTTGTATGAATCTTCCTATAGTGGTAAAAGTTTATCTTTATTCCGTTTGATGACGTCGTTCGAGGTGGCTTAGAGCTTATATGAGGTGGCCGATCAAGATTCCAGTAATCAAAATTAACTGTAAATATCTAAGGCCATGATTTCTTAGAAAACGTAACTGGAAAGCTGAGGACTAAAGCTTCACGGAGAGTTTATTTAGATGGGATATTACGGGAAAAATACACAAACGATCACTTACTCTCATAATTCACGCCTGCAATCCCCGAAGGGTTAGGCAGATTTGTACCTACACCCATATTTCGCCGGACATTTTTAAGTCCTATGTAAAAGGGGGCCGTTCCTATTGCTATTAACCGTGCACAAATCCAAACTCCGCTGAAAAAACCCTAATGGAAAACCTAATAACACTTCGCGCGTCCCGTTAATCGAACAAGGTCCTCATCCTCGGCAGGCGCTTGCTACCAGTAGACCAACGAGGCAGACCAACCGTACACGTTTCCCACAAAATATTGCTGTTGTTATTAAATCACACTCTTCAGTATTTAATTTTAGGATATAAAGCGAGAACTCTCCTTTTTTTAAATGTCCCGTCGCCACACCCCTTCTATTGTTTTTGTTTGTCGACCCGAAAAGGGACAGAAGCAAACAAACACTTCAGCAAAAATGAAATTGTTCCTACAAAAGAAATAACCGGTTGATGTGAAATTTAAATATCATAATGACACGCAATTTTAAGCGAGCTAGTACAGGAGCTTAAACGAAAATTGTAAATTATAGAAATAAAGCGACTTCTGAACTGTTAAGAGCGTTAACGACTTACGGCATTTCATACAAACTTTCAAGTCCTTTTTTTCGAAATGACTGAACCGATTTTAATGAAACTTTATACGCATAAGCAGAATAAATAGGTCTAAAAAGTTAACAGAGAACATTTTCGAATAATAGTGTTACAGCTAAATTATACCGATTTATAGAAACATAAATTTCCATTTTTTTTTAAAGACTTTTCGAAAAGTTCTCTACACTACAGAAAAAGTAAAATTTGGTGTTTTACTTTTAAACTATGAAAGAACATGACTGAAAATAAAGTAAAAAAAAACTAACCACCTATTGAATGTCGATGGAGTAATAATGAAATGAAATGACCTATTAAATAATAATGAAATTAAATAGTGATAGTTTTAACATTTCATATTATCCTAATAATTCAATAACTGCAAAGAATTAATTTAAAAAAAACATGATGAGCTCCGAAACTACGGACTGCTATCGAAATTTAAAATTCGTTTAAAACACAAATTAATATTCCCGATGCCCACTTCGTTACGGGCTTGCAGTCCATACTTTTATGAAAATTCAATTATGCTTTATTAAATCCGTATCAGTATGAAATTTAACCGTATTATGTGCCACCGTTTGCGGTATCCGGAATTTTAACGCGTATCGCGTGCGGGTGCGGTTTTTTTGTGAAATATTCGGTTAACATATCTGGATGATTCAATTTTAATTTTTATTGCTTGGTTTAAAGTTTGTGTCCACGTAAAATTAAAAATAAAGTACGTACTTATTCAAAATTAAATACACGATGGAACTGACTAAACAAAAAAAAAAATTGAACACGTGCTAAGTGCGATTCGCACGCTGGCGCATAGGAGTTCGGATGAAAAACTAAGAAGCGTTGTAAATATACGTACATGTTTATAACATTACATTAAAATACCGTTAAAAGAAACGATTTTGTAGAGGAAAACTACTTTGTTTTGCTAACATTGTTTTGTCTTTGGCACTATTTGATAGCGCACACCTCATAGTGTGTATATATTGGCACTCCTACGTCCCCTATCGCCCCGTTCACGACCTCAGCCGATACAACTTGTGTCAAGCGAGAAGCGCATTTGTTACGTACTTCGGACTAGCTTTTGCCGGCGGCTTCGCTCACGTTAATTTAGAATTTGACAATCAATTGGGGTTGTACTCTGCTTGTAATAACATAATTCAATTATGATTCGAAAGACACGTGGCGCCATCTATTATCATAAGAACGTTGTTGTTGTTTTCCTTGGGAACAGTATTTTTTTTCTGGATAAAAGGTACCTTACGTCCGTTTCTATACACCTGACAACGTATATGCAAAATTTCAAGATGGTGGTTGATGATGGAAGGTTGGTTCAATGGTTTAGGCGTGAAAAGGTAACAAATAAACAAACTTACTTTCGCATTTATAATATTAATTAGGAAGGATTGTTATTGGGCTTTTCCATCAAGAATTTCTCTGAAGTAGCAGGAGTTTCTACTTGTGTCCGGTTGTTGGCAATAGGCTCGCTCATGGGACTTAAACATAACTGGCAAAATGTGAGTGTACTAAAAATACACCTCAGCCTAACCTACGTGATGTTACGTTGTGGTGTTTTGAGTGAGCATCACCCGGTTGTACAAATACTTAGAAAGATTCGAGTATACCCGGTTCTTCCTGGCTCTTTCAGTCAAGTTAAGCCGCAAGTCGCTTCCCAGCAACCCTAAGCATGCTCTGAGCAAATAGAGCATAGAGCAATAGAGCATTTTCAATTGTTTCCTTAATAGTGGCTATCGCAAAAGGACTGTCGCTTGCGAGCGACTGCAAGAGGACAGGCTCGCGGCGCTTAGCTCATACTAACGAATTTCCCTGTTTTCTCCCTCGAAAATAAAACTGGAGCAAATATGTTGTAAATAATCTATATCTATCCCTACCATGCTTCTATGTTTCGATTTGTTCCATGTTTTTGTTTTTTCGAAGCAGTACATTAGTACCTAGTTATGGATAAAACCATTATACAGGCTGTCGTTTATATCCACGTCAAATTCAAGGAGGTAACTATGCTAATGATTATCGACCAGAATCAATATTAAAATGTAATACTGCCTTTAAAGAACTAATACCTACGTTTATTAATTATTGACCGATCCCGTAATTTAAATTGATTATTTTATGACAACCTCCTGAATTTTGACGAGGATGCAACACCTTGTATACTTAGTAAAAATATTTGCTCGAGTTATATTTTCCTGGGACAAAACAGGGGATTACGTTAGTATGGACTAAGCGCCGCTATAGTCTTAAGAGTGCTCGTTCTCGAACGAAGCTCATTAACAGTTACAGCACCATTTGTTCGCAATAAAAACTCGAGACACACTCGTCCGATCGCTAAAGACTGCAATAAATACACATTGTTAACGTTCGCTTCATTTAATGCCGCCACCTACGTATAATTAAGTATTTAAATGGAGGCTTAGCGCTTATGTTTAAGTATTTATGTTTTGATTTTTTTACGTCTGAGGAACTCGTTTTTACGTCGGAGATAGTGGCCCACCGGATAGTAAGTTTTTGTGTAGTAGTATAATATATTTTAATATTTTATCTTTATAAAAATCTTTTATTTTTGTTGCCGCTTCTGCTCTCATTCTTTCGTGCCGATCGGCAAACTACTCGGTCGGTATGATGGCAGTGATGGTAACGGCAAGATTCAGTCAGTTCAGATCAACTTGGTACTTGACACAAAAAAAATACATTATTGTTCTTACAATTTACTTGGTAGATAAAATCAATCATAAAAACGGATTGCAATAAATTATTTAAGAAATGACCCTTAACACCCGTTTCATAACAGCTTTGTTACTTGAAAATTACATTCCCATTCTGTGAAATAAAGGCTATAGCTGACAGTAACTCAACAATATTGAAAGATTAACACAATTTTACTTAACAGTGCCCAACAACAAATCTTATTTTTTCTAACCTCAAAAAAAAAAAAAACAGAAACCTAATTTGTCCTGGCTGCAAATAAAGCCAACCGACGCCATTTTTCTTCCGTCCTTGCCAGTTAAAATATTTTTATTAAATTATTTAAATGCTGCCAGTTCTAAAGGATAAAGTTAAGCTTTCGCCGGCTCTAGCTGTTTCTAATTAAAATTAGCTAGTTAGTGCTGTTATTTAGCTATTACTGAACAACTGTGCTGAGCGTCGCATTGTTTGAGTTTCTCTTGGAATTTGTTAATTAGTTAAGTCTTCATAGATTAGGATATTAAGTTTGTGGTTTATGTTAGTTTTGATCTTGGAGTTTTGGTTGAAGAATTTAATAATAAACGGATCTTATGTTATTCAAAGTTTTAATACAAAATTGTAGAAGCTGACTTCTACATGGCATGTTAACTTAGAAAACTTGTGGAAGTGAGCATGCTTTCGTAATTTGATTATGCGGTAAGATTTGCTTGCGTTAGTGAACTCCATCATAATGCTGCAACGACTTTTAACAATTGACTTTTCGACAATAAATCAAATCGATACATTTTTGGCTGTTCCATCATCATTATTGCTGGTAGAATTTCAGTATGTCTAGGCCCATTGGTCGCTTATGACTAGAATAGAATATTTATTTATTGATGTTGTTGTAGGTGGGTAACACATAAGAAAAGTAAAAAATAAAAAAGCATCTCTACAAAAAACACTTAGATGTACAAATCATCACCAACCGCCTACTCTTACCCAAGTATGTTGGAGTCGGCTTCCAGTCTAACCGGATGCAGCTAAATGTCAGTATTTTACATAGAGCGACTGCCTTTTCGATCTCCACAAAACAGTTAGCACTGGGTAATACGATACCCCTTGGTAAGACCGATGGTTAGTCTTTTGGGCCACTGACAATCAGGTGTACAATAATATAAAAGGAAAATGAAGGAAAATAATGTGGTTTGCCCATGGGTCCAGCTGTGAGCGCATTCTTTCTCGATGATGACATAACAAAAGAACACAGTATCGCAAAAAAAAATGTAACAGGAAACAATCCACAAAAAAACAACCATTTACTTATGTTTATACGTTAATGGCGGTCTTAACTTCTTTAATTCCAGTTGTACTTGTCGACGTTATCTTAATATCGCTATATTAAGAACAACTGTCTCTTTATGTCGGCTCGTGTTTGTTCTTTACACATTTTACGGGCTTTTGCTGAATTTAAAAATGTATCAGCGTATTTATTACCAGTTTATTGCGTCTGGATCTTCGCCCACGGTGGCGTATAGGTTTTGTTTTATATTGTGCCCTGGATGTATTTTTTTTTCTTTGTGTCTTTTACTTGCATTTTTTAAGTGTTTGTTGCTAGTTGCGAAAGCTGAAACTTTTATTAACATAACATAACATCACGCCTGTAATCCCCGAAAGGTTAGGCAGAGCTGTACCTAATAGTACACCTACATTTCGCTAGTTATGTGTTAAGTCCCATGTAATAGGGGGCGAGCCTATTGCCACGAACTAACTAACTAACTACAACTTTTATTGCATTACTAATTAATCTATTCCAGAGGCTTAATTCCTGAGTCCTGACTTCTTTACTTATCAATTTGATGTAGATTATACGTACAAAGAAATGCTGAATAACGCGCAACACGATACACGTATGGGAAATTGTTTTTTTTTTTACATTTTTCAAACTTTTCGAATTTCCAATCATGTAAGTACTTACCAATTTATCTAATGTAAACAGTTTTATCATCATATGTTTTTTCCTATATATCTTCTGTGGAACTCAGTTTTGCTTGCATATTTAAAACTGTCATGCATAACCTATCGGCTACCTAAAATAGTTTACAAGCAAAATTCTTTGCAGAGTTTAATGTTGTTACGTAAATATATTAAAAATACCCAGTTCATTAAAAATACCGATACAATATCCATTTTGGGAAACTCATTAACAATTTAATTAATTAAAAAATACACAAGCAAGATATAATTAAATGCAGACATTAAATATACTGTTTTACGTGCAGAAAGTTCAGACTTGATAATAAGTATACGTTTGCGATAAAATATAGTTAGTCCTTAACAAGTAATTTGTATTTATTGCATTATTAAGATAAGGTTTATCTTGTTTTTGAACTAATTAAGGTCAAGTTAAAAAGGTTCATTTAGAAGATTATTGAAATAATATGTAAGATTATATTTCTATTTTTTGTTCAGTATGGCAAGTGCCGAATGGTTAGAAAAGAATGTACGATGGTTTTTTTTGACATCATCTTTGGGTTTTGTTTCAACCAGGGATGTGGAAGGTTGCATTGCAAAGGATGTGTGCAATATCCACCAATCTCTAGTGAACAAGGGCTTAGGCGGAGGCAAGGTCTTTTAAATACAAAACGAGTGAGTGAGTTTTACTACTGGATTACTGCTTTTACCAATAACACAGAACGCGATCAGACAACTAAAACGGGTTGCGTTCAAGAGCAGCCATTGTCGTAAATGTTGGGGAAAAATGACACTAACTGCTCTTAAACGTCATTTAGGTTTTGCTGCATCGAAACGCATTTTTTCCGGAGTGCTATCGCACGCGGCAGCATCGACGATGCGGTCGGCAGCATGTTTTGTTTCTAACTCTAGAAAATGACGGTTCTGAGCGACACAAAATAATAGGATTATGGAAAAATGCGATTCCCTGTTGATAGATTTAGCGCAACCCTTAGATGTGATCATCGCGTTCAGTTCCGCCTTGGCGAAATCCGCTTTTACCGGGGCAATCACACGATTGAGCCATACTTCATCACCGAGATGCAAACCTCATTATTTTATTTCATAATTATCGTGACTCTCATTCGCAGATAAAGCAATAAAATATCCCTTTACATTTAATTAAGAAATTAATGCTGACCACCATCAATTCTCGCCTTTACCGCCTTTGTTTTTAAGCACAGATTAAAAACACATACAAAAATAATATACGATTGGGAACATGATGCCGACGGCAATAAAATAATAATTTATAGGGCATTTTTAAACGCATTTGCTCGAGTTATTATGGCTGTTCGATTTTCACGACTCAATTATGCAATTTAAGAGGAAAATAATAATAAAAATGTTAGAGTTCTGAGTCTGACTCTTTCAGTGGAGTTTTTGTTCAATTGTTTGTTGCTTGTATCAATTTTCCATGAATTTCGTCTAGACTCGGTTGAACTTCATCACGGAATCGCATTTTTCAATGCTCTTACTCTTTTTTGTCGCTCAGAGTCATCATTTGCTAGAACGTGAAACAGAGCGTGCTGCTGATCGCACCGTCGGTGCTGCCGCGTGAAGTGTAAGAATAGGAGCATGGCAGAGTGCGATTCCGAGCTGCCAGATGGGGTTCAATCCTAAGTCTCATATAGGTATTAGGGGTAGTTTTAAAATTGTGGTTAAACTCAGTTCATGCCTCCTAATTTAGGTATAGTCGAAATAACTACCAAGATGGAGACAAAGGTAATTGGACCACCACCTAAAAGATATTCTCAGTGATAGACGTTTAGTAGTAGTACGGAATTGACGAACTCGACTGCAATCTGTGGAAAAAGTACCTAAGTAAAAATGTCTTATTCTTTTTTAATCCTGAATTATACGCGTTTCCAATTAAATAAGAAAAAAATATTTTTATCTGATTACTTAAAATATGATTGAGCATAAAGAAGAAGAAGCAAGATTTTGAATTTTTTAATTTACAACTAAACTCTCGTCTTAAGAAATTCTCAGAACCAAAAAAAAAACAGCTCGATAACGATCTTTGACGTCCATACATAAGTTCATAACAACTGATTAACATACAAAAATTAATGCATTGAGAAACGGTTACGCTTCATGTATTAATTACTAGTACGGGGTGCTACACACTGATTCGGGTCGGCAAATTCTGTTCGGCAGTATTTGTTGAACAACAACAAAATATATTTGGCGCGTGCTGATGCGCGATTTCTTCATAAGACCAACATCGTAATCGCGAAAAAATATTCAGCTGTCTATTAAAAATATGCCTATACTTAAGATCCAAATGTATGACAGCAGATTTTTTTCGCGATTATCTTATTCGTTCCATTAAGAAAGTTGTTCAGTCTGATGGTCTTTTTTTTAATCGGACAAGACCGTCACATTATTCTCAAACCACTGCAACTCCTGAAAGCTAGAATCAACAGTTGCGACCACCAGAAAAGCGCAGAGCCAAAGTCCCAGAGAAACAATCTTAGATCCTGCAACGAATTTAATCAGAAAAGAATAGCGGAGGAGTAGGAAAAAACACAATTTCCACTTCACTCAATATCAGCAGGAGACAAAACAGTTTCATGTTCTATATACCGTATCCTTAAATCCTTAAATGTGATCACATCTTTCTGATTTAAGCTGTAAGCTCAATTTTGTCGCTCGGCTATGCCGATTAAGTCGACTCAAAAAAGTGTATAGTACCTCTAACATCGCATACTAAGCTAGTATTTAATACCGAAATTATTATTATTCTTTATCGTTTTATCCGATCGCCATCCATTTTATTTACGACAGTAATAATGTCTTTCATTCAAATAAATTGATCTTTAATTGTACGTTAGGTAGTTTTAATTGTACGTTTTGTAACAATTTTTTTTACTATCAATTTTTTTCGGAAATATGATGTTATGACTTTTATAACAAATGGGAATTGGAAGTAACATCATCGGTCTGTAATTTGTTCCACTGTTGAGAAAAACAATGTCTCCTCTTATGCAGAGCAAGAACAAACGTTGATCATCGCTTTTGCTTAATAGACATGGTGTGTTTTCTGATTTGACGTATTTGGTACCTACTTTTCAAGATTTTTGGGCGACGCCCCAATCGATCTATCACCACAATGTCAGGCTTATCAGTAACAATAGTCCTGTCAGTGATGGTAGGTCGATCCCAATACAACGTGATATTACCATCATCGAGAACTGGGTTGCACGCATACTTATAGTATGGCAATTCTGATTCCACAAGGTTGTACTTCAAAGCAAGTGGCTGGTGGATAATCCTGGCAACGAGGTTGTTTCTATGCAAGTACTCACGTGTGTGTTACAAACTCAAAAATACTTGTAAATTAACAAAATAATAAAAATTAATTAGAGAAAACAAGATTGACGGCTTCTCTTGTTGAAGTGGTAACACTGTGAATCAGAAATTCATTTCGAACATTTCTGATTCAGACATGACTGCAACTTGTGCTGCAAAAAGTGCTTCATCATGATTCCTTGGTGATAGATTGTAAACCGTATAAACAGGTCTTAACCTGACTCACAACTACCTAAGTAATCTTTACTCAAAGATACCGATCTCAGTTAAAAGATTGCTCGGTAGATTGGTTGTAAGATCACTCTTTTGATAAAAAGCACTCGGTTTAAATGACTCAAATTTATTTACTCTGAAACTAGTTTCGTTTGAGGCGAGTATTTCACCTGATCGTGGCAATCTTGGGTATAAAAAGTAAAGTCTATCAGCCGTTGATTAACTTGTGTAAGTAGTGGGGAAACTGCAAGAAAAAGAGAAAAATCTTTTTTTTTTTAAGAAATCTCTCTGAGTGGATGCAGTATTTATGTATGATGACGTCGTTCATTTTGTTACAACCCTAATAACCGTTTACCGTTTTGTTTTAATTGCTTAAGAATGTATTTTGATTTTGAAGATGTTATTTATTATTTTTTGTGTGTGACATTTTGGATATTTTATTTGTCTGATTAAATAAATTAATTGAATAAGGGTAAATAGACAAGACAGGGTTCGTAACACCACGCTGCGTTCCAAAACGGGCATAGTTGACGTCGGCAGGAAGGCTACTAGGCTAAAATGGAATTGGGCGGGTCACGTTAGCCGCATGCACAATGACCGCTGGGCAAAAGTCTCCACGCGATGGTTGCCGGAAGACGGACGACGCCGTCGAGGCCGGCCCAGAAAGAGGTGGCGAGACGATCTGGACGCTTACCCGTGAGGGCTTGTTCGAGGTGGCACGAGAAAAGAGCACATGGAAGGAATTGGGGGAGGCCTTTGCCCAGCAGTGGGACAGTACAGGCTACAAAAAAAAGGGTAAACATCCCATCCTCAAAATGTCCAGTTTCTAAAGGATGACTAAATATCGCTCTGTAGGGCTCTTATGACCTATGAGTGGTAAGTTGGAGTTTCTGATAATCGGAAACATTAAATAAGAAGAATAAAAACCGGTATTCTCTAGATCACTGTAAGGTAAGGAGAATGTTCGGCGACCCACGTACTCGTACGAATTGAATTCACTTTGACACTCCATACAATACGAAAACTACATACGAGTAGGACTGTGTAAATAAACCACTATAGTTCAGCTGCTACCGGTTAGACTGGCGAGAGCAGCGGACGCCCAGTGGTGGCGGCCCCGACTTACGAGCAGTAAGTCATGGGTTCGAACCCAGGTAGGTGCATTACTTAGAGTAATTTATTTCATCACCACCTCTCAAAACGGTGAAGAAAACGGCATATCCTAGAACCAAAATTCGAAGACATGTGACATCTACCAACCCGCACTTGGCCCGCGTGGTGGATTATAGCCCATTCCCTCTCATAGAGAGGAGGCCAGTGTCCCAGCAGTGGGAACATTATAGGCTGATTATGCTTATGCTATGCTATGCGGTTGGACTGGGAACCGACTTCAACATAGATAGTTAAGGTTACGGTGCTTATGTTTAAGCTTTAGTTCCTTCTGCGCATGCGGCTTCCCTGGTAACTCATAAACGGCACAAATATGTGGATGCCTCTAACTATTCTCAATCTCTTTTTTTTTCTTCTTTCTAATCAGATTTTTTCAATAGTTTTCAAATCATTTACATACTACGAGTACATAACATACTGCAGCACTGATGACAATATTTGTGTCACTCGTTTGATTTAGTAGGTATTTTACAATATTTTCTTACCTTTGTATAGATTCTTTTTTACCGATTGTTTGTAAATGTACATTGTAGGCTTTGAAGATTTCCAGCTGCTTGTTAACTTTGTATCTTTTTATACATCTTTTGTAGTAAACAACGACTTATTGTCGGGCCTACGCTGTCCCCCAATACTTAAGTACAAATGCTGTAACCATGATAATATTGTAACACCAAATGATTTGACAAGAGTAACCATGGAGTTTCTTACCGGTTCTTCTCCATAGGAAACGACCAACCTGAACCGTGCACCTTTTTGTCCACGTTTTAAGCGCAAGCCACACAGAAAAGACGTAAGACGCGGACGGGGCGCAGACATATGTCAAATGTCAAATATATAGAAGCGTCGTGTCCGCGCCCTGTCTTTTCTATATGTTTTGCGTCACGACGCTTCTATACATTTTGTATGAAAGCGACGCGGAAGAGACATATGTATGCGCCCCGTCTGCGTCTTACGTCTTTTCTGTGTGGCCTGCGCTTTATAAGTGCCTATCTGGGCCTATGTGAAATAAAACATTTTGATATTGATTTTGATTTCTACATTTCTCTTTCCGCTATATCTCCTACCTTGAATACCAATCACAAACACTCAAACTCTGTACAGCATCCGACGACAGACCTCAAGAGATAACGCCAGGCAGCTCTCAACTAAACCTTATCGAGTAATTTCCCACTTTTATTATGATGAGGGTACCGTACCTTGATTTGTGACGTTCGACTTATTAAAGATTTTTTTAAACTTTTTATTTCGATTACGAAGTTTCTGAGTTTCGGGTTTTATTTGAATGGCCGTAAATTAGAGGTGGAGACTGGAATAATGGGTTTTTTAGGTTGATTAGGGGTAGGCAGGTATTGTAAAAGCGGTTTACTGAGATTGGATAATTGGTCTTCCAAAGCCGTAGATTCTGTCAGAACTGAGGGGTCTGTAGGGTTTTAGACAGAGAATTGTAATTAAAGAAAATAGCAGCTTTTTACTGAATGCATGTTTACGGTACCTAACAAAATATTTTTTTATTTTTGTCTTTCTGTCTGTTTGTTTGCTCCGGCTAATCTTTTAAACGGCTAGACCGATTTTGACGGGACTTTTACTGGAAGATATCTATTTGATGTTATAAGGAGTAACTTAGGCTACTTTTATTTTTGAATGGTTTCTTATTATGGTTTCTTGCAAAAAAAACCTCTGAAATTGTTATCAAAATCCGATTCCAATATGGAAGTAATATTTTTATAATAATTTCACGCGGACGAAGGTCGCTGGCATATTACAAATGCTATTGCGATACATGACATAATCAGAATCCTTATTAAAAAAAATTACAACATGTATTGTGTTTTGTATGTTGCCGTTTTCTTAAGAATCCTTATGATTGTGACAGAAAAATTAAGACAAAGTTTTGATGAATAGAAGTGACTAAAATCAAGATACGTATGCACTTTTACTCTAAGAAAAGGCTCTTATATCCACAGATGCATTATATTTATAGTTAAACGAAACGCCTTCACTTCTCCTCCCATCCTTAATTATTTCTGGGAACAAAGACTCCTTGGACACAGCAAGACGTATTGTCTGCGTGACAGACGTCAGTGCTGTCGGCGCCAGACTACGAGTAATCGATTAAATCGGACCTCGAGTATAAGAATCGAATGGACGAAATATTGGGTGGACAACGGGAGTGGACGTTGATTAGTGCGGTGATGTGGTTCTGGTTGTTTTCATAGATTTATTATAGTCACATTGGAAAATTTGTTTTGTATTAAATAAGAATACAGAAAAAAAAACAATTACAAGGGAGGGCCACATATTTTGAGAAGTGGAACTTATGGGGAGATTTTTGCCCAAGATTGGTACAATACTGGCTGATAAACAAAATACAAGATAATATTAAAATGGGGGAAATACAAAAAATATCGTTAATGAATCCATCATACCCTGAAATAATAATAATAACTAACTCAAAATATTGTCATCTAAAAGTCGACATAATGACAAATGTCTCCTACTGTATCCGCCACCCAAAAGAGGCGAACATGACGCCAAAAGCGGAGTTTAATAACGTCAGGCAGAAGAAGATACGGTGCGAATGCATCAATTAATTCCGGAGACTGACGGCGCCGACTTCCAATTAGTCGCCGATCTGACGTCCTAACTGCAGCTCGATGTGCCTTTGACTGGTCGGACCTTTGACCAGTTCTGGCTGTCACTTATGAGAGAAACAATCTTTGTATGTAGTATTGTATTGTATAGTATTTTTTTTTTCTCAGTATAATGATACATTGAGATCTTAAATTAAATTTTGTTTCACACATACTACCATTGCTTGTGTAGAAATATTAAATAATAATATTAAATGTTGAAATGTATTTCAAGAATATTACATAAAGATGAAATTAGAAATTGATTTGTATGGTTCCATGTTCTGTGAAATTCGTTGTTTATCTTATGCTATGAAAAATAAGGCGTTTAGCTGTGCTGATCACATTTTGTTCTTTTTTAAATCTTTTATTAAAAATAAAATATTTAGTATAGTTAGAGTGAGGTCATTTTATTTGTAGTATTTTTCTCAGCAAACCCTTTCATTTGATAGTAATACCATGGAAATCCATAAAAAATAACTATTCCACCATCTTTGGGAGTCCGCCATCTTCTATTCAGAATGCCGTCACTTAGCTAACCATGCATTGTCTTATTGTCATCCAAATTAAATGTATGCAAAACTTCAACTCAATTGGAACCGGGAAGTGGGTCTCTAACTTTAAGATTTTTTACATAGTATATTTCTTTGGTGAAAAAATAGTGGGTAATTAATTTAACTAAGCATAAAAGCGTACTGGGTTAGATGAATTATGATCCATCGCAAACAACATCACCTTAAAAGTATCAAGATATATTGGTCGTCCTAATCACTCCCTCCACAACGAATATCTGGACATTGTATCTTTATATCTAACCGTAGGTGGTCGAAACCCGATTATATGGAGTAAATTGATTAATTACAAGATAGGGTGGTAGGACACTATCCAACACGACATACTGACAAAAACAAGGGAATCGTAAAGGTCTGTGGGTTGCCCGTTCAACGTCAAAGACAGGATCGAGATTTTATTTGATTTCTGATAGATTATCTGTTTTATTTTGTTTGTGGTAAAGGGTATTGTTAATTATTGTGAATTTTAATAATGGAGTGGTCTTCTTTTTCGTGTCGCTACCATAACATTATTTATTTAAACTTCATGTACAGTAGTGGAAAGTACACAGGCGGACTTAAGCCACAAGGCATTCTCTACCAGGCAACCTTTGGGTTAACATTATAATTTATTTTTTTATACTTTAGATTTATTTTATGTTATAATTTCGTCAATGGTGTACTGACATGTCCGCTTTGTGCTCGGAGTTTTTCGGCCAATGTTGGGTATGCTAGCCATTTGAGAACACATGATAGAGCAGCACACCAAAGCTCTCGACAACCTCCTTAGAAAGCCATCGAATGCAGTCGTTGTAGCCGAAATCGGCTAGATGGCATCATCATCATAATTTATTGGCCTGAAACTTTGCTACTTCCATGTCGTCATCGATGACAGGGCAGAGTTCTCTTTGGCCATATTCTGGTAATAAAGTAGTACCATTGTAGTAACGTAATTATTGTTTTATGTGAAGTAACGATTATTGATACCACTTCATTTAAATATTTTAACATGTTATCATTACTGGGTTTTATCATTACTATATAGTTTAGTTAACTATATAATTTTTTTTAGTTATATGTCTTCGAAATCCACGTATATGTAGACGCGGGCGAAAAGCTAGTCTTTACAAATAAATAAAATTGAAGTGTCTGTTTGTAATTTCAAAATAACAGATTTTTACTGAATGCATATGAAAGTACTTCTAACAAAGATTTTTTTTAAAATTTTTGTCTCTGTCTGTTTGTTCCGGCTAATCTCCGAAACGGTTGGACCGATTTTGACGGGTCCTTTTATTGGCAGATAGCTGAATGATATTTTAAGGAGTAATTTAGGTTACTTTTATTTTAGAAGAAAAAGGATTAGGGTTCCGTGCAAAAATTTTAAACCCTCGTAACTGTTAACAAAATCCAATTCAAATAGGGACGTAAATTTTATAATAAATTCACGCCGACGAAAGTCGCGGGGCACAGTTAGTAACCAATAAAGTTGTACCATAGATAACAATTCAATGATTTATCACAGTCACAACACTAAGCACTTTATTGCTCGAACATCTACAAACAAGACTAACTAATATCACTCAATTTAAACTCAGAAACGTGTTGAAAACAAACGTAGCCCAACGATTAACGGCTTAATTGGCCATGGAGGTACTAAAAGTACCATAAATGTTCCTCCAAGGCAGATTTAGAGTCAATAAATGAGTTTCCAATCACGTCGTTATATCAGAACTCATTAAACTTAAAAGCAAGGGCTCCATTCTTAAATGAAACAATCGTAAGTGCATTCGCATCATTCTTACTTCGCCCACTCCTTGGTCCGAGCTATTTTTGGATGTGGTCCAAAGTAAGAATTTGTTGGGCACCAATACCATGTGCGGAATAGCAAGTAAGTATTAAAATGTAGGTGCAAGATTGAGATTTTTTATGATAGGACACAATATAAGCGCATAGTTTGGAAATGGCTAGGCAGATGATGATGATCACGACACAGTATAATATCACGACTGTAATCTCAGACAGGCCCGAAAGGCCGAAACATAGTAGTGTACCTAATAGTATACACACATTTCGCCAGATATGTTAGACACTTAGAAGTACTCTCAACGGCTAAAGAACAAAACATCAGTGCAAAATGTTCTTTGCACTTTTAGATAAAAATAAATAACTCTTATTTTAAGAAGTACTTAGCCAATAGCCAATAAGTCAATTCCCTAACTTTTGTTGGCTTGACTGGAAAGTAAACAGAATAACATGTTCCTAATAAAGTACACCTCATTGAAACATACGTAATTCAGGGAACTTATAAATATATTGAACTAAACGACACGCACATGCACAAGTTTCGCTGAGTGACGGATTTTGGTACAAAATTGTTACCCCTATTTCACCCGCTTAGGGGTTGAATTTTTCAAAAACCTTTCTTAACAAATACCTACGTCATAATAGCTATCTGTGTGCCAAATTTTAGCCAAATCCGTTCAGTGATTTGAGCTGTGCATCAGTCAGTCAGGGCAAATGATTTTAGATTATTTGAAATAGCAGGACGACCTACGACCTACCCCGGAATCGCATGTGACTAAAAGAGTGATGAATATAAAATAATGATGATGGATGGAGAGGGACAGATGTCTTCACCATGTAAACGATGGATGCATTGTGTGAGGAATGATAAAAATATGAAAGAAAAAGGAGTAAATGATAGCGTGACGGTTGACAGAGGAGAATGGAAGAAAAAAACTTGTTGCGCCGACTCCCGATAACTGCCCAACCCTGGACAGATTGTCCTAGCGCCAGTAAATTAAGTTGACCCCACCTAAAGTGGGAAAGGGGGTAGGAAGAGGATAAATGTACTATCAGCGAGAGGATGACTCAACATCCTCTTCCCGCTTCCTCTCCCGCCTTGCACCACATACCGACGTGTAAGGTAAGTCACGACCGGCCACCGAGCCGAAAGCGACATTTGATAAAATCGTTCTCCTTACCAGTTTGACCCGGTACCTCTGAACGTACACACGGCGGCATATCAAGCTATACATGTCCAGTTTAACCTGAGCTCGTTTTGTATAAGTTATTTGGACAATGAGAGATCAGCTTATACTGGTTTGGCATAGCTTGATTGGTCGTCGCGTATACGCCCCGGGTATGTCTTCCACATTGACTTGTAAATGCTGTCGTTGCTCCACCAATTGTTATGCGACGTTTTATGATTCTGTTCGGAATTGGCAGCTTTTGATTCGTTGGGTTATGTTATAATGTTGGTATTTGTTTTGTTGAAGGATATGGGGATGTCTTTCTTATTCTTTTCGTTGTTTTACTGGTCGCAAGCTCTTCTGCTGAGCATGAGGTCCAGGGTTCTATTGCCAGGTCAGTCGGCTTTTCCATAAGGAATTTCTCAGTAGCAGCCGTGGAGTCTGGGATTGTGCCCGGTTGATTTCAACAGACTCGTCCACTATTATTATGGCAATTAAACGTCTACTTTTGCCACAAATTCTATTATAATTTTTTTTAATAATTCACTTACTTAGTTATTTATTAAACTTTAGTTACTAAAAACGACAGGTTATCAAACATTTTAAATTAAAATAATGGTTTGACAACCAATCATAAAAAAGTACAATCACTAAACTTCATTCAATCAAGTCTTCTTTCTACCCCAAAATTTCGCGCCACAATAGACCTTTTGTCACTAGAAAGAAGGTGCAAACAATTTATCATCTACCTCACCTTTTACACACACAAACAAGTACCTGTACCTATCTATGTAGGTACTGATAGATACCTTAAAAGATTAATTTCCTACTTAGGCTCGACACGCGACATTCAACGGAGAAATTAATTTATCGTACAAAAAGAGCCCTTAGTTTGAAAGGAAATAGTTGGAACCCTTCTGCTTGTGACCTTACAACAGTTGATGAATTGATGCCCTGTGATGTAGGGTGACAGTGAGATGTTAGTGGGCGGGATATTCTCGTTGCACACTGCGTAGGTGATGCACATTATGTGGATATTATGATAGGAAAATATGAGAGCTTCAGTCTTCTGACTTTCTTTTTATGGCTATGCAGCTATACAGCAGTCTTACAAATGAGTGGTGCGTAGTAATATTCATGACTACGATGACGATGATGTCTCAAGCTTTTAAAATAAGCACCAAAAGCACATGGTGTCATTTTTGTATTTCTAAGTGAAATAAAAATCCGGAAGAAATACTATTTACTTCTTGTTTTAATCTGTGCATAACATATTTGATATCATCTACAGCGTGTTTCAGAAAGGTATGGTTATTTATATTTCAGGGCGAATTTTTAATCGCCAGTTAACTTTTATCCGACGAATCAATTTGACATTTTGCCAGTGTTTGTATGGACAATCTGTCAAAACGCCACATTCATCATCACCATTTCGGCCGAAGGACCTCAACTGCTGGATATAGGCCTCCCCCAAAGGAGGTTTTGCCATAATCGCCACGCCACAAAAGTACAGAGAAAAAAAAAACGTTACATTTACTCTTCAGGTAAAAGTTATATAATGATTGAAATATCTGCCCTGATTTAAACATTTTTACGTTTCACGGTATCTAATTTTTTGGAGTAAAATAGTTATCGATAAACTTTTGCAAAACTTTCATTAGTTTAGGATAATTCCGATCCACAGCATAGCCACCCTACACCCCAGCCCTTTGTCGCCGTCTACAACGATGCCCTTTGCGATTGATTAGTCGACATTTCAGTCCCTTTCAGTCGTAGGGCGTCTTCTAAGAAGCCACACAACTGTATGAGGGTAAGCAGAGGGCTAAGACTTGTGGTTCACGATTGAAATTAGTAACGTTGAGTCGTTGAAGTAAGTAATCCACCCGTGGTTTGTGGCAAAGTATATAAAGTAAATGTATCTTTAGTACGTCAATGATGATGGTTTTCATTCCGGGCTGATCTGGTTCAATTGGTTTCTTTTGTGGGAGTTGTGGTTCGATGTTAGTTGATGTCATTTGTGTAGTTGACTAAGATTAGAAACAGATAATTATAAATATTACTTTACCCGTGTCTTCACCCGCTTGGAATTCGGAAATTATCCCACGGGAACGTTTACCATGTTTACTCTAAATCATGGTCTTCCTATATGCTAAATTTCATCAAATTATACCAAAACGGTTGACGATTCGGTTCGTACAGTGGCTGAGCGATTGGCTGCTGCGCAGCGTGTTGCGGGTTCGATTCCTGCACGGAATAGCCTACAGATAGTTGTTCCGGGTCCGGCTGTTTGTGTATGTGAGTCTTAATATTTGTAAACGCACCCACGATACAGGGGAAATTCCTGATATGGGGCAACGTTATTTAAAAAAATGGCATGGAATGATTAATTAATGATTTTGAAATACAAGCAGTTCCGTGCGAAGTTAACATTCAACAACATTATTTCTGTGAATGCAGATACTCGGTCTTAGTTTAACCCAAACGGTTTTGGGCATTGGAGGGGCTCGTGGCTAAATAATAACAGCGATCTTCAAGTTAAGCCACGCTTGTCTGGGTTGGTCAGTGATTGGGTGACCACCCATTACATACCGAGTTTCCTCCGTGCCTCGGAAAGCATGTTAAGCCATTGGTCCCAGCTGTCATTTTTAGATCTTTGACAGTCGTATCAGGTAGTCAGTGGCTCGGAAGTCTGGCAACCAGTCCTAACAAGGGCAATGTATTTCTGTGTTTAAGTGGGTTGTGAAGCTCAGATAGGCAGTCGCTCCTTGTAAAATACTGGTATTCAGCTGCATCCGGTTAGACTGGAAGCCGACTCCAACATAGTTGGAGAAAAGGCAGGCAGATGATGTTTTTGGGCATTGGTATGACTGCATGAACAAAAACATTTTGTATTTATTTCAGTCAATTTTTAAATACAAAAGTTCTTATAATACCAATTATATTCTCCTAGTTTAATCGCCCACCTCGTATCATTTAACATAACTTAGTTATTCGGTAGTTAACATCCAACCAGCATAGAAATAATTGAAATCAAATCTAAACGAACCGAAACCAATTAAATTTTTATCAGAAGTCATAAAACGATTACTAGTTTTTACGTATAATATTCCACCGCTTATTAACATATTCCAAACGCACCTTTTTCATATAAATTTAAAACTATAAAACGTTTGTCGAAAAAGTGTTTCTATTTTAGGGTTTCGTAGCCAAAGGGTGACAACGGGACCCTATAACTAAGGGACCGCTGCCCGTCTATCTGTCCGTCTATCACTGGACATAATCTTCTGAACCGTAATAGGTAGAAACTTGAAATTTTCACAGAGGGTGTATTATACTTACTATGGCCGCTACAACTACAAACAATACAAACAAAGTTACAAATTAAAGCGAGTGCCCTACAAGAATCATGCTTTTGGTAAATTTTTGCTATATTACATATTGAGCAGTGTTTAATATTCTACAGAGGTACAGAACCCGGCTAAATGCGAGTCCGACTCGCATTTAGCCGGTTTTTTTCACACATGCTGCCTTTAGATGGGGTTCGATAAAAAACGGACAGTAGCATGTGAGTAATACTTATTTTATAACCTCACCTGCCTATTCATAGTCCCCTAGTATTATAATGTATTTAAATGCATTCCCAAAATGTATGGTGGTGTGGTGTCAGTAGCAGCGATGTAATTTTGGTAGATGGTGATCAGCTGATCTTATCGCTTGTTAGGAAGTACTTGTAGTAAAGGATGGTTTATCGTATTTAATTCTCGGTAAGCTGGTACTTCAAAAGGTATTCAAATAATATTACTTTTAGATAGACGGGGTCGCGGTAGACCGAAGAGAAGATGGCGGGACCTCTTGGATGGCTTCCTCGCGAGTTGGCGAGAAGAAGCACACCATCGCGAGAAGTGGAAGGAATGGGGGGAGGCCTTTGCTCAGGAGTGGGACAATACGGGCTAACTAAAAAATAAAAAATAAAAGATGAGAATATCCAAATAATTTAATTTAATTTTAATTTTTTTCGTTAGAAATTGAAATTAACATTTCAGTCACATCATCTATTTCGTTTTTTACCAACTATATTGGGGTCGGCTTCCAGTCTTACCGGATTCAGTTGAATACCAGTATGATACATGGAGCGACTGCCTATCTGACCTCCACAACGCAGTTAGTACTGGGTAAAACGATACCCCTTGCTAAGACTGGTTGTCAGACTTTCGACTACTACATAAGATTCGAGTTGGGTTTTATTTCGCTTACTTGAGAGTGTGTCTGTACATAAAAATATTATTTAGATGAAAATATAGTTTTACAATATGTAACGAATATGTAACACAAGCATTGCAAAAAATAACAAAACAACTGAAATTGATCCGCTTTTCGAATTAAGTGACAGACAGAAGCTACCACTCGAAGTATCGTTTTTCGATAATTCAATACTAACTACCTACCTACTTACATTTACTTTTTTTACCTTCATTTATTTCTTTTTTATTTCACAAAATAAAACCTTTCACCTTTTTGGTTTTTTATTATCTTTTTTTCCTTTACGTCACTATTCTCCTTTGCTGTCCGCTGTAACTGACACCGCCTCCCATTGGTCATGGTCACGCTTCCGTGACGCGGGCTCATGACGTTTGACGCTAACCCGTCACCACGCAAGCTCGCACCTGCCTACATGCGTATACGCAACAATAGATCCCACATTTTTACATATTAGGTCGAGAGAGCAAGTGGGGTAACCTTTGGTTCCCGTTTCAACTTTTGGGAATTTTAATCGGACAGCTTTTGAAAGCTGGTATTTTTTAAATAACAAATCTAAATATCAATTGATTAGTTAGCAATTCATACAATACCTAAAGCGATAGGTTCGCTGGCTAATAGAGAAATATGAAGGAGACATACTCCGCCGACTCAAAATAAATTGGCATAAGGGCAGGAGAATAAATAAGCTGTATTCTGACCTAGTAAGTCAAAGTCAAAGTCAAAACATTTATTGCGAACTAAGTGAACAATGTGGTGTTATGTAATGTTAGTACTTATGACTTAGCAGCCTTTTACAAGCATTGCAATGTATCATTCGCCTACCCTTATCATCCTAAATTAGCATGTATTAAATTAGAAAGTAAATAGAGAAATTATAGATATGTCAAAATTAAATGTCAATAAGTGAATTTAATACAATTATTCAGCAATATTAATGTCATCCTTTTCAGGTAGTATAAGTTTTATAGCTATATTATGTTTTACCACTATGCCATGTGTAAGTAATGAGCATTAAAATTTGTTCTTTTTCGAAAAATTCAAAACTGTGGTTAGTCAACTTTGTCTTCAGCCGTTCCCATACTCATATTCCTTTCCTGTATTGTCATTTCCTAATTTATTTACACAATTTCTTCGCCTGTCGTTCCAGTTAAGTTTTGTAAATAGCTGAGATTCCTCTCTTTTGTTCGGTTTTGTTTTATGTTAGGCATTTGTCAAGTCAATTCGACTTGCTCATGCTTTGTTTGATGTTTAGAGGTTGTGCAGACGTCGTGGTTTCCACTGTACAAGTGACGTGTGTGAGGAATTTGTTAGTGGAATAAGCGTATAAGTGCTTGGTGGAGAATCAATTATCTGAATTCTTGGTGATTTCTGGTAACCGTGGTTTGGGTTTTGTTACTCTTTGAACAACATAATTTCATTAATAACGTGTACCAATTGAATTTCCTATTTTTAGTGTGATTTCTTTTTATCATTAGGCACATCGAGTTTCAGGGTCGTCAAAAGTTTCTGCCATGCCCATTCCCCTGCTGGCTGACTAACTAGGTTAAATATTTATTAAATCATCATCATCATCATCATCTTCCTGCCCTTGTCCCATGTGACTTTAGGTCGGCGCAAAACGTTTTTTTCTTCCATTCTCCCCTGTCAACCGTCACGCAACTTCTTTTTTTTATTTAAGTATTAATATTTTCTTGCGGGTCCACCACGAGCTGGGCCCGCGTTGTGGAGTACGGCCCACTCTCCACAGAGAGCAGGTCTTTGTCCCTGCAGTAGGAATGGTATAGACAGACTATGAGTGGCAACTACAGTAATTTCACAAATTATTATGCCTTGTGTCTGTGACTGTAGCTTCGCTCTCTTTGTTTTCCTGACATTCAATGGTGCCTGTAATGGTCTAATTGAACTAAAAGCTTTGAGTATTGAGTTTTTTTTTTGAGTTTATGAGATCAACATTAGTCAACATATTCGATGCTCATCCCTGGGTAGACCTCTATATTCATGGTTGTCTGGACAAGTTCTTATGATCAACAAACAGTCGTCGACACACAAAACTTTAATATTATAGTTAACAAAGATTGTTATGGATTGTTTTAAGAGATCCAAATGACATAATGATAGGTTGTTGTTCGTACCGGAAAGCGTACCAAATAATAAATTATACATATTCGTATTACTATTCTTATACTAAGTGATTAATTACCTATATCTGGATCTTGAGGGTTGCGTAAGATGTGTAGTTGAGACATACTTACTGTTTGTTTTTGTTCTTTTGTTCTTAGAAGTTCAAATCAGTCATAACATGATTGTCTGTTGTAGAAAAAATATAGTATATTTATATGATATAGCCTGCCTTTTTATTCTAGTCATCGTAAGCGATTCTTCTTCTCATTCAGGCACATTGTTACCGTGGAACTTTCCATCAGTTTCTCAGTACTAGCGCGGAGTTGGGATTTGAGTCCGGTTGATGGCAATAGTATCGCCCCTATTTATACGGGACTTAGATAACTGAAATGTGGGTGAACTACAGAAATAAAATGGAATATTAAGTTTTATAATGAAACAGTTTCCAATGAGAAAGATTCTTCCAGATAAAAGAAACGATGGATGGACTGTGTGAAGAATGATATGGCAAGAAAGGAGGTTTCTGATGAGAAGACGAGTAATAGACATGTATGGAAGAAGAAGACATGCTGCGCCGGCACCAAATAAATTAGGATAAGGGCAGGAGAATGATGTTGACTTCCCAATTAGTGATAATGTCTGTCTATAGATAGTCTTAACACAAAACGTTTATATACAAGGTGTAAACGGACCCTTCACAAAGCCGTCAACCAAGCATTCTGTACATCAAACTAAGACGCAAAAATGATTGCTGGGAAACGACATTTTTTTTTAGGGTTTGTGAAAAAGTTGGAACTTTGACCAACAATATCTTCCTAACTAGAAGGTTCCCAGGTATGGTCCAGAAGAAAAAAATGATCGCAATGACTCGGAGAACCAGTGCTTTTCGGCTTCGTTAAGGATCTATTTACACCCTTTATGCACATGTCGTATCCTATGAAGAATGAAGTTCTAACGTTCTCACTTTACCTCTAACCTGAATTGCTTCTAAAGTATGTCGCACTCCCCTTTGCATACCACCGCACGTTAGATGACGTGGGATCCTTTGTGCGTTTCCCTCGAGATGCAATGTCACAGGATACCCCAGCATTTCTGGCATCCCTTGTGCTTTAACGTTGAAGGCTCCTTGAGACTATCAAATTCTTTTGTAGTGGAGTCTTATTTGATTACTTGAGTGAAAATAATAAACGATTCGTTCAAAATTTTAAACAATTTAGGTTAAAGAGAAAAGGAACTTTTTAAAGCCGAAATTTTTGAAGAAATGGAATTGATTCTAGTTGCTCATTTGCAATGGCAGTTTCGAATATAATGAAGAATTGGCAAGAAACATGATAGTAGGTAACTACATTACTGTTACTGTTAGCCTGTGTCATACCACTGCTGGGCAAAGGCCTCTCTCTATGACTTCCAAAATTTGGAACTACATTAACCTTTAACTGGTGACAAGCGGTCTCACAGGCCGAGCGGTAACAGTGAAACATCATTTCACCCCCTTCCCCGCGCTTCCTTTGTTTCAACGCCTGAGTAGCTTCGACTTTAGTTGCGTCCACGCCGTAGAGAGGGACAGTTGGGTCGTGTATTCCAAATCGGTAAGTAACATCGATGTAAAGTTCGGCAGCGGTCTCTCAGACCTTATGTCACCACTTACGTAACTTTTAAAAGTAATTTTGTTGAACCACAAAACTGAAGACACGCCAAAAACACGGAAAACCTGTGCCAGTTGTCCTCCTAAGTTAAATCGCAAATCTAATTACCAATGTAATTCGTGTAAAAAACATGTGTGCTTGCAGTGTGCCAAACAATTATGCCCTGACTGCCAATAAAAATAACCAAAGTATGACCATTGTCAGTTTTGTAAAATGATACTTGTGATTAAAGCATTTTTTATTTTTTTATTAATTAGTATCTTAACTATAAGGAAAAATAGTATTTTTGTTATAATATGTTGTTTTTTTTTTTGTTTATGATTATTGATCTCATCTCTAGTTTTTTGATTTCTATGCTATAGATCAGATACGGCAGCGGCCTCTCAGGCCGTTCGTCACCAGTTACGTTACTCAAAAACCATGTCACCAGTCAAAGGTTAAAATGTCTTAAAACTTGTAACAAATAAATAGCTAGGATGAACGGAAATAAATTAATGGAATAGAGTATAGACTCTGACAAGCATTACGTAGGTAAATCTTTAACTAAATACTTACACTTTTATATTACTTACCAATTCAGAAACAATGACAGTTTATTTTTGGTTGACAATAAAACAACAAAGTATGCACAGTTAAACATAATTTATTTCATATTATTTAAGTATCACAGATCCATTTATTTTAATATTCATCACGTTAACAAAAATATATATAGTCTACTTGGTGGTGATGACACCTTACATAGCAATCGTTATGTTCCAACTACTTTTGTAACTGCGATACATGATATTTACACTCTATCACATTATATACAACGATATAGAAATGATCTAATGGTTCGTATCACTGCTGAAATGGGCCAAGATGAAATACTACTGTACGTTTACATAATTTAGGTACGACAAATTTTGTTTAAATAACTTTGTTCAAAACAAATGGGCTGATCATTTAGATCAGTAAAACTAGTTGCTCTTATATGAAGGTGTCCGGAGCCGCGTTCACAATTTGCCCAAGCGACTTTATTTTTGTGTCGAGTGCTTTCACGATTGTCACTTGTTTCATCTCCAATCGTTTTTCTATTAGACAAGACAAGTAACGGGCGTTTTCAAAGCTTTCGAATTCCTACAACGACTTTCATGTCAATTCAAAAATTTTTTGTGCTTGCTATCGTCTATAATGCGGATAGCAATTTTTTCCAAGCCCTCTAGATAGTAAATTACGACGACCACCCAATACCATATTTTGTTTTTTTATCCTATTACTCCATCCAGTTTACAAACATTTATTATTTCGTTTTATTTTGCTACAACTCAATTGTATCATGAATACGAGTTTCATATTCATGGCAATTAAAATTGTTCGTACCGAAATACCCCTCCGGCGTTACACGCAATTGGTGTTATCAACTTGTCATCGTCGATGGTCGAGATCAATGACAGTAATGTTAAAAATAATGTTGATGATATTTATGTTATAGAAAGTGGTGAAGCGTAACTTGGAAGAGAGATTTGTCTAGCAGTTGTCTGTTTTCGAAGTCCGGTAAGTTGGGAATACCTAGTGAATTATCAGTGTCTCAGCGACTGGATTGCTCCCACGATGGGCATTGTTGTAGCAGGCATGATTTGACATTTTATATAGCATTCATGTCTTATGGATATTATGATTTTTGCTTGTGTCATTCCTTAATTTAATTCATTTTCATATTAATTTTTTTATTTTATTTTGCTTTGTGTCTTTGACATTATTTGAGTGGATCTGACATTTATTCATGTCTCATATTTTTACGTCACTTGAATAACTTTATTTATTTAGTCAATGTAGTTAATCTGTCTGAAATTGACAAAAGTGTTTGTTTTTTTATCTAATATGGGTCAATGACCTGAATTAAATGTTTTTTTTATCTCCTTTATGCTTTAGTCGCACCGGTATGGAGCAATTCCGGACACGGTTTCGGACACGAACACCCCCGTAATATTTACCAAAAATATGTATTTGGCGGTCCGCAATTTGATCTTTCTAAGAATGACCTTTTAGTTTGGTTGATATTGCAATCATATTTGAGTCGTAAATTTATATTTTGTTTCTTACATATCCTAGATTAATAAAACTTATTCAACTGTAATTTTACTCTGAGACATTTTCAGAGTTCTCATAAATACTTTCGTCTTTTAGGCCTGTTTCAATATCGACACTTGTATTGACGGTTTGCTAATTTCCGTTACTTGACCCATGTCGGCAGTGTCTACGACAGAAGAAGATGAAGACAGCAAGATCTTTTCTATTGGATAGCTGAAATTGTACAGTTCTATTCTATACGCGACATTTTGTAAGGGCAGTGTTCAGCGGCAGTGACAGTTTCCTTTTCTACTTCTACAAATACATATATGCCAGTTTTCGCTAGCACGAGGCGTCACCTAAACGAAAATAATTGTGCTCTGTTGAATATTAATTTAGGTGTCACTTAGTGTCTGTGAATACAGGTTTAATGATATTCAGTGCTTTTGCTACCGATGGGATCAACCTAGATCGAATCAATATCAATGATTTTTTTGATCATATTGTAAATAATAATAAGGTAATAGCGTCGTGTATTGACAAAGCTGTTTCTAAAACTATATTATCGCGCATAGATAGAACTGAGAGGTTTGACTTATTCATAGTTTACATTGAATTAGTTTTAGTTATAAATGCAGTTGTAAAGTCTTTACAGTAAAGGAGAGTATTAGATGAATTTGTCACTATTCATTGAGTGATGAAGCTGAAGTTGATTTGCGAAAGTTCATGGCGGTTCTAATGATTGTAAATATTGGAAAATTCATCTAACATCAAATAAAAATACTTATATTGTAACTTTAAACAGTAGCTAGGTAAGCTCAGAGTTAGACACGTATAACATTTTCTTTTAGATTATTGCCAAAATTTTGCTGTGGCAGTACATATTTGGCACAAAGTTCGAATCTATAATAAGCAAGTCAAATTATTGCGAGCAAATAAAGTAGAAAAAATAAGCGAATTTCTCCGTTAATAAAACACTCAAACACTATACAAAAAATAACAAAATAACCAACTGACACCGACTGTCTCTAGTCGGCAATGTTTCTTTAAAAGACATTGTAGGCACTATTATTGCTAATATAATATAATTTATTCATCGATCGCTTATCTACAGCATAGAATATTCTATACAAAATATACTACGAAGATTTTACAAACTTAGGCCGTCGGCCTACGAAACTATACTTTTTCTAACGTAACATTTAAACTACTCATTAGTTTACCAACAATCGTCCACATACATTCGTTCGCATAGGCCTATAGGTTCACATTTATCATCGTTCACAATTGTCTCATTAGAATACACACGGGTACGTATTGTAGAATTGAAATCATTATTTGGATGTACCAGGAATTCATAACCACGAGGGTCTGCCGTGCAGCAGGTCGGCTGCGTCGTGGCGGTCGGCCTGGCGTAGCGCGGCGGCCAGCGCGGCGGTGGCACCCGGCCCGCGCTCGCGGCACTCCCACAGCTCCAGGATAGCCTCTGTCGGCGAGCTCTTTGTGGCGAACCACGTCGTGTACCGATCCACCCCGAGCCGCGCTGCCAGCGCCCGCCAGTCGTTCCCGCGCGCGTTCGGCGGGTCCAATATAGCGCACAACTGCCTTTTCACTCGAGCACTCAATTTAAACGGCCCCTCGCCCGCGCACTCGTTGACGCCGGCCTCGCTAACGGTTACGTTCCTTTTAACGCTGCCGTCGCTCCCGTCTTCGCTGCGGCACATACGAGCCTCTAAAAGGTTTTCAGTTATGTTAAAACTGCGCTGCGACTCGGCGCGGGGTGAACGTCCCCGCGGCGAGCGGCTCCGCACGTCGTCCAGGGATATTCGGAATGTCTGCTTGTATGACGGATTGGTTCTCTGACAGGCGGACACGCTGAAATCGATATTGTCACAATCGTGGGTCCGTTCTAATACGAAGCTGCAGTGCAGAGCGTTGTAATTCGAGCCCCAAACATGTTGGAAGGGGATTTCTTGGTAGCCGATACCCGGCTTAGCTTTCCAGCCGGGACTGACGTGTTCCAAATTCAAACAGAGATTCGAACCGCCGTCCTGGAAGAGTAAAGTTTTGGGTCGCTCGAGTAGTACGCCGCCAAGTTTCTTCTCCTGCTCTTGACAGTAGTAGGCCGCGCAAAGCGTGTCTTCAAATACATAAAGTCTTATACTGTAATCTGCGCTAGTTTCACTGAGCACTGCCGGCGCATATATCGCCAATTGAAGCGCCTTCACCGCCTTTCCGTTAAAACTTTCTCCCACTAATACAAACGTAGACAGCATATCGGTCACTAGGAATATTTTATCATTGTCGAGTTGAGTGAACACGGGCGTATTGATCGTTTCCTGACCGAGGCCGACAATTTTCTTCCACTGCGGCTGTGTGCTGTCAGTTTTAGAGCTGTTGTGGTCGATGGCGTACAGCGACAGGTTCCAGAAACCGTGCTTGAGACTGGCGCAGTGAGGGATTTGCAGGATGACTGACTTGTTTAATTGAAGGCGCGGTGGGCCGCACTTAACTACTGGGCTCAGCTGCGTGATACCTGCGGGGCGGAATTTGTTGTGAGCACTTCGTTCTACATGTACATACATACGTTACAACGTGCCCTGCCCAAGGCGGCCGTTTTTTCCCAAGCAGAAATTATACCTCGCTGATACCATAGCATAATTACATATCGTTTAAAATTACCTTTGGAAATTGTTCTCTATCATATTGCAAAATCAATTTATTTTTATTAAACTTGTGCTCCAGCAAAAGTTATTCAGTTTGGATTCATAAATATTCATAGCAATTTGATGATTTAGGGCATTCTAAATACAAGAGTGGATCGGCGAAAATATTTATCAAAATTAATTTATGTTTTACTTCAATAAAGTTTAAGTCAAAGGAGATGACCGTTTGAAAACTTTGTTGCAGTCATTGATTTCTAAATCACAGTGAGAAAATATTTAAGCAAAACATGTGGCTACAAACCTTTTCCCAGCCTCGGTCGATATCGATCATCCTTCACCACGGCCACATATATCTGTTCTCTCCTTCCCCTACTGAGGGCTGCCTCAGGGATCGACAGAGCGACCCCAGCTGCAGGCAATGCCAGTCTTGCCCCAGCACTTGAAACTGAGAGGGACTGAGATGTAGGCGAGTTTGAAACGAGTTCAGCTAGTTGGAGAGTCACTGACTCATTCGCTGCATCATACATCGAGCCCGCTAGAAGAGAAGTTATAGTTAGTGGAGTTGTGACACTGGTTTGAACAGGAGTTACGTTTAAGTGGAAATGTTTGGACGTGTTTAGGTCTGTTGTTATTGTCAAAACTAGCTTTTAATTTGTGACAAGTGAAATCGTGATCATAGTTTTGAATTTGGCCAAATAAGTTCTGAATTTGTTTAAAGACAAAACATCGGGAACCCTTGTCATACAGTAATGCATTTTAAGACTGAAAGTATGCAAGAACAAAAAAACAAAACAAAAGTTATCAAATCAAATCAAAAATGTTTAGTTGCAAGAAAATACATACAAATTACTAGGAAATAAGAAGATAGATAAACAATTGCTATACTTACAGCTAGTAAAACAACTAGAGGCCGAATGTTCAGATTCACTGTACGGCTTGCTGTCGTAGTCATCACTCTGAGCCTTGCTAGACGCGCATGGGGTCACCTGGTGGTCTACTGGAGACGCATAACTGGAAAGAAGGAACCTGTTAGTGATTTGATTGAGGATAACTTTAGGCCGAAAGATATAAGAATTGGCAATATGACATTGACGCAATATACACGGTGCAAAGTGTAAGGAACCGCGAGGCCCAAACTGCCGCATCATTTTTTGTAGGTTATTACCAAAAATGGCTGTTTCATTAAAAAGATCAATGCTACATGTTCAAAATGTATGGAAAAGCTATTTTTTTTATAATAAACGACAAATAATTTCAACGCCGCTGGTGGGTCTGGTATTATACACTGAATTCACGCTAACAGCTTCAAAATCCTGTTTTTTTTGGTGTCTTCCATGCCAGCACATTTTTATATGATGCAGTAATTTTTATGTTGAATTCCAACCAGAATGATTGATTTTGTTTTTTTTTGGTTTAAATCAAAATGATCGCGGTACGAGATTAAAATTCACATAAAAAAGGCAACATCCAATGTTTAAAATAACCATTTGGATTTAAATAGCTTATAGCACAGACAGGTTGTAAAGTTCGTCCATTTTTTGCAGCAATAACATTAGCTTAAAACGAAACCTATAATTTATTCGATACTTCACCTAAAACATTAACGTTAGATACATTATAAACTTCATTCACAAAACATGAATCCATTAACTTTTTGCTCAATTAATCTATTTCATAGATCATATAACCATTTTCATAATTTTAAGCTAGCTCCTAAAATGACAGCCAAAACATTAATGAAGTGGTGGAATTTCAGCTCTGGATGCTGAGCTTAGAGTTGAAAATCTAAAAGCTAGCTTTTAAGTGCCTCCTAGATGGCGACGTCGGGCATTAACCGTTTCTTATATAGAGATATTAAGTTACTATTTGTTTTAGATTCTTAAATCATTTCCACTCTAAGATTACGACTTTTGTAATTACATCTTTTTGCATAATTAAGCTTCATAATCTGTGGAGTAATTGTGCAAAAAATATTATTGTCTATGATTTATTTCGTCGTTATCTTGAGTGTTCATTTTAGCTCGTTTGGCTGATTGTTTGTTCTGCTTAATTGTTATTTATTTGATCGTGGCCCACCTTGTTTGGCCTGGGGACTTATTTTAAATAGACATGTTTGTTATAAATTATTAAAATGATAGTTTAAATAAATTAAGAGGCTACGCTTAAAAGTTTGATTATGAATTATAACGATCTTGTTAGAGAGGTATGTCTTTATTTATAGCTATTGGAATATTAATTATATTTCTCCTAAGATTTGATAATCAGTACTTATAAGATACCACGAGGTGTAACGCACACCGTCACGCGAACTTTTCAGCTATTTCATACAAAACTGCAATCTATACAAAATAAAGGGTGTAAAAAGACCCTTAACGAAAACCACATATTCTGCCCATCATTGGGATAATTTTTTTCTTCTAGACAATACCTGGGAACCTTCTAGTTACGGAGATATTGGAGGTCAAAGTTCCAATTTTTTTACAAGTTTTTTTTTAAAACCGCATTTTATGGTTTTAACTTCACTTTAATTAACTCCTTGACCCGTTTACTATTCAAAGCATATATTGCTGGTAAATATAGAACCATGTGCTGAATCCATGGTAATACTTAATGCCACGTAGTCCCTTACACCGTGTATATTGTACACAGATAAAAACTAGTTGACATTTAAATGACAAGCTAACTGCAGAAAAACACATCACACAACACATCTGACATCTTCACAGTCCATTGTCTATGAACACCAGGATTCTGGTCTTATTTCTTTTGGTCGTCTGTACCTTGTCATAGCGGGAAGATGGCGACTTGATACAGCACGTTCACTTTACCATTCATGCGACACTTGGCGCAAAAAGGTCGCATTTGTCGACTATGGTGTAGACGAGTGAAGATGAACTTGTACCGTGAAACTGATTGTAAAGTCTACTAGTTTTTGTTGTTGAGTATTTTATCCATGGAAGTCAAAGGCGGGAAGCTTTTTCTATAGCGTTACCCTCTTACTGCTTTTCCCTATCAAGTCATTATCCTGATTTTTTATTAACACTAAAACTACAACTTCAATAAATCTAAATCAACGCCCATTTCGTTTTTAGTCGATCTATATATGTATGTCACGGAGCGGAGAAAAGACTTCTCTATCTTTATCTTCGCTAGATCAATCACATTGCTTAAAATCTACATCACACCACCGTCTCCTGTGATTGGTCGTTTTATTTAAATTCTTTGTTAACAAAAACTATGATTGGTCGAATCTTGCAAGTCTCATCTTCGCATTGGTGAAAAAAGGGCGTCAAGAATGATTCAACACACTCACCTATTAGTAAGATGCGGTACATCATAATGGTGTTCAGCCCTGGAGTCCGGCTGCGGATGTTCGTATCTTGGAGGCCGGTGCTGCATTAGATCTGGAGCCAGGGACAGTGACTGCTTTTCCACGGTCGGGTACATCTCCGGTTGGAAATCTGCTTGAAGAAGATGGGTTGGTATTTGAATGATGAAGAAGAGGCTCATTAGTTAACATAACCCTATTAAAGTCCCGTAACCTGGCATCGCGAAAATCAAATTGAAACTTCCAGGGTATAGTTAAAATAATGTTAAAACACACAAATCGCGAGGACCTACACGGACCTATTTCCATTAAAAATAAAGAATCAACATCGAATTTTCGCTCAGTGATGTGTGCAATGCAAACAGATTATGAGTCCAGGGGTCCAACTTGTCAGGTTGTACAAAAAAGTCAAGTCAAAAATAGATTATTTAAGCAATGTTGTAAACACGTTTCTAATTACAATAAACGAAGAATGTCATAAATACTAATGCCATGTTGATTGCAACATAATAATTATTTCGTTATGCTAATCAAAGCTTTAAGTCAATGCCCTGACGGCTAGGAAACGGACTTCCGAAGGGAAGGCCTCAGGTTCTCGTAAGTCATCCATTTGTAATTCATACAATCATTATTCATTAATACTTGTAACTCGATTGCACACTGACTGCACTAGACAGTTAGTCATTCTGGGTTCTTATCATGAACCGACTCATGACGAAACTAATTGTACGATCTTCACTTTTTACCGTTATTTAAATTGACTAGTCGTCAATAATATACAAGGTGTAAACAGACCCTTCACGAAGCCGTCAACCAAGCATTCTGTACATCAAACTAAGTAACCTTACGCAATTTTTTTTGCTGGGAAACGATTTTTTTTTGGGGTGAAAAAGTTGGAACTTTGACCCCCAATATCTCCGTAACTAGAACATGACGGGGACAATAAGTGCCTTTCTTACACCCTTTAGAAACCACAAAAAAACCGTTCTTTCTTCTTCGACATCATTTTCCTATGCTTATCCCAATTCATTATTTTGGTACCGGTACTGCATTTCTTCTTCTTCCATACTTCTTTATTTGTCGTCTTGGTAGTGACCCGTTTTCTACACATATCAGCTGTCGCAAAGTCCTTTAAAGTTTCCTTGGTCTTCCCCTACCCACTATCCACATTTACTTTAATTATTCCTCATGACAGTTGAGTATAAAATGAATGGAGAATATAAGAGTAGAGGAGTACCAAAGAAACGGAACTTTCTTTTGATGGAAGTTCTTGCTGTCTACCAACAGTAATTAAAGACTTACCAGTTCTCGTCATGGTGTAGAGGGAATGGTCTCTAGTCTTCCTCTGCAGTAGTTTATACACCACGGCCGCTCCAGCCAGGAACACCACGACAGCTACAGCAATACCTATGTATAGAGGTATGTCGCTATGTGCCGCCACTGTTGACAAAAGAAAATGTTTTGTTAGCAACAAAAATACAGGTACGTAATGAAACTCCACATCTGGATCTCGAAAGGATAAGTACTCCGGCATTTTGTCAGTTTTGTTTAAGGTCTCTATATCAAAGGGCGAGCCTATTGGCATTAACGAACACAGATTCTGGGGCTCTGAGAAATTTCTAATGGGAAATTTTTAATTCCGAGAAGAACCCATACTTTACCTAGTAAGGGTTGTCAAAAACAATAATATGGATTGTTTATATTCTAATTTACAACACTGTGTACTGTGCTCCTGCCTCTATGTTCTAGTGGTATACTCTTAGATACCTACGCCTCTGTCTAATCTTTTAGGGGTTGGCGTGATGTTGCATTATGCTGTAATATCAAAAAGATTGGTGTTATCGTGTTACAAAAGATAACGAGAACTTGCTGTCCTCTTACTATCATCAAGAAAACAAAAAATAAATAATATTCGCAGCCATAAAAATAATGGCAACCACTATCGTACTCATAACACTGAGAACAAACTTTTACTTGTCAGCTCTCTCAAAAAACCACAAAACTGAAAGCACAACATTCATCATTTCAAACAAAGAAACATAAATTACAAAGTTAGTCTGACTCGCGAACTTTTAAAACCCAACACTATCCCATTTCATTCCAAAAAGTTTGTATTCAACAAAGCAAACAAGAAAAAAAGGTTATAAAACCATCAAATTATTAAGCACCTGATAAACTTTTGTAATCATAAAAGAGGTTTAACGATTACATAACGAGGTGTCAATTTTACGATTTCCGTTCTAACTTCAAAATAAGAGGCAAATTCGTTGAAATTCAAACTTTAGAAACGCAATCGTTAAATTTGTTTTCGTTCATTCTGAATGGACTCCATCCCATGTTTCTGGCAGCACCTTTAATATTATTTATGTCAACGTGTCTTTATGGTTATGTCCCATTGAGAGCGGGAAAAGAACGCTTGTTTTAGCTCCAAAAATAGTCGTAGCTGCGTTTAATAAGATGAAAATTCTGAGTTCTTATAAGGATAAGGAAAACAGAGACGTAGAATGGTACTAAGATTTGCGAGTTAATAAGACAGAAGAATCAAGAAAAAATACAGTACCTACAATTTCTTTGTATTAGGTCCGCTTTAGTTATAGACTTTATACGATTTTCAGTTGCAGTAAGTACGGTAATTTAAGTTCAGTATTCTTACAAATATACTGTTGTTAAGTTGGAAAAACTTACTAAATAAAGTGCACTATTTGAAAGCCTTCTTTTATACCTTACGATTATTTCCTTCTAATCAAATGACTTATGACTCAAGACAGATAGCGATAGATTATACTTTGTAACTACTAGATTGATTTCACATGACAAAAAACGAAGCAGGTAAAACAGAATCAAGATTTTTTTACAGCTAAGTTCTAATACACCCCAGATATCATTTCAAAAAACTCCAAAAAAGCGAAGCTATCGTAAAATTTACATAAAAATCCCCCGCTTTCAATACGTCACAATCTTCAAAAACGGACCCGCGGCATTTTTTAACGATTACTTATATTTTTTGCCGCGCTGTGCCGTGAAAAGGAGTCATCGTTATTGGATGTTTTTAACGATCCCTTTGATCCTTGTATAGTGGTTGTAAATGTGGGTTTAAGGGAAACTGTTGGGACATATGGCGTCTTATTTTAAGGAGTATTCGATTAAATGCGCTTCACGTGTCGTTTAATAATATTGATGGAGTTTTTCCGAGTCATTTCTGGTTTTGTTTAGACTTTTAGTTTCTGCTCAAGGTTTTATGTGCTTGAGATTAAGTTTGAAATAAGACTTTAAATAGTCTTTCATTTATGTGCATTCATTAAGGTACTCGCTGGCCATATGCTATAGTGGTCGGAAGCTCAGAATGAAGCCTTTTTTTGGATGGGAAATCATCAAACGACCCTTCCAGCTCTGGGCGGAGTGGAAGGGAGTGTCAGGCTCGTACTGACAAAAAACCCATCCATGTTCCTTCTTTGCCCTTTGTGTTCCAGGGCCACGGTATCTCTATTCCAACAGTCCCGCAGCCCCAGCTTGCTTTTGAATCCCAGGTCGGACAATGTTATTAGGTTTTTTATCAGGTATTCGTCAGGAGCAGCCCAAAGTCAATAAGAAGATTTGAATTAAATAAATATAACAGAACGAAGTGGCCCGAAAGTCCGACAAAGAGTCTTACCAAGGAGTACCGTATTACCAAGTACTAACTGGGTTGTGGAGGGTCAACTATTCAGCTGCACCCGGTAAGACTGGAAGCTGACCCTAATAAAGTTGAAAAAAGCTTATCAGATGATGTTGATTTATGTACGCTTCTGCCTAACTCTTTGAGAATTACAGGCATGATGTTACGTTACACTTTTTGCAACTTACCGAGTCATGATTCAATTAAAAGAACAGACATGTTGCCAAAAAATTATTCATCAAGTATTCCGTTCTCATTTCGGTGAGCCCTTTCATTGAAAAATTCAGCACGCACCGTTGACTCATTGGTTCCTTAGTCATGCTCTTACATGACATGTGGCACCGATTATGCTAATTCACTTGTCGATGATATTCATGTGCCAACATGTCTGTGTTTCCTTTCCTTAATGGCCATTATGTATACGAAATATTCAATGGAAGTCGTTGTTGAGAATGACCATCGGAATTAAAATTGGTATCTTTGGTAGAGTAAGAGCGATTTGAGAATGAAAGATTTTAGCCTTGTTTATGAAAACAATATTGCAAGAGAAGTTATCCGAATTTTCTTCCGTACTACATATCTAACAGGAGCTCGAGGCTAAATAATAACAGCCAATCGGGTGGATCTTTAGGTTAAGCCGCGCTTGCCTAAGTTGGTCTGTGGATGGGTGACCACCCATTACATACCGAGTTTCCTCCGTGCCTCGGAAAGCACGTTAAGCCGTTGGTCCCGGCTGTCATTAAGTAGATATTTGACAGTCGTTAGGTAGTCAGTTGCCGAAAAGTCTGACAACCAGTCTTACCAAGGAGTATCGTATTACCCAGTACCAACTGGGTTGTGGGGGTCAGATAGGCAGTCGCTCCATGTAAAATACTGGTATTCAGCTGCATCCGGTTAGACTGGAAGCCGACCCCAATATAGTTGGGAAAAGGCTAGGCAGATGATGACTACATATCTAACAGAGGAGACAACCAAAACAGAGAGATTCTTCCGTTTGAAAGTTCCTATTTCCTAATGTCAAAGGAAAAGTTGAAAATGAAGAAACTCTAGCAACAGTTGCACCTATTTGAACAGTCCTTTATTACCAACTTAGCAACACAAAGAAAGAGAAACTCAATCAAACAAACAAAACTGTGTAAAGCCTTTAATTCCGCAACAAAGCAACGCCACACGATTTTCCACGGTTGATTTTTACAACTTTAATGGCAGGAGAACATTGGAACTTACATTCTTGCATTTCTTATGGAGGTGACACAATAGAAAATGGGATTAATGGGCTTTTGAAGGCTCAAGTAGCTAACGCGGAACTGAAGTACGGAAATGGATGACTGAAGGATCGAATGAAGTCTTCGCTCGATAATGCGATCAAGATGTTGAGTTTGAACGTAATTAAATACAAGGCGAGGATGGTGTTGCGTTTTTAGCTTGTGTTGTTACTTCTTTTGTTATCGTTCGTGTCAGTTCTATAATTAGTTCATTCACGTATTACGGTAATGAACTAAAATACTTGTAGCTATTATTTAGTACTAGCTTATGCTTCGTGTTCGGTAATTCTGCCACGGGATCATACTACCGGGATAAAAAGTATTCTATGTGTTAATCCCGGTTACAAACTATATTTGTGTGCCTCCAATCCAAATCCTTTCTGCAGTTTTTGCGTGAAAGAGTAACAAACATCCATCCATCCTCATAAACTTTCCCATTTATAATAGTAGTAAGAATTTCAATGATAATTGTTAACTGTTATGTAGCTTTGTATACAGTTTGTTCCTTATTCATATCTTCTAGTTCAGCAATTGCGTCATTCACGTATTGTTATTTCATATCATAAATCTTCTCATGTTCAATTTCAAGTTTTATCTCAGTTCATTTAGTGATATTAATGTTTCGTATTATCATTAAATGAGATAGCCCGGAGCAATATATTGATGAAGTCATTTTCTGTGTTCGGTAATGTGATAACGATCATGAGTGCTCGCTGTAATTAAAAACAAGCTTGTGAATAGCACCGCAATGGAACGACCTTTTATGTTTTCATTCATTTGCATTTACTTCGAAATGAAGATGAATATCCGACCGGAGAATCGTATTGAAAATATGGAAAATATCATTGATTTGAAAAAATACATCATCATTTGCATAGCCTTTTACTACTATGTTGGGGTCGGCTTCCAGTCTAACCTGATGCCACTGAATACTAGTATTTTACATGGAGCGATTGCCTATCTGACCTGGACAAACTAATTCTTTGTCTATTCTATTTATTTTTTGTCTCCTATAGAGTAAGATGCAGTTTCGAGGGCTTTGAACAGGAGGGATCTAGAAGCATTTTCTTGAGATTTACTGATGAAGATTAGACCGATTTTGAAGAAATTAGGATTGCATAAGACTTACAATAATATTATGTGTTACACTATGAGTTTATGTTTGCTACACTGTTTTAGTTAATACAAAATATGAGGATTGTATTCGATTTTACCAGAGTGTAACACATGAAACTTAAAGCTAAACTATCTATACTAATATAATATTAATATTATAAAGCTGCAGTGTTTGTTTGTTTGTTTGTTTGTTTGTTTGAACGCGCTAATCTCTGGAACTACTGGTCCGATTTGAATGATTCTTTCAGTGTTGGGTAGTCCATTTATCGAGGAAGGCTATAGGCTATATACCATCACGCTATGACCAATAGGAGCGGAGCAGCAATGAAAAATGTTGCAAAAACGGGGAAAATGGTATTTTAAATAATTTTACGCGGACGAAGGTCGCGGGAAACAGCTAGTTTCAAAATAAAGTTGACAAAGCAATTTGGCCTGTAATGCCAGTGAAGAGCCCAAAAACGCCAGAGAAGAGCCCAAAAAGCCAGCATCATAAAAATATGTCAAAACACATCAAAATTCCAACAGATCCGAATTACTCAGCACCGCCTGTTCAGACCATACAGCTATTATACATAAACGGCGGATCGAATGACCGGAATCCGAACCGAATGTAATAAATTAATAAACATCGTGGCCCTCCGAACGATTTGGAGCCGATACTGATCGGTGTAATTGCTGCACGCAAGTCGATGCTACCAAGTGGAATTAGTGGATGTTTTGGACTGTACTCTATGTCAAACAGCGTCGTTGGTCGAGTGGTCGCAAGCTACTACTGAGCATGAGCTCCTGGGGTCGACTCCCGGGTCGGGCAAATTGTTATTGAGTTTTTTCATCAGGAATCTCTCAGTAGCTCTTAAGACATAACTGGCGAAATGTGGGTTTACTATTAGGCACACCTCTGCCTAACCCTAAAAATGTTATGTCAAACTTGTTGGAGGAACTTGTCTGGGTGAATTAAATAGGCCAACCAATCTGTTAAAGGGGTTAGAAATGGCTGAAACCTAAGTTTAATCTGCGATCAACAGAGGATGGACAGTACAGTCTCTTGATGATGAAGTAGGTATTGGGCCAATGCAATTTCATAAGAAGGTCATAATCATTATCATCTTACAACGAATCAGTAGAAAATCTTTCATTTTAACTACAAAACTTATCAGTGGATCTGATAATTATATTCTGTAACGAGAATAATTTCAGAATTGTTTTGTCAATTATAACCACAAAATAATAATGAATTTTCTAATACTGTGTGTTTATTTGCAGATCGGTGGGATTCCCGATGTTGTGGAGGTGGATGCGGCTCCACGTTAAATTTTAATTGTATATTTTCATGTGTCTGTAACTTACTAACACTAGAAGTTAAGTAAAATTGTTACTAACCCTATGGACTCCGGTCTGAAATAAAAACTTTCTATTCTTCAATTCCAATACTCCATGTTAGTTTTTTTTATGACAAACTTGATAATACATGTTGTCTTCTGAATTAAATAACTTACGGACAGCTTTCTAAGAGTGGCGGTAAAGACCGGTTTGGCTACTAACAGAGATGTTAGAAAAAAAAGTAGATTAAACCGTGTAATTTTTGTACACGCGACTACGATTACAGCTTGCATAAGTACGTTGATAGCTTTGAAGTAATCACATATATTTGATGATATAATTTTAATTTAATTGATACGAAAAAGTTAGAAGGTGATAAACTTTAAGAAGACAGTAATGAGATAGAATAAATACCACTACATATACCTCCATCGTTGGCCTAGTGATCGCAAGCGAGAGTGCCGAGCATGACGTCCTGGGTTCAATCTCCGAGTTGGACAAAGTGTAATTTTTCCCTCAAGAATTTATCAGTAGCAGAAACGCCCAACTGATGGCAATAGGCTCGCTCTCTATTATAACTGACGAAATGTGAGTGTACTATAAGGTACACCTCTGCCTAACCCTCCGGGGATTACAGGGTTAATGTTATTCATGCTTTGTAACTACATTTAAAGAAAAAACAAGTACAGATATCAAAACCGTCTATCACAAGATCACCTCTATGAACTGACCATGTGAATGCTTTTAATAAGGATTAGTAAAAGACTCGAACAGTGAAAGCGGAACTAATCGACGCACTTTCTTATTCGAAGTTGCGACAAAGCCTTAATCAAAGAAGTCATGGGTTGGTGTGTAATCAATAGCTTCTTTTAGTTTTGACACATCGTGAGTACCTGATTGAATATTAGAAAGATCTTAGAAAGTTTTACACACTTAGACGTAATAGCGCAGAAAGACAAAAAGAGAGAGATTATCCTTACTTTTTTTGTACTCTATCACAATGCTGTCCTATTTGACCTAAAGGTTGACTGGTAGAGACTGCCTTGTGGCATTAAGTCCGCCTATGTACCACTCTTGTACATGAAGTTTAAATAAATAAATAAATAATGTTACCTTCTAAATAGTTAATAGTTTTGAAATATGCTGCATTAAGGAAGCTAAGAATATCAAGAAATGTAACAATTTACATGAAGCGCCATTGTGTTGCATGTAACTGTCACAACCCAACAAAGGGATACTTGAAAAGTGGGTACAAACCAAATGGTCTAGCAAATAACACACAAAGCTTTATCCGTATGTAGATTTATGTAGGTTCAAAGATCAAACCAATACCGATATTCATAGCTAAAGAGAAAAGCTTGTACCATCTATCAATAGAATGAGCTATTTTATAGCTCTTATTATTACGAGCAATACGATTTTCTTTTGTGAGTAATAAATTATTTACAATCACTTCCAACTTAACATATTGATAGTTTTGAAAGCCATTGGATTTAGCTGAAGCACTTTAAGGAGGAGTACAGGTAGCATCAGAAGTGGGATATAAAAATAGTGAAGATTGTTTTTTGAATGAATGGGATGTCTTTTCCTAGTTCACTGAGCAGCCTCGCGCAGATGGCGCTCTGCCAAACTTATAAACACTAAGTAAGAGTGCAGCTTGAGTTTGAGAGCGCTGTTGGAACAGACACTGATGAAACTGATTTTAAAAGCTCTAATGAAATAAAAGCTTTTCCTAATTAGACGGATCTTTTAGGTGCAATTAAAAGAAATGCTATCACTGGAAAAGTGGTTTAAAAAGAAAATACAACGTTCCTAATGTGAGCCGGTTGAATTTCTGCTAAATTGCAATCATTTTTACTGCAGATTTTGTTTCAAGACAAATGAAAGCTTCAGACTGGCGGTAAACAACAAATAGAAAAATAGTAAGGCAGCAATAAGTTCAAAAGAAACTAAAGAAATGTTAGTTCGAGCAGCGGAAATCGAAAACATCCGTTGAATGTTCCATCTTCGTTCAGCGCTTGCGTCGCCGCATGTACATCCATACGCAATGGCGCAACACTGCAGTAAAACGCACTTCATATCAATAAATCTCCTTCATAAACAAGTTCCAAGTCCCCACACGGTTTATAGCCAACCGATGTTTGAAATTCAATAAATCATTACATCCGCTACTTACACCGTTCAAATCAAAACCGCGGAGACGTTACGGGAATTAATTTACGTACGATTATCGGATTAATTTCGAAATTTGTACACTGTGTAAACATTTGTCAGTGCCAACGGCGCGGTGTCCGTTGCAGAGATCCCAGATAGGGAATCCAATCGAAATTTACAAACCCTTGTCGCTTTACCCATAACGTGGTAGGAGGGCTTGCGGAATTAAATTCTCTCCGCTCACGTCTCATACGAATGTGATACTTAACTTCTTTCAGCCTAAAGGCGGTATTTGCTTGAATGAAGAGGGGCGATATGTGAATGCATTTTGCGATCGCCTGCTGCGCTCACTCGACGAAATCACAACAAATCATTCACGAGACCCACCTCCAGTAATGATGGCCGCATCGCATATAAATTGGATTTTACTGTTGTTTGTTTATGCATTAATGTTTGATTAAAAAGTTTTGTACGATTTAATTTAATTTGAATGAAACCGCAACGGTTGACGTCTGGTTGTCGTTTTTGGATGCACTGAACGCGATGAAATCAGTGGAACTTTATTTGCGGAAGTTAATTTGCGGAAAGTGCACTTGTAATAATGTGTATGCGGGTCGAAATTAATGTTTATTATGAGACAAATGAAAAATAAATTCGTATCGAATTAATTTTTATGCATTGTGACCTTTAATATTATTCAATCACGAAGCTACGTAACCAAACCTACAAACAACCGAACCAAAGCTTGATAAAGAAAATTTTCCTAAATTTCGAATTCACCATTCTCTAAAGACAATTTATGTGCCGTCCTCAATACAAGAGGAAGCAACACTCAATTCACACGAAGATTCATTCAAATTATCATAATAATACACCTATAATTTGTACTATGAAAGACTTTGTAAAGAATAAAAGTTATATTCAATAAATCTGTCAAGTAGAAAGTTTAGATGATGATAACGATGGCTCAGAAACTCAGAGTTTGTGTTCGAACGGTTCTTTCCAATTATTTTCGTTAGCATTGATGATACTTACTAATCCGATTAAGTACTTGTGAGGAAGTAATATGATGTTTTAGTAGGTGGTTTGGCAGATTACGTTGACCTACTTGTGGTAAGTTTTTAAGACCGGGAGTTTGTTTTTAACTTCACATTAAATGCTAAATAAATCAATGATACGGAACGGTATTCCAGAATACTATCACAAGAAGTTAGCACTAACACAAATTATGAGGCAGAATCTTCCTTGCAACAAATTTTTTTTGTGTGAGAAAGGAGTTTAATTGTAAAAGCTTTTAAAGTCTACTTTTGAAATGGTGCACCGCATGCACTGTGTTGATACTTAGAAGATAACACGAAGCACCTAATGAGTCTAAAATTACACGCTCACGACCTCGCTCCAGGGAATGAAACCAAACATAACATTTTTCATTAAACTTTAAGTCCTTAATACTCCGCACCAACATAAACGAAAGATCCACACTCCATCCGATGTTTAGGCAACAAAAGATGAAAAGGTGCTATAAAATTTCACCATTTTCCCCCCTTTGTATGTGGCAATTAGGCTAATGAAGAGGCACCAACGAGCGCGAATGAATGGCTCCACCCGAGTTCCTACCATTCAAAGCTCACCTTTCATGTGGGCAATTTACTGATGGTCCACATTATATGGCTTACTTGAATTACTTGGAGTAATTGAATTTATTGTGGATCTCGTAGTTGGGAATATTAGTTTTGAGATTGGATTTTAGACTTAGATTATATTTTTTATGAGGACATAGCTGAGTTAGTAGCTGAAATTGAGGCTGTTAATTGTAACGATCTAATACTACCAGTTTACAAAAAGCTGCGGAAAATTTTGTAAGTAATCATACGGACTCAGTCAATAAAATGTTAGAGCTGTGCAGGTGGCTACATACTGGTCTAACACAATTTGATTTCATCGACACGAAAAGAAGAAGAAGTCAATAAAAAAGTGCGAAAAGACTCGGACTGGAAAGTATACCCAAGCAACCTGGTAACACAACAGTTTAAAGAGATAAAACAACCTACAACTGAATAAAACATAACAATTCCTGTGACTACAGTAGCTGTAATATATAACAGCATAATATAAGTGTTATAACAGTCTTACCGTGGATTTACCGAAGGCTTAGTGATTGCTGAATGTGGCACAATATTGTGCAGTGTAGTCAAGTGTAGGAGCAATTGTGTGGCGAAAGGAGGTGCTCTAAATCACTTTCAGTATGCCATGTTTGAACATACAAATACTTGGCGGTTGCAACCTTAGGATGTGCTGTATTATTTTATGTACACAGTACTAGCGGTTGCCCGCGACCTTCGTCCCCATGAAAGTATTATAAAAATACAATTTTCGCCGTTTTTTCAACATTTTCCATTGTTGCTCCGCTCCTATTGGTCGTAGCGTGATGTTATAAATCTATAGTCTTATAGCCTTCCTCGATAAATGGGCTATCAAACACTAGAAGAATGTTTCAATTCGAATCAGTAGTTGCTGAGATTAGCGCGTTTAACCAAACAAACTCTTCAGCTTTATAATATTAGTATAGATTAACCTATTGTGTTCGTCTTTCAATAAAGAAAATTTTATCTCTGCCTCTGCCATCGTCAGAAAAAATACGGACCATTTTTGAAACGTTTATCAGACCATTTCCGTCACCCGAAAAATAACCTCCAAAACCGAACACAATAGATTGATCATCCCAATAAATAACAATCAATCCACGGGGCGCGAAACAAAAACAGTTTACAAAGCCAAGATGGCGGATTTATTTGGCGCGAAAGCGTTCGCGAAGAAGCCGAACGTACAAAACCAAAATGGTATTACCCCGAGGCTATTTATCAAAACGTACGATAAACAGAAATGGAAAATTGAAACAGAGTCAACGGGGACCAGTGGAAATGATTTATTGGTATTATAAACAAAATATGGACTGATCATTTCCCATTCCGAGATTGAATTTAGACCGCCGACGGAGAGGTGTGTGTAAAACGTGCCTAATGTCGTGTTCAATGGTGTATCGTTACCCAGTGATTTGTTTAATTGCGTCAAGTTGCTCGTAATCACGTATTTCTCGATAAACTAAATTCTGAATATGATAACTTTCTGTTATTTATTTGACATTAATGGAAAATGAATAAACTCTGTGTTCTGTGAGGAGCTTGTAGCTAAATAATAACAGCCGCTCGGGTCGATCTTTAGGTTAAGCCGTGCTTGCCTAGGTTGGTTCGTGAATGGGTGACCACCCATTTCATACTGAGTTTCCTCTGTACTTCGGAAAGCACGTTAAGTCGTTGGTCTCATTTGTAAATCTTTGACAGTCGTTACAGGTAGTCAGTGAGTTGAAAGTCCGACAACCAGTATTACCAGGTGGTTTCGTATTACCCAATACAAACTGGGTTTTGGAGGTCAGGTAGACAGTAGCTCCATGTAAAATACTGGTATTCAGCTGCATCTGGTTATATTGGAAGCCGAACCCCAACATGGTTGGGAAAATGCGAGGCAGATGGTGATGAATAAATTCTTTGTAAGTGGGAAAATAACACATAAATTCCACAAATAAATTCTGCTTAAATTCTCATCCGGCTAAAAGTACATAGTTATAAAAATACAAGCGGTACAAAACTACTTACCAAAGGTTAATACAACAGCATAAAAGCGAAAAAAGAACTCTTTGTACAATCGTAATAAAAGGCACATGCAGAGGTATTAAAACTAAATAATACCCCGGAATGGGAATTGGAGAGAGCCGAAACTGAATATTCTAAATGCCGAGTGTGCCGCGAATTTCTCCAGAATACCTGTGCTTGCCCGGACGTTGAGTATTGCTTTATGATATTAAGGCTTTTTTTTTGTTCTAGAGCACAGAAATGAGAAAATCTTTTAATGGTTCTATCATTAATGCATTTGGTTAGTCAAGTTTATCACTATCATAACTAGAGATCGCATATTCGGATGCATATTTACCTAAAGTTGAGTGTTGACTAGTATGGAGTGCGAGTACGACTATCAAAATAATCATTGTTATAAGTCCAGCCATATTTTCTATTTTATTCTATTTGAATATACAACAGCAAAATTTGAATTCAGTTATTTCTCACACACAGCAACAAAATTTTAAAGTTGAAGCATTTTTTTACGTGTTTCCACAAATTTCTTGCCCAATTTTAAACAGAATATGAATATTTATTATTCTATACTACAATACATTTTATACACACTACATATTTTTTATGAAATCCCGCGAAATCGGGAAAAAAAAAATTAATTATAAGAATCTGCTTCCACACTTTTGTACCCTTTGCCGGAAAGAAATGTACTTTAGGTAAATATGCATCCGAATATCCGATCACTAATCATAACTGATAGCATAGTTGTCTCTTCAGGTTTTTGTACATGTTTAAATGATCCTCCTACTTTTTCATCCGATCGATACTTATAGCTTCCTACGTTACGCAAAACAAAAATTGCTTTCCTATTTTTGTGAATAAAAATCTCTTTGTCCTCTCTACCAATATCCGTTTAGCCATTTTACAAACATATTGGTTACGTTTTAATTTCCGTTACTGTTGATGTGTGAGTTACCTCATGTTTTCCTTACCGTTCGAAGTTGGTATTGCACTTCAGTTAAAATTAATTAATTTCAGTGTATGAACCACCCACGTTCAAACTATTGTTCAGAACGCGTTTATGAATGGGTTCGGCTAACATTACGTTAGCTGTCTGTCTGTCAACACATGGGCGCTGTAAACTTTGCTCGAAAGTTTGATATTAAATGCGAATACTGACTAACTCATTGTACCAGACTTATGAGCTTTGTTCTTGATTACACATTCAAGTAAACATATGGCTGTTACTGCATCATACGACTGACTATCCTTTCCTAACTTTTGACTATCTTCATCAACTATGTCTAAAATGGAATAGAACAATTCTAGATTACCCAATTACGTCGTTATCTTAAAAAAATTTACCTCAACTTTTTCGTAAGAACACCATAAAAATTTACTCCCTCGTCTATATTTAGACGATATGATACGGCCCAGATGGTCACGCCACCCGATTTTAGTATCTCTCGAATCTTTTTAACGTGACCATCTAATATTGACCTTTGCCTCACCTTGCCACCCACCTTTATGTTGATTAGAAATTCTAAAGTTGCGGGGGGTGCGGTGGGTCTTCATAACTTGGAAGGTGGCAGTTACAGCCGATGGCCTGTTATGAAGCGACCAGAGTAACATTTCATAGTTATGGCTGAACGGAAAGGAAGTGTATATTTAGTGCGGCATCTGGTTCTGGAGCATTTCATAGAAATAGTATTAATTAACTTGTCCCATGGCGGATAGTTTCATAATTTGTAATTCCCCTGACACGGGCTCGTAAAGTTTTGGCTGAAAACGTTCGAGTTTCTCGGTTGTCGCGTCTATTTAGGGCTCTGCTGTTATGAGATGAGATATGACGACGATTAACGTAAAAAAATATGTTTGGATACGGAAACGTTATGAGAAATGTCGAGATTATTAGAAGTAGAATGTGGCGAGTTCTGGCTATAAAAATAAAACCATACGCAGTTATGGTTTCACAATTTATACTTTCTAGTTTGAATTAGAAATATCAGTCACTTGTAATATAAAGTGTCATTAAATATTATCGGAGTAATATTTTAGAAATATTGTTTATTTTATGATGTTATGCTCAGAATTTAATGGCTCATTTAAAGCGCACGAACTAAAGCACCTATAAAATTAATTACTATGTTACAGCGTCACAGCACGGGATTAAACGCTTACAGTTTACCTCATGTCATACTTTTTTCAATTACATATATGTACCTAAATTTAAAACTAACTAAAACGGAGTGAAAGATTTTATGATAGTAATAATTGTGAATTCCCCAAAATAAATGACGTTTGCATACATTAGTACTGTTGTCTAATAGACTTCTTTATTTGTTTGGCTTGCCAGGGTTCATGTGAACTTTATTTTTATTTAAGATCTTTTAAAAGTCATTTGATATACAATAAAGAATTTAATTGAATTGTTTAAGTTACACTTTTTTTGTCAATATGTAAGTCGAAACTCTGACTCTTCAAAATCACATTAAAATTAACAGTTTATAAAATGCATAAAACAACGATTTATAAAATAATGGTTACACTTGCTGTTTTGTACGCTGTGCCATAAAAAAGATCAATGAAAAGCATTTGCATGTGGCTGAGATGAGAATGCTAAGGGGGATGTGTGGTGTAACGCGAATGGATAAAATAAGAAATGAGTACATACGAGGAAGTCTGAAAGTGGCGCCGGAGACTGAAATATTTGTGGTAACTGGTTGGCCACTAAAGGCATGTGATGGGGAGGAATGAGGAAAATGTCATGAGGAAAGTTTTGAGTATAAATGTGGATGGGTAAAAGGGTAGAGGAAGACCAAAGAAACGATGGATGGACTGTGTGATGGTTGATATGGCAAGAAAGGAGGGATTGGGCATGAGGGCAGGAGAATGATGGAGTTTATACCATGCATCTCCTCTCATCTCAAATTCAGCATCCTAACTCACTTTTTGTCTTCTTAATCCTAAGTACTCACCACCATGAACTCCACAGTAATCTCCAACGCAGTCAGCATGTTGTGCATGGGCTCCTGAACAAGGCGTATCACCGGTGCATGCTCTTCGTCTTGTCTGACGGCAGTCAGCTCCACAGACTGACCATTCCGACCAGCTGCTCCAGCGGCCAGGTAATGCTGTGGGAGAGAAGGCTCTTGAGTATATTGAATTTTAGATTTATGATTCGACATTAATATTTCAAAAAATTAACGCAAAGAGACGGGGAGAACAAGTGCCTTTCGGCTTCGTTAAGGGTCTATTTACACCCTGTATGATACGGCTAGGGAAGTGACTACCGAGATAAAAAACGAATAGAAATTTGTGTACAAATAGACTAGTGTTGCGTCCAATTGAGATAAACGCAGGAGAATGATCATGTTGATTATGACGATGGGTATTTTTCGATTGATGAGACCAATTTTAAATATAGAACGTCATTTATTGATTGATAAAAAATACATTGATTATAAGCAATTGCAATCAAAACGTAACATTAATTAGATTAAGATTACTCTTTACCCTAAATAGAACGTAGAGGTTAAATCTTATTAAAACGGTTAACAAACACGCAAACAACACATTTGAACCAATAAATGTCGGAACAACTGTTAACAAGGTAACATAAGCTGTAATATTTTAAGTAAATACTGAAATAAAACTCAAAACATCTTCAAAAGAACCAAACGTGTGTCGAAACGGTCGATCAAGCAAAAACTAAACGCAATGTCAAAGATCAGGGATCACTTTTTGCAGACACGGTATCATCATTTATCTTCATACAGAGCTGACATTTTATTTTTTTCTTATGTCAAACATATGGGTATGAAAATTATTTTGGGTTTGAATTTTTCAGAAATGAGTGTGAAGTGTCGAATATTTTTTTAATTATTGGTGTATTTTTTTTAGAAAGAAAAAAAAAATTATCTGTCGCAAGTTAACTTCTGGTTTTGCTTAATAAATTAATTTTGATTGAGTTGATATTTGATTCGACATTGAGGATTGTTTCGTTTGCAATGCGAGAATTACAGACATAATGTTTTGTTATCTTCGACTCTCAGTATTTTTTAATTCAAAACAACAAAAAAAAAACTGAAGTTTGTTTACCAAATAGATTATTTCCTGCTATCAGTAGGAAAATAATTATGAACAGATTCTTACGTATGCCTTTAAAATGGAACGCAAACAATATACGCTGTGAGATAGCTAATATCGTCACATGATATTTTGTTGAAGTTTGTGACAAAAATATAAGTAATAATTTATTTATGTACTGACACACTCGTGTTATTTTAGAGTTTTTCTGTTACTTTTGTAAGTTTTAATCTAAGAGGAAGTTCAAACCAATATTTGTTATTTCATCACGTTAATTAGTATACAGGGTGTAAACGGACCCTTCACGAAGCCGTTAACAAAGCATTCTGTACATCAAACTAAGTAACTTTACGCAAAAATTATTGCTGGGAAACGACTTTTTTTTGGGGTGAAAAATCACGTTTTACGGTGGAGGTGTTTAAAGTAAAAGTCTTAATTTAAAACATGTATTTTAAAAAAAACTTGTGAAAAAGTTGGAACTTTGACCGGTATGGTCTGGAACAAAAAAATGATCGCAATGACGGGGAGAACAAGTGCCTTTCGGCTTCGTTAAGGGTCTTTTTACACCCTTTATGTACCTAAACGAAACATTTAATAGTTTCTGCTTATCCCGTAGGAAAAAAGCGCGGTTTGAATATTTTAAGTCCATATAAAATATTCTTTCCTGAAGTAATCTCGGGTACTTAAATATTTTTATTAAAACCAAATGATATTTTTTCAATTAAGCTTACTGTAAAAATAACTCCGGTTCTTTTATATTCCTTTCAACTATAGCGAAACACGGTAAACGAAAAATTAGTTTTTAAATAAAAGTAACAGCTTTTAAAAAAGCTCTTTGCTTACTTATACCGAGTCCATTTAACGTCGCCATTACGGAAACGTTTATGACAAGAAATAACCTGTTGTTATTGGAAATTTAAAATTGGAATTTTATAAAAATAATACTCGTGTCTGCTGCGACGGGTCTTTGTAATATATTCTGACATTTTCTTCGAAATTATTTCGTTAATATGGTGTTAGGACACGTAAAGGAAATTGAACGCCTCTGGGAGGTAAAAAACGATCCTGTTTATTTGTTTTGTATAATGTCATTAGCATAAATATTTGTTTTTTGGGTACCGTTCACTTAAGTTGTCATTTAATTTTATTGTGGGCAAACATCATCAAAGTGACACCGTTTATCAACATCTATTTTTCTTTTTAATTTATTAAAACAATTAAGATTTCTATCAATTGATTCCTGCATTTAAACGAACCGTGTCCATAAACAACAATTTCTATTCGATTAATCGATAAACTCAAGTAACAAATCGATTAACACTCAAATCGTAATTCCATCGAAGCGTACAATTTACAGTTCTCACCATACAATTATCTAGGCTGAAACTAAGACTAGCTACAAGGCTACAACCAATTAACGCGTCGTTTACGATTATTAATCGAGTACCCAATAACAAGAAAGACAGATAGAACTATCGCCCTATAAATTGAAATTAAAATACATTGGTGGATGGCCGTAGCGTCCTTACATGCAAGCTGGACATAAATCACAATGTTTTTTAAAAAAGAAATAATAGAGCGTTCATACCGCGATGGTTGCTGGCGCGAAGAGGAAGATTTAGCGAGTTTCAAATTGAATTTGGAAGGCGTGGGTTTCATAATTCATTTCAACCGTTTGTTATGGCCCTTTTTTGTTTTCAAGAAAGGCCAGACTAATGTATGACATGCATTCAGTACTCCGTTATGTATGTGGGTCAAATTAGTGAGGGCAAAATACATGAAGTTATTTTGCAGGTCACAGAAACATCTACCAGAATAAAACCTCGTTAAGCAAAATATAGTTTATTCGATCTACAATTTAATGGTTCGAAAACTCATTAGTACTGTAGGTATTTATCAGCTTATAGGTCACATTACAAACACGTATTTTAAAGTAGGTAATTAGATGTGTGGCCAGCAAAAAACAACCACCACAGTTCCCGTTTGACATTCAACCCACCACCCGCCGCACATGTCAAACTTGGGCCGAACCCCTCCAGTGCTCTCCGCCACATGTGTGGGTGTACACGGATATTAAGCACATCAGTGTGTAGCATTTCTTATTAATTAATGCGCACACACATAAATCAGTCGCGGTTCGTTAGAGTAACAACGACATTAAGGACTTTCACGTTTACATACATTTTATGTGGGTTTTTTTGTTTAAGGTTTGGTTTGATTAGGGAGTGAAACTATGGGAGTATGTTTTTAATTTGTTTCGATTTTGTTAATGAGGCTTTATTCGTCAATTTTAATATTCCTATCAAAAAGGTACAATGAAAAGGGCCGGTATGAAATGGACGTAACGGCTTCATATCATATTTTTTTAATTACAGTTATTTTTCTTTTCTTACTTCTATCGGAGGGGTATTCCTCAAAGTGCAAATATTTTTAAGCGCAACCAAATAAGCGCAACTAAATTATTCCTCAAAGCGCAACCATGATGTAAAATATCGTTAATGAATCCATCATACCCATCTCTATTTTTCACCATGGTTGCGCTTTGAGGAATAATTTAGTTGCGCTTAGTTGGTTGCGCTTTGAGGAATACCCCCTATCAGACACTACAACATTAGCAGCTAGTTGAGAGCGATCATAGATAAAACAAAGTTCGTTTCACAAAATATTATTAAAACAACATACACATTCCATTGTTTTAAACTTTTTCTTCTGTCCATCATCAACATAATTTAAATAACGAACAAAAACAAAAAAGACTCCATCATTTATAAAAAAAATTCTTTGTACAACACAGTTAATAGCTGGCAGTGAGACCGCTCCTTAACGTATATGTAAATAAATTATAAGTAATTGCGTCCCCCGACACTTCAGAACGAAGTAACTGAATTTTTAAGATACCCTCTTCTTATTCAGGAAACAGTTACGTATATTTTTGGTAATAAATTGACTAAATTGTTTTACGATAATACTTTTGAGGCAAGAGAAGAATGGTGTTAAAGATTTTGTTAAGTTCCTTGTTTTATCTTGTAGCAACCGTTTAGTGCGAATTGAATTATCTTGTCGATATATTTTGTGGTGAGATTTATTTATTCGAATCGAATGAATTTAATTCCGTTCGATAAAGTTCCGTTGCAGTAGTGTGAATGCATTTAAATATTGGAGTGGAATTGACAATTAAAATGTAATTATTTTTATACGACTTTTCTTATTACTTTTGAAAGGTTACATAATATTATTATGCAATCAATGTACTGTCATCTGTGGCAATGATAACACGAACGGTACCTATGTTATTAACGAACCCGTTTTTTATATTTTTTAGCACTAATCTTTACCCAACTACGATGCAGCCAAAAAGGAGGGTAATGTTTTTGGTTAATGAGTATTTAATAGAGTTTTCAAACAAAACACTAAAATAAATGTTCAACACAAAACATTAAAATCGTCAATTCCACCCTCCCAAAATATGAACCAACAATACACACAGCTACAAAGTTCATCAAGCTCCGCAACAAGAAACATATGCATCCAATTAACTCATAATGTTCCACGTTTCATGGTCTGAGACAAACGCCTCTTGATTGCGTTTTATTGTCTACCCGGTTGGTCTATTTCCTTTGATACATACGTTTAGAAAGGTACTTGCGAGTTGGAAATAGTTCCGTAGAAAATCCGAACACAAATAAAAATTGATAGTATAATTGCATTGGATATTGACTTTCGAGTAAACGATATTACAATTTATAAGAATACTGCTTTTAATTAAAAAAAAAAAAAAAAAAAAAAAAGAAAATCTATGAAATAAACTTGTAGAATTGTCGGTTTGTCGTCTGGCGGAACCTAAATGAAACCCACCGAATCGTTATCCAATGTGAGTATTCTTACATAATGTATATCCTAACCCTTAAATAGAAATATTTTATGGATCGAACTTCGGATCGGAAATAAAACATTAAAATTTAACGTATCATTAAATTACAAACGCAGTAGGTACACTAATATTTAAATTTTACTAACTCAATAAATTTCAAAAACACATGCAGACCATCAGCAAAATATATTTTATTAAGTACATTAAATAAACAATAACATTTAACAACCGTAACACACTTCGAATGCGGATGCAACCAATAAAATAAAATTTATTTGCAATCCCTTTGATCTGTCAACCGAACAATTTCGCGAGAATCTAACAAGCTCGGCATTCTACGCCACCGTATGTATCGCATAATACACGAACTCTCTTTGAAGTGATTTCAGTACTTGGTTTACGGTCATAAAGAATTAAATGGCGGCGTTTTTACGACTGAGATGTACAGATATGATGGTTTAAGTACTTATTGTGATTAACACGTGCTCTTTGGGGCCTTCACCCACTGCGACGCAAAACGTAGCGATGCAGACGCAAAACGGCTGCGATACAGTCGTGATGTATGTTCACTAACATGTACACACTTGGTAAAATTCAAAACTGATTTTCTCATGGAATATCCTTGTCAGGATCGTATAATTGTATGGGTTGCGAATAATATGTTCCTAACAACATAAAATTTCAATAGATTCAGTAGGAGAAACTCACAGATTAAAGCTGCAACGTGAATTCACATTACTTCTCGAGACTGTACTTTCAACGACGTATCCTCGAATCTGTATAGCGACTATCACGATGCTATCACGTTTTCCGTTCGCCACTCTTCGTTACCTCGATGTCGCAAAAACAATCGCGCGTTTGCATCAATACAGTAGCGATACTGAAGCGGTTTTGCATCAGTATTATCGCGTGTTGCAAATGCGCCAACCGCGCGATGCAGAAGCGTCTTACGAAACGCACGTCGCTGTGGGCGGAGGGCCTTATGTATTATAGTATAAAGTTTTTAAAGCCATTTGGGCTGTAGACAATTGAACGGTAGCTCGTGCCAATGTTCGGGGTTCTTTGTTCTCAAGTGCTGTGCGGTCGTGTTTTGTTTTTATTTTCAAGTACTTGGTAGGAGGTCGAGAGGTTAATAAAGGAGTAGGTGGTCCGTATACATGTGTATTTTTATTTTTTTGGTTTTGATCCACATTATTGATACGTTGCACTCAGGAACATTATTGGATTCGAAGATTCAAGATAATTATTTATTATTTTCTTTACCATTTGCGTGTCTCTGTAAACTTTTAGTAAATAATTTTCAAATGTATTTTGTAAGGTAATTGCGTGAAAAGATAATGTTAACACTTTATTGAAAGTTATTTTTTCTGATGTAATAACTTCATATTTTTTTTTTACTAATTATAAAATTCACGAACAACAATATTCGCAACAATATAGGACTATATTGCCTGAGTGAATAGTATCCAAAAAAAAACATTGACACAACAGACTATACTTACCAATCAACAACTGTTGAGTGTTATCGTATCCTTGCAGATCCATGTATCCCTCTTCATTGTAAGCAGTAACAAATAAAATTTCATTACAATTTCATCATAACCACAAGCAATCATCAATGGATTTACAACCCTAACACAACAAAACGAAAGCCGAAATTCCGTAGCAGATTTTTTATTTAAAGTGGACAGAAAGATGGGTGAAACATTTTGAACTTTACCGAATAAAAGTTAAAGTAGGATTTCCTTTGTAAAGTTTTCTCAGCAGTGTTCCATATAAACCTTTATTGAAGTCATATTGGAAGCTCAAGTGTTTCCGATTCAAATACATGATATTAACCGCTGTGCTGCTTTCTAAAAATATATTGAAAGCACAATTAAATGCTTGGGCGTCTGTTCTGTAAATCATAATAAATATGAATATCTGAATCATTTGGGAATTTAGAACGCCAATATTTCGTTCAAATCAGTTTCGTTTTTATTTTATCGTATCTATGTGCAACGCGTAGTTTTAAATCAATAACGGTCAGCCTTTAGTTAGTAATACTGGAATTCAGTGAAACACTTTTTCATGTATTTTTAGCTAAATAGCCGCCGTGCATGTAACTATAATACATTGTAAAAAAAAGTCACTCATGACACGTTTGTTTTGCCCTATCTTAGCTCATGAAAGTCGTGTTTACCACCTGCATCCCAATTGCGTAACATAATTTCATTCCGAAGGATTTTGATCGAGAGCGCTACATAAGTTTGAATATCATCAAATCGTCTGCTCGACAACATAACAAGAATTTGTATACTACAACTAAAAAACCCGACTGCTGATAAATCACGCTCTAAGTAAAATCGGTGTTTACAAGGTAAAACCGACTCCTCCTATTGTTGAAGTCGGTTAAAATGTAGCCTATTTACCCGGGCCATAATAACGAATCGATTGACTTGATTCATCAAAATCGGATGAATAGTTTATGCGCTACGGAGGAATATACGCAAATACAAACATACATACATAGACTGCTAAAATCATAACCCTTCTTTTGGCTTTGCCGTACTCGCGTAAAAATGCAATGGATGTTGTTGGAATGTCAAAATGAATATAATTGGGAAAGCAACTTTGTTACGTAATTAGCACGCTGACCAAGCTGTAATCTTAACGTTCGTTTTATAATGGACACTGCTTAATATAGTAAAGCTTACAGGCCATTAAAGTAATGTATTTATGATTAGGAACACGACAAGAGTAGTAGGCGTAACGGATATACCCATTAAGCTCTAATTAAGCTTAATAAAGTAAGGGGTGGTCCTAAACGATAGTTTAACGGATTATGATTGATTAACTCCAGACTTGAGCTTGTTTCAATTAGAAGTTTAACTGATGAGACCGATAGTTGCGGGTCAAAGACTTTTAAAATCAGGTTGTAAGATGGATTCTTTTTTAAAATAAAAATGGTTTAAGCCTCTGAGTCCCCACCAGTATATCTAAATACGCAGTATCGCAGTTTTAAGCTTTCACGGTTTACAACTAAACTTATACTGTCACTTACGGGTTATCTTCCGTGATTGTTCATTATTTTGAGCTCCCGATATTTCGACGCTGTTACAATATTGGGAGCCCAAAATATTGAACAATCACGGAAGATATCCCGTAAGTGACAGTTTAAGTTTATTTATTTATTTATTAATATAGGTTCACCATCAGCTTGTGTGTACAACATATTATAATTATACATAGGCTTTAGTCTTAGACTTACACAGTCGCCAATTATAGGTTAACCAGTAAGTTAAGTTTACGCAGTATCAGTTTAGCCTTGGTGTCGTAGTTCACTGAAGTTTTTGTAACAAATGCCATAATGTTATTACTGTAGCAATTAACATTTATGTTAAAGCACTTGTGCTAGTCACAAGTTTATTCCTAATTCAGGTAGGACCCAATTATTATTAACCTCTAGTCCATTTTCAACAGGCAATAACAAAAATGTCTCTTACCACTCTGACAAGGCACGCAGTCCGAGGTCCTCTGCACAGCCTGTCCCTGGCAAGGCGCGCCACCGTTCAAAGGGTGTGGTTCGGTACAAGTGCGCGTGCGACGCTGCCCGCCCGTCACGCGGCCGTTGCAGCGGCACTGCGTCCAGGGGCCCCAGGAGCTCCAGCCGCCGTTTACTGGTGACAAAAGAAGGTGTGAAGGTTAGCCTCGTAGTGAATTATAACGCCTATATCTCTCAAAACAAAGTAAAGAAGGGATGTGACAGCCATCGACTCTCATTGGTCCCTCTTGTCCCACTCCCACACAGAGAGGAAATCACTACAGGTTTCCTCTGTGTGAGGGACTACAATGTTCCCCTGCTGGACTACTCTAGCAACATTGTAGGCTGATTATGCTATTCCCCTTAAAGTAAGGCAGAGGTGTAGAACACTTTTTGTTCCAGATTTGTTAATAAGACTTTTGTCATCGTCGAGGCACAAATCCAGTCTCTGGGCTCAAGTTCTTTTCTTTTATCGACATAAAACCTTCCCAGCTGTAGATTTCTGGATTCAGTGTTAATGTACGTCAGAGCATGTTCCGAACAGACAGAAGACTGACTAGAAACTTTTGATTCTGATAGTAATTGTGACTCTTAAGCTGGTATCGAAAATCGTAGGTTGGTGATGGGAAACATAAAGATTGGGAGGTAAGTAGACAAAAGAGGAGAGACGGGAGGAGACGAAAATCGTGGGTAGAGATCTTCTCTATACCAACACTATATTTCAACATTTGATCGAGTTATCAAGTTTTTAGGACGTGTTTTAAATCATACGTTTATAGACAGGTAGCTACTTAATTCGAAATTTTCAAAGAGTTATGTTCCTGCTATCGATCGATGCAATAAATTAAGGCTAAAATATTTCTAGCTTAAGAATACGAAATATCCAATAAATAATTACAAAACTAGGAAAATTATTTGAACATTATTATTTGATAAGTTATAAGAATTGAGCATAAAGTTGCTTGCAAAATAAATTATTCCAATAAAATAGTTTATAGACTTGTCTCTATTTTATGAGGAAGTAAGAAAATGCATTTAATGAAATGCCGCGAAGTTTACTACATTTAAATAAATAAAAATGTAACGTTTACGAGTGTTCATTTGCATTGCTTTCAAGTGCCGCTTTTAATTGACTTGTGTAATAAATTCAGGCTTTGTTAACTGGTTTCATTAACACTAGTAAAATTCCTCCAGGTTGCTATTTTTGTAGCAGCTTATTTTGGTATTTATTGAGTAAAATACGGGATGGAGGGGACACCGACGCGAAAACGGTTACCACGTATTCAGTACATCATTCTGAGCCTACATAGAAAATTTTCACCGGTTATTAAAAAAAAATCAGCGGTTCCATATACAGGGTGTAAACGGACCTTTCACGAAGCCGTCAACCAAGCATTCTGTACATCCAACTAAGTAACTCTACGCAAAAATTATTGCTGGGAAACGATTTTTTTTTTGGGGTCAAAAATCACATTTTACGGTAAAACTCAATATAATGCGCTCAAAACTTATTGCTGATGGATGCTTTGAATAGTAGACGGGCCATGGAGGTAATTGAATTAAAGTTAGAATCTTAAAAAGTAGTAAATAAAAAAAAACGTGAAAAAATTGGAACTTTGACCCCCAATATCTCCGTAACTAGAAGGTTCCCAGGTATGGTCCAGAACAAAAAAATGATCACAATGACGAGGAGAACAAGTGCCTTTCGGCTTCGTTAAGGGCCTTTTTACACCCTTTATTTTGACCGGGTTGATCACAACTGGTCACACTGGTGTCACTTTTGTAGGAAACAACCGATGAAAAATTTCTATGTGGGGGACTCCGAATGATGTACTGAATACGTGGTAACCGTTTTCGCGACGGTGTCCCTTCTACCCTGTATTTTTATATGAAATTGCTTTTCTATTTGTTCGTTCCGAGTCTATTACCAAGCACGAGCACGAGGTATAAGCGTAATGTTAATACGTCGATTTTAAAATTAAAAATACTCGTTTTAAATAATAATATTTTCATAATTTTAAAAAAATATTCATATCTTTGGATGATACTGATTGTGTTTGTTGCAAACAATTTAACTTAAATGATGTAGGATAATTATATTTTCGAATCAAAAATTAGCGCCGCGCGGTCATGCTCTGTTATGTATTCTAAGTTTCAAGAAACACTGGGTGATTTTTAGGTATTCATTATCATCAAATTAAATGGTTAAAATAATCTCCATAATATAAACTAACTAAAAAAAATGTTTTTCGGTACATAAATAATTCCTGTTACAAAATTAAACTTGAATACACTACGAGGAACAAGCGTGACCGACCAAATATCTAATTCTAAAAATGATTTTAGTGGTGTAAACTGGAATAACTACAGACACGCGAACAGTATTTGTACTTAGAATTTTAGTTTTCCTAAACAACCCTAATTATAGAAAAAATATAAATATCGGTGTAATTAGATATTTTCGTGACAGAAATTACATAGAAACAGTATTTCTATGTAATATTAGTAATTTCCAGGTATACCTTAGAATTGGATAAGTTAGTACAATTTGATAAAAAAAACTCATAGACAGCCCCAAATGTAAAAAAATAAAAGGGGTACATATGTTATCAAAGGGTCAAATGTCTATAGCAGACAAAAACTGAAAATATGAACAAAATATTATTGTATATTGGCTGACTTTATGAATTTTAACAAGTTTCAGCGGCATCTCGCTTTCATTCAAGTTATCAATCACACAAAAGAAAAAACGGTTGAGGAAGATGGACATAATGCAATACTGCTCCCTAAGTTATTCGCGTGATAATATATAGCCTATAGCCTTCCTCGATAAATGGGCTATCCAACACTAAAATTATTTTGCAATTCGAAACAGTAGTTCCTTAGTATATTTAAATTCATTTACAGGTGTTTATTTATCAAAATCACTTTAGATCAAATACCTGTTGAAATTGCGTCTATCTTTAAATATTTTAAAAGGTAACCATAGGTACCATAGGTATTAACCATTTTAAGCCACTGCTTTTCAACCATTAGGGACCATAAAATTGTCATACCTTTTCTACAAATGTAATAAAACTTAGTGTCGCAGTACCATTGCAAAATCTAATAAGAGAAACGTCATAATATTTTATATCTAGGGCACTATGTATGGCAAAGGAAAATGTCTTATGGCTTTCTTGTCACATACATAAGCTTTCGCAGTGTAAAGTTTCAACGTCAGCGGTTGCAGGGCATGGCAACATTTGTTATAAATAAAATATGTGGTATTCTATTTTCTTCATATCTAGATGTTTATGTTTCTATGAGTGATTGTTTTCAAATATTTTTACTGCATAGGATAATCTGTTGGTCACTTCAATATTGGTAGGAATAATGAGGAAATAGCATTGTGTTGTATTGTATAACGGGCTGGTTTCCGCAACTCCACGTCAAAGCGCGTATTTTGCGTGCGGAATAGCATTGTGTTAATTCAGAGAATGATCCATACTTTTGGATCAATCATTTTTTTTGGGACTGAATTTAATGGACCTGCACAACACTTTGAGACACTTTAATAAGGGAAAAAATACTATCTCAGGTTCATCATGTGGACTACTTTCTAACAAAGTTCTAATAGCAAAAGAAATTAAAAGAATGGCTGCTCACAGACAATCTTATTCCAAACTTTCAACTAGCTCTAATGAAAAAAGAAAGAAAGAAAAATCATTATAACCAATAACCATTGAGTTTCTCGCCGGTTCTTCTCCATAGGAAACCGTGCACCTTTTCTTGATGTTTGTGAGTGCTCATGAAGCCTTATGTGAAATAAAATATTTTAATTGATTTATTAGTTCTACAACATGATAAAAAAACAGTAAGGTGAAAATATTCGTCTCACCCACGTAAAATTACCATTGCTCAGTATAATGCTATGACACCAGCAACACAACTGGGTTTCCGGAACAGCGGGCGTTGAAGTGATGACGTCAACCAGTGCAGAATGGAATAACATATCATAACTTGACGCCTGTTAACCTCGAAGAGTTTGGCAGAGGTGTACCCAATCATGTAATTGAGAGCGAGCTTATTGCCATCAACCGGGCACAAATCCAGACTCCGTGGTTGCTACTGACAAAATTCAGAATGGAATAGGCTACCCAAAATCAATGCAGTGTGAAAACAACCTACTTTCACCACCAACTAAAACTACGGTTGTAGTAGGAGATAGTTCCAATCTCCATCAAAAACGAAATACAGAAAATCTTCACACCAAAACCAATCTAGATCCCAGTCTAGGCAGAACCAGAGGGCGTTCTGTGCTATATCTTTCGTAAGGATCAGGCACGCAAGCTGGCGTGCAGCTCCTGTAACCTAACAACCTAGCTAGAATTTACTTTAGGCTAATAATACATTGGTGTATGATACCATCTATTTGTGTTACTACATACGTTTATAAAGATTGTGGACGATATGGTGGTGTTAATTATTTTGAGCTTGTTTTTTTTTGTTTGGAGAATGGTTTTATTGTTATGTCGCTTAGGGTTTTTGTTTGGAGCTTGTGTGGTTTCTGGTTCGCGCAATATTTATAATCCACACAATTAACTAAGTTGTTTTGTTTTAGTTGACACTTCCCTTGACCCAAGGGCTAACTTTTACCTTGGCCAAAGGCTTACCGTTGCCATTCAACGTGGCAACGCCGCCAGTCTTTTGGGTACATTACCAGTTGACAGCGTTGAGGAGGAGGTTTTTGTCGCCATTTTTTAAGTTTATTGCTAAGTAAGTTACTTTAGGTTATTTTAATTTATGAATGTATATAATATTTAGCTAATAAATGTGTATTAGTTGTCTTACACATAGCATAATCAGCCTATCGTTCCCACTGCTGGGACACAGGCCTCTTCTCTGGGAGAGGGAATGGGCTGTAATCCACCACGCGGGCCCAGTGCGAATTGGTAGATGTCACAAATGTCTTTGAATTTTTGGTTTTAGGACATCGATCTCTCTAGGACCAGTTTCCTCACGATATCTTCATTTACCATTTTGAGTTTTACACAGTGAATTTTAAATTTTCACGACTTTTTTACACACGATTGCTTATTTTTTTTTTTTTTGTGACTACACACTGCCGGTAGTAGCGTCCAGGGCTTGGCATAAACTGGCGCTCCTGTGCGGTTCCGCTTTTTTTCTGTTGGTTTGTTTTTATATGTACTAACAATAGCTTTATAAGGTTTTTTGTGTTACTAACAGTATGGACTACGTCTGAAATAAATGTCTCTTCTATTCTATTCTATAATCGCCATGAGAAACCTTCACTAGGATTGATTTCGCAGATTTACCTACCTTAAAATAATAATTCATTTAGCAACATAATTACGAGTATTACCTATTCCGGACAGATTATAATAATTTCCTATTAAAATTCACGATAATATTGTCTATTATAAACCCACACACCATAAAGATTATCTTGTTCTATCAGAACAGCTTAGCTATAAACAAGACTTAAGTTTCAACCTCAATCTCGTCAGCGCTGTGGTAGGTAGAACCCCGCCTTATTTCCTCACTGTCGAAGAAAAAGACAAAAAAAGTATAAATCGCCTTCATACACGCGTATTACAAGCAATTCAAGAGATCGGGCGTTGTCGGGCGAAGTCGGGCGTTTTTCGTAAATTATGTTTAATAGGAGACGATAACTGTAAGTTAGGTTGCACGTAAATCGAGTGAAACACGGCTCAGCGTACAACCATATTATGTTAAATACTGGCATATTATACGAGAGGGGAATATTAAAATAAAGATATCTTTATAGGTTTTATTACGGGAACATATTTTTTATTCTCATCTTTGGATCCAATTTTGTTTCATCCTTCATTTTTATCTCTGGATCCAATACTGTTCATCCTTCAATTTATTTAAGGATTCATCGTTTATCATCTTGCGTGTTATTGTCTTTGGATTCTATGTTTTTCATTTTTCATTATTTTTTGTCATTGAATCCAGTGTTTCAACCCCAAACGGGTCAACCCGTTTGGGGTTGAAACACTAGGGCCATGGGGTCCGAGTGCCCACCTAGTATTTCGGGAAATCGCCAAGCGGTTGGTTGACTCTTCACGTGACCAGAGGGCGGGCCTATTTTTTGGCCAAAGAATCAGCATTGCCATCCAACGTGGCAATGCTACCAGCCTTCTGGGTACTTTTCCTGTTGATAGCGATGTAGACAAATTTTTTGACGCCCTGTAACCGTTTTGATACTTGTAAATTTTTATTTTTTCTTACTATTATAGATTTGTAGTTTGTATATAATGTAAATATTCACTTGTTACTAATAAATAACCATCCTAAGTTAGTTCATTGTTGCCTTCGGTTTCAATTTTATCCTTTTTAATTTTAATTTTATCCTTCGTAATAAATATTGTGTTTGAAACAGAATACAACATTTATTGTGTAGACGCTACAAGGATTATACCAGTAGCTCAGTTGTGTCTCACTAATGTGATTCATATTTTAATCCGGTGTAATCTCACGAGTGTAGTATCACAGGGAATTAACAATGTTTAGCCTTAGTAACACCAAGTTTATGATGAGAAAAACTTTCACCTCCACGAAATTGAGTGATAAATATCATACAAATCTAATTTATGCAAATCTTATTATAAAAATTATATTAATGAATCAATTTTCTTCTAATGTTCGTAAGTAGGCAATTTCCTGTCTCATTGTGGTTCTGTTACGAAAATGTTAAAAATATTCAAATTCAATATCGTAATTTCATCTTTTGAAGAAATAAATCTTTTAAATCCCACATTTATTATTAAAAAGTTTCTTAATGAAAATTAAAATAAATGACGATCATTTATCGCCGCCGACACAGTTTCTAAATTAAAACATAAAACAAGTGAATTATAATAATCTATTAGAGTTGCCTTAATAACTGAATTATAATAAATTTTCAATAATCATTAGTTGGAAAACTAAATAATTAACTTTTCTATAATAACGAGAACGCGCTCGGCCACCCGTGGTGTATAATTTTAGTGTCTTCTCAATAAAAATTGATTGCGTGGTCGCATCTCTAGTTTGTTATTAAACTATTAAAATACTGTTAATATTAATAAAGTGCCTCACATTCTAATGGCAGCCGAGGTATCTATAAAATTCGGAATTTTATACGTCGTATAAGATTATTTACGTCTCGTAGAACTTGACTTTGGTTAGATTATGAGTTTCGTCGGAAACTATTCGAGTTTCGTGTTCAACGGTTGTAATACTATTGTAAACATTTCTTTTAATGTTGGGAACATGGGATTTAGTTCAGAACTTTGTGGCAGTTATGTTCCTGTATCTTTTATTACTTGTTTGTTGTTTCTTTATGCAGGTCACCGATTTATGAACAAAGGTAAAGTTTGAGCTTCGAGAAAGCGTTTAAAGTAGATATGAATATCGGGCATGAAATCTTAATGGGTTGCCAGTTCGTGCCTGCTGCTACTGTATGACATTATTTCGCTTCTAAACTTTTGATGGTATAAAACACATACACGGTGGGAAGTTTGAATCAAACAATTGAATAGTATAGTGGCTACCTACATCGCTTGTTTGCGAGAATAATGACATAACTCAAAAATTTAGATTTTTCGATGTTGTTTATGGTTGAATTTAAAAACGAAATAAAATATTAAATTAAATAACGAAACACGTAAAATAAACCTGTCATCTTTTGATAAAAGGATTATATCCAAAAAAAATGCCAATACAATGAAAATATTTTTAGTCTAACTAAAAACGCTGTCCTGTATGTGTTTCTTCTTTTTCGAGTTATGTCATTATCCTCGCAAACAAGCGACATGTATAGTAATTTTACGACGGTGAACAAAATACAGTTACACTATTGACACGACAAAACAATAAACTCGATCATCAGATATCACTATCTATTAAAATAAAAGTATCTCTGTACAGTCGCCAGCACATCGAGCTACCCGAAACTGTCAAATTTTCCCAATAAACCTTGAACCTAATGCTTTAGCGATAAAGTTGAAAATCTTTTAAAGAAATTTGACAAATTGAAGTAGCTTGATGTGCTGGCGTATGTACTATAATTCAAATAGTATACTTTTATTACTTTTTTCCATCGGAATACGAAACTCGATAATATATTCAGCTAATTAATAATCCAACGACTCGTCAAGTCGTCAAGTCGTCACCCTTTTTTAGTAAAGTTTTAACATCGGGTCACCACATTGTTTGTTAATTAAAATAACCGTTTTTTTTATTTGTAGGACACAAACGTAAATTTGTGATACGTTATAAACATGGCTCGTGTATTGAATAAGGAGTATTTCCGTAGAAGTAAATGTTGTCTCTAGGTTTTGGTTTCAAGAAGACAGGTTGGTTTTATTAGATTTGTTGGAAATACATCGTTTTTGAAAGCACTTGAATTAATCTCCATATTAATTAGAATAAAAGGATTTATAACTTTATACAAACAAGACAGCCTTAAGCAAAAGACAAATGCAAATCAAAGAGAAAGAAGATGAATAATAAACCTGTGGATATTATCAATAATAACTTCAGATATTACAGTGAATATGTCACCAATACAGATACACATAATCATAAAAAAGAACCAAAAAGATTGGAATATTTAAACAACAACCAAAAAAGTAAAATAAAAACTGTCCTTTCAAAAGCACAAACGTCCAACAGATCAACAAAGAACACAATCAAGCAAGATCATTATACAATCGTGCAGCATAAAAAGTACTGTAGCGACGACACCCGCCCACGCCCACAATAATGACGATATATAGCCCAATTTGCGACTCAACGATACATTCCAGCAACAAAGAGTAAACCCTTTTAATAGAGGTAATTGAAACAATGCAAGAACAATTAAAGTACTAGGAATTTGAGAGACTAGGTTAATAGATGAATTTGTGATCGTAGAAGAAGCAGTAACTTCGAATTTGTCGGTATTGATAGACATTGAGAGAGAGAACTAATGTTTACGTCTTCAATTAAAGAATTAGGGTAAGGGTTGAGCCTTATTGAACGTAATAGGGATTCTGATGATTCTAAATAAGTTCCGTGAGAAATGATTTGAAGGAATAACAAGCATCCTGTCACAGCTTAAACAATGAATTGAATAATAACAGGTAATTTTACTTCAAGCGAAACTGTTTAACTAATTCACAAAACTACGTCCTGGCTTCGTTCACATGATTGCTGAGTACCAAGATGAGTCCAACATTGGGACCACATTTGTCTCCAATTACTTTCACATGCACACAACATGAACCACGTTTCAGGACCAGCTCGCATACCAGATACAGCAGCCAGTCACGTTACTAAAATTAAATATGAATCATGAACGCGAAACAGAATTTCGGACGTGCAAGTCAGAGGTGATGATTGCTATCAGCTAGATGGCGCCTGCATCGCGTAGGCGTCCCTAATGACTCTCCCATGCGCTCGCGCTTCGCTATAATTGCAGCTATCGGCCCATGCCCTTTGATCTTCCTGAAGTAAAGATAGTTATTACGTACACCGAGGGTGAAATGAGCGTTAAACAGCTTGTCTGATAAATTATACGTGAAATAATGAAACGTGCAACCATAACTTGTTGGGTGAGGTGTACCTATTAAATTGTCTAACGCTCTTTAGTCGGTAATAGCTGCGGTGCTTACTACTTCAAGTTATGGATTTGATAAGGAAACATAAATTCTGGCTAAGTTTAGTGCGGTATTAACTTCCTGGTTTATAATAATCTGGATTCTATTAGACGTTATGCCTATAAACTTCAAAGGTGGACTCGATTTAGTTTAGTTTTTAACTGTACTAGTCTTAAAGGCTTTCACAGCTGCTGTTTCTATAGAAAAATTAAGTTGAGCAGTTTAGAATGACTCACCGTAAACGGATAGAAGAGCAGGCTCGGAGATTCTCTTGCCGGCAATGTTTTCTGCGACGCAGCTGTAGTTCGCCATGTCCTGTTGACAATAATCACCATTAATTGAAATATATTAGTCGCCTCTCATGTTTAGCGCTAACAGTTCTTGATCTTCGAAGATGCGGTTGGCTTTGATATCCACCAATGTTAGACAAAATAAAATCCCATTGTATTCGAATTATTGCCTACCTAGGTGCAATGATTGACCATAAACGTAGTAATATCTCCAAGATATAGTCGTTTTAAGAGGATATACACAAGTACATGACAAATCATTTTTAGTATCAAATTAGCATCACAAAACCTCGCGAATTATTCTAAGATGCTTGCTCACCCTATCATAGAAAAGAGGACGGCCATATTGTAATTATACGAGCACATATATTTCGCTAATCTCCTAGAAATTGCTAAAGCGACCTGTACTAAATCTCAGATGTCATAATGTCCACGATTATACAGAAATCTGCGTCGCACGTGGGTTATAAAGGTTTATTATGAGGTCGATAAAGCTAACGGACACCTATTTATCCAACTATCACAGCTAAGCTTGGCTAAAGACGGAATAAAGGTATACACTCAACGTAATGGCAAAGCTACTTTAACCGAAATTGCTCAGCGAGCATCATAATAAAAAGACGCTGAGTCTGAGAGAAATCTTTCGGTATTTCTTTTCAAAGATCTTTTTCTAAAATTTTGGTAGAAAAGATGTAAAAGATGACATCAAAAGTGTATCAAACCAGCTAATTAAAGCAAGAAACATAATTTAAATTAGACCCCTAAAACATTTGTAAGACAACAAAAACAAATTAGCACCCGCATTGCTTTAAAGGGCAAATATAAATTTAAAGTGTTCATTACAGCACCCGTCTCCGTAATATATTTTTACAACCTAAAAGCTGAATGTGTTAAAATTACAAAGGACGGGAGTCATTAATTTAAAAGACGTACAACACATTACGATCATATTCATTAAGAAAATGTTCTAGACACCTTTGTGAAGATTATGTTACACACGAGGCCACAATGAGAGAGCGACTGACAGTGGCGGCAATTAATCCATGTCTGCTCACAGTGCCTAATTAGTGGGAGCTGTGTAGCGGAAACCGGAGATGGAATGAGTTATTTGCGATTGTGCCATTATTTGGTGATACGGTTTGAAAATATGGTATGTGTAAGGACTTTTGATAATATTCTCTTCCGTAAGTATATTTTTGGTACATTTGGATTTAGTCAGTTCAAAGTTAAAGCTGTTGATTTTACATTGAATTCAATCTGTTCGGTAGACTATAGTAAGTTCCTCGGGCGAATAGGCCAATTTCGTGAAATTAATAGTATCATTAAAACGGTCCGAGTAGCATTACATTGGATTCAATTGCAGCAATAGAGATGAATAATCGAATGCAATATTAGTGCTAAGTGATTATGGCAATTGAGTGAGCGTTAGCATAATTAGGTCGGAATTAATGTTCGAAATTATCAGCAACGGTTTACCAGGATAAATTTGCAACCAAATCTGACCCTTTAATTTATAAATCAACAAATTTTTCACTAAAGCCAATCTGAGCCAAAAATGGACATAAAGTGAACGAAGAAAAATACGTGGGTCAAGTAAAATTAATGGGTAAAGATAAACGAATCTTTTCCATGAAACATATAATTGGATTAACACAGGTTCAACACTTTTATCAGAAAACATCCACCAGCTTTGAAAGACTACACTGCCGGACAAAAAAGACGAAAAAAGAAAAGGAACGCATGCGACAGCGACTTGTGTCGCAATTAATAAACGTCTGTCGCGCTCGACTAATTAGTTGCAGTCGTAGAGATAAAATAAATAATTTGCAATCGTGCGACAAGATGATGCGATTGTGCGCACTGACGCTTTGAAGGAGCATTTTAATGAGGTGCGGAGCTTAAACTTAGAAACTAGCTTTGATACTGTTGTTGTTCTGTAAGTTAACTTAGATTAGACTATTTGCTACCATTTCCAAGTTTATAAAAGAAGACACGACCGACACATAATAAGTGTTGATGAAATGAAATTCCCTAAGTCTTTATGCAAGTTTTAAAAATGTAAAAACACGCTTAGCTCCCTTGCTATTAAACATAGCAATACTTTAGTAAATGGATTACATCATTTGGATTAAACATTTAGGCCTGAGGCGGATATCTACATAAGATTAAAACGCAATTGAATTAGAAGTGTTCATGTAGAATCAATGTTGCGACTTAAGATTTTGCGTACTGATAACTAGTTAATAACTCATAATGTGTCAAGTTGCAATGCGTAAGTGAATTCATAAGATTTAGGTGATTTGAAATTTATTGGAAAACTGGCACAAAATTACGATGGTGTATATTTCGTTTTAATGTCTAATAACTTTATTGGTTTATTCTTAGCTGTTCAAGGCGTAGCAGAAATTCCGTGATAAAATCTGATAAAATGCGATGAAAATGAAATGAACTGAAGTAAAATGAGGAATACCCACGAAACGTTTTAGCTGTAATCACTTGCTTCACTGATGGTCGAAATCCACCGATTGAATATTCTCATTCTATTTTTAGGACTCACACATTTAGAATTCAGATATATTCATATAACGGTTCCAAAAATAACCGAAAGTAATGATGGCGGCGAAATGGGCAGACGACATTGTTGCCATTGCGGGAATATCCTGGATGGGGCTGGCAAAGAACGTTGAGCTTGGCACAAGCAAAGAGAGGCCTATCCCCAGCAGCGGGTGAAGTCGGGCTTTGGAGGATGAATGATTTAAAAAAAAACTAAAGGACACTAATAAAGGGGTTATTAACTCTCGAAATTATTTGACTTGCCCTTACTTGAGAACTAAAATTCGTAATAGGTACTGTGGTATAGCAGGTTTTTATATTATACGTCATATTTAACTTTGATAAATGTTTTCCCTGACTTTTCCAGTTCTTGGCGCCATGATTCAATATCCACTAAACATTTAACGATGTTCCTAATGTACTATGATCTTCATCTTCTTCGAAATTCGCCACGTGTTAGTTCATCGTTTCGAGTATTGCTACAACCAATTCAACTTCAACTTTACCCTTTTCTACTTAAGCTTTAATTTCCAACAACAAAGTACCATGTACAGATACTTTTATTACTGTACAAATAGTTGGCCTAATATTGACATGTGTTCATAACGTGAGTTCTTAGATCATGTTCATGCTCATTGTTTGGATTTGTGGTCGTATTTTATTAAGCTTTTAGTATTATGGCACTAATTTATGGACCATAAACGATGTACATCTGGGCAGCTTGGTCGCTGGGTGGTTCAGTAGCATGTTTTAAATAAGTATCATCATGATCTTTTTGAGTTTCCGGGATGAATAAACCAGACTCATTCATGAAATTATTATTTCTGACAGTTGTTTGAAAATTACTCTGACATGGGCTGAATTCGTGCCAAAATATTTCTTGTCTGTCAGTCACAATATTCCGGACGAACATAAAAAATGAAACAATAGGATGACTAAGCTGGGAGGGCGTATTAAAGTCAAGCAATCTTGCTCGTTGATTTTTCTTAACTCGTCAACTTAAACTCATCTTTGTTTTTCAAGACATGTCGAGGCCAGATTTTTAAACACGCTTCTCAGTTTCAAATTCTTCGAAATAATCCATTTTAAAGATGGTTTTCGGCCTTCGTATTATTTTGTTTATATAATTTCTTGAACGAAAGCTCTGTTTCATCGCTGTTTATTATGTTGTGTCTGAATCTAATTTCGATTTCGACTTTATTATCAATATATTCACTTTATGTTTTTAGTCTGACCTGGGTTCTCGCCAACTGAAGTCTTGATAAAGCATCTGGGTCATTCTCAGAATCCCAAATGGTCTCGGAGCTTTCGATCTAGCATAAATCTGTTGCGTTAATGAATTCGGTTTGACATGTTTATTTTACTTTGCTATTTTATTATATTGAAACTTTTATTTAATTTGTACGCTAGGGATTTATGTTCTAGCTTTTCTGTTGAGAAATACGGATTACCAATAACATCAGCTATCTTACCTTTAAATTAACATGGAGTATTACTGTTTTCTTATAAGTTAGGCTTTTATTTGTTCATCAGTATTACACTCTCGCTCTTATTTCCATGGAACCTAGGCAGAAACTACAAAACGCCACCTGCTACGGGAATTACATTGTATACAACTTTTGCTTCCACGATCATAAATATGACTAAACTATAATTACTAAGCTAAAACCATACTTACTTGTAAAGTAGCCCTCGATATAAGCAGATTCCCTTCAGCAGAGATCAGAACATTATGATCTTGCTGCAAAGGCTGACCATGCTTCAGCCAGGATACTCTTGGAGCTGGAGCAGCTGCTGGAGGAGAGCATCTCAATGATGCAGCAGAACCGGCCTCCACTGAGGTGGGTGATGGTGATATTGCGAAGGGTTTCTTGAGATCTGTGATAGAAAGAATAATTTTAAGACAAAGGTAATATAGGTTATCTTGATGATAGTTTTTGACTCGTAAAATTAGGTCCGTGGTGGGTGATTAAGTTTTAATTTTGAATCTATTTTATCTATCCATACTAATATTATGAAGATGAAAGTTTTTTTTTTGTATGTTTAAACCGAATAATTTTTTCACCAATAGAAAGCTAAATTATCAGGAAGTAATATAGGCTATAAATTATATTTAATATCATGCAAATTAGCCGACCTATACCAATTTTTGCGGACGAAGTCGCGGTTGAAGTGCTAGTTATTTACAAAATTGGTAAGACAGGAATGATAACTTGTTAGTAATTAAACAAGTAATCATTTCCATTCGGAAATCATTTTTTACAAAAAAAAATAGCAGGTAGCATCACAGCACTGTTGTCTCAATGAAAGACAATATGCTTTTTTATACTGGGACGATATTAGATGCGCTGTGTTTTTATTACGTAACTGAAAACGTAGCGCTTCTAATATTTCTCCTTGTCTTTTAATTATAAAATACTAACTTGAATAAACTTTGTCAATGTAAACTAGATTTTTATTAAATCAATCATTTCTTTGCCCTCCCGCATCCTCTGAATTAATTAAATTCACGAAATTGCTACTGACATAACAATGCTATATAACAATGAAGAAGTTAATAACATAACAATCAGACGTCAATAACAATTACTGTGACGTCGACGTTGACGTCTATTGCCAAAATCTTTTGATCTAATTTAATAATTGTTAGTTATTGTGCAATGGTGTTTGGTTTAAGTTCAATGTGAAAAGCGGTTTTAGTTTCAAAGATCAAAGACTTTATCTCTCATTTTTATCAGCCCGGAAAGGCGGATTGTTGAGTTTCTCAGTACTCGCGTTAATTAACAGTCAATTCTTTATATATCATTATTAGGTATTTTTTTTACATTTTAATTAGCAATTTGATAAGGTATCATTTACTTTATCAAAATAATATATATGTTACGGGCAACGTGATTAACTGGGCATTATTAATAAGGACCGGCCATTATTAATAAGGCCCAAGAACGTCGGGCAAAGTGATTAATTTATCACTTTGACCGGCCATTATTAATAATACCCGACGGCCCGTAGTCCATGTAATAAGTCAGTGTTTGAGATAGCTTGAATTTATCACTTGGACCGGGCAGTATGAATAATTCCCTGGTGACCATTCGGTTCACCAAACATTTTTTTTTTTTTTAATTTACTAGCAACGATTGGCAAAAACATTATTTGTCATTTCATCATTCTACAACAACAAGTTTACCAAATATTTCACTTAGCAAAATAATTATCCGATAAACTTTTATTTAATAACGTATTATTTGACAAACAATTCATAATTTTTAGCATAATTGCTCCGCAAATTTCGATATTCCCTTTGTTTTCTTTTTAAAACGTACAAATAAAATAATAAAATATAATTCCTCGTCTGTCGTCTGCCTCGCCTCGTCACAATTTTTATCCCTATTATATCCCAAAAAGTATCAAGAAGAAAAAACTTGATCTCAACCAATCCAATAAATTCACACCAAGCTCCACAAATCCTTCTCACGTCAATCTCAATATAAAAACGCAGCGACACACGATTACGCAGCTGTACGCGACATGCGACAGTTTCACCCACGCCGATAATTGTCGTTCATTTAACAATTTTACGGTGTTTTGCCGCGTTACCACCGTATAATTGTGTGCTATCTTAATTGTCTGCTGGACTGAATTATCTGGCCGAATGTGTATAGCATTTTTTTAATCATCGATGGGCCCAAATAGCTGGTAGGATGTGTAATTTTTTTTTTTGGAGTGGCTCATGGCTAATTTAGCCGCACGGGTAGATTTTTTTTTATGCAAAGCTTGCCAAGGTCAGTCCTTGAATGGGTGATCATCCACTGCCAAGCCGTTCGATGGTCACGGATATTATATGTAGACCTTTGACAGTCATTACGGGTAGTCCAACAGAAGCTAATAGGTCTGATAACCAGTCTTATCAAGTGGTATTACCCAACCTAGCTGGGTTCTGAAGGTTTGATAGGCAGTCGCTCCATGTAAAAAACTGACATTCAGCAGCGGGAAATGGCTAGGAAGATAATGTTTCCTGGGCCAAATTGTCTGCCCTTACGTGTAAAACAATTTCCATTCCTCTTAGCGTGTCGATGGCAATCTAAATAGTGTCAGCCCAGAACTGAGCAACTTGTTTGGCGCTTTCGGTAGCGTCCAATTTCCATTTAGGTAAAAGCTTTTGATGTAAATGCTTTCTGTTTGTTTCATAAAGAGGATTTAATAACAAATATCGTGTTGTTTTTAGTACAGGTTGTTGGTTTACTGCCATGTGGTTAGTGTTGGAATAAATCTAAGAGCGTTTGCGCATTGCAATTTACTTTACCTAATGTTTGTGCAATTAATATCAAGTAGTGAGAATAAATGGTGTGCAATCCTAACTTTTAAATACTACTTGGTCTGGTACATAAAAAAAACTATACTAATCCTATACAAGGTTTAAGACAGAATGCTTGGTTGACGGCTTCGTGAAGGGTCCTTCTTCGCGAAGCCGTCAACCAAGCATTCTGTACATCAAACTATGTAACCCTACGCTAAAATTATTGCTGGGAAACGACTTTTTTTTGGGGGTGAAAAATCACGTTTTACGGTATAACTCTAATGTAACACACTCAAAACATTGTGTTCATGGATGCATTAAATAGTACGGGGGTCATGGAGGTATTTAAAGTAACGGTATAACCTTAAAAACTAGTATTAAAAAAAAAAAAACTTGTGAAAAAGTTGGGACTTTGACCACCAATATCTCCGTAACTAGATGGTTCCCAGGTATGATCCAGTAGAAAAAAAAAAGAGGGAGAACAAGTGACTTTCGGCTTCGTTAAGGGTCTATTTACACGCTTCATATAACTTCATTATGCTCTGAATTCGGTTTACATCGAAAAACTATATCCCGAACCCTTCAACATAAGTAAAACATACACAAACCATAACAAATAGTCCACCACTACAAAAACTAATACGGCGTACAGTCGGCACAAAATGTTCTGCCCTCAACTCCAAAGTGGTTTAACGTAGTGCGTCCATAAATCTGTTGGTTGTACGCTCCATTACTCGCTCTCGCCGCTAAGATATCGCTGCACACGAGAAGGTGAAAACTTGAGAATTTTCTGCGACTGCAACTTATAAACATGTTGGAGTGATATTATTTGTCACTGTATTTCACCCACGGCTCGTTTCTTAGCGCTCCTTTCACGGTGAAAAATGAAAAATAGGTGATATTATCGTTTTCCGACGACGTTCCGCGACCAGTTTTTATAAGGCGTAGTCTCAAGGGAACATTATCATCAAGAAAAAGGTGTGTGTAATAAGATCTCCTTATTGGTAGTAGTAGATAGTAATTGAGTCAGCCCGCGGTAATCCCTGAATGGCGTCGGGTGAGTAGTGGTTTTAATTGAAAATTCTCAGGTAAAGCCTGGAATTGGAACGTTGCCTAGACACCCCTATAACTTTAGGAGCCAATACGGGTATTGGAAAATGTTGTATAACATACTGCAGAGGAATGATCTCTTTGTTAGTTGGTGTAAACTGAAGCGATTTTTAAATTTGTGTGCATGTAATTTTTTCTTCAAATCAATAAAATATATTACTATCAACCCAATAAAATAATTAAAAATTAAGTTCAACTACTGCTTGTCGCTCAAAACAAAATTAAACTCCTACAATTTTCTACGACAGCTCAAACGTCCGTGACAAACAATGCAATTACAATATTATAATAAAATCTTAGTGAAACTTTAAGTACTTTTCAAATAAAAATGTTTCTTTGACACATAGATTTTGACGTCACTACCGGCGCTATCGAGGGACTACGCGTTTTGATTTTGCGTTCTGTTTCACAAAAACACGCTACATAAAATTGTAAAATAAGTGTCGTATTGGAAAATTAAACAAGTGTACCACTAAGTTTTTATGGGCCAATACAAGGTATTTTTAAGAAATCTTTTTTTTGTATTTCTTGCATATTCCTTATTCTGGTAGATATCACTTGTAACAACAAGAGTGCCGTTGTGCCCGAAATATGATGTTTTTGTAACTGAGCTTTATTATACCTAATATTATATACCAACATTTCCATAAAGATTATCACATCATCATCTTCCTGCCCTTGTCCCATGTTACTTGTGGTCGGCGCAACACGATTTTTCTTCCATTCTCCTCCGTCAACCGTCACGCTATCATTTACTCCTTTATCTTCCATATCATTCCTCACACAATCCATCCATCAGTTCTTTGGTCTTCCTCTCCCTCTCCATCCATCAACATTTATATTCGCTACTCTTTTATTCACATAAGTAAAGAATATTCGATCTATCTAACTAATTAATATTCCAGTTCCAGTACAAATTAACGAATAGAATGAACAAACTCACAAACATAATTCGCAAGCAACATCTACTAATGCTTTAACACTAATTGCGTAACACTGATCAGCTAGCCGGAGATCAAACGTGACTTGCATCAATAGAATAGAATCATCTTCACTGAGCACGGAGGAGCACATGATAGGTTGAAAGGGCACTGTGGTGCAAAGTTGTGAACCGAGTAATGACTATGATGAATGATGATGGTTATTTCATCGTCTGTTGGCGCCAGAATCGGCCATTTTGTATTAGTTGTGTGTTATTTTAGAATTATGCAACACTTGATGTTTTGACTGCCTCGTTGGTCCAGCTGAGCATAAGGTCCTGGGTTCGATTCCCAGGTCGGGCAAAGTGTTATTGGGTTTTTACATCAGGAATTTCTCAGTAGCAGCTACGGATTATGGATCTGCGCCCGGTTGATGACAATAGGCTCGCCCCCTATTACCAGGGACTTGAGACATAACTGGCGAAATGTGGGTCTACTATTAGGTAAACCTTTGCCTAACCCTTCGGGGCTTACAGGCGTGATGTTATTTTATGTGAAGCTTTGATTGAATGAAAACTTTAACATGTTGAATAGCTTACTAAGATCAACTTAGGGAGCTTCCTCTGCCACTCCTTCGAAGCTAAACTAGGAATTGACGAAGTTTTTAGGGACTGTTTTATGTAAATTTGACGTTCAAAAACTGCTGGTACTCCTCTCTCTTGGTCTTATTTGAAAAATCTACTTTTGATTATGATTATGGACAACAGCCTCACCACATTTTTAGATGTTACAGCGCCATGCTGAGATTTAGATAAGGGGGATAGCGATAGATGAGGGGGCTTGATGGCTTTTAGCCTCATGCAGGACCAATTTAGTTCAATGTATGTCATAATAATTATGTAGGTATTTTTTTTTGTTTTTTGTTGATTTCCCCTTCGGATACGGAACGGAACGGGAGCCTATTAAGCCTACACTATCCGTCCGTCCGTTTGTCTGTCAGCGGGCTGTATCTCATGGTCCGTAATAGGAAGACAGTAGAAATTTTCGCAGAAAGTGTATTTGTATATTTCTATTGCCGCTATTACAACAAATAATAAAAATAAATAAAAGGCGGCTGCCCTATTACGATGGTACGGAACCTTTCAGGCGCGAGTCGACTCGCACTTGGCCGGTTTTTTTTAATTGTGTTTTATTGTTTTGTCCTGTGCAAGTCTATTAAATATTTTATCTTTCTTTCACCCCTATTACAACGGAATTTTAACACAACTACTAAAAAGTCCACGAACTACAGATACACCACTGTCTAACCCTGTTGGGTTGACAAGCGTGATGCTTGTGTTACGTATGTTATCTAACCTGGAGCAGTAACTAAATATGGCGGAGTAATAAAAAATAGGAGAGAGAGAGAGAGAGACAGACGGAACAATTAATTGTATATAATGAAAACTGACGCAAACAAGCAGTGCTTTTATAGCAACAGAAATAAGCCAATTAGGTTTTAAAAGCCGGTTGACACCTTGATGAGTTTAAGTGATTTATCGAACTAAATTAGACCTTGTTTTAAGTATCTCTAGGGGGTCTTGTACAGGTATTTTAAGAGTGGGTAATACGACCTTATTGTTATATAAAGATTTCCTTTCTGGGTTCCGTAGTCAAATGGATAAATCGGAAACCTTACACTTGTCACACAACCATTTAATTAGGTGACTTTGATTTGTGATAAAATAATGAAAATTGGAAAAAAAAATATTCAGTGTACCAATAAACAACGGAGTAGTGAATTACGACAAAAAATATTAATGGTAATGTCACCAAACTCACATTCTTAAAAAAGCGAAGAAATTGATACTTCATTAAAAACACCCGCAAAAAAATAACATTTCTCAAAAATAATTTCTGTAAAAAAGTAAAGATTTCCGTGTAACTTTAAACTGTACGTCTGATGGGCGTAAATGATAAGTGTTAGGTAGATCCGGAGAGTTCGTGTAGCGTCATAAATTACGGCGCGCGTTTCATTTCCTCTACGAAATTCGTACCTACGTGTGCGTGGATTCAGAGTGACTGGATGTGACAGATCTAGCGTTTAAAAATGAACGTAGAAGTCCAGAAAGGAAAATGTATGAAATTAGAATATTTGCCTCTTATCACAAAATATTTTTACCGTAAAACGTATAGAAAATACTGGACTGATTTTACCAATTCTTTGAAGATGACACATACAGACACAGAATGATTCTTTTTCTGCGCTAGACGCATTTGGATTTCTGGTCTACGCAAAAAATTGAGAAGACACGCTTATCTAATGGACTTCATTAGATAAGCCTGTGATGGGCTGCGAAAGGTTGATAATGATGATGACGAATACATCTGCCATCGTAAGATGGTGTTTTTAGACAAAAATATTATGATGTCTGTGGTAAAGATATCACATGTTTCAAAGCTCACAAAGAGAAAAGTGTCCAAGGTGTGACTATAAGAAAGGCACTGGAGAAAGCTATATAAACCAGCAAGATACTGCAGTTTTGCATAAACACAGCCGCGCTAGTTAATAGCTTACAAACACCATAATTATTCATAGCACTCATTTCCTTTTATAAAGCTCTCACTACTACGAAGGCGATAAAATGCCTAAAATTATTTACGGCCAAGAATAGACTCCCCACTCTCCAGGTTTTATAAACGTTGATTTATTTACTAACTAAGATAGGATAAGTATTTCTGGTAATAATACCAGATATACTTATCCTAGGAGATATACAGTCACAACCGTTTAGGACTATGAGGAAGCCCATGTAGATTGTTCAGCGTTTGGTCGTTTTAATAGGGAAAAGGAGGTCTTTACCTAGAAATAGAATAGACGAGGCAAACAAAAAAAAGACAGACATCAACCTTAGATGCAAGGATTCCGCAGAATCGCTTGATTTTTAAGGATCTGCCATAACTACTTGCCATGTTGGTGGATGGAGAGGGAGAGGAAGGCCAAAGAAAAAATGGATGGATTGTGTGAGGAATGATATAAAAGAGAAAAGAGTAAATGATGCCGTGACGGGGAAGGATGGAAGAAGAAAACGTGTTGCGCCGACTCCAAATAGAATGGAACAAGGGCAGGAAGATGATGACTGCCATAACTACTATCCGTATAATCCTCAATGTTTAACATAGTATGCAGTTTCCAAAAAAAAAAATCTTTTGAAACCAACATTTTTATGAAACTTTACATCTGTGTTGCCAAAAATGCAGCGCCGCATACGGAATACGGATTTGCTGTCTGTTAACATTGAATTATATTTCGGTAACACTGCTTTTATACGCTTCTTCCTATTTTCAGACCAGACTGTTTTGTACACTGAAAAACTTGTTTGTTTCATGTCATTTGTGTTTGTTCTCTATTCAGAGTTATAACATTGTTGTTTTCAGAATAATTCGCTGTTTTGGGATTATTTTGGCGTGGTTTAAATATGGACAGAATTTTTTTTAACGTATTTCAACTGATTGTTGATAGTATTTGCATGGTTATCCCACTCTGATACTATCTACCTAAATCTAGCTAATTGAAGATGGTATCAAGTTCTCCATGGTAGATAGAAAGTCTACCTATGATTTATATAAAGCTAAGCAATTCTAATAAATCTTACGAAACATACTATACGAGTATACAAAATAACAAAACACTGATTCCCTTTTCAAAACAGTCGAACTAACAACTCGACCTAATAAGGCCATTTCTATTTCCAATCCGACATCCAGACATAATAATGCCCTCTTTGATTCCCCACACAAGATCAACAGCATAACTAAAAGCCAACTTTACCTCACAATCAATGAAAGTTATATATAGAGTCGCGACGCAGTTACCGATCCATTAAAAGCATCTACTTCGGTTGTAAACTTGAAAACATCACATTCCTACTTGGCTCCACTAAATCGTTGTAGGCGACTTAACAGTGACACTTTTATGCGTACTTACTATTCATCCATTATTGTTAATAGCTTCATAGATGCTGTTTTCGAGTAAGGTAGTACCTAATTCTGTTTATTTTGGGAATGAATCAACTTGTCTTGTAATGTCTTTACACACGGCTGTGAATATATGTCTTACGAAATTGGTGCCTACGTTAAGTGTAGCTGCATTAAGTGCTTCCATCAATCAGGTGATATCGAGTATATTGGTATCAGACATAAATATATCAGTGGCACGATAATATTTACCTGTCATTGCATTTAATATTTTAACATCGTTTCTCCGTCATTTACTACATGTCAGTTAGTCAAGTCCAGTCTTCCAACTTGAGACAGACAAACAAAACACAAACGGGTTCCTGTCACCCCGAATCCAGCATAGAAATAAAATAAAGACTTAACCCAACAAGTCGGAATAAAGCACATAAGTTAACAGTCATCCAGTAATATTCTGAGGAAACTCATAAACGTCTAAATATACACGATACAGAAATTGAGAAAGACATTACAGTCTCTTAATTGTGCGAACAGTCTGTTCAAGTAAACACGAACTAAATCTACCTCCTGACGGCTTTAATTGTTCGTTCACAGCTTCTGAAATAGGATGGTGAGGTATCTAGAGGGTCTGTGTGTAGAAATGGGATTTCGAGAAACGCGCTTTGTGTGGTCTAATAGTGTAGAACTTATGAAGATGGAGTATACAACGTTTTTAGGTGACTTTTTTGAGCCTGGTACTAGTTCTCCTATCTTTCGTCAAAAACGTGGTATGGATTATTTTGGGTTGCTAACGCGACCTCGTTTGTCTCTTATTAAGATAGCGGCAAAGTCATATGCACTACATTCTGCTGCCCTTAGCCCAATTTAAATCATTTCTTCTTCTCTAATACTACTCTATCATTCGTCATCCCAGTAGTGTACTCCTTTCTAAACAACTATTGTAAATGATCACCAAATAATAACTTATAAATCTACACTACCAATTAAAAATCCGACATGAGCTTATCATCAACAACCGTCAAAATAGCTGTCATGCATTTCATTTCAAAAACTTTCACCGAATTAAAACTCTAGTACGCTATGCCTTTCCTTCGTCGGATCATGCAAACGCTTACCATAATAAATTACTAATATCTAGAATCACAATTTATTACTTAGCGAGCTAACTTCAACTTTAAGCCGTTGTTCCATTTCCACACAATATACTAGTGGAAGTGAACTTTATGCTTTACTGCACGACCAAGGTGTGCTTGCAGGAATCATTGAATGTTGAGAATTACATTCTGATCTAATCTCAGTTTCTGTTGCTAAATACAAGGTGTAACGCAAAAGGCGCAATAGCTCCTAGGTGAGGTAGATTCAGACCATCAAACTGGACAACTTATCCTAAGAAATATCATCATCTGCCTAGCCTTTTCCCAACTATGTTGTATGTCGGCTTCCAGTCTAACCGAATGCAGCTGAATACCAGTATTTTACATGGAGCGATTGCCTATCTGACCTTCACAAACCAATTTGTACTGGGCAATAAGATACTTATTAGTAAGACTGGTTGTCAGACTTTCGGGCCACCAACTACTTGTGACGGCTGTCAAAAATCTACAAATGGCAGTGGAGACCAACGGCTTAACTTATCCTAACAAACATGGGTCGAAAAAAAAAGTTTAATTCTTCATACTAATTGCGTCAGCCGATGCAATGTCCAGTATGATGGCCTGAACCTAAGAAGTATTACGATTTTTCTGTTACACCCTGTATAAATACTGGTCACGGGGGTATCCTTGCGTAATGCATAAAAGAAAGATAATAGAAGGAATTAGTGCAAACCGTCAGATTTGATATGCTGCCTTTCTTGTACAGTGGTCAAAGGGTGCAATGTTTGAGTTATCAGTTTGTTTACGTCGATATCTAGATCGAGATTATTTCTGTTTAGCACGAGTTTATTTCATAAATCAGAACGAGAAATAAGTGGATTATAAAACAGGTGTTAGCTCTAAGTATAATTCAGAAAAAATATATGTACCAAAAAAGATTATCTACGATCTTTTAAAGTACACACTTCTTGCTTAGGTGACGTACTTCCCTAAAGCAAATTGAGTAACACCGATAAAAATCAACAACAAAAAAAAGTAAATGTTCAAACCACAGTAATTATAACAAAACATGATGTATGTTATGGCATCCAAATAACAGTGCTCGCACTTGACCGCCTCAAGTATTGCCCAAACAGCCATAAATCCAGACAGCGGTCATTCCGACGTTTATTTAATATGCATAGAAGATTTACCACGAATGGGTATTGAATTTAATCGAGCAACTGTCCGTAATACAGTTTATGAACGATATTAATGGCGCCATACATCAAGGGAGTTTGATGGTGGTGGTAGTTTGTCTTGTCACAACATGCTCTCTTCGGTGAGTTTATTTTTGGTAATGGCCAAAGTACAAAGAGAAAAATGTATACAGGCAACAACTTTTAAAACTGCGTTGCGAGTTTTTTGACTTTTTTGTTCTACCAACAATATCTTATACGACTCAACCTATCGCAGTGAATTTTTGATTATAAACCTCTCCCAATCTTTAATATTCGCCGCAACAGCCGGCCTGAGCCGTCCTCCGCTTTCCGTATGCAGACAGTCCAGCAGTGCCAGGAATAAATTCGTTTGTCTTTCATCGAATTTAAGTTAAAACATAAAAAAAAACTATAAAGCGTAACCAACCTGTCGCGACCAAGGCGTAATTTAGACACGATAACGGATCGCCTTCCATCGTCCATCGCTTCATTCATACGCATAAGATCCATCATAGTAGTTGCTCAATCCATCAATGCATGTCGAAGTGAAGCTAAGGCCATTGTGTACTCTAGTCATAACTTGCTATTGTTCATATTTGAATGAACCGTAAAGATTTGACAAGGTGAAGTAAGTGAAGATAGCCAAGTAAATAAACGGAGAAGCAAAATCGCTTTCAAAAAAGCCGAAATAGACGGAAATTATCTTGACATCTGAAAAGAACGGTGATCCGCAGCTATTAACGTAATGTCTTCGACCGGAGATGGGCGTGCAACAATCCCAACTGGGTTAGTCTAAAATCGTCTACGGAAACTCTCCACGAATTATGAGTTTTGATGAAATGTTCCGTGCCAGCGCGCCGGTTCGACAGGAAACAATATATTTTTATAACGTTCCTAATACCGTGGAAATTGGAAATATGTGGGTTATTGATAGAGCTGTCGATATAAGAGTGGATGGAGCAGGTAAAAAAATAACATTAAGAACGTTTGATGTGACTGATAAAGTTAATTAATTGTCTGAGATCAAATCTGATTAGGTAGCAAATTAGGCAAGTCGCTAGCGGAGACATCAAAGTACCAAATGATTTGTTTAGATGTGACCTACTTTAAGATAAAGATGTATGTCGTATTTATTGAATTGGCTTCTTTCACAATAATGTTTTAGTTATGTCAACTAAAGATGTAGGTACTTATTAAGGAAAACTTTCAATTGTCAACCAAATCGATAAAATCTACGTTCAATGCCAAGCATGAAAAAATGATAGCATAAAAAGATCACTTGAGGCAATGAGGAAAATATTACTAAAACCACAGATAAAAATCTCCGTAGACAATATACTCCAGTTTTTTTAAGACGTTGCCCCAATGTCTCCTGTATCGTGGGTACAAACATTTTAACTCACATACACAAACAGCCAGACCCAGAACAACTACCTGTAGACTATCCAAATATTTGTTCCTTGCGGGAATCGAACTTGCGACACGCAGCGCAGCAACCGTTAAGTTACATGCGTAATAAGAAAAATACTTACATGCCAACTCAACGACCGCAGGTTGACTTCTGATATCACCTCTACTGCTCCAAGCATTACAAGTACAAGTGAATCTGTCTTCACCAAAGTACTCATCCAATTGATCTCTCGTCACATTACACTCAGCTTCAACAATTCTCACTCCACTTTGAGGATCCACAAATTCGAACTGCGTACTAGCCACGGATCTCACATCATTACATTGAAAATACACTTGAAGAGCATTTGCTGCCCGACACCTCAACACAGCAGGTTTGTTTCTGACTACGAACGCATGCTGTGGCTCGAGAAGAAACATTGGAAGATCGTCTGTTGAACTTTGTAAGAGATGGTCTCCTGAGAGAGAAGGCAGTTCATCTGCGTCTTCTCTGTTTTCATGTTCGTCTTCTTTATGCGATTCGTGATCGTAATCTTCTTCTAGATAATCTCTGTGATGTGGTGCCGCATGGTTCTTTTCTGAGTTGTAGGGGTCTAGAGCTTCTACGCCTGCAGGGTGGGCGTATTCTGGTCGTAAGGGTATCGGTGGTGTAGGAGCTGCTGTGGTGGTTTCTGGCGCAGTTGTGTTTGAGCCCTCTGTAACAAAAGAAGGAAAAACTTTAGACTACGGATTTTAAACAAACTAATTTAAATTCGGGAATGGCGATCGAATGTGGTTGTGAAGTGACAAAATAATTGAATAAATATGTCAGATCACATTAATAAGCACTAAGTAATTGATATTGTCGTGAAAAGTTCTCCAAACAATAATAATGTTAAGCCAAGCCATGAAAAAAGCCATTTACAAATTGGACGAGGCATCTCAATCCCGATTGTGATTGAAAGAGTTACTTTCAATTAAATAATAATTGACACTATAATGAATAAAACATACGTAGGTGGATATGGTGTTTATGTTGCAGTTAATATGGCATTTAAAAGCCGGAATGTAACAAATTCCCTACCATTAAAACTTTTTAATCATATCGTGGGAACAAATTATTGTAAGTACACGACGCCACGCTTGCTTCTCAAAAACGTCACAAACAATTTAAAGACCAATTAAAACTTCACGAAACACCAACGCTAATAAGACTAATAGCTTTCGCTTACGTACAGACTTATTCTAATTGCGGAGTTAAAATATATTCCGCGTCGCTTGGGATAAATAGCAACTGTCATAATAACATGTACCCTCCAAGTCATGCCATCGATTTCACTCCAAGTCCGCACCTGGTATGAAGCGTCACTCGCGCCTATTTACACGCAAAACATAGATATTTGGATACCCTACTCCCCTCATCATAAATTCTGCTTCCTTCGACTCAAAAGCGACTTTGAATGCGTTGGGTTGATCTCAAATTCCAATAACAACGACATGACATTCTTCCCTCTCCAGAATTTCACCCAAAATCGCTATCAGCACATCAGTGTATGTTACTCTTACACTGTTGACAGTATTACTATTATTTGAACTAGGGAATTGTACGAAAATATACCGCAACCCGAGCGAACCGTGGATAACTTAATTAGTTTCACTTCCGTTCAGCTTATTTCTATTTCCGTTTTCGTGGGGGCCGAAGGATATTTCCTTCTGGAATCTATTTTTCCTTAATAGGATTTGTTTCGTGAACCATTTTCCACTTGGTGGTTCAAAATTGTGGTAAAATGATTAAAATACCAATTCCGTTTCGAACTGCACAGGTGCTGCTAAACTTGCATGACTACTTGCTTCTTGTATATTTCTTGTATTGAAGATTTCGGTTTTCAATAAGTGAACTTTAATTAATATACTTCAAAAGACAGATGATAAATTACATCCAACCAAATCTCTTCTAAATTCAATCTCACGTATTCGTTGGACTCAAAACAAAATACTTAACGCATTTTAATTATAATACAATCCAAAACGGGACACTTAATTACCATTTCCTCTAAAAAAACAATCTTCATGTCACTGTGACGAAGGTGAAGTCAATTACATATTCTATTTGCTCCAAGCCTTTCTGACCATCTCGATTGGGCAAGTCGCCTGTCAAATTTAATTGGTTTTCAGCACTTGGAATTTGATTAACGGCTTTATTAGTATCAAATGTTTCGTAATCTTCACCAAGATTCGATGCTTTATCACAATTTTAATTAATGTTAGATTCGAGTGCAGTTACTATCGTATTTCTATTGATATGTGTTTCCTATTGACTGGTTTATATCAATGCTTTTGTTATGTAGGTCGGTAGTTAGGGCTGGTTGTTGAGTTAATCTAAGTTTATTTGTGTTTGTGCTTGCTGCTTGTGCGTGTGCTTACCTAAAGCTAGATCATACAAGTTGGTTGTAAGTAAAACAAAACTGGCGAGTTGTGGGTGCACTATAAGGTTTACCTCTGCATAACCGAGTCTTTTTTACTGTTGGTAACTGGTATAACAACTCCTTAAATCACGGGGAAAATATTTTGTTATACTCTATTGTAACTGAATTATATATTGTGTTTTTATCACATACACCATAGGTGGAGAAATCAGAAGTCTTCTGTCGACCACGCGATTTCCCCAATCAACTTGCAAGACGTAATTAAATGTTGCAGAAACACGAAATATCCTAGAATTTAAAAATCTAAGACATGTAGCATCCACCAACCAATACTTCTAGATAGTCCACTCCTGATCCACCTTCTCTTCCAGAGAGGAGGAGGCCTGAGTCCCAGAGTAACTGATAATGCAAATAAAGCAATTACCCGCAAAATAGACTTGGAATATTTAATTAACAATTTTAATTACTTTACTAAGCAGCCAGCCCTAACCATCTAACTAAGAGAAGCGTTCACGATTCTCGTACAAGTGTTATCTATAGTGACGAAACTCCATTTAAACGTTACAAGAAGCGTAACTAAACCGATCGCCGTCACGACGTTCGTAAATTATATATAAATGTCTGGCGTTTGTACTTCGATCGATGTGTTCTTTGATGGTATTTGTATTGAGGAGTGAATCAGACTTTATAGTTTTAGTTCCAGTGTCTTTGTAGCTATTGTTTTCGTCTTTCATCGAGAGAACTGGTTGTGCTGCGTTTCTATATATGATAGTCTTCAAATCAATAGTATACGTAACGATAATATTTTACTTTTATCGCAGGATTCATCACTAGGGCCAGCAGCTTACAGCTCACCTTCTAAGCTTTTTCTGTTTCTGTAATGGCATTCAACAAAAATGACATAAACTTTTTAGTGGCTTATATCAATTCACAATTTTTTTTCACTTTTCACAGATAGGATGTTCCGTTGCCTAGGCCCTCTGGTTATGCCGCGCTACCAAGATGCTCCCTTACAAAAACTAGATATAACAAGGAAACGGCAGGATGCTCTTTTGTTTTATCGTTGGAGAAACTCATTCTAGAAAGTATACGGTATCCAGTTTCCTGAACAACAAAATTAAAAACAATATAAAGACACCTTGACAACAACTACAGGAGACCTCTTATAATTGGACATAGAAATGTTTCCAACGTCTACCATTGTCTGCAAAAGCTACTCGTTATTTTAAACTTCATGTCCCAGTCTTATAAACTTCTATTTCCAGTATATTTTCTCCATTTCCCCTTTACGTCACAATAAACAAATCACTTCCTTACGTAACTATGGTATGTTTTCTTTGTTTTAAAATACCTCAAACGTTTGAAATCACAGAATTTTAAATGGGACGAAATGTCTTGTGTTTAGTGACGTGAAACGCGTACGGGATGACGAATGTTCGCTCGTCTCTCTTGGGGACGAAATCTATAAACGAAACGAAATCTCGGGGTTCGTCATCCTGTCATTAGGAATCAACAATACTGTCTAGAGTTAATAGGAGTTCTCTTCTTTCGGTTGACTGATTTGATAGTTTGACTTATAATTATTTTGTACTAATATTTTGGTGGTGGATGCGAGTCGCACGGGACCGGTCAATGTGGCGACACTTGGGGAGGCCTATGTCCAGCAGTGGACGTCTTTCGGCTGAAATGATGATGATGATAATATTTGGATGCATGTCCATGAAGTTTCTTGTTTGTTCTTCTCCAAAGAGATATAGGCTTTGAAATGAGTAACCTTTTTTTGACTTACCAACTCCTCGATAATTCAAAAGTGAATTTATCACCAGATCAATGATTGCAACAATTTGTCAAGTTGCAGGTAAATTATGTGTGTGACCTCGGCCAAAATGTAATTGATATCCCAGTAACCTTTAAAGTTTTATAGCCACAATTAAACTAACGCCTGCTCCCACAATAGTATCAAGTGTTACCGTTTACCTAAAACCGAACCTGATCCAAATTAATGAAACACACTTTACAGGTATTAAGTTTCAGTGCGAGCCGGTAAAAGCTAGTACAAAATAATTAATGAAGGCATCGATGTTATTCAAGATAGCAGTTTTATTGATGGCTGGCTCTTAATCAACGTCCAAGAAGAATTCTTGGCTCGTTCTACAGATGGGCTAACAATTGGCTTTATTGATGATGGCAGGCAATTACTGTGACTTGCTGTCTTTTAAAATTGAACAAGTGGTATCAAAGGATGCTTTGGAATTATTTGTAACTTTTTGTTACTTTACTCTTTGGAACTTAAGATCAAATTGAGAGAGTGATATCGATGCTTCACTTTTATGATTCATTAAGATACAGCTTGGAGTATTTACGACAAATGATAAGAAACCAATACATTTAATGAATTTCCTTACGTTTCACTATCACAGAAATAAAAGTTAATGACCAAATCTTAATCAATACTTCCCAAAAATAACGTATTGACCAGTTATTATCCACTTACTTTGGGCGTCATAAAACCAGACCCATCTCTCATTCAAAGCGTGCTTATCTTAATACCAAATCTAAAGCACTCAATTTATTTATAAATGAACTAAATATTCCCATTAAATTTATTAAGGGATTCTATCACTGATACTTAACAGATGTAGCTGTTACATTAAGTGGGTATACGGTGCTCTTATAAAAGTTGGCCGTAATAGCAGTGGTATCAGCGTGTGCCCTATTCACTTGAGCGATAACAGAGCCTTTATGCGTTATGGAGAGTACGTAGATGTATTATGGAATGCAGTTGTATTTACATACCGTGGTTGCTACGCGATCGGGAATTAGAAATGACTTGGACTAAGAGTATGGCGCTCTTATGGGAGGTCAAGAAATAAATAGAATCACTGCAGTCTAATCTTGAAATGTTCTTGTTGGAAAGTTTAAAGTATAATCATAGTTCAGCGGCTGCCACATGTATATTTAACAGATGAAAGCTTAGAACCAGTGGTTGTAAAACGTTTTACTGCACGCGCCTATGTATATGAAGCACTTAAAGCTGACACCACTTAAGACAGCCTCTTTAAAGGGAAAGATATGCAAAACGAGCTTCAGGATAACAGAAATGTTCATTTCGCGAGCATTAAGACAATACAATAAGCGGATGCATTACCAAACATCTGTAGCACACACACGTCAGTCTGCGAGACGATGCTTGATGCAGTTTACTAGCAAATGCACTTAGCGCCGGAGAGACGTAAAAAGATGCACTCGATCTATTTAATGGCACTGTAGGCGGGGATACGCGAGGCTCGAAATAAACGAGCTATGACGAGCATTGTGAGCCGATGTCGTTTGCTGACGAGTTCGTAAAAAATGGAAAGGAATTTGTAAAGATACAAGAGACAGACAATTGACAGGTTTTGGAACCAATGTAGTGGATGCAGTTTTTGAACTCGGTTTTAACAAAGTGACTGTGATAATTTTAAGCATTCTATTGTACATTGTTTAGATTAGATTAGTTAAAGATAATACTGCATTCAATGTTGTTTTAATTAAGTGACTCATAGTCTAGTATCGATTTCGCAAATGATGTGGAATTTGTTAAACAACGACTCTTTGAAATTGAGAACACACTTTATACATTACAGTTGCAGTTAAAGATAGTATGAAGTAATAATAACTCAACAACACGTGTCGACAACATAGAGAAACAGAACATCCCGACAGAGAGTGAGAAATATCTACAATACATTTCAAATTACTGAAACAACTGAACCGTTAACGTACAATACTTAACAAGGTGCAAAAAGTGCTCGAAAATTTCTTTGAATGCCGCCGTATTCTCACCCCGACTTGGACCACACCCACAAAAACTTCAATGGTAATACGATACATAGAGTGCCAGTCAAGAGGTTCCCAAACAAGATAATCCCTTTGTTAGTCGGGTTATAATGCTCCATGGCTTCTCCTGGGAGTCTTTGGCTATTATTTTCTGTTTCATTCACGCCAGCAGCTGTCTTCGAGTGGTCGTTTCCGATTTCAACTTTAATGGATTTATGGATTTTTTTCGCGGTAACGGGGAAAGGTAGAGATTTTGTGAATTTTGGATCTTTACTTCTTCAAGTTTGTTGTCGCAAGGTAGTGCTATATTCACGGGGTTTAATGTAATATTGGTGTTCCGTTTCTTAGTGTTTTTTTTTTGCTTTCGGACCAAGATTTATTTTGTCTAGCATGCTTATCTCTCTTTTTTTGCTTCAAGCTCTACCGATACCTTTAAGTATATTTAATACAGACCAGGTAGGCAGGTATATATTAAGTTTCTACATACTTCTAGAGGCCATTGGACATTAACTGTGTTGGAAATTGACACTCCTGTTTATTATAATATGTACCTACTAATATATTTTGTTTTGTCACATTGTACAACGGTACTGCAATCCTCAATCACGGATTCTAACCTTAAGCCCAACATAACGATCACTGTCCAAGTGTCCATACAATTCAAGTACCACTCTTTGTATCGATATCGTTGCCATTTAAAAAATCGTGACTAAGTCACACTCCAAACGATCTCACACGAGTATCGATTCTCTCGTTCATTAACGAAATGTAATTTTCTCACGTTGGTACACTCATGACCTGGTTTCTTATATTGAGAGCTTTTTGCTTGGCAAGACAATGTTATATGGAAAGAGTGTTATATAAGGCAATGGTGGTGTTAGTAGATGTCACGAATTGGAAACTGGTTACGTTTGCTATGATCTTAATGATGATGAAGTGGATAGCGGTAGTATAGTTTTAAAAACACTCTATGTTTGTTTACTTTAGACTGTTTAGACGTGGCTTCATTAATACATTGCTCTTTGAGGAAGTTCTTTTAAGACGGGCAGCATAAACACTGCTTGAAATGACAGGCAGAAGTGACGTGTTGGACTTTACGTTTGTAAAAAGCGCCTTAGTTGGCAATTCAATTAAAAGATTTTTTGTGTCTAAGTTAGAAATAGTGGGTTAAATAATGTTTATTGAATTCGAATATCTACGAACAAGTAAAAAATACATCTTTTCTGTTGATTTACCAAATAATGACGAAAGTACGCCTGCTTATTATAATGAAAGGTTACAAAGTTCGAATACGTAATGGCATGTTCTTCTTCATTCGATAACGTACCAACAAAATATGTAATGATGACAGTCGTTTTTTACTTTTACTCGTTACTCGTTTGTTCCATTCCGATCATGACAGATTAACGAAACGCCACGTCATAATGTTTGTAAAATCCATTACACTATTCAAATAACAACGTTTGATTAACTGTTCTTACACGTCAATCATCGAAGCTGCGTTATGACAACACATAGTGTCTATTCTAACATTTTACAACGGAGTATCAGAATTGACGCCCTCAATACAGATAATTTCTTGTTTGTTACTTGCATTATCGTCATCGTCGTGACAAGAAACTATCTCTTCCCGTTTTTACCACTCAACTGTACCATTGTATCATCATTTTTTACATCGACGATCCGATGGTGACAGCTACAGTTTTTGCTTTCTTTATCAGATCCAAGATTAGGTGCAAACTCTGCACTTTTTGCACCGTTTTTTGTTACCCCACTTAGATTTTTGAGGGTCACAGATAAAACGATGCTTTACGGGGAGAAATTTTGCCTCTCCATAAATCATGGAAGGTAATTAACCGTGAAGATATGGAGTTGAAACTTTTTAAATTAAGGACTGTGACCTAAATTCTTGCAAGGCCGGATTAGAATTTCATGAATATTTTGGGTGGAAGTTTTAGAAATACACGTCGGGCACAGTGAAAGCTTTTTGGTTGAGTATTTATAAAATCTTTGAATAAGTTATTCAGGGACTTATTCGAGTAGACTTTATGAGTTGTTTTAACAGTGTAAAACAAAAAAAAAACAAGTCCATAATAACAGCGATGATCATGCAGATAAAACCTGATCCCCATTGCTTTTAAATGGCTTATATAAATATCATCATATTTGTTTTATTACTGGCTATAACGTTAACCGGCCACGATTCTTTGCCGAAGAACAAAAAGAACAAATCTTGGTACTTACCATGTTTGTCGGCGGCGACGGCCACCCATAGCACGAGGAGCACGACACCCCCCCGCGCCATGTTCACTTGCGCGCACGCATCACCTAAAACAATAACGTTGGAAAGTTAGACCAATATTTGCTTAGACGACTTTGTATTGGTTCATGCATTGTGTGGTGTGTGAACCCTTTGACAATTAACGTTCTTTTAATTTTTGTTTGATTTTGGAGCTAGTGATTAGTTTTTTGTGCTCTCGTATTTACTTTTACTTCTTTAAATATTAGAAGCTATATGAACAACGAAAGCGATAAAGTTTAACCTGCTATTCTAAGACGACATGTAAGTTCTAAATCTAACTACCTCCCGTATAAAATAAAAACAAAGAACCGAATAATTTATGACGTAACGATACGTTTCATCAGACATACGTGATTTCCGATTTCAACATAACAAGATTAGTTCACGTCAAAAAGTAATATGTAGAACCGTTTCCAATCAAAAATAATAGTTCCAAAGTTCGAAACAAAAACGACTGACATATTTCAAAATCAACCATTAAAAAAAAACTTCCAGAAAACCGATGGCCCATATTTCTGATCATATTCCGAAGTACAAGCCCACCGCGTCATTAGGCCGAACACTTTTGTGTGGCACCGCACCGTGACTAATAGGACCCTTTAGGGCCATTTTTGGGGAAAAAATAAATGGCCCTATTATAGGCCGGTAAGTAGAGGCTTGTGGTAAAAAGCCGATTTACTGTGACGAAACATATTTTATAGAAATTGGACATGTTGTGTGAATATTTTTGAAGAACCGCAGTAATCATTGTTTACAAAAGTTTTGGGCGTGATCAAATAAGCCGCAGAGAGGACTAAAACTACTGGAACAAAGTTCAAGGACACAATAATATATTTTGTTAAAGGTAAAAACTACTGTACGGATTTCAATTGAACCAACATTTTTGAAACTGAAAAAAAAAAACATGAATGAAAAATATAAATAAAGTGCATCAGCTGCACACAATCCCACGCACGTTGTAAGAGATGACCAAGAGAAATGGGTTACTATGGCAATCCCATTAACAATGGTATAGCCACCTGTCATTACTATACACACTTACGATCATTAAACTAGCATGGTACCGCTACATATTGGAACCTCGAACGGTACCTTTATAACAAACATCAATAAAGCTTTGAATTCTATTTGAACTACAGTCCATTTTCGTAGACCTTTTAAATAAAGTGTCAACAACAAACAATACATATCAAAGTAAACTAAATGACAAGTTAAATGTTTTAAACCATAGTGATTAAGTACTTGATAATTATAAAGATAATCAACCAGTAGCTGCTGGCTTTAACGAAGTTTATGATGAAAATAAAGATAGTGGCAGATTTCAAACAGATTAAACAATGTTTGTGGACACAGAATTTGAATAATGCAGTAAATGAACGAACTTTCCGTTGTGAATATATGCGAAAGTTTTAATCAAAATATGAGAAGCACATACATAATGAGGTAATGTCATGAAGGAGAACCCATATGAAAGCATTAATATGTTTAATGATATTGACCAGCGTTGGAAAGAAGATACATTTCTACACTGCTGTAGGAACAGTAAAAGGAAATGAGTTATTATTAAACTTGCGGCCGACTTGCTTGCAACTTGATACTGTTATGCCTAAGACTGACACTCAACACTTCACAACTACGCAGGGCAAATAAGCAAAATCAAAAACTCATAATCTAATTCGTAGAATTTTCAACAGAGCAAAATTACAGAAGCCCTAGCGTCAGCTTTAACTGGTAGGTTCATATGATTTATTGTAAGTAACAGAACAACTGAAACAAACGTTACTATTATTTGAACTTACAATGTAGAAAACAACATTCTAGTAACATAAAACCTTGTATTGGATTATAAAGACGTGTGCAACGTTATTGCTTCTTGTTGCAACAATGTTGTATTTACTGCTGTGACTGCTGAATGTAGTATTTCAAACTAACTGTCAAATATGTTATTATTATGTGTTGGTTAAATTATTGGTTCTTATATTATTGTGTCATTGGTTACTTTGTTGGAATTATGGGTTAAGGGAGTGGCGCTTTACCTCCTACATTTAAGACTGTTTAACTAACAATAGGTGACAGCTAAATCAATCTTACTTCCTACTTCTATTTTAATCACAAAAGTGAGTAAGGATGCAAACATTACTGAACGGATTTCGATAAAACATTGCAGTATTGTAACTTACATCATATTAACATATACATAGGCTAAAAATTATACAATTTACGCGGGCGAAGCCGCAGGTGGATGTTAGTGCTTTAATAAAAACGTACTGTTAGATTTTCGTCACTGAACTTAGCAACTAGAGTAGAAATTTCAGCATCGAAATTTTACTTGAGTTCAATTTGGAATTTCTTAGTGTTAATGTAAACGACCGTTGCAAGATTTGCTAGAAGTAGAAGAACCAAACAAACATTGCAGTCTCATTAGCAGTTTCAAAAGTCAACCAAACGAAAGCAAACTAAACTATGCAGTGTCACTTTTAATTACAATTTAAAACAAAACTCTCTGAGTTTTGTTTTAAATTGCCATAACCATGTTAACCATAACCATGTTATAAAAAGAACTTCAAGATTTTAAACAAAGAACAAGTCTTGTGTTAAATCTTGGCAAAAACTTCTATGCAGTTACCGAAGAAAAACTTTTCTTTTGGCTTTGCCGCAGTCACTTTATATAAGTTAGTCTTAACTCAAGATCTTTTTTCTTAGTATTATTATAAACCCAAGACTTGCTCGCTGAGCCACAATTTCGCAACAATGAAACGAATTTTCACCCAGCCAAAGTTATAACAAATGTTTTGGTAAATGCAGATGCATTAAATTGTACCGTAGAATCAGGTAATCACTCTGATTTCATAATGATATCAACGATGATTTAGGTTAATAGATACCTATTTACTGATCAGAACTCAATAGGTACTTACGTGAAGAACCAAGAAGATGAATGTTTCATATATGATCTAATCGATAATCTTAAAGCGTCATCCACTAATTTTCGTATCAAACTAGATTATCATAACAAAACCGATTCAGACCAATCAGATCTCGTTCAATCAAGGTGAACAGAGTTAGAGGCCCAAATTGTAAGGGCATTCTGTTTAGGACTGCTTAATCAGAATGATGAAGCAGGTATTGATGAACAAGAAATTAATGAGCATTAAGAGGTTTAAAATTTTGTAATAGATGGTTATGATTACATGGAATATGATTGTGCAATCCTAAGAGCGAGTTTTTAAGCATTTTTTCACTTTCTCTAAAAGGAAGGGAAATCTGAATCTTCCTTGTCTTCTAGAAATCATTTCCCAAAGTTACAGTTTTTTTTTTTACTAAGCCTATTCTGTCCCACTGCTGGGCAAAGGCCTCCCCCATTTCTTTCCAGCTATCCCAGTGTTTTGCCATAATTACAGTTTAACAAATAAAAAGATCATATTTTAGCACGAGATACATTTATCATTCAGTCATATTGAGGTTATTTGTTTATAGTTTTATCATTAAAACTATCTAACAAATTATTCCACCTATTTCATTAAATTGATAAATGGCAGTCCTTTATGATATTCCAATTGAATGCTGTTGTGTGGTCATTAAACAATTTCGCTTAAACATTCATTCATTCGATAGTGATCAATAGGCATGGTAATTTAGATCAATCTATCTAGAACGTTTTATAGGTGTCAATAGGTAATCAATCAATTATGCGAATAGGCACTGAATTTTACAATCGAATTATTAATAGTCCACCGTTTTTATTCAATGATGTCATCCCAGAGATTCAAGAATCCAAATGTTGCATGAGCTCAGAATAATATTATGTATAAATAAAAAACAGTTATGAATTTAGGTCCTTATTTTAATATATTTCAAACAAGTAACTCATATCTTCTAAAACTCATCTTCAAAATCTGTAAATTGTGTAGTAGACTTGACTGAATCAAACGAATTTCATTCAACCCGCTTCCTCTTCACTCTTAAACCATTCCCAAAAATCAAACTAATGAATAGTTCAAACATCCTCTGCCGAAAGTTCCGATCATTAGCCAATGAGATGAGCATACAAATTGTAAGGTTACAGGTGATCCCACTACATCTACCTACGACGGTTAATAAGGAAGGCTCAGTGCGTGCGACTGATGTTAACTTTAGATTAGTTCGTCCTATTTTCGGTTACGATTGCGACATTCTGATGTTTTCTCTTTTTAGATTGGGAGATTTTTAGCTTTCGTTTTTACGTTTATACAGCTTTCAGTATCAACATCCGCTTGCTATAGACGTTGATTATGTTGTTAATAATCTTCAGCAATTTTTGGGCAAGGATCACATGATAGGTCCAGCAGTGGACGTAGGCTATAAAACGTTTGTCGTAAACATTTGTTGTTCTGTTGCCTTTTCAATCGAATAAAGTTTGAATATCAAATTAAACGCATTACCTGCAAGCTCATGTATCACAGATCATTATCAAATTAATTTAATGAATGAACACGATTTAACCAAGATTTACTACACCTACAAACAGAATTCCAGAAATAAATTCCGGATTTGCATAACTTATAGTACTATCTTTGATCAAATCACCAACTTTACGAACTAAACTTAACACATAAGTTTATCTTTAACGTTCTTATGCCCGTTTTCACCGACATCCCCTAAGTTTATGGGATCCCCTAAGCATGGATAGGGGACCGATAGGGGATGGTTTCTGTTTCACCAGCACTTAGGGGTCAGTTAAACGTTAAAAGGTCTCCTAAATTTAGGTGGCCGAAATTTGGGCCCATAAACCGGCACATACGTAAGTGATCTCTCAAATTAACGAAGATGGATTCTGATTTCAATGAACTTTTTGAGAATTTAGAAACTGTTTCTACAATATTCAACGTTATAAACGTAAATAACAGCCGTAGATCAAAAATATATCGGAAACGACCAAATTACATCGATATTTTTGATGAAACTGACTTTTATCGGAGATATAGGTTAAGTAAATCTTCAGTGTTGTATTTGTTGGAAAAAATAAAACACGCCTTAGAATTTCCTGATAATAGGTGAGTACATATCACATTAAAGTTTTTACAAGTCCCTTGCCTTTAAAATAAATTAAACCTCGTGGTACTTTTTCATGGTAACATGGTATTTTTTCGGCTATACTTTATCAATGAAAGCTATACCTACCTACAATACACTTGTTAAGCAGGTACCTAACTACTTATTAATAATTAATGCTGTCCGTATGGTACGTACCTAGGTACATTTAAAGCATTTTTTTTTTCAGAAATAATTCTGTATCTCCAACAAATCAGCTATTGATAGCATTGAGGTTTTATGCTACGGGTAACCATTTGTTGGCCGTGGCAGACATAAAAAATAGATAGGCAATTACGATAATCCTTTAAAAAAAGAACACGCGACGCTGAACTCACAACAAACAAATTTCAAATCACGAAATACGGCGTGAATGACAAGTTTCAAAAACAAAATAAAATGACCACAGATAATCCGCAAGGTTTCGTAATGTATGCACAGAGTAAATTTGCAAGAAAATTCGAATTTAATTAAAAATGAGAATTAAATCATATTTGATAATGCTATCAAAACATGATTCATTAATAACTCTATCCATTTAGGTGTTTATTTAACAGAATTTGATAATAAAATGTCATGTTTCAAAGTATCGATAAGTTCAAAAACGAATCAAGTCACTATTATCGAAAACAAAACGTCACATAGTTATGTGTCCCCTAGCTAAGTGATGGAAATGATGGTGAAACAAAATTTTATTTAGGGGCTACTTTAGGGGACCTTTTAAGCTAAGGGTCCCATACGTAGGTGGTAGTATAGGGGATGTCGGTGAAAACGGGCATTAATGTTGTAACCATTGAAATAGATGAACACAACACCAAAGCTATCAATACCATCGATCCATTCAATATTTCGTTGCGATCGCGACGTAACTCTGCGACAATCGAACGTAGCAATCGCAAGTTTGCAATTCACTTTATTGCTGGCGCAACACATAGCTCAGAGGCGGAACTTTGCGATAAGAGCTTCCGTGGGTAATCTTATCGCTACTGTAAACAAACCTTAGAAGATTTTGCATGTTTAATGAACATTCGTGTAGCGTTGATTGTAGGCAGTCTTATTATTTATTTACTTTCATGCTCTTTCTTCCGTAGGGGAGGGCAAAGTTCCAACATGTGGGCCACGCACATGACTGACATGAAGACTCATTAACTTCTGGTCGTAACGTTAATAATTAAGTAATCTTCTGTGGAATCAATGTTTCCATACCAATTAGCTTTAATAGTACTATGGTTCGGATCCATATTAATAGCCTTTTAATTTATAACGCACGAATAATGTCAGTCACCTTTAAACAATTTTATGATTGTTCGAAACTAAATCGTGTTCACATAAAATGATAGACTGTTATATAATTCAGCAATAAAAACACATATAAATCATTGTAGCCACATATAACCATTAAAGTTAATACGAATTTCAATTAATAACTACCTTGGCCAAGTTAGAAGGGCCAGTACCTACAATTATCTGTGATAAATTCCTTATATCAAAATGTACTTTTAAGGCCGTATAAAGAGGTCAGCTTTGCCTTAGAACTAGATTAGACAATCGTGTGAAAATTTAACTAAATGCAAGGCTTATAAGTCAACATTGATTTTCATGTTAAATTCAATGGTATAAAGAAAGCTCACTATAATGTCAAAGAAGGGCATTGTGACGATAGAAACACGACGTGACATAAATTCGATAGGGTTTCATGTTTTATCGATAATTTAAAAGTTTAATTTACAAGCAAACATACTTTATCAGCGACTTATCTTGTGCAAGTTGTTAGCGTCAATTGAGGGAAGGGTGTTGTAGTAATTGATAACGATGGGCTTGAGACTTGTTACTTAATAGAAATGACACTAATTTTGAAACAAGAAAAGTGGAATTTTTTTTTAATTGAGATCAATGACGACAATACTAATTCTATTGTGAAAAGTCACCTCGGAGTATTTAACAAGACGTAATTACAGTGTTATTCTAGACTCTTTCAAAAGAAATCACTCTATCACTTAATAAGTAAATCAATGAGTCATTGAATCTATGGCTCTCGGTAACCGTTACGGCTAATAGACCAAAAAATTCAGCTGTCTTTTATCCTAAGCTCATAACAACTCAGGGGAAGGAAAATAATTCCCTAGAGATCTTCTAAACTCCACTACAAACGTGCTAGTCTACCCATCATTACCAAAATCACCTTACAATTACCGGTATCAAAGCTAAAATCACAAAAACGATCGTTAGAGCTTTTCCTTCCATATCTCCTGGACCATCTTCTACACGTGACAAAGCATCGTAATGGGGATTGACATTAGCCTATTTATGCTGTTCCACCTTATCTGATGTAGTCTCTCCTACCGTCACAATTGCAGCCGCTTTTACCGTTGTCAGTCGTAAAAAAGCTACATAATAGTTTTAGGTGCCGTCGTCGTTGAGTAAGATTCTGATAAATCCGTGACCGACTTCCATATCTCCTTAGACGCACTTCAAGTCATAAATCTTGTTTTATCAAAACTATCTGTCATATAATTGGATGGAAAGTTGAGAACACTCAAGAGAAACGATACGAATTGTTTTTATTGTAACGAATGGTTGGGCATGTGATAAACGTTAAGTTCGTAACAGACGATATTTGTTTTATTAAACGCTCGTGATGAAACGATGTAGTAGATCTCATAAAATAAACTGTCATTACAAATTATACCAAAATAGTTACCCGAATAAAACAGCCGAAATAGAATGCATCAGCGACGATTTACAAAATAAAAACAATCCACAAGAGGTTCACTTTAAACTTTAAATAATCTGTCACATACACCAAAGCTTCAAACGAACAATAAATCCCATCACAGTTGCCAAAACGTAATCAGTTTCACTTCACGTATGCAAATGACACTAAGGAAAACAGTTTTCACAAACGCGGTATCGTACGCAACGCGGTTGGGACGCCCGGGTGGCAGCGACCGTCCCTCACGGCCGTCCGACTTTAACTGTCGCGGCAACAAGGGACCTGTGGGGGAAAGGGACGCAGGGGCGAGAGGGAACCTCTCCAACCGAGGAGATAACTTTTGATCTTTTTGGTGCCATAGAAGATTTTAATGATGCACTCACATCTGGAGATTCGACAGAAAAAGTGCGCGTCGATGTTAGGCGTTAATGCATGTCAAGGGCTTAGTGGAAACGACGTGTCAAAAAAAGCTTAGATGTGGTTGCGGGTGACATTTTTAAAAATAGCCCCGATAGACAAACGGTCGGTTCGATCCGACGTGAAATTTAGAAATTGTAACTTCGCAAGCTTTAGAGATTAGAATCTTCGTTGAAAACTGGAAGGGTCTGTTATGCTGCAGAGATATTTTGCTTTATATTCCGCGGTATTATTTTCACATCATCCGATGTCTTGGGGCAGACAATATTGCGCAAGGTTTTTGTCCTGCCCCGCACATGTCAGGGTACAAAGGGGCGAGGAGCAGAGCAGGTACAAAAGATCCCAACCCCGCTTCAAGTTACAACGGCCATAGATTAATGACGGGAACATTGTGGAGTTAAGAACCCAAAAATTTACAACTGCATTGTATTCGTCGCGTAACAAAAGAGTACAAAAGATAGGATCGGCTTCTGTTATTACCTTATCGTTTATCTGAGCGTTGATTTCTCTCACTTTTCGAGTAATACGAGTAACATTATCGACGTGGATTTCTTTTTTCTCAGCTACTACAGATGTTTGGAGGGCGTTCCGTTATTGCATACAAAATAATCTTTGTGAATCTCGAGTATTCTTATAAATTTTAACAGTTCAATAGGTTTGGCTACAATGGGAACTTGAGTTACATTTGTCAGTAATAATGTAGGGAGCTAATCATTCTTCAATTTATAGCTTCCAGGATTTATTATTACCGTTTCTATAAGTAGTGCTTCCTTCCTAAGCGTCAAGTTGAATTTTTATTTAAGTGTCATTATCGCCGTAGCTTCTTGTATGATGATGTCATTTAATCCTAGTCCTGCATGTTAATCATTGGATCACTTTTCAAAGGCCATGACTGTTTCTTTAGCTATTTTAACTCAATTTAATGGATTCCTTTTTAGGTTGTGACTTCGCTCACGTAGGCTCTTAGTTTAACCAAATTAATTGACTACTTAGTTTTTTATAGTCACTAGGGTTTTAATGCCTATATTAAACGCTAGCCAAATTAAATAAATGTTCAAGTTATTTTGAATTTAGCTTATATACATTGTATTTGCAAAGATTTTCTCAAATCCCGCTGTATTGAAACGCAATTTACTTTTAGATGAGTTTTCTGATAAACTGCCCACTAACAAGCTAACATTATAGTCATAACGAAAGTAAGACTCCTCAAACAAAACTGATTGATAGCTCAACTCAACAATAAAAGTACGACGACGCATAAATCATTGGAAACAGTAGTGCAGTGCTGAAATAAAGGCCCCGTCACACGGGCAAGTCACGGCTTGTAATGAGTAATGGGCGAACGTTCATTACTCAACGACGACGCCCCGCAGTTTACGCGTCATCTGTCGTCATGTCTCGTGGGTTAGGGCACTAACTTCAGAACTGTAAAGTGTGTGTGAGATGGGGAAACGAATGTTTTTTGGTCGAAGATTGATTTTTGGGTTTAGGGTTTTTGGAGTGAATAAGTGGGATTTCCTTTTTAAAATATGTTTTGTCTTTGAGATAAGTTTTTGTAGCTTTTGAAAGTGTCATGAAGAATAAGACAGTATAATCTTACAGACGTTTCATATTTTTGTCACTTCATTATCTTTTCCAGTTGGAGGAGAGTTATTTTGAAAAACAATTTAGACTTTTAGTTTTTACGCAACTTTTCATGTCATCCACATTTTACCCACGCTATCCATGTCCCCGCTACACACAGCTTATGTTCTTACTAAATCAGGCGTCGACATCGCTCGTTTCACTGCTTTCCCCATAAACTCACACAGCGTGAAGATAACGCCATCACAATGGCAGCGAAAGCCAAAAGGGTTCACAATATTCGGGCTTTTAAAACACGTCCATCAATTTTTACGAGAATGTCGTCTTGCTCCTGTGAGCCATAATTTTTACAACCGCTGTGACCAACTGTATGCCATATGTGCGATGGTAATCTTATGGTGGTCGCGAAGTTATTGCTGAAGGGGGTCCTAATTTTTGGGTGGTTTTTGATTGCAATATGTTGTATGTTATAGACCGACCGCTTTAATGAGTCCTCGCGAAGGTATCAATTTAAATGGAATATTCTTTAGGTTGATTATGTATTGGTTCAATTAGTATCGTAATACCGACGTGGATTATGGTTATTTAAAAGAAAATAACCTGTGGGATATTGTTAGGAATTTGTGGACGCTTAATGTACCTTTGATGGAGCAAGGCGGAGGACTCATTAAAGCGGTCGGTCTATAGTAATAACATATTAATTTTAATTATCTTAGGGTCATGTGGTTGCTTTAATATTAGTTAGGGATAACGAATTGAATCCAAATAATGGTAGCAATGATGGCGATGACATAGACTGAGAAACTGGCCATTGAAAGAATAAGCTTAGACCTCACCCATCTCTAACCTAGTGACCTGTACCCAGATGAATAAAAGATAATTAAGAGTCAAGAATTAAAATCTTGGTTTAAAGATAAATAAAATATCCATGCAAATCTCAAGTTTGCCTATTTGTAATTCAAGGACAGTAAAAACAGAGGAAGAAAGTAAAATGCCGACCCCAATTAATTTGTTTTGCTAATTAATCCTATAAATCTTTTGTAGGCTGCAACCACAGTTTTGATTGCCTGGCCAGAGGAAAGATTTACATTGGCAAATTCATTTCGTTACTGGCCCCGAATTTGCAAGTATCATTAGTCTAAAATACATTGACTTAGAGCAACCATTTACAAATGATTACTTCAATTAACTGTCTGTTTCAGGTACGTTGTAAAAATCTAGAGAAAGAGTAAATATTGTGATTTTAGACACATTTTCACAACCTCTTAATTTCACTTTTCTAAAGTCGGCTAATCCATCTCAATTTCACCTCAACAATTTTATACATTTTTTATCATCTCATCCATATTCTTTTTTCCTTCCAAAATGAAGACTAATTAAAACGGCGACCTCAATTCGCTCTCACTAATTAATCTTCACAAATCGTCCTGTGGGTTCAACCACAATTCTGATTGGCTCCGACCGCTTCCCGCAACCATCTATTTGTTATTCTAAGAACGCGCAATCCCTGTCCATCCGTTGCACCGTGCACCTCTCTTAGATGTTCCCCGCGCTTGCGATTTGCGACTTACAATCGTGGAATTGTACTGCGATTGTTGCATTTCGATTAATGAATTATTAATTAAATTGATATTGATCGCAATATCATCAGTTGTTATGGACGGTTTGATTATAATTTTATGTGCATCAAATCAAGTTTATGGTGCAGTTTTAATTTAATTATCTATAAAAAGTTTATGTATGATTAATTTGCTTATCTTTTCATCAGTTATTGGTATTAGTCTTACTTCAGTTGTGCAAAGCACAATAATGCGTTGTGTTGCATTAAAATGTATACAATGATTAACATTGTTTTAGTTAAAGACTATTAGTATGCGTAGCTAAGTCGTACCGACTCGATAAAGCAGAACTAGGACTCCATTGCTACTATTTTACTGACGCTATCGAAACGTTTTTCAAACACACATTTTCACAAGACTCAACACCAACTTTAGCACTTACTAAATAATGAAATTCAACGACTTCTAGACAATATGTGCGACACCTTATTCATACTCCAAGCTTTACACTCACGTTCACGTTCAACGCTGACGTATAAAAGTTCGTTCACGGCCAATTTACGCTTGTTTTCGGTTGAACTGGAAGAATGAAGTCTTGAATCTTTACGACTTGAATCTGTCGTGTGCTGAATTGTAAAAAGATAGGGTTGATCAATGCGGGGAACAAAAGATCTGCTGTTTGATAGTTGAGGTGGGAACTATTATTTTTACTATGTTTGTGTTAGTCGTTCTGTGTTTGAAAGTAATGTCGCATATTAAAAGGAATAATATGACATAGATGGTGACGGTATAAACAATAATAAAAATAAATTTTGTAGGCTATCAAAGGGCAAATTGAAAACGTGAGTTGCTCAAGCAAAAGTGAAATCCTATATTCTATAATAGCTTTTTATTATTGGCAACTTGACTGCACACAAACCGATGATAACCGAAAATTGCCTCAAACAAAAAAGATGATGTTTTGAATTTTAAACAGAATCACGCAAAAACGAATCCAACACTCTATAAGAACGTAGAAAATGCGGAAAAGCATAACCGTTACGAACGATTTCTCCCCAACAATAGGACAAGGTACACGACAGTCGATGAAAAAAAGCTCAACGTGGCTTAATGGAATCTTTACAAGTCGATCTATTATCGCTCGAAGAAGTCACGTAGAATATTAGACGCCCGTTTGCTCGATATTCGATCCCGAAACACGATCTGCTAAGAAGTGAATTGAAAAGCGAACGGTTAACGATGTAAACTTAGGATTAATTTTCTCGGTGTTTGAGTTGTACTGAGCAGTGAGCGATGGACTTGCTCGCGGCGAGAGTCAACAGTCGCCAGAGATATAATTTCAAAGTTGCTACGCCATTACACTGAATGCCTGACACGGCTTGCGAGTATATTTTAGAATTTGCTGTCCGTAAAGTAATAATATCGTTGGAAATGATATTACATTGCGCCACAGAATTGCAATGATTTTCAGCATTTTGATGTGTGAGTAAGAATTGTAGCCGTTTTACAGCGGTTGTTGGATTCAAAGATATGTTTGCAATTATTTGAAGGAGTATTTTGCTCACATATTGGTTTGGGACTATCATAAAATGGTTGTAAATATTTGAAGCTTTGTCAGTTGTAAGTAAGTTATAATAATATCTTATTGCTTTAGAAAACTCGCTGCTGAGACGATATGAGTTCTACTTATCGAGATACATAATTTAATATTTCATATTAATTGTTGTAAGTTTGAACCATAGACTTCCAATTAAGTTCTTAAACTGATAGTAATAATTAGTTCTGGTTTCAAATTCTATCTAAAATTAAACTTACATAATAATAGATTAAATAATTGGTTGCTCTGCTCAATTACTAGTTTCTATTTCGGTAATATTACATCAATCTTTATCAGTCCTTTATCTGAAGTCGTTACCCTACACAAATTTAAGTTATGTGTAAAACAGTGTAACCTCATGTTTAAATGTGAACTTCTTATCTCTGATCGTTTACTTGTCTGCTACTTGTGTTTTTGTTTAAGGGCTCATAATCTCGAGTAAACAAGTTTTTGTATGATGTAATCCATATCATTTTGGCCTAGAATTGGTGATTACTACTTCAAATAACCCAATTCTAGCAAGCTCAACACTTTAAGTCAAGAGGGATTTGGAAGCTCCTCATGTATAAAGGTAGAAAATTTCAAGCTGACCAAACCAATTTTTATCATCGTAAAATACGGCTAGCACTAACGTAACCTAGTGTTCCTAAATGCATTCTCCTGGAACAAATAAAGTCCGATCCTCCTAAATAAGAGGTTTCCCGAGATAGGACATAAAACCGGCACAAGATCTTTTATTGTACCTTATAAAACCTCCTGAAGTCGATACAGGGTCTTGTTTGAATTATAAAACGATATAGATGTAGTACATGAGACACCTCACGAAGCAATTTGTCTTGTGGCGTACAATTTGCATGTTACATTACACACTTGGTCTCCTTTAATTTTGTACGTGATTAGCGTTGCTTTTGCCGCTTGAGATGTTCGGTTTTAATGGAATTCGAAGCGATCGTCTTCATTAAAATCTTCATCTAAGATTGGCATGTCTTCATATCAAGTGATGAGTTGGATATCGAGATCATTAATTTTATCTCTGAAAACATTAAGGAAAAAAACAGCGGATATCAACTTACAAAACACTCAAAACTTTTTCCAACTCAACGCGTAACTTTCTCAAACTTTTTTATTTATCAGCATCTCGCAAACAACCCTTCTCAAAATCCTTCTTTTCAACAACGTTCTCTCGTTCTAAATCAATCCTTAATTTTGCATGAAAAGCTTCATACCCTACATCATCGGGTGCCACTAGGAATATAAACACGAGTGCCTCAGGCAGACGGGTTCGTGGGCTACCGGTGTGGGCGCTTCACGACGCCATTTGTCTAGCCCCTGCGGCCGCGGGTCGTGCAATTTGCATCTCCTGGCCACGCCTAGATGCTTCTACACCGCGTACCATTGTTCCTTCCAGAAATGCCCTATCTCTGTAATCAAGTGTTTTAGCGTACTTTTTGTGCTCTATATTGGTAGGTTAATGTTCATCACGATTTAAGATGCTTTGTGATTGTGTCCTGGGGTTTTTTGGAGTGGAATGGAAATTAGACTCCTTTGTTTGGATTGTATTGTGTATTTTGTCCTTTTTACAAAAACGTGCAATTATTTTGTAGAACATTTTAGAAATATGGAAATTTGTCTCTATTGTAAAAGTTTGTATTTTTTATATTATTTTACAGAATATTTGAGAAATACAAGTTTAAACGCCATAAAACATAAAAGTCACTTCCTACAAAAAAATTGTTTCACTAGATCGAGTCAAGCAATTACATTTTCGACTTTACCATCAAGGTTTGAATTATTTATTTTTCCTCAGGAATTTAGGATATCATTACTCTTCCCACCATAAATACCCAATCAAAACGTCGTTGTGGGATCTAACTGATCCTACAACTCGTGTGGCATGATAATAAGCTTCTGAACAAAAACTTAATGCGTCAGAATTACGTTTTTCCTTCAATCTCAGTAAACATACTACTGTACGGATGCCAGTAATTGCTCTTATAGGTAAAGCAATTAGAGGTGTTCCGTTTTTTCTTCTAATTAAGATCATTGGTTTCCAATACTGTGTAATGGTCTTCGACAGCCAGTGGTGAAGCTGGATAGTTTCTATCGGATCTGAGAAGTACAGTTTTGAGAATTGCAGCAGTACCAATGTTTATCAAGCTAGGTTGAAATATTATTATTTTTAGGATTCACACAGTTTTTGGTTTTATTTTTACATGAAATGTAACAAAAAATTGTTTCAGTTTTAATAGGTTTATTTGTTATGCCCGTTTTAACATTAACACTAGGCGACAGTTAGACGAATGCGTAAATGAAATCACATACTAGGAATTTAAATTCTCGTGACTGAGGTGAGCGTTGACAATTCAACAGACCGCTTTTTTAAGTTAGGCATTCATTTAGATGCCGTAGTATTAGTGAAACTCAACTGGTTTAGAAAACTCTAGTAGGCAATCTTGATTGCATTAACATCAATTTGCATCAGCAATTACAATATTTACATTAAATATTACGAAATCTCGTAAACTCATTCTGAGTAGCATAATCGGTGGCCATAATGATTATTGGCATAAAGTTAATACACGAACAGCTAGCGCCAGCCGTCAAATTGCCATTATCATAAAATGTTCGGATTCGTGTATAATCAAGTATTAATTACAAGTATTGATATACTGTACGCCATTCGTTAGCTCTATGGTCTGGTGATCGTAAAATCTTGCGATAACCAAAAGCTTCCCGCAGTGTAGTAATACAGATTGTGATAATGATGTAGATGAGGCTAGTGTTCAGTGCGACTTAAAGTTATTTACCTACATAAAAAATGATGTATTCATTTGCTCGAATCTTATCTAGTAGTTAGGAATAGGCATACAATGTGTAGAAGACATTGTGTCACAAACTATTGACAATCTTGGGGTTGAAATTTTAGGTGGATTAAAAAAAAATGTCATATAGGTACTGAATGCCTGGTAAAATAAAGTGCCACGATACATCTACACAATAATTTTAAGAAAACTTCAATGCACATTATTTCTTCATCTATACCATCTTGTTTTATAAATATTACATCTGCAAATAATGTCATGCTTGCTCTATCAAACTACTACTCACAATCACTAGTCTGCATCAATATCTATATCCTGTAATAAACCACGCACTTGCGTGAAATTAGAACCATAAATCTTGTCACATAAACAATAAGCATGATTCCATAGAATGCATTTTATTTCCAACACGGCCCGACTATTAATAGTTTTAATTTGTAATTTACACACATGCAGACCGTCTCATCTCCTTCCGGCCTAGTCTATGTAAATGTTTCGTTCCCTTAGTGCTTGGCCACGAGCTGCACGTTCACGCAACAAGCATGAGACAGTACCTGTGGATAAAAATATGAAAAAAGTTTTTTCCTGCATGCTATAACTAAGTCAAGGTACAGACTCCAGCATATCAAGCTACTACAATCTGTCAAATTCCTAATGACGGACTCAGTTCCGGACACTGGTTCTGACATTTACAAATACATGATGGCTGGTACATCGACGCACAAACGGTTACCAGGTTCTCAGTACAATTTCCGAATCCGGAGGGGATTCGGAAATTGTACATACATAGAAATTTTGAAACTATGGTAATTAAAAAAAATAACAGCATTCATGTACTGAACACGCGGTAATCGTTTGTGCGTCAACGTCGTCTTTAATATACTCAAGTATCTGCGAATGACCAAAGTCCGCAGCCAGCTCATAATTTGTCCGTACTTGTTTGACAAAACCTCTACCGCGTCGCAAATTGTAGTGGTACTCTTTGGAAAGAAACAAGTCGCATCGCCCGAAGCTATGAACGGGGCCTTACATTACGTAGAGTAGAACGACATTTAAATTCATAATAACTTTAATGGTGAAGCTATGAGCTAAAGCCGTGGTTGGGTGAGCATTTTTATTTTCTGGAGGAAAGAACGTTTCAGGCATTTTGTTGCTACTTTTTATGCTTAGATAGCTGCAAGTACAAATTCTATTAGTAGAGTTAAGAACCGCGAATTTCAAATTATCTTAGGTTTTTTGCAATTTGCAGACTATTTCATGAAAAAGTCATTCGGCGAGATGGGCAGACGACATAGTTGCCATCAGGGGAAATACCTGGATGAGGCTGGCACGGGACCGTGGAGATTGGCAAAAGAAAAGAGAGGCCTGTACCCAGCAGTGGGTGTGTTCGGGCTGTGGGTCGTGATGATGATGAGAGGCTACAAAATTAGAGGGTTATTGATGATTTTAATGATTATAACTCTGTAAAGACATACTTATTACGGTCGCGAATCATATTTTAATCAACATAAAACCCGAAACTGACCTGCAAATTGCAAGTACCGTAAGGAAATTCGAATTTAGCTGGCTACCCTGGCGTTTTCATCTTAAATGAAGCTTAACTTAGCTATTTCTTGATAATTACGCCCATATCTTGAAAAACTTATCATCACAAACATATTTAAGATTCTGCTGTCACAGGCACTGGCAGACTCATGCCAAGATATTTGAATGGTTGTTGTGATTTTGTTCAGCCAATAACAGCAGTAACTGTTAAATTATATTATTATGGTATTGTCAGTTTTTATTTTGTTAAATAAATACTTGTGTATGTAGTCAAAGCTCGTGGCTGAATAATAACAGCCGCTCGGGTCGAACTTTAGGTTAAGCCGTGCTAACCTAGGATGGTCTGTGGATAGGTGACCACCCATTACGTACCGAGTTTCCTCCGTGCCTCGAAAAGCACGTAAACCCGATGGTCCCGGGTGTCATTTGCAGATCTTTGACAGTCGTTAGGTAGTCATTGGCCCAAAAAATTCGACAATAAATCTTACCAAGGGGTATCGAATTACCCAGTACTAACTGGGTTGTGAAGGTCAGATAGGCAGTCGCTCCATCTAAAATACTGGTATTCAGCTGCATCCGGTTAAGACTGGAAGCCGACCCCAATATAGTTGGGAAAAGGCTAGGCAGATGATGATGTTGTCAAAGCTATATATCGATGGTATCTACTTTATTAATTGTGTTAAATTCTTTCAGGCTTTGAGTGTTAAATAAATTCGCGTATTTATATCACAGGACTCGAATATCTGATAATTAATTCAGAGGTAATGGTGTGAAAGTGGTCATGTTCTCGTTATTCACAAATTGATGAATAACTCTCATGTAATGAATGGATTTTTGTTACCGTAAAATATTTCAGTGGCTAATTATGAGGTGTATTGATAAATCGAAGTTATGGTAATAATACGTTATACAACAATGTATATTTTGGCTTGGTTTATGTTAGGGAGTGACGTTTAGCAGTATCCGAGCCCCAAGATATAGATAACTGTGTAGTTTGGGGCTCGCTAGCAACAACATTTTTAGGTAGTATTTTAAACCACTTGTAACATCTCTTGTGTATAGTAATTGAAACTTCTTATGTATTTCTTGGATAGTAAACTATTTTCTGTTTTCAATCTCACTATGATGACGCCTGGATGTATGGAAGAAGACAGTATCTTGCTCTGCGTCATTGGTCTAGAGGTCGCAAAAGTCCCTGCGGTGCATCAGGTCCTGGGTTCGATTCCCAGGCCGGGCAGTGTAATTGTGTTTTTTTATTTCTTTCTCAGTAGCAGCCACGGAGTCTGGGCTTGTGCCCGGTTGCCGACAATAGGCTCGCCCTCTATTACATGGGACTAGAAACACAACAGGTGAAATGTGGGTGTACTATAAATAAGGTACACCACTGCCTATCTATTCGGGAGTTACTAGCGTGATGTTAAGATATTTTGCGTCCACCCCTAATTAATCTGGATAAGGGATACTCTAACCCATGACGGCCAGTCAAGCTTTACAAAACCAGTTCATGCGGATCTCTCACTGCAAAGGGAAATCTATACAAAGCGAGGCCAAGTTATAATGGAAATGTACAGCTTCATATGCCGCCGTGTGTACATGTCATTTTTTTTCTGTTCGGATGGGAAATCTTCAAATGACACCTACCGCTCTGGGCGGAGTGGAAGGGAGTGTCAAATTCGTACTGACTAAAACCCATCCATGTTCCATCTTTGCTCTTTGTGTTCCAGGGCCGCGGTATCTCTTTCGCAAAGTCCCGCAGCCCCGGACATGTCATGCCCTTGATTCTTCTTATTCTTCTTTTGTAGTGCAGATACACTACTACTTACTTCCCATCTTCTCAATAAAACTCTGTGTGAACACACCATTACAATTATACTTTAAAGAGTAATGCAGTCCATAATTTCTTGCCCGCCGTTTCCCCTACGACACGTTTATCACGAAATATGCGATTTTATACCATTTTATTATTAATTTTGTAATGGTTTTCACGCACCTCGTTAGAACATAAATGGTTTGATTCTTTTTTGTTAACTTTTGCATAACTGGTCACGGTTGCATAGTTAAGTGCATAAGTTATTATATACTAGTGTGTGTTGAAGTGCATTTACATAAATTAATTCTGTCGAGATTATTTCTGTTTTGTAATTTGTTTATGTTTAATAAGCCATTTGTGTCTATGCAAATTCTACTTACACTTTATATATTTTTTCTCATCATCCACTAATAAGTATTTAAGTATTGTAGCCATTTTCACTAACCTTAAGCGTTACCTAAAGACATGTTACAATTTTGACGTGTAACAATTTTGTTAAAAACTAAAGTATATTCTTTCGAAATAATCTAACAGAATGCTTTGATTTTATATTATTTATTTTGATATTAAAGCGGATTAAGTCTTGTCAAACTACAAAAGAGTCCAAAAAACTAACACTGTCCTGTTTCGAGTACCAACAAATTGACGTCACAACGCAAATTGATAACAAAAAACTTCAAACCAGGATGACAACAGCATCCATAATCTCCACTGATAAAATTATGCGACGTTTGGTCTTTATACTGCACGGTGGCCAAACAGCAGTGGACAATGTGGAGCCGGAAACTAACCGCATCCTGGATGAAGGGACTGGCTGACCGCTTACTAATGAAATCACGATCAGTTCCTTTGAGCAGAACGGAACCTAGGCTTGCCTGGGAACGGTTTTGAAGAAGGTTGGAAAGTTAGATCAGTGTAATCTGCTGGTCTATTAAAATATTTCAAAAAAAATGTAATAATCGATGTAGATGCAAGATATCATCTCAAAGGGTGTAAAAAGACCCTCAACGTAGCCGAAAGGCACTTGTTCTCCCCGTCATTACGATCATATTTTCGTCTGGACCATATCTGGGAATCGTCTAGTTACGGAGATATTGGAGGTAAAAGTTCAAAATTTTTTTACATGTTTTTTTTTAAATGCTACTTATAAAGGTTACTAAAACTAAACTTTACTTTAATTACCTCCATGACCTATTTCTATTCAAAGCATCCATCACCACATTCAGCACCCCAGCAATAATTTTTGCGTAGGGTTTTGTGGGGCTTCGTGAAGGGTCCGTTTACACCCTGTATGGCAAGAAAGGATACCTCATGAAATGTCGATTAAAAGAGGAATATAGAACCAAACCCAAATAAATTGGGATAAGAGGAGGAGAATGATGATGATGAGACATAGACAAATAAAGAAATTAGATAGTTACGTTACACCTTCATATCCAACTATTTTGCAGGGCCCGACAGGCTCCAAAATGATCTCATTACATTTAAGTTACGATTCAAGTACTCATTTTCGAAAGTAATAATTGATTAAGTAAGTATTAAAATATTGTTCCTCATTCGTAAGTGAAATACGCAAAATATTCCTAGCCCAAAGACAAACAAAGGAAAGACCCGAGTTTAAATATCATTACTGGAATATCACAGACATTTTACAACAGTAAGTAAATATTACCAAGCTCAAAATGAACGCTTCAGAAAACCTTCATAAAACAAATTCAGTCTCGACTAAAATTGCGGCGAACTAGAAACTAAAATAGTCTCATTAATATCTAGGCTAAACTCCTTTAGCGAGATAAAGCAAGCAGAGAATGAAAAAAATAAAAACAGAATATTTACTGCTCCAACGTTATCCTGGGAGTCGCTCGTTGAAACGAGTTTCTATATAGGACATCGGGTAACAACCTGTCTATACCTAGTATAAGATTTCATTGTGGACGGTAAACTAGATAAGGTTATTGTGACTACCGCATTGATGATGTGGTTTCTGCTGTTAAGATTATTAATGATGCGCCAGACGGTCTGGATGTTACAGAAACCGCAAGCTCGGTTTGAGAGCAAAAAGTAGGGATAATCCCTCCGGACTATCCCTTTTATGCGAAAGATTCAATAGACGTAAATCTAATGCTGCTTGATTCTAAGTTGATAAAGAGAATTTTAGAAGCTTTTAGATTCATTACCATAGAATCGTAGCTACTCAAGCGAAATAAAATATTATGTACAATGAAATAAGCTCGTAAACTGTAAATCAAGAACATTAAAATTTGATACTAAAGCTCACTAGTCTATTTATAAATCCTGAGCAAAGCCTGCATTAAGGTTGTACCGTCGTAAATATTCCACAATTTACTATTTCTAATTTAAGATGTCTCTTTGCTCTCAAGTTATCACAAGGCTCGCGTCAAAATGGTGTAAATCATAATACTGGGCCGTAGCCCGTAATACTTTTATTTGACGGCAAACATTCATTTTTCACACAATGAGGCTAAAGAAAAAAATGTTCTAGTGGCGTTACATGATATGAATTTGTGAGACAGACAATTTGTTGTTGCAATTTATAATGATTATGTGTGTGATGGGTGCGGGAAATAGTATATCAACGAAGATAATGGTGTGAGTAATGTGAGTAATAGACGGTACCGGTAGTGCAAAGCAATGATTTGTTGTAGTTTCGGAGAAATTAATTGACGCAGTATTGAATGGTTATAGACTAAATAATTATGCTCATTATTATATAGATGAAACTATCTCAGGTAGAGCTAATGAGACAAATGAGTGTGAGTCGTAAGTTTCAACAATTTAGACTTACTACCTGAACACAATTCAGATATTTTGCTCACCTTTCTATCAGAATTCTAGAAAAGAAAAAGCGAAAGGTCAAACACAAGTTTTTGATCAACAAAAAACATATAGGTGCAAACCATGTCAACAACATTTTCTCCCAATTCAGTATCGCTAAAGGACTCAATTTGGAATGAGGTCCAAACCTGTAGATAAAGGACCAATTTTTCGTCAACAACCGGCGGCGTCGAGGCGGATCATGACTGAATGCCCTATTTGGAAGGCAGGGGTATTTGAAGGACGCACCTTCCCTGGAGGGACCACTCCGTCCGGGCTCCGTCACGTAGGGTCCCGTTATGTCCCAATTTTTCGTCCTTGACAGTCGGAATATATCTTTAGAACCTGGTTGTTTGTTTTCTTACTGTTTGCATTTTTAAGTTGTTTTGGGTTTTGTAAGAATTTGAGCTTTAATGACTCTACTACAAGATCATAGTTTGTGCTGCTTTTAACATAGTGGAAACTTTAACATTGTTATATTAGATTTATTAGTATGGGAGAAGAATACATGCTAAGCTGACTCCAAGTAAATTGAGATAAGGGTAGGAGAATGATGATAAGAATATTATAGAATAAACGTAAATAAAACTTTTTGCTCAAACATAACATAATATCACGCCCGTAATCAGTAACCCCAGAAGGGTTAGGCAGAGGTGTAATAGTATACACATTTCGCCAATTATGTTTAAGTCCCATGTAATAGCGGGACCAACTCCCATCTCGGCATCTGGGCTCAAATAGAAATTTCTGATGGAAAAACTCAATAGCACTTTACTTCACCTGGGAATCGAACCCAGGACCCCATGCTCAGCAGTCGCGCTTGCGACCACTAGACCAACGAGGCAGTTTTCGCTCAAACTCTATTCATTTTTGATAATGATGTTACAAATTAAATTAAGTTCGTTATTTGCTCTTAAAAATTGTAAAACACTTGCTTGCTCATGAGAATAACGTCGGTTAACTTACTTTCAAATCGTAACGGTAAGTTCTAATTAAAATGTAATTAATTTAAAAATTGTGTGTGTGGAGATGTGGAAGCACGATAAAAGTACCATTGTGAGAAATAGGTGTAGCTTTGATTAATGACTAGTTTTTTTTTTTTTTTGTTAATTTTGCTGGAGAAATTGCCACCATTAGCGGTAACTCTTTTGTTTTCAATGTGCTTTTGTAATGATTAGTTGTGGATTAATCAAAAAAAAAATAACAATTTACCCTTTGCTTTATAGATCACTTATTAGAAGTCACTTAGTTCATTCTTTGTTTCCTAGCAGAATATATTAAAGTGATTGAAATCAGGTAAATCACGCTTCATGACACATTTTTTTTTTCGGATGGGATATCATCAAATAACTCCTCCCGCTGTAGTGGGAGCCGGTGGAGTGTGGGGGAGTGTCAGAATTTTACTGACTAAAACCCATCCATGTTCCTTCTTTGCCGTTTGTGTTACAGGGCCGCGGTATCTCTTTCGAACAGTCCCGCAGTCGATTCATGATACTTCACATTTACTTTTAATTACACTTTATGACATAGACAGATAAAGCTGCGAAATCCATTTGTTTTCAACACAGTCTGATTCGTTCAAATCGTTCAAAACGTTTATTTACTTGTAGCCTTTGGCTACAAGTAAATAAATCGACCCTTTGTCCCATCCAAATATGCAATAAAAACTATCTTAGACTCGACGGTTTTCTTTTCTGTTTTGAAAATAAATATTTTTGTTGTTTTGCGTCTTATTTCATAAGCTACTGTTATGTCGAAATACAGATATATTATGTATAGGATCTATCTGTGGGTGTTGTAAAAAGTCACAATTTCAAGTACCGGTTACTCAATCATTTCTGTTATTAGAAGCATTTTCAATTTCAATTACTTTTTCTTTAAAGTATTAGTTCGTTTCTGGTCTTCTGTTTGCATTAAACTTTAAGTTTTCAACTAAGTGGATTTTTGTTTGTCACTTTTATAGTCTTGGCATTGTCAGAGTTGCATTGATTTCTTTGTCAAATTTCTTCTCGATGGATATAAATAACTAGCTTATGCCCGCGGCTTCGCCGTGAAGTTCGGTAACTGTCCCACGGGATCATAATACCGGCATAAAATTGTAGTAGTTAATTCAGGTTATAAACTATCTATGTGCCAAATTTCACCCAAATCCGTTCAATAGTTTTTACGTGAAAAAGTAACAAACATACATTCTAACAATCTTTCGCATTTATAATATTAGTAAGATTAAGTAGGTTAGGTTAGGGTTTTGTTTTAGTACTTTAAAATATATGGAGTTCCCCACGAGCTAACTATTGTACTATGACTTTGCTGTCATCAAAGTACTGTTACAAACTATCAAAATTCCACAACTAACACTATGTAAGATTTCGAAACGTTGAGGGGCTACATTTAAATTCAATGGCTATATTTCACCGTCTATTCCAATGACGCATCCTAGGTAAATAAAGATGTCGTGGCCTGACCCTAAGTTCAGACTAGCTCGCTGATTGAAATCTTGATAGATAAAATGTTCGATGTTCGTTCCATGTAATTTGTTAGGGTAATGTAACTTACTTTGAGTATCGTGTTCAATGTTTGTAATAGTGGTTAATATATCTTTGATAACTTGTAACTTTGCGTTCTAATGTTGTTTGAGGTCGACTTTAGATTTATCATTGAGGAGTTGGTCGTTGTTATCATTTTCATTGATAATTTATGTCAGATTCTCGTTGCATCTAGGAACTGGTTGGATGTTTATGATAAGAATGGGTGTGATGTAATGTGAGCAAAGTCTATTGACATCTTTACGAACATAGACAGTTACCATTATGGAAAATGAAATACAATTCGTGTTATTTTCGACAATTCTCTTAGACTTTGTGTTGTGATATAGTATACCTACATAAATACTTAAAGTAAGCACCCGTAGAAATACTACTTACTATTAAAGTTACACAACTGGACGCTAAGCAGTTTAAAGTAACCTTTTGACATTATACCGAACCGACAAGGCACGAACTAAACCCGTTTGTTCTAATATTAAACGTTAGTATTATGAAATCTGGACTTAATGTTAGTGAGTTTTATAATAACGTTTGCTTTGATTTACTAAGACCTCAGAACTAATAAATAATTCGTAGTAGCACTAAATACTTAGTGTAAATGAATTATTGCAGGACACATCACGCCTGTAATCCCCGAAGGGTTAGGCAGAGATGTACCCTATAGTACACCCACATTTCCACAGTTATGTTTAAAGCCTATGTAATGGGGCTGCGGGACTGTTCGAAAGAGATACCGCGGCCCTGGAACACAAAGGGCAAAGAACGAACATGGATGGGTTTTAGTCAGTAAAAGTCTGACACGGGGAGAGCGGGGGAGGTCATTTGATGATTTCCCATTCGAAAAAAAAAGCTTATGTAATAAGGGCCAAACCTACCTGATATAACACTTTAATCGGCCCAGGAATCAAACCTAGGACATCATGACCAGCGCTTGTGACAACTAGACATGTAGAATTACATTTCTAAAAGAATTCTAAGATTTATCAGGATAAGAAGCTGATACTGTAGTTGGCAGTTAAAACTGTCAGTAAAGAATTTCAAAGGTGTGTTGTTTGACGTCTCACGCAGCCATATTAATCAACGTTAAAGGCGAGACAACAGCTTTGTTGCCTAATAGCTGTTCAGAACTGCCAATTACAAACTTAAATGGACAAGTATTATTGACGTTTAAGCCAATAACCTTAATGTTGCCAGTAAAATAATAAATAGATGGAGTTTTTATTGTATCCAGAATTATTTATTGACGTTAAAATATAATAACAAAAGGAAACAAATAAACAACGTCAACCGAAAACAGAAATAATTAAAATTTTATCAAAAAACCCAATCTATAAAAATGCAGCAACCCGAAAACAATCGATGAATCCCCACAGAATGCCACAGATTATCTAAATGAAGATACAATAAACTTTAAAAAGATTTTAAAACCGTAAATCCATAAAAAGTATTTATACAATCGAAAAAAAACAATACCCCTGCTATGTTTCTCATAGTTCTGCCATAAGGTTCAATCAATCAATGTCCTTTGGAATAAAAAAAGGTGAGCATCCACAACCCGCGACCCACGTAAAGTTGGGGGCTCCAAAAAACTTTGACTTGTATATTTTTTGTGGGCCAACCACGGGAATTGTTTCTGATGGTCTAATAGATGTGGGTTTTGATTCTATTTTTGTTTGGTAGTTTATTTGTGGTGTACGCGACTTTTGAATATACGTTGTAGATTGTACAGAAATAAATTAATTGCTGTTTCTTAATTAGGAATGTTTTGAATAACTACTGATTTTATCTAGGTCATCATTCAACAACAGTGCCGATATTTGCCCGAACAATAATTTAGTATTATTAACTTTTGTTTGAAATATGGTGTAATGTTTTCAGTCAATCATAACTAAATAGACAGTTTGTTTAATTTGGATATCTAGATCGGATATACGCTTTTAATCTTCAAGTGAAATTGAAAATGTTAAGTAATGAGCTTGGACAACACATGTTTTTGAAATATGAATCAAGAAACGAGATACAACAAAATTTGAAAACTGCACAACCTTAATTAGGAGCAATGATTTATACGACCATATATCTCGCAAGATCTTAGGAGCGCCTCCATTAAACATAAAATATGCCACCGATTTAAACTCCGAAACATAAGCGTGTGATAAAAAAATTCCTCACATTATTTATCATGCTGTAATCTCATACATTCCCTGCACATTCATCAGAGAGCGTCTCGGATGTAAATTTTGCCTCGTTTCACATACGCCCAAGATTCTCCATAAAAATTATGATTACCTTCCTCTTTGACAAACCCCATATCTTTGGCACTTAGCCGCCCCTCCGCTGCACCGTGATCCTCGGAAGAAATGAATATTTATAGAGGACGGAGAGCATTTTTATCGTTTTCCAACCCAACATTTCGTACCTGCAAGAATGAAGGGAGTAGTCCAAAAAAGCGGTCGGTTTCATTAGAGGTATAAATTAGAATGCGCGTGTGGACTCCGCTCTCCCAAATTTGGAAGCCCTCAGTCGGACGTATTTTTGTGTATTATACTTTCAAATTGTGAAATTCCTGCAAACGACCAGTGCGGTTTTGGATCGAGATCATTATTCTGGCAGTTTCTTGTTTGTATTGTCATCGGAGCAATCAGAAAGTTAAATCAAAATAGTCGATTCGTCCTCTGATTCAGAGCCATCGATTGCATTTGTTTTGAATAAAAGTAATAACTATAAAAGCATCAAAGAGAGCGGTGTTTATCGATGCATTGAACCAGTACGTGCCTGGGGTTTTCAACATGTGTAAGCTATTTAACTGGAATTTATCACCAGCTTGAAGGGAAACGTCACGTCGAAGTAATGAAGATACTGCACACTTAAATGAGTTCTTAACGGGAGTCTTATACTGATATGTCACATGTCGCCATGGGCTAAGTTGTGCTGATACTGTGATGGATGATTATAAATAACAGGTTTTTTCCTTGTCTTTTATTCTTGAAAATCCGATTGTTTTATTTTATTTTTCAAAAGTTGTTTTTCACAAGAAAACATTGATGACAGGTTTATTTTGCCAGATATCCTATTTTGTAATGTTTAATAATATGTAAATTTTATAACATCCTATTTGAAAATAATCGTGACCGGTCTAGAATTCTCCTAGCTTTAAAAAAAAATAGTACCGGCAAATTCAAAAACGTTCAGAGACACTTATTTGCTGCAGCGGCTGCCATTATATTAATAAGCAATCACAAGAAAATGACAACCAAAAAGGTTTTATAGCTTTACGTCGATACATCCTAAAAACAGTAATTATTTTAAGGATTTAGCAGATGCTATAAAATACCATAAAAATAGTTTAAAATGTGTAAAACAGATGAAAATACATGTAAATATAATAAACCAGGAATATATATATATAAAATGGTATAATTTTACGCCGGTCTATGCGAGCTCCGCAGAAACTATTATCTTCAATTGTTTAACGTTAAAAGTCCCTCTATGTCTCGGTACTTCGATTGTTAGCGTTGGTGTTGAATAATTATTTATCTACAGTCATAATCTTTAGATGAAATTGAAGATAGTCGTCTCCAGATTCCAATGATATTAATTAAATAATTGTAGGCTTTGTGGTTGTGTGCATTCACGCAATTATTTACTTTACCATGAACAAGACCATTTATTCGATTTTTTTTTCTAGTCTCTGTATTTGAGTAAAAACAATATGGTGACGAAAGTCATATGATCGTCACCATCTAAAGCATGATGTAACTACTGCAGGTTATAGGCCATTCTTTCCTTACATCAATTAAATCCATGTTCCTATGAATCACACGGATACACACAGGGTGTAAACGGACACTTCAAGAAACCGGAACAAAAAAGGAAGATCTTATAAGTACAGAAAAAACAACAACAATGATACAAACAACAGATTCTCTCATCCTAAGCCCCGTTACTTCCATTTCAAAAATATCTCACTATTAACCATTCCCACTTTATATAGTGATGACATTTAAACACAGGGCGACGGCGCCGAACGCGTTGCCCTATAATTTTGTTATCAGATCATCTCGGCTCTTAGTTTTTGTGCCCACTACACTATCTCACGGAGCGTCATTGTTTCCATTTAGACTTGAGTTCGCTTTTTACGTTTAGCCTTAAAAGGATTATGCCTTTGAAGGCATCAATTTTATTTGGATTTTTATTTTATGGGGAAAAATCCTTAAAATATTTGAAATGCTTAGATTTTCTTTAGTAACATTATGTGAATATAAAGGACATCCCATTTGGCTGGATAATGATGACTATGAATACCATCACTAGCAAAAACAGATGGGGCAATGCAAATTCTAAGTGAATGTGGTCCCTAGAGATTTGCGCCCCCTTCTGTCTGGCTACCCCGGAAGGGATCTAGATCGTGAATTAACTATGATTCAACATTATTCATATTTCTGTAAAACAGAGCTTCAGACTTTCTCCATTTGCCTTGTTTTATACTTTTACTGTTTTGGTAGTTTGCCAGCTCTGATATATTCGCATTGCTTTCATAATAAACAACAAACGAATCGGCAATAAAACGGCAAATAAGATTAATATAGCAATAGCCAGTATGCGGCATCCTTCCTCGAATCAGTTCTTTAACAATTTCAACACTTTTGAAACGGCTGCCTCTATAAAGCAATTTTAGACCTTAATAACATCCTCTTTAATAGAACTGAGCTTCCTGAGACGCCTTGTCAAGATAAAAAACACACATTACACCCAATCACCGTCCATATTTCTATAGAGTTAATAACGGGTTACTACCAAATTACACTCCGAAAAAAAATCTCGCTCGGGAACATCTTTATCATCATCCGGATCCTAATCAAACAAAATCTGTCTGCTTTATAGACATAGTGTTGGGTTGACACTTTATGGCGTAATTACTTCCGACGTACAGGCCCTAATTGTTGGTGTCGCGTATCTAGATGATGTATCGGCGAATCAGTCAACGTCAAAGGTCAAAGGGTTGGAAGAGCTTGGTGTAATTAAATTTGAAGCTAATTGGAGGCTTATAGTATATGAAGATTAATTGTAATTACAGTGTATGTGCTAGAGAAGGAAACTAGAATTTATCGACTGGTTTTCATCGAACTAATTGCATGAGTCAGAGTGACTTGGCTTTTAAGCTAAATAAGTGATGGGTTACACCAATCTGTCAATGCGAGTTATAAATTATGTATTGCTACTTCCAATTCAAACGGCTTATTCAGAGTTGATGCTTTTAACTGTGTCAAAGATACAACTATCGTTCCACATAGCATAGACATAAATAACATATTTGTTAGTAAAGCCGTAGACGGAAATACGAATTTTAGAAACAAAGTCCTTTACCAGATTGGAATTCTAAAAGCACTCAACTAACCAAAAACAGTAGACTAAGCTCCAAAAATCTAAACCGACCACAAAGAAGAGTAATTTACAAACACAAACAATAATGTAATTTTTCACCACGCGACTTAAGCAGAATACTCTCGCACTAAAAGAGAAACGTTAACACCGGTCTGGTTTAGGTCTTTATGATGCACGCGGCTTAATTGGACGCATTTACGCCGATGGCTTTTAGCCGATAGCGTCACTTTCGACGTTTCCTTTGATAAGGCACGTTCAGTTAAAAGGGTGCTAAAACAACACAACACCAGTTTACAGATTTAATTAAGATCGCACGCGAAAAACTGTGGTGAAATAAAGTGTCAATTTACAGTGTGTGAATAAATGGATTTTGAATGTGACTGAGGTGATAAAAATTTGTAATGCATTGGCTCGTGAATATACTGAGCTGGATAAGGACCTTTCTCATTTCAATTCTGGAAATGGATTTCGGTACCGTTAGTGTATTAATGTCACAAAATTTGAAGAACTGTGTAAAGGACAATACTTGCTAGTCTACTTTAGACGCTCTTTTATTTACTTATTTAGGGAATACAAATAATTGTACAATAAATATTACAACATATTAGAAGTAGGCTAATGTACACTCCACGACGTTTCCACATATTACTTAGATTAAGTTAAAGATAAAGTGTAGACACAATATTTTAAATTCCATCATCTGCCTAGCCTTTTCCCAACTATATTGGGGTCGGCTTCCAGTCTTAACCGGATGCAGCTGAATACCAGTATTTTACGTGGAGCGACTGCCTGTCAGACCTCCACAACCCAGTTATTACTGGGTAATACGATACCCCTTGGTAAGACTGCTTGTCAGACTTTTGGGCCACTGACTACCTAACGACTGTCAAAGATCTACAAATGACACCCGGGACCAACGGCTTAACGTGCTTTCCGAGGCACGGAGGAAACTCGGTATGTAATGGGTGGTCACCCATCCACAGACCAACCTAGGCAAGCACGGCTTAACCTAAAGATCGACCTGAGCGGCTGTTATTATTTAGCCACGAGCTCCTCCAATACAATATTTTAAATTACAATAACGTAAATAAGAAGACAAAAAAGTATACTCACGTGAAGAGAAATGGGCCAAAGACTTACCTAATTAAAGAACAATAGAAATTACTTTATATATCCATTAGTCTTGTGCAACGACTTCCTAAAATTCTCCAAACTAAGCTAGTGTTCCAATTAAAGAATCCGGAACAACTACTTTTTCTATAGCATCGTTACAACGAACTCTCCGCAGCACGATATTATTTCCTTTTTCATTGGTATCTTGCCAAATATTATAGCGTTGTTGGGTTTTTACTATTTGCGAGAAATTGAATTTCTTAAAATTCCGCTTGCTTCAACAGAGTCTCGTTTAGTGGTGTCCTAGTTTTGCTATTGTAACAATATTTTATTACGGTCTTCTCTGCAATCGCTTGGCAGGACGTGAAAATGTTCTGCTTCGTACTATTACGTAATAATATGAAGTTTTGTAAGAATATTCTAAACTTTGATGTGATTCATATTATAAATTGCTATTTGATGTTGATTTTTGAAGATTTTGAACAAATTGTACTGCAGCTACTATTTTCCTATCACCCTCTGAATTGATGGCTATTGTTTTAGACTGTAGCGATAAAAGACATTTGGGCACAGCTCCAAGCCCATACCTGATTTATTTTGCTATAATCTTAGCCAAGTTAGGTTCAAAGGATATCCGTTTCGACTGGAAACGGATACGGCTTGCTACTACTAGAATGACATGAAGTGACTCATGCGGTAGTAGTATAGCCATATTTACTGTGAAAGCTCTACCTACAGTGATCTTAGGTGTAAGGTTTTAAGCGTATAAAATATGGTTGATTGTCAATATCAATATCGATTTTGTATTTTTGAAGATTGACCACATGACACCATCCCGTGATGCTTTTGAAGTTATCCCTCCATTATAGTTGTCAACAAATCTAATGTTACCAATACTTAGACCCATCGAATTGCTGATAAATCCATTGTACATAAAAAGAAATGTCCAAATTTTTATGACGATATTAACACTGGCATATCAAATTCAATTTTATGTAACGCACTCGGCAATAATTTTGTAGAATGTCCCTTTGTAACCATACACGCGTGCCAAGGGACTCATTTGGACAACAAATTCAATATTTTCAATGACGTCCTCATAAAGTTTTTTATTAAATTCTACGCTTTATAAATATCTCATTTTTTGTACCTACCTTATCATATTTGCATTTTTAATTTCGAAATTTTGTTGACCAATATTGCTTTTGAATAAAGCAATTTTTCGCTTTGAAACAACGAAGTTGGCGAGGTGACCTGGATACAGTATACGTAAAACGATTTAATTAAAAGTACTAAGGAATATCTTCATGAAATATTCAATCAAGTAACCGATATTGAGGTTAACAAAATGAAGCCTATGGAGATGTACCTACCGACTTACTTTACTTTTATAAATAAACTTCTGGCTGTATCGTCTTAAAAAGATAAGGCAGAAAAAGACAAGGTGCTCAGGGATAAGCTCCTAAAATCTTCTCCTTACAAGAAAACAACATTGTTTTTCTTGGACTATTTACAAAATTTGGGTAAGATTTCCTCTCAATCCCCGAACACAGAGTTAACAGGCGAAGGAGGAAAAACAGCTATAATATCAATGGACTGCTATTACCGACATCGAACACCCCTTGCCTTCCTGACCCATGACGAAACAAAATAAAAATGCGCTTAGACCAGTTTTTGAGTGTCTCAAATACGATTTACATTTATTCATCTTTGGTCGTCCCCTTTTTTGTTTGTCTGCCAGCATTGTTGGCTGAAACAATGGCTTGCTATCCGGAATTTATCATTCTAACACCATCAACGGAAACGCTGGTAGATATGTGTTTATAATGTGGAATCATGGCGAGTATCATGGCTATTTTACTCTATAAATGTTTGTATAGACGATAACAATGATGTAAGCGATTGTTACATACTTGGATCGCATACTGATCATTAATACTTTGTAAGGTGTGGTCTCGAATATGTGAATCTTTGTTGTTTGATTTTATCGCAATAAATCTGTCATTGTATGAAATGTTATAAACTTTCATGGCGTTGATAGCCGTGAACCTGCTAGAATTGTTGATCGTGTTGAAAAATATTGACTTACTCCGTCATGCATGGTTGTTGGTACAAATATTAACTTAACAAATTAAACGATACGTACTTTCGGAGAATTAAATCCAAAAATGTTTCTTCTCTTCTGTCACACACCAGCACAAACACCTGAAACAAAATAAGTTAGATTTTACAAAGGGCTTAAAGAATGTAGTAAGTATATTGACGTATGGCAATATGTCACATATGACAAAAAGAATAACCGTTTTGTCTCAGTACACAGAACCATTTCAAAACGAATGGGTCTGATCTTTGACACAAGTTTCCATTTACCAATTTTTATTGTTGGAAGTCAATTCAAATGGGATTTTTATAAACTATAAATTTAAAGTTAATGATATTATGACAGCATAAAATCTATTAAATAGAAATATGAAAATTATTGTTATGGTTGATGTCAAATTGAAAACTTCTTTTATCATAAACGCCTACATACACCTACGCCCACGGCTTTTCATAATAATATCCTTGTGATACTCATCAGATTTTGACGATGTTTGAGGGGGTGGAATTAAAACTTAACTGCGTCATAACGAAAGCTTTTAACAAGAAATTATGTCCAATGTTCATTAAAGTATCAAGACTATAAAAAAAGTGTCTCTTGAAAAAAAAAGGTCACTATGTCTCATAACAAATTATATGCTGACTCACAAGCAGCATCGTATCTCTTATAGCTTGTAAGAGAAGACGACCTTTTGTCAAACAGTGAACATGACCATGAAACGATACATTCTGAATCAAAAGTTAAATTGAATGAAACAAAGTTCGTTTCAACATCAATACACCCATCAACGATGAACATAAAACGAGTCAATATTATGAAACTACCGAAGTTAATCTCAACAAAACTGAACATGTTTATTCAAAAAACAATACTAGGGGAGTGTGCTAAAAGTTTGTGTTTGTCCGGGACAAAATTTTACGATCGGGACGTCCGCCCACGGCCCGGAATCCAGGCGCCACAAGCATTAGACAATCCGATATCGGAATCGTATTCGACATCAACTAAACATAAAAATGTTTAGCGTCACATAAATTATTAACTAAAGGAGCCGATCTCTTTCACAGATCCGCACCACTAATGTTTTATTACTAATGGATGTCTATTGACTGCGTAATTTCTTATAATTTATTAGACGATCTGTAATTTGCTTTTTATTATGGTTACGGGAATCGTAAAATTCTTTGTGGTGACGGTATGAATGGTAAATGTATTATAAATGGTTGTAAATGCAGCCCTTTTAAAGTATTTGGCCCACGCGGTGTCTTGTATGGTCGATGTCTCTCCAACAATACTTTTACACGGGGCATGATATGGAGGACCCTGTATAAAGTAGGTCCCAAAGGACCCACACAATGCTTTGGGCATAATAATAGTTGTAGATTTGAAAGTGATTTGAATATGAATGGGCACCCTCCCGCGCTAGCTCGTAATAACAAATATGAAGTGTTGCCTTTATGCTTACCCCTCATGATTTGGACTCTGTTATAAAGAATTGATTTAGTACTGCTACAGTTTTAAGTAATTATAGATCTGGTTCTAATTGTGTATTTTGTGTTTTGTTGTGATTTGCGCGGTCGTTATTTTGATCTCATGTTTCAACCGATGCAATGTTTTGATCCGAGTACCTATTATTCGAATATTCATTGAATTTGTGCAACTTGAACGTTACAATTTAAGTTCGCCTAAGGGCAGAAAAAGTTCGAAAGGATTGAATAAATACGGATCATTTGCTTACTTAGGCAGTCAGCGCTTAAGTTCGTTTTTTGTTACTGTGTATTTAAAAGATTTAGTCAAAACAATTTTAGAAGGTAATCTTAAGGATTTGCTTAGGGATACTCTCAGGTTTATGTAGTTTTCGGATGACACGTTCTCAAAAACCTCAATGTTGACGCCACCTGTTACTTATTTCAAATATTTTGGGTTCAAATTATTGTTAAAACGAGACTGCTTCTTTCCAAAGGGGAGCCAGGGACACACAAAATATCAAACCATAGAAACAAAACCCTTTCATAAGTTATCAATTTCGGCAACCGTTTTCAAATACCACCACAGCCCACAATCAATACACTCGAAAACGACTAAAACGGACCCTTACAACCGATCATAAATAACTACAATTAGCTTCCTACATACACATATCATTACATATAAATCCTATTTATTCGGCAAGGGCGTTAGTATGGCACCCTTCGGACTCCGGACAGTTATCGATCCGGTGAATTTTTGCAGCACAGTCGTCACATGTGGCCATTTTCCATATGCAAATTAGTGTTTCCCCTTGGTTTTAAGTGTGTTTGTTTTTTATGTCTCCTCCTACATTTATTTGTACACTTATTTATGGTCAGTGGCTCGCGTTTTGCTGTAGCGAATATATCATCCAAGTACACGAACAATTTTTTTGTTTGAACATTATTTTGGGTTGAGGTAGACTCGTTTAATGTGGTATGTAACTTTGTTGGTTAAAATTCTTACTCATAAAGTTTTCTTTATGATCTTACTAGCTGTTGCCTGCGGCTTCGCTCGCGTTTATTTAGAATTTGACAATCAATTCCAGTTGCATACTGCTTGTAATAATATAATAATTCAATCATGATTAGAAAGACACTTGGTGCCATCTATTATCATAAGAACGTTATTGTTGTTTTCCTCGGGAACAGCACTTTTTTTCGAGATAAAAGGTTCCCTACGTCCGTTTCTATACACCTGACAACGTATATCCAAATTCAGGAAGATCCGTTTAGTGGTTAGACCTGTAAAGGTAACAAACAAACTTACTTTCGCATTAATAATATTAGTTAGGACTAGGATTTACCAAAATGGTTACCATGAGTTAAGTAGTATTAAGTATCACCAACGCAAGAAAGTCAGATGTCACTATGTTAGCTCATCTCTGTTCCGTTCTTGCGAAATCTTTCAATATAATATCACAGACCCCTGTGTGCTAAAAGTACTTCTACTATTTCATTTGTCACGAAAACTTCACGAACTTTAATTAATTCAACACAAACCAAACATTTCCAACATAAACCAAAACGGTACGACCAAAAAATAATTATTTCGCAGCTATTAATAACATGACAGTACCACCAAACACCGTTAGGGTTGCGTCACGCTAGAAATAAGCTGTCATGCGTCATATCAAATCGAGTGTCACGCTAGAACGACGCGTAATTTAGGTGTGTTGCGCGCGACAGCCCTGACTTTTAGCTTTTGTAACAAATCGAACGGAGTACGGCATTCGGTATTCCGTATCGCGATATGGTTTTAGCAATTGTTTTGCGTGTTCAGTTGGACGTGGGGAATTTAATTGTGTGTCTGTCACGTTGATGTGGGCTTGGGTAGGTGTGAGCGTAGATAAGGTTTTGTCTGGTTGAGATCATTAGTGATTTAATTGAATATTGTTGGTTTTGGTTACGACTGATTTATTTGTCTAGTGGTCTTAAATGATACTAGAACACTACTACCACATGAGTATGAAGTCTTGAGTTAGACTACCAGTGGGAACAAATGTTACTAAGTTTTTTCATGTGTTTGAATTTGCGCCTAGATGGACAATAGGCTCGCCTCTGTTAACATAAAATTAAACATAAATGGTAAAATGGCTCTGCTTGATATGTTTGTTAGGGGCGTTTGAAAACAGCTAATTTTATTTTGTTTAGCACCTAGCAGTAAGTTTGGAAAGGGCTGATATGTTTAAAAAAAAAAACTGCATGTTTGCAAAATAAAACCAATTGATATCTACCCTAGTCGTAATATAGTGAATTTTCCACTAAAATGAACGTTGGTAGAAGTATAAACACTGTATGTGACGGCACTCAATCCTGCTGCTCAATTTCATTCCACACGGATGACACCAAAACGAATGCAGTTTGTACTGAATTAATGTTTTTATAAATTCCACTTTTTATGTCACCTGAATTATATTGTATGAAAAGGATTTATTGCTTTTCCCTGCTAAAGCTTTAAAGCAATACAACGCTATTTTTTCTCGTGTTTTTTAAACAATTTCATGTGTACAACAATACGTGATGGATCGACGAGTTTGATGGAAACTGGGAATGTTTGAATTTTGTGGAGTAAATTTTTAAAAAGCTACTTTCTTCTCCAAACTGTGCATAAGAAATAATATTCTATTTATCTTCTAAAACTGTTGCTCACGAAGTCTGTAAAATCAAAACCAAAATTAATAACGCTTAGCTAAAGCATCATCTTAACTGCCTCTTAGTTAATATATTTATATTATATTTTATGTTTATTATTATATTACATTATGTTTATATTATATTTTATGTTAACAGAGGCGAGCCTCTGTTAACATAAAATTAAACATAAATGGTAAAATGGCTCTGCTTGATATGTTTGTTAGGGGCGTTTGAAAACAGCTAATTTTATTTTGTTTAGCACCTAGCAGTAAGTTTGGAAAGGGCTGATATGTTTAAAAAAAAAAACTGCATGTTTGCAAAATAAAACCAATTGATATCTACCCTAGTCGTAATATAGTGAATTTTCCACTAAAATGAACGTTGGTAGAAGTATAAACACTGTATGTGACGGCACTCAATCCTGCTGCTCAATTTCATTCCACACGGATGACACCAAAACGAATGCAGTTTGTACTGAATTAATGTTTTTATAAATTCCACTTTTTATGTCACCTGAATTATATTGTATGAAAAGGATTTATTGCTTTTCCCTGCTAAAGCTTTAAAGCAATACAACGCTATTTTTTCTCGTGTTTTTTAAACAATTTCATGTGTACAACAATACGTGATGGATCGACGAGTTTGATGGAAACTGGGAATGTTTGAATTTTGTGGAGTAAATTTTTAAAAAGCTACTTTCTTCTCCAAACTGTGCATAAGAAATAATATTCTATTTATCTTCTAAAACTGTTGCTCACGAAGTCTGTAAAATCAAAACCAAAATTAATAACGCTTAGCTAAAGCATCATCTTAACTGCCTCTTAGTTAATATATTTATATTATATTTTATGTTTATTATTATATTACATTATGTTTATATTATATTTTATGTTAACAGAGGCGAGCCTCTGTTAACATAAAATTAAACATAAATGGTAAAATGGCTCTGCTTGATATGTTTGTTAGGGGCGTTTGAAAACAGCTAATTTTATTTTGTTTAGCACCTAGCAGTAAGTTTGGAAAGGGCTGATATGTTTAAAAAAAAAAACTGCATGTTTGCAAAATAAAACCAATTGATATCTACCCTAGTCGTAATATAGTGAATTTTCCACTAAAATGAACGTTGGTAGAAGTATAAACACTGTATGTGACGGCACTCAATCCTGCTGCTCAATTTCATTCCACACGGATGACACCAAAACGAATGCAGTTTGTACTGAATTAATGTTTTTATAAATTCCACTTTTTATGTCACCTGAATTATATTGTATGAAAAGGATTTATTGCTTTTCCCTGCTAAAGCTTTAAAGCAATACAACGCTATTTTTTCTCGTGTTTTTTAAACAATTTCATGTGTACAACAATACGTGATGGATCGACGAGTTTGATGGAAACTGGGAATGTTTGAATTTTGTGGAGTAAATTTTTAAAAAGCTACTTTCTTCTCCAAACTGTGCATAAGAAATAATATTCTATTTATCTTCTAAAACTGTTGCTCACGAAGTCTGTAAAATCAAAACCAAAATTAATAACGCTTAGCTAAAGCATCATCTTAACTGCCTCTTAGTTAATATACCAGCGTGACACGCGACAAACCGCTGATTACTAGCGTGACAACTGACTAGATGACGGCATATGTAATTAATGTATGAGATGTTGATCGAATTTGGTTGCTAGTTACTAATGATGAAGGAAGGTGGCTGCTTAGTATATAATAGCTGCTTAAGAAAAAACTAAGATTGATGCATTTGTTTTGTTTTTTTTCTTTTACACTTTTACATTAACAACTTTATTGCAACGAGAAGATCACTGTCCTATTGACAGACTTGCCAGTGAACACAACCCACCAGCAACTTTATTGTGGCGATATTGAAGAGCACTGTCTACCAGAGGTAAATGAATGCATCATCATCATTATATTCCTGCCCCTATACCAATATATTTGAGGTTGGCATGTGTACTTCTTCCATACTTCATTACTCATTTCATTCTCTATTACTCGTCATCTCATCAGATACGTCCTTTCTTGACATATCATCCTTTATACAGTACTTCCACTATGCAAATTCATACTCAAAACTTTCCTCATTCCTTCGCATCACAATCATGTTACAACCAAGCGAATTGTTCACTATTTTTGAGCTACCTACAATCAAATTCAGTCGTTGCGAACTAAATAAAGTACCAATACACTGTTTCAGAGCTAAACGTGAAACCTTTGCTGTAAATATCATAAAATGCTTGAGAAAAGAGCTTCTTTGGTCTCACAACAACTAAAACAAGAACACAATCGTCGTACACACTGCCCCGTCTCAGTTGGTTCGCGACGTGACACGTGACACGCCGTTGATTACCGACGTGACAACACAACTAACTGGGTGACGGGACATGTAATTTTTGTGGGAGATGTTAATTTTATTTTGGCGTGTCAGAGGAATATAGGGCTTGTTATTAGGAATAAAGTGAATGTCTGGAATAGTAAATAATTATTTTATTTGCCTTGCCTTTCCCCAAGTATGTTAGGAAAAGGCTAGGCAAAGATACCCAAATAAAGATATACAAATGACATTGAAGACCAACGGTTTAACTTGTCAATGTGTTATGAAATGTCACCCATCCACAGACTGACTTCGGCGAGCGTAGCTTAACCTTAGGACCCACGCCGCTGTTATTATTAAGCCACAAGCGCGAAAAATATCAAGATCTTTGATGTAAGCAAGAAGTATGAAAGGAAGGCATTTGAATATAATAATATGACGACCATTGCTAGAGATGTAACCATCACCAGAGACGATCCTATCGAAGCAAAACTTGTAGGAAATTGCCTTGAAGCCAATTTAGATTATAGTCCTGATACAAATAGCGGCTTTGAAACAATTTCATTCATTAATAATATCTCGCGGTATCGCAGTCGTATTGATAGTGCTAATGCGTTAAGAATATTAAAGAAGCAAGCATCAATATTGCAGCGATATCAGCCCAGTAATCTTGAAGGTAGATAGATATTGAACTATCATATTATTATGTAGGTTTAGGGTATAGATTGATGCCAATCTAATGCAGACTGGAAACATCTGTGAGCCGAGGTATAAAATATAATCGCCTATACATTTTACAAAACCACACAACGCGCGAATGCACTCGGAGAGGTGGTCAAAGATCGTCACTCACTCATCTTGTTTGTGGGGCCATCATACCAGATATCGCACAAGTTAATGTGGTTTAGATGAAAAAGGGAAGCATGTACCCAGCAATGGGACACTTGACGAACATACAAAAGTAAAACTTATTTCTTCTAGGGGTTATTTTAATCCTAGCTATTCGATAGTATAATAAACCAACCCAAAATAACATTTTGATCTTGGATCAAGGCAAAGGTATGCGCGTCTTGAAATTCTATCTCCTACTTACAAATGTGAACTCGTAAGCATAACCAGTTCTTCGCAGCAAATGTGCATAATTTACCATTTCATAATATTATATCATTTGAGTGACACCTTCCGATACTAATACGAGTGAAGTTGAGTCAGGTCGTGGTCTTAGGTCCTGCTTATTATCTGAAATAATGTATTATTATCTAGAATATGAATCACTTCGTGTATTCTATTTATCTGAAAGTGATCGGTCACTTCGAGGTCTAGTTAAAGGCGACGTTGCTTTGATTTTATGAAGGACTTGTATCTTGGATATTTTTCTTTGTGAAATTGATAGAAATGGATTGAACGATAGAGAAATATCGCATTTCAAATTATTTGTTAGGCAAACAAGATCAAGAAACTCAAACTCAAACTCAAAGCATTTATTTCAATTAGACCATAACAGGCACTCTTGAATGTCAGAAAAAAAAGAAGGCGAAGCTACAGTCCCAGACACAAGGCATAATAACTTGTGAAAGTACTGTAGTTGCCCATTCCAAAGCGTAGATCTCTATGGGGAAGAATGGGCAAGAAACTCCATGGACACTCTTTTCAATCAAAATATTTTTACAAGATCTTGGTTACATTATTCATGTTGAGATAATACATATATGTGAGAACGATGTAGAAAGATTTCCACATTAAGAGCGTTAAAATACTAAAGAATTGATTTTGGGGATTTGATTTTCATACTAATTGTCTTAAGAAAGTAGAAATTTCAAGATAGTAAGAAGATATTCAAGACGTCGGTCTATCATCTGTTCTGAAATGGAGGTGGCCAGGACACTTGGCTAAACGTGGTGATAGCAGATGGAACAGAACCCAAACAGAATGGTGGCAGAGAGACGGCAGACGAAGCGTTGGTAGACCAACTGCAGCCACATATTAAGCTCTAGAAGATTGTGGAAATGACCTGGATGAGAATCGCACAGACCAGGAAAGCATAGCGCAAAAGATAGGAGGCTTACTCGGCAGTGCGTGGAACATGGCTGCCGATGATGGTTATGATGAATAAGAAGAAGAATAATAAACATCTTTCTTGAGAATAATCCTACATCAACTGTTCTCACCTCACCAATGACCCATACGTTATATTGACATGTAACAGCACCCTAAACCCAAAACAAGTAAACAGCGATAAATTAGTCCCACAAATTATGTCCGAATAGATCTGTTAGCGTCCCCAACCGCACATTAAAGCACATCTAGGTCAATTACCTAGATAAAGACCGGCTCGAAATTACCGTGTAATCAATGGATACTCATAAAGGTACGCTCGATCGAACTGATAAACTTACCCCCATATTAACACTTCTAGGAAATCATTGTAATTTGAACAAAGATAAATCATACAGAAGCTTGTACTGATATCGCGAATGATTTTTTTTTGTTAACTTTTTGGCGTTCGACTTTTTTTTATTAAATCTGTGACATTTTTTGACAGATGTTTCGCAGGTACGATAACGTCGCATCGGAAATTAATTTCGCGATCATTTTTGGGGTTTGGAGTGTTATGCAAATAATGTTTAACACGATTACTTTAGATAACATTGTAAACCTCCGGCCCGTTTTCGATCAGAATGTTGGCGGAGGTGTAATAATACTTTTTTATAGTTTGTGGTCAGTTTTTTGCAAAAGTTACATAAAGTAAAAGACTTTTTCCTTTAATATAAACACTAGTTTACGTTTTAGTAAAAATAAAGAATAAGAAGTTCAGCTTGCGGTAAACGAAGACTGAGGGATTAATTGAACAAACGCAACGACCAGTAGTCAACATTATCCCTGAGTCGAAAGAACTAGAAATCATGGGGAGAGAGTCCTTTGCCCAGCTCTGAGATGATGTAGGCTGATGGTAACAGTAAAAACTTCTAATGCATTAAGTAAAAATCCACAACACGTCACTCACATCCACGTCCCAAGTCCTTACTCCAAGTATCAAATAAATACTGTCATCTTCGAACACCGTAATACTTGATATATCCCCTCAACGAGAGCCGTATGCAAATAATTGAAGCATCCGCCCTTCAGAAATAAAATGTGTGCTCGTCTCGAAATCGTCACGTCGTCTGTCGAGGCGCGTGGCACGCGATTAGGAACACGTGACGTGCTTCTGACTTAACAAACACCCTTTAAATTTAGTGCGAAATGAGAACAGCCTGTGAAATGTTTTGTACAATTTTTTGACGTGCTTCAGTAGTGGGTAGGGTAAATTTTAAGAGTTTCTGCATGTGTGTGCTTGATGTATATGTGTGTGTGTTGTGAAGAGCGAGCAGTGGTGGCCTAATGGTATCGAGTATGAGTGTAAGTCGTAGGTTCGAACCCAGAAGATGCATAACTTTGTATAATTTATTTTATCATCACTGCTTTCAAAAAGGTGAAAGAAGACATCGTGCGGAAACTGGCATGCCATAGCACTAAAAATTCAAAAACATGTGACATCAGTGCTTTCAGATTCACTGTAATTACAGTAGATTTACTGTATTTTAAACTTGTCTCTGTATACTGTACTGATAAAATACAGTGTATAAATATACTGTATTTAATTTAGAATCATATTTTATCACATTTAATACGTAAACGTCACGTTTAGCTGATAACACAGGAATTTTACTTTTGGGATCTGGAAGCACTGTGTGACATTTACCAACTCGCACTGGGTTAGCGTGGTTGATTATAGCCCATTCTTTCTCAAAGAGAGGAGGTTTGTGTCCCAGAAGTGAGAAAATTTAAAGATTCTTATCCTGATGTTTACGCTAGAGCGATGGAAATCCAAGAGACATAAATAACCAATATCGATACTACTTTAAAATTCAACCGCGAGACTCTGAACGATTTCTCACTGTGATACAATTTTTATGAAACTAAATTTGAATTGCATCAATGTCGGAGCGGCGACGCTGACAGTGAAAATTCTCTTTTATATTCTTTTAAAAATATTTTATCGTGGTAAAAACGGTTTAACTTGACATTCTAGATTAAAATCTTTTCTCAAGTAAGTATTATTACAATAGAGATGAATTGTCATCGTAATTGTCTCCCAAGGAGATTTAAGATACTAATAATAGAATAGAATAGGTCTTTATTTGCTAAGAATCTACATAAAAATAAGTTGTTAAATTACATAATAGGATCCATGTACATTCTGCCCTAATATAGCATGCAAATGTAATACATTACAGAGGATAATAAGGATATTACAAAAAAATATCATTTAAGAAATCCTGCACAGAATAATAACCTTTGTTTACAAGTAATTCTGTGAAACATTTTTTAAATTTTTGCAACGGTAAGTTTTTAATTTGGTCAGGTATTTTGTTATAAGGAGAGGGTATTAAGTAAAAGTAGTGATCCCGAGTCTAATAAATATAGGAAAGTGACATAATCATCAAGTTTGACACGTCCAACTTTTACCGACACCATCATCATCATCATCATCACCATCATCATCCACAGCCCGACTTCACCCACTACTGGGTATAGGCCTCTCTTTGCTGGTGCCAAGCTCCATGTTCTTGTGCCGACACCAATCAGTTGATTATTATTTCAAGTAGAAAATGATGTATGTGTGATAAGTAGCTTCCAATGTATTCGTGTTGTCCGTAGTCAAAAATTTAAAAATATCTTCTTTTATTTTAATTCGAGATTCCCATTCACTCTCTAGTCCCTGACCCTAACCCCATGTTTACTCACATTTATTAAAACGTAAATTTACTTACAGATAGCGTTTACGATTATCAAACACCTGCGCACTATCAGCTTGTGAATTAATATGTTCAAATTGGATTTGCTATATGTGGACGTATATCGTTAGCTAATTCGTTTAGATAGTGTACGGTGTATAGTGGTACGATTTGCTCTGAAATATTCCGTTTGTAGAGGAATATCTCTCTCTTTGACCGATTTTGAATTTGTTTTATTAGATTATTGTAGATTTGCGTCTGCATAATTTGTTTTGGGACTATCGTCTGCAGAAATTTTAATGATGATACCAAAAAAATCAACATCAGTTTTTATTAGTCATCAATTATTCATCATCTTCCAGTCGTTGTCCCTTGTTACTTTGAGTCGATCGTACACATTTTTTTCCTGCCGTTCTGTCCACCATCACGTCCATCATGCTTTCATTTAATCTTTTTTCTTTCTAGGTATAACTTTCAACCATAAATTCCTTACTCTTCTCCAAGCTATCATGAAATATTTTGATTACGATACTAATTGCTGAAGACTTCACAAAGTTTCCCACTTTAATATAAATATTTTTCAAACTTTTGCTTGGCATCTGCAATATTAATTAAAATCTGCAGCTAGATTGTAAAACTCACAATATTGACGTAACAGTTTTCTGCTGGAAAAAATCCAATAGTTATTATCGAAAAGATTGAACGAGACTTAATGAACTCATTATAAAGTTGCGAGGAGTGCCAATTTGTGGTACAAGTTAAAAGCGAGTGAAAATTGGTTGTGCTTTTTAATGTTTATATCACATGATGATCTTTAGGAGATTGCATTAGAATCTACATTATAACACAACACGTGGCTGCTACTGAGAAATTTCTGATGGAAAAACCCAATAACAGTTTGCTCAACAATGCTAAGCAGTCGTGCTGGCGACCATTAGACCAACGAGGCAGTCTGCATAACAATAATTTTATAAATCCTATAAATTTAAAAAAAACTATGGCCGGCCACAAGAGCGATGTGTTGATAATGAGCGACGCATAGAACCGAGAAGTATGGCAGAAGAAAAACGGGAAGTCTAAAGGGCAGTGATTCTAGGCTAAAATAATGATTAATGCAAAATAACACAAGTTTTCAATCCATACTAATATTATAAATGCAAAAGTTTGTTTGTTTGTTTGCTACCTTTTCACACTAAACAGCTGATAGGATCGTAATGAAATTTGGCGAGGAGATAGATTATATCCTGGGGAAGGACATAGTCTTTTTTTTTCCTCACTCATACTCACCAAAATTACCACGCGAACGAAGTCGCGGGCAACACCTAGTATTTTATAAATGCAAGTAGCATATTTTTTTTAATTTTTGGAAATTAATTTAATCGCGTCACTTTCTTATCTTGGACCTAAAACCAGTTCTCACACTCGACCGCAAGGGTTGCGCCACTAATTAATTGAAGGAGACTTTTCATTTGTCGATTGAACCCACCGTTAGCTGGAGTCACCTTTGCAAGACCGAGGGTGTAAAAATTGAACACGTGAACGGGTGCAATTTCACCCCTTAGGGGATGTTTAGGGTATAAAACAATAATCATCGCCTTTTGTTTGGATAAAAATGAATTTTAGAAAAGGGTATTTTATTTTAGGAATTCTGAAATAGTACTTAGATGATTTAATTTTCCTCTTTTCTGGTTATGAGTTAATGAGTGAACGAATATAAATATAATCTAAACATTTAAATTACATTTTTTTTGTTACACACTTGATGATTCTGAAATACATGAAATTAATCCCAAAATCGTACTTACTACATAGCAACAAGATGTAATTACCGAGTCTACACAAGTTTGTTCAGCCACAGACATGTTCATATTAGAATCATTCATCACCTAAAAAAATCTAAGTAGACCTTATACAAAATTTCCGTTGCATAGCAACTAATGTATAATACCCGTGCAAGCTGTAACTTAGTTTTTGAACCTGTAAATGAATTAAACCCGGTGAATTTTGCAGCTACAGAATATTCTGCAACCGCGTTGCATAAAGTAAGCATAAATATCACGAGGTCCATCGATAAAGGTGTGATCTTTGTAGATGGAGAACAGCGGTAAAAAGGTACTAAACAAGAAAACAATCTACACTAATGTAACAAAGAGTAGTAAGTTTGGATGGGGAGGTAATCTTGGAAACTACTGATCCGGTTTTGAAAATTGTTTCACTATAATATGGAAACTATAATATTCCCTATTTTCATGAGATACATTTAAAAAGTAGTAGGATAATTTCCAACCACAACGCGAGAAAAACCGCGTGCAAAAGGTAGTTACATTAAAATTAAATAAAACAGATTGTAAAAATCGTGTAGACATCAAACATTGAATACTAGAATCCAAACACAGTATTGTTATTATTGCTCTCAGTCATATAAATTATTCTATTCATGATATTTTATGAAGTAAAACTGTTAGTGAAAATCTTGTAGATATCAAACATTTGATACTAGAGAATGAACACAATACAGTTGTCACTGCTCTCAGTCATGTAAATTATTCCATTGAAGCAGTTTTATCAAGCACAACCGATCTAATTTCATAATACTTTAAAGATAAAGTCATTTAACATTTAATTCTTGCTTTGGAAACTGACGAGAAAATAGAGCAGACTGTCAACTACAATACAAGTTACTTGAGAGTTAAAACAACAATTGCAATTTACGTGTAGAAGTTTATTTGAATTGTTTTGTAACTGCGCTGGAACTGTGTTTGCGGGAAGCACTTATGTAAAACTGTAAAATCGTTATACAGACTAACACTTAAGCCACTAGTATTTAGGGTTGAATTTAAAATCAGTTCATATCACAGTAATTTTTGGATATGAGGCTTCTTCTTCTAAGATGTCATTGATCAAAAATGTTTTAAATTTACTCGTCACCTTACTTTTCCTTTACGTTGCATTTTCGAGTACTAATAATTCTTCAACCGACATTTACCGTTTTAAAATGAGCTAAGTTTACAAAGGTCTTTAACACGTGCAATGACAGCCTCACTACTTGTTTCGAACCTTTAGACGAAAACAATGATTAGTGTTACCATAACACTAAAATTTTAAAAACTAAGTTTCCCATACCTGCCAATGAAGACACAACACTAGAACCAGAAACAGTGTGCAAGAAAGTACTTAATTCATTAGAACCATGAGAATTCATTGATAAGCTGAGTCTCTGAGAGACCTCTCATGCCATTTAAGGCGTAATCTTTCCCATTGTGCTCTTAGGAGAACAATGCAACTGCTAACTCATCAATCAATTATTTATCACCTATTAACGGTGTGGTGATTATCATAAGCTTTTTTGTTTCATTGTATTTCTGATACGGATTTGAATATATTTCTAGTTTGTTGAATTGTCTGACTTTCTAAGTGGTCTGTTTTCTACTAAATGTTTATTTGCGTGGTATAAATCTTATCTTAAACTTGTTAGAACTTGGTTGTAGAAAATGAAAAGCTCAACACAACGCTTTGCATTTACTTTTAGTCAATTTAGAGCCGTTTCTTCAACTTCATCATCCTCCTCTTCTAAATCAATTTCAAAAAGACTGCTTTCAAATTCTTTAAAACTCATTTCAAATTCACCTCCCCCAAATAAATCTTTAGTTTTTTTTACGATCAGTTCTCTATATCCTCTCGCGCCTCCCTTGACTGTGGCCACCATCTTTCGTCTCGCTCAAGGCCCGGCACATTACACGGGCGGTCTGCATTTAATAGCCCAGCGGTTCCCCGATAATTTTGTTATTGGTGGATTTTTTTCTCTGCCGATGACGTGCCGCGAGTCTCATTGAAATAAAAATAATAGCGTTAGTTTAGTAAAATATCTTGGCGGGGGTTCGTTTTAATGGCCTGATGTTCATAGTTCTTTTTTTTATTCTGGTCTATTTGGTTTTTAGGGCGGGGCGGGGTATTAATTTTGGAGGCAATTAGCCTGCTAGTTATGGGCGTGTGGAACTGATGTTGGCAGTATATTTTTTTTTGTAATTTAGGGAGAGCAGAGTCGTTTAGAAACCACAGATACAAGAGATAGGCATGCAAATGATTGTGTGATTTGGGAACTTTTAGGGATTTCTAAAAAAAAATGCGGCTATTACTTTTTATTGTATACTAAGTATCTACCCATCAGTCAGTAACATAAATTAATTGCGTTTAATGCAATTGAAATACCTTTTATGTGAGTTAGACAAAATGAATGAACTCCAAAAAGTTAAATGGAAAGTCATACAAAAAGCGGTTTGAAATAACTTTTTCACCCTTTATTTGCCAAATAATATTAATTAACCCTTGTAAACATTTCATCTTAACACCGTATCATGGGAACCTAACAGTTTTTTAAGCGTAATTCGAAACGATGACTCCATTTTCTAAATTAACAAACATGACATAATCAGGCCCCTTTTCTCAAATCATTTTTCTTTCATCGTTTTATGCATTATAAACCTTACTGTTTCAGATATAGGGGTTGTTTTAAATGTAATGGGTTTGTATGGTATTGTAGTGCCATTCAGGGGTAGGATATGAGAAATGTGGGTACGAACAATAAAATAAAACGGTTGAATGGCCCGATACGGTGCTGCGGGGTTCAAATCGATTAGTGCCGTGATAATAGTCTTATGAGAGGGTGTCAAGCTATTTGTGCTGGTTGAGACTGTCCGGGAGTCAAACGGGTTAACTATTGTTGTAAAGATATTGGAAATTGAACTGAAAATTATTTAATAATAAAATTAGGGCGCTTGTCTTTTGATTTGTTTTATTTTTACCGTACAGTGTTCTTTCTAGTATATGTCAAAGTGTAAACAGCCTTTTCTTAGTTGAAGGTTCCAATATTGATGAATGAAGTACAATTTAAAAAATGTATTATAACATGTGGTAAATTTTAATTAATTACCACGTACTCTCTAGGAAGAGGATGTTAATACTTACAAAAAAGGTTCCATACCATCGTAGTAGCCCCCTGTGAAAATTTCTACTGTCTACCTACTAAGGATCATGAGATACAGCCCGCTGACAGACAGACTGAAAGACGGACGGACGGACGGACAGTGGAGGCTTAGTAATAGCGTCCCATAGGTTACCTTTCAGGTATGAAACCTTAAAAATCAAAGTCCAAAGACATACAAAGTCGAAAAAAAAATCTGCAAATTAAATAGTTTATGTAACATGGTACTAAAATATTAACCAAGTGAACTTAATCGTATATCTAGCCACTACATAATAATAGTAGGACTATGTTACCCTGCAAAGGCTTTACTCGTAAAGCTTCTTAATAGAAATTTCGCTTGCGTCCGAAATTCAAGCCGAAGGATGGTCTCCCCTAATCCTCGTTTGATCACTTGATCAATTTGCACTAAGCCTCGTCTATCTTACAAACGCAATTTCTTAATCGCATTAGTATTTTTGTTATTAACTATGTTTTTATAAGTTTTCTCTACTTGATTGACTGTTTTTTTTTTCTTGAATAATATTTAGTTATGCATTTAAATATAGTTTTTTTTTCAAATTTATTACAGAAATGAAAAGAAGTTAACAGTCATTTTTATTTATTTACTAGCTGTTGCCCTTGATCTCCGTCCGCATGAAATTATAAAAATATTATATTTCTATTTGAATCGGATTTTTTTAACAATTTCAAGGGTTTAATTTATTTTTGCACGGAACCCAATTCTTTTTTCTAAAATAAAAGTAGCCTAAGTTACTTCTTATAATATCAGCTATCTGCCAGTAAAAGTCTTGTAAAATCAAGCCAGCCGTTTCGGAGATTAGACGGAACAAACAGACAGATATACAGACAGACAAAAATAAAAAATAAAGATTTTTTGTCATAAATACCGTATATGCTCTAATACGCATTAAATTATAAACAGTTTTTTTTTATTTGTATTTATTTAATTTTATTTATTTGTATAGATAAAGCTATTATAACATGACTGATAACTAATGCATTAAAACTATACCAGCACACAAAACAGAGCCAAACAAAATAAACCCGTAGTTATTTTACCAGATCATGACTAAAAGTGCCCCATGCAATAAAAGTTACTCCTTCTAATTTTTTACCTATGATAAATACCTAAATAATTAAAATAACATTGTTAAACACAGGATAACACAATTAGAACAAACTCTAAACACAAATATCCACAATCCCAATTAAAACGCCATTACTCACATCCCAAAACATTTTGACGCGACACATTTGGGCACAACACAACAGGAATTAAATGGACTAGTGCTGTACCGAACAGAGAATAAAAATAAATCATTCATAACATAACACTCAACACTTCGCAATGAATCGATTTAAAAAAAACTACGTTCATTGAATCGATAACAATGAAAATCGCTATAACAAAAGCATCCGCTTCGTTTCATTTGAGGGATGAGAGGTGCGCGAGGAGACTAGGCCAGGTATTTTAGGAATTTGAATTTAGAATTTAGAATAATCTGATACTCCTATCTAACTATAAAATATGATGAAGGAGGAGCTCATGGCTAAATAATAACAGCCACCCGGGTCGATCTTTATGTTAAGCCGTGCCTAGATTGGTCTATGGATGGTTACAGGTAGCCAGTAACCCGAAAGTTTGACAATTGGACTTACCAAAGGTTATCGTAGTACTAACTGAGCTGTGGAGGTTAGATAGGCAGTCGCTTCATGTAAAATTCTAGCATTCCGCTGCATCCGATTAGACTGGAAGCCGAACCTAACAAATACAGAATCTTTTGTAAATGAAAGTCATAATAATTAACCTATTAGGCCGATTTCGACCCCAGCGACTGCATTGTGCAACAGAATTAAGAACAACAAATAGTTGATGTTTGATACATAAGTACATAACAAATATTAACAAGATCATCAAGGTAGAAATTTGATACTGAACCACTCATACACACACATAAAGGCCTAAGCAGTAAGATTAAAAGATTTTATCCAATGAATTTATCACCGGTACAAAATACTTTAATTATAATACCAGATCATTACGGCACAAAGGCCTCTTCTCATCCAGAACCGGCGCGAGCATTGAACAGCAGGCTTGGTACAAGGTGTGCTGGTGCTTTTACTATACAAAAAAAGTATTTTAATGAATAACGCTTTTTCTAACCTCCATAACCAATTTAATCGCATCTCTCACAACTTACACCAAACATCTATAATGAAAATCGCCATAACAAAGACCCCAGCTTTGTGCAATAAAAATATAAATAAACGGCGGAACAATAACTCTTAAACGCATTGTTTTATAATGAACAATGAATGCCCTATTAAATAGTCCTATAGTTCTATCGACTTATTATCAAGATGTCAACGCAGTGTTTAGACAATCAAACAGTACCTATTTAATTGCATGCATGACACCAGTAACTATAGGTGTTCCCGTTTTTGAAATATAGTGTTATTGTGGTAAAGGACAGGCATTTGGCAAGGATGCAACTACTGTCTTATTCGCCATCATCGTTATGTGCCCTGAATCACCCACCACTGGGTATAGACCTCCCCTTTCTTCTGCCATACTTCCCGGTTCAAAGCGTCCCTTATCCATGTGTTTTCCGCATTTTGACGATATCGTCGACCCAACGAGCCTGGTTTCCTTAGCCTCAATTTGGCCACCACTTGATCAATGCCGTGCTCTATCGGCCATTTCCACGTCTAGCCAGATGTCTTGCCCAGGTCCATTTGAGGGCACGCCTGTCTTATTAGGCTGTCTATTTTGTATTAAGGTTGGTTGTAACCAGGGTTATTTAACTAGCAAGAAGCCTTCTGCCATCATTTTAAAGAGACATTCTGATGATAGTTGGTGTAGACATACCAACTTATGTTAACACCAACTTTCAACATAATTGACATAATCTTTTTTTTTGCTGCCTTATGTCAATTCAAAACAATTTTAACTTGTCATCATCGTTATTGCAGTTTCTTTAGTTCCTCAGGCCAGTATAAGTGACCTGTAGTAATTCTGTGAAACTTAAAAAGTAAAAACTGAGTAAGTAACCTCAAAGGAGACTTTAATCTCCCTTTTTATACAAATAAGGCACATATTGCTGTTGCATTCAATAAAAAAGAAAAAAAAACTATTCTACAGAAGTAAATACTTCAATACAAAGTCACGAACAACAAACAAGGTATTAAAACGTTAACCTTCTTTGAAAGTTTCGCGAACAAATAATAAAAATTAGCGACATTTTATGACATCCAAACATGGGTTTACATGGCGTTAAATAAGAAACTATAAAACAAGTTGCGAGTTGTGAAGTATTTACAGTGAAAACATCAGCATTTGTGACTGTTTAATGAATAAACATTGGGAGCTGGGAAACTAGAGAGTATCGAATGTTATGCAACTGCGAGAGTTGTTCGATTTGCCAGAAGGCTCCAAGTATTTTTAAATGAAATTTAAATCTAGGTTTGAAAATTCTAAAAATTACTAGACAAGTAGTGGGGCAGGAGTATTTTTTTGAATATTAATCCCTGCAATCTTGAATAAAAGAATATTAGTAGAAAAGTAATAGAAAGAAAAAATGAATTGCACCTGATGGCTAAATTGATACAAAACATAAAAGCAATGCTGGAAACAGCGACATTAAATATTTACTGAAAAGAAAAAATGTATAAAAGTATTTAATATTGGAGATATTATTGACGAAAAGAAACATGAGAATTCTTTGAAAAAAAGAAAACAAACAAATTCCAGCTTTACTGTTGTATGTTAACCAATAAGACATCTTCAAGATCTCTCACACCCACCAGATTAAAAGATTCCCATCGAACCCAAGCATTTGTACAACAGTTGCAAACTATTTATCTATAGGTCAGCAAAAGCAATAAAACTCTACAAATAATTATTCACAGCACTAACATTTGCATAACGTTATCCTCGCACGCGATACTGCCATAGAACCGCAACTTTACTAAAACGGAAATCCATTAATGTTTTTAGTCGCTCACATGTCACCCTTATCAGGTTAAAGGAAGCGATGTATGTTGTACAAGCCGGTTCGGTTGTGAATGAGGTAAGGATTTCAGCGCGTAGTAATGTTGGAACGGGAAGCATCTGCATTAATGCGAAAACATAGTAAGAAGGAAGGTTGGCTGGAATCGTCTGTATTTCATTGGTAATCAATGAACTATGTTGTTCACAGAGGCGGTTCGATTGCTGAATATTCATAAGCGAAAATACTCTGTAGAGGAATGAAAGGATTGTTAATCAAGTGATCTTCATTAGAGACGGGCGAGTATATTTGGTAGAATGGTTCCGAGTAAATAACTAGATACAGATATTCTACAAGTGGTTTTTTACCGTTGTGCGAACGTTGGTTATTGACTCAGTACTGCACTGCAGACTCAGCTCTGTTTCTTTTTTCAGAATAGCAGAGACTACAGTGAGTTACTTAGCATTAAGTTTCTGTATTTTATTTATAATAAAGACCATTGCTCATTCATCACAATTTAGCATGATCTACCTCTCCAAGTCCATCTGCGGGTAAATAATTAAATTTTAATTAGCTGGGCGCAGCTCAACCGTCAAATCGCGTATGTTTCCATGCAAAGCGTTATCGAACCCTTATCTGCCGCTTACATACGCACCATGGAGCTTTGCTAATCGCCTCATCGCTTTACTCCCCATAGATGCCAACGCTGATAATAACCTAAGGGTTTTATATACGGATTCGAAGGGAGTTGCAGATTAGGAGCAATTTGCCATAGCCTAAAATAAGATAGCTCCTATAAAGGGGTTTAACGATGAATGGAATTGGTTTACATTTTATGGAGAATAGATCTGATATGGGATTCCGGTATGGTGTTTAGAATATTATTGTGCTGCGTAAGCAGGGACTGTATAATCTTAATACGTAAATGCGTTGAGAGTTGGGATGGAACCCTATTTGGATGCTGACGATGAACCTAAGTGTTGTGATGCGAATTAACAACATTTAGTAGTTTTGGTAATGGTTGGAACTTTGGTAATCTCCTACTACAATAACGAGGTATTTTATATTATTGTGATGCAAACAATATCACAGCTTTTCAAAACTAAAATAGCAATACATACGCGTCACAGTATTAGGAGTTTCCTATTTAGATATGACAAAAGAAAAAAAAATAACGAACTCTGTAGCCAACCACATCAAAAAGAATAAGAAAAAGACTCAATATTAAATAAGAATACAAAACTATCTCCAATCATCCCCGAAACAGAATAGCACACGTAACACAAAATCTACCCTCATTACACAAACGTATTTCATTCCGGGCATTATGCCAAACATTCCTGGATTGATTCGGATACGAGGCAGGTCGAGTCGAATGCATAATACATGTGACCTTACGATCATGGTCCCTGAATATGAGAGCAACTGGCGTGGCCTGAAGGGTTTTGACAGACTTCGCTGTATTATCCTAGCTACAATTCACATGGAAATTTCCACCAGTATTTCTGAGTCTCTGAGCCCGGGACGGAATAAAATATTCGTTGGTTCCGTATGTAGCCTTTGCAGTGACGCATTACCATATCTTTATTATTTGATGAGAAGAATTATTATGCAACGGCTGTAGGTAGGTGCTACAATATGCATGTTAGAAAGGCAGGCAGTTTTCATTTTAGCTCATTTATAATTTTACACCTAGTCTACAACTCGTAATTCAGTTTGTTGGTTTCTCTTTGCTAGATTTTGGTGGAAAGAAGGCATTGGAGAAAGAAACCAAACCTAATTCTATATTAAATTCTAAGTACAACAGTGTAGAGGACGAACAGTTTTCTAATGCGAAATGCATTTTGGCAATACGCCAACAAAATGCAATGATAAAAATAAGTCCTTGCATTCATCAGCCAAACAAAAATCCTCTGACAGAAACAAATGAGAGCGGCGCTCTTCAATTGTCATTTTAAATCCCCACAGCTATAAACAGGATCAACGCATCACGTCATATTGTCAGCCTATAACAAAATGGTCACCCATAATTCAAAAGGCATAGTTACAAAAATCCTGCCACGTTTTTCAAAGAACTTGGAACCGTTTAATCATACTTCTCCTTTGATATTCAACGGAACAAAATCTCAACTAGCACAAAAGCTTAGCGCTTGTTCAAAAATAGTTTCTCAACAAAAATTGCATAACAAGTTTCCTGTTTGAGAATAGTTGCATATGATAATGCGTTTCTTCGCAACAGCCCGGATTGTTTTAGTTCAAGCATTTGCTACAAAGGTTTAGATTCAAAGCTGAAGTATTCTTATGTGCATATTTTGTTTGTTCCGTCATTTTTGTTTGTTTATCGTCGCAATATTGAATGTATGAGATAGTCTCGAGACTGTTATTGCAAAGGATATGAAAAGGTTGATACAAATACAAAATCTTCATATCTTTGTCCTTATCCCACAAACAGAAATCTCTGTCTCACAAGTACCATTAGACAAATCTAACGCACAAACATCGAGTCAGGAAACAATATCTATAGGCTTTATAAATTTTGCTTTGATAAGAAAACCGTCCCGATAGTACTAGCGGACGATTCCCTTTACTCCATTTCAATCTACAATTCAGATATTCCTACGACCAATAACGAAAGAGAAACGATATCAATACAAAAATATTCAAATTTATTTAATGCTACTGCACTTACATGGTGCATTGCATTAATACTGACCTAGTAACCCGTTCCTTATGCCTTGTTTTCATGTTGAACCTCGGCTCGGCGCGTTGCTGCAGTGCTTGGCTTATAAAAATGGATGACGCTGTTTTTTAAAATGGAACTCGGTTACATGTTTAGTCTGCAACACGCGTCGGGTGTTTTAGTTTGTACAAGGAATTAGTTAAAAGGATATTATGTGGATACTGGAGTACTGAAAACTTTGGGTACTGGATAGTGGTATTTTCGTCACTACAAATAAGTTGAGATTTTGGTATAACTTGTATTGAGTACATGTATACAATACATCAAAACATACAGTATACAATATGAAAGATAAGACTGCATTTATTGATAAGGTATTTTAATCAAATAATGTAGAAACTTATATTCAAAAGTAAGTTATGGAAAAGAACGAAGATAAAACTAATGCTAGTACTATTCGATGAGAAGAAAATACAAACACGGCCAAATAAGAGCTCAAAGAGAAACCACAAACAAACTACAATGTTACTCCGATAAAGGATTCACGGCCAACACATCAAACTAATGAAGACCCCGGTTTCGCATTATCATTGCCCTAAAATATAGTAAAAGACGAAACATACGGAGCTTACAAAGGAATTTCTGGACCGTACGAACCGGTTTCCGAACTGTTAATTCCTAATGCGGATAATGAGAATGGTTAAAGGTCAGATGTTGAATCAAATATTGGAGCCAAGGTTTTGGCCAATGTTTTTGCTAAAAGCTATAGAAGTTAGTTGCAACGTGGGCTAAAGTTTTGATTAGTTCTATATGTTAAAATGGTAGGAGATTGAGAATAGAACTAAACAATAGGACTTACAGTACAATAAAGTAACCGCAAATGTAAAATTCAAAACAAAAATAGTAAAAGATGATTGTCTAAGAAGTTTATTTACAAGCTATATCTTCAGACTCCATGAAAATGTTATAAATAGAAAATGTTAGAATGTTGTTTTGATACTATTTAGTAAATCTAGTAAAAGTTAAAACATTGTTAAACATGAAACGTTTATTCCATCGAGAATTTTACGAAAATCTATTCTGTTATCCCAAGTTAACGATGTATTTATACCTCGTTGAACAATTTTCTCTTCAAGTTGAGTAGTAAAAGTCGATACTATAGAAGTAAATAAGATTGGCAATGAAGAAATTGATAGCGTAAATACTCAAGTGAAGAAACACACTACGATAAATTAATATTTTCAAAAGAAATCTCCATTGATCCAGGAGCTCGTGGCTAAAAAATGACAGCTCCTCGGATCAATCTTCAGGTTAAGCCGCGCTTGCCTAGGTTGGTCTATGGATTGGTAACCACCCATTTCATACTCAGTTTCCTCCGACCCCAACATTATTGGGAAAAGGCTAGGTAGATCTGAAATCTCCATTAAACTTTATCGTCTCAAAATAAGAAAACGAAACTTTCTAACCGACCAAAACAAAACGTGACTTAAGTACTGCATCCTGATCAAATGATAACCATGTTTAGAAGCAAAAAAATCTACCAACACGACGACCCAACGGCTTTCTCCTCAGCATCCAATCAACCAATTATAAAACTTTACCGAGAGGATTTAAGCCATTATTTCATTGGAGGAAATTAACAATTGTGTCCAAATAAAGTTGTTGAGTAATTCCGTCATGTCAGTTATCGTTTGTCTTGTGTTGTTAAGAGGATGGGTTGATTGACTTATTTATTGGACGTTGGACTAAATGATCGGGAATTAGCTTGTATGATGTTTTGATTGAAGGTTCGTAGTGGGATTGTGTTGTGGCTTTGTTCGCTAATACTTCTATAGTGAACAAATTGATGGCAACTTGTTCAATTGCCAATTTGTTGGAAGGTATAATAGGCGCCAGTTTTGCATTTGTGTCTCTCTCTGCCTATAAAATATCGTTTATAGTTCACACAAGCAGATATCTACTTGTTAATGTGGATATAGATTCCGCAGAATAGATAGAACTCTGTTTTAAGCTTTAACTACACTTACACTGTCATTACGGGATATCTTCCGTGATTTTGAACTATTGTGAGCTCCCGATATTGCAACGCTCTTGTAAGCACTATAATCATTGTCGGGAGTTAAGATAGAATAAGTTGTCATTTTGCCAAAAAAAAGTCAGATTTGAAGACATTTCTACTCATAACACCAAAACCACACTACTTAGCAAAACAAACGCAGCGCACGCACAAACAAAAAAAACAATTTCGCCGCTTCAATAGTGAAAAAAGAGAAACATTTCGCTATCATAGATATAAAAATAATTTATCCCTTTGTACGGAACGTGGAAGCAATGAAAGTTGATACATACAAGGTGGCCGTTGAATCCACCTGCTCTTTGATCGTGATCTGAAACCAAACAGTCAGGAAACTGTTTACAGAAAAACGCTATACGATCAAATATAAAACGGCTTACTTATTTTAATCGATGGCGCTTCAGCTTTGAGAGAGCGTTTGTTGTTCAGCCTATGGTTAAGATAAATATAATTTTGGATGTACATAAATAATTTTGTTAGTTTGTTTTAGAGGAATGAAAGAAATATGTAGTTTTATGGGTAGGAAATAACAGAACGCGCGTTTATAGAGTCTGTGCGTAGTTATAATAAATTCACTGCTTTAGAGTTTTATTGATTTTCTTTCTACATCGTATTCTGTGTGGTCTTGGACAACTATTTAAATATATATTAAATTAGGTTGATGGATGGAAGGTTCTTATAAAGGTTGAAACACATTTGGGCAGGGCTCATCACAACGCAAAAGTCCTTCTGCTTTACTTTCATACCATGGCACACCACATACGAGTGAAATTCGATGCGCTGAAGACCATCATCATCATCTTCCTGCCCTTATCCCATGTTACTTGGGGTCGGCGCAACACGTTTTTTTCTTCCTATCTCCTCTGTCAACCGTCACGCTATCATTTACTTCTTTATCTTTCATATCATTCCTCACACAATCCATCCATCTTTCTTTCTTTCTTTTTTTCTTTGCGCTGAGGACCAAGGCCGCTGTAATGTCTGCTTACCTTTGCTGATACTTTTTGAGATGATCCTAAAATCTAAGGATATTTATAGTAATGTAGTTCTTTATCTTCATCATGTCGACGATTTTATGTTTTAGTTAAATGAGCTTCAACCTCAGCCACATCGAAAACATTAGTATTGTCATCAATTATTTATTAAGTAAACGAACTATATTAAGTTTCTAGATGTAATTTCATTCATGCCCTATGCAATACGATGTTTCTAACGTCTAAGGATATGTTTAGCAATGTAGTTCTTTATCTTCATCATGTCGACGATTTTATGTTTTAGTTAAATCAGCTTCAACCTCTGCCACATCGAGAACATTAGTATTGTCATCAATGAATTATTAAGTAAATGAACTATATTAAGTTTCCAGATGTAATTTCATTCATGCAATACTACCAGCTGCATTAGTTGTAATCATTATTTAGCTTGTTAGCAGTCCGTTGTCTTTGCCCACGCTTATCAAGCGAATTATTTGCTGTTTTGGTGGCGTAAGTGTCGTTTGTAGGCATAACAATAGTTTTGTTAAATTAATTGCCTTGCACGATATTCGTCTTAGGTAGAAGTTTGAAGCTGTAGGCTTCATACTTATACAGTGTGTTTAGAGAACGATTCCGATACTTTAAGGACATATTATAATATACTCATTTCTATCGACAAATGCTCTTTTAAAAATACTTAGGAGTATTTCCAACAAGGTCTTTAAGCACGTCTGTCTCTCAGATTCAAAGATATTTGCATTTTATTTGATTGACAGACCCCATTTCAACCGATTAAAAAAACAAGATGGCTACCATCCAAGGGGTGTTTGGGTAGGATTATTTATGAAAGGGCATAGAAATGAAACCACCAAATAAATCCAAAATTTTCTACCCTTGTTTCAAAACTACCCAAACCTCCAAAACAAACGCTACGAGTAACTCCGAAGTTTTGTCGCAACTTGTCCAAGTCATTAAACTGTTAAATTGTCAACTCTCGTTCCTTGTGGTAACTTAAGTGTAACTACACCGGAACATTGTCAGCTGTGAGTTAACGAATGAAAGTTTGTGAAGATAAGTGGGTCGGTACTTGTTATGAAACGAATGATATATCCTACTAGTACTGTTATGGCGAATGAAGAATTTGCACATAACCAAAGACATTCAAATATTTACGAGCTATAGTCGGGACAAGACGAAGAAAATCGTAATCCAATACTTGTTACTACTTAGTAACAAATTGTTCTGCCTAGTGTCACACGTCCGCTTGTCAGGTAGCATTCGTGTGTCAGAATAGAAAATGTTCGTGATCAAAATTTTTGTATGAAAATATTCCCAATTTTAAATCTCTTTGAATATAACATAACATCACGCCTTTTAAGCGCCGAATGGTAAGACCAAGGTGAATATATCTATGATACATCCAGATTTTGTAAGTAGTCCAATTAAGGGGCGAGCCTATTGCTATCTGCCGGGGCTGCGGGACTGTTCGAAAGAGATACCGCGGCCTTGGAACATAAAGGGTAAAGAAGGAACATGAATGGGTTTTAATCAGTAAAAGTCTCACACTTCCTTCCACTCCGCCCAGAGCGGGCTATTGCTATCAACCAGACACACATCTAGATCATCAGTAGCGGTTGCAAGCACAAGACCAACGATGTCTCGTTAGTCAGAATATTAAAGCACATTAAATGTGTATTGTTTTTACCCTTTATCGGACTTCCTAATCACCTGTCTGATTGCTAAGCTCATTATTTAAATCCTTCTTCCTCCACCTTCAGTATTTAAATGTGTGATCGTGACATCGTACGCACGACGACGTCGACGTCTCGTTTTAGTCGTTGACGTACATCGAAACTGAACTTTGATTAGAAATCATGAGGAAAAAGGCACCTAATTTAACCGCCGAACTCAAGCAATAATGATGAATTAATCAGAACATGGAGATAACCATAACCATAATGTCGGTAGTGGACACTGCAGGTGAAGGAAAACAAACATTTCAATTAATGTCACCTCCAGCAAACAAGAACCATTGTTCGCAGTTCAATTAGTCAGTTCAAAGTAAATATACAACAACAGCAGCTATAAGTAACAAAATCACTGATAGAACCAGAGCCTCGTTACTCCAGAAATCCTACTCTTTAGACAATGCTAGTTTGTTACACAGTTAAACGCAAAGGCGCCAAGGGAGGCACGTTAATCTGACAAGCAACAACACAGAGCTGCGGCCACTGCCTGACTTAACGGCCCCTGTCACTCCACCAAGTAACTTTCAATTAGGCCCTACCCCGAATCGGAACCGCAACGATCCCATCACAGACGAGAACCTCGAATTCGAACCTCTACATCGCTCGTTCAACACCAGATTAGAGAACGAAGATGGTAATGAACTTGCCAGTGGATAGGGCAAGACAGTCAAGTAAAGTTTTAGTCGTGTCGCAATGTAATCGTGGCTATTCTTAGCAATTAGACAAAGCAGAAATTAGCAAATGGCAACAGTACTGTGTGGGTGCTCTCAGGAATCTTGTTAGGGGGCGAGTGAGTCAGTTAGTCGAGATTACAATGCCTAAGCGTCTTGTCCTTGTTTTGTTGGCACGAAGGACAATTTGATTATAAAAATTCCAGTCCTAATGCCCGAGTTTAAGCTTAGGTAATTTTGTTGGAACAATTTTGCTAATTATGAGGACTGGCCCGGTTTTAAGTACGAAGGGCAAAGGGAAAGCTAATTAAATATTAATACTTTGAAATCTCTCTTTAGGTAAAATAGGGATGAGATGAAATTCCATTTACCATTGAAAATAGTCAGTAAATAATGATATCTTTATGTGTGACTAGGTGTTGCCCGCGTCTTCGTTCGCATGGAAATTTTGACGTGATCTCGAGAGAAAAAAAAATAGTGGCCTGTGTGCTATATTCTATAATCTATCTCTGTGCCAAATTTCATTCAGATCTGTTCAGCCGTTTCGGCGTGTTTGAGTAATAAACATCCACCCATCAAACCTTTGGCATGTATGATATTAGTAAGATTCTAATCTGATTGTTCCACTTCCTATCTATTTTGCACAGATCAAATGCAAACATTTCACAGCACAGATTGACGCTTGCGGACAAAAAAAAAACGACCACCGAAATTCATCTCGAATATTTGTCGAACATCAAACACCCATTCTAAGAAAGTAATCACTTCCGAACGAAGCGAGTGGAGATCAAATAATCTCCTTTGACCAGAATCAATATTTGAGTTCCAAATGGTACGTTTGAAAAGGATCGATGTGATTTGAATAAACATTGTAGGTTCTGTTACGGGGAATGTTTGATTCCAATCGATAAAATTTGAATCTACATGATTTGGTTGTTGATTTTCCCGTTTTGTCTATTTTGAATTGCTAAGGTAGTGTCAATGCGAATAGCGGCAGACTTTGTGTGTGTTCTTGGAACATTGTTTTCGAATCGACTTTGTAAATGCTTGTCTAGTTTACTTACATTGTTGTAAATGTGTGTGTGTGTGAGAGAGAGAAAGAGATACGCTAGGAAGAAGAAGACATCAGAAAGAGCAGCGTGATTGTAGTTTTTCAAATCAGTGTATTTGGCCGCCAAATCTATTACCAATCTTGTCCGTTTGGAGCTTGAGCGACCCCATACTTCACTATCAACGTAATAAATACATAGAAAAATAAAATTCTGACAAAGCAGCTAGCAAGACATAAACATTTAAAAGGAAACCGTTACCGTGCAGTTTTCTTTCTTAGAACTCCCCGTTCGCTTCGAAATACTAAGAACAAAACACGTAGAAAATGTCTGACCATTAAACGAAGCATCAGTACTAACGTTTCTAGTCATTTGTACAGCTTCCCGGCCATAGTTCCATTTCTTAAATTAATTGCTCTGTGTAGCTTTATGTCATTAAAATAAATCAATAAGCAATAATCGTTATAATACTAATTTATCTTCGCACCAATCACTTAATTAGCACGAAGCAAAGGCAACAAGAATAAATAATGAATTATGATCAGTGTTTTTAACACTTCTTGATAGGCTGCTTACGTACTTGATAGGAGATGCAATAAATTTAACGAAGGTTACGATTAATTGGTTATAGTAAGATGATAGTTATGGTGTAGAAGTGTGAGAACCATCGACTATAAAACACACCTAAAAACATCTCATAAATTGCAAACAGTAAAATGACTAACAACCGGACGAAGAAGGTCAACGTCATCAATAATTACAAACAGGAGCGATAACACTGAATAACTGCCGCATAAAGCCCTATTGAAGAAGAAAAAGATGAAGAACCAACTATCACAAAATAAAAACAGAACATAGTACAAGACGGTACAAAAGCAATAAAATAAGGACAATAGCATCCAACATCGAACAATGAAACCATTGTAAGAACGCCATTCACGTTAAATGACCAAGCATTAATTGCAAATTCAACTGATAAGAATGAACAACTGCTTGTATGACACTTTCTAGAAGATAGCGGTGTCAAATGTCAAATGTTGGTAGATAAAGGTGCAATATGTTTGTCCGGTCCAGCATTATCGTAAACAATAACGCTTTAACATTAAGCAATGGAAGATAAAGGAGTGAAAATTGATAGTAATTTGTTTATAATAGTTAGAATTTATGAGGCTAGTTGGGGAAATTATGGGGTGTGAGTGAGTTATGTTTCGAAACGGCTAATAATGGCAGCTGATAGGATCAAACTGGTATAATAGAGCCTGTTGATTTAAGCAACCAAAATTTTAAACACTACTAAGTCAAAAGCCTCACCCGGTTCCATGTTTTTAGCGCGTACAGGAATATTCTAATACGTATCAGTGTTAGGATTATCGTCCACTAAGCGATAACAGCGCTTTAATCCAAGCTGTCACCACATTGACCGCAGGCTGTAAGCGCTTTACCGACAACTCGACGACAATGTCCTGCTGTCAAGAACTAATATACCGTTTATATATTTTATTGTTTTAGAGTCTTTTAGGGTCAATAGCGCATCGTACGCACGATAGAGAGTGAGCTCGCTGACACATTTATGTCGCTAGGCAATTCATCAAATAAACTTTGCTGATAAAGAACCTTGTTCTATAGAACCTGGGACTTCATTACTAGTTATGGAATCCTTCGAAACAGATAAAAATCGTTGAATGATCGACAGTCCAAGTTTGTAAGATTATGATTGTCTATAAGTGCAGGCGAAGTGCTAAGTCATAGTTTGTAAGTGAAGGATTGATAAGTAGAGAGCATAATCCATTTTCTTCAAATGACTTTCGCAACCGGTGTGGTGAGTTGGCGCGGTTTTGACCGCGGGATCAGGGACAAAAGTAATGGTGCATTTCATTGCAATTCCTTTAAGAAATAAAAATAGAATCAATAATGGCGAATGACGTCGAGATAGCTGCAAATACCAAGAAATTAAACAAAGCACAATCTATGACTATGAAAACCACAATAAATAAAACCTATAAATATTCAAACCAATGAACGAAAACACGAAATTTTCTCTAAAAATAAAACATCTAACATTTATATTTCTCACATTACACTATTCGATTATACGGTTCAAATGGCCACTTACAAACGAGAATTCATTATGTCATGCTTCGACACATTTCAAAGTTATTTTGTTTCGTAGAAACGTCTCCGTTGCACACAATCGTTATAAATCCACGTTCGACTATGGGTATTTCTAGTGCCAGTTTAATTTGAGCTTCCTCTTTCTTCATTACCTTAGCTGTTGGAGGTTTTATTGATCGGTCGTTAGTTCCTACTTCATTGGTCATGGTGACCGCTTCAATGGTTTATATACTCTTGGTTCGCTATGCATAGTTATTTACCTCACGTATATCGGAAAGGGCGTCGAACTTATATTGTTATTAGTACTGATATGGTAGTCTTTATAATAGTTAGAGCTATTTACATGATCTCATTTGCAAGTATGTTACTTGAGTCATGAATGAATCATGTGGGAGACAAAGATTTTTTCTGTTTGATGGTTTCAAGGAAACTGTTTATTTGTGAGATATCTTCTGTCTTCAAGAATGTGTGGTCTCAGAATTTTTCATGCCAATTATACTGTAATCCGTCAAGCTTAAAGTTATGTTTAGAATAAGAAGATTTTTGTAAGATCTTAGAACAAAGTAAATCAACCAACAAGGTAATCTATTATTTTCGTATTTTGATATTTAATATTATCTGAAGAAAACAAACAAAAATACTCCAAGCGTGTTTTGCTGAACAGTTTAATTAGAAATTGATCAATATTATACCATTTGAACCTATCTGGCCTCAAAATTAGGTTAAGAAAATATTATCACTAACATTTTGAGCGAATGCAGATCGCAAAGACGATACATGTATTCAGAAAACTTAATATCGCGCACCTGATTTCCCTAAAGACTACAAAGGAAGAGATGATAGTCACTCCTCTTACACCAGAACCCGTAATATCACAGACGAATAAACAGCTTAACGATCAAGTTAATAACTATCGTCGCACTATTGACGTTAATGAATAGACACAAACATAATTTATTCGCGTTTGAATTTCTGTCATCAATTGACCATAAATTGTAACTTACTTATGAATGCCTATGTCTCGACAAGCAGACTCATGTTGCCAATACAAGAAACAAGCTAATACACAAGCTTCAATTATAAATTAGTTTCAGTAGAACACAATTTACTAATAAACCTCACAGAAAGCGGCATCTGTTCAATGGTCTATTCATTCTATGAATGCTATCATTAATAATCTTTTCTGTTTCAATGTATTCAGTTCCCGTATGTCCATTTGTTAATTTGACGTGGCTGAAATTAGAAACATGATTGCTTCTATTTATTTTATCAAAATGTGTTTTGCCAATGTTTGTGGTGATGTGATTGATTATGGTTTTTGCATCTTTTGCTGTTTTTACTCTTGCAACTATATCCTTTTGCAATACTTGGCTAAATAAGAACGTTGAAGATTCTTTAAATAAGAAACAATGTTCAATTGATAGATTCCTATGCACTTATGGGCTCCTCAATGTAGCTTTAGATGGTAAACCCATCGATGAAGTCACGCTTCAATATATTTTATTTGCGAATTCTAGAATTGATTCCTTCAACAACTAGGGGCGTATTTGCATTTACTTTTATGGCAGTGGCGCCTCAAGCAGACACATTTAAATATGTCGATGGAAATAGCCGTCCATTGTATTCCTAATTGATGTATTTAGCACTTGTCAATAGCTGCACATTTACGATTTCCGACACCTATCCATATTAAAAAATCAAAGTGTGAGAAGGAAGTAGGTAGTCACGAAACAAAAAACAATAAAACTTCTTTCCCATTCAGTCCATATGAGGTGTAATTAGTCGTGTAGCGTTAATGTTAATTATCGCCATGGGAAGACAGTACCAACACAGGTACAGTTTATTGATCGAAGTTCGATGCCTGTTAGCTATGTGGCATGCATGTTAAGAGGGGTTTTTTTTTCTTTTGTGCCTGGTTCGCTTGAAGCGTTTTTATTTGAGTAGATGATAGATATCGTTGTGTGATGGTTGGTGTTTTTTAATGGAATTGTGTGTGAATCTATACAAATAAATAAAATTGAAGTTTCTGTTTGTAATATTAAAATAACAGATTTTTATTGAGTGGATATGAAAATATACGTATACGGCACTTACAACATTTTTTTTTTTTTTTTGTCTGTCTGTTTTCCGTCTAATCTCCGAAACGGCTGGACCGATTTATAGATAGCTGATGCTTTAAGGTCTAAAATAGGCTATTATTTTAAAAAAATAATTAGGATCCGTGCAAAAAAAATTAAAACCTTGATATTGTTAACAAAATCCGATTCAAAAAGGGAAGTAATTTTTTTTAATAATCGTTTCAAGCGAACGAAGGTCGCGGGCAACAGCTAGTATGAGATATATTGTTAGTAAGTTAAGGGTTTGACTTTGTTCTCTCTCAAATAGCCTGATTACCTGAATGATGTATTCAGGATATTCGAGAATACAGAGAGCTTTTAGGCAGACCTTCATATTTGAATCTTATGAAACAAACATTTATTATCAGATGAATTGGATTTGTGGTTCTAGAGTTTTTCATCAGTAATTTCTCAGTAGCAGCCACGGAGTCTTGCTCAATTTGTGTGCACTATGAGTTATTACAGTAGTAATTATTTGTTCCTGGTACATTCTACCATTAGGCATGCAAAAATTTATACTTATAAACAATTAAATATACAACTTCAATTTAAAAACTTTCACAAGAATTCAACAAATTATTTTGTAATAAAAAATCCAATCCAAATAAAGTTACATAATAATACAGCTATATTTTATCTGTTAGGAAATCTGATACAGAATAATAACATTTTTGTTAGTGATATTATGTTAGTTTCTCTTACTATAGTATCCTTGTTATTCATTCCGTTTTACGCAATACCTTTTTTAATTTGCAGACCATTATGTTCTAGTACAATAGTCAGCTTTGCATCACACTTCACCTTCAACTCATCTAATATCGTCTATACATCTTTCCGCTGCGCTCATATGGGTCGATGTAGTAACAAATTAACACATACGCCATCGCCCTTCATTCACAATGCCTCTTTGTTCTAACTGTGGTAATTTTGTTTATTCAGAGAACGAACTTTCGGGGTCGTAAAATGGAGATCACGATTCAACTGGAGCAGTTTGGTTGAGTTTTTGGTGTGAAAAAGTGTTTGTTTTTTGTCATGTGAAACTTTTGTTGCTTTTTGTATGATGGGGGAACAGAGCTGCTTAGTTTACTTACTTACTTAGGTGCAGTGTCGGCCGTGTGCAACTTATGCCCGTTCTGAATTAGTATTTCAGAGAGAAGACAAAATTAATGCCTAACAAAAGCCGAACTGAAGTTCAAAAGATCGCAACTCTCGGCTTAGCACCTATATTTTCAACCGAGTCAACACTGATTAACCCATTGGTGATGTTATACGAGTAGTCATCATCACTATGTTAATTACATAGATTGGCAGTCGCAGTTTGATTGATGCCAGACATAACTAACATATTATTATACTTCCTTTTATATCCTTTTTTTCAGTAGTGTCAATTAACGAAGAACTGGTTAGTACTGGGTGGAACTACGTAATATTCATTTGAATACTTTACGAACACAACTCAAAACTCAACATCCCCCTTCTTCTTTTTAGCGTGTCGATGACAATTTCAATTGAGTCAGCCCAAAATCTAGCGACGTTTGGCTTTCGGTAGCGTCCATCAGCTCTTGTGATGTGCAAGCAACAGGACAGGCAGGGCATGATATCAAGTGTCCCATCGTATGTGGGCAACACCACATTTACACTCCATCCCCCCAATAACTACATACATTTTCCAAGTATTATACTTGCGTAAAAAGGTAGTAACATTCTTAACAGTAGTGTCTAACAAATCAAGTGGAAGGAATTAAAGTGCCTATTGTTGTTCCCTTAGACAATGGAGCTCAACTTATGCGTAATAGATCTTTAAGTTGAGCACTTAAGTTGAGCATTAGCAATGAAATGAGTGCTCACACACCTGACATTGAATGCTCGGAATAGCAACGCAGTGTGTGGTATGGTCTTAAGAATGGGTATTTAGTCTGAACGGCCTAGAATTGAATGGCCCACGGGGCATTCGACCATAACGAAAAATTGTAGGCTGCTGACCACAGAAGTTTCTTTACATAATCGCGTCTTCTAAGGAACTCAGTATTAAAAAGCTTCCTTTAAAAGCTGAACCGTATGTATTCTTGACATGAACATTTAGTAAAATACTGTTGCAAATAAACGTTTTTTTTATAGATTCTTGGTAACAACAATAACAACTGCTAAATACCTGATGGAAAAACCCAATAACAATTTGCTCAACCTGGAAATCGAACCCAGGACCTCATACTCAGCAGTCGCGATTGCGACTACTAGGCTAACGAGGTAGTCAGACAAAAACTACATGAAAACTAAATTTATAAAAAAAAATCTTCCATATCGAAAGAAAGGTTATTAATTTATTGTCAAAAGTAGCTTAATAAATTCTATACTGACAGTCAACCCCAATCGATTGCTCATTAAGGACATTTATCAACTAATTCTTCTAAACTTGCTGAAGTATTGAGCCGTTCGTTACAAGTTCCCAGCGCCGCGACGTTGCCGGTTAATTGTCGGGACGCTGAACTGCGCACTAATGATGGAAGGAAATTAATTTTAACTCCAAGTTTAGACGTTCGTTTTGTTAGAAATAATGATTCTATCGGCGTTTGTGTGTTGGAGAGAAATTGATATTTTTAGAGTAATTATTTGAAGGGATTACTTATTAATTACTATTAGTGATAATGGAAATCAGATCAATATTAAAAATCTTGTCAAAAAACTAAAAGAAGTCATTGATTTTGTCTTAATATTTTTTTGCGTGACAACGTACGTCTGATGGTGAATTTCTAAGCTATACCTACAATGTACGGGGTGTGGTTTTTCTTAATTTCAATCGTTTCGTATTAATTTCAATTATTGACCGTGTTGTTTTAAGAAACTCGGTCGTGCTTCGGCAATTTGTGATTAGCCCAACCTAACAATAAGAAATATTTTCATGAACGTGTATGATATTTTCATAACTGTGCGTGTACATAATGCGTGATAAATACGAATTATGTGTGTTTAACACAAAACATAAAATAAAACGAGAATGAGCATAAACTAACAATAAAACTGTATAACAAATACACCTCTTCATGTTGATCAATGCTTTTTACGATTGTCCTAAATAACGGTATACCTACCTAGAAAATCATTATTAGTGGTTAGGGCTTGCTTACCACCTCCTTCCGCGAAGCAGTCATGCTAGCGAAGGAGGTGGCGGGACGTGAGAGGGAGAGAATCTCACGTCCCAGCCGCCGCGGGCGACGCACCGGGCGTCGGGGGCCACGTGGTGGCTCCCGGCCACCGTAGGCGCGGGCCTGTGGACGATGAGTAATGGGTTAGCTCACCGTCCGTCCGTCTTATGACGACAGGCCGTGTCGACGGCGCGTTCGTGTTCCACGCGCGCCTCAAAGAGATGTCCGCAATCAGGAAGGGGCCCGCAAGGGCCGATGCCTGCCGGGGCTGCGGGACTGTTCGAAAGAGATACCGTGGCCCTGGAACACAAAGGGCAATGAAGGAACATGGATGGGTTTTAGTCAGTAAGAGTCTGACACTCCCTCCCACTCCACCCAGAGCGGGAGAAGTCATTTGATGATTTCCCATCCGTAAAAAAAAAAAGGGCTTGCTTATGCATGAAGTAGATGCCTATCATAACATTGAAATCTGCGACAGATGTAGTTTTCCAAAACAGACAGAATATTGTACACCAGATGCTGGTATTCAGATGCATCCGGTTGTACTGGAAGCCAACCCCAACATGTTGGGAAAAGGTTAGGCAGAAGATGATTGTACACCAAAATTACTACAACAGCTCGGGGTATTCCTCAAAGCGCAACCAACTAAGCGCAACTAAATTATTCCTCGAAGCGCAACAATTAGTTGCACTCACAAATTCAAATTAAAAATATTATATGTTTATTCCTCAAACCGCAACCATGATGAAAAATAGAGATGGGTATAATGGATTCATTAACGATATTTTTCATCATGGTTGCGCTTTGTCTAACTGGATGCAGTTGAATGCCAGTATTTTACATAGAGTGACTGCTTATTTGACCTCCACAACCCAGCTACTGGGTAATAAGTAAGTCTTCAGTCAGTAAGTCTTATCAATTTAAAATATTAAATTAGATAATTTTCCTAAGTACTAACTTCCTCAATGTTCCTACTGTTGGCTTCATGAGAGACATGACATACCTATTACTCGCTGAGCTTCTCTGTTACAGCAGCTTTCCTCACGTACAAAGCTCCGATATCTGAAAGAGTTTATGCTGAAAGAAGGTCCGAGTTCTCTAGCTTTATGCTCTGTCGTTGGAAAAGCTCTTAGATTTAACGATGACATACATAGAGCCAGGCAAATGCACTTTGTAAAAAAAAAAGCTTGTTCAAAGAATTTAAACCGAATAGTCGTTGTCATAGTTTAAGGTTTTTACCATTGAACTTCTTAATATAGTATTACATGTGAAAATGTAAAAAAAATACATCATCTTGTTTAAATTTTATTCAATTAGTAATTAGCATCGATGCGATGTCTGACCCGCGCTGTCGTTGTTTTTGTAATCTTTCTTAGTTATTATTTACGAACTACTTCACAATTTGTTATAAACTATGTGTTAACCAACAACAAACAATGATTATACGTAGCAAATGTTAGTATTAAGATAGCTTAAAAGTGTGTCAACATCCGGACAAACCTATTGAGGTTTTTGTGATGTTTCTGTTTATATTTTGTTTTGTTCTTTAATTAATAAACAATTTAAAAAAAAATGTGTAGTAAGAAATTACATCACATAACTTCACGCCTATAATCCTCAAACAGTTAAGCAGATCTTATGGTGCACCTACATTTCACCAGATATACTTAAGTCCCATGAAATAGAGGGCCAGCAATGGTGTTACGATGAATGAGAATGGATAAAATAAGAAATGAGTACATAAGAGGAAGTCTGAAATTGGCGCCGGTGACTGAAAAGTTTTGTGTTAAATGGTTGTCGTGGTATGTTTATGAAAGTTTTGAGTATGAATGTGGATGGGTATAAGAATAGAGGAAGACCAAAGAAACGATGGATGGACTGTGTAAAGGATGATATGGCTAGAAAAGAGGTGTCTGATGAGATGGCGAGTAATAGAGAAGTATGGAAGAAGAAGACATGCTGCGCCGACCCCAAATTAATTGGGATAAGGGCAAGAGAATGATGATGAAATAGAGGGTCAGCCTATTGTCATCAAACATGCATAAGTCTAGACGCCGAACTGTTCCTGATGGTTAAACCCAATAAACTCGACCTGGGAACCCATGCCGAACCCATGCCGTCATGCTCAGAAGTAGAATTTACGACCACTAGACTAACAGGGTAGTCCAACCTACATCTTTAATTCCAGGTATATCTTTTGCAGACGACAGCATCGACAATCGATTAAAACGAACGCTCTACTACGTGTAACCGCGTGTAAGTACATCTGTGCCCTAATTTTCGTAATTAAATACGATTTATCAGGAAACATTTATGAAGATTTATGGCTGGCAATAAATTTATAGTAATAACTTGCATGTGCTGCGCTGACCCAATACAACTATGTACGGTTAGAAACAGAATCTATCTATTCGTCTGTAATAAAACAGAAGTTTGTATGTTTGTATGAACTCGCTAATCTCTGAAACTACTAATCGAAATTGAAAAAAACTTATTCGTTTTTAACCTTTCGTGTGCCGGAACGTAGATCTACACGAGACACAATGACTTTTTAATTGTGTCTGGATACTCGGCATACGAGTGGTTAATAGACCAGTTCTTGAGGAAGGTCAAATGCTATTTAACATCACGCTACGAGACGAGTAAAAAGGAAAAAAAGTCAAAAAAGGGCGAGTGACACCACGGGGCACAGCTAGTATTAAAATAAAATGTTTTATCTAAAAGTTTACTCTTATCATGGCCCTGTTCGTTCGGGATGACCGATTATGATGCGGCGACTAAATGTACTTGTCACATCAATCAATCATTTAATAAACTCTAGTTGAGTAATATTGGTGGGTGCTCTCCCAAACTGTTGTCACTAATATCGTTCTGTCATGTTACACACGGCGGTACATGAAGCTGTACATTTCCAGTATAACTTGGCGTCGCTTTGTATAGATTTTCTATACAATGAGAGATCCGCATAAACTGTGCGTACAACACTATTTTTATGTTTTAAACCATATTTAGTTAGCCATAAGGTTCTATGTACATTATGCTAACCATCTGGCATTCTAGCACCACAAAGTCGAAACATTGGTGATGTCTAGATGTTATGTGGACCTATTGAGCATCATTTACATAACGTCTGCTGTCGTAGATAAGCCAACACCGTTTGACTCTGTGGCCTACAGAGTTATACAGGGTGTAAGGGACAGCCCTACACAAACTGATGGGGTGAATTCAGTATATCATACTAAGATGACCGGTACAAGAAATTATTTCAGCAATGTTATGAATGTATAATCCAATAAATTTGTTATATTTTATTTCCTCATACGCAATGTATCATTACCATGGCAAAACGCATGTAGCGATCGGTAAGCGGGACGACGAGTTCGATGAATTCTGTAGCTAAGCAGGAAGTGAACAGCTGATTTCACGCGTCGTTCGTTAGAGTATTTCAACATCCATTGTTGGATTCTTTATTTTAGCCGTATTATTTACATAAACGGAGTGCTGCGTACCGGGAATATAATTTTACATTGAAATAAAGGAATAGTAACAGAAAAAAAATGGCACATAGATAGTTTATAACCTGGATTAACATATAGGATACTTTTTATCCCTGTAGTATGATCCCGTGGGACAATTATTGAACTCCACGCGGGCGAACCGCGTTAAAAGAAAGTTCGAAGAAATTCTATTGCGAAGCGCCTTGTGCGTCATGTAATGTCTTATTTAGTTTTTTTTGCAAATCACCAGACATTATCCAAACTTCGCGTAAAACACATCGTAAAGGCCTACATAGTTCTTCAAACTACAAAACACATAATCATTAATCCTTAGCTTTCATGTCTCGCCATCGAACACACAATGGCCCATGACTCGCCAATATTCACCAAAGAACTGTAGATATAATTAGTGATAATAATATAAGTTGTAGAGTAAAAAATATTAATAGTACGTATATTTTTAATTGCCAAATGTGTTAATATAAAAAGCTTTGATTGTCAGTCTGTAGGTATTCGTAGTTCGCTTTGAAGTCTTCCGGCAAGAGACGTGGATCTTTAAAGCCAGGAACATACATGCTAGTAAGTTACATAAAAATACCTCATCATCTGCCTAGCCTTTTCCCAACTATGTTGGGGGCGGCTTCCAGTCTAACCGGATGCAGCTGAATATCAGTATTTTACATGGAGCGACTGCCTATCTGATCTCCGCAACCCAGTTAGCACTGGATAATGCAACACACCTAGGTAAGACTGGTTGTCAGACATTTTGGGGCACAGATTACCTGTAACGACTGTCAAAGATCTGGGACCAACGGCTTAACGTGCTTTCCAAGGCACGGAGGAAACTCGGTATGTAATGGGTGGTCAGCCATCTACATGTCAAGCTAGGTAAGCACGGTTTAACCTATAGATCGACCCGAGCGGCTGTTATTATAGGTATAGCCACCAGCTCCACCTCTCTCACTAAAATACCCGCCACAAGCTGAGAGGCACTTGTTTTTCCCTTGTGATATTCTTTTTGTTCTGGACCATACCTGGAAACCGTTTTCTTCTGTCGAGGTTCAATTTTTTAAACACAACTTCACTTGAAGTACCGTATTATCCCTGAACTATTCAATGCATCCAACAGCACAGTTTTTTAGCGACACCATAAAATAAATAGTTTTCCAGCAATATTTTTTGCGCAGTATTACTTAGTTTGATGGACAGAATGCTTGCTTGACTGCTCCGTGAAGGGTCTGTTTACACGTTTACTGTATGCAAGAATCTGGCATGCTGTTAGTACTTCCATGTTATCATCGATCAGACATTGTTATGGTACAATGACATGTAACCTACTTGCATACTTTTGTCCATGTGTATGTATTCCGGGCCATATTAAGGGACATTGTTATGATTTTTGCTTAGTGTATAATTAATGATATGACATACTATAATTATCACGCCTGTGTTCTCCGTACGGTAAGTCAAAGGTGTACCTGTAGAACCACCATATTTAGCCATTTATGTTTAAGTCACATGTAATAGGGGGCGAGCCTATTGCCGTCATCATGATCTTTTCAGCCGGAATCACCCACTGTTGCGTACCCCTTTCTTCTTCGTTATGTGTGTCCCTATCCATATTATGTTTCCCGCGATTTTACCGATATCTTCAAGCCAACGAGCTTTTGGTTTCTCAGACCCAACCTTGGCCACCATCCGTCAACAGGGATGAATCAAAACCCTGGGTGGCTATGAAGTTTCAGACACAAAAATCCATTTACACTTTGCTTCACCTGAGAATTGAACACAGTACCTCATACTCAGGAGAAAGCTAGTCCACACTAAACCAAAGAGTCAGTAAAGAAAGAAATAAAGCAAAATGAAAAATAACTTTCAAAACATTGTTAACACATTACAACTTTTAGAATAACATGAATTGCTTGCATTCAACACACAATTAAAATGCTCCAAGTCAACGAATCTTCAAGTAAAACTCCGTATTTTACTACCAACTTAAAGAACCTAGTACATTGTAACTAAACATTAACGTTATTGTTCAGGGTGAGGCATTTACAACAGCACGCCAATTCAACATTTATTTGCCAATATTTATTTGTTAACTGCTAGTATTAAACTTTGTGCGCAGTTTCTACAACATCCTATATGGAGATTTGGGTTTAGGTGTGAAAGAAAATTGAAAACAAAAGAAAGTCAGACGGCCTAGATAAGGGAACATTCAAGCAGAGATAACGATGACTCTAAAGACAAAAATGTGAGGTATTCCTCAAAGCGCAACTATTTTTAAGCGCAACCAACTAACCGCAACTAAATTATATAGTTATGAAAAATAGAGATGGGTATGATGGATTTATTAACGATATTTTTCAACATGGTTGCGCTTTGAGGAACAATTTAGTTGCGCTAAGTTGATTGCGCTTAAAAATAGTTGCGCTTCGAGGAATACCCCATTATGTATTATAGTTATAAATCCTTACTAATATTATAAATGCGAAAGTAAGTTTGTTTGTTTGCTACCTTTTCATGCCTAAACCACTGAACCAATCATCCCGAAATTTTGCATATATGTTGTCAGGTGTACCGAAACGGACAAAGGGTACCTTTTATTCCGAAAAAAGTACTGTACCCGAGGAAAACTTCAATAACGTTCTTATGATAATAGATGGCGCCACGTGTCTTTCGAATCATGATTGAATTGTATTATTTCAAGCAGAGTACAACCCGAATTGATTGACAAATTTTAAATTAACGCGAGCGAAGCCGCGGGCAAAAGCTAGTGGAAAATAAGTCTGATACGGGAGACTCTTAAGATCCTTGCCTCCGCCACTAAGCTTTGAGCTGACCCAACAATATAGGTACATTGTGTAGCAATTTTGTAAAATAAAACATTACAATAGAAAAACATGAAATTACATTAGATGGTTCATTCGAATAATGTTACCATAAAATTATCGAAATGCGAATGTTAATCCTTTTTACAGTAGTGTAGGATAATAGAGCAATTTAAAAACCATAGCCAATTATCTAGATTCTTTGCTAGATTTTCTATTGTATTTTATGTAGGTACAAGATGATTTATGCGTAGTACCATAAGAAGGTACAGTTGCTATTGAAAAGAATAATGTGACAATGTCATAGTTTTATCTACGACGCGAATCTCTCGTCAATCGGCATTGTATGAATCAATCAAGTCTATACATATCCCTGCAGTACGCTTCAAGACTTAAGTCATAATTATACAAAGACTGATTCTATAATATGTTACTGTTTTATAGCAGCCAGTTCGCCACGTTAGCAGATTAAATTAATAAAACAAATAAAGAAACATTTTACGCACCACAAAATGAATTCATTTCAACATTCTGATTTTTATTTTGACTAGGATGAAATTCTTGCCAGTTCTTCTCCAATACAAACCAACCAAAACCAATACTTTAATCTTTATCAAGAAAACTACTTTAAAGTGTCAATCTCATTATTCACAAATTGTATTGAATCAGTAACGTTTAATCCTACAAAATCACTTAGGTATTTCATGTTACTATAAATTTACAATGACGACACTGATCACACTAGACTACTCAACAATTAATTTGTAAACAATACAATATACGTGACGAGTAAGAGGATCTAGACAAGTGACAGTCGATTTCAAAGCATTTTCCGCCTAATGAAATTTAATATAAGGTTTCAATCAATGATTGACGTAAGCTTTTCAGTAGTCTGATTTTTCTGTCATGGTAATCGATGATAGAATGTCACTTTGTCTAACTTTCATTATAAACAATTTAATATGTAACACAAATGAATTATCTTCTCCAGCAGATAAACTCTGAAGTAACACCCGCGTTCTGATGACCGGATTAAATTTCTCATCAGTAAATGTACTGTCAAATCTTACGTATCTCTGGTATTGACCAAAATAATAGCCTTGAAAAAGTCTCCAGAAAGTGGAGGATTTAAAAAATTATAATAATAAGCCTTTGGAACTTGTACTGTATTTTAAATTTGATCATAACAAACTTCCCTTGATGTCATTTATTAACCAACTTTTCCCTTGTCAAAAACAGTGTTACTTAGAACCAAGAAAAACAAAACAAAAATTCAATACTCACAACCACCATTCATTGAACAATATCCTCAAACTTTTACCGCCAAAAAAAATCACAACACACTGGCACTTTACAAAAATACAGTTAACTTTTTAGCCACTGACACTTGTGAAAAAAAGAAATGTTTCTCGTGATCAAAAGTCGGAGCAAAAAGTTCGATCGTGCGGGCTCGGGCGACAGAAGCTTGGAAACGACTGGCGATTCCGTGGAACTCGAATACACCTCGGTTTGTGAAACACTGTCGTGTGTGTCGCACTGTGCCTCTCTTTGGAACTTACGTACTAGGTTTCAAGTGTTTATGTAGTAGATTATTTTATAGTGGACAGTTTGGGAGTTTGTGTGGCGTGTTCCATATTTAAAATAAGTTGAGGAAATAAAAAAGTCAAAATGTGTTTGTGGTCGAAACGGTATTCAGTAAAATGTTAAAGTTCAGAGATCTCATATTGAAATCTGAAAATCATTGTAGTAATAAATTGCATGTCAGACAATCAGTCGAGATTGATGAATTATCCTTGTTGTCAGATATCCAATAACAATTGAAGATTGTGAGAAGCGTAAAGAATGAAAAGTATTGTGTGGGACCACCTGCAATAATCCTATACACATAAAGTTAATATTAAATATATACACAGACTTTCAATATCACCTAAACCTACCTTAAAAGGTAAAAATCGTGCACAGACAAAAATACGTGACAAATATAAAAAAAATCAAATCCAAAAATAGAATAAGCCACTAGAATTCAAAGGAGTTTGAAATAAAAATTGTATTTCAAAATTAACACAGAACTTTGTACAACATGAATTTCTTAAACAATCGTAGGAAAATAAACTTGAAAACATGACACGGTGTGTCTAGCTGGAAAACACAGTGTTCAATGTTTTTACCGGCGTTTGGCGCGTGCGCGGTGCGGGCTTTGATACTCGAAGACGAAAGTTCGGTACTGTTATTTCAAAGAAGGTAAGCCATTAATGTTTATGTTCTAAAGGACTGGGACTATGAATTTAAGTAATTAAAATCAGCACTAAACATTGGTTTCTCCTAGACTGTTAACAATTCTGAGTAATGGTGAAATAGCGATGTTTTAAGGAGAATCTTCAAACGATCATTAATTTGTAATTATTTATTAAAGCTTTATGCACATAATGTACAAAGGCGGACTTAATTCCTTGGGCATTTTCTACCAGTCTACCTTAGGGTGATGCAAACACAAAACAGTAGGTGCAATAGTACAGAAAATTTCCGAAAAAAAAAACAAAAAAAGTACACATAATTATACATACATACAAACAAAATATAGAAAATAAAGAGATAGATATAAAAATACATAGATGAAGAAAATCAACAAAATTAATTGTGAGACGAGTCTGCCAACTTCTTATTCTTCTTTATGTTCAATACACACTAATTCTTTGAACTACTCTGTTTGGTTTTCCAACAAAATATAATCACCGGACCAGCTGAGTGTCTCTGTTTCCTAAAAGAATTTGTCAAGATAGCGGATTTTAATGTTTCATTTTCTTCTGACATTCGTATTATTTTAACATAATTTTGAGGAGTTCGTGGCGGGATCCCTTCTATTTGCATAATATTATTTTTCCTAATATACTTTGGCATAACAATTTTGGCATACTTTGTTTTGCCATAATAATACTTTGCCATATTTTGTTTTGGCATACAGTTTATGTTGGCATAATTATCTTGGAGACTAATTTATTTTCGCATAATAATACTTTGCCATATTTTTTTTTGCCATACAGTTTATGTTGGCATAATTATCTTGTAGACTAATTTGTGTTGGCAAAAATTGAATTCGCAAAATGTTACAAGGCATACTAACTATTAGCGTAATAAAAATAAAAATATTGTCTTAAAAATTCAATATGCAGTGCTACAAAAGTTAGTGTCTAAATCGAATCGCTGCAAAACCGACTCCACGTAGTCTTGTCTGCCCTACCCCTAGAGTGTAATTTAAGCCCGCGTAGGCGCGGAGGGGCGAGGGGGCCCGCGAGCTGAGGAGCAGGTGGTTAGCTTCGGCTTGCTGGCCGGCTAAGCCGGCCAGCCTCAGCCGCGGTAGTGAGCGTAAAACACATCTGCGACGATAAGCTCGCGTGGGACCGCCGGAGCCCCGCAGCGCCGGAGCTGTGACAGAAACCATGCCTGCTGCATGTTGCATGCTGCATACTTGCTTGCATGCTGCATGCTTGCTTGCATGCTGTGTATGGTGTATGCTTGTTTGCATGCTTTTAACAGGGAAATAAAAACCACATAAAATATTCACAATCAACTGTTTTATAATGATCATGTTTTGATTGATTGATTTTCTGCCGTTTAATGACTATCGATACGAAATGTATGCCAAAAAACGACTCTACGACAAAACGACTGTGAACTTTCTGTGATAAGATGGTTCTACTTTAAAAAAATAAGTATTAGTGTCTAACATTTTAGGAGTTTGTTATTATTTTGCGTTCTTGTTATGCCTATAAAAATATGTTTTAATATCATTATGCGTAAATAAATGTATGCTTTAAAATGTTATGCTTAATCATTATTATGAGTAGAGAAATTCTGCTTAAAAAATTTATGCGTAAGCTGTTATGCGTAAGTAATGTTATGCGAAAATATAATTAGGTTAAACAAAAGTATGCCAAGTCATATTAGGTCTTAAAATTTTATGCAAATGGATAGGGAACCGTTCGTGGCTACATAATAACGGACGCGCGGGTCGATCTTCAGCTTAAGCCGGGCTTACCTAGGTTGGTCCGAGGATAAGTGACCACCAATTACATAACGAGTTTCCTCCATGCCTCGGAAAGCACGCCGTTGAACCCGGCTGTCAATTGTAGATCTTTGACAATCGTTAAGTTAACAATTACCCAGTACTAATTGAGTTTAGAGGTCAGATAACTGCACGGGAAAAAGACCCCAATATATTCGGGAGAATGCTAGGCACATGATGATTCGTATTATTTTGACAGATTGATGTTAAACTTTATTAAATCCAATGGAAGACGAAAACAAAAGCTGGTAAGCAATAATTCTCGTTTCAATCAAGCATTTATTATCATTTTTATTACCTCCTTTTATTATCTCGTCTCGCCCATCAATAAAATTGGCAATCGACCTATTTTTACAGTAGGTATTATTTACAGACTTGCAAATATTTTTGATGAACAGTATAAGAGTAGAGTAAGACCAAAGAAACGTGTGAAGGATGATATGGCAAGAAAGGAGGTGTCTGATGAGATGATGAGAATAGAGAAACATGGAAGAAGAAGACATGCTGCGTCGACCCCAAATAAATTGGGATAAGGGCAGGAGAATGAGATTAGAAATCAAGCAAGCATCAATTTTATGTCAACCAACGACGACAGGGTAGTAAATTCCCCGAGAAACTAAAGACATGACCATGACCAACGAACAAGCTGAGACAACAAGTCACCGCAGTTGTCCACCAAACTCAAAACAAGCGAAATTGACAAGAACAGCACTTCATAAATAAATGTCAGATGACTACACCATTTGCTAGTGTTGTACCCATTTTAGCCAACAACTAAATCTAGGCATTATTTCACAGAACTCAGACATTTCTCCTACGAATGCAAATAGGAATAAACTAGTAAATACCGGCTCGCGAAATGTGAGTACTATACAGGGTGTTTGGAAGACGGACCGACACAATTTTTGGGGGAGGGAACAGTCATATCCTTGTTTTCCCCCACGAAACGTATGGCTTAAGTATCATGGCAATTGAAATATTATTTATTATTGATTTCACGAAATGTCACCACCAAATCATAAAAAAACTTGAATTTTTTAAATGAAATTTTATGATACCTCAAAAACAAACACACTGTATAATACTAATAGATGGTGTTTCAAAATGTTCTAAGGCTTCCCATTCGTGGAGCGGGAAAATTTTTGCAAGTTTTTAGTCGGTGCATTTTCATGGTATCGCAGTTGCAGTATTATTTTGTTAGAACTATTATACTTCAATAGTATTTAATAAGGTTTCTTGGGGATGAGTAAAATAAAATTCAGTGTACGTATTTTGTAGTAAATAGGTATATTGAATGAAATGGGTTCCTGATAAAGGACTTGGATTATGAAGCTCTCTTTGTTATTATGTTCATTTATCAGAAACAATATAGAGAGTTGTAGGCTGATTATGCTATGCTATCAGAATCTGTAAAATGTCAAAATCGTTGTGATCAAATCAGTGATATTTATTTGATCACAATGTTTACGGTGCGCCTTAAGGTGACCTGGGCAGGACATCTGGCTAGCCGCGGAGATGGCAGATGGAGCAAGGGTTTGATCAAGTGGTGGCCAAGGTTAGGTCAAAGAAACTAGGGTCGTCCTAAAGCTTGTTGGGTCGACAATATCGTCAAAATTGCGGGAAACACCTGGATAAGGGACGCACAGAACCGGGAAGTATGGCGGAAAAAAGGGGAGGCCAAGCAGTGGGTGATTCCGGGCTGACATGAAGAGTTACAGCAGTACACAATATTATCATTTCCATATTATTTTTCCAACAAATAATTTCAAAGCAACGACACCGACAAAAATCCCTTCGAAAAACATAAATGTTGCTTCCTTAACAACATTTCCACGACCCCTTTTCTCCCACACATTGCGACTCACAACTTCACAAGTCATAACAAAAAAATCGCAACGTGAATGCTCACAGCTCTACCAGTTATTTAATGCTTCGTCGCTCACCAAAGAGTCGGGAACTCTTGTAGAGCCATTTACGTTGTAGAGTAGGGTCGCAGTTGATGAGCTGGCTCTATCACGGGTGGATGAGAGGGGGTGGATGCAGGTGTACAAAGATGGATGAAAAAACGATTGAGATAGAGCCAATTTGGAGATAGGTTCTTGATTGAGGAGGGTGAGGATTGATGAAGAGTTAGTGTTAGTGAAGAGTAATATTGTATTTTATAACTGTTTGTGTGATGAAAGCCAATATATTTTTTTTAAAACGTTGCCCCACACTAGGAATTTCTCCTGTATCGTGGGAGCGTTTACAAACATTTAAACTCACATATACAAACAGTCAGACCCCCAAAATGAATGAAAAAATGAACAAGATTGTGGATTTTAATGTTTTATTTTCTTCTGACATTCGTATTATTTTAACATAATTTTGAGGAGTTCGTGGCTACATAATAACAGACGCTCGAGTCGATCTTCAGGTTAAGCCTAGCCTAGGTTGGCCTGTGGACGGTCGCCCACCCATTACATACCCAGTTTCCTCCGTGCCTCGGAAAGTACGTTAAGCCGTTGGTCCCGGTTGACATCTGTAGATCTTTGACAGACATTACAGGTACTCAGTGGCCCATAAAGTCTGACAACCAGTCTTACCAAGGGATATCGTATTACCCAGTACTAACTGGGTTATGGAGGTCAGATAGGCAGTCGCTCCATGTAAAATACTGGTATTCAGCTGCATCCAATATCCACAGAATGAAGCCGACCTCAACATAGTTGGGAAAAGGCTAGGCAGATGATGAATAATTATCTAGTAAATACTGAAAACTCCTCAATATAATGATTGAAAGGATATAACAATAAAAGAAAGAGTGTTAATTAAAAGGAAAGTAACTTCCTTAAAAAACAGAAATAAAAAATAGCATAGATACTTTTTTATAAATATTTATATAATTCGAAAACATTAAAAATATGATAGAAAATGAACTTGCAGGTAAAGTAAACAGCCTTTTCAACCCACTTTAGGGGTCAAAAAGGTTGGGAAGGTTCAAATGTAAATAATGAAGTTAAAATTACCTGAAACGTTAAAACCTTCTCTTTTAAAATAACCAGGGTATTAAATGGTATAATGTTAAAATATTTTAATGAACTTATTAATGTATAAGCTTTGGCTTAATATTATTAAAATCTCTACTGATATTATAAAATGTCTCACAACTTATACTTAAAATTCAGAAAAATACAATTTCAATATACAAAGGTCTTAACATAAGGATGCCTCATCCTATATTACAACAAAACCTGAAACTAAATACACCTATCTCCTCCCCTACGACCTGAAGCAAAAGGCTACGACCCCGACTCTTGTACTAACTACAAAGCTTCTACAATACCGTATTTATTTCCATATGCGACCTTTATTACAATCATTTACTTTAAGTTACTTGAAGATACTATCTAAAGTTACTGAACAGACATTTAACACAATCTAAAAACACGAACTGTGCATTAGTAAGCAGCGAACTTATCTAATAGCTGAAAATGGAGTTTATCGTCAAGTTGTTTGGTGTGCTAAAGGTGCTGTTTCACTGTTGGTATTGTGAGTTTATGTAGTTTTATTATTAATTTTTATTTTATAAATTACAGGTTCCTTACACTTAAACAAAGCACAAAATTAGACGTCTGGGGTCTATCTTAGCATGCCATGTCCTGAGATTTGATGAACGCGCTATAACAGTTTAATTATAATCGAGTTGATGTAATGTTCTTCCAGCTTACGCTTTATGTTTTTACTATTCATTGAGTCTCTGATGTCTACAGGTATTTTTTTTGGTTTAGCAAATTGAGTATTGTGAAAGAAGCGGTACGCCTGCCATAAAAGTTATGTTGGCGTGGCACTGGAAATGATTTTGATTTGGCTTGTCGTGTATTCACGTCATATTTTACTGGAATTTGGATAGTACTGTTTTCAAAATGTTCTATGTAGTTTGCAATGTTTAAATAACCCTGTGTAATTGTCTTGGTATTTATTTTTTACATAGTTTGGTACTACAAGTTTCAGTTGGTTCTAAGAAATTTGAAAGTAGATTCACGGGTGTTTAGAAATAGGTCTAACAATGCTAGGATCCTCCTAATCTAGAGATCTCTCTTTAGTTCAGCAATCATACAGAGCTTTCATTAGATGCAAAAAGCCAATATGTTCTGGCTGTCTCACTGTATCTTAATCAGTCTAGCTTGTGTTTAGTTATCTGATTGTTGATAACAGTCATTGTCTTATTGACTTTTTTATCAGGACCTTGCATTTAGTTTCATTCTGAATTAAAAGGATGAAGAATGCAGTTAGCCTTCTCAAATTGATACTTCAAGCAAGCTCCAAATTTATGATGAAATGTCTTCGGTGACTGGTAATTAGTGACCGATGCTTTAACACGTGATTGTACTCATGATAACAAACAACTTTCCCAAGGAAACATTTTTTTAATTCTGATTAATTTTTATATATAACACAACAACGGGCCGTATGAAATTCGGGCGCGTGCGCCTGTCACCTATCATCAATTTTGGGAAAGTTGTTTGTTATCATGAGTACAATCACGTGTTTAAGTATCGGTCACTAATTAAAATGTGTATGTCTGTTCATTATAATTTTGGTATGCATAATAAAGCTTTTTCTATCTACCTTTCTTCAACAGTTTATGATAACGATTACACAACAGCTTGAACCCCATCGTCATAGATATATGATATTTTTTTACTTATACTACCACTACTTAACAAAACCTCCTACAATTCATTGACCTCTTAGAACAAGCATATTGAAAGTAAGTACATTCAATCATAATTACTCACTATTGTATTACAATGCCGTCCGTATCTTAGATCGGGACCGGCTCCATATATTATAAGTGTAACAAAAACAAATCATGCCGCGACAGATACAAGATAACCGATTTCGTATGCGTCGTAAATCTGTACGTGTTACAATTAAACGAGTGTTCTGTTAGGGGCTTGGTGCATTTGTACGGGTTTATCTAGTCTAGTTTTAACTTGAGTCTAGAACTGTATAAACATAATTATGAAGTGAAGGTGGAGTGAAAAGTTTTGCTTTGGCAATACTTTGTGCATAGTGTCGATTTTAGCAACTTTTTTGTGTATTCTTATATCTTTCATTAGCAGTCACATCTTTTTTGCTAGGAAATGGTCTATTCCTGAATGTATTAGCGTACATTTGCTTAACTATTCTTTCTTAAATATTTCTTCTTCATTTCCTATGACTATGTAAATGGTTCGAAGGATTACACTTATTTTCAAGAGACGTTTTTGAGATAGTACTATCTAATTATCTTCTTAATTTTCACAACGATTCCTATATTTATTTTCATTATTGTATTCACAGATGCGACAGAGATACCGCCATCTTTGCTCAGTCACAGTGTTATTTAGGGACCAAGAACATTCATAAATTATTATTTAATCATACCCAATTATACCAAAATTTTGACTCAACCGTATAAATGTCCCCGTTCTTTAACAGAAAACCGGAGTGACTTTACAACTTGTACCTGTACAATGTAATTGGAACGTCAGTGGATATTGATCGAGATAAATCTCGATTGAGCCGACCGTTTCTATCAAATGTGAAACGCCAATTTATTCCTTGTTACAAATCCTGGAGATATGTCGGTTTTCAATTAAATTTCTGACGGCATTCGGCTTTTGTTGTGGAGTTATGTTGCATGTAAATTGTTTGGTTATTTGTTGTTTCCTTGTTATGAAATTCCGTAAGCAAATTGGTTGTTTGTAAATACAGATCCAGTCTAACTTGGCTAAGAGGCTAGACAAGTATTCGCGGATCAATGAAACTCAGCTGTCTTCTACATGACCTACTTGTGAACTTATATTGATGTATTGACATGCAAACAAACCGCCTTATTGATGTTAGAAGGTTTACGTTGTAAAAAACAGGAGACAAGAAGGCTGATTTTTAAACATGCCATGTTTTGTCTCTGCAACACCTTAAGGTGGATTGGTGGAAAATGCCCAAGCCGCCTTGGGTATTTTTTTGCTAGTGCATTAGTTTAAAAAAAAATATTGTAATTTAAAAAAATATTATTCTTTGATTGTAATTAATGACATTATGATGTTCCACATATTATTTTCTTCCTATACACATATTGACTATCACTGCTTCCATTACTACCCCATTTCCAAATGCAAACATTACCTATCTCCTAAACTGATAAAAAACTAATAAAGAATTCACGGCGCAACGCCCAACGCGGGTCAAACGCGTGACCAGCAAACATCGACGAACAAAAAACAGAAATGTATTTGAACACTTTTTATCACATTTCATAAGCCCTACTCAAAATGTGATAGCGTAGTTCAGAATACTTTTTGTTGGAATCCGATCACCCATTGTAGGATACTGACCCATTGTAGGTTGTTGTACTGATATTATTGCATCCGAAGTACGAAAAAAGTAAATCGTGAATGTACTGTTATATGAGGAGCTCGTGGCTAAATAATAAAACCGCTCGGGTCGATCTTTAGGTTAAGCCGTGCTTGCCTAGGTTGGTCTGTGGATGGGTGACCACCCATTACATACCGAGTTTCCTCCGTGCCTCGGAAAGCATGTTAAGCCGTTGGTCCCGGCTGTCATCTGTAGATCTTTGACTGTCGTTAGGTAGTCAATGGCCCAAAAAGTCTGACAACCAGTCTTACCAAGGGGTATCGTATTAGCCAGTACTAACTGGGTTGTGGAGGTCAGATAGGCAGTCGCTCCATGTAAAATAATCCGGAGAGACTGAAAGCCGACCCCGATATAATTGGGAAAGGGTTATGCAGATTATGAATGTACCGTAATATAGAGTTTTTTATTTATTATCAATAGCTAGCGAAGAAATATGTAAGCAGTTCACTGATCTGTTTATGAGTGTCAACAACATTTTTATCATGTTCAGTGAGAGGTCAATAGTCGCAACTTTGTTGATGAATGACAGTCTTACGCAGAATCTGCATTACTTTGTACATTAATACATAACGCACAGAATCACGGACAAGAGTCGCCTAGACAGAATGATATTCTAACAGCGATACCAATGTTGAAAAAAGGCAAAACTGTATTGGTTTGATAAAAGCTAATGAAAAGTTCAGGTCAATTGTGTTAAGGGGTATTCCTCAAAGCGCAACTATTTTTAAGCGCAACCAACTAATTCAACTAAATTATTCCTCAAAGCGCATCATGGTTGCGCTCTGAGGAATAAACACATAATATTTTTAATTTAAATTTGTGAGCGCAACTAATGGTTGCGCTTCGAGGAATAATTTAGTTGCGCTTAGTTGGTTGCGCTTGAAAATAGTTGCGCTTTGAAGAATACCCCTGGGTTAATGTTGAAATTCATTGTTGAAACACGAAACACTCTCAGTTTCTGAAGGTTTTCAATCGGTATCAACGTAAAAACTGTATTTGTACTAGGTAAAACATAACCTAACATGCCTGTAATACCCGAAGGGTAACGCAGAGGGGTACCTAATAGTACACCCACTTTCGCCAGTTATGTTCAAGTCCCCTGTAATAGGGGGTGAGCCTATTGCCCTCAACCGGGCATAAATCCAGACTGCGTCGCTGCTATTGAGAAATTCCTGATGATAAATCCCAACAACAATTTACCCGACCCGGGAATCAAACCCAGGACCTCATGCTCAGCAGTAGCGCTTGCGGCCACTAAACCAAAGAGGCAATTTACAAGGTATCATTACAGCTCATATTAACCGCAACTCATATCAGTCCCAGTGATCCCAATGTCATTAATCATACATCACATCAAGTTAATGATACCTAACCGGTTAGGTAGTCACAATTAATGCAAGTATGTCGAACTCGGCTCAAGTACGCTTAAACTTCGGTACTACTCGAAACTTTGTTTGGCATAATGAATAAGGTTCTAAGTTCATAGACAGCTGTGAGTACTCGTAGTTGAAACTTCGATGGTACCTTAAATAATTGAAGGTGCTGAGGATCGGGAGGTTTTCAGTTCGATTTCTGGGTCATCTATACTTCTATTATACTAATATGTATTATGAAGGGGTAAAAGGAGAAGGGAACGTCTCCATAGTTTCCTGGGCCCAGGTGTTAACTCAATCAAACTAGTCTTATTTGTAAGAGGATATAATAACAAGGCCTCACTGAAAATTTGGTGAAATTTGGCTACCCAGGAGTCAAGTTATATGGAGTATAGTAAAAGTGAGGTTACATTAAAAAATTGTAGTTTTTTGAGGTTATTTGACAAATCATTAAGAATGGCTTCGGTTGTGTAATGATTTTATACATGGAGTGCAAGTAAAGAGCATCTACGTGCAACATGTCGAAGATCTGACACGTTTGGCACGCCCTGCAGGCGTAGCATGACCGCCGTAGACGGGTACGGGTACGTAAACGGATTTTGTCGACGAAAATGACAGATCAACAAAAGAAATCTGTCATTTTGTCGATTCTTCCCACGGATGGATAGTCGCTATAGTCTCTACATCCAATGTCCTGCACTTAGAAGCTGAAGGTACTTTTTTAAAAAGAGAGAAGAGGAAGTAAAATAAAACATCAATATTTATGTATAAATATTTATTATTCATCTTCAATAAATATGATTATATCATCTAAGAATTGTACAAGAGGTACGATATTTTTTTGGTATCTTGCCCTACTGAAATACCATATGCGCACATTACATGGGCACAGCAGCCTACAGTCCTACAAAAAGGCAAGGCAAGGCAGCAGCGTACAAGAAGGTGGTTGTACCGCCGTGCTTACAGTGAACGACCGCAGCGGACACAAACACTGCAATGGCCAATTTGGGTTGGTGCTTCGGACGTCTCCCAAAAATCACATCTTGGGCCAAGTTCCAACATCCTTGGCATACATAAGTAGTTCTCACCGGTTACCTGAAATAAGTTAACAATTTAAATCATGTTCAACCATAAACAAGCTTCATTACATGTAACTAATCCGAATGCAACGGTCAAAGGCACATCCCAAGGATTCGTATGGCTAAATAATCAACTAATAAGCTATTAAGTATTGTTTTAATAAATGCTATCTAACAAAAAGACAGCCGACAGACATGACGCTGGAGACCGTAATCAGTAGGTACATAACATCACACACAGTAGGAACATTTTGTTCGCTTGATGGGATAAAAGCTTGATTTGAATAGGTACTTACAGGCTGTCATGCACGCCACTGACGAATAACTGATAAAATCGCCCCATCGTCCAAGACTCTTCTGCCAATAGAGTTACTGCGACCTGTCCCAGTCGCAATGGTATAATTCCTCAGCGATCCATGTCGCCAATATCCGACCGATATTAATAATCAGGAGTAATCAGTTGTCCAAAATAGAGAGTCAGGTAATTCAAAGTAGCAGGATCCGTCGAATAGTCAGTCCTTTATAATTATGCAAAGCCGAAGTCGTGGAGTTATAGGTACAATAAAAACATGGAAAATACAAGCGTACTCAGAACGAAAGAAAATGAACAAGGGCCGGTTTTTTTCTGCCTGTCATCTGTCAGTCGGTGACCAGTGTTGCCAACTGAAGAAAAATTAAAGGAACTCGATTGGCTACGAATCGATTCTACGAAACGATTGATAAGCACTTGTCACTTGATTTTCATACTTATTCTAAGATTTGACCGATTCATTCATTATCGATTACTAAGAATTCAAGCATGTATTTAATCGAGTATATAGTTTCATAACTTAATTTAACTTTTCTCGCTTCCTAGATAGAAACATGGTACTGTATTTTGTGAATTCCTTTAGAAAAATATCACGGATTTTTTAATACACATTTCAACTAGTTAACTGCTGGGCCCAGAAATTCCCCTCTCCTTTGCTTGTAAGTTTGTGGGTAATCTCCAGAACGAATAATCTAATTCTAATAATTCTTTCACTGGCAGAAAGCTCCATTATTCGTGGGTGCTATAAAGGGTGTAACAAGACCCTTAACGAAGCCGAAAGGTACTTGTTCTCCGCGTCATTACGATATTTTTTTTGTTCTAGACCATGCCTGGGAACCTTCTAGTTAAGGAAATATTGGAGATCAAAGTGCCAACTTTTTCACAAGTTTTTAGAAAATATTTCAACTTTAAAGAATGTATCCCTTTACTTTTATTAATAACATAAACATAAGATCACGCCTTTAAACCCCGAAGGGTTAGGCAGAGGTGTACACCCACATTTCACCAGTTATGTTTAAGTCCCATATAATAGGAGGCGAGCTTTGCGTTTGATTGCTATCAAACGGGCACAAATTCAGACTTCGTAGCTGCTACTGAGAAATTCCTGGAGGAAAAACTCAATAACACTTTGCCCGACCCGGGAGTAGAACCTAGGACCTCATGCTCAGCAGTCGCACTTGAGAACACTAGACCAACGAGGCGGTTATTAATGTAGTACCAATTAAATCAATTCATCCTAATACTGGCTGGATCTACACTCAGTTGGCCGAAAATTCCTTAAAATGAAACGTCACAAAAAGCCGAACAAAAAAAGGTACCAATAAACGACATTTATTAATACATTGTACCATAATCGATTACACAATTGATTCCATAAATCGATTTATTATCCTAGCATTGTCATACTCGTTTGACAGCGATCAATCATTTTGTATTCTCAGTAAATATGGCGCGATTGATAAAAATATCAAAAGCCGTTCTGTGACAGTAATTGAGTAGTTATTGTGGTATTGATAAACTTTGTTTTGTGTTTATGTTATAGACTGGTTGTCTGTTATGTTGGTCTTGTTTTCCATATAATAGGGGTGGGCTAAATATCGTTTATTTAAAGCTAGTCGCGATTACTATCGATTGAATTAGTTAACTTGAATTAGTTTGGTAAATGTATCAGCGATCAATAAAAAGTATGGATCACTATCCCAAGAAATGTTTTTTTTAAAGCTTTTGTTTGATTTTTTTAGATCACAACTGTTGAATATCTTCAAATTACATGTTTTATATATGTAAGTTGTAATATTAGGTACTCTTATTATAGGCTAAGGAGTAGGGCTCTTTAATTTCTAGAAATAAATTATTTTAGTATGTAACTAAAAACTAAATAGACAAACCTTTTTTTATGTAATCCAATAATCCACTCCGTTTATCAATCCGTAGATATCGACTCTGGTCTATGAGAGTGCATCTACGTTCTCTCGCAACCTCTGCAATTTTCTACTGACCTAGCCATTCAAATATTATTTTTACAACACTCAATTGATAAATTAATAAATCGTACTTAAGTAAAAAAACAATACGCCTCTCTAATTTCTCATCTACACAAAAGACTACTGACATCATTATGCTCCGCCCGCATGGGGGCGGGCAGCACTATCACAATTGTCATCGACTATTAACACCATGTTTAACAATTAACAGGATTAAGTTGCCCAACGTGTAGTGAGGGCGTTTTGGATATCGGTGGGAACGGAAATAATTGGATCAATCGTTTGTATGTCGGTTAACGAAATAAATATTTTCAAACGAATTTGAATATTGTAACAATCGGTTTGATGAATTTCGAAACCTACTGCGCGGTTTCGAAATTCAACAAACTGCTTGTTACAGTATTCAAATTGGTTTCAAAAATATTTATTTCGTTGCACCATTTTTATGAACACATTTTACATTCATGTCACGCCTTTTTTTCTATGTCAGCAAAAAGTTTTGTTTTTTATTGTTTTTTCAAAATCTGTATTACAATAAAATGTAGAAAGTCTGCCAAACTGCAAAATAATTTATCCGCAGTTGTTTTCGGTTCACAATATGTAACAAATTTTGATTTTTATCAAACAATAAAATAAAAATAGCTTGTTAAGAAAGAAAGTGAGTTTGCAGAAAGAATGATATTCTCAAATTTTACCCCCATGGAAAATTGCTACTGTCCATAGTTGCAAAATTGGCTATGGACACAATGAGAGATAGTATTTTTTAGCTAAAACGCTTCCTGCTTCGATCCTTACATAGGTACTCCGAACATACATAAATATCATCTTCAGAAAAATCAGGTGCGTATAGTGCATTTTTAATAGATCAGGATCAGGAATGTGGGCAAAGCAGTGTTTGTAAGGACTAATTTATTTGTTTAATACAAATTACAAGCATGAAGATCATGACTGAAAAACGGATTGCACAAGTTTTTTTTAATATTTTTTTGCTTAAAGGGCTTATCGCTTAGCGACTTCATCACTCAGTGCAGGAAAACAAATTGCAATATTTAATTAATAAAATAATATAACTTGGTGCTTTAAGTCCCCACAACCGTGTTAACTTACACGCCTGTACCTAAAGACAACAAAACACGTAACAAAGTTAAACAACCTAAAACAATCAAACCAAATAAATTAACGAGCTCATTGTATTCGAATTTTCTAAAAAAGAACTATTGAATTTTGAATAATCGTTAACATTCGTGGGTTTCCGTGCGCACGCGCCGATCCGACATCAAAAGAAGCGGCGTTCTGCACTGGCGGCAACACGGCGACAAATACATAGAGTAGAAGTTTACGAAATGTAGATGCGACAAACTTTTTTGTTTCTTTTTCATCGTGTCAGAATTCGGAACTGTCTATGTCACATTGAAAGTAGGAGTTAACTTAGACGGAAACTGATCTCTCTCAGCCCCCTTACACAAGTGTTCTAGCAACGGAGTGGCTTTAGTCAGTAAGATTATGACAGATCCTTCCAGTCTGTCTACGGTGGAGGAATGTTTCATGAAGATTCCCTACGAGGAAAGATAATTTTGATTTATTTTCATGCCTTTTAATTGATAGCCAAATATGATAAAGTTTATGGACAAACTTTACACGCTTGTAAAATTTTCAAATCCATAGACCAAACTAATCTTTCAGCGTAGTCAAGCCTTTTTTTACTCGAGATTCTTGAACTCTTAGCCTTTAACGTCATAGGCATTAAACATCCCAACATCTACTTGTCGCATCTGATGCACATACTTAATCCACCGATGACCACCACAGTCGTGATCAACGTGACGGAAGTCCGCCTGTCATTTTATAGAAATGTCGCCGCTTTGTGGAAACTGTTAATAAACTGAATAATATCATTAGAAACATCTTTCGTTTGTGTCAAAGCCCCACACGGGTTCTCTATACAGATTGGTGTCAATTCTGTTCAAAGACCAATTAGTAGATTCTGAATAACGGTACGCTTTTATTGGTAGTATAATTTTTTGACTTTGAGAGATGCGTTTTTCTTTTTTTTTTCTGTATAATGAAAAAGAAATTGTGTGTTAATTTGACGTTTATTATCTGGCAACCAGTTCTTTTTGTAATGGAGAGCCATGTTTTTGTTGATGCAGCTATTTATTGGAATTAATTACAGAGACTATAAGATTAGCTGGCTAAGTTATTTTTCTCACAGATTTTCATCATTTTGTTAAATTATTATTTCTTCTACTTCTCCTGCATATTACCCAAGTTTATTGTGTCTATCTTAATTTCCTTTTGTAATTATTTTTTCATAATTGTCCCCGTGTTCTCGTGCTCATATCGTCCTTGGAGTTGGCTCAAGATCTTGTCTCTTTCAATACTCTCTGGTCAGCCACAATACTTTCATATTTCTAGACATAGCTTCCGTCATCTTCCACACAACCCATGCATCATTTTCTCTGGCTCCCTAAGCTCTCGCCAATAGTTCTCCACCCAACCACACCATGTTATACTTAACCGGAACAGTGTACAACTTAATAAATATAAACAAAACATTCCAAAATCATCACAGCGCACCAAATCTTCGTCTGACTACAACCACAATCCGCAAGGGTGCGCTCAGCCCCTAAAATTAAATTTATTCAACGTTTGCAGAGGACGGTCGGCAAATAGGACATTGTCTCAAACATCTACAATCACATCTTAATGTGTGTTTAATGTATTAATGAGTTGAAAGGGATGGGAGGATAGTGTTGCAGGGTTGGGGACATTGCTTTGGTTTATGGGAGATTCAGAAATGCTTAAAGACACTGTCAACATCGCATGAAAATTTATGGAACAAGCAATTTTATGAAAACTTAAGTAATAAAGAAGGAGCAGGTTTACAATTAAAAGTACTGGACAAAAAAGAAAGACAGACAAAAAAGATAGTGCAAAATATAAAGAAAAAAAATAAAAGAAGAAGCTGAAAGACGATGAAGATGATGGTAATGATTAACATGCTTTTATTTTTTTGTTAAATGCTTTTATCATATTGCACGGCATTATTTAAAATAGTACGTTATATTCTTCGATGATATCCTACAACGGATGCTCATAACATTTCTATCACAGCAACCCCAAGAAGCCTAGAGCTGGGAACCCAAACTCACTGCACGTTCTCGCAAACCTGTTTGTTTTGTGTTTAATCGCTCTGACTCAATATTGACTCGCATCCCGAAGTACCGGCCGTTGTCTTACTTGTCTTACTGGGAATTGGACTAAGATTATGTGTCCTTTTGTCTCTTGTTTGTGTATGTGTTTGAGAAACGTTTAGAGGATTTATGTTTGTTTGTTATAGCTGTAGTTGCTTCAGTATGGATAATATTGATATTTAGCTTATTTGTAATACCAAATGATTTGAAAAGAGTAGTAACCATGGAGTTTCTTGCCGGTTCTTCTCCATAGGAAACGACCAACCCGAACCGTGCACCCTTTTGTCAACGTTTTATAAGTGCCCAGCTAGGCCTATGTGAAATAAAATATTTTGATTTTGATTTTGTGGAAACCTCTATCACGAATCGTAGTGAAGTTGTTATTTTTCAGTTAGGTACTTACCTTTTACAGGTTGTTGGTTTATCTTTGGTCCACTGCTGGAAATGATTACCTTATCATCTCCCAGGTTGTGCCATGATAGTTAGTTTTCTGTTATCCACGTCTAGGGTGTTCCTAGTCTCCTTTACCTGTAAGATGAACCTCATCTATTTAGCTGTTGGGCACTTCACACTGCTTCCTGATTTACAGAATTGTCTCCAAGTTTGTCTGCTTGATTGATCATCAGTGCTTCGACAGACTCTCCCTCCCCTCCTCTTCCTTCTCTCTTCTTTTTATTACTGACTCTATGCTACTTCAGCTTGCCTCAACCTTTGTCTAATTCTGATGCAACACTACAATTTGGCGTAAAACAAACATCAAAAGACACCGTCTAATTACAACCAGGTGGTCCAAACATCCTTTGATTCTTATCACTAAACCAACTACATTATCACCCGGAACAACTTAAACTTTACACACAGAGTGTGGTCGAAACTGTATCTTTCCTAAGATTATGAAGAAGTTAAGTTTGTATGTTTGTAAGTTAGGATGCAGTGGGATATCTTCGAAACTACTGATCCGATTGCAAAAATTCTTTCACTAATAGGAAGCTACATTATCCTCAACCGTCAAAGGGTATATTTACGACGGTCCTGTGGAATAATTTCCGACTATAAAGCGGGCATAGCCGCGGAAAAAGCTAGTCTTTTATATAGACTACAGTGTGGTCGCGTCTGTCTTTCCGGTGGTCGCAATTACAAAGGTGTGTGGTTAGATAATAAGATGGAGATATAGTAAAGACCGCGAAGTGGGCGGGAATGCGGCTTTTGAATATTCCGACCATCGATGCCAAGGTTTAGTTTTAGATTTAATTAGCTTGATTGGTGTTGGATAGAGGTTGTAAATTAAAAGTTGGTTTGGTAATTAAGTGACTGCTTTTGGGAAATATGGTGTGTGTTGTAATTAAGTTTTAATCGCGTTTGAATTTTTGTTTATTGATTTTTAAAACGGTAAGTTGTACAAAGCATTTTTTTTGTCTCGGACTGTAATTATTTTTAATTAATTAAATAAAATGTAACAAACATCTCAGGTTCCATATTTCAAAAATTGTTTTGGATTTTTCTTACATGCCAGATCACAGTTTTTGCTACTTCTTCCTCTTAACATTAAAAATAGATCTCATCAAGTCTAGATCTAATCTGACCATTCAAAAGCACGTAATAATTTAATTATTCACAACAAGAAACCGAAAATCATTTAAAATATAATGACGACCTACCACGCGGCGAATTATAATAGATTGAGGAGGCGTGCCACCAAAAAACCCAGGCTCAAATTAAAATTTAAATCGCATTTGCGACTTTTTTCTACGGTCGAGAAGGACGGTGGTTCAGAAGGCTCATTTCTTAAGTTGAACTTAAGTGACGGTATGTAAAAGAAGAAATTCTCTCCTCCACTTTAGTTGGGTCTGACACGCAGCGATGACCCCGAAGAAAGGACCTTGAAGGTACGAAATACATTGCAGCATCCAACAATCAGCCTCTATTCACTACTACTGGTGTGATGCAGAAAATCATATCATGTGCTAAGCTGCCATTCTGTTTTAAGTGATTGATTTAATTTATATTAATTTATCAACTCAATGAAATTCTTTTTTTATATTAATTTTATTTAATTAACTAATTGTCCTCTAGCCAAGGTAAAACCCAGCCCATGGGTCACGGGAGAAATTTTCTTAAAAAGTTTATGAGCTCTCAAACCCCAAGGCCCCAGAGTTTCAACCTCAACTCGGAAATACAGTTTCCACAAAGGTTTTATTGGATTATTCTTTACCATGAGCATGTCGTAAGGAAAGTTTTGAGTATGAAGAGCAGAAGAGGACCATAGAAACGATGGATGGACTGTGTGAAGGATGATATGGCATGAAAGGAGGTGACTCCTGAGAGAAGAAGAAGATATGCTGCGCCGACCCCAAATAAATTGGGATAAGGGCAGGAAGGAAATGGAAGGATATGGGGGAGGCTTTTTCCAAGCAGTGGGACATACAAAGCTATTGAAAAAAAAGGGCAAGAAAATGATGATTATTTACTATGAGCAATATTGAACATGGCTTGTTACTACCGATATTATAACACAATGATCCTTCTGCTTTTATTTTACAATGTCCAAACGTTCGGTGACTTTGATCTAAGGAGATATGTAAAAAAGGCTCACTTTGTTCCGCCGGAGTAAGGCGATGGACAGAAATTATTGCGCGTGGCGAATCGAAGAAAAAAAGTAGAATAGTTTCGGACACGCAGTTACAAATAGTTCGGCTTCCTATTGTTCGAAATGTAGCAGGATGTTTTGAAGAGATTTCGTCTTGTTTTGATACTTTTAGACTAATTTCTGTTTTCTATTAAGTCAATAATTGATATCAAAATCAACTGCTCATTTTAAAATTTCTACAGTCGCGTTCAATTAAATATGGTTTTCTAGGTCAATTATGTTCAGCCAATTATGTTAAAAGCTGAAATTATTCTTCTTAAGAAGGTTCACTATTTAATTAACGTGATAGCATTTACTTAAATATTTCTTGTAATGCATACGTTTAACATAATTTAAATGTGCTTCACAAGAATTTATTTGGTTTAGGTAGTTTGAAATCAATCATGTGTTTTCGTGTTGATCTTGATGATCAAATATTTCTTAAACGAGACACACTGCTACCTATTTGGAGCATTCGATTTTATCTTAGAAAAATAAACAAGACGATCAGTTAATTTAAATCAAGCAACTTTTAAATACATCGTTGATTTAAATTCGAAACTTCATTGATACAAGATTAGCATAACATTAACTATAGAAAGTTAAGCTTTAACATATTCTTTACTTTAACGTTAAAACTTGAATAAAATTACAAAAAATGACCCGCTATTAAACAGTAGGATTACTTACTGAACCCCAACTTAGATGCAAGTTACATTAAGTTAAACTGCAGTTAGTGGAGAAAGTTACGATTCATTTTGATATTATGCATAGTTTGTGGAACCTTTCCTTGCGACACGGTATTTAAACAAGACATTGAGTGAATCTTTTTGTGCTTATGGATGTAGATGAATCTTTGTTTTGTATTCTCATATTCTGTTCGAAATTCTCGTGGACCGCTCGGGTCGATCTTTAGGTTAAGCCGTACTTGCATAGGTTGGTCTGTGTATGGGTGGCCACCCATTATATACCGAGTTTCCTTCGTGCCTCGGAAAGCACGTTAAGCCGTTGGTCCCGGGTGTCATTTGTAGATCTTTGACAGTCGTTAGGTAGTCAGTGGCCCAAAAAGCCTGACAACCGGTCTTACCAAGGGGTATCGTATTACACAGTACTAACTGGGTTGTGGAGGTCAGATAGGCCGTCGCTCCATGTAAAATATGGTATTCAGGTGCATCCGGTTAGACTGGAAGCCGACCTCAATGAAGTTGGGAAAAGGCTAAGTATGTATGATGAGTAAAGTCATGCCCAAGTCAGAGGCCCATAACCACACGAAAAAGAGTGTTCATGATTTATGAGATGTTAATAGTACTTAATTACTTCCTATTTTTTCAAAGCAGTCCCGGGAACCTTGAAGTACAAGAACATAAATACACAAACTGAAGAATAAAAAACAAAGAAAACATAAATTACCGTTACTGTCACCAATAGAAAAGACGACAATCCAAAAACTAGCACAGACCTCAGACCTCACAGAATAGTACAAGACTGTCGAAAGCGATAAATTGTCCCAAATAACGAATAACATTGACAGAGAAAGTATTCCCAATACTTATTAAAGATATAATTCTGTAAGCTCTTACATAACTAACCCAAGACAGCCTATTAATCCGAGTTAACCCAACATAAACGTTACGAATGCCTCCGCTCGAAATTACTTAAATAAAAATAATTGTACGTATAATTTAAAACGTCAAACGAATCGTGACCAACGCGTTACGGCACACTAAATATGTATGAGAGAATTAAAATAATACGAAAAGGGATATGTTTTGTTGGAAGATCTTAAACCTTACTAAGAAACTTATCAAGCCATTCTTTACATTAACACACACTCCATTACCGTTCTTCTTTATTAAACTAATTGAAGTAACAAATCAACGCGTCAATGGAAGGAGTTTAAGAATTTTGGTATTTATTAGTTGTGGTACCATAGTACGGGTCATGGGCTGGTCGGGTTATTTGAATAAAACAAGGTTGGTACCTTCCGGACATGGGTGCATTACCATAGAACATGGGAACTGTTTACTTATGGTCCATTTTTTGCTTGTAAAAGATTTGTAAATGTTCTGTGAGAAAAGCTAAGAAATTTTGGAGACGCATAAAGTGTATTCGATGGATTGTATTAGGCTATTACGAGGGACCTTCTACTAAATATTTTGTTACAACTTTCTTTTTTACAAAAGACAACTGTCAATAAAAAGAACATTACAAAAAGGTTATGACTGCCTCGTTGGTCTAGTAGGCGCAAGCGCGACCGCTGAGCCCTGGTTTCGAGTCCCAGGTCGGGCAAAAAGTGTTATTGGGTTTTTTCCAGAATTTTTCATAGTCCAGGTTGGTGACAATGGGTACAACCCCTATTACATGGAACTCAAACATAACTGGTGAAATAAGGGTGTGCTAACTGGTACACCTCTGCCTAAGCCTTAGGGGATTTCATAAAAGGCGTTATGTTGTGTAACAAGGTTTTATTCTTAATACATCAAACTTTTTATAGAAAAAAAAAATAAAGATGGACAGTTGGACACAAAATGAATTATAATAAAGTTCAAATTAAGAACCTGACTGCACTAAACGACACTGAAAAAAAAAATAACGAGGCAAAGAATTTACAACATTGGATCGGAACATTTGGTTCGATTGCCGAATTTGGTGACTACCCGACTGGTCCCAAAGCCAGACAATCGATCATTCGGCGGGACCATTAAAGAAATAATGTGCGGACTGTACGTCCCAAACGGGATTTGTTAATTAAAAATGTCAATCAAGTGTGTCGAGCAACGATTTTAGTATCTTTTTGGGGCAAAGACTAAGTTTAGCTTGTATGTAAAAATAAACTATTTTAGAAGTATAAGATTAGAAGTAAGATTCAAGAAATACTAGCTGACGCCCGCGATCTTCGTCCACGTGAAATTATTATAAACACATTACTTATGTACATTACCCAGCTTCCCTATTTGAATCGGATTTTGATAACAATTTCAAGGGTTTTATTTTTTTTGCACGGAACCCCAATCCATTTTCTTAAATAAAAGGAGCCTAAGTTACGCCTTATAACATCAGCTATCTGCTAGTAAAATAAAAATCAGTCTCGCCATTTCGGAGATTAGCCGGAACAAACAGACAGACAGACAAACAAAAATGAAAAAAAAAGTTATAATTACCGTACGTATTTGTTGTCATGTAAACGCTTTTTTTTTCACATCACTTTGTCTCCCAAAATTGTTTATTTTGCTATTATCATATTGAAAATATTTAGTGTTGTTACTATTTTACTCAAAACTGTATCCATAGCCAATAATCTTTTTTTTTTTGTTACTGTCCGATTTCTTTCGTCGATTCTTTTCACTAACCTAATCTTTGGCTATCCAGTGGTTACTGGGAACAGATAAATCGTCAAATTAAAGTTAAGTATTTAAAGTTTCACAGTTTATCGCTTCAAAGGTAACCGTTAATGAGCTAACAGCTTTACACATACTGTTAGTTAAAATCCTTTGAACAACTTAAGAATTACCCATTTTCAAAGAAAATTAGTAAGAAACAGAAAGTTGAATTTTAAAAACAATGTGTTTAATTAAAGCTAGGTTTAAGTCCATTAGGTACTGTTTTCATTGTACAGACGCCAAGCTACTCGAAACTGGCTGCGGGACTGTTCGAAAGAGATACCGCGGCCCTGGAACACAAAGGGCAAAGAAGGAACATGGACGGGTTTTAGTCAGTAAAAGACTGACTCTCCTTTCATTCCGCCCAGAGTGGAAGGGGTCATTTGATGATTTCCAATCGGAAAAAAGAAAAAAAAGCTACTCGAAACTGTCAAATTTTTCCAATCAACGTAGAACCTAATGCTTTAGCGATAAAGTTGAAACTCAGATTGTAGTAGCTTGATGTGTCTTGTCTGTACCATAAGCTTTTACAGCGCGTTTCTGTTTTGTCAATGACAGTTTTGCTGTTGACACCGACCGATGTGCAATAAAATCCGTTGTTGGTACCAAAGTTGCAAATACTTACAGTAAGCAGTAAAATTATGAGAACGTGAGTTTCACGATATCTTGACAGGACAGTTAAACTGATTGCACAGGTTTTTAACACCATCCTTTCCAAAATCGAAGAATTAACAATTATCCATTGTTTTCACTGCCATCATTTTTGATTTCCCCAAAATGTAATGGTAATAAATAAATCGTCAAATCTCAAAATTGTTTGCTTCAGCGACACCAAAGCCGTTAATGAGTGAATTTGAAGTGTGGCTTCACGTACATAATAATTATTTGAACACCTTCAAACGAATAAAAGATATTATTAGATATCTTCGAAGATACAACGTTAATGAATTGTTTAAAGACACAGAATAAACGTAAAGTACCCACGACATTAGCGATGGTATTATCACCTGTAACTTTAGATCTGAGCGGCGATAGACGAGCAGGTTTTCCAGCATTTATTGACCGTTAAGTTGGCAAGATGGCGTTGCAAATTTTTCATTTGCTTTCTTCATCGTAGGACACGCTTTTGTGGCGCAGCTTGGAGAGGCATATATCCAGCAGCAGACTGCAATAGGTTGAGCCAATTGATGGTTCATCTATAGGTCGTTTCTCGTAACTGTCAGTGTAACCGCTAATATCTCTTAAACAAAACGTGGATTTTAATGCAATTTTCGCCATCATTTAAAGCACTGTTTTAAGCTTTCGCGATTTACAACTAAACTTATACTGCCACTTAAGGGATATCTTCCGTAATATCGGGAGCTCAAAATAATGAACAATCACGGAAGATATCCCGTAAGTGACAATATAAGTTTTGATCAATCCATAAGGTTTATGTGTATACGGGTCGATAGCATTTTGATAAACGTCTTCCCACATTGCTTTTCTCCTCTATAGGAATATTGTCATTATAAATACTAGCCTCTTGAACACAGATTGATGATATCCTTCTCACCGATTAAGTACCCACCATACTAAGAATCCAATTTGTAGATCAATTCATAGCTGCTGTTAGCTAGTTTACGCTAACAACGTGTAAGACCATTGAAATCTTGCCATAAGTAACTGCCCGTCTGGTGCAGGCCTAAGGCTATGGATACCGGAATGTTCCACTATGGGCTAACAATTTGCCCCATTGGTTCAATGTGGAAAATATTGGTTTTCATTTTGTCGTCTTAGCGTTTTTGGTGCAATATTTATGTAGATAGTGTTGGATTTTGAAGAATTTGTAAAGAATTCTGTGTAGAAACAATAGTCGGAATTAAAGAAAAGTCATTTTTTTTTATATCTTATCATGAATTCTCTCAAATCCAACTTTAGCGTAATAAATCGTTTTTAATTAGTAAGAGAACTTCAAAAATACAAATGATTGACGGTTTTTGAATTGCGTAAATGAAGTTTTGGGGAGAAGGAGTTCAGTAAGAAGGCTGACTTAAGTATTAAATGTTGAATTTCGAGTGGATCACACGGCGACACACCAAGCTATACATATCCAATAAAACTTGGCCTCGCTTATATGAGCTTTCCGTACATGAGAGATCAGCTTAATTTGTTTATTCATAGCTTGATCGGTCGTCGTTCGTACGTTACAATGAAAAAATCACCTTATTTAGAGTTTGATTAGTAGTTGAGTGTTTAGTGTGTTGTTCCTCTGCACTGGTGGGACAACTTCGAGAGGCTGAGTGGAATAATCCTAGACACCAGCACCAATGCAACTCGCAAAACGACTGTTGAACGTGTTGGGTTAAAAGATAGCAGCAGTTTGCTTAAACGTTCACTTGTCTTAACGATAGTACCTATTTCCGCAAGAAATCTATTAACAAGGGCCCGAGGCTCTTGTTAGACATTTACTTGTTTGTTCGACTGTACTTCAGGGCTTTTGTTTTTTACAGCTGTTTTACTGGTGACAATGTCGCTGATGTCGTTTACTTTGTCAACAGTTTTAAGTGTAGTTTTGTTCTCTTTAGCACCTGCTAGGATTTTTTTAATTGGTTGAGGTATTTTTCAAAGATGCTTAATTGATTTTTGGGATGGTTACAAAAATGTAGCTTTTGGTATTGAATTAACCTCTTCAGAACAATAATAATTGTACATTTTTAGCAGAAGACCCTGAGAGACAGATAATTAATCCAGAGATTTTAGGAATTTGGAGCTATAATTTTATAGGGTTACTGGTAATTCGACGTATTCCTTCCAAAACATCATAGTAGGGTTAAAATGCAACAAATTAAGCCGCCAAATATTTCTATAATCTTGGATTTCTCATTAAAAAAAACAATCTAACTGCTACTGAATTTTGTTAGATTTTGGTGGCTTAACTTGTTGCTTTTTACCAACCAAACTATGACGTCCTGCAAGGAATACGTCGAGTTACCAGTAACCCTGTATATTAAGTGTTTGAAGTTGAAGTATTAGAGTCAAAAAGCCATTTCGCCGAAGAACACAATTTCCTTTCAAATGTTTTAGCTTTTGAGCTCCATGCACCTCTTCCGTCAAACATTGTAAAGATTTACAAAGTGCACTCAGGTTGTTATAAATTTATGAAGTAATAAATTTTTGATAACGCTCGGTGGCCTCTTACGTAAATTGATACGGCCATGTTTAAGTTTCTGAATTTATTGGCCGTTGTTAAAATCTTGGTTTGAACGATCTTGGGTAGATTGGTAAGTATAGTGGTCTTAAAATGGATAGTTTGTTTGTTAGAATTATTGATATTGTTGTTTGATATTTAAAAAAAAAATATTTGCCTAGCCTTTTCCCAACTATTTTACGTGAAGCGATTACCTATTTGACCTGTTTGAGGTTTTACAAGGATAATGAAGTAAAACCTCAAAAATACAACATCTCTTTACGCCCAGCCTTATTAGATGTCCTTTGGGGTGGATCCTCGTCATCTTTAAGCAGTCGTTCCTCAGCTGGGTCGCCGAGAAATCTACTTTAGCCTCATTTAGGGTCGTTGTTTACGAGGGACGTCAGAGTATACGTACAAAGTTTTTACTTAAAGTATAGGTACCCTGATTTTTTCCTCGTTTCCGAAACGCCCGATAAATCAAGCGAAAATCCAATATATTTTAATTAAAAGCCTTACACCGGTTGCAGTTTAGTCCACAAAAACGTTATCAAAAAAAATTTTTATACCCAAATAACCCAAAAACGCAATTCACTAAAATAAGAAAACAAAAAAAAACTTAACACCGCGAATAAAGATTGATGAAGAATCAATCGAGGCATGTCCCGCAGATAAAGGCAATGTCCGCGCAATCAATTTTAATCTGGAAACTTTTGTCTCTCGCACACGTAACACTAAAGCTGTATGAAAAAAAGAGATAGTAATACGTCTCTCAGTCTTAATGCACCTTTGCTATTACGCCGATGACGACGCCAGCCTACTTACAGAATTAAAGTCTGCTAAGGAAGATTGAGGAGGGCACCTTATCGGGGAAGACAATGATGTAACGAAAACACTGATGGATATTGTAAAAAATGTTGCTTGTAATAGTACTTGGATCATAGGAAGTGATCGAGTTCCCATGAGCAGGTTTACGTTAAGAAAAAAAAAAGAATAGAGAGTTTACGTGAGAGGTATTGGTGCTGTGTGTTATGTTTGTGGTGAGGTAATAACGCTGTCTTAGAGAATAGTGTGTAGTTTATTCTTAACAAGATGATTACTATACATGATCATGGTCATAATCTTAAGACACACTGGTGTTACAAGGATGGATTCATGTGTGTATCTTTAGAGTTATACTAAACATCATCATCCACCTAGCCTTTCCTCAACTATGTTGGGGTCGGCTTCCAGTCTAACCGGATGCAGCTGAATACCAGTATTTTACATGGAGCGACTGTCTATCTGACCTCCACAACTCAGTTAGTACTGGGAAATACGATACCCCTTTGTAAGACGGGTTGTCAGAATTTTTGGGCCACTGACTACTTAACGACTGTCAAAGATCTACAAATGACACCCGGGACAAGCTTAACGTGCTTTCCGAAGCACGGAGGAAACTCAGTATGTAATGGGCGGTCACCTATCCACAGACCAACCTAGGAAAGCACGGCTTAACCTAAAGATAAACCCGAGCGGCTGTTATTATTTAGCCATAAGCTCCTCCGAGAGTTATACTAAACGTAACAGAAAAAAGCGACAACCGAACGCAAATTTTTCCTAAAATCTATTTCGGTCATATCAAGTGATTTGACAAGCAATAACTTTCAAAGACTTTTGGTATATTTTCTACAACATATTTCAACAGGGTTGATATAATAAGCCTTTAGGTAACTATTGCCAAACAATATATTATTATTGACTTTATAACTGACTTCTGCTGAGCAGGAGTTTATGTATTCGGCACATCCTATTTTCCATTATCGTGTCACTAAGTCAAAGCCCATCGGAATCTGCTTCAAGTAATCGTGTACAATTTGACATACAAGCATGGTAAGTGATGACGTTTAGCTAAAGTATTTAGTACTTTAGCTAAACGTCATCACTTACCAAAGACTAGTTAATATTAAAAGATGGATTAAGAAGCCGTACAGCTGTGTATCAAACGCTTATCTCTCCACCAGTCCATAAGCTGTACGTCAAGCCAAGAAAGTAGGTTAATTCCTTACTGATAAGCATACCTTGCTAGAATTTTTGAACGGTTGCTCACTGTGGCCTAGCTTGGGTGACATTGTGAAGAGTCATTGGCACTGAATCGCCGTATATGGAGATTCAGTAGGAACCTATAAGTGCCCGTAATAGAGATATGAGGAATCACTTTGAAAATACAATGTATGCCCCGGTTCTAGAGGGTGCATTCCGATAGTTAGTGACGTCATAAATGGCCGCCAAATGTTTCGCTACTTAATTTATTGAACCATTTATGAGTAATGTATTTATGCTATCCTATAGTTAATTAAAAGAAAGTCATAGTGGTGTACTTAGTGTGTATAGTTTATTAAAGTAAATTACTGACGTTGCTCAAAAAGCCGCTAAGCTGAAGTGGGACTGGACTGGCCACGTCTGCCGCATTAGCCCTGGATCGAAACAACTGGAAGTCATGTGGAGAGGCCTTTGCCCAGCAGTGGGATGACGCAGGCTAACAGTATCAGTATAGTTTATTAATACATAAATAAATATATATTTTTGTAATCACGTACTCGAAAATGGCTGTAACGATTTCGATGAACGTTGCTTTATAGGGGTTTACGGGGGCGAAAAATCTAGCTAGGTCTCATATTGGGGAAAAAGCGTTTTCTCTATTTTCACCCGAACAAAGCTCGGTCGCCTAGATCCTATTTTATTTATCAGTAAACAAATTCAATTTCATTCTTCTGTGCAACCGAAGTATAGGTATGAAACAAGGTCTTAAGATAATGAATAGATCAAAAAGAATCTGTAGACTTCCACTCAAACTTGACCTTGATTGGTTATTACATAGAATTTATTTTTACAAAGCTTCTTATTACTCCATCATAAACCAGAAATACACCAACACTTTCAACACTTGAACATCAGGGGACATACTATAAATTACATGCTTACAAATCTGATAGGATTATACCTATTTCTTACTGGAACCAGTTACTCCAAGTATTTGCTCAATGTATTGAAGTGTCAAGCAGTATGATTGATGATGGCTCACCTTACTCCATGTCGGGGACATAAAACCAAACTTTTAAACAGAAACTTCTTATGAACCTTAAGTGGAAGAAACAAGGTTGAAGATTGGATAGCAGGAGGGTCTGGATATGATGGGCCTTTGTTTTTTGCATCACCTTTAGAGGATGATACTGTGGTGAATTATATTGATGTATTGCTAGCAACAATTTAAAGTATTGATGATTACGGTAGGAAAGGTCGACAATAATGTTTGTATAATAAGAGGTTTATAGATATTTCCAAAAGGGCACTTACTTGGCAAGAAATATTGACATGATTGAATAGAATGGTGACAAAGTTTAATTAGGTTTAGTTTGGAATTCATTTTGGAATAGATTGGTGTGATGCTATAATTATATTGTCAGTTGTAATTTGAGTATGACGCAAAATACTGCAACACAGTAAAAGACAAGAAGAAGGCACATTAAGACTCTTTCTTTATCGTGTGGTTAGTTCGTAACCTGGTGTCAGAGTTTTTAGGCCGCCCATGGGCCTCTGACTTGGCTTTACATGCCGTCAAGAAATATCTCTCAGGCATGCTGGTTTCCTCACGATGTTTTTAAGCCTGAATTCTGATGATTGAAAATATAATACCTTAAATAAAACAAAAAAGTTATTTCAACAAAGAACGCAAACACCGATCAACAACACAAAATTCAAAACAATAGAAATAACAACAACTACGAACATGCAAAGATTATGTAGTTCATCAACAACAAATTGGTGACCCTTCCGTTTAACATCACACTAACCCCGATCCCTCAAACGATACTTATCTACATTGTAAACTCAATTTCAACAAGTACACTGCTAAGCCTAAGGCATTCTTTACCCTCCGAACCTATAAAAAACATCATCAATACTAACCAATAAAAGTTTGTCAGAATTTCCCTCGTAAAACCACAGAGTAGGACGATGCAGAAGGTCAAATTCATAACCAATAAACACTTTTCCTAAGAGCCTTTAATTATAAATACATTGAAAACAAAGCAAGTTACTATCATTGAACTCATTGTCGTAAATCAAACTTTTGCCAGTCAGAAGGAAAAAATCGACGCAAAACTCAAGGCAAGCAGAACTTTAAAAGATGATGACGTGATTATTGAAAGCCTGTATAGTTGCTGCCAATTAAGATCGCAATAGCGGTCATTGCTCTTTCCATAATATCTCTACGTACGAACCAAAACAAATGAACCATGTATCGTTTTTCATTAGAGAAAATGTTGAAGGTCACGATAGATGACGATTCAAGACATGAACAGGCTTATTTTTGGATTTCAAAGTTAAGAACTTTAATAAATGTAGGTGTACCGCCATTGCGATCTTAACTGGCAGCAACTATAGTTGGTGTGATTGTTGAAAAATGTTGCAAAGTGGACATTCTGTACCAGTCTTTGTCATAAAACACACAGAATGTCTAAACAAAGACATCGATATTTCCATAAATATTGTATGGTGTTCCGTACAAATTAAAGGCCTCGGGCTGTTTCCTGGCTTACCGTTGCAGGTTTTAACATTTCGTTTGCGCGTAGGACCCCTGAGAATGAACAGATGGTTCTTGTGTTGTGTTCCGGAAGTAGGATGTAGTGGAGAAGTCGAAGGTTTCTTTTGTTAAGGTTATTAATGTAACACACTATATCAAAGACAACGTATGATTTGCCTCAACTTTTTTTCTATTTGGCTTGGTATCCTTTTTTGTATTTTTCTAAACAGTCAGTTTGAGGCTCATTAGAGTTATTGATTTATAGGCCTGTGTTATTGATATCTCTATCTGTATCTGCTGTGACCTGCTAAACAATCTAAAGAAGTCGTTTTATTGCAAACTTGTAACATTCAAATTTAATAACGTTGCTGTTGTTAGTTTCTCTGTAGAACTCATCATCATCATCATCTTCCTGCTCTTGCCCCATGTTACTTAGGGTCGGCACAACCGTCACGCTAGAATTTATCCTTTATCTTTCATTTCATTCCTCACACAATCCATCCATCGTTTCTTTAGTCTTCCTCTCCCTCTCTATCCATAACGTTTATATTCATCATTCTTTTAGTCAAACGCGATTCGTACTTCCTCATCATATGTCCATACCAAGAAAGTCGATTCCCTTTCAACTTTTTCTTTTCTCTGTAGAACTACTGTATCAAAATTTTCGCACAATCCCATGCCACATCATAATTTCTTCGATCCAGGTTTAGCGATAGAGTCCGTCGTTTATTAGTCTTTTCCCTAGCAAGGCGGTGTTTTTCTAAGGGGCATGGCGCCCCATGCCATAAAAAATTCACGCCTCCACAGTAGCCTTTGGTTAGCTGTGGTTTTTCTTTACAGAACCTATTGTGGGGTTTCCAAGTTGTGAATTTTTAAGTGCTTCAGAAATCGAATGTCGATTTTAAATGTGTATGAATGGTAAATGCGTTTTGTGTTATGCTTTATGGGTTTTTACGCTACTGTGCGTATTCCCAGAAACTATAGAATTTATAGTGGTTAGTTCAGAAATAAACTTGGACAGTCTTAATAAAACTGTTTTCGCTTTCCGTAAAGTTATGTATAGAAATATTATTTTTTCAAGAGTATGCGCTGGTCTTTAATACTGTTGGTAGTTTCCAAACCGTAAGTATGCATTCTTCTTCTTTTATAGGTGCCTGTCCAGTTCCAGTCAGCCCGGACATATTAGCAGCACTCGTGATCAGTCGTAGATATTCATAATTCTCCTGTACTTTATCTCATAAATGAAACATTTACATTGGTGATAATATAAGGTACTATACTGATAGAGCGATGCCCTTACTGATTTATAGCAACAACATTACCGTTTTGGTTGTCCATCCTATGTTGGAAGGCGTGCCCTGTGAATATGTCGAAGTGCGTTCTGTTATGTTCCTCTCTGCTCTGGCTGTAACCCTTCCACTTAAATACACAATGTGTAAACTTGCAGTTATTTGAATTGTAGGTATTTCATAAAATATATTTTAGAGCGCATAGATTAGCCTTAAAACGACCGGTGGTGAGTTGTTTCTTTTATGCTTCATTCTAATAGTGATCATTCAATAAATTTTAATAAAACAATTTATCTTTTTATTTATCTCGAGCCAGCCAGAAAGAGTTTTCTGTTCGCTATTTAGTTGTTTGCTTTTATTGTTTTAACTCATGCGGTGGTCCTCTTCCTTTCATTGCAAAAACACCTCAATATAAGTTAATAAACATATGAAAAAGCCTGCAAACCATAGCCGCAAGTGCCTCTAACCATCGACTAAATTGAATACACCGGACCCCGCCCCTTACCTGTACCTCATTATGCCGCACGAATATTGAATAGCGTATAGAAAATACACATCGTGTAGCCAGAGCGATTGGACAATTTACTGCCCATGTTCTGACATTGTAAAGTATACAGTGAGAATCTATTGATTTGGTGATTTTTAAGCTGGTGTCTGTGAGCATGGTTTTACATAAAGCTCATAATGAAGCTGTAAATAAAAAACCGGCCAAGTGTGAGTCGGACTCGCGAATGAAGGGTTCCGTAGCATATGCAACGTAGTAGGCGAGCCCCCTTGATTTTTTTTTTTTTTTTTGTAATAGCTTTCTTATAGGTTTTCCTGTAGTCTATAGGCAAAGAATTATTTTTGTATTTTTTTTTTCGGCCCTGTAGTTTCGGAGTTAAAGAGGAGGGGGGAATGGTAAATTTTCGCCTATTTTCTTAAATAACTTCAAAATTATTTATTTTATAATTAAAATAAAATATAATTTTAAAAAAATATGCTCATAATGAGCGCTTTCATTTGATATGTAACATGCAGTTTGCAAAACTTATTTTTTCATTTTCTAATTTATCCCCGAAAAGTGGTCCCCATGTTTAAAATTCATTAATTTACGTTATACGTCCATCTTTGTGTCACCGGTTTACATATATGTACCAAACAACTTAATCGGTCCAGTAGTTCGGAGTAAATTGGCTGTGACAGACGGACAGACAGACATGCGACTGATCCTATGAGGGTTCGCTTTTTCCTTTTGAGGTACGGAATCCTAAAAACGATGAAGAAGTTAGTGAAAAGACAAAGACCAAAACAATCACGATAATTAAATGGAATGGAATAGAGAATTGTGATGAAGAATTTTATACATCTACTGAAACTGCGGGAAATGAACTAGGCAGTGGAATTAAGCGAGGTCGTGATGAATTTAACGATGTAGCAGTAAACACCGAATAGTTTCCATCGACTCAAATGATGACGCTATTACAAACAGCATAAGCAAACAATATAGAGAAGAATGAAAAATAAGTAGTAATCATAAACCAGTAATGATAATAAAGTTATTGAAAACAACGGTATTTTACTCAGCCGTCGAAATATCTGCAACTTTCAACAACATGTACAGTCAGGAGCACCAATATGTATACACTTGCCTAAATTTAAAAGCAATTTTCGCAAGAAATAACGATTGTAACTTGGAGATAGGATCTTTTTCATAAAAATATGAGTTCCAGAATACTGTGTTCGTAACAACATGAAATTTTAATCAGAACAGTAGGAGAAAAACACTTTTAAAAGTTGTTAAGTGTTTACATGTTGGTGCTCGTGTCTGTAATTATTACTACGAAGTTTATATTACTACCGTATCTATTTCCATCATAAATTCTGTTAGCATATCTAAATTCTTATCATGGTAATACTTCAACAATCCTGTTTCTAACTGCTTATAATTTGCAACTCCATCAACGTTGCCAGTATAAATCTTAATGTCACTTAGTTACGTGTCATAATCAATCTCTTTACACAGGGCGGTAAAGTAAAATCGACACGTATCGATTAACCGCATACATTAATGTTGGGACAATTATTACGAGTGGCGCCAAAACAAATTACTCGTAATATCCACTTGCAATGTTCGTAATAGAACAGTAAATCTTGATTCAGAAGGCTTACTTCATAGCATCCAAGATTATGACTGTGCAACATTTGTCCTTAATATAGGGTGTAAATAGACCCTTAACGAAACCGAAAGGCACTTGTTTTCTCCGTCATTGCTATCATTTTTGTCTGGTGGACCATACCTGGGAACCTTCTAGTTACGGAGATATTGGTGGTCAAAGTTCCAACTTTTTCACAAGTTTTTTTTTTAAATACTAGTTTTTAAGGTTATAACTTTACTTTAAATACCTCCATGACCCCCGTACTATTCAATGCATCCATCAGCACAACGTTTTGAGCGTGTTGTATTGAGTTTTACCGTAAAACGTGATTTTTCACCCCAAAAAAAAAGTCGTTTCCTAGCAATAATTTTTGCGTAGGGTTACTTAGTTTGATGTACATAATGCTTGGTTGACGGCTTCGTGAAGGGTCCGTTTACACCCTGTATTTGGGCTAACCAGAAATCCAATTGATATCAGGCCCACTCCTAGGGGTAACTAAATACATGCACACAATTTCATGTCATACAACGCACCACAATGGGAACACATTTACATTATCATCATCGTCATATCAGCCCGGAATCACCTACTGCTGGGTATATAGGCCTCCCCTTTTTTCTGCCACACTTCCCGGTTCTGTGTGTCCACATTTACATTGTGGGACTTACTTAATATGATGTGGTCATTCATGACTCTCGTTCTACTTGGTATCCTACGAGTCTTAAAACCTTGAATTGAAGACTTCGAGTTTAGGAAGAAACAACATTTGCAGCTGCTTAATTAGACCGACTGTCTATACCGTTGTGTAAAGTATTCAAAATAAAGGGAGCTCTTTTTTTTTGCGCCATTTTTCTGTATGTGTACTGATCAATAAATAGTCTGCTGAAAAAGTCTGTTTTTTTATGTGATCCTGATGTATCCCACTGCAAGGCAAAGGCCTCCCTTCCCTCTTTCCATTTATCTCTGTTTTTGGCTATTTGGGCCTAATCCTTTTGACAAGAGTCCAAAATTCAAAGAGTCTATTATCTCTTTAAAGTTTGTTTTCGAATGCCATGATTGTTTTTTGTCATCGTCTTGTAGTACAACATTGCAGTATTTTATTAGGAGCCTCATCTTCACTAGTAGACATTTACGGCCTGACATGATGAGTTAGCTTTCTGAACGGCTCTAGTTTACTGTCATACAGTAACTAGACACTGGTCGTGAATTAAGCTCTTTAATTGCAGTTGTTAGAAAAATGGATATAAGCATACACGTATATATGTATTAATATCCACCGATTATCAAGCTTTGAGTGTCAGAATGGTTACTTGTTGTATAGCATCTCTAAAAGGTGTGTAGGGAAAAGGGTTTTTATCAAGAAAAGCACAGAAAGACAAGACTATTCATTTATTTCGATTTAGGCTTGTCAGATATATATAGGTAACATCAATTACCTATCAAGCTACGTCCATTCGCAAACCTAGGTCTTCGTGGAGAAGAATGGACAAGAAACTCCACGGTAACATCTTTAAAGTATTATGCCAGGACAATTATACATTGTCCTGAACCATTCTCAAGTTATAGCAATTTATCAGTTTAGATAAACAATAAGCAATATAAGCCATATTATAAAACATAGTTCTAGCACATAGTTATCAGTAATATTCATAGTGTAATATCAAATAACTTACATTAACATTGTAGGACCTTAGGGTAATCCAAAAAGGTTCCAGCTTCACACATTTGGTATCTCCATTACTATGTCACTTACAAACGTAATACTATACTCATGGCACACACAATATACCACTCAGGGTATGTCTTAACCCTTAGAACACTTGCAGCATAAAGCCCCCAAATTGGCGGCAACATCTATTTTTATACAAGTCAAATCACACTCAGTACATCAAAGATGGCCGCCAATGGCAAATGGTCATACATTATAGCTTAATATCTAATAACATATATAATAATTAACAAATCTTATGCAAGGGACTTATTTTAAAACTTAATTAGATAATTTACTAATATAATATGTATTTATTTGAAATCTTTGTGTTTAATCGGATAAAATATGAACATCAACTGATAGTTCAGAGAATTGATTGAAACAACTTGATATATTGAAATTGCAAGATAAAATCTAGCAAACATTATAAATATCACTTAATTATTACTAATTAATTTATTAGCAATATATTATAGTAAATAAACATTTAACTTAATTATTCAAATATAACAACTATCTTTCGTTCGGAAACCAAGCCTTTTAGGCCACAATTAAATCTATTTCTTTTAAATACATCGGGCTATGAAATATCTCTAGGAAAATGTATATTAGGTTTATTTGAAATTAGAACCTTTCTGTTCTCAAGATATTAATTTACGATGACTATTAATTTAGCAATATTCTTGAAATGCAACGTCGCCATACGTCAATGTTATTTCACATTTGACAGCCGACGTTGCTACATTATATCGTTATTAATTTGGTCAATAGTTATTAAACAGTCAGATATTGTCATATTTGATACTTAAGGGTATGCTATCATTGAAATGCAACGTCGCCATACGTCAATGTTATTCCACATTTGACAACAGACGTTGCTACATTATATCGTTATTAATTTGGTCAATAGTTATTAAATAGTCAGATATCGTCATATTTAATACATAAGGGTATGCTATCACAGTCATTACGATATTATTACCATAGCGGCGTAAACCACGCGGGCGTAAACGACTTTTAAGGTAGAACGCGTAAATTATAATGCGTAATTATAGTATGAATTATATGGAGCAGTAAAAAATGTATGATTTGATGGATTATAATGTTTTAATGTATGCGGCGTCATTAAGGATGTAATAAACGTTCGTTTCGTTTCTGAGTTTTATGGTGAAATGTCTACATGGATATGATTACTAAATCGTTCTCACAGTATAATTATTTCCGTATTCTTACCAATATTTTGTTATGAGTACAATAATTTTGGCGCGCTCACACCACCATGTGGTGTGTTGTGGCAAGACAGACTTGGTAGAAAATTGGGGGTCGAGCTGGACAAAACCAGTGTTCCAAACAAGCCCTAGATCTAAAGAACTGGGTGTCATGGGAAGGTCTTTGGAGATTAGTAGGATGATGCTGGCTATCAGTAAATAACTGATCTTTCTTTTATAGGTAATGGTACTGTCAGGCACGCTTTGTGTCCGTAAGTATTTAGCTGCGGAATCTCCGCTTCTGTAAGTAACTAATGAATAAGCATGCCTTATACAGACAGCTTCCATAGATATGAAAAAGAGTTTAGCCTGCCTATTACTACTTACCTAATTTTAACAGACTCAGTTGAGAACAGCGTGTAGCGCAGCGGTGCCAGATGTAAAAAGTATCTACATATATATGCCTCATTTGACAACATTCGCGGTTATTCCCTGAAAAATCCTTTACAACAATCAAAACTGAAATTACGTAAAACATTTAAAAAAAAAATCAATCCATTTACCAGTTGGACCGCGTTCACCGCGTTCGCGCTAACGGCCTTATCCACGCAAGCGATAATTAAAACGATACGGAATTTAACATCGAAATTAATTGAATTAGTGTTTACTGACTATTAAATGGCGTCCGAGTAATTTGAAATCGGTTTAGTATCGATGTTATAATTGTATCGGCTGTACATTTTGTTGGTATTGGTTTTATGCTTGTATGTTGGTAACATTTCCTGTTGCTGTCGGATGAGTTCGGAATTTAATGGTATTATTTTGACTGTTATATTGGTTTTGATAGCTGGATTTGTGGATTTTATTCAGGTATATAGGTAATTTAGATGTTTATATCTATAGTTCCATAAATACATTTAACTATTGTTTTATTATGATGAACCTCGCATTAGCCTTTTCCCGACTATGTTGGGGTCGGCTTCCAGTCTAACCGGATGCAGCTGAATATCAGTATTTTACATGGAGCGACTGCCTATCTGACCTCCACAACCCAGTTAGTACTGGGTAATACGGTACCCCTTGGTAAGACTGGTTGTCAGACTTTTTGTGCCACTGACTATATGTAACGACTGCCAAAGATCTACAAATAACAGCCGGGACCAACGGCTTTACGTGCTTTCCGAGGCACGGAGGAAACTCGGTAAGTAATGGGTGGTCACCCATCCAGAGATCAACCTAGGCAAGCACGGCTTAACCTAAAGATCGACCCGAGTGCCTGTTATTATTTAGCCATGAGCTTCTCCTCCTTGATGATGTACCTCACATTGCAATGGATAAATTTCACCATTATCATGCTCCTGCCCTCATCCCAATCTATTTGGTGCAACAAGTCTTCTTCTTCCATACTTCTCTATTAGTTTTTTTTAACTACTTTAACCACAAAACTGTGTTTTTCTGTTTTCTGGGATGGAATTTAAGGATTTCTATCATACACTCATAACAAGAGCAATAAACACGACACTCGTGTCGTCAATATAATTTCTTTATTTTTTCACCAATTTTGGGTAAGCAGCTATTTTAATTTCACCTTACTTTCCCCCTTTTATTACTGTTGAAAAATCTTCAACCGCCTTCGTAATTCTTTCAATATCAAAACTTTATCCAATTTTCTACATTGACACCTTTTATACCCGCCCCCCTCAATACCTCCATCGCTACAGCTTCAGATAAGGCCAGCATCCTGTTTTGTCACGCCGAGATTAATTCACTTCACTCGTAATCTCGGCTAAGTGGCTTACTTACGATATCTGATGCTATGTAGGTGGCACCTTATGTAACGTCTAGGGAAGTCGAAGAGACAACTCAATTGAAGAAGTGGAGTGACTTAGGGGTGTAACACTCTTTTTGAGCGAGGAGCTCGTGGCTCAATTATAACAGCCGCACAGGCTGATCTTCAAAAGTTAAGCCGTGCTTGCCTAGAGCGGTCCGTGGATGGGTGCCTCGAAAAGCACGTTAAGCCGTTGGTCCCAGCTGTCATTAATTGTAGATCTTGATATAGTTGCTGCCAGTTAAGATGGCAATAGCGGTCATTGCTCTTTCCATAATATCTCTTCGTACGAACCAAAACAAATGAACCATGTATCGTTTTTCATTAGAAAAGATGTTGAAGATCACGATAGATGTCGATTGAAGACATGAACTGGCTTATTTGTGGATTTCAAAGTTAAGAACTTTAATAAATGTAGGTGGGTCAATGACCGCCATTGCCATCTTAACTGGCAGCAACTATAGTCGTTATCGTTATAGGTAGTCAGTGGCTCGAAAATCTAACAACCAGTCTTACTAAAGCGTATTGCCCAGTATTAAATGGGTTGTGAAGGTCAGATAGGCAGACGCTCCATGTGAAATACATCAAGCCGATCAGCAAACTCCGTTTGGCTTCTACCATAGGAGAATCATGTTCGTGTCGACTCAGCACAATTAGAGCTAAGTCAAGCAGCTTCTCCCGAACGTATATGCACATATTCATGTACAATTTTGTAGCCACTTGTACCGAATGATGCCGACCCGGACATGGCGTAGCACCCCTGAAATACTAAAGTGGAAATGACTGTTGATAAGTTTGTGAATGAATTTGAAAAGATTAAAGTCGTAGCTAGATATAAATTACTCAAAGTTTATCTAGCTGTAGCTTAGTGCGGGGAATTTGATCTTGATTAAGTTAGAACCTACAGTATTGGTTCCGGTTGTTATGCAGCCAATGGACTACATTTGTGTCGGGAGCTACTTCAAAGTGTGCAGTGATGTCTTGTTTATCAAAATAACTTTTCGAAGATTGACAAATTCTGTGGGAAATGAGCATACAGTCTTATAATGTCGGAAATGAATTTCAACAAAAACTAATCCAATAGTCGTCTGTCGTGGTAGTGACTGCCTCGTTGGTCTAGTGGTCTCAAGCGCGACTGCTGAGCATGAGGTCCTGGGTTCGATTCCCAGGTCAGGTAAGTTGTTTTTGAGTTATTCCTTCAGGAATTCCTCAGTAGCAGCCATGAACTCTGGATTTGGGCGTGGTTGATGGCAATAGGCTCGCCCCCTATTACATGGGACTTTTAACATATCTGGCGAAATGTGGGTGTACTATTTTTTAACCTTTCGATGTGATGTTATGTTATGACAAAAAACTTCTGGGAGCGTATGTCAAATCAATCCATTGACTTTTCCATCACTCCTTATCGCTGATAGCATGTCAAATTGTGCCCTCTGGCGCTACTAGAAGTTAAGAAATCATGCTAACCACGACATTCACATTTAAATAATAAAGTTACCACATCTTATTTTCCATGTTTTGCGAATTTGCTTTTCTGTACTAGACACGAATGACAAATAAATATTCAAAGACCATTTAAAGTTATTATTTCTGCCGCGCTAAGCATAAGAGCAGTAAGTATGTTTTGCATAGTTTGAAGTAATTGGCGTGCAAAGTTTTTGTTACAACTTTGTTTTTTTTAAGTTATATTAATTGTGATGATTGAAACGTGAAGCCCAAATAAAGAGCTTTTATATTCTTCACTCAATATTAGAAAAGTTTTAAATGACGAAAATCCTTTAATATCTAGTATTACTTGAAGCAACTGAACCTGATCCTTAACGAAATTTACCAGTTCCCGATAAGCTATTAAAACAGCTGTCAGCACATTTGCTAGAGCTCGTTGCGCTGATTCAGGATCAATATTTAACTCATTTTGTCAAAAGTTGCACTTACCGCTGATATCGCTACCGCGGCAGACTTACGTTCGGATAATAATAAAGTAATATTATGTCTTTGCTACAATATTACTGCGACCGATACCTTTCTGATCGGTAGCGTGTCCTTGTACTAAAATTCTATAAGCCCCATTATCTTTGTAAGTAATTTTATGATTAGTCTACTTTGCCTGCAGGTTCAAATTCACACGGTCTTAGATTTGGCAAGTGGGTCTGGCATGGTTGTTTATTTGTTGAAATGCATTTTACTTTGTCAATCGTATTGATGTAAACGTTTGTGTCAATCGTAGCTTGTTTTGTTAATAACTTTAACTGTTTATGTTTGTAATAATATTATTAACAAGCTTTTGCCCGCGGCTTCGCTCGCGTTAATTTAGAATTTGGTAATCAATTTGGGCTGTTCTCAGCTTGTAATAATATAATTAAATCATGATTCGAAAGACACGTGGCGCCATCTATTATCATTAAGACGTTATTGTTGTTTTCCTCGGGAACAGTACTTTTTTTCGGGATATAAGGTACCCTATGTCCGTTTCTGTACACCTGACAACGTATATGCAAAATTTCAGAATGATCGGTTTTGCGGTTTAGGCGTGATATGGGAATAAACAAACAAACTTACTTTCGCATTTATAATATTAGTTAGGATTAGGATTATCTGATGGTATAAGGTTTGTTGTAAAGTTTTCATCGTTGCGACGATTAAGATTATAATTTTAAAGATTATTAGATACATACTTAGTAATCTAAAGATTTACAAAATTGGTTCCAGCTGAACTTACACTGTCACTTACGGGGTACCTTCCGTGATTTTCAATTGTTCTGAGCTCCGAGCTCCCGATATTTCATCGCTGTTGCAAGCGCCATGATCGCGGGATGACTCAAATGGCGGGATGGCGCTTGCAACAGCGTCAAAAATTACGGAAGATATCCCGTAAGTGACAGTGTAAGTTTAGTTACAAACCGTGAAAACTTAAAACAGTGTTTGGTTCCACCTTCTTAGTTATGGTGATGTTTTTATAAAAGTTCATGAAGTTAATAGAGCTTAAAATACTTTTTACAATATAATTATTCTATTATATCGATGTATTATATGACATATCATAAAAAAAGAGGAGCTCGTGGCTAAATAATAACAGCCGCTCGGTTGGTGTGTGGATGGGTGACCACCCATTACATACCGAGTTTCCTCCATGCCTCGGAAAGCACGAAAAGCCGTTGGTCCCGGCTGTCATTTGTAGATCTTTGACAGTCGTTACAGGTAGTCAGTGGTCCAAAAAGGCTGACAAACACTCATACCAAAGGGTATCGTATTACCCAGTACTAACTGGGTTGTGGAGGTCAGATAGGCAGTCGCCCCCTGTAAAATACTGGTATTCAGATGCATCCGGTTAGACTGGAAGCCGAACCCAACATAGTTGGGAAAAGGCTAGGCAGATGATGATACCTCATAAAAATCAAAAAGCATAACCGTATCAAAAACATCAAAAGTTTCACTTCTTGACAAAGTTTTTGCTTAAAACTTTATTCAAATTAAAACACCACCAGCAGTGTTGTTTACTACTATCCTTACACTTACGTTTGCACAACACTCCTGTACTAAGAGGAAATCGATGTTAAAACACGAAACTACATCTTAAGCTCGATAAATACAAAACACGAATACCTACCTTACTAATGTTATTCCAAATTGATTAACCATTTATCTTTTATTGCATCGGTAGCAGGAATTCGGTCACGGCGTTACATTTTCTTTGATAATATACGCCAGTTATGGGTAGTTTATACCACAGTATAAATATAACCAGTAAACCAACTATGCCCGTTTTATTTATTTGTTTAGATAGATACTTGACGCACTTACAGTTTGCACCAAAGCGTGCAGCAAGCCAACAGCACAACATACTAACTAACTAAACTTAACTACTACTACTAACCAATTGTAAGCAATAATTAAGCTTAGCTTTACTGCTACTTCTAAACATATCAAGATCAGTCTTTTCGTGAAATTAAACCAATCACGGGTAAAAGCTAGTTAAGTTATAGTTTTTTTTTTGTCAACCAGCTTTCCTGGCGTTCCTCTCAGTTGATTCTGGCTTTCAGGAGTTGCAGTTGTTGAGAATAGAGTGGCTTGTCCATATAACCCATTGTCTTGATGCTATAGATCCATGCTTAGAATTCGTGTAAACATTTTATGATGTGATATGGCAAAGTACCGGCTGTCATATGTAGATCTCTGACGGTCGTTACAGGTAGTCAGAGGCCCAAAAAGTCTGACCACCAGTCTTACCAAGGGTTGTGGAGGTCAGATAGGCAGTCGCTTCATGTAAAATACTGGTAGTCAGCTGCATCCGGGTACTGGAAGCCGACCCCAACATAGTTGGGAAAGGCTAGGCAGGTGATGATTTGGCAAACTGAATTGAATCGGCCCAGAATTTGGCGACATACGCAGCGTCCAAAAGTTCCTGTAATATGCAGACACAGAAAAGATAGGACACGAGACATTACAGATACACTCCAGGGCAGGACAGGAACAGGTTTTCCTTGCTTAGGCCAACATGGTCCGGAGTCTATTTAAAGACTTCTGGATCACCCATGGCAACTTGGGTCTATGTAGGTTTTCAGCAGTTGAAATACTGTGTGTTAATACTTAGGTGTATATCTCCTGTGGTTATGGATAGTTTATACTGACAGTTTACTTGTTATAAACGTAACTGTCGGCTGGAATTTAGCCTTGCTTTGAATAATATAGTATAAGAGACAAAGCAACGTTGATAACGGTAATGGTTTGTGATGGATTGTGAGACAGGTTGCTGCTGTTGTAAATGGATTGTTGATGTGAAATACGCGTTCGTTCATTGATTGTATAATGTTGTTACGTAATGTTGCTTAGATTGCAGTCAGTAAGGTGTAAGGTGTAGCTGGTCTGATGTTGTGGTTCTCGAAGAAAGTTGAGTGCTGCGGTAGTGAGATGATGAATATATAGTGACGAGAGACTAAGGCGGCGTTGTAATTTCTAAATTGATGGTTTTTTATTTAACACTAAGAGCAACGGTGGCCCATTGGTGGTGGCCCCGACTTTCTACCAGTAAGTCGTGGGTTCGAACCTAGGCAGACGCATTACTTTGTGTAATTTATACAGACAGAGCCCTGATGTTCAGCTGGAGGCGAGGGTGACAGTCAGTGTCTGATCGCGGCGGAGTTGAGACGTCTTGGAACTGTACCCGATTCATTGTGCCCCGTGTTATTGTGTTGAGTTGTAATCTCAAGTGATCGCACCTAGTGTGATTTCATAGCACGAAACCCATCGTCTGCCCACATGGTGTACGAGCCTAACGAAATAAATCCTGACATATCCGACATATCTATTGCGTATTTTGAAACACAATGCTTGTGGAAAGAAAGGCACATATGTATTTATAACATAGTAGGACTTGCTCAAAGCTAACAACAACTGGTTGAGTGTGGATTTAAACCATTGTGACAATGTTGTATGTAAATTAAGAATTTCCTCAATCGTAACAATAAACCTCAATAGCTTGGGCAAATTACAATAGTAACTAGCAGTAAATAATAACAGTTTACCTAGTTACAATATGAACACTTTCCCTGTCTGCATAGCAGACACTATAGTTTAATAATCAGCATGAAACGTTATAATTAGTGATCGGATATTCGGATGCATATTTTCCTAAAGTACATTTCTTTCCGGCAAAGGGTTCAAAAGTGTGGAAGCAGCTTGTTATAATATTTTTTTTCCCCGATTTCGCGGGATTTCATAAAAAAATATGTAGTGTGTATAAAATGTATTGTAGTATAGAATAATAAATATTCATAGTCTGTTTAAAACTGGGCAAGACATTTGTGGAAACACGTAATAAATTGCTTCAACTTTAAAATGTTGTTGCTGTGTGTGAGAAATAACCGAATTCAAATTTTTCTGTTGTATATTCAAATAGAATAAAATAGAAAATATGACTTGACTTATAACAATGATTATTTTGATAGTCGTACTCGCACTCAATACTAGTCAACACTCAACTTTAGGTAAATATGCATTCGAATATTATCTCTAGTTATAATCCCAGAATGTGATATTTTCTATAGTTTCAGTATCTTACCTTTTCTTTGCTTTCTCTAAGTTCATCAAATAAAGTAAACAAGCGAATTGAAAGTAGGCCAAGAAAGCCAATGACGCTCACATACGATTTGTTTTAAAGCCTTCTTTTGGGAATCAATCATATCTGAACACTATACGTCAAAGTAAGTTTGCCCTAAAGTATCAAATATGAAAGTGAATGACGATAACACACCATAAAGATGCATACCAAAGAAAACATGATTGGAATTCGTGAAAGAGGATTTGGCTGGAGACCATAACACGAGCGCGCGTTGTAAACGCAATGTAAATAAATACCTACGTCGATTTTTGAATCGAAAATACAACTATACTACGGCATTTTAGTTAAATTATTTGCAACAAGCAAAATCAGTATAGATATGAATAAATTCTTAAAATTATGAAAATATTATAAGTGAAACGAGTAATTTTAATTTTAAAATCGACGTAGTTACGTTTACAGCACGCGCTGGTGCTAGGGCCTCTAGCCTCTGGACTGAATAGGTTAACAGGAAGATGATACCTCATAATAATCAGCCTACAACGGAACTACTGGTATACAAAAAACAACCTATTTATAAATACATTAGTAGATATATTTGAACAGCTAAATTGAAAACCATCACCGCACATTACAATAAGGTTACGCCGTAATCCGACTACGGTGTTATCGAATTAAGTCAATTGTTAAGTTACGACGCACTTTAGTTCGTATTGTTCGAACGGTTCTAGTCGTAAATACAGGGATATTTGTTTTGATTGAATTACTAGTAGTGATGGGCGGCGATGGAGTTTTAATTGCTATTTAGATAATCTACCTTGATGAACAGTTTTTGATGATGTCCTGTTTTGATTTTGATGAAATGAAGATATAGGTATAGCTAGAGTGAAAGAGCATTACCTTTCCTCTCAATCATGATTTATTCTATATTTTCATTAGTTTATATATCTTAATATTATGTATTTATTTAAGTATATATTAATATTTACTTATATGTGTATTTTTATATAATATTTTAGGTTAAGTTAGGTAAGGCACATAAACTCGTTATTCTCTTCCTTTTCTCACACACTATTGTCTACATTTCTTTTTCATTTCTCCTTTTGAAGGTCGGCTGGCAGAAATTTCTTAAGGAATAAGCAGTACCTATGTACTCATATATTATACTTAATGTTATTTTCCTGTGTTGTCTATTGTGTGTACATAAATAGTAAATAAATAAATAAATATATTTTTCTGATATTATACGACGGAGTGGTGGAATCCTGACATCGCTGATAAAAATCAATGCGAGTTGAGTTGTGAACTAAGATTTTTGTATTAGGACAAGCCCGCCACACTGTTACCTAACCACTGTAACTCCTGAAAGCCAGAATCAACAGTGGCGACCACCAGAAAAGCGCCGAGACAATGAAGCTCGATGACGTCCCAGAGAAACAGTTTAACTGTCTTGGATCCCGCAACGAAATTAATCAGAAAAGAATAGCGGAGGAGTAGGAAAAACATGATTTCCACTTCTGTGAACTAAGGCTGTGCTTGGTTCTCCAGCGGATGTGTCGTTTGCCGCCATTACGGGTAGTAAGCATATCAAGAACAGGATTACCAGTCTTTAAGATTGTTAAGTCTGTCGACCTGTCCGGTTAATTTGCAAAGCTTGGACGGCAACCAACAGAGTGCTTGCCATCTTGAGGCTGCCTGTCCACTGAAGCGGAGAAGAGAGAAGAGGAGCGGAGCTGTGCACATTTGAACCAATAGAATCACATAAACTCAAAACTCCGTTCCGCTCCGCTCCGCTCCGCTCATTCTAGGAAATTCTGTTGCTCCGCTCCTCTCTTCTCTAGTTTGCGGCAGTGGACAGGCAGTTTTAAGACTTCACCATTATTTTAGTCTGGATAAAAAAATCGATGACGAAATATTACTTCCTCTTTTTGGCAAACGATTAACTGGAAACATGACCACTATGAACAATATTAATGCAACCTGCCTTTCTCCACATTAATACCAGCCTGTTCCCATCACTATACCATCACGAAACCCATTAATGTCCATGATAAGTTCTAAGATAAAGGACCATTTCGAAACGGTAGTAAATACTCCTTCACGTTCATGAAAGTAAGCTCTCTGATATCTTTGTTTAATAGTTAGGTAATCGCGATACTTACGATTGCAGTTTATTTAGTTATATTGCTGTTTTATTGCGGAAGTATATATTGTATTTATGACTTATTTCTACCTTTAGGGTTAACTGGTTCACGATTTTATGAGTCAATTACGATGAACTACATGACTTATATTGCAATTATTAAGTTATTTACAGTCACTATTAAAATACTTCACGGATGAATTTCAAACGTCTATGCGTGCCAAGCCAACAATTTCTGTTTTAATCCTATCAACCATTAGTTTTCTTTTACATTTATTTGTTTAATTTATTTATTTAGAATCTTCATAAATCCTTGCGACAAAACGATGTCGATCAAATAGAAGGTCAATTATCGTTATTAAAAACCTTCACATTCTCATCTCAGCGATCAATTTCGTCATGCTCAAAACTTGACAAAAACAAGGAAATTGTGACAGACTACAAGCGTTCCTGAATATGGAAATTGCCCCTTTGGTTTACGCTTATTATTTCGATGAAAAACAAGAAAAAATTGCTAACATGACGGCCTTAATAGGACAACCGGTATTCAATGATACTAACAAGACATTATAAACTAAAACAAAAAACGAGCAACACCTCCACTACTTGCAAATACGCTAGATAAATCAGTCGTTGACAAATCCATTACAGGCAGATAGGATCTGAATAAAAGCAAGGAAAGAAGTTAGTGCAGTGACGTTAGTCGGAGCCGCTTGTACAACCCATGTCGATTAGCGATTGCGTACTGTGCTCTGTTTAGTAACCAATAGAATTGCATAAAATCTAAACTCCGCTCCGCTCATTCTAAACAATTCTGCTGCACCGCTCCTCTCTTCCCTTCTTCGCGGCAGTGAACAGGCAGACTTAAGACTTCACCAGTATTTTATTCTGGAACAAAAAACCTGATGACGAAATGTTATTATTTCCTTCTCATTTTGGCAAACGTTTAACTGGAAACATGACCACTATGAACAATATTAATGCAACCTTCCTTTCTCCACATTAATCCCAGCCTGTTCCCATCACTATACCATCACGAAACCCATTAATGTCCATGATAAGTTCTAAGATAAAGGACCATTTCGCAACGGTAGTAAATACTACTTCACGTTCATGAAAGTAAGCTCACTGATATCTTTGTTTAATAGTTAGGTAATCGCGATACTTACGATTGCAGTTTATTAAGTTATATTGCTGTTTTATTGAGGAAGTGTATATTGTATTTATTCAGTATAGTAACTTATTCCTGCCTTTAGGGTTAACTGGTGCAAGATTTTATGAGTCAATTACGATGGACTACATGACTTGTATTGCAATTATTGTGTAAGTTATATACACTATTAAAATTCTTCACGGTGATGAATTTCAAACGTCTATGCGTGCCAAGCCAACAATTTCTGTTTTAATCCTATCGACCATTAGTTTTCTTTTGCATTTATTTGTTTAATTTATTTATTTATTTAGAATCCTCATAAATCCTTGCGACAAAACGATGTCGATCAAGTAGAAGGTCAATTCTCGTTATTAAAAACCTCTTCTCGTCACATTCTCATCTCAGCGATCAATTTCGTCATGCTCAAAACTTGACAAAAACAAGGAAATTGTGACAGACTACACGCGTTCCTGAATATGGAAATTGCCCCTTTGGTTTACGTTTATTATTTCGATGAAAAACAAGAAAAAATTGCTTACATGACAGCCTTTATAAGACAACCGGTATTCAATGATACTAACAAGACATTATAAACTAAACAAAAAACGAGCAACACCTCCACTACTTGCAAATACGCTAGATAAATCAGTCGTTGACAAATCCATTACAGGCAGATAGGATCTGAATAAAAGCAAGGAAAGAAGTTAGTGCAGTGACGTTAGTCGGAGCCGCTTGTACGACCCATGTCGATTAGCGATTGCGTACTGTGCTCTGTTTAGTAGGGCGAGTAGAGTTTAGAGGTTTTAGGAAAGAATAATCACTGTAAAGAAAGGATTCTTACCTACAAAACCAACTACCAGTGGCCCATATTAGCCCTGAATTAAAAGAACTGGGAGTCATGGGGACAAACTTTGATCAGCAGTGGGATGATGTAGGCTAACAGTAGCTTACCTACAATTTATGCTTCTAGAATGTTCCGGCTCTTTAAATTATAAAATTTATTTACGGGCCTACGGGAAACCTTGGATATAGTGAATCTGATAAGTTACTAACTAAATAAGAAATGCCTTGTCAATTAACAGACAAACAATTCACTTGAATTCCGCGTTCTATGACAGTAGAAAAAAAAAATAAGAAAAAAAATGGCCAGTTGCTAGATTTCTAAACAAAAGCTGACTCTGTCACCAAAGGTAAGAGGACAAAGAGAGCACCCTGGCCAGTCAAGTACCCAGTCCAAAGAGAGCATAGATCTAGGTACACTTCGTAGCTGGTTTTAAAGTCAAAGCAATAAACGTCACTGCAGCATTGCGATTGTAAAGTGGCGCTTTTAAAACTGAACAAATCGCATTAAAGCGGTGCAAGCTTTGAAATATACGCGGATGGAGGTGTTGGGTACTTTTGTTGGGTTTCAATGTGCTTGTTTTTATTTTCGAGGAATTATGAATTTAGAATCAAAAAAGAAGGAGCGAATTATATGCCAAATAAAAAAATTTTGACAAAATAAAATGTTTGATTGTTTTAGTAGTATTTTTTGTGATAAAGTTAAAGTTAGACACCAAAAAGTTATATTACTGACCTTTATTTTAATATTATATGGGCCTACTCTTGACCTCCAATCATGTTCTGAGGACAGCTGAGTGAGGTCAACGATGGAACGAGTTAACCCAAAAGAAGCCTATCAACTTTCGACCTGAGTTTGGTTGGCTATTCAGAGTAAATCAGATAGAAATTGTCGGCTCCATCTAGCTTATTTATTGACATGACATATGTAAATGTAGATGTAATGTCCTAATTACAGAAAATATACTTTTATTTTATTTATTTTCACACTATTGTATTTTAAAATGTTTAGTTTAAATACGCTTTAAATGGATACGAACTTGTTTGTTGTAAAAACATTTATTTGTAAGATTAGGTATAAATCGTGACAGCTACAAATGTCGGCTTATGAAACGAAACCAGTTTCCAATGACAAATGAGTGGGTAATCAGCTTTCTTCTTCAACGGAAACCGCTTCCCGCTTATGACTCGACCCAGTCTTGTGTCCCGTTTATCTGTCGACTTAATAAGGCAAGTATTTGCATTGCAATTGTTTTTACTGCTTGTTTTTAATTGACCAATGCAAATTGATTAAATAAAACTACAATTTACATAGCTGCCCTTTTTTGTTTACGTTAGTATTGACTGATAAAATCATGAGATTATGGGGAGCAAGCATGCATTGATAACATCTTGTACTTGGCTTTTTCTTTTTTTATTGTGTACAGACTTGTGAGTAGCGATATTAAAACGAGGTACTTCAAAATTTTCTTGCTGGATATCAATAATTTAAAAATGTTAGTGTTGATATCAGTTTTCATCCAGTTGACTAGTAGTGGACAGTCAAAGATGAAATTATACATAATTATATCGTGATTTTATTAATATTGGTTTCAATACTTTCAACAGACAATAATTGTGGAAGGCAGACTCAGTAGGTCAAATTCAGAGAAGTTGTCTTGACTCATTATCTTGCAAAAAAAATCGGCTACACTACACGGGTTTGTAGTGTTGCCGATGTTTTCGATTATGTTCGATACAATACTTTCTATGGATATGGTATGGACAAACATTTAATTATTTTTTTATTATAAATTTCGAAGGTCTCTTTATTATTTTATGAAATTAACGCAAATAAATAATTGAATTAACATCTTTGAATTGGGATGGGTGTTTTATACTTCAATAGAAACTGCATGAAGTTTATAAACTTTATAAAATAACCAAATAAACTAAAGAAGAAAGTGAACATATTTTTTTAAAGTAGAAAAATCGAAAATCTTTTTGTCATTTTTTTCGATTTTTTACAAAAAAGCAAAAACCGATCTTCAAGGACTAAAACCAAGCTCCTTGCTCCTGATTTCTCTCCACATTACTTGTAGTAAACCACAACAAATAACATTTAAATCCCACACCGAACATTGCCGAGTGAGACCGATAAAGGCCGAAGGTGTCCTGTTACGTTAAGTGAGACATTTCGCTCGAGGACCGCGCCTGCTCGTGGGTGTGGGCAAGTGGTCCAAGAATAATCATAATACATTAGTATTTATTGTTTTAGATAAGAATATGTTTGACACTTAGGTACTTGGACGCTGAACTTTTAAAGTATTAACAGTAAAGTAAGTAACAGATTCGAATCAAATAATAATTGTCTGCGTACAAAATACAGGGTGGAAAAGATTACCACGTATTCGTACGTATTAATTTAAAAAAAAAGCTTTTCTCAGCATTTTGACCGTGTAGGAATAACACTTTTGTAGGACAAGCAAGGAGTTCTTCTTATCATAATCGTCAATTTCAATGGCAGCCTTGTATCACCCACTGCGGGGTATGTAGACCTCCTTTTCTTTGGTACATGCTTCCCTAGTCAGTGTGTATCATCTAGATTCCTCTCGCGTTTTTTTTGTAGGTCGTGCCCATCTGGCTGTTGGTCTGCCAACATACTTTCTACTTTCTGTGAACGGGTTTTAACATAATATTGCACTGGATCATTTAAACGATTGCGCGTCCAAGTACGCTGTAAACACAATTTGCTAAAATGGGGAATTACAGATCCTTCCGACACACAGTGTGAATGCAGTGTTCCCGATCAGACGATGTCTCACTTGCTGGAGAGTCCCACCTAAAAGACGCCACAGACGCCGCGATTAACGTCGTAATTTAAACAAGTCGTACACACGGCGGCACATGAAGCTGTACATTTCCAGTATAACTTGGCCTGCTTTGTATAAATTTCCTATACAATAAAATATCTGCATAAACTGGTTCAGTAAAGCTTGATTAGCAGAGTCGTGCTTACCATCGACACGAAAAAAGAAGATGACTGGTTCTAATTTATTATGTTCACAAAAATAACGTACCTACTTAAATAGGACTTACTGGATTAAAAGACTACTAATAACAGACCTATAGTTGAAAGAATAACCTCTTTTTAGGGTTCCGTAGCCAAATAGCAAAAAACGGAATCCTTATAGATTCGTCATGTCTGTCTGTCCGTCTGTCTGTCCTTATATCACGGCCACTTTATTCCGAAACTATTAAGACTACACAGTTGAACCTTGGTGGGTAGATGTATTAATTGTATGTTTAGTTTTTGAGATATGGGACTTTTTCATCAAACTGCAGCAGTAACTTTGTTTTTCATTAACATACTATGAAAAACAAATTTAATTTTTCAGTTGAATGTAATACAATACAACAAATGAATATATTTTTATTATATTGTTTGGTGCTTGTTTGCGTGTGAGTACGACTCGTACTTGGCCGGTTTTTGTCGTGTAAAATAGCACCGCTTTTGTTCTTTTTTTGAGTGCTAAGACCAATTTGCACTAGTTAGATTTAAAGTACCAGCAAAACCCCAAAAATTATTACTTTTAAAGGTCAAATTCCAAGATCAATCAATAAAGAGCAAAAGTGTCCTATTTCGTTAAGTAAGACATTTCTTAGGGTCGTGGGCGAGTGCAATGAAGCTTGTAATGAGGTCCAAGCAGTGTAGCAGTCGTGCGAATATTTGAAACGGAGTGATCCGTAATTAAAAAGCCTGATGGAATCTCAGCTCTTGGCGATGAGCCGAGCGTCGTAAATCCAACAGTGCGTCTTTATTTAGGCATTCATTTAAGTACCTCCTAGTGTTTCTGAAAATGGGCATTTGAATTTTTATCAAAAAACATCAGTCAATCGGTGGAATGTATTAATAGGGTGAGTGTATACGATGGGACACGTGAATATCATTATTCTTACATGAAGTTTTGACTGATTCCGAATATTATATTGTGTAAACATCTATAAAAATCTATACAAACAAAAAAAAGTTAATTGTCTGTTTGTAATTTCAGGCTTTTAACTGAATGCATATGAAAGTGCTCGGCTAATTTTGGAAACTTTCGGACTTTATTTTAGACAAAAAAAATAAAAAAGTCAAGTAATTAAACAAATATTTTTTACTAAATTCTACGCGGACAAAATCGCAGGTGACAAAGTCACTAGTATCTAACAATAAAAAACCTAATATTAAAGCACAAACCCCAAAGGTGTCCGGTTTCGTTAAGTAAGACATTTCTTAGACTCGTGGGCGAGCGCAATGGGGCTTATAATGTGGTCCAAGGAGCGGCAGTCGTGCGGATATTTGAAACGGAGTGATCCGTAATTGATTGGTGAAGGGAAGCCGGATTGTTGGTCGCGAATTTTGGGATGTCAACTAGGCATGATAAATGTGGCGAGGTTCGGTGGAGGAGAAACTTGCTAGAATGCAACGTGGCTGAAATGTGCTGTAGGTCCAGTTTGATTTATGATACGATTTTTTTTGTTATTGCTGAGTGTTTTTTTTTTAATTCGGAGAACTTTTGAAGACTTTTATGTTCACCATCGATTATAATAAGTGTAAGCAGTGAAATCCTAGTGGAGTCGGACTGCCAAGTCATAGGTCTCAAGTTCGCACCCAACGCACACACCTCTAATTTTTTGGATTCATGTGCGTATTGTATAATTATCATTTACTTCGGTGAAGGAAAACATCGTGAGGAAACCAACATGCCTAAGAGATATTCCTCGACGGCATGTATAGCCAAGTCAAAGGCCCATGGCATAAAATCTTTGACATCCGGTTAGGCACTAACCACATAAAGATGCAAGATAAAGTTGAAGAAAGATAATAAAACTTAAGCACAGATTTTCAGAAGAATTGACGAAGGTCTCTAAATCGACAGAGTAGGAAAAGAAATTAAACAGGTACAAAAATGATAAAATTACTTGTGGGTTTCGACCTCGTGTTTGAAATGGACTCCCTTATAAGAAATGTAAAACTCAAACTCAAACTCAAAGCATTTATTTCAATTAGACCATTAAAGGCACTTTTGAATGTCAGAAAAACAAAGAAGGCGAAGCTACAGTCCCAGACATAAGACATAATAACTTATGAAAGTACTGTAGTTGCCCATTCCAAGGCGTAGATCTCTATGGAGAAGAATGGGCAAGAAACTCCATGGACACTCTTTTCAATCAAACATTTTTACAAGATCTTGGTTACATCATTCATGTTGAGATAATACATATATGTGAGAACGATGTAGACAGACGTGCACATTAAGAGCGTCCAGAGTAAAAGATTAGATCAACAATTTAAAAACAAAGTAGTTAAAATAAACCGTGGCAGCTAAGAGACGACCAGTCCCAACTGACAGCGCCCGTTCACGAACATGACGCATGGATCAGCACCATTCAACTCAACCATTTTGAAGGGAACTAAATGATCCGACACACCCGCCACCATCAGCGAGACATTTGAGTGAGCATGACATTCTCTCAACCGCCAGGGCAAATTCGAGTCAATATCATCTGCCTAGCCTTTTCCCAACTATGTTGGGGTCGGCTTCTAGTTAAACCGGATGCAGCTGAATACCAGTATTCTACATGGAGCGACAGCCTATCTGACCTCCACAACCCAGTTAGTAATGGATAATACGATACCCTTGGTAAGACTGGTTGTCAGACTTTCGGACACTGAATAACTGTAAAAACTGTCAAAGACCAAAAACTTAAAGTGATTTCCGAGGCACGGAGGAAACTTGGTATTTCTTGGTGGTCACACATCCACGGACCAACCTGGTCTAGCGCGGCTTAACCTGAAGATCTACCCGAGCTGCTGTTATTATTTAGCCACGAGCTCCTCTCTCCCTCTCTCTCTTTCTTTTTTTTTCAGGAGTCTGCAGTAGCCTTGTATGTCCTACGGCTGGGTAAAGGCTTCCCCCATATCCTCCCAGGTACTCTTCTCCTGCGCCACCTCGAACCAGTCTTCGTGATGCACGTCTAAATCATCTCACCACCGTTTTCTAGGTCGGCCTCAGCGGCGCCGTCCATCCTCAGGCACCCATCGTGTTGAGACCTTTGCAGCTCACGTGACCCACTCAATCCTATTTCAGCCTGGCAGCCCAGCAGCTGTGTTTCTAAGAAAAGTAAAAACTTTCTTCTACGACTATCAAGATTTAACAACAGTACGCTGAAACTTAAAGCAAATCGCTTTATTCGTCCAACTTGTACCTTATTTTTGTCTCTAGATTAAGTTGTAAATTCGTAGTGAACTTGATACTTATGAACATCAAGATAGCATTTTTACGTCCAGCCTCGTCTCCTGACCCATTGCGAATAACACGATTGTTCATAATAGCGATGAACAGTAAAGCTAGTCTATTTGCTGTAATTTATGCGAAGAAAACATGTCTATAGATGTCTGAGGAAGATTTCCAGATAATAATATTCTTTTTCTATTTTGTTGCTTGCGAATCACGTAATTTGGTATAATATTCTGATTTCTGTAAGAAAATTATGTATCTTTGTCAACTTAGTTCTATCAAAATGGCGTCGAAAGTTTTTTGCCAATAATCCATAAAACTACTCAAAAAGCGCCCTGCCATTTCGAATTCTGTATCATCAAGAACTTTGGAAGATTTCAAACATTCGTAGAAGAAGAGAAAGTTTAAGTAGATACCTAATAGGCTTTGATGAATATCATTTGGCAATCTAGCATCGTAGTTAAATACGGAAAACCTAAAATTTAAATCCTTATATCCTAGTGCTCTCACCGTACCTACTTACTTCGGTAAAGTGTTTTCAGTATTAGTGTTCTGGGATAACACTATTCAAATGTCACCAACGAAACAGAAGTGTAATCATTTCTTGCAGAGTTCAGGGCGAATCTAATGATTTAAATCACAGAAGGAAATACTGGATTACCACGAACATTCTTAATACTAGCTGTTTCCCGCGACCTTCGTCCGTGTGATATTATTATAAAAATACAATTTTCCCCGTTCTTGCAAAATTTTTCATTGATGCTCCGCCTCTTGGCCGTAGCGTGATGTTATATAGCCTATAGCCTCTCTCGATAAATGGGCTATCCAACACTCAAAGAATTTTACAATTCGAACCAGTTCCTGAGATTAGCGCGTTCAATCAAACAAACTCTTCAGCTTTATAATATTAAGTATAGATTGAAATTGGCTCCCAATTTCATATCTACTTACGTTTTGATGGGATTTAATTCACTGAAGAAAATGTTGGATTATTTTAGTATCTCAGCAAAAGCCAAAGTTATTTCTATTCGTGATTATAATAAAGACGGTAAACATGGTGTATTCACAAAGACGTTCATTTGTCACGAGAAAGGCAGATCACGCGCAGGTAAAGGCGTTCCGTGGGCGATCTTTCTAAGACTGCTTACCATAATATTTGCTTAAGCTGTAATAATGGTACAGTGAATAACGGGTGGTTTTCCAGACGATGAGTCATAGTGAAGGCTGGGCTTGAAGTAAAAGTAATGAGGCGTTTGAATGACGTCACGGTGAAAGAAAAATAAGGGGTGTAATGAGTGAAGTGATTTACTGCCCGTAAAACATTTGCTGGACGGGTTAAACTTGAGGAAAGTCTGTGTCCTATCGTTTCTTTTGGCGATGAGAAAATATTGACCTCTACGTATTCGACTCCCAATGAGGAAAAAGTTAGTGATGAAAATTACAAAAATACGCAGTAAGTTGTTAGCAGAGGGACAAACGATATTTTCCATCTTTCTTTAGACATTTTTTATCGTGCTGACACGTTTAGCCGTATAAGTCCATACTTTTCCTATAAACATCTCTACTACTGTAGGTAATGATTTTAATAACATAACATAATATCACTCCTGTAATCCCCAAAGGATTTGGCAGAGGTGTACCTGTTAGTACACCCACATTTCGCCAGTTACGTGAAAGTCCCATGTAATCGGGGGCTAGCCTATCGCCATCAACCGGGTACAAATCCAGACTCCGTGGCTGCTACTGAGAAACTCCTGATGGAGTAACCCAATAACAGTTTTCCCGACCTGGGAATGAACCCAGGACCTCATGCTCAGCAGTCGCGCTTGCAAACACTAGGCCAACAAGGCAGTCTTTTATGACTTTAATGAATAGGACCCAATTACATAAGTGTCGAACTAAACTGTAAGCAATCTTATTCTCTCAGAAAATTGGATATTTCTCCAGGAATTCAACTCAAAACATTCTTGCTGGTCCGCATAAGGCGCCTATTGCATTAACAAAACTTACTACACGTATTGCCTAACCACCCAGCTTACAAGATTGAATCTAATCCCATCAATAATATAATCTGTATTCAATATCTACCACAAAGACATTATTCCAGGAAATATGGCCCTTAATACTTTACCATTTAAGGGCAAGTTCGCACTACTAATAATAAACCTCACATTTTCATTTGCTGCAATACGGTTTGATATTTGATAGGACTAGTGGAATTTTGCGACTGCGCCTACGCGGTTATCGGGTGTTTGTGCATAGATTTGTCGTGAATTGGAGAAAGAACCCGGGTTTTAAGTGAAAGTTTAGCCTTTTGTCAAAGGATTAGAGTTAAAGCAGCACCTTTGAGCCACCCATGACGGGAATAAACAGTCAGTGGCCCGAAAGTCTGACAACTAGTCTTACCAAGGGGAATCGTATTACCTAGTACTAACTGGGTTTTAGAGGTCAGATAGGCAGTCCATTTAAAATACTGGTATTCTGTAAAGAAAAGAAAATAAAGAAAAGTCAAGTAGAATATTGTTAAAGATTGTTTAAAGATGAAAGCTAGAATCTAAAGCCATGTAGTTACATAATGAAGGGTAACCAGCAGGACCCTATTATTAAGCCTCCGCGGCCTGTCCGTCTGTCTGTCAGCGGGCTGTATCTCATGATCCGTAATAGGTGGACAATTGAAATTTTCACAGAATGTGTATTTCTGTTGCTGCTTTACAAATAACAACAATATATTAAAAATTAAAGGAGGCTCTCTTACTACGATGGTACGGAACCATTCATTCGCGGGGCCGACTCGTACTTGACAGGTTTTTCGTAATTCAACATTGCTGTTTTGCTAAACTTACCTCTCCACAGTACCACATAAGTAAACACTTCTTTTCAACATTGAAACTTCAATACAAGACGCAGCTTCATACAATCGTGCTTAGCGTCCAGTCACTCCATAAAGATGTCTAGCATTGCTCTTACTGTAAGCAATTTTATTTTCTTGTGTGCAACTTCTATTGGCCCGGTTTTCAATCGAATACTAGTATACACGTTTTGTATGTTGTTATTTATATTCTACACAGATATTTGTATGATCGTGGTTATCCTTACTAATATTATAAATGCGAAAGTAAGTTTGTTTGTTTGTTACCTTTTCACGCCTAAACCACTGAACCGATTATCCTAAAATTTTGCGTATACGTTGTCCGGTGTATAGAAACGGACATAAGGTACCTTTCATCCTGAAAAAAACTACTGCTCCCGAGAAAAACAACAATAACGTTCTTATGATAATAGATGGCGTCACGTGTCTTTCCAATCATGTTTGAATTATATTATTACAAGCAGAGTACAACCCGAATTGATTGTCAAATTCTAAATTAACGCGAGCGAAGTCGCGGGCAAAAGCTAGTTTATAATAATACTATTTTAGATACTTAGGGACGTGTTGAAGGAAAATCGATTTCAAGGTACCTTGTGTTGGCAACCCAAAGCATAGTTATACATATACAATATTGATCCATCACTGGTAACATTGACAGTTGTCATTCAACTTCTTCTTTTCGAATCAATGCTAGATACATTATTAAATTAAATGAGTTGGGTTCAGTAGGTGATTACGCCAATTGCGGCATCTATGGCCTTTTTAGGTACTCAGGGATGCATGCATTTCGGCACTTTGGACACTAAAATATTTGTAGCAGATTGTTTTTTTCAGGAGAACCGCATTCGTATTGTGTGTTGGTGTGTTCTATTATCCCCCATTTTGTTATATTGCGCTTGCAGTGATCTACTTGGGTTCGCAGTCGATTGATTGCAGACCAACTACGGAAAAGGTAAAGAGGTTCAGGAAACATTTCATGTATAAAATCGCGCCTTTTTCCCAAGAGGGTAGGCAGAAAATCAATAAGGTTTAAGGTTTTTTTGGGGAGTTTTTTTAAGCCTTATTTTAAGTTTATTGTTAAGTTAGTTACTTAGGGTTTATGTATGTGTGTTTATGCTTAGTACTTAACTCAAAATAAAGTCACCTATTTTTACGTTCTACAAATTGGAGTCTATTTTGATTTCGTTACAATTTTGAGATTCAAGAAACCATCTTCTACTTCTTCAATACGTTGAGTTCTGATCTAATTGGTACCCACCATTGTGGATAAAAGATGTGATATTTATAATAATAATATGTCATTTAAGACGATAAATTATGACTGTAAAGAAGCAATAAGTTAGCATAATGTCAGCTAGTGAATGAATTATTGGTTCGGTCAAGCAAATGTGACGCTCGCGTGTGCATATTTGCAAATAAAAATAGTCAATATTAATCTTACTGTGGTGAATTAGAAGAAAATACAGTTAGAGAGATAACTTATATACAGGGTGTAAACGGACCCTTCACGAAGCCGTCAACCAAGCATTATGTACATCAAACTAAGTAACTTTACGCAAAAATTATTGCTGGGAAACGACTTTTTTTTTTGGAGTGAAAAATCACATTTTACAGTAGAACTCAATGTAACGAACTCAAAACATTGTGCTCATGGATGGATTGAATAGTACGGGGGTCGTGGAGATGTTTAAAGTAAAAATCTTACATTAAAAACATGTATTTAAAAAAAACTTATGAAAAATTTGGAACTTTGACCCCCAATATCTCCGTAACTAGAAGATTCCCAGGTATGGTCTAGAACAAAAAAATGATCGCAATGACGAGGAGAACAAGTGCCTTTCGGCTTCGTTAAGGGTCTTTTTACACCCTTTAGGGTTTGAACGGACCCTTCACGAAGCCGTCAACCAAGCATTATGTACATCAAACTAAGTAACTACGCAAAATTATTGCTGGGAAACGACTTTTTTTTTGTGGTGAAAAATCATATTTTACAGTTATAGGACTCAATGTAACACACTCAAAACATTGTGCTGATGGATGGATTGAATAGTACGGGGGTCGTGGAGGTGTTTAAAGTAAAAATCTTAAATGTATTTTAAAAAAAAAATTGTGAAAAGGTTGAACTTTGACCCCCAATCCGTAACTAGCAGGTTCCCAAGTATGGTCTAGAACAAAAAAATAATCGCAATGAAGGGGAGAACAAGTGCTTTTCGGCTTCGTTAAGGGTCTTGTTACACCCTTTATACGCATGTACCTATCGCTAATTTAAAACCATTATACTAACAAAAAGTCTTGAAACCCATCTGTGAACGTTTTCACAAAATTATTTGCAAGTGAAATACTTTAAGAATACGAAATAATTTGGTAAACTTATTTATCTTAATTTTATTACGGCAATATGTATGTGCGGTACCAAGATATTACTATTATCTTGTACAACACCCACAAGAAGAGATAAAGGGCGTGTATTATAATTTTGTCCATTTGTAGCGCCGTTGCTTAGGAAAGTGAATATTTTGTTCCTTATTTTGTCACCTATCAGGATTAGCATTGGAACCAGCAGAACCACCTAGTATTTTAAAGATATCATAGCATCACACCTGTGTAGGAGCTCGTGGCTAAATAAAAACAGCTGCTCGGATCGATCTTTAGATCAACTGTTCTTGCCTAGGTTGGTCTGTGGACGAGTGACCACCCATTACATACCGAGTTTCTTCCGTGCCTCGGAAAGCACGTTGAGCCGTTGGTCCCGGCTGTTATATGTAGATCTTTGACAGTCGTTACAGGTAGTCAGTACCCAAAAAAAAAGTCTGACAACCAGTCTTACCAAGAGGTATCGTATTACCTAGTACTAACTGGGTTGAGGAGGTCAGATAGGCAGTCGCTCCATGTAAAATACTAGTATTCAGCTGCATCCGGTTAAATTGGAAGCCGATCCTAACATAGTTGGGAAAAGGCTAGGTAGATGTTAGCATCACACCTGCAATTCTCAAAGGGTTACGCAGAGGTGTACCTTATAGTACACTCACATTTCATTATTTTCATTTTAAGGACCTCACAGAAATATTACTTGTTTAAGTAATTCTCAAGTTTCAAGTTACTACAAAAAGTAACCCTTTCTATAGCATTCTAGGACTAAAGTTATTTTGTTGAAACCAGTAAATCTTGAGGTACAAAGTAACCGAGGTTTATTTTGGAACGTGTTAAAATTCAAAACAATAGTCTCAGTGTTTCCGTATTGACAGCTGTGTAGGGTTGTCCAAGAATATCGTGTGGATTTCAGAGAGTTTTTTTCATACGATTTGAGATTTTATTCCGTTTCATGGTCAGATCGTTGAAATAGTCAATCTACTTCCACTTGCAGATTTTAGGCTAAGATACAATGGATTTTGCCTTTTGGTTTTTGGGTTGTTATTGTCGTATTTATCAACACAAGTTTTATATTTACGTTATATAATGTTAGTTTATAAGGTAGTTATATATCTATGGGCCATTGTAGCCTGAATAAAATGTTTATTTTTAATTTCTAACACTAATCACTCACTGTGTGAAATAATAAAAAAACATTGAGGTCAAGCTTTATGCCTTTCATCTTCTTTCGTATCGATAGCACGATGTGATATGATGTCCAATTGACGTGCTTTATATTCTCTTAGTGCTGGTGAGGAGACACCAAAGTAGTGGAGTATCCAAAGTGTCCCTCCACACTCCACTCTAGGTCGTTGATACGAAAATACAAAAAGAGCACCAAAAAAATTACACCATCAAAATGTAACACCCCTGTAACAAGCACACAGCACCACAAATTATTGGTGCCAACATGTTGTAGAAACAGAGCAGTAATGAGACAACCGACGACATGTTCACAGCACCCGCAAGCAGAACATGTTAAACAATAGGTCGGGTGCTAACTGCGCGAACAAGGAAGCTGCGACAGGAAACTGATAAAATAATCAAACCTGTTTCTTAAACAGACGAAGAAAATACATAAACATTAACATCATGACTGTAATTCCATAAAAGTTTAGGCGGAATAAAAAAACATAGGCCTACATGGGCACTTATTAAACGTCGAAAAAAAGGTGCACGGTTTGGGTTTGTTGTTTCCTATGGAGAAGAACCGGCAAGAATCTCCATGGTTACTTACAGAGGTGGTTATCCCACCATTTCGCCAGGTATGTTTAAATTTCATGTAATAAAAAGTGAATCTATTTAATTGCCGCCAACCGCTCGCGAATCTAAACTCAATTGTTGAAAAATTACTGATGGAATGCGCTTGCAACCACCAGACTAACGAGGTAGTTAATGAAAATAGAAATTCAAAAATTGATTGATGCTAAGAGATTTTTTTTTCGCTTGCTGTATACAAATAACAAGTAAACCGCTTATCAATCAAAAAGATCCCTATTTTACGGTAGGTATTATGATTTGATGCGACGTGATGAAGATAAGATATTTAAAAAGGACAGTAAGTACACAAATCATGCATTAAGGAAATACCTACTATAAAGGGTGTAAAAGACCCCTAATGAAGCCGAAAGGCGCTTGTTCTCCCCGTCATTGCAATCTTTTTTTTTTGGACCTTACTTGGGAACCTTCTACTTACGGAGATTTGGTGGTCAAAGTTACAACTTTTTCACAAGTTTTTTTTTAAATACTAGTTTTTATGGTTTTTATGGTCATCGACATGTGCATTCTGCCCGTCCTAACCTACGGAGCTCAGACCTGGTCACTCACCGAGACTCAGAAGTTCCGCCTTGGAGTTTGCCAAAGGGCAATGGAACGCAGCATTCTGGGTGTCAAAAGACAGGACAGGGTTCGTAACACCACGCTGCGTTCCAAAACTGGCATAGTAGACGTCGGCAAGAAGGCTGCTAGGCTAAAATGGGATTGGGCGGGTCACGTTAGCCGCTTGCACAATGACCGCTGGGCAAAATTCTCCACGCGATGGTTGCCGGAAGACGGACGGCGCCGCCGAGGCCGGCCCAGAAAGAGGTGGCGAGACGATCTGGACGCTTACCGCGAGGGCTGGTTCGAGGTGGCACAAGAAAAGAGCACATGGAAGGAATTGGGGGAGGCCTTTGCCCAGCAGTGGGACAGAACAGGCTACTAAAAAAAAAAAAAAAAAACTAGTTTTTAAGGTTAGTAATACCAGCCTGTTACTGTCCCACTGCTGGGCAAAGGCCTCTTCTCATACAGAGAAGGCACGAGCATTGATCACCACGCTTGCTCAAGACGGGTTGGCGATTTCAGACTTATATTAATTATAAGTCCAGGTTTCCTCACGATGTTTTCCTTCACCGATGTCTATGATGTCCAAGATAAACTTAGAAAGTACATATGAATTGAAAAAGTCACATTGGTACTTGCCCGGATTTGAACCCACAACCTCATGCATGAGAGGCGAGGCCTTAACCTCTGGGCCATCACGACAATTTTTTTAGGTTATAACTTTATTTTAAATACCTCCAACTCCATACCCCCCGTACTATTCAATGCATCCATCAGCACAATGTTTTGAGTGAATTATATTGTGTTATACCGTTTTTCACCCCAAAAAAAAAGTCGTTTCCCAGCAATAATTTTTGCGTAGGGTTACTTAGTTTGATGAACATAATGCTTGGTTGACGGCTAAACAACGGTAAAGTAAAGTAAGTAAAGTAAACGGTAAAGGGTCCGTTTACACCTTGTATACTCCATAAAAAAACTTTACTCCATAAGTAATAACAAAAACTCACAAAAAGAAACCGTACACAAGAGTCGTATAACACTACGATCAACTCCTCAAATAGCCGGAGCTATCGATTTGACTCGCCATTCTAGCCTGCTACTGAATATTACATGAATCCGCGCTGTCATTTTCAAGACAGACTTAGTATACAGTAAAGACTTTTATGTGTTTATGTGGGGACGAATCATAAGGGATATTGTTTATTGTAGTCGTTTTGTGGGTACTGTATAATGTGATTGGTAGAAAAGAGCTGCCAAACCTTATCCTAACTATGTTGGAGCCGACTTGCAGTCTTAACGGATGCAGCTGAAAAGAGTCTACCTAGCCAACCATGTTGGGGTTTGCTTCGAGTCTAACTGGATGCAGCTGAAAACCAGCATTTTACATGGAGTGACTGCCTATCCGACCTCCACAACCCAATTAGTATTGGATAATATGATATCTCTTGGTTGTCAGACTTTCGGGCCACTGACTACCTGTAACGACTGTCAAAGATTTTCAATGACAGCCGGGACCAACGGCTTAACGTGCTTTCCGAGGCACGGCAGAAACTCAGTATGTAATGGGTGGACGCAAGCGCTGCTTAACCTCGACCCAAGCGGCTGTTATTATTTAGCCACGAGCTCCTGAAGAAAAGAGTAAGAGTATTGAAAGTCTCTTCTTCTTTTCAGGAGTTGCAGTTGTTAGGGAATAGTGTGTTGTGCTTGTCCCACAATTAGTATCTTTTATTCTGAGCGTGTTGATGCCAATATAAATTGGTTGGTACTTACCGTAGCGTCCATCAACTCCTATATTGTGCAAACAGCAGGAAATGCAGGCCACCTTATTAAAGTGTCCCGTGCTTTGGTGGAACCACATCGCATTAACAATCTAAGGCAGAGTGCTTTTTAAATTTCCACCTGAACAGGTTTTTCTAAAATTATATGGAGTAGGATATAATTTTAGAAAAACTATACGAGTCAAATTACTAGTATTCATGTAACTCAATCCAACACAGTTGAACATGCTTATGCTAGGAGTCGGTTCTCATCATGAATACTACGTTTGGGATTTGTACTCACGGTCTTTCTCCATGGAGGTTTTGAGTTATAAACAACTCAAAACCTCTATTGGGGCATGCCCGCTACTTTGGAAATTTACGATTACTTGCTGCTCTCGCGTCTTACTACAACAAACGTTAAATTTTCATATTATGGCGTTAAATGATTATTATTTTACTCTTTGGTATCTCATTACAGTTTTATTACATTGAATCACCCACGAACACACTTATTGAATCACACCTCACCTTACTAATATCAATAAAACTTGATAAACAATGAATTCATCATCTATTCTTGGCTCAGTTCAAGAACCTCGTACTGGTTGCAAATTACCCACTCCCTACTTATATGTGTATTTCCCCATATGTCACCATTCACACGATTCCATATCGTCACTGAAGTTCTAACACTACATAAGTCAAAAATAGCAAATTCACAGAAGAGTGAATAAACTGTATGTAGAAGACGCCAGTACATCAAGCTACCCGAAACTGTCAAATTTTCCCAATCAACCTTGGACCTAATACTTAAGCGAAAAAGTTAAAAACCTATTAAAGAAATTTGACAGATTGTAGTAGTTGATGTGATGGCGTCTGTACCTACCTAGGTAACAGTACAAAACCATGTTTATTTTGTGTTCTATTAAAACACAAATTAAACATGGAACAAATTAAACTGAAATAACGCGTCTTCTGATTTTCTAGCAAACGGATTCAAAATATCAAAACCGCCAAAAATTGACTTATGTGGTTTTAGAACTTTAACGACGATATTCAAAATGATGGGCGCCATCTTTTAATTTCTATTCCTAGATTCTCGGACAATTGCTGCTATTCTTTGATATGTCATTATTTTCCTTTGCAACGGCGCGACGCTTTGGTTTGCCCGACGTTGTTGGTGAATAAGTTAGAATGAAATTATAGGGTTTCAGTTCGTTTCCTGTACTGTTGGTTTTAGTATTATTATGTTCTATGTAGTTTTCCTATGTCATGGGTGCTTTCTAAACCGTTGAACGGGGTTATGATATGATTGACGAAAACGATGTTAAGTAATGCTTGAGCGTAGTCGATGATGATAATTTCAATGAAGTGAGGAATAAAACTACTGTAAACGTGATTTTTCACTTCAAAAAAGTAGTTTCCCAGCAATAATTTTTGCGTGGAGTTACTTAGTTTGATGTACAGAATGCTTAGTTGACAGCTTCATGAAGGGTTCGTTTACACCATGTGTATTGACGAAAGAGAGATTAAGCCTTCTACTACTCAAGTAAAAGTTCGATTTATCAGCAAATAAAGAAACTAAGAACTTACAAGGATGATAAAATTAACTTGAGCAACATGAAGTTATTTGGACCTCGAGAAATATTCACATCAAAAAATAGATCTCTTTACATAAACTAAAACACTTATGTTCAAAACACAAGCACTTGAAACTCATCATCTAATAAGAGCCACTGCTCACCTAACTGAACTAAACACTAACTACAAAATAACAGACGCAAGTGTGTTAGAACATGTTGTTCTATTACACGCAACAATAATAGACGAGAGAGATGGGAGCACTCATAATACAGTACTTGAATGTCCGCAAACAATTACAAACGTACACATGTTCGTGGTACATGTTTTTGTAGTTAATCTGGGTTGAAATTTGTGTGAATGTTATGACTTGTTTGCATTAGAACATTCAGACGTTGTTATTGTAATTATGCAATGTGAGTTCTTCCTCGTCTTGCGTAGTTCGCTGTCTGGGTATGATTTAGTGTTTGGCTTTGTCTTCAAAGCATTGTGTGTTGTGTTTGAAAGAAAGCTGATCATCATTGCGTAATCTTAAAAGACTTCCTTATACATCACTGCGTTCGACATCGCCCTAGCTGTCATCTTAAATTGTACCCAATTTTTTTTGTGTACCATGACTAATATTGCCTATATTATCTGAACTAACACTGAAATTGGTCACTTTGACGACATCTTCAAAGTCACAGGAAGCGCCTGGACATAAAGACCCATAAAACCATTGCACACTCCGGCAAACATGTAAGTAAAATTTAACAGTGTCCAAGTACTGCGCATACTATCCGATAAAATGATGAACAGGATGGTCAAAGTACCAGGAAAGCAGAATTTTGAAGAGCCAACCGAAAGCTGCTGACTCGTCTACCTCGAACTATCCTACACAACATTGTGCACCAACATCTCCTTTTTCTTTTTAAATTCTAAAATATAGGATAAATAGAAAATAAAATGATAAAGCCTAACAAAAGCCAACTTTACAAACAACGATTACCGATGACGTCACGCACGCTCCGGCAAGTATGCGAGTAAATATTGAACAGTGTCTCGAGTACTGCGCAAACTTGCGCTAGACGCTATTATCTGATTTGTGTACAGCACGAATATCGGAATTTTGTTCAATGACGGTTGCAAATAGTTTGCTTGCGGCTTAGGGGGAAGCGTGTGAGCTGTATCTGTTACGTTTAATAGGGAAATGGAAAGAGAAATACAAAAAACACTTAGAAATATCGGAAATAGAACGTTTGCAATGAAAAACGACGTTGAGGTATTTATCAAAATAAATTACCACTAAGACGAAATTGCTAAAGGTGCAAAAGTAACCCGTTGACTTGTTGAAATTCTTGACTAGCAATAAAGAGTTCACGAAAGCGCTCCTTCCGCTGAAACGTCCAACTTTTACACAAAATAATTGAATAGCCGAATTAAACAAATTAATTCGCAACTCCCAAAAGGTTCGTATCATTTTTGATCCATTTCAAACGCTGTACAACAATTTCAAAGAGAATCAACATTTTAAAAGTTTTTGAACTGAAAGTGAAAGTAATTTCTCGAATCGCTGATCCCAAAACATTGCTGGGAGCCAAACTCAAAAACAATAAACAGATTCCCGAAGCTTGCCTGCAAAAATTCCAAGATAATTTTCCTGCCGGTAAAGCATTAAGTCGAAGGCCTCCAGTTTTGGTAAGGGTAACGATCAATTAAACTGTATCGGAGGACCAGTTACTCTGCTGGCGAATTCTCGAAACTTGGTAAAGATAATCTAAGCTTAATAAAAAGCAAAAAAAAGAACTGAGTATTGAAAATGTACAAACTAAGCTTAGAAATACTTCTACCTACCTAAGCGTACTCTACAGATAACAATCTAACTAAAGAGGTATTAAAAGGTATATGAAACTACCTACTTACGCAAACATTTCGATACATATTTTTATTTACAACCTTGTCTTAATAATATTTCATGTTGATTTCTATCAATACCTATTTGGAAACGCCACAGTAACATCAAATAGATCTGTCACAAAATATCCTAATAGAACGTGCCCTCAATTCGATACAAAATTCGTTACGCCCCAGTCTTCACCAACCTTAAATATTTCTTATAAATATTCCCGCTGTGTTCCTATACAGATTTAATCTTCAAAAGGATTGTTTACAATAAACATTTTGATTCCAAGTTAACTGAAGGATCGGGGGACCAAACGGTTGGATCATTTACAATTATAATTAATCTTTAGGCACCAAGATGAACGTCTTACCGTTTTGTTATAACTAAATTGGATGGACAGAATTGTCCAAGCTTTGCATTCTGATGTAGACGAACGAATTTCGTTTGTGGAATACTAATTTCGGTTTAGTATAGTCAACTGTTTTTATTGTCGTTTCCGAAGTCAGGATTTTCCGAGAAATTAACATTGTTTTGGTCATTGGGAAAGTTAGATTAATTTGAAGAAAAAATGTGAAATGTTTTAAGTTATTTTACATCTAAGCCATAGAAATATCCTCATAACATACAAGTATTAATTATAATGATCATCCGACGTGACTGGAGAGATTAGCTGCAGCATCAAGAAGATAGAGGGCATCTGTTTTTGCAAACAGTTGTCCACTATAATATTATAAATCTCCGTCGGTGGGTAGTCTCCATTGAGATTGGCTACCATGATTGAAATTCGGTCAGAAAGACTATTACGTGTCACAAACTTCTCGGCATTTTTTTGGTACTATTTCCACAGTAATATTATATTTATGATCACTATTTTAATAACTTGGACTGCCTCGTTGGTCTAGTGCTCGCAAGTGCGACTGCTGAGTATGAGGTTCTGGGTTCGATTCCCAGGTCGGGCAAAGTATTATTGAGTTTTACCCATCAGGAATTTCTGTGAGTCTGAATTTTTGTCCGGTTGATGGCAACAGGCTCATCTCCTATTACATGTGACTTAAACATAACTGGCGAAATGTGGGTGTACTTATGGGTACACCTCTGACTAATCCTTCGGGGATTACAGGCGTGATGTTTTGTTATTTCAACAACCTAATCCGTTGAATACCTTCTTACTTCCTCACACAGACCCATTTGTTAAAAACTTCATTACACAAGAACCCAAGGCACTACATCAAAAAATCCCTCAGTGCATCCAAGTCTTGGAACAGTGTAACACGCCTCACTAATTGGCAGCCATTGTCCCAGCGGTTGCATAGTAAAGCGTTCGTGACCGCCATACCTACACAATTGGTTTACGAACAACCGGATTAAAGGAGCTGAGTGCTGAAGTTTCAGAGGACTTGAATCTTGATTTTGTGTTTGGAGATCGGGAATCTGATGGTGAGCCTGAAAGATTGAAAGAAAATGTCGACAAAAAAAATATTATGCCAGAATTCAATCATTCGGTGATAGATAAATTTTTTAAAATTTTATTATGAGCATGTTGTGGGTCCCACTACAGGGAAAAGGCTTCGTTTCCGTTTTTCTATTTTTCTCTTTCTTTGACTATTTGGGCCCAATTCTTTGAAAATATGATGAATTACTAAGATGACTGTTTGAGACTTTGATGCTGGTGTAAGCTGTAGTAAACAGCGTCCAAAAGGAAGTAAGATTAAAAATAGAATACCCACAAATAAACAAACACCCTGCATCTACCCTTTAGCTAAATATATGCCATGTAGGTAACGCAATCTCACAAACCACAGAAATTAAAGGGATGCCATAATTATTAAGTCAATCGCTCCGATCTATTTACCAGTAGGTATCTCATATTTATGCCACAATATTTTCCATCAGTCAATCCCAAGGCCGTGAAAGAAATATACGATGGAACGGTTCACATGATGCATCTCAATAAAAAGTACAGGCATGTACACAAAATACCATGTATCCAAAAATGTGAATTTCTAACGACGTTCACGTGAAACTCGGACCTTGATAAGTCACTTTCCGATATGAAACGTAGGAACACAGAATGCGGGTACTCCTGTTACTGTTGGGCTTTCCTTTAAAAATATTTTTTGAAGCCAAAAGTGTGATTTTTCGAATTATGTAACAACATCAAACACTGTTTTAAGCTTTCACGGTTTACAACTAAACGTTTACTGTCATTTACGGGATATCTTCCGTGATTGTTTATTATTTTGAGCTCCCGATACATCAACCCGCGATCATGGCGCTTTCAACAGCGTCTAAATATCGGGAGCTCAAAATAATGAACAATCACGTAAGATGTCTCGTAAGTGACAGTATAAGTTTAGTATGTAACAACATAACATAATTTTTGATTAGGCAAAGATGTATCCATCAATCCGACATGCATCCCAGCTCCAAGATGCTGTTGGGAAATCTCTGATGAAAAAAACCTCCTATCACACAGATAGGAAAATTCGGAAAAAAAATAATGCTCGACTAACACGAGAAAAGCGTAATTATGTTCGTATGAGAACAGTTGGATGAGGTACAGCAGAGAAGAGCAGTCCATCATCTAAATAGGCTTACTTGATTCAAAGATCGATGTGAACCGGCAAAAAGATTTTGATATCTTATACCAACCGCATTTTTCTGTTAATGACTTTTATCACAATATCCCGTTTTCAGTCTTTACGATAATGTTAGTGACCATGTCAATTTAAAAACTTACATTTTTACCACCATAGTTCACAATGGACTTCAAAGATTATTCAGTAGCTAATCCCGTATCCTTACCACGACTACCGACCTATCGTTCCAAGCCCACCTTCCATACATACTTCATAGCGAGTTTATGCCTCCAAGCGCGCGCCTAGAGGGCCAAATTGAATGGCCCTGCGTTTTTAGGTAATTGGAATCCGAGCCTGAATACTCAGCCAGATTAATATTGGCTGTGTCGATGGTACGTGCGCCAATGTATGGCTAAATGATTACTTGGCCAATGGGTTAATAATAAATAGTCTATATCTTGGGGAAAGATTTTCTCGCCTACGTATTTTGCTTAGGAATATGTTAGATAATCTATTTACAAATTAATAAAATGAAGTGTCTGTTTGTAATTTGATAATAACAGCTTTTTACTAAATGCATATTAATCATTTATACAGTACTTATAGCAAAAAAAAAACTTTTTTTTAAATTTTTGTCTGTCTGTTTGTTCCGTCTGAACCGATTTTGACCGGACTTTACTGGCAGATAGCTTATGTTATAAGGAGTAAATTAGGCTACTTTTATTTTAGAAAAACGATGAGGGTTCCGTGCGAAAAATTTGAAATCCATGAAATTGTTATGAAAATCCGATTCAAAGAGAGAAGTAATCTATACATATAAAATTCAAAGTCCTGACTGACTGACTGACTGACTGACTGACTGAGATATCAACGCACAGCCCAAACCGCTGGTCCTAGAGACATGAAATTTGGAGGGTGTATTCTTTGTGAAGGGTAGGTATCCACTAAGAAAGGGTTTTTCGAAATTCCACCCATAAGAGGGTGAAATGGGGTGTTGAATTTTCTATGAAACTTTTTATTCTCGCAGTTGATTGACTTGAAAATTTGTGTACATACTATTCAGATAAAATTATGAGATACGTGTATCACAGTTTTTCCAAAATCACCCCCCAATTTAAAAATTCAATGTCGTGATTGGCCGACTGATATATCAACGTAAAGCCCAATCCGCTGGTTCTAGAGACATGGAATTTGGAGCGTGTATTCTTTGTAAAGAGTAAGTATTCATTAAGAAAGGGTTTTTCGAAATTCCACTCCTAAGAGGGTGAAATGGGGTGTTGAATTTTCTATGAAACTTTTTATTCTCGCAGTCGATTGACTTGACAATTTGTGTACATACTCTTCAAATAAAATTATGAGATACATGTATCACAGTTTTTCCAAAATCATCCCCCAATTTAAGAATTCAATGTCGACTGGCTGACTGATACATCACGCACAGCCCAATCGGCTGGTTCTAGAGAAATAAAATTTGGAGGGTGCGGTCTTTGTGAAGAGTAAGTATCCGCTAAGAAACAGTTTTTTTTAATTCCACCCCTAAGAGGGTGAAATGGGGTGTTTAGTAGAATAATGAATAACGTGAAACTTTTTATTCTCTGAGTCGATTGACTTGAAAATTTGTATACATACTTTTCAAATTAAAATTATGAGATACGTGTATCACAGTTTTTTCCAAAATCAAAATCATCCCTCAACAGAGTCAAATAGGGCTTCGAAGCTCACGAAGACGCGCGCATGGCGCGCAGTGTCGCGCGAGGGGTACGGGGCGCGGGAGTATTTCCCTAATAGTAAGTAGGTAGGATTTTTCTGAGGTAGACGTGTCTGTAAATATGGTTTATGCCAACGATTTTCGCGTTGGCTTGATACGCGACATTGATATTAAATATAATGTAAAAGTATTATGCCTATAAATAGATCCCTAATTAATAATTTGATTGTCACCGGTGTCCAATCTCAAACCAAGGTATAAATATTTCACATATGTAATTTAATTGATATTACTATGAACTAATATTTGCAAGTTATAAGCAAGAACATGTAAATCTATGTATGTACTAAACATACATAGATTACTTATTATCCCAGAAGTACGATCCCGTGGGCAATTCAAGAACTCCACGCGGGCGAAGCCGCGGGCATAAGCTAGTCTATATATATAAAAGGAGAACTGACTGACTGACATATCAACGTACAGCCAAAACTACTGGGGCTAGGAATGTGAAATTTTATACACGGCTTCCTATTATAATGTAGGGGAGCACTAAGAAGGGGTTTTTGGAAATTTAACCTTTAAGGGGGTGAAAAGGGGGAATTTTGTTTGTATGAAATCAGCCTTCAAATTTTTTAGAGGAAAGTACGTAACCCACGCGGACAAAGTCGCGGGCAAACTTCACGAGGACGAAGGTCGCGGGCGACAGCTGTAGTCATAATAAAACTAAGAAGTATCCATTTCTCTGTAAGAACTTAAGTTAAAAGGAATAAAAGAGATGCAATCAGCGCGGCGAAAGACTTGATTTCGTCTACCGAGCTTAAATAGATAATGGTATAACACGATCTAGCTGACGAATGGATTAAATAAGAATTGGCTTTCTCCTGGCAAAAGCGATTTCTGATAAGCATTCGTTTGGCTATTACTTTTTGTCTAGTCTATACCTCTTTCTGATGTTTATCTAGAACAATGATTAATACTCTAGACCACCTAGATGCTACGGACAATATTTCAGTGTCAATTTTGCAAGCAATTTCAATACCAATTAAAATATTATTATACACAATCGCTATTTCTATCTTGATAAGGAGCGTCGCTCACACGATTAACAGTCGAGGTGCAGTTGAGGCGCGGGCGGTTAAGAGGCACGCCGCAACAAAGTTTTCTTTACAAATGAATGGTAGTGCGCTCATATACAAGAGTTGCGGCGCGGGCGAGGTGAAGGTGGGGCGGAGGCGAGGTGAAGGCGGGGCGGAGGCGAGGTGCAGGCGCAGGAGGGGCGCTCAAGTGTGCCCAAGCCACGACTCCACCGCCATTTTGTCATTTGGTTTCGTGCGTAGCTGCGTTTAGACGTTTTTTCACCCAAAATCTTCTTCTATTTAAATTAAGAACTTGTATCAGTGCGAGTACGTCTTCGTCTTCTGACGACGACATGGTGAATGAATTACGTAAAATGTGAAGGAAGCATAGCCGCCTGCGCCTCGACTCTACGCAGAGACCTATCTTCGCCCGTGGTGCGACGCCGCACCGCCGCTGACGCGACGTCGCCTCGACTTACCAGTGAGCGACGCGCCTTAATCTTTTCTATCCATATTTCAATTATAACTATTAGTAGCTTGCCTAGGCGTTATCGTTTCTATGTTGTCAATCAAAGAAATACAGGAAATATTGTTGTGTTTAGTCCATGAAGGTTATATAGTGTGCTTTGTAAGTTAGTGAAACTACGTAGTGCAATAATTTAGATAGTTTTTAAACAAGAATGATTAATTATTGAGGGATTGAAAGTATTAAAATGTTTTTGATAAAATGCAAACTCTTATTTATTTATTTAAGCTTTATGTACAGGAGTGGTACTTGAGCGGGCTTAATGCCACAAGACATTCTCTACCAGTCAACCGATGGGCCAAATAGGACAGCATTGTGATAGAGTATGGTACTAACAGCCCGTCCGATTGATCTTAAGGTTAAGCCACGCTTGCCTAGATTTATTCGTGGATGGGTTACCACCACTTACATCCCGAGATTTTTCCGTGCCTCAGAAATCAGTTAAGCTGTTGATTTCTACTGTCATTATTGTAGATCTTTGACAGTGATTATAGGTAGTCAGTAGCCCGAAAGTAGGACGTACTCGTATTACCCATTACTAGGTGGATTGTGGAGCTCTATGTAAAATACTGGTATTCAGCTGCATCCAGTGAGACTGGACGCCAACCCCAACATAATCGAGAAAAGGCGAGGCAGATGAAGACAAATATTCCAAAATAAGATAGCAATAAACTCTTGTCTGTTTTATAATAATTCTAATCCACATCAACACTAAAGATTGTTATAAGCTGTATAGAAAGAAACTACGACATAGTGTGTAGGCAATTATGAAACACAGATTAGAAGTATCTTTCCTAAGTAAGGTCAAAACATTCAAACGATCTATCCAATAGAAAATTCAATACGAAAGAAAATTCGTTCAGACATTTCCAAATTCTATACAGAATTAACAAAAAGATATTGAATACATAAGAATCGTTGCTTATTACTTCGATACTCCGGAAACTCCTTTGAAAAATTCTAAAATTGCGATAATTTCAATAAATTTTAATAACGCGGAACCCTTGCGAATGAAAAAAGGTAATATCACTGATAGCTTTCAAGAGGGAGTCAAAGGGACGCAGCTGCTCTGGTTCCGTACGTCGCAATTACCTTGCTTTGAATAAAACTGTTTTCTTAAGAGCTTTGTGGAACCCTGATAAACGTGTTGTGACGCGAAATGGGGTCTGAGAAGGCGTCATGAAAAAGGAAAGAGTTTCTATTTAACTTTATACGTGACGGAAAATGAGAATTTCCATTTCTCATTGGGTTTATAGGCAACTAGTTTTTGCTCGCGGCTTCACTCGCGTTAATTTGGAATTTGACAATCAATTCAGCTTGTACTCTGCTTGTAATAATATAATTCAATCATGATTCGAAAGAGACGTGGCGCCATTTACTATAATAAGGACGTTATTGTTGTTTTCCTCGAGAAAAGTACTTTTTTTCGGGATGAAAGGTACCCTATTTCCGTTTCTGTACACCTGACAATATAATTATGTGTAAAATTTCAGGTTGATCGGTTCAGTGGTTTAGGCATGAAAAGGTAACAGACAAACTTACTTTCGCATTTATAATATTAAGCTAGGACTAGCTTATGTCCGCAGTTTCGCCCGCCTGGAATTCGGAAATTGTCCCACGGGATCCTATTACGGGATAAAACGTATTCTATGTATTAGAAAACGATCTGTGTGTCATATTTAATTTAAATTCGTTCTGTAGTTTCTGCGTGATAGAGTAACAAACATCTATCCACAAACTATCGCATTTAGCAGTAAGAAAAAGTTAGATTGAGTAGGGGGGGAGGGGGTCGAATACATGCATGCTCCCTCCCAATCCACCCAGAGCGGGAGAAGTCATTTGATGATTTCACATCCGTAAAGAAAAAAAAAAAGTAGGGGGGGAGGGGGTCGAATACATGCATACATGAGGTCGATTAAGCCCGCCTTTGTGCATTATATGCATAAAGTTTTAATAAATAAATACATGAAATAGTTTCAGTATTCATTGGTTAACTTCGTTATGAGCTCTTCTTTTCTGCAATCCACATCGATTTTATCATTGTATTTAGATGGCACAGACGTGACATTGATTATTTGCGTTACATTTACAATATTCTGTGCTTTTAAATCTTCTTTAGTTCCAACTCCTCACAAAAAGTACATCTATCAAATCGTCGTACATATAATAATACAGTACTCTACAGCCACTCACATACAATAGTAGATTTGTTGAAACAAGATAAACGATAGAAGATTCGACACTGAGTGGTGTTTGATTAACGCTTTTGATACGCCTTCAATGATAGAACACTCTATCGGCCCTTCAAGGATCGAAACTACCCTAACAAAGCAATGATTGCACTGTTTAATTCATTCCTTCTTTAATCTTTATCTCTTCTTAGATTTTTATGGGTTCTAATTAATTTTTAGTTTTTTAATTACTTTACCAGCAGACTCGTTGGTCTAGTGGTCGCAAGTGCGACTGCTGTACACGAGGTCCGGGATTCCCAGGTCGAGCAAAGTGATATTGGGGTTTTCCATCAGGAATTCCTTAGTAAACGCCACGGAGTCTGGATTTGCGCCTGGCATTAGGCTCGCCCCCTATCACATGGGACTTAAACATAACTAGCGAAATGTGGGTGTTCTATTAGGTACACCTCTGCGTAATTTTTCGGTGATTACAGGCGTGACGTTATGTTATTTTTACAATACTCACAAATAATCCTTAATTCATTTCCAACTCCCATTGCCTCTTAAATCATCATTCTACTCTACTAAATCAATCACCAGTTAAATCTATTACTGCATTCCCATACCCAACATTCTCTGAACCGCAGTAACTCATACCACGGCCCCATAGATTACTGTTCTACACTTGAACCATCTATCTCCTTCCCAAAAGTAACGGTGAACCTCTTAATTACTCGCTAAATGGCGCCTCAAATAAATCTTGGTAATGTTCTTTTAAAAAATTGAGTTTGAGATAAATTGGGTCTGAGATTAATAATGTCAGTTAAAGAAAATGGAGTGAAAGTGTTGTGATATTCAATTATCTGGCTGTAAATGGTTGTATTTATTAAGATTTTTTGTGATTTTTGTTTTGAATTATGAAGTGGGAATATGACAGCAAAAGCTGATATCATTGATTGCCTACTCACGATCTAATTGAAATAACTGAATACTCGGAAACACCAATTAATTTACATTTTAGACTGTGATAAATTGATGTGGCATGTATTTTTTTTTTCTTAAATTCTATTGAAATATATTTTGTTAAATAACCCGTTAAAAAAGTAGTGTAATCTATCTGCTCTCGATCAAGTTTCGAGTGATTTCAATTAAAAAGTTATAATTGAAATAACTTGATATGCTACATAATATTTTTTTGAACCTGCATGTTATTTTTCGATAAAATAAAATGATTTATGGTAGTTATTGAATTTCCAAATAATTATGATTTAGAAGTTCTTTTTACAAGCTACAAATCCATCAGTATAAAAATAGGAAGAAGGACAGATGTCAATTGATAAGAATGCAATAAGGAAACGGAGGAAATGAGATGAACTTGTGTTAATTTCTTCCCCAATTCGACTTTTTTTTGTGGAATTTTTTTACCTTATTGGTTGAGGAAAATTATTTGTGGTTGAGTGTTTCTCTTGAAGGAATTACGATAACTGCTCAATGTTAGGATTTTTAATACCCAATTTGATATTAAAGATTGTCTATGGGGTTTCTAGGACGTTCTTCTCCATAGAGATACGTTTTAGAACAAGCAATGTAAAAATGCCTGAAAATTGTTTAATTGAAATAAATGTTTGATTTTACATAAATTTCATAGAATTAGTATCTATTTATTTTTCTGTTATGAAAGGCAGCTTCGTTAAATTTATTTTAACATTTTCAATACCTAACTTAATTGTATACGAAAGTGGTAACGAATTTCAGCCATTTTTATTTCCCAACATTTTTCCAGTGAAACTTTTCAACGTTTTTGCATTTAGTTTAGAGAGACGCGCAATGCTCTGAAATTTTGCACCATACAGTGTAGACTTTGCCAAAAAAGTACCAAAAACACTTAAACTTGAGCGAGACCAAATATAAAATCCAATTAAACGGGCACAATATTTACTCTAGCCGACACAAGCATAACTATAAACGAGTAAGGGTGTGTCCTGATTTCGGCGTTCCGGAATACAAAACTGTATACTATTTGTTTCAGATTTTCTGCGAAGTCTGTTTCCACAGAAATATAAATTTTCAGATATTTAAAAAGGTATGCCCATGTAAAAAATCAGATCTTTTTTATTTCTGTGGAAACTGAGTTTGGTTAAACTGAGTTTGGTTAAACACATTTTAATGTAACTGGTTTTACCAAACAGTAAAATTATTTATACAACGGTTAGATACTAGTTCCCAGAATAAGTTATCCCGCGGGAACGTTTTGAATATAGCTAAGCTAAAGAGAAAGTAACTTTACGAAAAAATTATTGCTGGGAAACAACTTTTTTTTTGGGATGAAAAATCACGTTTTACGGTAAGACTCAATGTCACGCACTCAAAACATTGTACTGATGAATGGATTAAACGGGGGTCATGGAGGTGTTTTAAATTTTATTAAAGTTCATACATTAAAAAAAAATATTTAAAAAAATACTTGTGAAAAAGTTGGTACTTTGACCCCCAATATCTCCGTAACTAGAAGGTTCTAAGGTATGGGAGAGCAAGTGCCGATACTACTAGGACAGTATAGTATTTTACTTAGTAAGAGGAAACTAGCAAAAAAAAATTAACAACGAACATTCGCGCTCGCACCGAACACGACACCACATTAGCACACACCCTACCCGTCATACCGTAGTCATTAGGCATTCAATTAAGTAAAACGCATCACTGTTTGCCGAACACTCGGCGTGGCTCGATATTTGTCGACGTTTCAATGCGATGGCTCAGATTAGGACACCGTTGTTTGCAACAAGGAAACGATTATACGAGAATAGGTGTTTTGTTGGCAAAATCATGTTTGTTTTGGGTGGGTAAATAATTATGGAGAAGGATGGAGAAGGTAGTTATAGAGATGGGATGATGCAAAATAAAATAGAAGAAAATGTAGAAATCTTTTACTTCTTCAATTATTATCTGTGTAATATGCAAATGCATGCCAAAGTGAGGAAAAGTTTGAGTATGAATGTGGATGGCTATAAGAGCAGAGGAAGACCAAAGAAACAATGTATGGACGATGTGAAGGATGATATGGCTAGAAAGGAGGTGACTGCTGAGATGACGAGTAATAGAGAAGTATGGAAGAAGAAGACATGCTGCCCCCACGCCAAATAATTTGGATAAGGGCAGGATAATGATGATGATATACGTGCCAATCTCAGGAGGAACAAGTAAAATATATTATATGTTTTATTTTTACCTAAAAATCTCCGATATTAATTGTTTAAAAAAAAAAATTGTCTTTGTGTCCTATAGTTTCTTCAATGCGATCCTCGCTGACTAGTATAATTACTAGGATACATCAATTTGTACGTAATGTATCGTCATTCGTTAATGTGTGTATTTAATGGCCATTGTCATTGCATGATCTTGTGTGCCTTGTACCAAGGAAGAGCATTTTCGTTGCACATTTTCAATCGTGGTCAGATCCTGCTAATTCTCTCACAATCTTCAAGTCACGCATACGCAATAAGGCCCTGTACACTGTAAAGCCGAATCGCTGCATAATATAATAGAACCGGGACTATTCCTGTATCTCCTACATTGAATCACATACATGTGTTAAATGCGGTACATTGCAACGGATTGTAGGAGAGGCTGTACATACAACGACCTATTTTAGATAATGTAACTAAGGAGTCATATTAATAGATGAGTTTTTGAGCAAAGGAAGTAGTCTTATTGTGCTTAAATATATATTTTTTAAACTATCGTGAAAAATTTGTCAAAAAGGTACTACTTACTTTATTCTCAAATAAAAATTGTTTTCAGAGTTTGCTTTTTGTTGGTGAAATTACTAAACATGCGAAAATGAAATCAAATACAAACAGTTAAGATTTTTATTAAAACCTTTAAGGCTTCCTATATTTTGCCTAGACACTAAATATTATATGGGCTTATTAAAGACTAGCTTTTGTCCCCGGCTTCGCTCGCATTAATTTATGTAATGTAATGTAATGGTATAATTCAATAATGATTCGAAAGACACGTGGCGCCACCTATTATCAGAACAGTACTTTTTTCTGGATAAAAGCTATGTCCATTTTTGTACACTTGACAACGTATATGCATTATTTCAGGATGGTTGGTTCAGTGGTTTAGGCGTGAAAAGGTAACAATCAAACAAACTTACTTTTGCATTTATAATATTAGTTAGGATTTTATGATTTATTGTTTTAACGGTTTACAGCAAACGATACAGTGTACAGTCCCCTCTACTTAAAGTGTCATTATTCTGAATCGATACACATAGCGCTTGCGGGTGTTGAATCAGACTGAACACGAGACGGGATCCATAAGAATATGTTTAATGGAAAACGACACTTTTATATATTCCATAAAGATTGTAATTCCATTGCTGAATCGATGCGTAGAATTTTTTTTAAACTTATAATTTTGTCTCATGTATTTAGTAATTTCTTTCAGTTTAGGCAGATACTTTTCTTGACCACTGATTATGTGACTTTGTCTTGATCAATATTGAGTGACCTATTAAATCGTATAACATCCCCACTGCTGCACATAGGCCTATTCTCTGTGAGAGGGCATGAGTCCATGTCCACATGACAGTGGATGTCACAAAGGCATCCATGGTATTTTACTTATGACTACTTGAGGCACGTTGATATACTATGATTTTGTTTACATCTTTTAAATTCCTGAACATTTTAGCCTTTTCCCAACTATGTTGGGGGCGGCTTCCAGCCCAACCAGATGCAGCTGAAGTTTACTTCTTGTAGAATTAGAGACCTTATTCCAACAATGCTTCATTCATCCTACAACTTACAAGTAACCCACATAAAGTCTATTTTCGTCTAAAGGACCACCCAACACCACATAACCCAGTATAATGTTAATCAGACAAAGAAATATGGCGACTGCACTCCAGATTGTTCATTCCTGCTCTTTAAACTCTCATTAATGGCATGACAGATGCTGCCCTGATTACATCTGTATGCGGCAGATCGGTTTGAGATAACAGTGTCGGGACGGAGTAGTATCCATCTGTGTTCAGTTGGTATTTAGAGTATTTTTACTGCAATGCCGTTGGTGACTTCTGGGTAGTTATGTAATTTGTGGTTTGTGGTAGTAGTAATACTTATGTATTCAGCTGAAATTGGATAGACTGGAAATCATCGGATCGGATTGGTGTGCTCCCGTCGACCCCACCGCCCTTGGCCCCACTGGTGAAATGAAATAAAAAACCCCATTTTTTGCCAACAGGAACATAATTGCGGACATCCCGTTGACCCCACCAGTTGGGTAGGGCAGTGGGGCCAACGAAACGACGTTTTTGATTTTTCCCGTTGACCCCACCAGTGGGGCCATGCCAGTGGGGTCAACGGGAATCCACCATCGGATCTGGCCGCTGTTGCAAATGATAAAAAGTTTAAAAAAATGAATAATTAATGATTCCGCCCTAGAGTGTCAATGCGGTGCTGTTCCACAAACGATGGGGCACTTAATATTGTGTCCTGCGTATCCTGTTGTTTGTTCATAACAGGAACTCATGGAACTACTATAGGCGCCAAACTAGTGGCTCAGTACTGGGCTGATACAATTTAGATTGCCATAGCCGCTAAGAAGAAGAAGAATAAAAAATAGTGTTAATATGATTTTGGCCGCTGAACAACGAATGTACTCTTATGAATTACAAATTGATAATATTTCGATGTTGTCCCAGTAGGACGCAACAAATATGATGTGCACTGGACCAGCGTCGTCTGAACACGAGTCATATATCATTATTATAAATATCCATACTAAACACTATACTATAAACACACTTAAGAGCACTGTAACGGCATCATCTCGAATCGGGATCAGACGAGGTGGTTTTCATGTACTGCTTGTGCGTATACGTGTAGTATGAGATAATGTAAATACAGTTCGTAGCTAGATTTAAAGCGTGATAACCTTAAAACTAGGCCACCTGCAGCTATACCCTACAATTTCGTCAATGGTTTTTCTCGGAGTTTTTCGGCCAAAGTTGGGTATGCTAGCCACTTGAGAGCACATGATAGAGTAGCATACCAAAGCTCTCGACAACCTCCCTAGAAAGCCATCGAATGCAGTCGCTGTGGCCGGAATCGGCTAGATGGCATCATCATCATCATCACAGTTCGCAATGAATCAATGTTAGAGGACTAAAACCGCTCTTATACTTCACCAATCTCACATAGTCAACTTGCAATATTCTAAGTTGACGGTGTGACATTAACACCAAAACTCATTAACATTTCCACTTCAATTTCCTTACAAAAATAAACTGCTGAAAGTTTTCAGTTGCCCCTCTGACATCAAAACAATGAACTTTATATCCAGTCCGTTTTACTTCCAAACCATCACCAACTTGTTGACAAAAAATAAGTTAAAAAAGAGGAAATCCTGCGCAGTGACATCTGCCATGTCGACTCCGTGTAAGTTGGAACACGTCCAGAATCGCGACAATTGTCGAGCAAAGTGTGACTATTGTCCTGGTTTTATTTTTAGGGGTATTCGTGAGCCGTTTACGGGAACTTATGTTGATCGTAAAAATTTAGTACTTGCTTAATTAGGGCGTTGAGTTAAGGATTTTGGTTGGGGTTAGGTGATATCATGTTTATTGGTGGGGGTGAAGACAATTTTGTAAAACTGTTATTTTTACTGAGAAAAATAATCCTTCGTTAGGACTGATCTGAGACTTTGGGATTTAAATAGTTAATACTTTAGATCGTCGAACAGGTGAATCTCTGTGCCGTTTGCAGGTAGTGGAGCGTTTAGCTACTGCGCCAATCGGGCAATCGATATCTAACTAAACTATTCAAAAGGTGCTAAGAATGGATTTGGAAAGTTGCATTATATCAACACCCATTCAGAGGCTACTGGACTATCTTAATTTTCACTGTAAAGGGGTTCAGGCAAAATGGAAAAGATGCATTTTACTTGTATTCACTTACATTAAGTAACACTTAAATAAATGACTTTTTAAAAGATCCCTGTTGGAATTTTAACGATCAAGAGTTAATATTCTAGCAATGCTATAGTTCTATGTTTTATGAACATAATTATAGTTCAAGTTCAAGTTCAATTCAATTCTTACATTGATTTGGTTTCGGCACTTAGTCCTTTAAGTGGACCATTGTACGTGACAATGCCATAGTATTCAAGTATTCTTGGAGAGACACTTAGTGTTACTGAATACGGGAAATTGTTTAAGCAGTAGCTTCTTTGCCAATGAAATGACACACAGTGAAAAGTTGATCACCATTTCTATGAAAGTGGAAAATATTGTCGACAATTTTAATAAACTTTACGACATTTTAACGCATATTTATATCCCGCTTTCACCATCTCCTTAACCGAGATGTAACCAAGATAGCGATTTAATTGACTATGCACAGATAAGCTGTGTTATTGATGACTACCAATTTGCGGCTGTCGCAGCTTTAATTACGAGCCTTAGGTGGAGATGTGTGTCTTTAATCTTGGTGCTTGGGAATGTGTACAGATGCCCAATCTTAGGGGCTGATCTTGTGATTCTGGGGATCGGAATGTTTTAGACTTACCTTAAAAACATGGCAACATAAAGCCTATCACATGTTGCCCAGTAGCTACAACCTTTTACGGGCTGTTGTGATAATAGTGCTATATCTGTTTAAAATATTATCTTACTAACTTTAAGGTCTAACCAGCCAAGTAACCACACACACGTAACTCTGCAAATTCATGATTCCACATAGTAAGTTTTTTTTTTTAATTGCGGTGTCATCCATTTGTTTAAGTTCACTAAATAGTAGTCGTAGTTGTACTACCCGCTAAATAACTATTATTCCTAAGATCATATTAAAAAATAACATCCTGCAATCACTTATAAAACTCCACTTACTTTAAAACCCTTTCAAGTTTATTTACCCACTCACTATCTCCGCCACTATGACAAATTTAAAGCCATCAAGAAAATTTCTTAACGTTCAGACAATGGCACTATTGTCGACAATTTAGGTTAGGCAAGTTCACTCAACTCCGCCCCGTGCTCCCGCAGGATATACAATCCCTTCTCTATCTACTAAGTTATCTATTTCGTAACCCACTGTATCCACTACATCACTTTGAATTTCATCCATTGCACCTTCAGTTTTATCATCTTCGGATCCGTTTATATTTAAAGCAGCATTGGAAGCGTCTACATCCGTTTCCACTTTATTTGTGTTGGCTCCGTAGTGCATCGGTAACGTTATACCACGGAACCTCATGCGGTTTACACAGTAAACACAATATGAAGTGACTATTGACTATTTCTGTTCTCAAGCGTCGTTCGTCTTTTTAATTTTGCATTTTCTATATACAGGATAGGTTTCGAATTTCAAAAGCTTCTTTGAACTGTCTGGTTTTAACCTTTTATTATGAAATAATGAGAGCCCACGGGATCGTATTACTGCTCTTTATAATTTTTGATTGACGTTCTATCGATATTCGTATGCTTTTGGATTTCCTTGTTATTGAAGTTTTTAGGGTGAGTCAGACCAATGACACATTCTTTATTTAACTGTATTTTGGGTTTACGTTATTTTTGATGTATAATTTTTATCTAAAACTACTAAATAATTGCCTATTAAATAGCTATACTCATCTCGAATCTTATCTACGACCTATAAAACTACAATAATTCCTTTCCAAAATCATGTCTAACCAACTCAAATGGTTCACAAGACATAACACTTTCCCCATAAAAAGATTTTAGACACCGATTACATCGAAATTGTCAATTTATAAACTATAAAATCGAAATCACTGGTTTTATCTATGTTTATCAGTTAGATAAGCAAATAGGCGAAGTGTCGATGCCGGCGATCGTTGCAGATAAACTATCTGATGAGGAAGTAGCGATCAGATAACGATCGTGTGGTGTGTGGAAATTATTGATTTGTTGACGACGTTCTGATTTGATCGCCAGTGAATTGAAATGCCTGTCAGAGACTGTTTAGATTTCAGTCAAGCGTTTGATTAGGTTGATACGAAAATTATTTGTGGGTTCTCTTTCACGATCTTAATTGGTTTTCTTCGAGTCTATTTAGTAAGTTTATACATCTTTAAACCATTTGAGGTATTGTCTTTCTATCTCTGTGTTTCCTACTTTTACAAACAACTTTAATTAAATTACAAGCGACGATACGAAAATATTTAAAAACAATTAAAGATTTGAAGTAGCTGCTGAAGGTAATTAGTGCGTCCCTTCAAATTAAGACCATATTGCCATATGTTTTTTTTTAAACATCTATTATAACAATGGTTTAAAAAACATTTTGAACTAGATACGTACATATATTATTATTAATTTATACAGTGTTTTTTTGACACGATTTCGCCAGTGTTTGAATGAACAATTTACACACAGAACACCTGGTACCACCAAAGTATGTAAACATAACTTTGCCATGTTCCCTACTTCCCCTAGATATGGGAAATCTATGGAAACATTCACAAAGATAACAAAAGGTAACCTTAACCCTTTCACCGCAACCAAAATTGGACTTTTCCAAAAATCAACCCTTGCCAACGTTGGGTCGACATTGTGGATTTTATTTATTCATGTACGCAGTACGCATGGGTATGTTAGACCGAATTGTGCATGTATTTTAAATGGATTAATTTGTGTCGCGCCCATGACCCGTATCACGGAAGGGTTAAGAGTAAAATTAGGGGCAAAATTGTTGATGTGGGTCATTTTGGACCCATTATGTTTTTTTTTGGTACATATCCAATACTGAAAAAAGCATGATTTTGGGTACGACGATGGGATATTTTCACAAATTGATGTTGGTCAAAATGTGTGTGTCAGGACAGATGTGTGGGTCGTGTTCGCGAAATGTCAAGTGTCAGAATTAATAATAGCTACAGTTAACAGATTTTTAGATTTGTTTTGGTCACATATGGCAAAACATTTTATAAATTTCTTTTTATGCTTTTCATAGCGTCATCGGCACACATTGATGACATTTTCAATGTCAAATGAAATAATTTATTTTGAAATCATTTTAATTCGCTGTGGAATGTGAGCGCGACTACCATTGTGCCGGTTGTCGTTGCGGCCAATTTGAATGACTGGATAACCAAGAGCCTCGACGAACATCTTTCGAGGTTCTCCTGAGGCTTTGGATTAAGGGCCTGACTTAAAAGGCTGTACTCCTCGATGCCGCTCGCAATGTGAGGAGATTCCTATCTCTGGAGCCCTTACCACCGGTAACTTGGCCGGTGAACCACAATGTTGTTTTAAAAATTATTTAAAACCATTAAAAATGTTTTCAAGAGATAAATAAAGAAAATATTTGTTAAAAAAAAGAATCTAACTTGATAATTACAAGTTATTTACGGTATATAAAAAATGGAACTATGCAAAAAAATAACATCAAACACGTAACAACCAGTTCACAATCATCTCATAACAATATTTCAAAAGAACACATCACTAAATTCTTCTAAACTAGAAGAAGAAACGTTATAAAACCAATAAATCATAATTATACCGTAGTTTCACACGTGCACACTATATATTAATTAACATTATCCCCGGGGCATATTTCTATAGTAATTAGACACACCCTCGGATGTGGATATGTTTGCATGTGTCTCCAATTACTCCTCATATTTAACGGCCGTGAGAAATCGACGAAGATTATTTTTGAATTATGAAGGAAATAGTTTTTTGTCCAAGTTATGTGAGAAACTAGAAACCTTCAAATGAGGAAGTTAGGGGTAGGAAGTTCGGAATTACATTCTGAAGAAGGTGTATCAAAGATTGCTCGACATTGTACATAAGCTATAAAGGGTGTAACAAGACCCTTAACGAAGCCGAAAGGTACTTGTTCTCCCCGTCATTGCGATCATTTTTTTATATACCTGGGAACCTTCTAGTTTCGGAGATATTGGGGGTCAAAGTTCCAACTTTTTCACAAGTTTTTTTTTAAATACATGTGTCTAATGTAAGATTTTTACTTTAAACACCTTCACGACCCTCGTACTATTCAATCCATCCATCAGCACAATGTTTTGAGTACGTTACATTGAGTTTTACCGTAAAACGTGATTTTTCACCCAAAAAAAAAAAGTCGTTTCCCAGCAATAATTTTTGCGTAAAGTTACTTAGTTTGATGTACAGAATGCCTGGTTGACGGCTTGGTGAAGGGTCTGTTTACACCCGTATTATTGCAATTTGTATGTTTATTTTGTGTGCAAGAACAAGAATAAAGATTAGAGATATTTGAATAGATTAAAAATAACCTGCAAGCATACGGTCTAAATGCCTTACTAAATCCTAAAAGCTAAAAAAAGCATAATTAATTTATCTAAAATAACCCTACCCTTATTAACTACTAGCGATCCGACTTCGCACAGGTGCGACATTATCTTAATTTTCGAGAATTTATTATTTTAGAGATTTTCGTCCAAAATTCTATCTAAATGTCCGACATTTCTGGTGAATTTTGTTGGACACAAAGTTTACATTCTTCATAGAATTTTTTCTTTCCTTTATTTAAACAACAAAAAAAAGCCATATCGGTTTAGCCGTCTTCAAGCGATACTCCGTACATTTATTTGAATAGATACATATAAGATAAAATAGGGGTGAAATTAAGATGTTTATGTTCATACCTAAATATAAAATCTCACCTGGTTTTTTCGATGGCAGAGGCTAACTACCTATAAGTGCAAAACTTATACTGTCACTTGCGGAAATCTACCGTGATTATTAATTATTTTGAGCTCCCGATATTTCGACGATGTTGCAAGCGCCATGATTGATTGATGTTTTAAATCGTGAAAGCGTACCTACAAGTGGTACCCATAGGTACGCCTTTCGTACTAGTCATTAGTATATTATTATAAAGACAACACAAGAAATAGGCTCGCCCAACTATAACATGGGCCATAAAAACATAACTGGCAAAATTTGGGTGTACATTTAAGTACACCTCTGCCTAACATTTCGGGGATTACAGGCGTGATGTGTGTGAGGTATGTTATTTTACCACACAAGAAATAAACATTTTTTTTTTATCAGCAAATTCTGTCCCACTTCTGGGCAAAGGCCTCCCCCATTTCTTTCCAGCTATCCCGGTGTTTTGCCTCCTCTGGCCAGTCAGTCAGGAACGAGTCTAAATCGTCACGCTAGCATTTCTTGGGCCTGCCTCGGAGACGACGACCGCAACACCACAATACGCTCGAATAAACATTCACACTATAAAAATCACTATATTAAGTAAGCAACAACAGTATCTACTCCATTCAGATTCACCTGTCTAAATCTATTTATGTGGACAACATTCTCCCTTTAGGTACTCCCAAAAACTCGGGCAATCCAATTTCGCAAATATCAGACGAATGTTTCTTTTTTCCAACACCTTTTCTTTTGTTTGTGTTTGCTTGTGATACGTTTGGTTGTAAAGGGAGCACACATGAGGTGCATTTGCTTGTATTTGATATTATCAGTTTTGATTTAAGATAATTTTGGGGGGAAAATATCAATGGGGGAAAATACTTTTTGGTACACCTCGGCCAAACTCGGAAGTCGTTAAAGGTGTGATGTAATGTTCTGTTATACCTTTATCACAAAATCAGAGATTTTTAAAGCATCAACATTATAATCCAATGTTTTAAACTTTTTAATCATTGAACCCACAAATGATAAGTTGGTAAGATCGGTTTCTATATCTAAATTAAAAAACTCAACAGCCCTCTTATTTACTTCTTACGACTCTCATGGGATTAAACGAGATCTTAGTAACCGTATTAATGTTACAAATTGAGCTTGCCCTGATTTTTCTTAGCTTGCAATATTCATGACAATAATTTCCAATATGGTCCTGGTTTTGAAAAAAAATCATTCTCAAAACTGGCCCCATTCAAACTATTCAGAAGTTGCTTTCTATTAGATGTTTATTAGTTATTTTATTGATTGTTGTTCTTTTGTTTTTAGTTTCGGTAAAAAAATTAGTATTTAATTGTTATAATTGTTATTCTTGTTTACAATTTTAAAGTATTGTCGTCCTTTTCATTTGGCCTTTAGTGTATCTCATTGAGCCAACCACACACACCCTACACCCAAAATAATGCACTTCAATTGACATCAAAAATGCTTAACGTTTACAGAATATTCCAGTAATGGCAGTGTGAACAAAGCATTACCGTCAACTTGACGCGATGCACTGAAAAGCTGGCAGTATGAAGTGTTCCATACTCAGCGCAGATGCATTTGTTTTTCATTTTCGCCAAAAATTCGATTAACTTTCTGTGTTGCTTTGAAATTTTCGTTAAAATGAAAAAGTTTGAGTATTGACTTTATATTAATATATGAACATTTATTCTGGAAGGTTTTTGCTCATTGATGCTAAACTTATATTTATAAAGTGCAACAGACCTCGATGTTTTTTTATGTCGTAACCCGTGTGAAGCAGTGGCGGGTCCCTATTACAGTAATGGTACCTGTAAGACTATTCACATCTTCATAAATCTTTTGTTCTCCCCTTTCTCCTCAAATTAGCCATACATCATACTCACCACATTTCGCGGTTACGACATTACCATCGTGAAACTTCGCCAAAAAAAAAGAGAAAGAATGAAACATCCAGTAATCGACAGAGTCGCCAGTAAATCTTCCGACCAATAAATGCTGGGCACCGGCGGCGAATCGAAAGGTGCTGCAATTAAATCCCACGAGATTAAATGGACTCCATCCATTTGTGGTCTTGGTATTGACCGGGGGAGAAGTGGTGAGCGGAATGCGTTTTGCAGTCTATTCAGAATGATTTCGTGTCTCATTTAAATCGAGATTAAGATAGGTAAATAAATTCTTTATTTCACCAAAAGCCATCACATTTCAATAACCAAAAACTAAGAGCTTAAAAGACTTATAACTAGGTTACAATAATTTTAAAACTCTGACTCCTAAACTAGGTGTATGTGCCTGTCTTAGGAATTCTGACTCCTGACCTACTTTGCTAATTGATAGGAGATTGGTTCACAGTAGCCAACAGCCATGAGAAATGGAAGGAGTAATGGGATACCTATAGGGAGGTAATATTTGGCAGTTTGGGAGGGAATCTATAGTTTGGCCTAAGATCACTACTATAACGGTCCCACTCTAATTGAACTCGTATAAGCGGTGTCTTTTAAAAGGAAGTGTTAGATAAAAGGGGGATATAACGTGACAAACTTTTACCAAGAAATTTGAATATACTTATTAATAAAAAAACATCCGATTTCCATGCATTTCGACTTTATCACTTATACACACACACACCACACACACACACACACACACCACACACACACACACATACACCACACACACTCTCACACAGACGCTCACGCGCGCGCGCGTTCTCACTCACTCTCTCACTTCTTTCTTTCTTCTTTCACTTTGATTATGGAACATCTGATTGTACCTATTTTATTTTTTTAAATTTAACCAAGAATTTATTTAGATTCATCTCAGACTACATTTTAAGAGATATCGTATAACCAAGTCCATTTAGAGTACAGTAAAGCAGGTCTCACAACACTAACAATTGAAAAAAAAAATAACACCACTCCAAGAAACCGGTGTCACTCCTGCCTTAACCCACAGTCCCCAGCAATGTCCAATGGCTAAGTAATTAATGCTTTCATGTAACTTTCTTATGTGTAACGCTACTGGGGACACTGCACGATTGGTAGCAGATAAAGGATGCTCCAACTCTTCAACCTTTTCAATTAAATTAAGGTAAAGTAAAAAAATAAGGAGCTGAAGAGATTGAATCTGAGTTTTGGTCTCGTCTCCTTAATCGTGATGAGCTCCTAGTAATTGAAAAGGACAAGAGACGACAGGGCCTTTGTTTTTGGGTTTGTTTTTTGAGGGATAAACAGAGGCCGAAGTGGTATTAAAGGTGGAGTGTTTTTCGTAGTTTATCTACAACCTTGCAATTCGTCAATTTTCTGAGTGGTCTAGCCTAGCTTTCTTTTTCTTGCCCTGTTTTTCGTCATACAGTTCTCCTATGCATTTATACTTTGAGTTCGAAAAATATCCGACAGGAAAGTACTGCCGGACAGTGGAGTACCTAAAAGTCACAATTACTGCAAATTAAGGCAAGCTCGTAGGTCAAACAGACTGTCCAGGAACTCTTTTCTGTATAAAATGCAGAAGGATTTAAGGACAAACCAAGCTAGCTTTTGGACATGTATGAAGGTCTCGTCACCACTGCCGGGATATAAAGTATCCTATGTCCGTACCCAAGACATGGCCTATACAAATGCCGAATTTCACAAAACATCGCTCAAAATTTTTTATGCGTGTCAAGGTTTTAAGGCTTTAAAAATTTTCGCATTGATAATATTTTAGTAGGGACAAGCTACTTGTCTTTCTACTAGCCAACGCCCCTTATACTAACTCTCATCTCTATCTTATCATTTGTTTTTTGCCTGAACAAGTATCATATTCATAATCTTGTTCCTGCCCTTGTCCCACGTTACTAAGGGCCGGCAGAACATTTTCTCTTCTTCCAATCTCTGCATCAACCGACCTGTAATCATTCACTTCTTTTTTTCATACAATTCCTAACACAATCTTCTCAAGTCCATTTTTTCTTTGGTTTCGTCTCCTTCTCCATCTCTAACATTTATTTTCATCAACTTCTTTTGCGACTTAAAACTTCCTAGAGCTTTTAATTAACAACAGCTTTAATTCAGTAGCGAAAAAAATATTCACGCATAAATAATGTTTCCTTGCTGTTTACATATTCATCATATTCACTATCAACGTCGACAACAAACCGGTAATTAAAAAAACAAACAAAAACATTTAAAAAAGGCTTTTACATAGTTAACGCTTACATTAAACGGTCAGGCGGCATTTAGATTACTGTTATACCAAACTACTCTTTACCACCTACATCAACCTTTTCAACATGGCCGAAGGTTGGAATTACTTTGATTCAGATGTTTTTATAAATTGGTAGTAACTTAAACACAAATTAACTCTCTTTTGCGGTCTCTGTGAACTCTTTCACCTTAGCTATACAGTTCAAAATCTAGTGTTTCGTTACTACATAATCTTGCACAACTTTAGCATAAATTAGCATGTGGCGAGTAAGGAGACAAGCCGTATCAATCACGATAAATACTATTTTGTAGTGACACTGCCCTCGGGGTTTCGTGCTTGCGACTCCTTAACGAGTGGCTTGTGATTTTTAATGGCGTCGTGAAAGTCAGCGACAAATGACTGCTTGTATGTAGTTGAGACAGTGATATTTGTAACTGAAGTGTTGTCATGTCCTATTTTGAATGCAGGCTATAATTTCCAAGACTAGAAGTTCTGCTTGTTTACCTGTTTGTAAGGAGTCTCATATTTCTGATGTTTTACTTTACAAAAAGTACGTAATTGTAAAGTTATGTTTATTTTCCCTGAACACTGTGTTCGTTTCAACGTAATTATAGGTTAGGATTTTGCGAAAACAGTGACCAGTTAGTTTTCATTATCAAACAAAAATAAACGAATATTTGCACTAAACTTGCTGCAAACTATTCATGTAAGTAAATTCGATGTTTACCTTATAGAACAACAAACCAACCGAAAACAGATTAGGTATGTTTAAATTCACGTTTGACCTTCTGAAATGATAAAGGGTTCTCCGTAATTAGGTCTGCAGAAAACAATTTATTAATGTTAAGTAAGGTACTTACTGAATTAATGATAGATGAAACATTATTTTGTAAACTGAGAACAGAGGTTGTCAGGGTTTTTGAAACATATCAACTGGCGCATCTAACAGTACGTAATCCACATACAGATCGATAGTCAGGTGACTAGACGAGCTACGGAGATCGCGGGGAAGATTTGATTGAGTTTCGCGAATACCAGGGAAGCATAGCACCAAAGTGAGGTCTAATACTCCCCAATGGCTGGAAAAAGATTATCAATGACGATGATGAATAGGAATTCAACAAAAGACAAAACCAACGATCAGAGGTTCACATTAGATCGAAAGATTTGGAAGACACAGGAAACACATGCTAACAGTAACATTAACAACAAAACATGACATTGACCACAGAGAACACAGACGTCTCGGCAGCTGATGCTGGTTTTAAAAGAAGGTGTACTGACCGTCTTTAGATACTGCTGGTGTTTCGAAAAGATCCCGTGCGATGTGGTCAAGTCTGTAAAAAATTGTAACCCCTTAAGCATCGAGAAAATTGCATCACCAACTCATTATCTCCATTACGACAAGAAAACAAAGAGCTTTTCACTTTCCCATCGCTGTAGGAGGTATCAGCACCGGCAGTTAAGAAATCCTAATCTCCTAATACAAATAACCTAATTAGGCTGTTATCTCACGAGACTGTGCTTTGCTATCAATTTCATTATCTTGAAAGCGTGGGACAGCATTCTTTGTGAGCAGCCTAATCTTATTTATGGGGTGTTTATCAAGTGTTCAGATGTTTATCATTGAACTGAGGGACGGGTTGCGCCATTCAAATATTTTGATCGTTTTTGAATGATGGTCACGATGGAGAGTTCGGAATGGGAGCTCAATGTTGATTATTATCTTAATCGATGCTATCTGTTAATGCTTTAGTTTTTTTTTGTACTTTGTACCAGAACTTAGTTGTTTTTGAGTCCGAAGAGTGTAACAAATGAGCGTTTTGATCATTGTCTGATTTGACGAAGCGTTTCACTTCGATTGCGTTTCTTAAAGTTGATTAAGAAAGTCTAATTATTCTTTATAGGAAAAATATGCTTCTGTCTGCTTACAAAAACAGACAAATTTGTGTGGTGCCAACAAAAACAAAATCGTATTCACTATATGGTTCAAAAAGTACTCCGGATTGTATCCTTTTTGTAACATGACTACCTAACTTTCTTTTTTTCCTACTCTTTATTTATAACTATAACATTGTTATACTGTCCTTAACTTTAGCAAGAATCAACAGACTGACTATTTGCCTTCTAATTGCAATCAAGAATTTTTATACCATGAAATGATTGTCTTTAATGAAAAATACTTTTCGAATTGGTATTGTTGGAGTTTATTGTAATCTTAATCAGTCATAACTTCTATTGTATTTACTTTTTCTTGTTCTTCGTTGTGTCGATGATTCCCTTTTTTATAATCAAATTAGCTTTGACCAGAACTCTGCCACCTCGACGTCGTTGGTGGTGGCTTCGGACAGGTCCATCAAAGTGCAGGTGGAATTACACAGAAGAGGACACGACTTAACAAGGATTAAATACACTGAACGAAGAGCATTTTACTTGTAGAGGTTTCTGTGACTTTGCTTAAAATAAAATACATCAACAAAGTAGACCAGCAATCAATAATCCAAATCCGATAAAAAGGATACAAAGAACGGACACAAAATGTCTTTTATTAGTAGGTAAATAGAGAAGAAATTACAAGCAAGACTTAATTTTATATGGACGGAACTATAATGGCACTTGTTCATTAGACGCAAGATGAGAGAAACTTTAGAAATTGTGTAGGATACTTTATGAGAGACTGCAACGATGAAATAAACTGATACTAATGAATGGCTGGTCAAGTGCTAGTTAGCAAATATACGATCAAGGGAAAGGTATAGCTTATTAAAATAATTAGCTTGTAAATGTTACTGGTAGACTTTCCTATTGACCGGTAAAATGTGAGTGGTTTGTTTTATGGTATAAATATATATATATTTTTTTATCAAAGAAACGATGGATGGACTATGTGAAGGATTATATGACAAAAAAGGAGGTATCTGATGAGATGATGAGAAATAGAGAAGAATGGAAAAAGAATTTGATTATGTACAAAAAAAGAAAAAATTAATAAAGAATCCAAATTGGCTAACACCTGGTATTAGACGGTGTAGCCAAATAAAAAGACAGTTGTTGTGGCACCATAGATTAAATCCATCTACGATAAATGTAACGAAACTTAAAAATTACTCAAATAGACTTAAGAAAATTATAAAATTGACACAATTAGCAAAGAATAATTATAAAATAGAGACAGCATATAATAAATCGAAAATGACATGGAAAATAATAAATGGAAATAAAAGCAACTCTCCACCAGAGTATATAAAATAAATAAATTACGACGGAGTTACATTCACTACACCGAAAGATATCGCAAATACTTTTAACGACTATTTCATAAGCCAAGCAGAAAAACTTTCTACTACTTCGACACAACTGACCACTGACAATAATATAAATTTCTCTGTACAGTCAATGTTTTTAGCTCCTATCATACCAGATGAAGTAAATAGAATTATAAAAGACTTAAAAAATAAAAATAGTGTAGGATACGACGATATTTCAACAAAGGTTCTAAAGTATGTTTCAGAAATAATATCAGATCCTCTCAGCCACATAATTAATTTAAGTATTGAGTCTGGAACCTACCCTGATAAACTTAAACCTACTGTCATAAAACCTTTATTTAAAAAAGAAGATGAGAAAGACATTAAAAATTACAGACCAATAGCTCTTATTCCGGTAATATCCAAGATATTCGAAAAATGGATCTATAGGTCCATAGACGGATACCTAAAGAAACATAATATACTTGTGAAAGAACAAAAAGGATTTAGGAAAGATCATTCAATAAATATGGCAATATATGACTTTCTGAATGTTATCATAGCTAACATGGATGAAAGAGTCCCAATATCAGCAATATATATGGATATGACCAAGGCATTTGACTTGGTCAACCATGATATACTGCTGAGCAAATTAAATGCGTATGGGATAAGGGGAAATGTTTTATCTCTAATAAATTCTTACCTAAAAAATAGAACACAACGTACAGAAATAAGTCGAATTTGTAAATTAAATAAAACTGTTATAAAATATATATCTAAAGAACGAAAAATATCCTATGGTGTGCCCCAAGGCAGTGTGCTAGGGCCTTTATTATTTCTTATATATATTAATGACTTTCCCCAGAATATACCCTATCCTATGACATTGTTTGCCGACGACAGTACGATCATTGTTAAACTTGACAGAAATAATAAATGCTTTAAAGCTGACATAATCAATGCATTACAACAAGCCGTTAACTGGTTAGAACATAACAACTTAATTATAAACCTAAAGAAAACAAAAACTATGAATTTTCGTCAAAGAGTAGCTAATTCGCAACTCAATGTAAGCTTTAATGATGAAATAATTGAAGAAGTGGCTAATACAAAATTTCTAGGTTTAACAATCGACAACCAACTTAATTGGAAACAACATACTTCGATATTAATTAAAAAGCTTAGTAAGTTTGCTTTTGCTTTGTATAAACTAAAGAAAGTAGTCAATCAAGCAGCGGCAGTCACTGCATACTATGGATATGTCGATTCTATACTACGCTACGGAGTCATGTTTTGGGGTAACTCCTGCAATAAGGACATGGTGTTCAAATCGCAAAAAAGATGCATTCGAGCTATTACCGGATTAAAAATAACTGATAGCTGCAAACCTTACTTTATATTGTTAAAAATCATGACTTTACCTTGCTTGTACATATTTGAGACTGCTTTATTTGTTAAAAAGAACATGCATCTATTCAGAAAAGCATCTGAACATCGCTATAAAATGATAAGACAAGAATATAGACATGAATTATGCGTTCGACCATCAAAGACCGCCTTGATGCACAAAAGCATACTTCGCATGGCCCCAAAAATATTTAATAAATTACCAAATGGAATTAAGGACTCAAATACTATTCAATTTAAAAACAAATTAAGACATCTATTATTGGAAAAATGTTATTACACTATTGACGAATTCCTTAATGATAAATTGTAAGAATTGACATTGATATTTATTTAATTTTGACATTGTAATTTTGACATATTATTTAATTTTGACATTGTAATTTTGACATCCTTATTCCATTCATTATTTATAAGTATACTCAATTGTTAATGTTTTGTTTTGCTTGCTTTTTTCTGTTTTAAGTTATGACGTGTTTTGTTGCAATTATTTTATTTTAAAATGTTGATTATTCTTCTTTTTTATAATATTTACCTACTAATTATGTGAAAGAGTGTACACCTTTAAGGTAGATTTTTGAGGAACTAATTATTTATTATTAAGATCTCATGTAAAATGTACCAAAAATCACACCAATAAATAAATTTGAATTTGAATTTGAAAAAAAAGAAGATATGCTGCGCCGACACCAAATAACTTTGGATAAAGAAAGATGATGAGTGTTTTATTTTATCAGTTCATTCATAGCGCAGAATAATATAAGGAGAGCCGAGTAGGTTTTTTAGCAAGCATATTCATCTGAGGTGGTGGAGCGTAATGAGAGAACGCCAAAACTCTAACGGAACCGTTTCAAATAGGAGACTATTGTGGACACACTTTTCGATTTCAAGAAACGACAAAATCTAACAAGGCGGATGTTCAGCAACGTTGATTTTCATCTCATCGTTTGGGGCCAGAAACTAACCTAAGAACAGGCAAATCTGACGAAAATATTGTGGGCTTTCACCAAATCGGACCAGTCTGAAAAAAAATAATTTGGTCATTTTTTTCAAGCGTCTAAAACAAGCTGTATAATTATTTTTCATACGTAGAACTACACCTAATTTCAAGCAGTCAACAAGCTGCTTAATATCTTAAGTTCCTTCCAGAAATCTCGTTGTCCACATAACATTATCTACTACATGTAGTATCAGATATTGATTTCGTATTCGACGTTCTACGAATGTCGGAATACTCGAGCGTTAAATCGCAGCGCTGTTTGAGAAGCGTGAGACTTGTTCCGACATCGGTGTCCAACACTCTCTGAACAATTTAGTGATGTGCGAAGAGTTATCGATCAAAGTGTTTTCTTATCGATGTTTTTTTTTGTCTCTCTGAACCATGATGTTCGACATGAATGACTTCGTATACGCACGAACTATATGCGAATAGCCACACTAATCTATACTTACAAATATTTTAATACGAAAGTGACTCTGTCTGTTACCTTCCTTGACTGAACGGTTTTCAAGAGGGTAAGTACTTACGACACTTTTTTATCCCGGTAGTAAGTTTTTGTGGGATCATGTCTGACCTCAACGTCGGCGAAGTCTCGGCAAGTGTTTGCTGTAACCGTAGAAGGTGCACAATTACATTTAATCTATATATATAAAAGGAGAACTGACTGACTGACATATCAACGTACAGCCGAAACTACTGGGGCTAGGAATGTGAAATTTTATACACGGCTTCCTATTATAATGTAGGGGAGCACTAAGAAGGGGTTTTTGGAAATTTAACCTTTAAGGGGGTGAAAAGGGGGAATTTCTATTCAGGGAGCTATCTCAATTTTTGCGGACGAAGTCGCGGGCGAAGTGCTAGTATGATAATAATACAAGACCATTTCAGGAACGCAAATGAACTGTGTAGGAAAATTTATGTTGGCACGTAATTTTGCTCCAACCACCTAAAAACACCAAAAGTATCGACAATCTTCAAATTCACAAACGTTTCTCGTGCCTAGCTGAAGAGTTAGCAGGATGTGTGACACGGCCTCTTGAGGTAATTGCCGCATTTCACACTGCACTCGCTCTTCGCCTTATTTTGATTGGAAAATGCGATATCGTTCTGAAGTCACTTGAAGGAAAAATTATGAATACTTAATCGTGCAAACATTTTCACAGATTTTTTATTTCTTCTATTTTAATCTTTGATATTGTGATATTCCGTTACTCGAAACTGCTTGAAATGTATGTATTATCTGTAAAAGACAGTCATATTGATGTATGAATTCTTAAGTATGTAATTCGCTTGCTATGACGATTCAGCCGGTAATCAGTCGGCGTTGTGTCTACTAACTTTTTTATTATTTATTTATTATTCACAAAATCCACAGCTCTTTGAAATTTTATATTAAAATGTATTAACTAATCTTACAGCCAATTACGGATTTACAATTTAATAACTATACCTACATACGTTGCTAAGAGTACAGCGTGGATGAGTGTGTATGAGTGTATTATTTATTTATTTATTTAGGATCACCAACAAGTCACACTACAATTGATCTTATATAATATGAAAACTTTTACAAGTTACAAAACGTCTTGTAATGCACACTCAATTACAGGTGACCACAGCTTACACTGTTTATCATGTTTACTTTCTGTATTACTATCGGCTTCTACATCTTTTGGCATGTCTTTTTTATCGGTACTAGCTGAAAGATGTCCACATTTATTCACTGGGGCTCTCTTAGTGAATTCCCGCAATCTTCAAAATACCTTTTACCAAATAAATTATCCCTCCAAATCAACAGTTTCCTTTAAATTTTCCACGAAGTACCAGAATACTCCTACAACATTTAAGTCTGCCTTCGAATTTGTCGCGTGGTCGAACCTAATGAATTAGAAGTCGTAACGGCTCGAGGAGTCGCTAGTCGTGGCAAATTGTGGTCGCAATTACACACGTGTTAATTAAACATGTTTGCTAGTTCATTTCCTGCGTTTGACTTGTTATTAAGAGTGAGTCACGTGGAGTTTGTTTTTGATTTTCGTGTTTTGTTTGTTTTTAGTTGGTTAGGCAAAGTCCTGGAAACTTTAGTAAATTGACTTTTAATTTAAATAGTCGTAGGTATATTCAGTCTGTTGTTCGACGATTATTTTCTGTTCCTGACGAAATCTATCTTCATTTTTCGTCATATTCATAGTCATATATTATTACTTAAATATGAGTTTTTTTATTTAAACTTAAGCAAACTGACAACTACAAAACCTAATTCAGGGGAGTTTATATTGAAGCATTCAGGAGAAATATGTATTACGGTCCGCAAACCTGCAGACCATGATATTTATGCTTATTGCAAGGACAAAAAATAAAATCAATTCAGAATATACCTTTCCATATTTTTAAATTGAAACAAACACAATCCTTTTGCAAAACATTTCATAACGTAATCGACTGTAAATCATGTTGTTTTTATCTTAATCCAATATTTCGTATTGGCTTACGAAAGCGCGCAGGTTTTCCTCAAAATCGAGGGAAAAAATACATCTTGGGGACTTTGTATCGAATTTCTTAAGAGATTACAAACTTAATAGCGACCGGAGACAAACGAATACCTCCTTTATTATAAAGAAGACAAAGTGTTACTTGGATGAAGTTTTAAGTAAGTTTTACAGTAGGGTGCCAGAAATATGGCGTTCGATGAATAGGAAATTAGATCGTGCAATGGGAATGAGATATTATAATAGATGGGATTTTCCTATAGCGACGGAAGATTCTTTTTTCTGTTTTTATCAATTCCGTTTTGTTTCCACGAACGAACAAAGATTGGTACTTACGTATTACAGGCGTAGTGAATCCAATAGGAAGAGATTTACTTGTTGCCAAGGCTGAGAACTTTTGTTATACCTATTTGGATAATCGGGTATTTACCAATAGTATGACTTTTTCAGTGTCGTATTAATGTAGGTCTAAATTATAACAGCCGCTCGGGTCGATCTATAGGTTAAGCCGCGCTTGCCTAGGGTGGTCTGTAGATGGGTGACCACCCATTACATACCGAGTTTCCTTTGTGCCTTTGAAAGCACGTTAAGCCGTTTGTCCCGGGTGTCATTTGTAGATCTTTGACGTTGCAGGTGGTCAGTGGCCTAAAAAATCTGACAACCAGTATCACCAAGGAGTATCGTATTACCCAGTACTAACTGGGTTGTGGAGGTTAGATAGGCAGTCACTCCATGTAAAATACTGGTATTCAGCTGCATATTATAGTTGGGAAAAGGCTAGGCAGATGATGATTAATGTAGGTACCTACTTTTTAATTTTCATAATGGATGAGTGTTTGAGAAGGCTTTTCCAGCAAACTTTACTAAATCCTTCGATCTGAGAGACTTTTCCCAAATTCCTAAGAAGATTTTCATTTTCACACACACACGCATAGCTTCCACGTTCGCTGACCATCATAATCTGATTCAAACTTCGAGTGAAGTTTCGTCTAGGCAAGCGAGCTCCACCCTAGGTCGCATCATCGCTTCACATCAGGTGAGTTGCGGCCAAACGAAAGCCTTTTTAGTATTTAAAAAAAAAACGTAGACACAAACAGTCAGTGGGTTGTCTTAGGGGCGCTCTAGCCTCCACTCTGGAAACCAAATACCGAGCCCCAAGATACAGACTAACTGTCTAGTTTTGGTCTCACTATCAGCAACACTATGTCAACTAGTTTTAGGTATATTTTAAACCACTTGTAACACCTGCCGCCTGCTTGTCGCAGTCACGACGTGCAGGCCGTTAACATTTTTTTTGTTTTTTTCTGTCCTGTTGTATTTATAATATTTGTTATGCTTTGTATGATTATTATTAAATTATTTTGTTTGTCATCTCCTTGCGACAAACATTTTTTTTTTCTTTCTACCTTTTGTGTATAATTGACCACCCATTACATACCGTGTTTCCTCCGAGCCTCGGAAAGCACGTTAAGCTGTTGTTCATTTGTGGATGTTTGACAGTCGTTACGGGTAGTCAGTGACAAGAAACTGTGACAACTAGTCTCACCAAAGGGTATCATATTACCCAGTACTAACTGGGTCGTTTGGCCAGATAGGTAGTCGCTCCATGTAAAATACTGATATTCAGGGTATTCCTCAAAGCGCAACTATTTTTAAGCGCAACAAACTAAATGGCACTTAATTATTCCTCGAAGCGCAACCATGATGATAAATAGAGATGGGTATGATGGATTCATTAACGATATTTTTCATCATGGTTGCGCTTAAAAATAGTTGCGCTTTGAGGAATGCCCCGATATTCAGCTGCATCCGGTTAGACTGGAAGTCGACCCCAACAAAGTTGGCTAGGCAGATGATAAATTATATAGATACATTTCTGTCTTCAGGGAACACGTTATATTATTATGAAATCCTCTCCACAGAACGTTGTAATGAAGCTTAAACTCAATGTACCAAGAAGTAATGAAGCTAAACATACATTTTATTTCGGCTATAAAACATGTATGTACCTATTTATGTATTACCGGTACAATAAACAATTTTCTATTTCTAATCTCAGACTGTCCAGATTTTTTAAATTGATTGTCTCCGAGGGTTACTTTTCAACTAAGGTCTTTCTCTTACTCTTCATTTCTTGGCAACAAGTTTACTATCTTTTTTGACTTTTACAAGATGTATAAACACGAGTACTAAAACAAGGTCAACAAGATCAGACATGATGTCATATTCCTGAAATCAAAAGAATCACGGACGAAGTATTTCAGTACAATAAAGAACAAAAATATCTGAAAATAAAGAAAAGAAGAAAAATACAATATCCAAGCTTTGTTTTTCAATTCGTCCCAGCTTTTCAATGTGAGTAGGTATTCTAATATTCTTTCTTGCCCACTGAACCGAGCTTCCCCTACAACGAACGGTCTTCACGCAAAACGTTTGATTTGCAAAATATTCGCAACGGCAAAATATCCCATTCGCAAATAGTCTGATTCGCAACACTTCGGTCCGAAATTTTATTCTTGTTCAACTTATTGTAAGTAATTGTGTAAAATGTAGTATTACCCTCATACTTGGCCATTATGTTTTGGTTTAATTTCCTAATGGCAGGTAGAACTCTATAGTTTTTTCTTACTAGCATGAAAAAAGGCATGTCTGTGTGTATGTTGAATTTTCGCAGTGTACACAAGTAAGACGTTCTGCGCCAAGACCCAACGACCGGCTAAGAAATATATTTTTATGTCTACTACGGACTAAGCAATAAAGGAAGATTAATATTTCGTATTAAGATTAGGAAGGTTCCTTATTTTGTTTGTATTTTATGTGTTTCCTATTAAATCGGTTTGGGGAGTTGCTGCTTTTTATGGAACGTAATATGGTAATGTTTTTTTTCTGGAACATGCAGGTTATCCTTTCTTTGAAAGATGTGTATTTGTCGGTAATTCAGAGGAGCTCGTGGGTAAATAATAACAGCCGCTCGGGTCGATCTTTAGGTTAAGCCACGCTTGCCTAGGTTGGTCTGTGGATGGGTGACCACATATTATATACCGAGATTCCTCCGTGCCTCGAAAAGCACGTAAAGTCGTTGGTCCCAGCTGTAATTTGTAGATCTTTGCCAGTTGTTACAGTGGCCCAAAAAGTCTGAAAACCAGTCTTACCAAGGGGTGTCGTATTACCCAGTACTGACTGGGTTGTGGAGGTCAGATAGGCAGTTGCTCCATCTAAAATACTGGTATTCAGCTGCATCCGGTTAGACTGGAAGCCGACCCCAACATAGTTGAGAAAAGGCTAGGCAGATCATGAATTCAGAAGAGTTGATTCTATATTAAAAGTTTTTCGGGTTCCTGCGGACTTTCTCCCCGCCAAAAAGGACGGTGTTATTCCATGCAGCCTGTGTAACGATACATAAACGTCGTAAGGAACAAAGTGAGACCTACTTATCAGAAGGCTTCACAATATACAATTGTGATTGTGATTGAAATTCTTTGTCGGTTATTAAAAATGTCAGCTGGGCCAAAGGTGCATGGAACAACTGATTATTTTTAAACAATTGACGAAAAATTTCATTTCTGGGGTGTTTCATTGTGATAGAATTAAGAGTAATTTACTCCAAATTAATCATTATTTTGAAAACTTCCCAAAACAGAAAGGTTAACAAAAAAAAAGGACAGTCAGAGAAAGCGACGCAGTTAACTCCCAAAGCTGGTACAGGCGGGTAATCATTTAATTACGTGGCACCCGGAGTTAAGGAGTTTGCAGGGATCAGACGAGCTTACAGTTTCTCGTGGCAGCAGCCAACTTTATTTATTAGGCTACAATTCCCTCTTGATTTTGGTTGAAATTTGGCCTCTTTGTTCAAAGAAACACCGGCCAAGTACGAGTTGGACTCGCGCACCGAGGGTTCCGTATAAACTTGTAGGTATTTTGTTATTAAACTACATATTTACGGTTTTCAGAGTTTTTTCTTTATATATTGTGCTGTAAGATATTGCTTCTAGCCAAATTTCATGATTCTAGGTCAACTGGAAGTACCCTAAAGGTTTTGATTCCTTTGTGAAATCGCATAATATGCGACATAAACGGTCATATTATCTTTAGATTGATTTACAAGTTTGATTTTTTCACTACTCCAAGGGGTAGCAAACTTGTGTATTTGATATTAATTACAGCTGTATACCTCCACGCATTCCTGAGAAAAAGGGTCTTGACAGACGGACAACAAAGTAATCCTGTAGGGGTGGGTCCCTGTAAAGTTTTGCCAACCTGAGGTACGAAACCCTAAAAATAGTTTTAGTTTGGAATTTATGAAGTTTTTAAATTGTCATTAAGTATCAATTACCCAATTACGGAACACACTTTCTAACTAAAGTGACGTCCTTTTCGACGATTCGTCATTTTGTGTTGACCATCAATTTGTCTTAGTAACATACATTTATACTATTTAAAAAATAATTATTTTGCGATGATTCAATATTTAAACAAATGGTTCTTGGTTTTATTTAACGTTTCGTAATTAAATTAACATTTTAGCATTTTTTAGCAAAGCATCTGTGATGCTTCAGGTTCTGCGGATCACCTTAGACCCTAACTACTAACTATATTCTACTAGGCTGCCTGTTTGTTAAAAAAGTCTGAATGGAAACATGATGGGGAAACCGTCATGTCCTAGAATCAAAAACTTGAAGATATGTGACATCCACGAACCTGCACTGGGCCCTCATCGTAGCTCATGGTCTACCTCCGTTCATAGAGAGGAGTCTGCGTCCCAGCAGTGGGAACATTATAGGCTGTCTGTGCGCCAATTGTAGGTTTTTAGGGTTCCGAAGCCAAATGGCTAAAGAGGAACCCAGATTCGTCCTGTCCGTCTGTATGTCTGTCCGTACCTACGTATGCCACAGCTATTATTTCGAGACTTTTGACACCACACGCCTGAAATTTAGAAAACAGTTGTCTCCTATAAACTGCTACACAAAAGATATGTGAAATTATGAATTTAAAAAAAGGGCTGACTGATCCAGCTTTTAAGAGCATTTGAGAGGCACCCCACACAGTTATAGAGGGTGAAACAAGACCCTTAACGAAGCCGAACGGCACTTGTTCTTCCCGTCATTGCGATATTTTTTTGTTCTAGACCATACCTGGGAACCTTCTAGTTACGGAGATATTGGGGGTCAACGTTTTTTTTTTAAATACATGTTTTTAATGTAAGATTTTTACTTTAAACACCTCCACGACCCCCGTACTTCTAAATCCATCCATCAGCACAAAGTTTTAGTGCGTTAAATTGAGTCCTACCGTAAAACGTGATTTTTGTTACTTAGTTTGATGTACGTAATGCTTGGTTGACGGCTTCGTAAACGGTTCGTTTACACCCTCTATAACTGTGTGGGGTGCCTCTCAAATGCTCTTAAAAAATGATTTGTCAAATATTTTATTTAATCTTCAATTAAATAATCTCCTAATTAACAAGAATGTATTCTTTAAAGTCCTTTGATTGCATCGACAAAGCGTTTTCAATCATCTAACACATAATAAAAATACACACTGAAAACATACCTTTACGGTACAGCGACAACGTGTCAACAGAAAATAACTTTAGAACTTTAAAACGCTTTGGTTCCACAGAATCGTAATTTTGTCGTCAAATTAAAGAAGAGTCGTGGTTTTAATGGGATGCGATGGTGTGTGAAACCATAGAGTAAGAATTTGTAGAGGCGAATTCACAATTCAAAATCCATTAGTACCTACTAAATGCCTCAATAGCATGAGATAATATTATACAATGACATCACGCTTGTAATTCCCAAAGCGTTGGGCAGAGGTTTTCCTACGAGTAATAGTAGATACATCCACATTTCGCCAGTTATATTTAAGGCCCTTGCAATAGGAGCCATCAACTGGGCAAAAATCCAGACTCCGTGGCTGCTACTGAGAGATTCCTGATGGAAAAACCTAATAACACTTTGCCCGACCCGGGGAATTGAACCCCGGACCTCATGTTCAGCAGTCGCGATTGCGACCACTAGACCATCGAGGCAGATAATATTATGTTTCATAAAGTCTTTTTTGCTGGCAGGCGCTGCTGAGGATCCGCTCGGCCTTCGCACGCACTGCCAAACATCGATCGTCGCTTCTACAGGTTTTTGTAATCTGTGGTGAATGTAACAGTCATTTCTATATTCGGCGAGTATTGTCGACATCAAAGGGGTTTCAAACATTTGTATTTTTGTATGAGATGTCATTTTTTTTTTTCTTTTGTTTTGTTTGCAAAGGCGATTACCTATAAAACCATGTTCATCTCATCAAAAATATACATCGATAGAGGTAGGTTATTTATTTATTCTGCATCATGTTAGACTAAAAGCCGACCCCAAAATAGTTGGGAAAAGGCTAGGCAGATGATGACTACATGTTCAAATTGCCTATTCATTTAAATCACGCTGTATGACGTAGTGCGTCAATTTGACAAACAGTTAATTAATTTCTCTGACAATTTGTTAGCTAACTTACCAAGGTATTAATGAATTATTAAAAAATAACTCTATAAAACTTCCACAAAAAAAAAACATGTTTTCAGAAAAAAATGTTTTACTTTGGAAAATTACTTCACGATTTTTTTAGTTACTTACTTATAATTTTTTTATGTTTGCACACTCACGCTTTCCTTCCGTACTCATTTTAATATAAAAACATTAAAAAATACAATATGTCACCTTGTAAAATAAAAAAAATGCATGTTCTTTATCACACATTTTGTGTTCCAAGTTTTTTAGAGTTCAACATAAAATCATAACATACCAAGTATCATCACGCCTATTTCGTAGGGTCAAGCAGAGTCGTGTGTTGTAACACCCACATTTCAACAGTTATCTTTAAGTCCCATATAATAGGGGGCGACCCTTTTTTCCTAGGATAAAAATCCAAATTTCAGGCTGCTCCTGAGAGAAACCAGAAGGAAAAACCCAATAACCTTTTCTAGACCTGAGAATCGAACCTCATGCTCAGGCAGATTGCGACTACTAGACCAACGACGGTTTAATTTTACATTTTAAAATTAGACCTTACAGTAATTGAACTGATATTTAACCGACAGCGACGGAGCCCAAAAGAAGGGTAATGTTTTTGATTGAGTGTTTTAAATGGTCGATACCTTTGACCACTATACAAGCAACAGGTCCGAACCTTACAATCAATTTCCTACTTTTTACAACGTCTTTGCCGAAGAACCTAGCTATATCCGGGAAAAAACTTCCCTAGAGTGGGAATATCCGGGTCAATTGCTCCGGGCACTGCGAGTAAATAAATTAACCGCTCTCGGATATCCGTACTTTTTGCCCCAACCGAGGGAATCGATGGCATATGGAAAAGGATTTGTATGTAAGATTTCTTTGGAAATGTATGTGGATTTTTTCGTGTATATACCGACCGCTTTAATGAGTCCTCCGCCTTGCCCCATCATGAGTTTATGTTGGCACCAACTTGAATAAAATGTATGTGTAATACTGAATAAATAAATAAAATAAATAATAAATTAAGCGTCAACAAAGTCCTAACAATAACCCTCAGGTTATTTGCTATAAAAGAACCATAATCCACGTAGGTATTACGATACTAATTGAACCAATACGATGATCAACCTTCAGAATATTCTATTTTTAAATTGATACCTTCGCGAGGACTCATTAAAGCGGTCGGTCTATGGATTGTGAAAAGGCGGGATTCAATGAAGAAAAAATATTGAAACATTTTTCTATTTCAGCTTTTCATTGTTGTCGTACACCTCTTGTTGTTTTCAGCCATGATTATGTCTTATTTCTGCAACCCAGGCAGGCTCCTTCCTGCTGCGTTGGTAAGGATGAAGAAGGAAATATACATACATTTTTACAAGTGATATTGGTACACTTATACTATATCAAGTCAGTCTCTTAATTTTTTTCTCTTTTTTTCCCTTTTCTTTTTCTCTTTTCTCTCTCTCTCTAAATACCCAGTACCTGGTTTAAGACACGAGACGCACCTAATACGAGACTTCATATAAGTCTCCTCTTATGCCAAAATCAAGTCACAATGTCATCCCAGCAACAATCAATGTCAAAAACTGGTCTGTAATGTATTGTGAGTCATTTTGTACAAAGTATTGAAACTGAGGTAAGAATCCGAAATTTCTAAAACTAATAATAGTTAGTACTTTAAATGCTTACCTTATTTTAATCAGAAATAACACTTCGCCGGTGATTTTGTCCGCGAAAATTGTGATAGCTCGGCTAAAATGCATGATATAAATATAATTTATAGCCTTTAGCGCTCACGAATAATGTAGTGTTCTGACAGTGAAAGAATTTTTAGAATTGAATCATCAGTACCGGAGATTTCCCCCTACATACAAACTTACAAACTAATTTTACCTTTTATATTAAGTATAGATACGATACGATGATTAACGTTTCTCATTGTTTTTTTGTTCCCCTCACAGAGATAGGGTGAAACTATTTCCCCCGGGGTGAAATTGTGGGAAATTCTATCGGTTGTATTCAATTACTTATGTAATTGATGGGAGGAAGAATGAAGCTTATTAGTTAGGAAATAAGGGTATTTATTTAGGATATTTTTTCTATTTTTCCTGTTGCTGTTAATTAAAAAGGATATTTTTTATCGCTCACTCTGTCTTCTTTACTAATGTAAAGAAAAGAATGTGTGGCAATTGATAGAAGTAAGTTCACCAAGCAAGCTATACAAACCAAATAAAGCTGATCTCTCATTGTATGGGAAGCTCATATAAAGCGAGGTCAGGTTATCCTGGATATGTTGCCTTGTGTACTACAGGAACTGACCGATTTAAAGGCACTCCTTGATATTCAACGCACTTTCAGCATCACGAGTTGTGTTAGTCTGACAACCATTCTAACCAAGCGGTATCACATTACGCAGTACTAACTAGGCTGTGGTGGTCAGATAGGCAGTCGCTCCATGTAAAATATTGGTATTCAGCTGCATCCTTGAGCTGGGGCTCCTGCAGCCCGCCCGGTACAGACTGCCACCAACAGCCTTCTTCATCGCGTCTGACCACCTTGCCGGTGCTCTGCCATGCGCGCATTTATCTTCTACCCTATCCAGTATCTTTAGCCTTTTCAGACAATGCCTAGGGGAACGCATAATACGTCCGAAGAAGCTGAGAGCACGCTGCAGGCAGATTGTGGAAAGCCGTTTGGTGATGTTGGGTTCCTCCGGTATGGACTCATTAGTTGCTGTGTAGGTAAAAGAGAAAGGAGCCGGCAATTGAACAGTGAACTGCTCATCATTTTCAGTATCACATTCAGCGTATCCTAAACCTTAACATACCGTCATACAGTGTTGTGACGTAAGGCATAATAACTTTCTTTCAAAGGAAGTGTCTCATCATCTACAATATGACAACTGTTATCTGGTAACATCAGCAAGTTTTCGAATTTTGAACATCAGCATAATCAGCCTATAATTTCCCCACCACTGGGACACAGTTATCCTCTTTATGAGTGGGAATATCATGTTACATATTCTGCTGTAGTCTTCCACGCTGGCCAAGTAGGGGTTGATAGATAGCTCAGATCTTCGATTTTTTTGGTTCTAGGATATGCCAGTTTCCTCACGATATTTTACTTCACCGTTGTAAGAGCATTGTTGAAATATATAAGCCTGCTCTGTTTCACGTATGGATTCCAAATAAGTAGGTAACCTAAATGCGGTTTTAAGAACCCAAGATAAATATTCAATAATAATGAAAACATCTGGTCCAACAAAATTTTGTGTTCCAAATTTTGGAGATCGTATCGAGTTGAACGTATGAAATAATGATGTTTCATTTTTATCAAAGAGGACACATGTAAAGCTGAGTCCGAGTGGCGCCCAAGGACTGGGAAAAGAAATGTTGGTCATCCGGCGGCAAGATGGCGAACAACAATGTTGTCATCGCGGGTAAAACCAGGATGAGGCTGGCACTGGAACCGTCAACCCAACAGTAGGTTAATTCAGGCAGTGATGATGACGATGACAAATAAATAAGTCTTAACTCAGATTTCGTAATTGTTTGCGCTGGTTTTTTGCTAATAATTCAAATAACTAGAAATTGGCACGGATCAAAGATGGCGGAATTGCGTACTGACTGGAACATTAAGAAAATGAACAGTACGCTTATAAGGAAGGATTGCACATGCCTCGATTCCCCGGAGCAGCTTCCTGGAGCGTGGCACATAACACGGAGACAAACGAAAGCGAGAAGATCACACCAATTTCACCACTTTTTATTAATATGTCGAGAGCATGTGTTATCGCCATGGTGTGTCGTCAGCCATTGCGGGTTTGCATCGACAACGGAGGTTTTGTGCAGGAATGATTTAGAGGTGGGAATTACCCGTGCCAAACAACAAACTAATTTGTCTATGTATCCGCGCAACCAGTAATATTTGTGATGGAGATCGTCCGGGAGAGTACTAATATATAATATATATACTAATAGCATACCTATTCTACCCCAGAACAGCGTTGTTGGGTTTGGGTATACTGGGTGTCTGTTTAATTATATTTATTTTATTTTATAAATAACAACCACGTTGATCTAGTGGTCGCAAGCACGACTACTGAGCATGAGGTCCTGGGTTAGATTCACGGGTCGGGCAAAGTATAAGTAGGTTTTTCCATCAAGAGTTTCTCAGTAGCAGCCATGGGGTATGGATTTGCGCCCGGTTGATGGCAATAGGCTCGCCCCCAATTATATGGGACTTGAACATAACTGGCGAAATGTGGGTGTACCTACTATGAGATACACCTCTGCCTAACCCTTCGAGGATTACAGGCGTGATGTTATAACAGCCACGAGACATGACATATCTATTTTGGGATGGCTTTGAAAACCACTACGCCCGCGCCTTTTTAAAAATGCTATCCTGTTTATGATTAAACAGTTTGTACGATGATGGTATCAATTTGGATCTTGCGTGTCGTAATTTTGTGTTTGCAGGGATAATAATATTTTTGGTGACATTTCCTTGTGATTAATTAATTTAACTCTTGTCTTCTTCCATCTCTTTTAAACTTATCTCTTATGATTCTCATTATCATCAACCGCCTCTTCCCAACTTTGTTGGGGTCGGCTTCCAGTCTAACCAAATGCATCTGATTACCAGTTTCACCAGGAGTTACTGCCTATATAACCTCCACAACCTATTAACCCATGTAGAGAAGCACGTGGCTAAATAATAACAGCCGCTCGGATTGATCTTTAGGTTAAACTGTCTCGGTTGGTCTGTGGATGGACCACCCATTATATACCGAGTTTCCTCCGTGCCTCGAACAGCACAGTCGCGTCAGTGGCCCAAAAAGTCTGACAACCAGTCTTACCAAGGGGTAACGTATGACCCAGCACTGACTGGGTTGTGGTAAAATACTGGTATTCAGCTGCAACCGGTTAGACTGGAAGCCGATCCTAACATAGTTGGGAAAAGGCGAGGCAGATGATGAACCTAGTAACCATGTTGAATAAACGCGACTTATTTATTGTGCATCTGTTTGTACTATAAATAGTTCCTAAAAGAATAATTTTCACATTATTTTCAACACTCGGAACACAAAATTGACATCACCTTGTCTATATTTGTTTTGAAAATGTATGACAATGGCTTGCACTAGCCTAATAAAATTATTGTTTCATTTGTCCAGGGGTAGCCTTGATTATGTCACAACAAGATTAATACGAGTGTCCACCCATACGTGACACCAACTTCCCAACCCCATCATAATCTTCCTGTCCTTGTCCCATGTTACTTGGGGTCTTTCATTCTCTCCTATCAGCCACCTTCATAGGGACTGCTTTTGCAGGTCAGTTGTTACCGAAGGTTTCTAAGTTCTCATCAGCAGTCAAGAGTGAGGCCGGGCACCTTGTTTTATAATATCTCTGTTCAAACAACTCACAAAAATTATTCACCTTATTCTGTTTATCTATTTAACGACAATAGCATTTATAAAGGGTAAGTGGTAATTATTGACCGATACTTATAACAACTTTCCTAAAGAAACATTTTTTTTACTCATTCATTTTTATCACAATAACTCAACAGCCGTATGAAATTCGCGCGCGCCTTCGTATGACCTATCAGCTGTTAGCCGCATGACGCCGTTCTGTCTCGTTACTATCATACCGTGCAACAGACGCGTCTCGCAAGCCCGCTCCATAAGTGGCGCCCGCGCCACAAAAGTATAAGTATGAGTATAAAAAAAAATGTTTCTTTGGGAAAGTTGTCTGTTATCATGAGTACAATCACATGTTTAAGGATCGGTCACTAATGCCCAGTCATCCTGTATAGGTGGGAAAATACTCAGCCAACAATTGAATACAATCGTACGCGAATCGTTGTTTATATGCTGATAAGTCATTTACCCAAAATATTAAACAGCTGTTTTTAACTCTGTTGTTTGTTAACATCGTTAGATTTTTTACAAGTAATATTGAAAAAAAAAGTGCATCATTGCGTGCCAACCCTGGCCCATATATCCTGCTGCATGAAAACTATGACACACCTCTTCAATTGTAATAAAATAATGCTTAAATTTTTTGTTTACTTAATTAAATGTGTTTCCGTATGTATTGCTGTCTCACAAATGAATTTTGATATAAAAGGGTAATTAAAATTACGAATACGCAGTACAGGGTCTCACGATGTTGGTAACGAGTATTATCGTGGTTTCGCTGTGCTCTGGTCTTAGCTATGGGGAGTTATACGATTATTATACAAGCAAACCTGTCTCAGATCGATTGTTGGGTTTTTATGAAAAAAACGGCCTGAAAGAGTGAGTACCATTAACATTCCTTGCTTTCTAGTTTTTGTCATTGGCTTCGTCCGCGTTTATGTCGGAATTATACCACAGGAACGAATAGTGTAGGCCAATAGGCCCTCAGAGATATCCACAGCCGACTTACTGGTATACTCAAAGTCAGGGCTTATTGTTTCTAAGATTGAAATGTCTTGGGAAAGTAGCAGGTCTCTTGTAGAGCCACCACATCAGAACACACACATAAATCCTTAACCGACTTACAGTCAAAACTAACATACCTATTATTAAAGATAGTTATTAATTCCTCGTGAACCCAGAGTATCAATGTAATTAAGTAACTTTACCTATAGTTTAAAAAACGTTTTGACATTTCAGTACTTGCACTATCGATATTCAAACTTGCGATAAAAATGAATGGAGTCGTGCCGATGGATCGTGTTACAGTGATAAATATCCTGCAAGAGGAACATTTTTCTCACCCATGACAAGAATACTGCCACCCAATTTCCACAACGGTAAGTAATATAATTTAATATTACTATTATTTTTTATTATTGCTAGTTCGTATTGCTCCATTGCAAATTTCTCCTCCATTGCAGGGCAAATTTCTCCCTCCATTCCTTGCAACGGTCACGACCGCTATTGCAAATATCATTACAAACCTTTTTTTTAAATACCTTTTAGTTATTTAAAGGAATAGCTATTTAGAGGTATGAGGAACAAGGTAGAAAGCTCCTCATCATTCATAGCATCATTAATGGTAGTCGTAGTCTAGTGGTGTGACCGTTGGACTGACGAGTCATAGGTCTCGAATTCGAACCCGAGACACGCACCTCTGATTTTTCGGATTCATGTGCGTATTGTATAATGATCACTAGCTTCGATGAAGGAAAACATCGTGAGAAAACCATCGTGCCTAAGAGATATTTCTTGATGGCATGTAAAGCCATGTCGGCGGCCCATGAGCGGCATAAAGACTTTGAGACCGGGTTAGGAACTAACCACACGATAAAGAAAGATCATTCATGGAAAAAGAAGGATCCTCCAACCACACGGATTTTGCGCCTGATGGTCCCGATGACATTTGGAGGAGCTCGTGGCTAAATAATAACAGCCGCTCGGGACGATCTTTAGGTTAAACCGTGCATGCCTAGGTTGGTCTCTGGATGGATACCCATTACATACCGAGATTCCTCCGTGCCTCGGAAAGCACGTTAAGCCGTTGGTCCCGGTCATTTGTAGATCTTTGACAGCCGTTAGGCAGTCAGTGACCCAAAAAGTCTGACAAACAGTCTTACCAAAGGGAATCGTATTACTAACTGGGTTGTGGAGGTCAGATAGGCAGTCGCTCCATGTAAAATACTGGTATTCAGCTGCATCCGGTTAGACTGGAAGCCGACCCCCATATAATTGGAAAAGGCTGGGCAGATGATAGTCCCGATGACTTTTTCGGTTGAGTAAGGGTACGCTATTGTCGTTAGGCGAAGTTTGTAGGTACTTACCAGCTGGTACTATGTCGCCAAAGGTTTCTGCATTTACTAGGCTATTCGCCTTTGAAACAGGTTGATTTTTAGTTGATCAATACATATGTTTGCGAATATTCTCACAAACTGCTTTAAAAAAGAACTTTTATGCAAATGATCATGCATCCAGAGAGTTTTTCCCGACTCGTGATTTCCGATGTTTTCGGATTGGTCACCAAATTTTTTTTCATACAGATGTCCCGATTCGTCGTCATTTTAAATAGGTTGTGCGTCGACATCATGAAATGATTTTAAGATTTTTACTAAGCCGAGAGTTGTTTATTTACAGGGAATGAACAAAGGAAGGCCGAATCTGGAAAAGAACTAACTCCGGCAAGAACCGTCCGTCTTAATTTATTGAAACAAATAAAATCTACTCATGAACACTTAAATGGCCTTTTGCCAGGATTCCTGGCGTTCCTGTACGCAGATATTGGTTCCATCCATGACAATGGCAAGTATAAAAAAACACATTTAGAAAAAAAAATACACAACTACGGCGAAGCCAAAAGGAGGGGTTATGATTTTAGCAGTCTATGTATGTTTGTATTTACGTATGTTCCTCCGTAGCGCCTAAACTACTCATCCGATTTTGATGAATAAGGTGTCAATCGAATCGTTAGTATAGGCCGGGTAACATTAAGCTGCATTTTAAACGACTTCAACAATAGGAGGAGTCGATTTTACCTTGTAAACTCCGAATTTGATTAGAGCGTGATTTTTCAGTGGTCGGGTTTTTTAGTTGTAGGATACCACACAAATTCTTGTTTTAACGAGTGCCCGGTTTCTGAATAGTGAATTTGAAGTTGAGTCCTTGTTAAACTCTACCATTAATAACGTGATTCCTTCCATTTCTGACCACGAAATTAAAAATTCTTAGTATGACTCATTTTTATTTACAAAGTACTTCCCAAGTTCTCTCTGTTAGTGCTTGTTACTTAATTGTAATATGGAGTTCGTGTATGTTTAGAAAATATGTTGGGAAAAACTAATTTCTGCTGCAAAAAGGAGCACATGAATGATAAAGCGTGTACACCGAACATCATCCGTCCGGACGATCCCGTGCACAAGAACACTGGGATCCGTTGTATGAACAGCACCAGGCCTCTTACCTACCAGGACTTCAACTGCACCAAGGACGCAGTACCTTCACCGGTAAGCCAAAACTAGAAGATTGTATTATTCAACTTTTTTTTAGTATCTTTTATTTATCTCACAATAGAAATATACATTATGTTAAAAAAAATCCTGTCTGATCCGTGTGGATATTATTAGGTAACGAGATTAGATACTATTTATGTAATTCTTTTTGCAGAACAAGTAAACAAATATCCCGATGAAAATTAAATGAAATGTACTAAAATGAGGAAACTTCTATGGCAACATACGGGCGCGAGCGGTCGCTTCTCGAGTAGTGACGTCATTAAAAAACAATTGACGATTGAACATTTTTATGCGAAATATGGTGTTGTCACGTTTTAAAAGTTTATATGAATTTAGGGAAACGGTGCTAATTTGGGACAAAAATCATGCTTTTTAAAATTCATTAATATTTTTACTTTCATAAATATTTTATGTTTCTTATTCTATTTGGCAATGTCATTGGTATACCTATATGCCTTTTTCGGATCGGACAGGTTTTTTTTAACATATTGTATACATTAACAAATAAAAATGATAATATAAACTAAGAATCTATCATACTAACAATAATCTAAAAAATTGTATTAAAAACTCCCCCTGGACGCCGTGGACTGGTGCTCAACTAATGTACCAAAGAGACTAACTTCACTGCCACTACGTATGGCAACGCTTAGTCCGAGATGAAAGCTAGCCGTAGGCCAACTTAGTTTAGCATCAACTTATTTAAGTTGCGTTAAACGTCAGCTTTTTGTGAATGTCAGAAATTACACCAAATAGCCTCAAAACGCCCGCCAAACAATATTTTCAATCATAATTAATTAACCTTTGATTATCCCGAAAACTGAGACAAAGTTGAGGGGATGAACTTGATTTTTACCATAAGAACTGGCCCACATTAGTAAAGAACAGAAAAAAGCCTTTCAAAAATGTAGAGGGAGGTTTTTGCCAAGCTTTAAGGCAATACAGGCCAGATAGACACAAAGAAAAGGGGGAGGGGAGGGGTAAGAAGTACCTAAAACGAAGTCAATATAAGCTGTACTAGATGTGTGGCCGTATCAGCGAAAACTATAAGATAGATGGCCAGTATCCATCTAGTATCATTCCTTTTTCGTTAATAATTTATTCTTACTGGGTGCAAATTCGTAACTACATAACACCATACCATCACGCTTTGTAATCTCCGAAGCGTTAGCAAGAGGTGTAGCTAACAAGAACACCCACATTTCGCCAGTTATGTGTAAGTCCCATGTATGTGAGGTGAGCCTATTGCCATCATCCGGGCACAAATCAGACTCCGTGGCTGCTACTGAGAAATGCCTGATGGAAAAACTCAATAACACTTTGCTCGACCCGGGAATCGAAAAGACTCAGCAGTCCACCAACGAGGCAGTCGTAACGTTAGTGACTAATTCAATGTAAATATTTATAAGAAAGCATCTTATCTCAACTCTATTATATTTGTTACCAGATTAAAAAAGCAACTACACCATATGATTTATCACAAATTTACAACGCGAAAGGTAAAGGTGATGACATTTTAAGAAGTTACGAAGGCGGTCAATTGGCGGTGGAAGAAGAATATGGAACCACTTTCCCTCCAAATGGACCAACAGCATCCTGTCCCACTAATGTTAAACCAGCTGAAACCAGATGCCCTGAAAATTGTAAGTTGCCTTTTTTTTTTGGATGGGAAATCATCAAATAACAGCCCGCGAAATGAGAAATGAAAAAGAATGAGTGATGTGTTGGGCTTTTTTTTACGGATGGGAAATCATCAAATAACTCCTCCCGCTCTGGGTGGAGTGGGAGGGAGTGTCAGACTTTTACTGACTAAAACCCATCCATGTTCCTTCTTTGCCCTTTGTGTTCCAGGGCCGCGGTATCTCTTTCGAACAGTCCCGCAGCCCATGTGTTGGGCTTTAATCATACTTTTTTATTTTTATTCTAGACTTTGCCACCTTATTACCTGTGAGCCTTTTAACTGTTTGGTTCGTGAGAAACCACAACTACATTGCCAGCCAGTTAGCTGAGGTGAACCCGTGTTGGTCCGATGATATGTTGTATGAGACTGCAAGAGATATAAACATCGCTGTCTACAACCAAATACACATTGAGTGGAATGTAGCTGTGCAAGGTAATTTACCTATATTATGGTCATGAACCCTTACTTTTAGTTTGCCACTGCTGGGCAAAGGCATCCCCCAAGTCCCAGCCCTCGAAATTGTTCTCTTAATAAACTTATTTATTCCTCATTATTTCGAGGTTTTGTACAAAATTATTAAAAGTATGATAATAACTAGCTTATGCCCGCGGCTTCGCCCGCGTGGAGTTTGATAATTGTCCCACGGGATCATACTACCGGGATGTAAAATATCCTATGTGGTAATCCAGGCTATAAACTATCTGTTTGCTAAATTTAATCCAAATCTGTTCAGTATTTTTTGCGTGAAAGAGTCAAACATCCGGCCATCCATCCAGCCTCTCAAACTTATATAATATTAATAAAAATAAAATATTAATAAAACGCAACTAAATAATATTAGTAGGATTTTTATGTTATAGTGTAGATTAGAGTAGGCTAAATGTTGTTGTTTTGTAATTTAAATATTGTGTTTAGTGTATTTAGGGAACTTAGTATAGAACTTAGGATTGTTAGATGTTATTTTAATTACTTACTACTAGTATTTTTGTTTTTTTTTTGTTTTTACGTTTTGTATAGTTTAATTGTAAATAAGTTTAAATTTAAAGACCGCACTATCGCATTAGGAATACACCTGTAATGATAGTTGTAAGGGAGATTTCAATAAATAAATAAATAAATATTTATGCATATCTACATCATATGTTATTCCATGTGTTTTCCGCATAGTACAAATTCGGTATGCAAATAAAAATTAACCTATACTGATTCCAAAATCATTTCGATATTTTACGTTTTTTAACCTTATTTTGCTAGTTTGGGCTCTTCAAATTATAAGATAGGGTTTATTTTAACAAAAATACTTGAAACCTCATGATTTTCATTTCACCTCCAAATGACGTCACACGTTGGGCTGTTTGAAGCTCCTTTTCATCTGGCAAGTATCAAGTTTGTAGCGTCTATTATAAATCAATGAGTGTCAAAGGTGTTTTATTCTTGTGATATACATACGTAGCAAGGACATTGAACTCTTCAGCCTCTTCTCTGACGTTATCACGAGCAAAAATTTAGAATTTTATAAAAAAAATTACTACAGCTTGAAAAAGAAAATTATTGAAATTAGTCGCTCAAAGTGCTCCAATCTACAAAATAAAAATAGCCGAAAAAAACTTCACATACTGAATTTAATCTTTGTATTTCAACTTTAAATGCAATCTAAATAATATTTATTAGACTAGCTTCTGCCCGCGACTTCGTACGCGGATCCTGTTGCTTATGCCAGCGACAACTGGGTCGTCAAAATCGAAGATCTGAAACGTCTGATGTCGAATTCTAAGAGCCCGGGGACGGGAAAACAACGTGATGCGCGAGACGATTCGAGACGTTCCATATCTTTCATTCTTGTAAGTCAGAAGTCGATGCATAGATACGCTTGGAACTCAAACGTAATTCTCTATCCGTGAACATCTCCGATTCGCGAGACAATGCATGACTTGCACGATCAGCGGTCAGTCGCGTATCACGTTCCGCACTTTTCTCTAGAGACCTCGAAGTCGATGTGTATACACGCTGAGAACTCAAGCGTAATTTTCTTTCCGTGAACGTCTCCGACTCGCGAGACAATGCATGACGTTCACGATCAGCGGTCAGTCGCGCATCATATTCTTTACAGTTCTCTAGAGACCTGGATGTAGATGCGTAAATACGCTGAGAAAGCAGGCGTGCTTCGCGATCCGAAGAGGTTTCCACGGAGCGAGTAGCAGCCTGATGTTCTCGAACAGCATCAAGTCTTTCCTGACGTTCTTCGGTAGATTCTTGGGATCTTATGATCCTCAATCTTTTAGCTCCTTTGGAACATTGGGAAATATTTGACCTCTTTCTAGGCATGGTTATAGTTTTATTGTGAAGATACCTGATCAATTAAAATCTAAGTGACTGCTCCCCTGCGTTACCGGGTAGGCTACCGTGTCACGAAGATAAGTGGAAAAGGAAATTAAACACTCAAATAACATAAGCCCGAAGGCATATTTATTCGATAAAAAAAATAAAAATGGGAGTTTTGTCCAGTAGAGTCAAATTTTCAATGATATACCGTCGTCATCGAAAATCAGTCCTCAACTGTTACCGCCTTCACCGCGTGGAGTTACTCCCAGCTTATGTTATTTTATAATTATACAGTGAAATTAGTGATAGCTTTGATTTCCACATCAGATGTTTCTGATCTTTGATTTTTATAAGTCAACAGGAAATGCTCATCAGAACGAACAACTTTTGCTAAGACGTCATTCCTATATGTGTTATGGTGTAGCTGGGCTCTTGCAGTTCCACAACAGGTGTTCCAGATCTTCGATTTTATAAGTCAACAGAGAGTGCTCATCAGATTGAATAATTTTTGCTAAGACGTCATTTCTATATGTGTTATGGTGTAGCTGGGCTCTTGGAGTTCCACATTAGGTGTTCCAGAACTTCAATTTTTATAAGTCAACAGAGAGTGCTCATCAGATTGAACAATTTTTGCTAAGACGTCATTTCTGTATGTGTTATGGTGTAGCTGGGCTCTTGGAGTTCCACCATAGGTGTTCCAGAACTTCGATTTTTATAAGTCAACAGAGAGTGCTCATCAGATTGAACAATTTTTGCTAAGACGTCATTCCTATATGTGTTATGGTGTAGCTGGGCTCTTGGAGTTCCACAACAGGTGTTCCAGATCTTCGATTTTATAAGTCAATAAGAAATGCCCATCAGATTGAACAATTTTTGCTAAGACGTCATTCCTATTTGTGTTATGGTGTAGCTGGGCTCTTGGAGTTCCACAATAGGTGTTCCAGAACTTCGATTTTTATAAATCAACAGAGAGTGCTCATCAGATTGAACAACTTTTGCTAAGACGTCATTCCTATAAATGTTATAGTGTAGCTGGGCTCTTGGAGTTCCACATCAGGTGTTCCAGATCTTCAAATTTATTCTCTCAACAGAAAATGCTCATCACGTGGAACAATTTTTGCTATGGTACCATTTTTGTATCTCTTATAGTTTAGCTGGTCTGTTGCGGTTCTGCATCAGGTGTTCAAGTATCCAAGATAAATTATAGCCTATGTGTTGCCTAGACTTAATACCTATACAACAACAAAAAAATCTTTCAAATCCGTCCAGTACTTCCGAAGATTAGCGTGTACAAACAAACAGACAAACAGACAAACAGACAAACAGACAGATTTTTTTTTTTGGATTCGTGCTCTATTACTGTTTCTAAACCCCCCTCAATTTTTATTTTTTTAATATATTCAATGTACAGACACAGCTTTTTTACAGTCTTATTATATGTATATAGATAAAATTAATTTTTTTTCGTCACCAGGATATGACAATTCACTTAAGGCTGGCATTATAACGAAAAAGAACTTATTCAGAGATCGTTGGGACAAGAAAAAGGTCCCCGAAGTAACATTGGAATATTCTTTCATGATCCGCTACTTCCATCTCTTTCAAGAATCAAGATCTATGTAAGTGAACACATATAATATACATAATTTCAAGCTTTTTAGGGTTCCGTACCTCGTAAGGAAAAACAGAACCCTTATAGGATCACTTCGTTATCCGTGTGTCCGTCTGACTGTCAAGATCCTGTTTTTCAAGAACTCCGTGGTGTGGTAGTAACAAGTTGAAATGAATATCAAACATTTTATGTCACAATCATATTTTGTTAATTCGCAAGTAGGTAAATCAAAACTTACAGGGTCCTTCCCGTTGATCTAGAATCATGAAAATTGGTAAGAAGCAGGGTCTTACAACACAAATATAGAAAATCGTTAATTTCGTTAATCGTTATTTATATCACATAAAAACAAATATTTTTTCCTATTAAAAACTTACACTTACCGTTAGATTATTGGACGTTGATACGTCTATGCGAGAGTATTATTTTAAAGCATGTATTTAAATGATCGTTTTAATTTTGCAAAAACGGCAAGTGAAAAAAATCTAAAGTGTCATCTTTTTAAATGATTGATCCTCTTTCTTTGACACATAAAATAAATCAATTCAATAGATATTTATTTAAAACTAGGAAAAAAAAATTTTTGAGATGTAAAACTTAGGTCGAAAAACTAATAGAAATCTAATATTTTGATACTTTTTATATTATTCGATTTATCTAAATTATTTTTTTGTGACATGAAGGGGATGACGGGGTCTTAGTTCGGCCGCTTCGCTCACTCTCAAGACCCCGCCATTCCTTTCGAACCTAACCTGTCCGGAGTCGGGATGCACCGAGCCCCAAGCTCGCTTCGCTCGCTCTTGCCAAAAAGACCAATAACTAGAAAAGAGGATCAAATATTATATTTTGTAAGACGACTAAAAAGTCACGGTGTATAATAAAATAAACTAACCAAGCAAATGGCTATCTATACCTTTAATTTTATTTTGCTATCAGGCTATATGATTCCGCTGGCAACTTTATTGAAGAATTCAAAACGTTCGACGCTTCGTTCAGAATGGGATTGTTGGCCAAGAATATGGAATCCTTTACACAGAGCTTGATCAGAGCAGGTTGTCATGGCGACGATGGGTCTGTTGACTACGATGTAAGTATTCTTATCTTTTGCATTAAATTGGCTATTATTAAGTTCAACGTTCAGTTAACGTGTTGTATCCATACATTTATCATCACCATCATCATCACAGCCTGACTTCACACACTGCTGGGTATAGGCCTCTCTTTGCTTATGCCAAGCTCCACGATCCTCATACGGAAGCCAGGGCGCCCTGCGGACTCTCCGTCCGCATACCGGCCCATTGTGTTGCTCGACGAGGTGGGCAAGCTCTTTGAAAGAGTCATTGCAAACCGCCTCGCCGGGCACCTTGCGGGAATGGGGCCGGATCTTGCGGAACACCAGTTTGGTTTCCGCAAGGGGCGCTCGACGGTGGACGCCATCATGCGCGTGCGAGCCCTCACGACGGGGGACGCGGTGTCCCGGGGTGGGGTCGTCTTGGCGGTGTCGCTCGACATCGCCAACGCCTTCAACTCCATGCCCTGGAGCTGCATTAGGGAGGCACTCCGGTATCACCGGGTGCCCACCTACCTCCGTCGTGTAGTCGGGGACTACCTGTCTGACAGGTATGTCATCTACCCTGGTCCCAACGGAGAATGGAACCGGCGAGAGATGTCGTGCGGTGTTCCACAGGGGTCGGTTCTAGGGCCGCCCTTGTGGAACATCGGTTACGACTGGGTGCTGCGCGCCGACCTCCCTAGCGGCGTCAGCGTAGTCTGTTACGCTGACGACACGCTGGTACTGGCACAAGGGAGGTCGCACGAGGCGGCGGCCGAACTGATGACACGCGGGGTTGCGATAGTCGTTGAGAGGATCCGGCAATTGGGTCTCGAGGTGGCCTTGCACAAGTCCGAGGCCATGAGCTTTCATAGGCCTCGGAATGCGCCACCGTCGGGATCCACGCTGACGGTAGGAGGGGTTCCCATCGGCGTCGAGTCGACTTTGAAGTACCTAGGACTCGTCCTCGACAGCCGGTGGAACTTCGTTGAGCACTTCCGACGTTTGGCTCCCAAACTGGAACGGGCCGGGGCTGCCTTCAAGCGGCTCTTGCCCAACCTGAGGGGTCCAAACGCCTCCTGCCGTAGGCTCTACGCGGGGGTCGTGCGGTCCATGGCCCTTTACGGGGCCCCGGTGTGGGCGCGTTCAATTAAGCGGCGTGCCGCGCACTACCTGAACGCGCCCCAAAAGGTCGTAGCCGTAAGGCTGATCCGGGGGTACCGCACGATCTCCCGCGAGGCGGCGAGCCTCCTAGCCGGATTGCCGCCATGGGATCTGGAGGCGATAGTCCTCGCGCGCCTGCATGAATGGCGCGCGGGGGCACTACGTCGGGGGGAAACTCCGCTGCCGCGGCAAATCACCGCTCAGCGGACAGACCTCCGACGCGATCTCATGGCGACATGGAGACAGCGACTGTCGCAACCCAGTGCAGGGCACGCCACAATAGTGGCGATAAGTCCCCTCTTTGAGGAGTGGCTAGAGAGGCGCCACGGCGCCCTCACCTTCCGCCTGACGCAGGTCCTCACCGGACACGGTTGTTTCGGGAGGTTCCTGCACCGAATCGGGCGGGAGGAAACGCCCGGGTGTTATCACTGTGAGGATCGTCCGGAGGACACGGTGGCGCATACCGTGGAGGTCTGCCCCGCTTGGGCGGAGCTCCGCCGTGTCCTCGTAGCGGCGATCGGCGGCGGCGACCTCTCGCTCCCGGCCCTGGTTCAGGCCATGGTCCGGAGCGAGAGGGAATGGGAAGCCGTCACCTCCTTCTGCGAAGCAGTCATGCTAGCGAAGGAGGTGGCGGGACGTGAGAGGGAGAGAATCTCACGTCCCAGCCGCCGCGGGCGAAGCACCGGGCGTCGGGGGCCACGTGGTGGCTCCCGGCCACCGTAGGCGCGGGCCTGTGGACGGTGAGTAATGGGTTAGCTCACCGTCCGTCCGTCTTATGACGACAGGCCGTGTCGACGGCGCGTTCGTGTTCCACGCGCGCCTCAAAGAGATGTCAGCAACCAAGAAGGGGCCCGCAAGGGCCGATGCCTGCCGGGGCTGCGGGACTGTTCGAAAGAGATACCGTGGCCCTGGAACACAAAGGGCAATGAAGGAACATGGATGGGTTTTAGTCAGTAAGAGTCTGACACTCCCTCCCACTCCACCCAGAGCGGGAGAAGTCATTTGATGATTTCCCATCCGTAAAAAAAAAAAAAAAAAAAAAGCTCCACGATCCTGAGTCAGCCTCATCTAATTGAAATAGTTCGATGAAACCACTACGTACTAATTGCGTACTAGTTGGGGACCCGGACATTGAAGAATACTTCAGGTCATTCTCTGTCAGAGGAAAAAAATATACTGGCTACAACAATATATAGGCACTTAAAGTTTTAAGCTTTCGCCAAACTAGAACGCGTTGCGGCAGGAAACTCGCAAAGCAAACCAAGTTAACTGGGTGACTTGTTTCGAGATAATCAAATCGACTTTCTTCATGAAAACAATCGACATGCCACACACGTCCCGTATCCAGTACGACATTTGCCTCTGTGTGACCATAACTTTAAAAGCGTTAAATGTTTTTTTTCAGCTGGCAAATTTTGCATTACCCGGTTTCCAAGAAAGTATTGATGCCACAGCTGGTGACATAAATAAGAATCGTCACTTCGGCCTACCTCCTTACGTCGACTATGTGCGTCACTTCCTCGGTGTTGAAATCAATTCCTTCGAAGACTTGAAAACTCATGGACTCATGACGGACGAAGTAAGTTTATTTTGAATAGAACGCTCTCAATATAAGCACTGCACCGGACCTTCACCATACCTTCATTTGAATGCCACACTGCAACGTACACTTATAATTATCGCTTCGGATGGAGATATGCTATTGAAAATGAGGTGAGGTTATGCCACAGCAGTACAGTTTGAGCATTATTGTACAACAGAATGTAGTCTATTGGTAGAATTAAAACTTTGGAAGAACGATCAAAATAATAAGACATCTTCTTCTGCCCCCAATCTAACACATTTGGGCTGCTTCTGTATTTTTCTTCCATTCCTACCAGCCGTGATCTCCTTTTTAGTCATATCATCATTCACAAAATTAATTTCTCCAATTAAATCCTCTTTAATATTATCGATATTTTATTTTCTTAGTTCTAACGTTCATTACCCCAATTATCCTCTGTCAACCGTCACGTTATCATTTACTCCTTTTTCTTTCATATCATTCCTCACACAATCCATCCATCGTTTCCTTGGGCTTCCTCTCCCTCTCCATCCATCAACATTTAAATTTATCACTCATTTAGTCACAAGCGATGAATGTTTAATCAACCTTAAATAAAGGGGTAAGTTCAAAAGAAGGGCATTGGCAACTAGGTGAACAATCCTCTAAAACAGATAAATAAATCTTTTTTCAGAAAATTGGTTTGATCATGTCTACATATGACCACCCCAGAGACATTGATTTAATGGCAGGTGCGTGGTGTGAGAGCAACATGGAAGGTGGCTTTATCCCTCGTATTACTGCCGAGATCTTAAACGACAACTTCTTAAGGGCTATGAGATCAAACAAGCATTGGTTTGAGAGGAAAAATAGAGCGCATGCGTTTACCGAAAGTAAGTATTTTGATTTTTTTACAGACTTTAATGTTTTCACTTTCTCCGAGTAAATGAAAACTTTTGTGATTGATTCCCAGGTCAGGCAAAGTGTCATTGAGGTTTTCATGCCTGATTGATGGCAATAGGCTCGCACTTATGAAATGAGATTTAAAGTAACTGGAGAAAATGTGGGTGTACTTTAAATACGGGTGCGCCAAAGTTCATCTAAATTTTCAACTCCGATAATTGGAAATCCGAAAATGTTCTTCCTAACATTTTTCATCCTAACAATCACAATTCCTAACTACTCTGTCTCTAATTTTATAATTCCGAAGCATTCAACTTCATAATGTCAGTAGCAATAAACATCTGTTATACTTTTATTTGTTTTCCTATATTTTCTCAACATAACCATCTTTTACACTATTATTCAAAGTGATATATTTTTTGTTTAGATTTCTTTGTTTAGACTTAAAATTTTGCCAAAAAAGTGTTATTTTTGCAAACCGTTTATTTTCTCGATTCTATCGTATAAAACACCTAAATGTAAGAATAAAAGTTTCTTGGTGTATTTGTCTACGACTAACCGTTTGTCGTAAAAACGATGTGGAAGGGATCCATAGGTTAGGTTAGGTTAGAACTGTGACCAACTACGCGCGAGCCGAGCGAGCGAAGCGAGCGGTGCCGCGGCAGCGGCCGGCGAGCGCTACTTCGAAATTAGTTGCGAAATTTTTCTAAGTTTTTTTTTCATAGTGCCCCCAAGACGACACTCTGACCTGTACTTATGTTTAGGGATAAAAGCGTTATAAATGATAAAAAACAGTAGGAGTTTAAATATACATTTATTTACATTAATGATATTATTAATTACAATTTTCGGAAACATGAGTGTTATGAACATCGCCGGTAGCACTACAAATAGTATGAATGAAAACTTTAGGATGAAAATTTTTAGGAAGAGTGATCATTCGGATTACAAATCGTTAGGAAGAACAATTTCGGGAAAAGAACTTTAGGTGAGCCAATATGGACCCTTTAAATACACCTATGCTATAACTGAAGACTTTCTTTTTTAACATTTAAATAATGTATAAAAGTGATCGGGAAAAAAATCCTTAACAAATTTTTTTTTTTTTGACGACTGCTCAGAAAACTCAGATTTTTTATTAATACTTGTTCAAATTTCAGAACAACTAAAAGAAATCAGGAAAGCTAGTATGGCGTCGCTTATGTGCACTGTCGCTGATGGTGTGCCCGAAATACAGAAGGATGCTTTCTTCACCATTTCTCTTGAGTAAGATATCAGAAAAACTTACAACATATTATTATATTAGTTTTTTTTTTATACAATAAAATGGCATTCTTCATTCGGCAATGAAAAGTGCCATACATTTCGTCGAATGATGAAGAAAGTGCAGTGTTCAGCGCCAACGAGGAAGGTCGTAGGTTTGTAACCAGGCAGGCCCTTAGAAAAAAAAAAAATTATAACTACAAATAACATGCTGACAAAACAAACATGAAATATGACTACCACCACCTCGTACTAGGCCTAGGTGGGGGAGTCGTACATCCCATTCTCTCTCAAAGAGAAGCCTGTTTCCCAGCAATGAGAACATTTTAGGCTGTTTATGTTTTTATGCATATCCAACTGAAATAATAATACGTGTAATGATAATGATGCCGATAGTCGTGTCGGCCAATGGCTCAATAGCCAATAGCCTCGACCAACATCTGAGGAGGCTCTCGCTTGGCCGCTGGATCAAGCGCTTGATTCAGAAAGCAGTACTTCTGGACACTGTGCGTATCGTTAGGAGGTTCCTCTCTCAAGAGCCCTGACCACCTGATGCTGGTGGGCTACTATTGTTTATATTTTAAAATGTTTTTTTAATATTGTTTTGTATTATAATATTTAAAAATGTAACTAATATGTGTAGAAATTAATAAATGAAATAAATAGTGTAAATGATGTAGGTAATACTATCATGACCTTCAATTTCAGGAATCCACTGGTACCTTGCAGTGACATCACGAAGATTGACTACCGTGCTTGGGCCGACGATGCATGCAACGCTAACTCCTGTTCCAAGTCCAAACAGAAAACATTGATGAAGTCAGGGAAACGAATCTAATTGTTTCGAGAATTGACTACCAACTAAAATTTGATGAAAAATGGAAAATTGAACGAGAGAGTGTCAATTTTTAAAACACATTTGATTTCCCTAATTATACGATGGTAAAAGTTGAGTAGAAATTAAATAAATGGTATTGGTCAGATAATTATTCACACAGTACATAATGAAGTTAGATTAAAACATGTTTGATTTTTAATGTTTATTGTTTAAGTCGTATTCAATCGTTTGCCAAATAAAGTTGAAGCATTGCAAAGCATGTATGTTATTTTCCTTATTATAATATATATAATTAAAAAGCAATTTTAAGGAAGGCTCCTGGGGGCTAAAATGACCGCTTTAGCAGGATCACGAAAATAATATTAAATTACGTTACAATTCGTAAAATAGCCTCAAAGTTTATTGACAACAAGTGAATATTTACATTATATACAAACTACAAATCTATAATAGTAAGAAAAAAAAATATGTACAAGTATCAAAACGGTTACAGGACGTCAAAAAATTCGTCCACGTCGCTGTCAACATGAAAAGTTCCCAGAAGGCTGGCAGTATTGCCACGTTGGGTGGCAATGTTGATTCTTTGGCCAAAAAATAAGCCCGCCCTCTGGTCACGTGAAGAGTCGACAAACTGCTTGGCGATTTCCCGAGATAAAGTGATGAAAGAGAGAATTGATTATTAGAATTGCCTCAAAGTGACAATTCTAATATTAACTGCGTCTGTTATCATTTTAAGAATTTTAACGTGATTCACATTATTATCCTATTATGATTCTGCTAAAAGGGGCATTTTAGGCCCCCCGTATTTGATGACTAAGGGTTGCGCCTCATCTAGAAGCACGCCATCACACTTTCTCATACCTCCTATGCTATATTCCTATCCTTTTCTGTCGCTCAGAACCGTCATTTGCTAGAGCGAGAAACAAAGCTTACTGCCGATCGCATCGTCGATACTCCCATGTGCGATAGCATACCCACCCTGATTTCTGTTCAACCCTCAAGTAACAATTCAGACGGCGATGTGAACTGCAAACCGCACCAATAACACCACCAATTTACCTTAAAAGACCGCAGTGACACGACAGATTTTTATGTAACTTGATAAAAACGGCAACAGGCGGCAATCATACCAACCAGTCGCATCGCTGCGATGTGCTACTTTGCTGCTGTGGTTGGCCCTAGATTTTACTGCTTTACTTTAATAGCAGTGGCAGTTGTTAGGCGTATGTTTACGTAATCTCTTATCAGTATTCGCTTTTTCGTGTTAGCGTAAATGTGTTGTTGTCCCACAAAACAGGGACACTTGATATCGTGCCCTGCCTGTCCTGTTGTTTGCACATCACAGGAGCTGATATTTGAAAAACTTAATACAAGACATCACCAAAGCACACTAAAATCTAAAAAACACAATACTGCACTTTTCTCAAAGAGTTGTCTCGGCATGGGTCCAAAGATTTACAATAAACTACCAAAAACTTTAAAAAGCATGACCAACATAAACCATTTTAAATCGCAACTTAAGAAATTCTTGATTGAAAAGGCTTACTACTCTATCAATGAGTTTTTAGAAGATAGAAGCATAAAATAAAAAATGTCTGATGCACTTGCTATTCTATCTTGTTTACGACGTTACTTGTTTGAAACAGTTTATATAGTTTGTAGTTTTTTACGCCTAATTTGTACGCCTTGCAAGGCAAAACATAGTGATACAACACAAATTTTATATCATGTACCATATTACCTATGTTCAACAAATAAAATACTTTGACTTTGACTTTGATGGTCACTACTACTATGGAGTACTGCAATGGAGTCCTCACTTAACAGCACTTGCAGGGCGGCTAAGTTCAGCCGCTTATGCTGTCCGTAAAATCCGGCAATTAACAGACGTGGATACCGCGAGACTGGTCTATTTTAGTTACTTCCATAGCATCATGTCTTACGGTATTCTGCTGTGGGGTCGGGCTGCAGATATTGACTCCATATTTATTCTGCAAAAGAGGGCTGTTAGAGCCATCTATAACCTACGCAGACGCGAGTCTCTAAGAGAATTGTTTAAACAGATTAACATCATGACGGTACCTTGTCAATATATTTATGAAAACACTATGTTTGTTCGGAAAAACATTCATCTTTTTAGTAAAATAAGCGACAGGCATAATATTAATACTAGAAATAAGGACAAATTAGATCAACCACGTTTCAGATTGTCAAAAGTACGCACATCTTTTATGGGGTACTGTGTAAAATGTTACAATAAAATACCACTTGACATTTTACAACTGAGTGAGAAGAAATTTAAAAAATGCATAAAACAAACACTATGTAAGCGAGCATATTTATTTATTTATTTATTAAACTTTATGCACATAATGTACAAAGGCGGACTTAATGCCTTAGGCATTTTCTACCAGTCTACCTTAGGGCATATCACATCATCATTAGGGCTTGTCTTGCATATTATAAGTTAGAAGAGTATATCGTAGATAAAAATGCTTGGCTCAATGCTGGTCCTGCTCCACTGCCACATGGGCTCACATACTAAGATCTAATGTTTGGAAGAGATGCTCCCCCTTTAGTTCTTTCATCATTTTTTTTTTTTTTTTTTCGTTTGGAAAATTTGTTACTTTGATAACCATTGTTTTATATAAATTAGAAGCATTATTTGAGTTTTTGTAAGTGTGAGTACCATGTGGACTTTCTATTGTGGTTAGTAGGGCTTATCCTAATCTTTATGGTTTTATATGTAGCTTTGTTTTATTTTCCTATCTCTACACTGTGCTCACATATAGAAGCAACAATATTGTACCCAGGACTATGTAATATATAACTTGATTTGAAAAGAGTGTCCATGGAGTTTTTTGCCCATTCTTCTCCATGAGATCTACTATTTTCGAATGGGCAACTACAGTCCATTCACAGTTATTATGCCTGTGGCGGGACTGTAGGTAGCTTATTTTTGACTATGCAAAAGTGCCTGTCATGGGTCTATTTGAAATAAATGCTTTGAGTTGAGTTGAGTTGACTACTGAAAGTGCCAAACTCGTCGCCAAATTTTGGGCTGACTCAATTTGAATTGACATTGATTCTCTAAGGAGAAGAATACACTGATACTTCTACAACGTTAGCCTTATCCGCAATGGAGAAACTAACCAGAAAACCTAGAATTCCCCTTACTTAATAAGGAAAAAACCGCGGCCAACTCAATTAGCCCACAATCCCCAAAGCAATTTGTATCAATCGCACATAAACTAAGGAAGTATAAAGAAATAAAGCGGCTTACAAACTTCCTATCCTTAGGGATACCTCGCACTAGTGTGATTGAATTAGTTCCAACAAGTTCGGGTATCGTTTGTGACCCGCCCGTTGATTTTGTGGGGAATTTTATTACATTGTTTTTTTCATGTTTTTTTTTTCTGGAATTTACTCCCCTGAGGTGTGTAGAAGAGAAACATAATAACTCATATCTGTTACGTACTTCTAAGAATTTTATGCAGCCCGAAGTCAAATAGCATCAGTCAATCAGCCTATAGCGTCATATAAGTCATCATCTGCCTAGCCTTTTCCCAACTATGTTAGGGTCGGATTCCAGTCTAACCGGATGCAGCTGAATACCAGTATTTAACATGGAGCGACTGCCTATCTAACCTCCACAACCCAGTTGGTACTAGGTAATACGATACCCTTTGGTAAGACTGGGTGTTAGACTTTTGGGCCACTGACCACCTGTAACGACTGTCAAAGTTCTACAAATGACAGCTGGGACCAACGGATTAACGTGCTTTCCGAGGCACGGAGGAAACTCGGTATAATGGGTGGTCACCCATCCACAGACCAACCTAGGCAAGCACGGCTTAACCTAAAGATCGATCCGAGCGGCTGTTATTATTTAGCCACGAGCTCCTGCAATACCTGCACGGTGCGGGTACGTGGATGTCACAATTATTTTCACATGTCTCTGTACGAACTTTTGGTTCTAAGATAGGCCTGTATCCTTACGATGTTTTCCATCACCATCTTGTGAAGTCCAAGAATTAGGCCGAGAATTTTTATTTTGCTTATGTTTCTGCCAGCACGCAATAATTAAAATAATCAGAATTTCCATAGTAAGAATAAAAGTCCTCCTGACCGCATTTTGGTCACGGTGGCCAATCTCAGCGGAAATCAGCCAACGGCGTGGGAGTTATTATAGTGCACAAGTGTGTGCGCAGGCACAGGTGCACTCCCTCTTCCCTCACTCCTCTTAGTCTGACCGGAGAGAGATCAAGTGCAGGACCAATGTCTCATATCACCAACTACCAAACGTCGAACGCTACAGGGACATTCCGAATGGAAAAACCCAATGACACTTTGCTGGATCCGAGAATCAAACCCAGGATCCCACGCCCAGTAGCCGCGCTTGCGACCACGAGACCAACGGGGCAATAAATACAAAAACAAATCAGAAAACTGTCGACGCGAATAAAAAAAATCAGAACCAAAAGCAGGTTCCAACTTTACAACTCAAGTGGAAGGTGGAAAACAAAGATGTTAAAACCAACGTTAAAACATCAAACTAACCAGGGAGCACTGGAGATTGGTACCTATTCGTATTCGTACCTCGCAGGGCTCGTGACTTGAATCCAGCGATGCCTTCATTTGTTTACCAGTGGCCGTCTCCATCTTGTTTTTCGGCGATCATTGAAGATTTTGTTTTTATATCTTTTCTTACTTTTTTTAAGGTTTCTTGTAAGGTTTAGTAAATAAGTAAAGTAGATTGTGGATTTGTGTTTTTTTCTTTTTTCATAACAACTTTTGTTCGTTCAATTACTGGTTACTGGTTAATATGTCTTTTGTCTTACTAGTTAAAGGAACCAGTTGACTTCTGAATCTGCCTGGCTTTTTCAACTAAGCTATTGTCAAAATAAAACTAAAATAACGCAAGACAATCTATCCATAATAAAAATTAACGTCGGTTTTTGTGTCATTCTTCTAATCTTCTCCTTCTTCTTCTTTGCGTGTCAATAGACTCAAATCATACCCGACCAGTTTATTGCCAACTGCACAAACTATTGTAGCTGTTCGTTGGCTAATCTACGAAAGAGATGTTAATACGGTGTCCACCATAATTAGAGGCGTTATTCCGGAAGGTTTACGTGTATAATACATACAGGGTGTAAACAGACCCTTCACGAAGCCGTCAACCAAGTATTCTGTACATGAAACTAAGTAACTTTACGCAAAAATTATTGCTGGGAAACGACTTTTTTTTTTGGGGTGAAAAATCACGTTTTACGGTAGGACTCAATGTAACGCACTCAAAACATTGTGCTGATGGTTGGATTGAATAGTAAGGGGGTCGTGGAGGTGTTTGAAGAAAAAATCTTACATTAAAATCATGTATTTAAAAAAAAAACTTGTGAAAAAGTTGGAACTTTGACCTCCAATATCTCCGTAACTAGAAGGTTCCCAGGTATGGTCTAGAACAAAAAAATGATCGCAATGACGGGTAGAACAAGTGCCTTTCGGCTTCGTTAAGGGTCTTTTTACACCCTTTATAGTAAAATAATATAAATAAATGAATGAAGATAGTAAAGAAATATCGATGTTTTTTCACTTCAAAACCACGGGAAGAAAGGGGATTTATCATTTATATTAAATAACTCTACCTTACCAATTTCCTATAAAACAATACAAATAACCTATGGACATGTGAAACCGATTTGTCCCATACATCTGTTCATACAATATTCTGCCACGCCTCTTCAAATGACAGTGCTATAACTGACGTCTCAGCATTTAATATTATTTGGTCTGTCTTACCATAATTACGCCTTCGGGGAACCCTGTCATATTATGTGGAGCGACGGATTCCTGGCAGCCAACCCTATTATTATATGTATTACCTGGAAATTGCTGTCTTTGTAATTTTAGTACTGAAAGGATAGTATGTAGTGGAAGAAATCGCTGAATAATTTATTTTGTTAAGTGTATGTTTTGGAAATAAAATAATATGACATGATTCTATTATTAATAAAACCGACAGGTGACAACAATCTGAAAATTTCCAAACTTCTCAAGTTTTTTTTCATACTTTTAGTAATATAAAACAGCACCAATCATGAAAATGCGTGGAATTTCTTAAAGTTTTTGTAAATTTTATTGTATTGCCAGTTTTGTCACATAGGGCCTTGTTAATTTTAGAAGTGGTATGCATAATATTTTATTATGTACCTATGACATGATTCGTGACCAAGGAACCTGTCGTGATTGGTTGATTTTGATATTGATGATTTTAATAAATCTCAAAAATCATATGAGCGCTGGTAGCAGTCCTTACGACGCGGCGACGATGGCCTGAGTTGATTACTATAAAAGATTACTGGGAAGAGACTGGGATTTTAATCCCATAGAAACACCAGTAAACCCCTAAAATAACCGTATATACAACGCCCGTCACCGATGTCACAAAAAACCTGAACATGTGACATTTAACAGATTTTTCATGTAAATTCGGAGGTCAGTTAGGTGTGACCCATATAAGCCCCTTAGGGGACATGCGAAAAGGGTGACTTTAATACACCAAATGCATATTTGATGATCCCATAAGCCGAGGGGCCGTCGTTAAGCCACGTAAACTAAGATAAGCATGGTGTTAGTTGTGGCTACATGGCCCGATATATCAGTAAACTTTGTTTAAGTCAGTTATGGAAATCTGCATAGGGTATTGAACATAATGTATTAAGTATGGACTATTTGAATCCCAAGATAAAGGAGGATGTAGATATTAGACAATCATTTGTAAAGCGTTCTGTTCTTTAACGACGACTATCAAAAGAATTGATTAAACTTAGCTATAGAGTGCAAACGGACTCTTCAGGAAGACGGCTATCAAACGCACAAAAATTATTGCTGTTTACGAATTCTTACTTGAATATTAATTTTGCAATTATATTTATACTGTCACTTACGTGATTGTTCAATATTTTGAGCTCCCGATATTTCGACGCTGTTGCAAGCGCCATGATCGCGGGTTGACCGGAGAATGCGGGTGGATGGAAAATAAATTGTTAAGAGCAGACAAATCTGTCTACCCTCTTTCTCTGTCTTTTGCTACGTGCACTACTGGAACTCGACACTAAGTCACGGCAAAACAAACTCACAGTATCACCAGGTTTACAATCACGAAAGATATCCCGTAAGTGACAGTATAAGTTTAGTTGTAAACCGTGAAAGCTTGAAACAGTGTTTAATTTTGCAATGCTGTTGTTAATTCCAACTTCGATGGGACTAAAATATGTAATCCACATCAATGACTGTGTCAAACTTACTTTAATGGACTTCTAAATAAACTTTTCTTTTATCGCGGATAGATTTCTTTCACAGTTATTATTAATGATAAAATTTAAAATTTTAACGCTTTCAGTCTGAGCGGAGTTTTCAAGCCAAAGAGTTCGTTCAAACTTTACAAAGTATAGCGATAACTTAGAGTTTGGTACAAGCAACGGACATGAAGCGGTTTTTAAAAGGACTGTTGTAACTTGTAACTCTTGTCTTATGTATTGTGTGTTGTCTTGTCTTGTTGTTCTTGTGGTTCAACACTGTCAGACAGAACAGTGTTGGTCCAAAGATAACGAATCAGACTTCTGTGACGTAGGTCGAGAGTTGCAACCCAGAAAAACGTGTTTTTTTTTGTAATTTGTCAACATTGTTCTCAAAACAGTGAACCAAAAAAACAACGAAAATGTGACACTTTTCGACTAGCTTCGGAGGAGGTCTTCATTCCAGCAATGGGAACATTATAGGCTGATTATGCATGTGACCAGTCTATCATAGTTCATGATAATTCGAAAGAGGAAGGAGATGTGTACTTCCTCAACCGCCCATAACTTGTACCAAAAGTTTAAAGACAATACAAAATTTAATTAAACTTTAGTCTGGATAGTTTATTGGTTCCTCGCTGAGGTTTTGTTTTATGAGGCTAGTTCTCTGGCTTTTCTTCACTCACTTTGAATTTTTAGTGATGCTCGCCGTCTCAGCTGTGAGACGGTGAAGTTGTCTGGTGTTTTGTTAGCGAAACCTTGTAAACGAAACCTCAACCAGACTTAGTTCCGCCTGTCCATTTTCGTCTAACAAAATTTTCAACCATGTATTAAACTTAAAATATGTCTTTATAGAGTAAGTATGGGAATAAGCCTTGAGTTTATGTATTTACGTATGCATATTTACAGAGAGTATAAAAAATATGATTAAATACAGTAATCAGTCATCTGATCTGTCAACATCTCGGCAGTCAACTGAAATAAACAATTAAAGCACTAATTGTATATTTCATGGGTTTTAGTCAGTAAAAGTCTGACACTCCCTTCCACTCCGCCCAGAGCGGGAGGAGTCATTTGATGATTTCTGATTCGAAAAAAAGGCACTATATAATAAGTCTGTTTCACTTACAAAACTGCTAAAAAAGAAGAAACTACAAAATAAACACTCTAAGGAAACGACGGCAATACTGGGAAAACTCAAAAGTATCCATGACATCTTGTCTAGAAACATTACTCAAACGCTCTGGTAACAAGTTATATTTTTCATTTGGAACCGTCTGCGGAGTACAATGGAGCCTTTGTAGCGCCTCTAACGAGAACCTTCCATCGGATGCCTCCAGTCGCTTACACTTTGAGAAACTTTAGCCGACTCTCAAGGAAGCGCGGCTATCAAAGTGGGTGGGATGCGTTTAATGTACCTTCAAGTGTATTGTACGGCTGAGCAGTCGCTTTGTGTACGGATTCATCAGTTTTGTTTTGGGAGTAGTTTAATTATAAAGTAAGGCCTTTTTTAGAGACTGTTTCGATGAATAATATTTCTAGCATACTCACTTCTCTAGCATAAACTTGAACCGATTTTAAAATAATTAAGTAGATCGTGTGTGGTAAAAAAAATTATTAATGCGATAGAGCCGATTGCCCAGTGTGCATTTGATACATGAACAAATATTGCAAATGAACTCGTCATTTGCAATATTTACATCGCAATATTTGCATATGCAATATTTGCATGCATCAGAAGGTTATATTATTGAAATATGATGTTTTTCATTTCAGAGCTTTGACTAAGGTAAAAGTTATTTAAGTAAAAACTGCAAGCAGAAGGCCTACACAACTGGAAATTGCTTTCACCGCCTTTCATATTTCTTTCCTTTTACATTCCTTTTACATTAGCTTTTCAGCTAAAAACAACTGCCGCACGGGTCGATCTTCAAGGTTAAGCCGCTCTTGCCAAGGTCGGTAGGTGGATGGGTGACCATCATTAGATACCGAGTTTTTTCCGTGCCTCAGAAAATTTGTCAAGCCCTTGGTTCCGGCTGTCATTTGTAGAACTTTGACAACCGTTACAGGAAGTCAGTGGCTCGAAAGTCTGACAACCAGTCTTACCAAGGGGTGCCGTATTACCCTGCAGTACTAACTGGGTTGTAGAGGTCATATAGGCAGTTGCTTGATGTAAAATTTTCTTTAAACTTTCAACTTATTTAAAGCTAAACTCAATCATTACGTCACTAACAACAAAAAACTATCAAGTTAACGATATAAGCTAGTCTGTCACACAATAATAAGTACGACATTGTACCTACTAACATTAAAAAAATAAAACTGTTAACTACTGGGCTACACCTTACCTACCTTACCCTACCTTAGTTATGCATTTATTTGAAAAGTGAACAATGTAGTATGTTCTTTTAGAAAAAAATAAAGAATCTTTAAATCCAAAATACTGGTATTCAGTTGCATCCGGGAAGACTGGAGGCCGACCCTAATAAAGTTGGGTTGGCTAGAACGAGTCAATTTCAACCCAACATTTATGAATCGCATTGTTACTGGTGACGAGATGTGGGTTTATGAGTTTGACATGCAAACTAGTCAACAAGCTTCGGAGTAAAAGGCTATGCAGATAGATAGCTTTTCAGAAGCTTACGTCAGTCTCATTAATTTCAGACGTATCCATAATCATGTTCAATGATGATGATGATGAATGAATGATGATGAATGAAATTCTAGATTCCTCGGACCATTTTCTTTATCTACGAACACGACGGGCCGCCGACGGCTTCACTACTCTTTTAAACTTGCAATGTACTTGAACAATAGCTACATCGCAGTTAAGATTCAAGTCTCCTGACGTAGCTCAAAGGATAACGTTCACATACAATAGATCTTGAAGCAACTGGTGGCTGAAGTTTGTCCTCCGTTGGTATTGTCTAGTGTATTTTGCAGTACATTAATTTAGTGCTGTTTACTAACATAGGTACTCTGATTTATAAGAGCTTTACCAATGTTGCCAAGGTACATATCATAATGTCACGCCTGTAATCCCCGAATGGTTTGGTAGAGCTGTACAACCACATATTGCCAGTAATTTTTTGAGTAAGTAGCATTCTGTACATCAAAGTAAATAAATCTACGCAAAAATTATTGCTGGCAAATCACTTTTTTTTTGGGTGCAAAATTACGTTTTGCGGTAAAACTCAATGTTTTGCTCTCAAAACAGTGTGCTGTTGATTGCGTTGCATAGTAAAAGGGTCATGGAGGTATTTAAAGTAAAACAATAAAATAAAAAAAAATAAAAAAAACTGTTAAATGTTGTAACTTTGACCTCCAATATCTCCGTAACTAGAAGGTTCTCAGGTATGGTCTAGAACAAAAAAATATCGCAATGACGGGGAGAACAAGTGCCTTTCGGCTTCGTTATGGGGTATATTACATCATTAGGTCGTTGATGCTAATTTCTGTTTCTCACAACCCGAATTTTTTTACCACCAAAATTAATATTCAACTCCACTGACACACTTCCAAATCTTTTTAAAACAGCCTTCCAAACAAACTCAGAAGGGAAATCGAAATAATAAGTTGAATAGAGTGCGGAAACAAAAATAAAAATTTCTCTTAAAAAAATTCGTAACATCTGTTACAGACACAACACGAACAAATTTTGGAAGAGGACAAAATTTATTCTGTCCCTTAAAAGAGTAAATAACATGAAATATTGTCAGAGGCAAATGTTCGCGGGAAAGTTCTGGGGGTAGCAGGAAACAAATTGGTATTTTCTTTGAAGAAAGCTCGCGAAGGGACAACTTTCCTTGAGCAGTCTAAGTAGGAATCATGGTTCGTGATTGCCAGTTCTGAGACTTGATTGCTAACCCTTTGTTTTGGTAAAAGTTGTAAAACTAACGAATTACTTGAGTTAACAACTTAACACAATAACACGGGGCACAATGAATCGGCTACAGTTCCAAGACGTCTCAACTCCACCGCCATCAGACATTGACTGTCGCCCTCGCCTCGAGCTGAACATCAGAGCTCTGTAGAGGCACGCTGTGGTGACAGACTTGTATGTACCACCGCTGATGTCACCACCGGCGCACTTCCGATTCATTTCATGTCCATACTAACTACCGGATCCGGTACATTTATTTAACTGTTTTATTTATTAATATTTAATTTTTGAAAGGTCGTGGAGTCCAACTGCTCACAGCTTATTTTAAAGAAATTTCAAAGCGCTTAGTTGACCCTTTCCGTGATCCAAGGGCTAGCTTTTACCTTGGCGAGACGCTAAGCGTTGCCATACAGCGTGGCAACGCCGCCAGTCTCTTGGGGACATTACCAGTTGACAGCGTGGAGGAGGACTATTTTGACGCAATTACTAGGTTATTATTATTATGAATTAATTTATTTTCGAAAGAAATTAAATTCCAAAATAATTCTTCATTAATGACTGCCTCTTTGGTATAGTGGCGGCAGGTCCTATTGCTTAGCATGATGTCCTGTGTTCGAGTCCCAGTTCAGACAAAGTGTTTTTGGGTTTTCCGTCTGGAATTTCTGAGTAGCGTGTCCAGTTGATGGCAATGTCCTCGTCCCTCATTACATGGTACTTAAACATAACTGTGAAAATGTGGGTTTACTCAGCATTATTTTCAAGTACCTATGGTTCTAGCTTACCCTTCAACACTCGTGGTTTAGGTAACTATAATATAAACAATGATGATTATATCACGTTGAATTGGGATCGATCTATCGTCACGGACAGGACTATTGCTTGTAATAAGCCTGACATTGTAGTGATAGATCGATTGGAGCGTCGCGCAATAATTGTTGATATAACGCACCCGCATGACGAGAACCTCGTGAAAACAGAGAAAGATTGTCCATTTAAATATCTAGATCTGGCTCATGAGGTTGTCGACATGTGGGACGTGAGTAAGCAGTCATTGTGCCGATAGCTGTGTCGGCCAATGGCTTAAAAGCCAATAGCCTCGACCAACATCTGAGGAGGCTCTCGCTTGGCAGCTAGATCAAGGGCTTGATTCAGAAAGCAGACACGGCGCGTGTTTTTAGGAAGTTCCTCTCTTAAGAGCCCTGACCACCGGTAGCTGGGACCCTGTTCCTGATGCTGGTGGGGTACCATTTTTTATACAGGGTGTAAACGGACCCTTCACGAAGCCGTCAACCAAGCATTCTGTACATCAAACTAAGTAACTCTACGCAAAAATGATTGCTGGGAAATGACTTTTTTTTTTGGGGTGAAAAATCACGTTTTACGTTAAAACTCAATGTTACGCACTCAAAACTTAGTGCTGATGGATGTTTTGAAAAGTAAACGGGTCATGGAGTTAATTAAAGTAAAGTTAAAACCTTAAAAAGTGGTTTTAAAAAAACTTGTGAAAAAATTGGAACTTTGACCTTCAATATCTCCAGAACCTGTGGTTTCCCAGGTATTGTCTAGAAGAAAAAAATGATCCCAATGATGGGCAGAATATGTGGTTTTCGTTTTCGTTAAGGGTCTTTTTACACCCTTTATGTATGATAATTTTTTTTTTTTTGAGATTTTAGTATTAAAAATGTAATTACTATGGTTGATGAATGAATAAAACAAGTATATAAACAAAACAACAACAAAAAATCAATAAACTGCTAACACTGATCAAGTTAGTATGCTCATTTATAAGACTAATCTTCTTCAACATCAAAATATTTACCTCGAGGACACTTCCGAGAACCAACCTGGCTAAATTATTACTGTCGACAATGGGAATGTCAAACTGTTGATAAGAATGACACGATAATTTCTAGCTGAGTTATGAACAACCAACCGAATTCTGTTGAATTCACGGAATTCATTTCTCTGCTTTATTTCTTTAAGTCTGTAAAGCCGTGTTATAAGTAATTTACTTTTCTTATTTCTTATTACTCTACTAACTGTGCCCCGCAACCTTGGTCTGCGTGAAATTATTATAAAAATACTAGCTGTTCCCGGCATGCGTTGCAATGCACCTTTTTCCTATCCTACCTACCTATCTTACCTACCCTACCTACCCTACCTACCCTACCTACCCTACCTACCCTACCTACCCTACCTACCCTACCTACCCTACCTACCCTACCTACCCTACCTATCCTACCTACCCTACCTACCCTACCTACCCTACCTACTCTACCTACCCTACCTACCCTACCTACCCTACCTACCTACTTACCTACCCTTCTCTACCTACCTACCTACTTACCTACTTACCTACCTACTTACCCTACCTACCCTACCTACCTACCCTACCTACCCTACCTATCCTACCTACCCTATAAACCTCACGGAGCCCGAGACCTTTCCAACGAATGCAAAACCGTGGAAATCGGTTCGTGCGTTCTGGAGTTATAGCGTCAGGAAGGAAAACCCGACTTTTTTTATATAGTAGATTACTTCCCTATTTTGTGTCCGACTTGGGTAACAATTTTAAGTTACTCCCTATAACATAGAATACTGTTATTTATGTACCCCATACAAATTACAGGTTTTACAATTTAAAACTAATATGCCTCATTTCTATAAGGGGTTTTAATCACCACAGTGTCCAATTCGTTACTTGGAGGTAGGCACATTTCTTCGAATTCGTAGTTCTAGGCTGGTTTCTTCACGAAGTTGATTGTAGTATAATAGTTATGTCGCGTTTTTACTGTTACATTAAATTGACTCATACATACAAAACATCACGCCTGAAATCCCCGAAGGGTAAGGCAGAGGTGTACCGAATAGTACAACCACAATTTGCCGGTTATGTTTCGGTCCCATATAATAGGGGGTACCATCAACCGGGCACAAATCCAAACTCCACGGCTACTACAAAGAAATTCCTGATGGAAAAACCCAATAGCACTTTGCCCGACCTTGGAATCGAACCCAGAACCTCATGCTCAGCAGTTCCGATTGCGACCACTACAAAAACGAAGCAGTGAAAAGTGGCTCAATTTACGGTAATTTCCTTACTATCAATATCAACCAGCTTTTATTGAATGAAGGGTTTTCCGTATACAATATTCACGACCCCTTACCAAAAGGGTTGATTCTTACGTGAAGTTCGTATTGCATTTACGTAAAATAGATTTAAATGTGCTTGTTTGTATAAATTCAGTCTACTTATATCTCTCTCATAAATTATCTTGAACAATTTGCAATAAGTAGCTAACTACATATAATGGGTTTAAAAAGACCCTTAACGAAGCCGGAAGGCACTTGTTCTCCCCGTCATTGCGATAATTTTTTTGTTCTGAACCATACCTGGGAACCTTTTAGTTACGGAGATGTTGGAGGTCAAAGTTTTTTTTTAATACCGCTTTTAAAGGTTTTAATTTTACTTTAATTAACTCGATGACCCGTTTACTATTCAAAGCATCCATCAGCACTAAGTTTTGAGTGCGTTACATTGAGTTTTACCGTAAATCTTGATTTTTCACCCCAAAAAAAATGTCGTTTTCCAGCAATAAGTTTTGCGTAGAGTTACGTAAAGAATGAAGTTATGTAAAGAATGCTTCGTAGACGGCTTCGTGAAGGGTCTGTTTACACCCTGTATTTTGGGAACTTTTAAACTTTTTTTAAGAATCTTGCAACATTTACATTTTTTAAATTATTTTAAAACTTTACTAGGTACTGCAGTTTATAGATCTATTACGAATCACGTAAAAAACGACTACAATATAACAAAACAAGAATTCCTAAACAAAAATGACCCCATTAAATCAAATCTGCAAGTACAACCACAAACTAAACCTAGTATTCCAAACAATATGAAATTTCACTTTCTACCGTCAGTCGCATAAATATTTGATCAGTACAGTGTTATTTCAAAGCTACGTATTACGGTAATTACCGGGAATCCCAGAGACTTGCGTCGCCGCCCGGAACCCCTCGGCTCATAATAATGGGGGCACATTACTTTAACTAAACACACCTGAAATATTCCCGGCAAATCTCGGAATTAAAGGAAAATATGGGGTTCATACTGCCTGTTGTTAATTTTAGAAGTCAAATATAAACGGATTGGAATTATGTTTTTGATATTCTATTGAGGCGAGATGTTAAATTGTATTTTGGACCAATCAACGTTTAGTCAAATTAATTATGATTTAGATCAGTTTCAGAACTAAACATACACTCTATATTCCGTAATTTTCAATTATTGTAAGCTCCCGATCCCTAGTGAACCTTAAAACAGTAGATTTAAGATTAACATTCAAATACCCATCCGTTCGTAAAAGTCGGGAAGAAAGTTTTGAAAATGAATCAATGGATGCCTGTAACTGTTATGTAAGAGAATGAGAAACCCAAAGAACTAATGAACGAACTCTGTTAAATATGCATTTATATTAGACACTCCTTGACAATACTGCAACAATCCATATTACATCAAACATTATCGAAGTAAAACGAACAATTATGTTTAAATGAGACACTGAAAGGCTCTCCTTTTGTGAACTGTAAGGCACCGTCACTTTGTCTCAAGAGTTACTACCTAACAAAGACTGGGGTTTGACAACTTTACAGTATCGAAGAAGTTACTCTATGATTTAGGAAATAAGATTCAATTTAAAATCAGATATAACTTTGTGTCTGCCGTCTACGTCATTTCAAAGGAGACTACCCAAACTATCAAAGCTTCGGTTATGTTGTACGAGAAGAGCATCGACAACATCGAAGTTAACAAAATATTCTCTTCTAAGTACCCTTTGCTGCTGTTGGTATTTTTAGAAATCGTACTAATCTTACTAATATTATAAAGAGGAAAGATTTGTATTTTTGTGTGTGTGTGGGTATGTTTGTAATGAATAAACTCGAAAACTACTGTGCCGATTTCAGTTTTCACCATTAGAAGAAAAAGAAAAGCTACATTCACCCTGAGTAACACAGGCTATGTTTATGACTAGAAAAATTAATGGGGGGGGGGGGGAATTAGGGGAAAATAAATGTGCACCCGTGCGAAGCCGGGACGGGCCACTACTGTTTAAATATTTTGAGACAATAGCTATTATCTATTTGTATAGTAACGAATAAGTAACATTAGATACATATAAAACCAACTCTTACCATAATATATTGAAACATTATAAACTTACTACTCTGAATATTAGACGCAATTTTTGGAAAGCAAGTTTCTTTATGATCTGTGTAATAACAAATACGATTGCTCAGATTTAACAAAAAGATTGTGTTGCTAGGACTGTCATATTAAGATGAGAGGTGCGCGGTCGCCCGCTGTTTGCTGTCTCCTCGTGTCGCACAAACGCGGGGATCCGCACACCTTTGAGTCGTTTAGCGAAAAATTATAATACCCTATTCTCAAATTTAGATTTTATTTTCTTTGTCTACTAATAGATTTTGAAATGATGTCCTCAAAGTCCTCAAAATCCTAACTTAACTTGATTAACTTTACTTATTTCTGTATCTGTAGTGTTTGTTTTTTTTTTCTCGCTTTAATTTATATAGTATTTAATAAAGCTAAGGTTATTGTACTCGTCAATAACCCGATGTTTATACGGTTAAAAACAAATGTAAAATTGAACCGCCGCGGTGATTCTGCTTTTATATTTTCAAAATAACGCACAGTGTTTCGACTAGAACAAGCTAGCTGGACAAAAACAACATTAAGGTTTCCTAGAAACATTAGTGGGGGTAAGTAGGGTATTAGTTGGTAATTACACCAACAATAATTGTTTTGGCATAAATCATACAAAACATCGTTAATGAGGGTAAGTATGTAAGACAATTGGGTCAAATGCACAATATTTTTTGCATTTTTGCTACTGACACGAATGCATCTCCCGAGGTTATTTTAATAGTTGTGGTAAATTTTAGTGATAGAGTCTATTACTAAGGGTGAGTACATTTTTTTTATTTAGTTACAATAAAATAATATTCATACTAAATACCTAGAACCTGAGCGTCGCAAATCCGGAAGTTGATTTTTTTTTTAACAATTCAAATTCAAAAGACTATAACTAAAAATCCCCTGGTATCCCCGGTCTGTATTTTTTGCAGTTGACAGACACATGCCTCCAAATTATAATGAAGCCTTCTTTTTTTGCACGTTTTTGCCCAAAAGCTGTTATTAATTTTTTTTCAAGTAGCAGTTTTGCAATCTCAAAAACGCAGCTTTTCGAAGAATGGGTGAAACATACAAAAAGTGACCGAAATAAGGCGCTTTTCATATTTGTTTCACAAAAACATGACCTCAGTGATGTAACAGAAGCATCTGTGAAGGACATCAAGACTAATATTTCCCGTTTTTCTTCGAAACTTTCAGAGAAATGGGAGAATGTTAGCCGAATGCGGGACCGTTTCTTAGCTTGTAATGCTAAGTGGCTAGAAGGTTAAAACATACAGTTTAATGTATCTTATGACCTTACAGAAGCATCAACGTCCTCGCATTCACTGCTTGGTCCCGGGGGACCGCCAGTGGATATGGCAAACGCAAGTGCCAAAACCAAACGGCGACGTGTCGATGATCTGGTTCAGTCACGAAGTAATTTTGCCAATCGGGCAGCTTTCTGAGGAAGCTCAAGAAGCTCGCAATAAAGATTGCAGAAGGTTTCGAAGGGATAACAGCCGGAAACAGTCACCTATTGCCACGAATACAGATTTGCTTAATATGTTGATCATCACATCTGATCCTGTAATTACGAGTAACACCCAGAGATATCAGAGATATCCCTAAAAAAAAATAGGTAGCCATTCTGCAGTCTTAAATCTTGTAAACCCACCTGTAAATATTGTAAAAAATGCAAATACTCTAAATATTAATACAGAAGATTCTTCTGAGGATGAGCTTAGTGATGATGAATAATTCCTAAGTTTGTTCTCATTATAATCCAATGAATAGTCGTTTTTAGTAGTAAGTTATAATTTAGTCATTATTTAATAGGTTTACTGTGTACATAATCTGCTAAGTCGTAACTTTTAATTAAAGTTGTATATTAATTAGTTTTATACAATACAATACAATTATTTTTATAATATTAGTTTAATCGCTATATAATGTAATTAGCTTTAAATACCCTTTATTTAATTGATATTTCTGATGAATCGCGCCATAAACACCATTATTTTTAATTAATGCATTTTATTTTCGGGGCCCGCATTTTTTATGGGTTTCTAAGTATTTTAAATAATGAAATCATTTATATTAGTATCTAGCAGAGGCTTTGAAACCTATATCCATTAAAAAATAATTTTGTCCAGCTAGCTTGTTCTGGACGAAACACAGTGTAACGTACAGAAAACGCTGCGTGAACGGGGCCCCCCCGTTCACGCCCCTCTCACGTTGACGTGAAACCGTTCCTGAAATTTATTGATAAAGCGTTGCAGTTCTAAAATCAGCGACGCGAACCGTTTTAACTGTTTCAAGTGCAGAGAAGCTTTTGTCGAAGTTAGACGAGCTCATGATAGTAAACAAAATAAATATTTCGTTTCAAAAATACCGTTTGATGTTTTTGTTTTCTAGATGGAATAATGGGGTATCTGAAGAGGTAGCACATACACTAACTGAAACTACTAAAATTTGCAGTATTTCAGTTTTATTATTGCTACAAGCACAATAATTATCTCAATATAAATTGAAAAGAGTATGCTCAGATGGCTTGATGATGTTGAGAGAATGAGTGAAAGGTGATTAACAAAAGGTATTTACAAGGCAGAATTGTTAATACCTTAATCTTACCTTATAAATCATGTTAAGAGCGTTGATAAAGAAAGTAGGCAACGTCGCAAATAACTGTCAAAAATTTCGCTAATTTGATTAATTTGGCAATATTACTGTATGGAAATAAGAAATATGGCTACTAGTGAACTAAAATATGGATTATGAAATGTAATAATTAATATCGTAACACCGAATATTTAGTTCTAGATGTAAAAAAGCATTTGGAAACTTTCCAAATGCCTTTTTTACACCTAAAACGGTTCCAACATCAAATTCAGTGTTTTATTTGGAATTAATTATTAATTTCAAGTTCACTAGTCTTATTGTCAAATTAATTAAAACAGTTAAATATTTGACAGCTGTTTGCGACGTTGCCGGTGGAATGGTGATATTTATGCACTTCCATTCACATTTCTCGCTATAGATACACAGTTTTTACAGTAAAATCAAAGAAAAAGCCTAGCACAGCGGTACAAAATGTGCTCTCTTCTCTATAGGCAATACTGCAGTAAAGGGAGCATTTTAATCATACAGAGATTCTTTAGCCTTAGCCCTGACAGGAGTGAGATATTAAAGTAAAACAAAACTCTTTTGTTAGCCCCCTCGCGCGTCCCCTTTGCCTCGCATGATGTGTAATTATTCGTTATTTTTTTCGCGCCCGCCATTTTTGAAAGCGTTTCTTGATAGTCTTTTTCCACGTTCCGTATTATTGTGTTTTTGTCGTTGAATTTTTTTGGTGGAGGGTGTGAATTTTGAATGGGGTCTGTGAATTGTGTTCTTTTGCTGTAGTTTGTGTTCCAAAATTGTAGGTTGCATTATGTGTATAGTCTTAAAAATGGTTGGAATTATAATAATGATAGTATTAGATTTCCATGAAGTTGAGCAGGAAAGTATACCCTTTACTCTTCCTAATTTATAATAACCCTTTTATTATTTCCATACAAAAAAAAAAAAGAGTATGTAAGCATCGCAGTTCATCGTTTTGAAGTTCCTGGGAAAAATCGTGCTCTTTGGTCAAAAATTATCCCACGGCAACTTACTATTGCGACGAAAAGTGTGCTATGTTCTAAAATCTTAACCCATGTCATGGCTTATTTGAGTATCCATGAACCTCATCTAAATCTGTTCAGCCGTCAAACAGACTGAGTTACTTTCGCATTCATAATATCAGTATGCTTAAAATTATAGCAATATTACTACTCCAAAATAATTCAGCTGATAGCAAAAACATCTCCAAAAACTGCAAATGCCATACAAATCCTTCATAGTCCCATGATTTTGGTAACAAAGGTGGGCAGAGATATCGCCGGGTCACCAGGTCCTGCTAATCAGCTAATCTTTTGGAAAGTAATGGACTGGAATAAAGGCATCGTTTGCGGTGGGTCTAAAGAGGTGTGCACATTGTGTTTTGTTTTAAAACATTGTTTTTTATACACCGTGACTTTTTAGTCGTCTTACAACGGGAGCCCACTTCATGTTTCCAATGACTAACTAAGCATTCATAAAAAAAAGGTATTAATGAGATTTTAATAATTTAAAAATAAAAATATCATACAATTTTATGACGCATGGCGTAACACCCTGTTGTGAGCGATGATCTACTGGACTCGAGTGCTGGGTAGGTATATTCTCCCGTTTGACACGTAAACATCATTAACAGGATGTTTCATAATTTTCTCTAATGTTTATTTATATTTCTTTGTACCTATTACGGTAGATAAAAAAAAAAATTGCGCCTGGAACTATTTTATGTCGGGCACATTGAATGGACCACCTTTGTAAGACGACTAAAAAGTCACGGTGTAGAACAAGGGCGGATAGATTTATTTGAAATGGGGAGATATGAAAAATTGTTTTAAAAATACCCGTCTTAGATTATTCTAGTACTCCAGTCCAGTAGTCTCATTCGCGAAATAATTTGTCGAATTAGTTTTCTCTACTACATTTCAGTTTGAACTAAAATACGAGTCATGAATTATTAATTAGTGAATTTTGTACAAATGGCAGGCATTTCAAATGAGTACCTATTTAAGTGATTGTAATAACAGCTTGCCAGTTTGTCTAGACGATTTCTTATGAAGGTCATTGCAAGGTTGAGAGGACTTAAAATAATGAATAAGTAAGTACTTATCTCACTGAAATAACGCCTATTTACTGTTTGATTTTCGTTTCTTAATGAAAACGTTTGGCCTATCAAGTTTGTATCAACTACTCCCAAAAACGAATTAGTGGTTCTAGTGATATTTGTTAAAACAATCAACATCATAATACTACCTGGTACTGGCCTGCAAATCAAAGAAAAACGTAGGAATAATTTCACAGTTTATTGTAACCAAATCCTATAAATTTCTGCTCAAAACTGATATCATTTCCTATTTGCTGCTAAGCACGCAAGCATCCATACAGATGGGCAAAGAACATCACTCACTGGACGCCCGATGAAGGACGTCACCGAGGTCGAGAGCGGCGAAAGTGGTGTCAGTGGTGTGAAGAAGTGAACAGACCAGAGATCGCACAGGATAGAGAGATTTGGAGGGGGGGGGGCAGCAGTAGTCACTAAGTACTGTTACGTCGGTTGCCTTACGAGAACATTCTAGATTAGGTGCGAGTCTCGAATGTTCCAGTAAGGACATGTCTAGACGATTAGAGTCTAGAATGTTCCACTATACAGGGTGTAAACGGACCCTTCACGAAGCCGTCAACCAAGCATTCTGTACATCCAACTAAATAACTCTACGCAAAAATTATTGCTGGGAAGCGAATTTTTTTTTTGGGGTCAAAAATCACATTTTACGGTAAAACTCAATATAATGCGCTCAAAACTTATTGCTGGTGGATGCTTTGAATAGTAAACAGGCCATGGAGGTAATTGAAGTAAAGTTAGAACCTTAAAAAGTAGTATTTAAAAAAAAAACTTGTGAAAAAATTGGAACTTTGACCCCCAATATCTCCGTAAGTAGAAGGTACCCAGGTATGGTCCAGAACAAAAAAATGATCTCAATGACGAGGAGAACAAGTGCCTTTCGGCTTCGTTAAGGGTCTTTTTACACCCTTTAGAACTGACTAGAAGATTCGAGAAAATTGTGGAACTTTCTCGAAGGATGATGTTCCACTAAGAACTGTGAAGAAGGTTCCTGAAAGTTGTGGAACCTTCTCGAAGGATTGCTCGGCATATAAATAGCCCTCGTGTTTGCGGGAACAGTCAGTCTGATTTTGGCTACACAACGAAGCGAATCGAAGTGAACTAGAAGTGCGATATCTAAGTGAATAGTGATCAGTAGTGTAGTTGTAATTAAGTTTTAAGTGTTTTGTCATTAATAAAGTTATTTCGTGTTTAATCGGTAGTATTTAATTTATCCCATACCCAGCTCGTAACAGTACCTTAGCAAAAAAAAGAAGATAAATACAAATCGACATTTCCTTATCCCTCTTACTCTACAACTATTATTCTTTTATTTTCTGATTTAATCTGCTATCCCACTTTGCAAGACACCCATCCTGTGTGCACTACCCTTAGCAAGGGTCGGTATACCTTTAATTAACGATCGGTCAGGGAAAGCAACTGAAATAATTTAACTGCGGTAAATTACAGTTATGATAATGACTATTATTTGGTTAAATCCTTTGTTACTTTCCCCTTTCATATTTGTTGAAGCTAATTTAATGTGAGTTAAAGATTAACGGTGTAAATTTAAATAAAGTATGTATTTATTAAAATGCCTACCTAGTAACTGAAAATTCTGAAAAAAGCTATGAGATAAGTAATTTTGCTAATTAATTTTCTATTCACATATTTATCAGTATTAAATAAACAAATCGCTCAGCGATATCAGCTCGACTTACGTGTCTTCCATACGTGGATTCATGCCCAGGCATGCCTTTGAGTATTTTTTTGCATCACCACTGAGGTTTTGTGAGGAAACCGGCATGAGCTTGAACCAATAATCTGAAGATATTACCTATGTAACATTCACTGACACTCACAGAGTGTGGACCTGTATCCGACCAGTGAAAATGGGAACATTACAAGCTGATTATTCTATACATCATCGTCATCTGCCTAGCCTTTTCCCAATTAGGGGTCAGCTCTCCGTCTAACAGGATGCAGCTGAATACCAGTATTTTACATGGAGCGACTACCTATCTGACCTCCACACCCCTATTAATACTGAGTAATACGGTACCACAGACCTTACAGACTTTCGAGCCACTGACTAACTGTAACGACTGTCAAAGATTTATAAAATTTGTGTAAAATTGTGAGAAGAATGCATGACCGTATTAAATAAATTATATTATGTCTAAAAAGTGTAATTGGCTTCGGCCGTTTAATTTCAATAAATAAATCACAGCCGAGAGCAATTGCTTAATGGTCCTTTTTGAGGCACTGAAGAAACTCGGTATGTAATGATGATCCACATAAAGGGTGTAAATAGACCAATAACGAAGCCGAAAGGCACTTGTTCTCCCCGCTATTGCGATATTTTTTTTGTTATAGACCATACCTGGGAACCTTCTAGTTACGGAGATATTGGGGGTCAACAAGTTTTTTTTAAATACATGTTTTTAATGTAAGATTTTTACTTTAAACACCTCCACGACCTCCATACTATTCAATCCATCCATCAGCACAATGTTTTGAGTGCGTTACATTGAGTTTTATCGTAAAACGTGATTTTTCATCCCAAAAAAAAAAGTCGTTCCCCAGCAATAATTTTTATGCAGAGTTACTTAGTTTGATGTACAGAATGCTTGATTGACGGCTTCGTGAACGGTCCGTTTACACCCTGTATATAATGACAAAAACTATTATTTCAAAATTAACCTAAACAACAATTTTTATTTTTAAGAATGTACTTTAGTTTACTCTAAAGTAGTATCACGAGCCACAACACATCTACAAAATTAACAAAGCATACTCTCCAACTTGCAGTCCTCTCCAAATATCATAACACCCACCATTATCAAGTTACCGTAAAACGATAAACACAGACATTTCGCAAATAGTCCATTTATGAAATTGTCCATTGTTAATCAGCAGTGTTTGATTGCTACTGTTTGTAAGAGCAAAATGCTAATTAGTGATCCGATTAAGTGATATCGAATTGAATTGTGATGGCATGCTGTAAAATTGATTCGAAATACTGGAAATGAATCACACTACTAATAAATGCGAAAGTTTGTATGTATGTGTGTGTGTGTTTGTTCGTTCATCTATCACGTTGAAGTGGCTGAACGGATTTGGATGAAGTTTGGCACGTGGGTAGTTTATAACTTAGATTTATACATAGGATACTTATTATCTCGGTAGTATGATATCCTGGGTCATTTGCCGAACTACACGCGGGCAAAGCCGTGGGAATAATAGCAGCAAGTACGAGTAATCTAAGTTTGTTGTATTATATGTGTGTGTTTGTTGCTACTTTCCGTTGAAAAGGCTGAACGGATTTAGGTGAAACTTTATAGTAAGATATAATTTTCATAAATAAAGGAAATCGCGGGCGAAGCCGCGGAAGAAAGCTAGTGTTATTAAAAATGAATATTATACGAGTGTAAAAGATTTTCCGTTTTCATTTTGCGATTAATGTGTTTGATAAACATGTATTGTATTGTGTTGCCGAATGTGAGCGCGCATAAATGGGGATTTCTCTTCAGTTCATTTGATTTGGTGATTCTGTATATTATGTAATATTCCCGCGTGACGTGTGTTGAATTGAAATTGGATAAAAGTGTTGTTCTGCTTATCAAATTCATTATAATCGGCCTAGCCTTTTCCCAATTATGTTGGGTTCGGCTTCCAGTATAACGGGATTCAGCTGAATACTAGTACTTTACATGGAGCGACTGCCTATCTGACCTCCACATCCCAGTTAGTACTAGGTAATACGATAACCCTTGGTAAGACTGGTTATCGCAGTTTCGGGCCAATGACTACCTACCGTAACGACTGCCAAAGATCAACAAATCACAACCGATGGCGTGCTTTTCTCTATACACGGAGAAAACTCGGTATGTAAAGGGAGGTCACCCATCCACGCATCAACCTACACAAGAGGGTCTTAACATGAAGATCGACCCGGTGCAGTTGTTATTTTGCTACGACAGTCCTCCTCCAGTGTCTGTGTATTGGTGTGATATTATTACTTATATACGCAATAAATTGAAAAATCATGTCATCAGAGGACCTGTCGATGTTGGCAATGCTTGAAGGAGCCCTATGTTCATTGTCCACTAGTGGGCGTCATTCGGTACATATCATCGACTCGGCCATAATGGTTGAAAGTTATGGTTATGCAGGCAATAAATGATTTTGATAAAATTGCAAGTTGGCACTAAGGAAGTACTATAATTATGTGTCGTTGGCGTCGAAACCTTTGTACAATAATAATCTGTGGTGAATGAATTAGTTTATTATAAGAATATTTAAAAATAACTCCATTGAAACAAAAGACGAAAATAACAATCTTGTTTTTATCAAAATGACAAATTAAAACCAGTTCTTCAAGTAATATTCCAAGAAATGGTATTTTTTTCAATACTTATCTGAAAACATCGTTCTAATTCAGACAGTGACGAATTCATTTAAAAAAGAAAATGTATTTTTTTACTAGTAGAAACTAGAACAGAGGGCTTATACCAGTGGCAATTGCTTTATGTATAAAAATTAATAAAATTGAAGTGTCTTATATTTATATCAAAATAACAGCTTTTTACTGATTGCATAATTGTGAAAGTATATAAGGTATTTATAACAAAAAAAACACATGTTAAATTTTTTGCCGGTCTGTCTGTTTGATCCGGCCAATTTCCGAAACAGCTGGATCGATTGTGACTGGATTTTCCTGGTAGATACCTGATAAGGAGTTACTTAGGCTACTTTTATTTTAGGAGTGAGTGTAGAACTTTTTTGCACGGATCCCGCAAAAAAGTTAACACCCTTGAAATTGTTAACAAAATCTGATTTAAGTAAGTCATATTTTATAATAATTTCCAAAATTAACATAGGCTTTTCGATACGTTTTTTTTTTTACTTTTTCTATCATGTAGACTAGACTCTCAGGTCACTTTGAAGAACTACAAAATAGCAGCCAGTCTTATAGATTGGCAATCACAAACCAAAACAATTTCACCACACTCAAAGATAACACTCAAAACACATTTCTTCAAATTGAAATCCCAATAAAATTAAATATCATACCTTCGTTCCTAACAAGCCATTTCATCTCAAGATACAAAATTGCGAATCATTCCCAAAGTATTTTTCATCGGAACATTTCACGTAAGAACCTGTATATACATACTTATATACACGCCTATATACACACACCTATACATACATACATGTAAGATGTTTGCCAAATACATTAAGCGGCTGGCTAACTCAATTTTATGGATGAAACGAGTTTCGAGGGAGGCCACGGAATTGGCTTTTCAAATTATTAGGATAAGACGAATTCTGAAGAATATTGTCATTGTTGAGAATTTCGTTGCGTATGTTGCTTTTATATGTTTAAAAGCTGGTATCTAATATTTTTCTTAAAGTAAGAATAAAGAGCAGAGTAAACGATAAATAAGTACCGAAAATAGGAAAAAGAGAAAATGCTTGAAGGAATTATTGCTTTTAGAATATTAAAAAAAAGATAATAAAAGTATCACGAAGATATTAATAAAGATATGAGAAACAAACTTACCTAAATGTTTTCTCTCGTATCATAAAACCTCACAAAACAATACAGGCCGATAACAATAAAGAAAAATAAAGAGATGATAAAATAAAAACAAAACTTCAAAGGACGGTACTGCCACTAACAAGGGGTAGATGTAAGGAACACACTCAAACTCACTCAAGGCAAAGGTACCACTCAATGGATAGATACCCGAAATAACATACTCATGTTGCTATGCAAATATTCTTGTTTGACTACGAAAATTGTTCTGGCAAGAAATCCTGCATGGAGAAATCTTGAGGCGAAGGTGAACTCATTATGATAGGCGATAAGGTATATTTGAACTCGCTGAGTACATCTACGGTTTGTGTTTCATCCATTTTCATTTGAAGTCTAATTGCTTGAGATGGTTTTCTTGTCTTTAACTCAGCTTATCGCAGTATTGCTGGACATAGGCCGCTTACAAGAGTGTCATAACACCTTGTCCTCTGCTTTCTAGTCCAGTCCGTCCCAGCCAACTTTCTGTCTGTCAATAATCCTGTAATCAATTTACAAACCATTTGTAATCATACTACCTTTCTACTACTTATTATGAGTTGAAATCCGTTTAGATTTTCCTAAGTAAGTGCAACAGATACCTACACACATGAGGAAAGTATTTAGATAATTAACACAGAATTAGAATGTCATATTATTCAGCAATACAACAATTGTTTCAGATATCATCCACGTAAATCCAAGCCTTATAAAGCGTTTCAGCACTAAATAATGCCCTAGATCTTATCACAGGGTCAGGAACATAATTACGTGCCTCCGAAAATAGCAAATAGCCTCATCGGGGATGGACTTAATACCGCAATTGTCTACAGACAAAAACCTCGAGGGAAGAAACGTGACGCACAAGATAATCCACATCTATAAGTGCTTTTACTAACCTCCTTACAGACTGCCCTAAAAAAACTCCAGAAGATTCCAGAAACTACATTGCGGCCTCGAATAGAACCGCAAATCGCATTAGGACAGTATCTGACATTACTTGAGGTAGTTCACGTTCAAAAGGGGTTCGTGAATTGAGTGTCCTTCTGAGCAAAACAGTGCGTAAAGAGTAGCGACCTAAATCAATTGAGGACGGAAAAATTGTATTGCGAACATCTTCGTACGATAACGACGGGTGGAGAGTTTCTTTGTTTGCTGAGTAAGACCTCGAAGGTCGAAATAGTTGTTGTTGTTGTGTGTTGTAGGTCATCTCAAGATTCTCAAGGTTATAAGCGATAGGATTAAATTTTAATCAGCAAAATAAACTTACATGCAGGTTGATTGTGATAATTTTGTGAATAGATGAACTTTGGCATACTGTGTTATTATTTCGTTGTGAAACTTCTCTTGGTGGACATGGACAGTCCGAGCGAGTCTACTGCAGCACACCAGGAACTTGTTTGACAATACACAGATAACTAATAAGACTGCCATTGTACTTTTGAAATTAACACGTTGAACGCCAGTGCTTTTTCTTCGTTTTTCCATTTGGGCCATGGGGGGCAATTATTTGTCATATTTTTCAAAGTCATAGTTTTTACTAAAAACCAAATACAATCTATTTGTCTGCAGGGCCGTGGGGGTCACGTCAAATACATATTAGCTTCATATCTGTGCCCGCCGGCCCAATAGAGACGCCTAAAATTGCCTCTGGCTCGCGGTCATATGTTGTCCCCCACGGCGTTTAACGTGTTGGTTGATTTATGAGGTTTGTTAATATTTTTATGTACTGCACACAAAAACATAATTTAATCTGTCTATAGTACAAAATTACTATTTCAGGATAATTACATAATAAACTATCGTTGAGTACGCCCAATCTGAGAAAACCAAGTATTTACGAAAAATTTACTTAATTTCCTCCACGACCCATAATCATCTAATAATACCAGGAGTACCAGGACAACATAAATAAAGAAGACATTTCAATCTATTCGAGAGAAAATGACTCAGATGCACGCCATTGCAAGTCACAGTACATTGTCAAAGCGTTACGCGCAAACTGAGACGGTAATGAAGTGAAAAATGATTTCAAACGGTCGACAGTCGCTTTGAACGCCCTTTTGTTTCACAATGTTTGTTGAAAGACGCTCTTTGAAACGGATATTTTGTTAGGAAGTTGTGTTTTTAAAAATATATTCAGAATGTGTGAGTGGATGATGTATCTGACACGGAATTTTTTGTTTGCTCCATTCATAAGATTTAAAAGAGAAAGACACTGTTCGACATTATGTAAAGGGCAAAACTGAATAGCTATATATTGCTGATCTAATCTTTTACTCTGGACGCTCTTAATGTGCACATCTTTCTACATCGTTCTCACATATATGTATTATCTCAACATGAATGATGTAACCAAGATCTTGTAAAAATATTTTGATTGAAAAGAGTGTCCATGGAGTTTCTTGCCCATTCTTCTCCATAGAGATCTACGCTTTGGAATGGGCAACTACAGTACTTTCACAAGTTATTATGCCTTGTGTCTGGGACTGTAGCTTCGCCTTCTTTGTTTTTCTGACATTCAAAAGTGCCTGTTATGGTCTAATTGAAATAAATGCTTTGAGTTTGAGTTTGAGTTTGCGGATATAGTTTCGTTCAGGAAAATGCCGCAAAATGCCGCACTTAAATTGCATCAAACCGACTCGAACATGATAGTTGCCGAATCGGCACAAGCCGAATTCTATAGATATCTGTAGTAATTGGCTTCAAATTGGCTTTTGTTTTCCAAAAAAAAACAACCGAATCGAATGCCACCGAAATCCCTAATTGAAAAGAGAAAAAGTTCAACATTTTATTTTAAAGGTAACTTTAATAAAATCCTCAGCGAGGCGTTGAAGCAAAAACTGATACCACGGCAGGATAGCCAACAAAATCAATATATCCATCGCCCTCAATATTGATAAATGGTTCTTCTATATGATGACTTGCTAACGGCGAGCGGTGTATCATTTTTCATGGGTTATTACTTTTTATTGTCCAACTTTTTCCTTATAAGTTGTGTGTTTAATCACTGGAAGTTGACGGACGTTTAGTGCGATGGAGAAAGTAATGGTGATAAGGGTATATATGGACAGTTTTTGGGGGCTGGGGGTCCGTAGGTACAAGCATGAAATTGTTGATCTACGTTACTTTGGTACAAAAAAGAGAAAAATAGAATTGTAGTTCTACTTTTTTCTTTATCCAGCCTCATAACAATGGAATGTTCTTATTCAATTCGAATCCATTCACATGGCACTGTTACAATTCTTATGAAGAGTTTTCCATGTTATGAATATTGTGTTATCCTAACGAATCAGATAGTTTAAATCCTTGTATTGCGAGCCTAGGTTGGCCGCTGTAGTTATACACTAGCCAAATAGGGTCCATCCCAAACAGATTGCCAGTGTAGAGCCCATCTCACCACTCTCGTCTCATGATATGCTCCACTTCCTGTCCTGCCCATCCTGAACAACCACTTGCAGCTTTCAAGATTTAATTGAAGCAAAGGTTAGAGCTGTGCAGGTGGCTACATACTGGTCTTAAACAATTTGAGTTCATCGACACGTAAAGAAGAATCCTTACATGTTGGTCTATTTTACAAATACTGGTTGAAGATACTTCTTACAACATTTGTAAAGTCATGAAATTGTTTTTTATATCATTCCTACTGTCTACTTGGTACTAATGTAATGTAAAAATCTGACTGTTAAAATATTTTATTACCACTTCACCATTTACAGCACTTCCGATTTATTGTCAATAAAGAAATTCTCTCTCATCAGCTGCTTTAATTTCATTCTACTCTTTATTGCAACGACCAAGTCCTCAGCCTAAACAAATAATAAAACAATCAATTTCTGCCAACGCTGAAAAAAATACCCCAGCACTTGAGAGCCAATCAAAAATCAAAATCAATAGCTTTCCGCTCGGTCACCAGTACGATTACAGTGCTTTAGCCCAATATCACCCCGACCTTAAAGATTTTCCGCACAAATAAGCAATATCGTAGTTTGTCCAAACACTTGTGTGCCAATAACCTGCACGTGTTGGCTCGTATCTCAATTTGATCGCACACTTATTGCCCTCGAAAATCCCTTCATCATCAACCCGAATCACACCCTCCATCTTCAGGGCAAAGTTCAAATTTCTTTGACGTGTGCCTTTGAGGTTTATCAGATTTTTCCCAGTTCAGTAGATGAATTAATATCAGATGAAAATGACAAGTAAGATTTTGATGCGGATAAACACTTATGAATATTTATTTCCAGTTAATAATAGTCGTGTGTGTTTAGGGGTTTGAATTATGAGTCAGTCTGTGACAAATTCATATCTGTTTATGAATTGGTTGTTGCCTTCCATTATACATAGATGACTCATTCTCTTGTTAATTATACGATTATGGTTTTCATCTATCTAATATTTATATCGTCTTATTTGTTGAGTCTTCCTTGATAGATTAATCTTCCTTCATCGTACCTTACAACGGTTTCAGCACCATCACATTTAACACTTGGAGACGCTCTCTCACAAAACTTTCCACAGCCTGAAAATATTCAAATCTTCACCACAACTTACAATATTCTTTTGAAAATATCCCAAGAAGCAGTTTTGTCGAAAATTTCAATATCATCCGATCCAGACATCGCCATTTCATATCATACATAATACAGTAGCAGTATTTGACGGCCCTTCCCTCTGTGTCTCGTCACATTTTTTCACATAGGACCTGACAACCGCCACAATTTGTCACAATTGTTCCACCCCTGCGTTTAATATATTTCGGCGATCTCTCGTTGGTCAGCAGCCGCATGTTATTTTGGTATCCCTAGACTCGGGAATATTTGATTAAACATGGAGCTGCTCGTCTTGGGATTATTCTTGTTTTAGAATCCTAGATTAAATTTTACGGTAGGGTATCGGATTATGTTAAGAGTAGTGCTTCTGGCACACGCAGTAGTAACAAGTCATCGTCAGCTTTCATAGTTCTTTATTATTTACTAGCGATCCGCCCCGGCCTTGCACGGGTGCAATTTACATATAAACCTTCCTCTTGAATCACTCTCTCTATTGCTGAAAACTGCATTAAAATCCGTTGCGTGGTTTAAGAGATCTAAGCGCACAGACAGCGGGAGCGACTTTGTTTTATACTATGTAAAGTTTATCATTTGACCTTGTTTCTAGTTACTCAGTGTGTATAAAGAAATAATGCCTGCAGTAAGCTCTTATCCTCTCTTTTGAGACATTTTAGATTTTCTAATAATAATTCGTAGTATTTCGTGATAAGGAAGTCAGTTCAAAAATATACAGATGTTGTTAAGTTTAATCTTAATTCAATTCAATTTATTTAATTCAGACACAAAGATCCATAATTTTGTTAGTAGGTACACTTAAAAATAATGTTAGTAATTAAATAATCAAAAACAAATCACACCACACAATACTGCACAAAATAATCCATCCAATAATACATATCAAAATAATCTAGAAAAAAATAAAAATAATCAGTTAATAATCAGTTAGAACAAAATACGTATACTTGATATTTCTTAAAATAATAGGAAGAAAAGATACCAACAGCTACACCAACCCAATATACTATCTAATACAATGGAAAATCACACATTCATGGTACAATCAACGTATGCCCGTTCCGCTTCGTCTCACTAATTGTCATCAATTACAGCTAGCATATTAATTTGCTGGCTTCCCTGCGTTCAATATATGTAACGCTAGGACGCCTTACTTTGTGCTACCAACTTGATTGGCGCTCGAATATTAGATCAGGTAAGTAACTGATTCAAAGTTGTTTTGAATGTAAGTATTTTGAATATTTTGTAATTAAATTTGAAGCATACATTTCCTTTCTGGGAATGATAGTGAGGCCTGCGATTTTTCAAGTTTTGGAGGTCGACTGACATTCAGGAAAAGGCTTAGCAGACCATGATTTCCAGAAGAAACCAACTTCTGAAAACTCACATAAATATGCTTAATATAAGGTAGATTATACAAAGCTCACCCATCTTACCGTACATGTTATTTTATGTACCTACAATCTATGCATATAATTTTTACTTGAATTTACTGAAAGTTTGAAGAAAACTCCAATCTTTGAGAAACACCCAACAACGTCTGTTTAAGTATAAAAGCACTAAATATAGTTTTTCACCCTTATCCATCTATTCTTCGAATTCTAAATAGATAGGTAGGTACCTCAATATTACAAGTAATATCATTCATAAATCCCGTAGCATTAGACTCTTAGTAAAGGCTATTGTAGGCTATACTTGGCTATAAATTACACAAGACGACGAAATTAAAATAGCCGTCCATTTTAATATCTACACCGATATTAAAACTGTCTGAATTGCTCGCTTTAGAAATAAGATTTATTTTTAAACTGTTGGTTTCCAACCTGATGTGAATCTTTAGACAACATTTAATTACTTACTTAAAGTTTTTTGATACTTGCGATGTTTTCGACTAGGATAATTCTACATTAATATGCAGCTAGGTACTTGAGTATGAATGTGGATGGCTATAAGAGTAGAGAAAGACCAAAGAAACGATGGATGGACTGTGTGAAAGATGAAATGGCTAGAAAAGAGGTGACTGCTGAGATGACGAGTAATAGAGAAGTATGGAAGAATAAGACATGCTGCGTCGACCCCAAATAAATTGGGATAGGGGCAGGAGAATCATGATGATTCAGCTAGATGCAGTTACTGAATGACAGAGAAGTTGACTAGCATTGTTACAATTTACAAAAAAACCACTGGTTATTCAGAGGAATTTAACTTCTTTAATGACGATGACGATGTTAAAATCAATAATGGAAAACTTATTGATACTGTTGAACACATTATTAGAAGCTTCACGACAAAATATGTTTGTTTTCGAAAGCACTAGGAAGTTGATTGTAATGTACCGTTTCAAAGTGAATTGAGACGTTCGTTCGTCTCTTGCAAGCAATGAATTGTGACGACAAATGTTCCGTTGTACAGTTCAGATCTATGCTCTGTTGTTCTTATTTATGATGTTTCTAGCTTATTTTAGACTAGCTGAGCCTGTGGCTTTGCTCAAGAGACTGTGTCTTCTATTGTCATTATGAGTGACAATGTGAAGTAATTTGTTTCTGGCTTATTTTATTTCCTGTAAGATTGTCGTTTGTTGAATGTTGTCTCATTGCCGTTAACACGTGTTGGATTGATTACTAATTTGATAAGGATATCGTTCAAAATCCAAATTACTTTCTTAAAATGACTTTCTTATTATTGTATTACATAAAATTAAATACTCAGTAGGGACAAATAATCCTGTGATAATTTGTAGAGAAATGTCCAAGCAAATGTAATAAAACGGTACAATTGACAAGATTATGTAAATGCAGTGTAAGTTAGTTAACCAATCGCAGAACAAGATCAATCCATTATTCCACTTGACTCCTAACTTGCGTGAGATAAAACGCAACTGATTGATATACACCATGTTTTCACTTATCTGCCCATTTATCTAACACAGACATATTTATTAACACAAATAAATTGTTTACTATGCAAAGCTAAGTTCATTAATTTTCCTACAATCAAATCCCGATCGACATTACATACTAAAATAGTCCATTACATGATATACATAACTCCTTAACTGTACCACAAAATTGGCATTAATCTACATAACTTGCCTATACAACTGTCATTAACCAGTGCACAGAGGTAGGCGCCTGAAGACAACTTATTGCCTATTCATAAGCTTTTAACAACATTGCTACAACACTTAGCAAACTAGAATATCTTAACAACTATCCTTACTCCGATAGTTATAAGTTTCAAATTAACATTACCAACATTTGCGAATCCGCAAATAAAGTTTGGAAAAAGGTGCCAAATGTTTTGCAGTTACAGCAACTATTGATTAACAATTTTGACTCTTATCTTGTTCAGTGTAAGGTGTAGTTAGAACAAGTTTTTGCTTGCGATTTCAAAAGAATGTATTTATAGTAAAGTCGGCTCTTCGGCTTGTCATTAAGAGATATTTGCAATGGTGTTCTCTTAAAATTTATGTTTTCATGAATATTTTATAGTAAATATTTCTTAGTTTGCTGGGCAGTCATCACGGGTCGTTACGAAGCGGGCTTTGCTTTTTAATATTTGATATTAAATATGGATGAAGACGTTTAAGTATTTTCTTATCCTCAATTTCACGCCTCAGCGCGGCAATTTACTGAGAAATTACATGTTGCCCGCTTTTTCATCTTGGCGTTGGTATAAAAAATCTATAATGTTATAATCGCTACGTCAATATCGGTGCAATTTCTTGGAGCTACGTTACCCGTATACACAGTAGGTACTGGTGAAGTGTTGGCTTCCACATCATCTGCTTTTTTTAACTTTAACTTCTTGTATATTATGAAATGATTCTGTGAAATGAAATGTTTTATGTCTACTGGTTGCTATATAATAAGTTTTTTTATTATTTTTGTATTATGAGTCAAAAAATCATAATTCTTAGGGCCTGTTTCACCACCTACAATTAAGTTCCCGCTACCTTACTTGGCAGATAATTTCTTAAAAATTCTGTTCCATTTTTGAATGTATTCGGTAAGTAGTCGTTATTCGGACAACGCGAAATAGGCCCTAAATATTTTATGTTACATAATTATATGTCCTAAATATTTTACGGCACTTTAAACCGTCAAAAGCTGGTGCTGATGCACGGTTCGCATTGATCGTTTCCTATGGAGATGAACCGGCAAGAAACTTCACGTTTCCTCTTTTCAAAAATATATATTTCATCTTTTACGATGTCTTACAATTTTAATATTGACAAGCTTCCATTGCAGCTCTAGCTAAAACGTCTAGACTCACTCAGACTTAAAACGTATTAGTCATAACCTTAGTCATTAAAGTGAGAATTTCGAAAGGTGAAATCTCTCTGGTTCTAAAGCAGCCACACATAATCGCAGCAAGATTAGCATATTTCACCGTGGGTTCTATACTAGGAATTAATTCGCGCGGTACGGATACAGTGTAGAAATATTAATTAAAACCCTCGGTGGGGGGCAGAGAGTAGGCCGGGTTAGATGCGACGTTACTTCGATCATGAAATGCCTATTTGATTAGAAGCTTATTGATGCTTCTGCTATTCTAGCGTAACTAATTTATGTTTAGTAACCATCTAACAGGTAACGAAAAAACCGGCCTTGACAAGTTGTGGACCACCCTTGATCAGGAGGTTATTTCCTTTAGTATAGTCTGATGTACGGAGCCGCATCCGCAATTAGTCCGTACCGGTTTCACAGAACCTTTACCAAAACTAACCCTTTAGCTGTGGAAGTTTTAAATGGTTTATGGAGATTGAAACAATAGTGGTTTGTGAGATGTTATGAAATTCGGCCAATTGCTAACATATTTAGCAATGAATGGACACTTTTAAGCTGACAGTCATAAATCAATCATTTCCATGGAATTTTTTCATGATATTTGGTAAAGTTTTTAGTTTCCAACTTAATTTAACTTTCAGTTAGACCAAATTAAGTTTAAACAGATAATGGAAAAATCAGAAAATAATATTAATTTAAATCTAGTTCATGTCTTTTACCAGAAAAAAAAAAAAAAACTTTGTATGACTGACTGAAAATAAACATTAACCATAAAAAAAACACTACACCTCACGCTTCCCGCTTAGGCAGAAAACGTCTACAGTAATTCTGCTCATTTTTACCTTAGTCTTTGCCCTAAGGGATTTGCAGCAGATTTGCATATTTCTAAATTGTGTGGCGAACGCTGGAAGTGTTTATGTTATCGTCAGTGATCATTTATCTGTGCTATGACACAGCGTTTTGATGTTAAATCGTATCCTAATAGACCGCGAAGTCAGTTTGTATAAATCAATTAGGGAGAAAATTGTTGTTGACTAAGCAATGTTGTGACGAAATCTTTTGTAGGAGGTTTTTTTTGTTAAATATATCTGAAGGAGGACCTAGACAAGAGGATATTTTTGTATCCATGTTCTATGTTAGTAGTCCTTAAAGTGAACCATTGTACGTGAGCCTTTCAAAGCGTTTTATTCTGTACCGTTTAGTCATCATCATCATCATCTGCCTAGCCTCCGTCGGCTTTAGCTTCCAGCTAAATACCAATATTTTATCTGACCTCCACAACCCGGTTAGTACTGGGAAATACGATACCCCTTATTAAGGTAGACCGGTTGTCAGACTTTCTGGCCACTGACTACCTGTAACGACTGTCAAAGATCTACAAATGACAGCCGAGACCAACGGCTTAACGTGCTTTCCGAAACACGGAGGAAACTCGGTATGGAATGGGCGGTCACCCAGCCACGGACCAACATACACGGTAAGCGCGGCTCATCCTGAAGATTGAGCCAAACGGCTGTTATTATTTAACCACGACCTCCTATTATTATTGTCAATGCATTGTTTATTTGATCGTTCTACTTAAGAATGCAATTTTAATACTTATTGCATTTACGTTAAATTTTGCCAGTCATGATTATAAACGTTGTCCCCAAAGACTTCAATGGTTAGATTCACCCTACTGTGTCCAAAAAAGGTTGACAATGACACTTGAATTGAATTATCTCGCTGACTCATACCGAAAACCATTTCAGATGGGATATGCGTGACTGTGAGCTTACTTTCACAGTTTAAACCCTTTTTCGCAAAACCAAAGTACACTCGCAAGCGCAATTTTCTCATTCGATTTTGAATTTAACCATCAACATAACTAATTTTTGTGTTAACACCTAGTTTTATGTTATGTGCATACTGTGGTCTCCTGTAATTGAAGGAACACACTTAAAAGAACCTTTGTATAACTATGACCTATACTGTATCTGTGTATTTTTTGTTGGAGATCCAAATAAATAAACATTTTATGGTTTAAAATGATTTGGGGAAATTTGACAGTTTGTGGTAACTTGATGTGCTGACGACTGTACATCTAACGATCCCATCGTCCTGGACTATTATTTTACAAACTCAGCCAGTATTTCTTTCCCGATATTCGATTTACTCTCCACATTATATTTAGTGAAGACAGAGCTTTACTTAAAATAACACCACACAATTTCACATTCAAGACACTTCTAAGTTCCTGACAATTGAAATATAGAAACATTAAGTCTGATGGTGTTCCGATAGAGATGTATGAAGCCCCGCTGGTTCTCGGTTGGGCGTCTGGTCAGATATGTGTTCACGTCAGGACGGCTTAGTCCTGTGTTACTTTAACTTATGTCCTTTACGTGGTTCTTTGGTTATGTGATAAATGTCTTAATAGCTGATTGTAATAATGTTGTAAATTATAATAGTTTTGTCTGCTTGTGCATGATCGCATTTGATTTCTGGAAGTCAATCGTAAGAAGTCATTATATTTGGCTACAGATTATACTAACTACAGTTGACTGTCTCGTTGGTCTCGTGGTCTTTTTTCGGATGAGAAATCATCAAATGACCGCTCCCGCTTTGGACGGAGTGGAAGGGAGTGACTGTCGTGCTGACTAAAACCCATCCATGTTCCTTCTTTGCCCTTTGTGTTCCTGGACCGCGGTATGTCTTTCATACAGCCCGAACAGCCTTGATCATGGTCTTGGGTTTAAGTCGAACAAAGAAGGAAGTTAGCCCAGAGTAGAGTTTAGATTAAAATAGTTAAATATAAAACAGTAACCTTATATTTTTATTGGTAGTGGAATACCTATTAGCAGAGGGTGAAAATCGGCTGACTAATTTTCAACCCAAAAAAAAAAAAAACAAATTGCCGATAATTTTCCATACAAATTGTTACACCCCTTTAAACCCCTTAAATGTAAATTCATTTTACGCTATAAAGGTCAGCCATGTCGCGTATTTGTGAATCCCCTCACGTAGAGACCAGGCTATGTTCCCCAAATGTGTATCGATTTCCATACGCTGTGTTCTGAATTTTAAGGGGACAACCAAACATTGTCTCGTATTTCGTGTATGCTTTTTGCCTCTAATGTTTTATGGAACGGTGTCTGCATTAACGTAGCCCTTATTTTCAGCAGGATTGCTTGTTGGACGCTGGGAGTGTTACCTAATAGCAATGTTATGTGGGTCTTGAAGATTGCTGTTGTTATCGTTTCCTTCAATGTTTACGATAGTGCTGGTCGTTGGTTTGGGAGACATACAAGGCCTTTTCGGTCCTGCAAAAGCAGTGCAGGACATTTTTGAATGTCCTAAGAGAAATATCTTTATTAAATAATATTTCAGTTTGACCTGCTTTCAGACTTCAAACAGGTATTTTGGTGCAATCTTTTTGAGCAGAATTTCGTGGATGATTAAAAACACATTAACAACTCTAACTCTCTGCGCGTTGCAATTTCCGCAGAAAAATATAGTTAAAAAATAAACAATTATTAATTTTAAATAATTGTATTATTATTTTATTGCTATTTAAATCACTAAGCACACCCTGTTGTGGAAGCCCTACACTGTCAATGCTGTTGAAACACCAAACGCTTTGAACGCGACTGCCTCTTGCCTAGGTCCCCCGTTCTCACTGATGATGACTGTACCAACTGACATAGATATCCATACGACATGCAACGAATGCTCAAAATGTTATTCGAGCCTCATATTGACACAGCCTGAATCGTCCCAATAAAATAGAGATTTGAGACGAAAATCCTTCAGCAAACATACAGTTATTAAATTCAGAGTTTGCGTAACGACGGGATCATCGGAGTGAGGGCCAAATATTAAAGTTGGTCTAAAGAAATATATTGCGCGCTAACCGCGGGATTAGCTCGATGTCAACACTGTCCCGCTTACTGTGTACACTGCAGTGCAGAATAACTAGATCATTTAGTATTTCTCTTTACTACGGATTATTTAAGTTTTTTTTTCAAAAGTTTTAATTTAGTCGACGTTTCAGTTTTATTAAGGGATTGTTTTTAAATAAAATGTTCTATTTTCTTCATTTATTATATTTTCTAATGATTAATTGAATGCCTACATTCTATTTATTGTTTTCAATTACTTTGCTTAGTAAAGGTATGTGTAAAATGAACTCCGCCTAAATGGCAGGACCGAATTAGTTGTTTTTTTATAGTGTGTGTTTGAGTGAGTCCCTAGATTGTTTAGATCACAATCCGAACTGGACCCGATAGGTGGCTGTTGTCAACATCCAGAAAAGACAGGTCAACGTCTGTTGGGTCCACTATAATGTTTGTCAGATTCTTGAAGTTAGGTACTTAGCCACATCATTCTTTGTTATTATAATAATTTCAATGGAAAACTATTGTTTTATATTTATAACAAAGTCTCACAGTATTTTATTTATGTTTTGTAAGACAAAAAAAAGTATTGTGGCGATCTACACATATAAAAACACTTTAAAAATAACTTTTTTATAAAACAACAGTTCACGCTTTATGACCACGGCTAACAAAGTGTTGACTGCGTCAAGGTTTAGTTAAAATCCCTACAGCTTAACACCAGTATAATTAATCTATATTGTCGTAGGACAAATTATAATTAGCCAATGAATATGAACATCCAATCAAGACCAAACCTACTTGTATCGCTTCTAACAGGTTACGTTACATTAGGTTTAGGATCGTTTGGCAAAATAACTGTCAACGTTTGTCAGTTTATTTGCAAGAAGACCAATTTTTTTGCACTGAAGTGTAAGAGGTTTACACAAGGGTTTAACTAACCGATGGTAGTCTGGGTTGATTTATTTGTCTTTAGGTGTAATTTATATTCTACTCTATTGAAATCAGTGTAAAACGGAGAAGTTACTGGCATTTAATGATAAGTTCTAGCGCCTTCCTTATTCAATAGTTTTTCTTTGGATTTAAGATTTGGAGTAAAGGATAACTTCCGTATTTAAACTACAAATAGTTATAAAAGTCGTAATAATAATGCAATCACCCAAATTTGGAGTAGCAACCCCCACATACGACCCCAACATAGTTGGAAAAAGGCTAGGCAGATGAAGGTTACTCTAACAATGTTATGTTTAATTCGGAAAACAAAAAACCTTCTGGTGTTTTACGGTACTATTTTTTAGTATTCTTTACGTTTACTATTATATGGTGTAAATAATTCGTGACGGAAACTAAACTATATGAATTAAAAGCAAAATGCAGCCCCCAGTGCAGTGCAGCATTTGAGGCCCCACACAAGGTGGACGAACGACTGGGTGAAGGTCGTGGAAATCCACTGGATCAGCTGACCCGAACATCCGTGGACGAATATATTCGATTCGAGATCGACTGGGTCAGTACACGAACTCTGTTTCAAGCTAGATACGAATAAGTATCTGGCCGAAAAGTATGTTTTTTTTTGTAATTTTCAAGACAAACAGTCATTTAAACTGACGAAAATAAGAAAAAGCAATTCCAATCTTACGTCTCAGATCTTCAGCAGGATATATTTCCAGTGATACCCAGTACGCCAATTACGTAAGGATTTTAGGTCCGGTACATATACGCCGGCTTAGTGTCATTCTCCAGGCTCAATTTCAGCTAGAAAAGAGATCCTAATAGTAGGTAACAAAAGCATCTAGATTTCTTGGGTACTCGGTTACTTTAAATTAGGAGCCGTACACTGTACAGTGGTGGAATTTTATATAAAACTAGGTAATTCCACGAAGTAGTCTGTCTTTGCATATTCATACAAACAATCACTTCCATGAGTAAAGGTGTCGTTTAGTTTAACATTATTTCTAATGCAATTCGTTTTAATGGCGAATTTCAGTAAATTAGGCTGCTGTAATAATATACATAATAATTACAATGCTGTATTTGTAAGTGTTTCAAAATTGTTGACACAGGAATAACTGGTGTTTTATATTAAATTATTTTACTTAATTATTTACTGAGGAGCTCGTGGCTAAATAATAACAGCCGCTCGGGTCGAACTTTAGGTTAAGCCGTGCTTACCTAGGTTGGTCTGTGGATGGTCCATTACATACCGAGTTTCCTCCGTGCCTCGGAAAGCACGTAAAGCCGTTGTAGATCTTTGACAGTTGTTACAGGTAGACAGTGGCTCAAAAAGTCTGACAACCAGTCTGACCAAGAGGTATCGTATTACCTAGTACTAACTGGGTTGTGGAGGTCAGATAGGTAGTCGCTGCATGTACAATTCTGGTATTCAGCTGCATCCGGTTAGACTGGAAGCCGACCCCAATATAGTTGGGAAAAGGTTAGGCAGATGATGACTTAATTATTTACTTAATCCATGGTAAAAGTTTATGACACGATTTATTTATTATATGTACTACCGCGCTCACTGACGGTCTGCCACTTTTCACCCTTATGTCCTAGGTAATAAGGTTGAGAAGTGGTCGACTGTCAATGAACTCAGTAGTACCTATCCATAGATGGGTCCTGAATAAAAGCTTGTAAAAAAAGTACAAAACCTACTCTATCAAACTGTAATCTTCTTCTGAAATGCAAATCAGTTGAAAAAGTAGCGGAACTTTTATCACACTTTTATCACAAACTTTTATTAGACCACTTAAAATGCTAATGGTCTGGCAATTACATCATTCACGACTCTAAGGAAACTATAAACTTTAGTAATTATCTTTAGGATTAACTAGGAGCTCTCTAATTTCCAGTAGCAATGAAACTGCTCTATGCAAAGTAAACGAAAGACTCGATTTAATTTAGTTTCTCTTGGTATGGTATCGTTTATACTATCTTCTTGTTATGTCATGATTTTCAAATATTAATAAGATCTGTTCTTCTTCTTTTCGTGTCGATGAACTCAAATTGTGTTAGACCAGTATGTAGCCACCTGCACAGCTCTAACATTTGCTTCAATTAAATCTTGGTAGGTGCAAGTGGTTGTGCAGGATGGGCAGGACAAGAGGTGGAGTATATCCTGCAGAGTGGCTCCACACTGGCAATCTGTTTAGGATGAATCGAGGAAACCCCATTTTGCCAGATTATATCTACAGCGGCCAACCTGGGCTCGCAATCGGTTAAGGGATCTGTTGTAATGATGTATTAAAAATAAACATACAATCATTATTGATAGAATTTGATGTGACCAAAGAGGTCATAAAAACTCTTTGGTCAATTTTTTGAATCAGTTCTCGCCAAATAAAAAAAAATAAAAGATATTCTACTTTTGAATGATGAACAAAAAGTTCTTTTGATGGAAGTCATCTTTGCTAATTACATAATTATTAGATAATATAATAAGCTTGCTACTGATATTAATACCAAGTTTCTATTCTATATGTATGTGCACAAGTTTATAAATACAATTGTTGGCATTTCAGTTACGAGTAATTAATATCAAATTTTAAAACTGGTGCTGTAAATTTTTAAGCAAACAAAGGTTTGAAGGCCTTACTTTTGGCACATAATACCAAAAGCAAGGCAAGGTCTAGTGGTCGTAAGCTTTTCTGCTGAGCTTGAGGTCTTGGGTTTGATTCCCAGGTCGGTTAATATTATTGGAAATATTTCAGCAGCTTGGTCTCCAAGTGCGTCAACACATTCGGCAAATCATCATCTGCCTAGCCTTGTCCCAAGTATTGTGGGGTTGGCTTCCAGTCTAACCACCAGTATGGTACATGGAGCGACTGCTTACCTAATCTCCACAACCCAGTTAGTATTGGGTAACACAATACCCTCTGGTAAGACTGGTTGTCAGACTTTTGGGCCACTGACTACCTGCAACGACTGTCAAAGATCTATAAATGACAGCCGGGGCTTTCTGAGGCACGGAGGAATCTCGGTATGTAATGGGTGCTCACCCATCCACGTACCAACCTAGGCAAGCGCGGTTTAACCTAAAGATCGACCCGAGCAGCTGTTGTTATTTACCCAACACATTCAGTCAATACCATCAGCAAAATCATCGTCTGTTTTCCAACAAAGATCATAAAGGAAACTGTGTGAGTAGTTGAAATAATAGGCGCTTTAATTATAAATTACCGGTGAACCTTGACAAACGAACTGAATAATAAAACCTTGAAAACTACTGGAATAAGGCATTTTAAACACGCGCGTTATCTTGTAAGAGATCTACGTTATTAATCATTACAGCTAGGTAATACTCGCGGTTTTGTTGGCATTAAAAGTTATTTTCCGGTGTTTTAATAATCTTTTTTTTTTCTGGGTGTTTCATTTTGGTGATGATGGTAAAATCCAGAGGGATCTCTTAAATAATGTACTAAATAATTCAAACACAACGCGAATTGTTATAATATCTACACTTCTACACTAATATTATAAAGAGGAAAACTTTGTTTGTTTGTTTGTTTGTTTGTAATGAATAGGCTCAAAAACTACTGGACCGATTTTAAAAATTATTTCACCATTCGAAAGCTACATTATTCACGAGTAACATAGGCTAAATTTTATTTTGAAAAAAAATAGGGTTGCGTAAGATATTTGGGTTTTTCGGACACAAGGTGTAAAAAAACAACCAGAAAAGTTACTTATTTTGCGTACGCTGCCTAAACTATAAAAGATAGAACCATAAAATGTTCTAATTAATTGTAGATCTTATAAATATCTACAAAAAAGTCTGCGACACACTATACCTATCTATGTCGAGTGAGGCACAACAACCATTTTTTATCTTGAATTTTTTTGGACTACATTTAAACGCATTTATTTTACTCATGCTATAATCCTTATCAAAATAAATTATTTCATCACTAAGTACAGTTTATGTAGATAATATTTGGTCTTTGAATGATTAAAATTGAACGTTTGGTTTTGAAGTTATGGCGAAATTAAAATATTACGATTTCTGCTGCACGGCCCGTTGCGAAGTGGCCGTCACCAAGGCGGGGTGCGCCGTGCGCGTGCGGGTGGGGAGTATAGATCTATGAGTAAGGTACCCGCGCGGCTCCCTTTTGCCGCTTTCAAAAAAAATTTCACCATTAGAAAGCTACATTCACCCTGAGTAACAACTACGTACTAAAAAAAATTACGGGGGGAGGGGGGAATTAGGGGAAAATAAATTTCCACCCGTGCGAAGCCGGGACGGGCCGCTAGTGAATAAATAAATAAAATAAAATAAAATCTCAGTACTGAGAATATGACTAGTAGAGAAAGGAGAGGACATGGTGCGCTAACCCCAAATAAATTGGCCAAACCATTTTTCCTTTTAATTTTGAAACTACAACCCTTAACATGTTGCCATGTTATAATGAAAAAACTGCATTTTATGGTCCAACGCGGATAACTAATAATTTACTTATTTTTAAGCGAAGAAATTAACGGAAATATTTTTTGTTAGCTTTGAAATTAAAATGCAGCAATCTACAAGGTTAGGTAATTGCCACGGTCAGTCTGTAGATGGGTGAACGTAATTCTCACTTTGACCTGTTCTTTTCAACACGAGCACATTCAACCAGCTATATCAAAAATCAGACAGCTTTATCCTTAGTATTTCTGTAATTGACATCCTAACTATCCTAACTCATAATGTTATAACTGCGAAAGTAAGTTTGTTTGTTCGTTACCTTTTCACGACTAAACCACTGAACTGATCATCCTGATCCTGATTTTGCAAATACGTTGTCAGGTGTATAGAAACAAACATAGGGTACCATTCATCCCGTAAAAAAGTACTGTTCCCGAGGAAAACAACAATAACGTTCTTATGATAATAGATAGCGCCCGAATTGATTGTCAAATTCTAAATTAACGCGAGCAAAGTAGCTAGTGATTTAGTCATAAACAATAAGAGCTACAGTTAAGTACGTACGTACAGTCTTAATAATTACTTGATTACCTAATTAATTTCAGGAATTGATAGACAACGTAAAACGCAATAAATCACGCGGTCAAGTTCGTATTAAAACATGTAAGTACTAAATACACGCAGTTTTTTTCCACGATTTATTTCATTGAACAAGAAATTCACATTGCGTGCACAATTATCTGCACACCCAAATACTAACAACAATAGTAAGTTAAGGGCAAATCATTTAACTGAAAAATAACTGACGTATTCGAACAATGTGTGATTACGATTAGACAACTTAATTATTAGGATTGTATTATTGGATTGGAACAATTCTTTATTATGTAGCTATTTTTCATTGTTTATCGTTAAATAATTAACATCATAACATTCATTTATTGTCAGGCAACTTTGGCTCATAGATATGTACACAATTATATACCTTAAAGACGATATATATAGATAAAATACAATTTGTTTTAGTAAATAAATCCTTAAAACTATGTAAGTAACACTTCACTTGTGCACTATGTCATTGCCCATTCATATGGGCAAGGCAGTCAGTGCCCCGATAGTTTGACCAGTCTTACCAACGGGTATCGTATTACCCATTACTAACTGGGTTGTGGAGGTCAGATAGGCAATCGCTCCATGTAAAATAATGGTACACAGCTGCATCCGGTTAGACTGGAAGCCGACCCCAACGTAGTTGGGAAAAGGCTAGGCAGATTATGATATCGTTAAATCATTATATTGTGTTGATCTTTAAATGATTGTATAATATGTAATTACTGTGATCATGATATTTTTGCAACGTTGCTATATTGCCTATTGACTAACGATTTTTTAAATTAAAATAAATAATGATCTTTTAGATGTCTGAGTTGAAATATCTCCTCCCTACTGAAACTCAATTTAGACTATCCAAAAGACGAAGCCATCTACAAGACATTAAATAATACGAATAATAAATTACAATTATTATTAATTAAGAACACAAATGGCGAAGTTTAACGCGTTAATTATTAACTACGATGCGAAACATTTATCTCAGAAACTTTGCAATTAACGCCTCAAGAAAAGTTCTGGAACATTTTAGGTATTTTGTGGATATAGCTTTTTATTATACCTAAATTTAAAAAAAGAATGGGGCTACATAAAATAAGATTAATTTTCATATTACCTGGGGCTAAAAACAGCACGGTTGGCGCAGTGGTTGAGCGATTGACTGCTGCGTTAGGTACCTGTCGCAGCTTCGATCCCCGCACGGAACAAATATTTGTATGGCCTACAGATAGTTGTTCCGGGTCTGGCTGTTTGTGAGTTTTAATGTGTGTAAACGCATCCACGATACAGGAGAAATACCTAGTGTGGGGCAACGTTTTTTTTTTAAATAAAAGACTGTCCATAATTATTGACATTATAAAAAAAATACACAAGTGAATCACGGGAATACAATAAATTATAATTAATAAATGATTATGATTTCATTGAGTTAGATAGGTACCTTATACCTACAAGTTAGCGTCACAAAATGAAAATGTATTATTAAAATTATCTGCTTATGTACTCAATATTACGATTTTACTTAAATGTCAAGGAATAAATGAACACTGAAAAAAAAAAAAAAAAAACATTTTCTACTTAGGTACGTTTACATTTGATTATTTTGTTTTTACTAGATAATATAATGAAAAACCTTGAGCATTAAGAAAATAGGTACTGTTAAACTTGGTCCGTGGGAGATAAATTTTATTTTTATGCTTTGTTAAAACGAGTTCCATGACTAACTGTGTAAGTACGATTTTTGCTCTTCGTTACAATCTATTTTTTATCCGACTTCAAAAATAGGAGGTTATAATTATAAGTTACTTATAGGTGCCCGTCCGATGCCACATTTTTGTATTTGTATTAATAAAACTAATAAACTAACGACTACTTCGTCGGTTCAGTTGTCGCAAGCGCGACTGTTGAGCATGAGGTCCTGGGTTCCGCCGCGGGAGACGCTCCGGGGGCCACGTGGTGGCTCCCGGCAACCGTAGGCGCGGTCCCGTGGACGGTGAGTAATGGGTTAGCTCTCCGTCAACCGTCTTATGACGGCAGGCCGTGTCGACGGCGCGTTCGCGATTCAAAGAGATGTCAGCAACCAGGAAGGAGTCCGCAACTGCCGATGCCTGCCGGGGCTGCGGGACTGTTCGAAAGAGATACCGCGGCCCTGGAACACAAAGGGCAAAGAAGGAACATGGATGGGTTTTAGTCAGTAAAAGTCTGACACTCCCTTCCACTCCGCTCAGAGCGGAAGGGGTCATTTGATGATTTCCCATCCGAAAAAAAATGCGGTGGATGATTCAAAACAAGGAGCACAATGCACCCTCTGTCAGTTTGTGGAGGGCTGTCCCTTACACCCTGTATTTGTACCCGGTTGATAGCTCGCCCTCTATTACTTGGGGCTTACACAAAACTGGTGAAATGTGAGTGTTCAGGTACCTACACCTCTGCCTTCCCCGCCAGGAATTATAAATGTGTAATTAGTTATGTAAAGTTAAAAACTAGTATTTCGTTAGCACGTGCTACAACCGGTAAGACTCAGGAACTCAATGAAGGTAATAAATCATATTTTAGTTGCGGTAATGTTACACATAGTATTTTTATTTTGTATCCGTTTGACCTTGTTCTTACATTCTAATAGACCTTGTTTCGAAAGGCAATGAAATCTGATCCTAGTCGTGCACTGTGAGGTTCCGTTATACATATTTACATAATATTTTTTTAATATTACTTTAATATAACACACACAGCCGCTCGATCGCTCGGTCGACCTTCAGTTAAGCCGTGCTTGCCTAGGTTGGTCTGTGGATGGGTGACCACCCATTACATACCGAGTTCCCTCGGCGCCTCGGAAAGCACGAGGTCTAGCTCTTTGACTGTCGTTAGGTAGTCAGTAGCTGAAAAAGTCTGACAACCAGTCTTACCAAGGGGTATCGTATTACCCAGTACTAACTGGGTCGTGGAGGTGTAAAATACTGGTATTCAGCTGCATCCGGTTAGGCTGGAAGCCGACCCCAATATAGTTGGGAAAAGGCTAGGAAGATGTTGACAACTAATAATGGGCTCCACACTGGCATTGTATTTGGAATACAGCGCTAGGAGGCTAGGATATCCCAATTGGCATGATTACTCCTACACTGGCCAAGCTGGGCCTGCTATCGATACCATTTCCTGTTACCAGCATTTAATTAATTAATCAAGTTATTGGAAAATGCAAGTCTTTTGATAACAATTGCACATTGTGCATAATGAGTCAGGTCACACCGGTTCATCAAGACATTCAGGATGCATTTCATTGCAGTAATAAAGTTAAAGAAAATATTTGTCCGTTTTCGTGAAATAATTATGCCGCTGTAAATTGTGAATTGAAAAACTATACCGTACCCCAAATACGATCTTTGGACATGGAATAGCGGACACTATCCCAATATTTAGCATGAATCGGAAGAAATATATGGAACCACTGATTTAGTTTTTCGCAATAAGGACGTTGTTTTATCTTATGGAGAAAGTTCTTCAGTTTGGTGGTCTGAATCACACTCTTAAACACACACCGTTTTGGTACACGCTTTACAATAAAAATTGTAAATTTTCTGAATATAATAAACTAGCGGCCCGTCCCGGCTTCGCACGGGTATAACATGCACGACGCGACAGCGTTTATTTTTTCTATTTCTATGACTTATTAAATTCGTATTATCTATTGATTGGAATATCCGATTTGAACAATTCAAAAAGTAATTTATTTACAATGTAATTTATTTGGATAAGGATTTAAACAGAAGTATGAATAACATGGTCTAATTTTGGTCGGTATTTCTATCAACTTTTAAAATGTAAAAAGTGGTTATTGTGACATAACTATAATAGTTGGACATATAGTATTGCAAAGTTTTTTGTAGTTATTAATATTTTCTTTAATATTGTACAACATTCTTTTGTTCTATCATCAATAGTTTCCGCAGCGCATGCGACGTAAGATGTTTTATGGCATTTTTTTTACACCTTGGGTTACGTTACTAAAGTTTTAGTAAGGATTCCTTATCTTTTCTAGCAATAAATATAGCCTATGTTACTCAAGGTGAATTTAGCTTTCTAATGGTGAAAACATTTTTGAAATCGGCACAGTAGTTTTTGAGTTTATTCATTACAAACATCCACACACACACACACAAAAATACAAATCTTTCCTCTTTATAATATTAGTAAGATTAATTATCTGAAAAGCCTTATCTATGTGAATAGTACTTATCAATCTTTGTTTTTTTTTTTAGGTTACCCGTATTGTCCCACTCCTGAGCAAAGGCCTCCCCCCATTCCTTCCACTTCTCACGATGGTGTGCCTCTTCTCCATCAATCTTTTTATCCGCTTTTTACCTTTTAAGCGGATAAAAATAATCGCTTAACTTTGAGAAGCCTTCCAGTACCTGACTAGATGATAGCAATTACCTTCTGGGGAAGTCTGGCTTCCATTCGATCAACCAGCAATTCTTCCTTGTGTACTGAGGATAGCTACGTAGGAGTTTCGTATACTCTTCTGAGTAAAGATTTAGATTGTTAGATTCTTCCTATCGTTTCAAAATATTATCACATTTTTGTGTCGTTGCCATTTGTTTAGTATTGTCTGGCTCACTCATACTGAAAATCTTGTCTATCGTTTCATGTGGAATGCGCTCTTACATAGATTCTCGTATAAACAAAAACTTACTCCTTTAAAATATTCCATGGGCACCCATGGGAAACTAGTAGTAAAATAACTGTGACATACGGACGGACAGGACGAATTTAAAAATTTGAAATTAAATTAAATTTGAAATTTGGCAATGGAACCATATAAAACGAGCTCTTCTCAAGTTCAAAATTGTTTCGCGCAGTATAAGTACGGTATGTCTAACGATTAAAATCTTAGCTTCTGAGGATAGCCATGAGATTCCACAGACATGTATAAAATGCAATTAAAGTACCAAGTGAGGCGATTTCAATCCACATTTCAAAGTATGAATCATGTACAGTTAGGAAAAGAGTTCAGTGATCGAGTGTGCGAGCAAGAATTTTGTAAATTGTATGTTTTAATAAGCTTGTTGTATTGTTTTATCATTAATAGTATTATTTTGGCACTAAGCTATCAATATAATTATATGTTGTTAGTATGAGATGAGTTTTAAAACACTTCATTATACTTATCATTTTGTAATAACTGGTATTTTTATAATCTATCAAACCTATTCAACTACTGTAATACCCATGTTATTAGCATTTTACGCATATAATTTTTGTGGAAAATTTATAAATAAATTTTCGATCTATATATACATTTAGTACTAAATATTTAATTTCAAATACCTAACATTCGGTCTTTGTTAACTTAAAACATTTTAAAGGAATAAAAAGTTCGTTCGTTTCATTCGGTTAGCAGTTCACATATTTATTTTGTGTTTTAGTAAATGTAAAAGAACTGTCTGATTTAATGCCTGCACAGCTATTACGTTTGCTCACTGTACTAACTAACTTCCGTTTGCTCCCTTCCCAATGTCCTTGTTACGCGTACAGCTACAGACCTGACTTTAATATCAACTTTGTTAAAAGAAGTCGGTTAATCAAACAGGTTAGCAGTACTTAGACTTAATTAACTTGAGTTTATTCTTCGTTTTTTTCTACTTAGTTATACTTATTGTTGTTTGGTACTCCAATGAGACCGGACATGTAAAATGTTGATTTTATTTTATCTAGTTTCGGTGTTGTGTAGTGTGAGGGCGGCCATTTTCTATGAATCGTACACTGGGAATGTGATTTCTAGGGATGAAGTGAGGAGACATGATAAAGCTAATACTACTTTGTGAGTTTGTTTTTATTGTTTTGGATCGTTAAAATGTGCATTTGCGAATTATTTTAACATATTAATTTTGGGACTGTAATTTTATATTATTTTTATTGGTAGGTTCCTCTGTTAATAAAAAGTTTAAAGTGTTTTTCTGAAGTTTTTGCGGCTCGTGTGTGTGTATGTGTGAACATAAACTCAAATTGAACTCAAATTTTCTTTCTCCAGCTGGTGCGTAAACGAGATAGAGCCATGTGATCCTAAAGAAGGCAGGAGAGTGGATGGCTCCTGCAACAACCTCCAATATCCCTCGAGGGGGGCCTCGCACACTCCCTTCGCGAGGGTGCTGCCTCCGGTGTATGCTAAAAGTAAGTGTGATTTTATGAGCCACTATACCTATGACAGGCGCTGAAGTAACTTATGTTGCACAATAGTCCAATGCAAATCAAGTAGTCAACTCAAATCAAAAAGAAACTGTCCCAGAGCAAATGCACACGTTGAGCAATTTGTCCAGGCTGTTTTTTTTAGGATCATTGTCAGTCGTTACGGGCAGTTAAAAGCCCGACTCTCCATCATCCAGACTTTCCATGGGATATCTTTTTACCGAGTAATTGGGCTGTGTAGGTGAAATAATCACTCACTTCATGTAAAAGGCTAGTATTCCGCTGAAAAGGATAGACCATTCTTCTCCATAGAGATCTACGCCTTAGAATGGGCAATTACAGTACTTTCACAAGCTATTATGCCTTGTGTCTTTGACTGTAGCTTCGCTCTTTGTTTTTTTGTGACATTCAAAAGTATCTGTAAAGTTTTAATTGAAATAAATGTTTTGAGTTTGAGTTAGACAGATAATGATGATGCTGCTCAAAAGTGAAAGCGGGTATAGAGCAATTAGCAGTACTGTCTAAATTAATTCTTTGTTTCAGACTTTGAGCCGAAGAAGACAGCATCTGGTAACGAGATGCCCCTCGCGAGGTATCTGAGGACTCGACTCGTGTCAGTAGGCCGTGTGCCCAGCCCGATATTCACGTCTCTGGCCATCCACTTCTTCGTGTTCATGTCTGCCGATATCGTCTCTTTGCACGATACAGGTATGGGTTTATCAAACTTAAAGTTACTCTTCCGAAGACGGTTACTACTGCAAACTGCAGCGGTAACTGTCATTATAGCGGGGTTCTCTGTATCTCTATGGTGATTCTCACACGAAACCGCTTGTCCGCGCGGTCGGTCGATGTACGTGTGTTAGGCATCAACGGATTTCATACAAGACAATGCGACGACGTGAGTCACCGCGTGGAAGACCGGTTTCGTGCGAAAACCGTCTTTGAAAATGCTTCTGTAGATGGTGAATTTGACAACTGTTTTCATGGAGTAACACGGAAATCCGTCATAGTAACAGTGGTCTGCCATTTTGATTGTTCTTCAGTAAACCCTGTTTTATAGTGTATGTTAATTACAGCCTCTACAGATTGTGAGTACACCATATGGTACTCAAGCATTTGAGGTGACGATAAGGCTATTTAAAAAAAAAAGCGTTCTTTTAATTTTCTTTATTAGAAGCAATTGTGTGATACGCTTTTATCATTACTGGTTTTTCGTTCCTTTTCTTTTTGTTATCTTACTTAAACTAAAATATATATTGTGGTGGATGTGTAGTGTGACAACAATGGATAAAGTAAGGAATGAGTATATTAGAGGATGTTTGAAAGTTGCGCCAGTTACAGAAATGTTGAAAAGGAATCAACTGTCTTGGTATGGGCATATGATGAGGAGGGACAAAGTGCATGTTACTAAAAGAGTGATGAATATAAATGTTGATGAATCGAGAGGGAGAGGAAGACCAAAGAAAAGATGGATAGATTATGTGAGGAATGATAAGAAGGAGAAAGGAGTAAATGATAGCATGACGATTGAGAGGGGAGAATAGAATAAAAAAACGTGTTGCGCCGACCCCTACAACATCGGTTAAGGGCAGGAAGATAATGATGACTTAAATTAAAATATTTATTTTAAATAAAATGTGTGACTTACTAGGCATTTAGTATCAAAACGATACAGATAGTCTGTTTTCTTTTGTGAACCTTGAAAAAACTCATAAAAAGTTCGAAGGTACATCTTGGCTGTGGTCAGTTCCTTTCCAAACCGGATTTCAAATGCCAAAAGCGGTCGTTTAGGAAGTTCACCAGTATAGTGCGGAATAAGGAACTTGCTAATAAGGAAATGTAACTTGACATCTTGACTTTTGACCTTAATAAGAACCTACTTGCCCAAAAGAATATGGCAACATTTACTTCATTTACTAAGATTATTAAAGTTAAGGTATTCGGTTTTTTTTTTGTACAATAGACACCATACAGGATTTTGTTAAAAAAAAACGGCATTTTGTTGCAAGATATAACAAAGGGAAATGAAAATCTCATGGTCACATCTTGCTCAAGAATCATTTTCAAGATTTAAAATTTTCAAAGAAAACGGAAACTGTATTATTTCACTTTTGGGTCCGTCTGTCACTTTTCCATCCATAACAATTTTTTAACCCCCGACTCAAAAAGAGGGGTGTTATAAGTTTGACCGCAATGTGTGTGTGTGTCTGTCTCTGGCACCGTAGCTCTTAAACGAGTGAACCGATTTGGATGCAGTTTTATTTATTTGAAAGCTAGTTTCTTGGCAATGGTTCTTGTCGTTTTATCAAAATCGGTGCCGCGATTTACTAGATTTGGGGGATAAAAGTGGGTAAGAAAAATCGAATATTTTCAAATATACCCAAGTGGGGTATCAAATGAAAGCGCATGATGTGTATATTAAAATTAGACATTTTTTATCAAAACCAGTGCAGCTGATTTACTAGACATGGGGATGAAAGTGGGTATTTATCTTTTATTTTTTCGTTGGGGTTTTTTATATTTTAAATTTATTTTTTTACGTTAACTCAAATGAAAGCACAACAGTTAACTCGACAATGCCTTCACAGTAAACTACGTAGCGTGGCGGCCATATTGCTGCGCTGAAAGAGGCAAGACTGACTACATGTGTGTCCCCAACAAGATTCCTGATGATGACCCGGTTCACCGCTTCTCCGGCGTCCGATGCATCAACATGACTAGACCAGAAACCTTCCAGACTATTGGGTGCATCAAAAATGATACTGCTCCTGAAAGAGTAAGTTTTTTAGTTCTTCTAATTTAACAGATATATTATGACTTGTAGGGTTTTTTTTCTTCACATGTTCTCTCCATCTTAAACGCCGGTATTCACCACTTTATTGTGATAATTCCCCAACCTCTTATAAATTTTGACTTTTAAAAAGTGCTGTTTCAGCCTTATTAAAATAATTGACATCAGATTTGATTTTTTTGTTTATTAACTTCTATCTCTTATTTAAAAAAAAACGAAGGCTATATACCTCCGTTTGTTTTAAAATTATATATTTTTTAATATTGCCAGTCTCTCTTCCAATCTTTTGTTACGTATGTGTTACTGTGTACTCTCTTTATATTTGTTTTTTTTTTGTCAATCACGTTATAGAGCACTCACCTGTAATACGCTATTACATACCAATCTTATTAATTTTTTCTTTATTTTAGATTGTTTCATCAACTCCTTTACTGGACCTATCTGTCATATACGGCAATCAATTGTCTCCGTTGATGCAAAGAGGGAGAACATTCAAAGGAGGTATGGTGAGGACCGAATTGGACGACAAAGGCAGGATATGGCCACCAAGCACTAACACAACTGCAAACGTATGCTTCTTGAATCAAAAACCTCAGGAGACAAGGTGTCATGCGCTGCGTGAGTATTTCAATACCGTAATACATATTTCCATGCGGAAAATTCGGATGAAACAGTTAATAGGACCAGTACTGGGAAAATTCTTCCAGAGGCAAGGGTAGAGCAAATTGCGCGATCAGAGCCTGATAGATGACATCATAACAGATAATCCATTAGTACTTTTTGAGGAACCTGGAGCTTACCACAATCCCTTAAGGTTGATTAAGAGCAAAGGTACTGACTGCCTCGTTGGTTTAGTTGTCACAAACGCTGAGCATGAGGTCCTGAGTTCGATTCCCAGGTCTGACAATGTGTCAGGTTTTTCCATGAGGAATTTGTCAGTATCAGCCACGGAGTTTGGATTTGTGCCCGGTTGATGGCAATAGGTTCGCCCTCTATTACATAACACTTAAAAATAACTGACGAAATGTGGGTGTACTATTAGGTACACCTCTGCCTAACCCTTCGGTGATTACAGGCGTGATGTTATGATGATATATAATTTCAGCTGAAGACGGCGGTAACACGCTAGCAGGTATCAACCTCGTGGTCGTCTGGTTTTGGAGAAATCACAACTTCATGGCAAATAAACTTGCCGCTGTGAACCCATGCTGGGATGACGACAAACTGTTCAACGTATCAAGAGATATCAACATAGCTATATCACTACAACTTTATTACTATGAGTTGTTGCCGTTGTACATGGGTGAGTACTTCCTTCAGATTTAGTCTTCTCTGGTATCGACACGAACAATATTAGAGGGCTTGGACAAAGTCACTTTATATTAGTGATTAACGATGATAGAAAAATCAATATGTATTGGATTGACATAAGTCATCGAAAAGATGACGTCATGGTAGACGCAGCTTTGCCAGTCGTTGTTGAAATATGAAACGATATTGATAATTTGGCTGTTCAAAATCAAATCCTAGCAAGGGACATTTTTGAAACAAAATACATTTTTTTAAATCAATCTACACAAAAAATTGTGCTGCATCTAATGCAAAAACGACCACATTTCTGTCGTAATAAGAAGTAGGGTTAAGAAAATGCCAAACCTAGCAAGTGCACTTCTTAGTCCGATATAACAAAGTTGTATTTTCCAAATCAAAATTAAGTAAGTCACATAAAACTTATACAATTAGACTTAACTTGAGTCAAACTAGCTTACGAGGTAAACCAAGTTGTATTTAGCAATATCAAAATGATAACAGTATAAAAAGTTATTGTGTTCTTAATGTTCAAAAAATTTTGCTGCTCCTATAAAATTTGATCAGATGCTCTTGCTACGTTTTGGTTTTGGACAGCCGTCTTGTAGCCAGACTGTGAGTTTAGCTCACGCTGTGATGAAAATATTTAAGCCAGTTACCAAAGTGGTAGTGAGACACTTTCAGTATTGACTGTCTGGGGAGTTTGCTACCCACTTCTTTCCAGCTAAAATACCTATTAGGAACTGGCGAAGTGGGCATTTTAGAGGACACTATTTGTATGTTTTGACATTCAAAGAGTGCCGATTTTCATCTTAATTTGACTTTGATTTTAATTTCGAAATGTCTTGTAGAATGATATAAAACGTTTATGTTTTGGGAGTATGAAGAACAGGGTGTAAAGTTCTTCATCCCCCATAGAAATGGGAGGATCCTCCGACCAGACGGGTGTTATGTCTGGTGGGCTACTGCCCGACAGTTGTTGTCGGGTTCTTCTATACATTCTTAAGTCACGGATAACGTTACTTGCGCGATGTAGGATTTAATGTAAATCGATTTAGTTCATCGTCTGTGTCATAGATGGCGCTGTAGTACTTTTTGTTCTATGTTGCCGTAGTACTACTTGTAGTGCCGCTACAATGTTTTAAAAATGATTTTAATTCGCAATTTTGCAGGATACGATAACATGGTCAAAGATGGAGTGATAACACCAACAGGTGGATTCAAAGATAATTACAATCCAAAAGTGCATCCTCAAGTTTCGTTGGAATATCCCTTTGTTTTAAGATGGGTGCATACTATACAAGATGGTCCTTTAAAGTAAGTAATGCTAGCTTATAAATTAAGAAAATACGTCTAATGCCAATATAAAATTTAAAAAAACGCAAATATTTACCTAACTCCATTTTTATAATGTATGTTGACTTTAGTGATTAGACCATTCTTTTTAATTTATAAAGAAGTAAATAATTATTCACTTAAACATACGTTTTATTTAAACGTTGGTTTTAACTTTGACGATGTTTTCAGATTGTATGACAAAGACGGTTACTACCTAAAACAGGTCCCCATAGTAAACCTTACATTGAGAACGGGGTACTTCGGTGTTGATGACAACATGGATTACTTGACTCAAGGCAGCTTTAGACAAGGAAGCGCTAGGGAAGACTATATTGCTGATCCTGATGTAAGTAAAAGTCTTAGATTGAACAGAAATGATATATGAAAAATTTAAAATTATTTTTCAAAAAAAAAATCTTCTGGAGCCCGCACACATTTGGGATTTTTAACTTGCTTTTTTTATCAACATTTTTTAAATCATTTTATTCTCAGCCTTTTTGTCAATAGGTATTTCTCTCTGTGAGCCGTACATGAAACTATATCGATGTTTACTTCTTTTACTCTTTTTTTTCTATGTATCATGTTCACCATGTTTAAATAAATAAAATTTTACTTACTTACTCTATTAATAATGTCTATACTAGTAGATTGATGTTCAGCTTTTTCAGTACTTGAAGAATATTCACAGTTAAGTCCTAATTTGTATATTATGTGCTATTTCAGGTAACAGAGTTAGGTTTAGGACCACATCAATATGTCTCAGACCTAATGACAAACGATTTGGCTAAGAACCGGTACTTCGGATTCCCACCTTACGTCAAATACAGAGAGTTCTGTTTTGGCAAGCCTATTCGCAGTTTCGAAGATCTGCATGGCATCATTGATCCTGAGGTAACTTAACAAAAATGTAAAGACACAAATTAGTGAAAAGATTTTTTTTTAATTACTGTATAATAAATAATAAACTTATTTCAACTTATGTACTCGTAAATAACACAGTATTTTTCACATTTCAGAGGATAGAAACTCTAAGAGAAGTATACGAGAAAGTAGAAGACATTGATCTTTTGGCTGGTATCTGGGTAGAGAAACCGATACCAGGAGGTTTCGTACCGCCAACGTTCTATTGCTTAGTCATAGAACAGCTCAAACGGAACACAATTTCTGACAGGCATTGGTATGAGCGACCGAACCGACCTGACGCATTCACCTATGGTAAGTGAACTTGATCATGAAGTGTATTGTAGAGTGTTGTACAAGGTTGTATTATATGACATAATTTGTCAGGACTGCAGGTCAGTAGTTATTATTAAAGTTGCATAAAATAAATATGACAAGCTAGCACGTTAAAATTACTAATCCGTATCCTCTAACCAAGGTTATTAAATGACTTTGGATTACTTTTTCATTACTAGACTGTGACCTCTGAGGATTATTCCAGGGTTTATTCTCACAGTAGTTAAATAGGAAACGCCTACCTTGGCGGAATTTTTAAAAGTGTTTTTATTACTAACATTTTTGCAGAGCAACTATCTGAAATTCGGAAATACTCTATCGCGAGACTACTGTGTGACGTCGGAGACACGGTTGAAAGGATCCAGCCACATGCGTTCTTGAAAGCCGGATACAAGTGAGTAATCCTTCCTGATATTTACATAGCCATCGTCATTTCCGACAATACCATGTAGGAGACCACTGCTGGCCCTTTTCCCAATTTATTTTGGGTCGGCGCAGTATGTCTTTCTCTTTTTTCTTTTCTCTTTTTTTTCTTTATTTTTTTTCTTTTCTTTTTCTTTGTTTTTTTTTCTTTTTTTCTTTATTCATCCCTATTATTTTAGTCGTCATCTCTTCTTTGCCAACTCCTATCCAGCCGCTACCAGCCACTCTGCAAAGATCGTGGCTTTATTTTATAACAATACCTTCCTACATTGTCTTTTGTTTAATCGCTTTGTTCATATTTGTATTAAAATCAATTGTAATTTTTGTTTCAGCAACCAAATGTGTAGCTGTGACCAAATAACTCAAATGGATTACTCCTATTGGAAGGACCCAAAGTGTGGCCCACAGAACCCATGGCCGCATTACGTTTCATACTAGACTACTTTTAGTGTTAATAAATAATAGTCACGCCCAATAGACATAATGAGGTCCTTGATCTAAGAAACCGGATCAACAAATGGTTATATAAAGACGAATAATTTCTATTTGACCTTCAAATGAATGTTTGTTTAAATAAATATAATAAAATTTAACATACTGGACTGTTTTTTATTACGATTTATGCAACAGCTAAGTACACATATGAATGCAATAAATACTGGTAATTATGGAAATCGATTCATTTGATCGAAGACATTCAAACTATTCCCTGTCCATTATAATTGCAACGTGACTTCTTCGACGACAATTTATTTTGAATCAGCTTGTAGCTAGTAACTTATTCTCAACTTATGGTTAAACACCACAGGTTTTGCAATAACTGTGATTAGCAGTTTAGTTGTGTTATATTCAGAAAAAAATAATGGAAGTTATGTGACGTCACTTGTTTTAAGATTTAAGGGAAGTTATCTGTCTGGACTACTAGAACCCGTCGTAATAATATTTTTAGTTTGTTATTGAAATAATTATGAATAAACTATTACAAAATCAAGAGACTACCCACATGAGGTCCTGAGTTCGATCCCCAGGTCGGGCAGTGTTATAGGGTTTTTTCATCAAGAATTTCTTAGTAGCAGCAACGAAGTCTGGATTTGTACCCGGCAATAGGCTCGCCCCTATTACATGGGACTTACACATAACTGGTGAAATATGGGTTACACCTCTGCCTAACCTTTTGGGGATTACAAGCGTGATGTTATATTATGCATTCAAGATAATAATTGTGTTTATAGCATAGATTGAAATCATTAGATGTACCCTTATCGTATTTATGTCGTGCGAAAAAGTGTTTTCCCAACTATGTCGGGTCAGCTCCAGTCAAACCGGATCCAGCTGAATACCAGTATTTTACGTGGAGTGACAGCCAATGACCACCACAAACAACTAAAGGTAAGACTGTTATCAGACTTTCTGGACACTGACTACCAGTACTGACTGTACTGGACTGTCAAAGACCTACAAAATACAGCCGGGACTAACGGCATAACGTACTTCTGATACACGGAGAAAACTAGGTATGCATGGTGACCCATCCACGGTTCAACCTTGGCATGCGCTGCTTTACCTTGAAGGTCGACCCCGTTGGGCTGTTATAATTTAGCCACGCGCTCCTCCAAAAGTTTTTAAACCAATGAACTGATATACTAAAGTACAGTATACACTGAGAAGACCTCACCCAACCCAAAGTTTGCCATCTAAAATAGTTTTGAGAATGATAATTATTAATTAGGTGTTTGACCCAAAGAAACCAGTAGCCATTAACAGTTTTTATTAGCACTAAACTCGAAATAATTTTGACTATTTTTAGCTTGGACTGGTGGATAATAATTATATCTATTAATATTAGCATTTTCAAAAAAAAAACAAACACATTATATTTAGGCCTCTTAATTTTTTTTGTTTGATCTTGGTAATTGTTATTAAGAAATACACTTGCAGTCTAAAATCCTACGTCACAGTCATAAACCAAGTAACCTGCCCTGTGTGGGGCTGGTGGTTACGTAAAAACAGCCACATGGGTTGATCAAAGGTACACACTTGCCCCAGGTCAGTCCGTGGCTGATCATCCATTTCATTCCAAGACTTTTCCCGAGTCTCGAAAAGCACGTTTAGACGTTGTTCCCAGCTGTCATTTGCAGATGTTTGACATTCATTACGCGTAGCCAGCAATTCAGTCTGACATCAACTTCCTGCCCATGTCCCATGTTAATTGGGGTCGGCCCAACACTTTTTTTTCTTCCATTCTCCTCTGTCAACCGTCAAGCTATCATTTACTTCTTTATCTTTCATATCATTCCTCTCCCTCTCCATCAATCAACGTTAATATTCATCACTCTTTTAGTCACAGCAATTCAAGTCGGAACCATCTGTCTAGCCAGTCAGCAGAATACCAGTTACTGGGATGTGGAGGTCAGATAGGCAGTCGCTCCATGTAAAATACTGGTATTTTGCGACATCCGGAAAGACTGTCTAGACAGAAGGTTCCGAATGAGTATGTAACAGTCTGACTATTTTCGTTCTATTTTATTATACAACTTTTATGTCATGCAAATTCACGCGAAGGCAATAAAAATATATTTGTGGATGGCAAAAAACATCAAGGTGCAGGAATTTAAAATTAAACAGTCCAATGAAGACCTGGGTGAATATCAACAACGTGCATTTTTATTCAATTTTGGTGGCGAAATTTTTTCTTCATTATTCGTGAAAAATAAGGGGCTGGTATAAGAATAGAAACTCTAAGCTGGAAGGATCTTCAAGAGGTCTGAGAAAATCTCGATAACTTTTTGAGATATTTTAGTTCAAAGTCTAGTGTGGCCACCAAAATTGAAAATCGCCCACCAAAATTGAAAATCAGTGGCACCAAAATTTAATTTCTCCGTCACAACCTCAATCTCATTAATAAAGCTCAATGTAACTAATCTCACAAATTCTCATTCTCATCAATAACTTCATCGGTTGTTAAAAAATATTTATTATTATTTATCTGATCTATCATTATGAGTTTATAACACAAAAAAAAACGAAAACAATAAACATTAATATTTTTATTGTAAACAAAATTAATAATAAAGACCAAGTGGTAATAAAGTCCAAATCTAGTGGAGATAAGGTCGTTTCGAAGCCGGAGATTCTGTCGGAAGTAGAAAACTTACTACTACGGCAAGTTGTACGCATCGCATGCATCTCGACCTGATCCCGAAAATAAGGATTCCAGAGCCACCTTAACCCGCCATTTCACAGAAGACCTACCAGAATTCAGCCAAAACAAAATCGGGGCGTCACTTAGACAGCTTAAAAATGGAAAAGCGCCTGGTGAGGATGGGGTAACAACTGAGCTCCTGAAAGCGGGAGGAAGTCCTGTATTAAGAGAGCTACGGGAGCTTTTCAACTCGGTCCTGTTCTCTGGGAGAACTCAAGAAGCGTGGTGAAGGAGCGTGGTCGTTCTTTGCTTTAAAAAGGGGTACAAGACCCTATTCAAGAATTACTGACCCATTTCGCTCCTTAGCCACGTGTATTAGCTGTTTTCAAAAGTCATCACGAATCGTTTAGCGCGAAGACTCGACGATTTCCAGCCACCGGAGCAGGACGGGTTTCGAAGAGGATTCAGCACCATAGACCACATCCACACAGTGCGGCAGATCATACAGAAGTTCGAAGAGTATAATCGGCCGCTGTGTCTTACATTCGTGGACTACGAGAAGACTTTTGACTCTGTCGAGACCTGGTCAGTTCTGGAGTCTCTGCAGCGATGCCAAGTTGACTGGCGATACATCCAAGTGCTGAGAACTCTTTATGAGAACATCACAATCACCATCCAAACTCAGAACCAGCAAACAGAGCATATCCCATTGCGTCAGGGGGTGAGCCAAGGGGACGTAATTTAGCCGAAATGGTTCACCAACGCACCTTTTTTTTTTTGGATGGGAAATCATCAAATGATCGGGGGGGTCATTTGATGATTTCCCCCGCTCTGGGCGGATTGAAAGGGAGTGTCAGACTTGTGTCCGTGTTCCTTCTTAGCCCTTTGTGTTCCAGGGCCGCGGTATCTCTTTCGAACAGTCCCGCAGCCCCTCACCAACGCACCTGGCATTAACATCAACGGCGAGAACATCTCCCACTTGAGATTTCCATTGCAGATGAAATCGTCATGCAGCAGATGCTGGATGGCCTAGTTGATTCATCAATACGCATTGATCTCAGGGTGAACTTGGACAAAACCCAGGTGATGTTCAAAGATCACGTCACCCGGAACCAGGACCTATTGTTGTCAATGGCGGTCCTCTCGAGGTTGTTCGAGAATATGTTTATCTAGGGCAAACTCTGCAGTTTGGTAAGAACAACTTTAAGAGGGAGACTGATAGAAGAATTCAGCTGGGCTGGGCAACTTTTGGGAAACTTTGTACGGTCTTCTCGTCGCGTATTGCACAGAGCCTAAAGACTACGGTCTTCAACCAGTACGTCCTGCCTGTTATGACTTACAGGGCTGAAACGTGGACACTCTCGGTATGGCTGGTCCATAAATTCGAGGTTGATCAGCGAGCTACGGAAAGGGCTATTCTTGGACTCAATGCTTTATTATGTAATTTTTTGTTGTTTCAAACAAAATAAAAAAAATTAAATCCAAGGAGAGACACAGTGAAACAGCAAACAGATCATTACCATTTCACCAACGCTCTGCAGATTTCAGTTAAACTAAAAAACCTTAACTCAATATTTGGATGCTAATCATCAGACTAGATCAATGGTTTCTACAATCAGTCTTTAAATCTAAGAAAAGAATTTTTAGTTTTCAAATATAATTAATCTTCTCTCATCTTTACTAAAAAAAACTTAAAAAACAAGAAAACACTCGTTTTCTTTTTTCCTCATAACTCTTTTTCACAGTGTTTCAGCCTGTTTGGGATAGCTCTTTATTTTTGCCTTTCTTCTTCTTTCTGCCATTCTCTTTTTAACCAGCCTCTCTTCGCTGGTCTGTTTTGGCATTCTAAAAAAGCAACAAAATAAAAATTAATAAGAAAAATTACTAAAAAACTTGATCATTAGTATACCACCCTTATAATAATTGGTCTTACTTACTGCCAAGTACATAACATTTATTTGTTTGCTAATCAAACTGTCCTGCAACGTAAAAACTGGCTATATAGGTTCAAACCATACATATACAGTACATTCTTAAAATTTGGTGGCTCGTTTTCAATTTTGGTGGTGGAAAAACGCCACCAAAGCCACCAAAATTGAGCCACCAAAATTGGGACCAGGCATAAAAAAAATCTTAAAAAATCGGGGTTTTAAGTTCCAATTAAATATATGTTACTGATTTATACGAAACCCTAATCACTAGCTATAACGTGTAGCTTACTATTAAAACGCTTTAAAATCGACAGCAAATCGATCCACCAAAAAATTGAACAATTCTTGTCCCCCGTCCCACTCAAGGTGAGTACTTACGTTTTTGGGGGGTAATCAAAGCACTAATCACATATCTGTTACGCGCAAGTGCTGGCCAAAGACTTAGAGTTGCGAAATAATAAAACACTATTGATCACACACGCCCGAAGCTTTGTGTTAAAGTAAATTGAAAAAGTGCGAACAAAATTTTGAATTTTGCTTGGACAAACTTTGATCGAGTGTCCTGTGCTTTTAAATTAGATTTTCTAATATGGTTTAATTGTTTTTAGATAGTGTATCTTATGCATATACTAAGGAAATCGTTTATTTGCTATTTTACCCCAAATTGTTACTTTGGTGAATGCAATTATATCAAAAAATGGAACTGGGACAAGCCACCAAACTTGAATTTTAAGGTGATTTTTTTTTTCCTGATTATTTAAATATACTTATAAAAACAAAAAATGTGGCCCTAATTGAACCAAGTTACGTAGTTCACTATAAAAAAAAAATAAGAAACATCCTATCATTTTACACCTCGATTCTCAACGTGGACACGTAAAATTTGCTGCCGTGATATTCACCCACCTAATACATAGGTTACTAACCCGATAGTAATTGCTGCTATATTGACATCATCTAACCAGTTTGCTAAAATCTACATTTCTACATGACGAGGGAAGTTGGTCACTTTTCTATGATATCTTGATTAGTGAAGACAGCGGGATGTGGTGTTTTGTATTGCTCCTTGCTGCATTTTGTGATGTGAAGGCTACCTTGTTCTATGATTCTTATCATGGAGTGCCGATTGAAATTAGTGAAGTAAAACGCCGTGATAAGATTAACACGACTTTGTGGGTATCTGTTTTATTGATTTTTGGATTGTTTTCTACATGTTTTATGTTTTCAATGATATCTTCAGATTTGAAATCATTGTTTCCGTCATTATCTTTTGAATATCTGGTGTTAGTGATTTATACATGTTTTTTAATTTGAATTTGCTTCCCTACTCGTTTAAATTCTCTCTTACTACTTATTTTTTTGTTGACGGAAGTCTACACACTTAATCATAGTTATTGATTTTTTATTCTTCAGCGTCTTTCAATGTCTTCTGCAGTTAAATAACAATTCATTTAACCTATCCTTCATAGTTCAAAATCAGAAAAATTCAAGTTGGTCGTTTCCTATGGAGAAAAACCGGCAAGAACCTCCATGGTTATACCTTAAAAAATACTTGGTTAAACATATTATTTTAATATAAGTTTTTAAACTGTCATAGTCACTAACATTAAAGATGAACATAACATTTTGTCATGGCCCAAATATCGGGAACTCAAACCAAACAGTAAACATGGTAAATATCCCATTTCTAGAGTTAATGATATTAGGTATTTTAATGTTATTTTGTCGTCTGTAGCTGGTGCGTAAATGAGATCGAGCCATGTGACCCTCTAGAAGGAAGGAGAGTCGATGGCTCCTGTAACAACTTGAAATATCCCTCTCGAGGAGCGAGTCACACTCCCTTTACCAGAATATTACCAGCAATTTATGACAAAGGTAAGCCTACCGAGTTTCATGATAAGATTGGCGTGTTCTATGTATATCTTTTATATTTTCTTTTTTTTTTCCCTCAGATTTTGAACCCAAGAAAGCAGCATCAGGCAGCGATTTGCCTCTTCCTCGTTCTCTTCGAACCCATCTATTGTCAGTTGGGAAAGTGCCGAGTCAGAGGTTCACTCAACTAGCTATTCATGCTTTCGTCTTCTTGTCAGCCGATGTCGTTTCTTTACACGATACAAGTAAGATAATATTATTTTTAATATCCTTGTGTTCATTATTTACAATTTTGAGTAAAGCACTTTAAGTCATTGGCCCTGCGAGTTCGTGGCTAAATAATAACAGCCGTTTGGGTCGATCTTATCGTTGATCTGTGGATGGGTGACCTCCCATTACATACTGAGTTTCCTCCGTGCCTCGGAAAGTAAGTTAAACCGTTGATCCCGGCTGCCATTTATAGATCTTTGACAGTCGTTACAGGTAATCAGTGGCCCCAAAAAGTTTGACAAACAGAATAACCAAGGGGTAACGTATTACCCAGTACTAACTGGGTTGTGGAGGTCAGATAGGCAGTCGCTCTATGTTAAATACTGGTAATCAGCTTCATTCGGTTAGACTGGAAGCCGACCCCAACATAGTTGGGTAAAGGCTAGGCAGATGATGAGTCATTGGCCTTGCGCCTAATCGCTCCCCGGTCGAATCTGTTTGCTTTTCTGTCAGATTATGAGAGAAAGGAACAGGGAGTGTTTTTATGTTTGCGCACACACTTGTCATATCCCGTGTGACGATGACCAGTCTCAGCTGAAATTTGCCACCAAGACCGAAAAAGGTCAAGCGGACTATCAATATAATTTGATATGATGAATGGCAGCCTTGATTATACTTCAAATTCTGTTATTCAACTAAATTAACCTTAATTATATCTTTGCCATAGTTTTCTTGTAACCAAACAATTCTTTTTCAGTAAACTACATCCTATGGAGGCCATACTGCTGTACTGCAAAAGGAAAAACTGATTCTTATTGTGTTCCCAACAAGATACCTGAAGATGACCCGGTCCATCGTTTCTCCGGAATCCGCTGTTTGAACATGACCAGACCTGAATCCTTCCAGAGCATCGGATGTGTGCCAAAGGGTACCACTCCAGAAAGAGTGAGAGTTTTGCGTGATTCATTATTGCTACATCATGATTTGATTTCATTAATTTCGTCCGAATGTTTGTTGTTATCATTTTAAATAATGATACTGTATACGGTCTATCTATTATATTATTATTATTATAGCTAGCCCATATTGTCCCACTGCTGGGCAAAGGCCTCCCTCCATTCCTTCCAACGGTCTATCTATAATCGATATAATATAATTCAACTGAGTAGGACTCAATATTATGCACGCAAAACATTGTGCTGATGGATGGACTGAATAGTACGGGGGCCGTGGAGGTGTTTAAAGTAAAAACCTTACATTAAAAACATGTATTAAAAAAAAAACTTGTGAAGAAAGTTGGAACTTTGACCCCCAATATCTCCGTAGCTAGAAGGTTCCCAGGTATGGTCTAGAACATAAAAATGATCGCAATAACGGGGAGAACAAGTGCCTTTCGGCTTCGTTAAGGGTCTTTTTACACCCTTTAGACAAAATAACGAAAACTTTTGTTTTTCCTCCAGATTATTTCGTCAACTCCGCTCTTAGACTTATCTTCTGTCTATGGCAACTTCTTGAAGAACTTACAAGAGAAAGGGCGCCTGTTTCAAGGTGGACTGTTGAAGTATGAAGTAGAAGAGGGAAGGGTCTGGCCACCCAGCACCAGGACACAAGCGAATTTGTGCTTATTGAATCAACGACCCCATGAAAAGAGATGCCATAATATGCGTAAGTACAAAAGTATTGCTTATTTTTTTACATAGTGCAAAATTGTTATGCTCGGAATGTTTCAACTGAACTGGTTTTGGTTTTAGAAATTATTTGGTTAGTTTATATACTAAAATGATAATAATATACCACGCATAACGTTTGGCTAGAAACTAGGACCAGGTGTAGATTATTTTATTTATTGTTTACACTGTTGGAGACTAACTTGGTACGGTTGGCGCAGTGGCTGAACGATTGGGTGCTGCGTTGCGTGTCGCGGGTTCGATCCCCGCACGGAACAAATATTTGTATGATCTATAGGTTGTTCCGGTTCAAGCTGTTTGTGTAAATTCCTAGTGTGGGGCAACGTTTAAAAAAATCTATTTTTTTTCCGATGTAGTAAAGTAGTGAAATTCTCTACAAAAAAAAACATTGATTATTTATTATAACAAAATTGAAAGAATTTATTTAGCTTAATTGATATTCGATTAAAGAGTTCAAGTTGCATAACTAGCCGAAATGTAGAGAACAGCTTCTTTTTTCCATTTTCAATTAGTCGTTAAAATGCGCCTTTAATTTATATTACATTTTTTTTTTTTAATCTGTCTCCTAATAATCGGTAATAGGAGTTAGGTCCCCACGAATGTAATTGTGAGGGAATGTAAGGGTTAAAGCATTTTATTATTTTACAGCTGAAGATGGAGGTAACACCTTAGCAAGTATAAACCTCATGGCCGTATGGTTCTGGAGAAATCACAATTTTATCGCCACGGAGTTAGCCAAGGTGAATCCTTGCTGGGGTGATGAAAAACTATTCAAGACTGCCAGAGATATTAACATTGCTCTGTTTATGCAGATCAATTATTATGAGCTAGTGCCGGTATTTTTAGGTAAGGATTCGTATGGATGAGTACGGTAAGGATCAGAACCCGCGACAGATTGTGATTTAACAGTTTCATTTCGATAGATTATAATCTACCGAAAAATAATGCGTTAAATTGTAAGTATGTTACGGTTCACAATCTTTCGAAAGTTTACAATCTCGCGAGATAAATTATAATCTAACGGTATTCACAAATTTACGCTGACACCGCGCGAGAGTAGAAGTTTTTTATAAATTACCTATTAAAATAAAACAGTTGTTTCATACACAAGTGCAAAATCTATGCGGTTAAATTGTATGAAGCAGCTGTCTTTGTTGATTGAGTTTGTGCGTCGATGACTCTTTCAGCCTTTACTCATAATTAAAATAAAAAAAACCTTTAGCCTTCAGATAACCTTTTATGAATACCTCCTAAGCAATTGAGCATCTGTTGCAGGATATGACAATCTAGTACAGGACGGTGTAATTACTCCCACTGGTGGATTCAGGGACATGTATGATGAAAATGTGCAGCCTCAGCTGTCTTTGGAATTCCCATTCGCATTGAGATGGTTACATACCGTTCAGGAAGGTTCTTTAAAGTAAGAATTTTTTTTTTTTCTTTATTTTTTTTTTTTTATTTAATTGATAGTTATAATAGTAATAGTATGGACGACGAAGTTCAGTTTAACCAGAAAAAGTATGTGCTTCGATCACTGTCGTGTGAAGAAAATAAATAAATCATTGAAAGTACGAACCCGCAATGATGATGAGGTCGGTCAGCTTATTCCCGCGGCTTCGCTCTCAGCGAGTTTGGTAATTGCCCCTCGGGATCGCACTACGGAGATAAAAAGTATCCCATTTTTTCCAGGTCATAAACTATCTCTGTGCCAAATTTCATCCAAATCCGGTCAGCAGTTTTTGCGTGAAAGAGTAACAAACATCCAGACATCCTCAAAAACTTTCGCATTTAACATTAAGAATTTCAATCTTGATACTTGATATGATCGATTGTATTTATTCAGGTTTATCCTCTAAGATTTCTCTGAACGTGCTAAATTCCTTTTAGAATTTTGAAGTACCTAAGTAATTAATTAAAATATTTTTCTGTATTTTCAGAATGTATGACCGAGATGGTCATTACCTAAAACAGTTCCCTATAGTAAACCTTACTCTGAGAACTGGTTACATGGCAATTGATAACAATATTGATTACATAACTCAAGGTAGCTTTAGACAAGGAAGTGCCAACATTGACTATATTGCTGATCCTGATGTAAGTACTTATAGTAAAACAGATTAGTCCCTGTATATACAGGGTGTAAACAGATCCCTTCACGAAGCTGTCAACCAAGCATTATGTACAGTGTACATCAAACTAAGTAACTCTACGCAAAAATAATTGCTGGGAAACGATTTTTTTTTTTTGGGGTTAAAAATCGCTTTTTACGGTAAAACTCAATGTAACGCACTCAAAACTTAGTGCTGATGGATGCTTTGAATAGTAAACGGGTCATCGAGGTAACTAAAGTAAATTTAAAACCTTAAACTACTTAGTACTACTTAGTATTTTTTTTTTAAACTTGTGAAAAAATTGGAACTTTGACCTCCAATATCTCCGTAACTAGTAGGTTCCCAGGTATGATCCAGAACAAAAAAATGATCGCAATGACGGGGAGAACAAATGCCTTTCGGCTTCGTTAAGGGTCTTCTTACACCCTTTGTAGACAGTTTAACTGACAAATGAAATACACTTCGATGATTGAACTTCGCTGAGCGACGCTGAGTCGTCATTATTTGCTGACAAATTGAATATAACTGTCGAATACAGAAAACTAGCGAACACTAGACAATCGAAAAAGTCGACTTATCAAAGTCTTCAGTAATTCCCAAATCTGTTAAAATCAGCGAAACTGATTAATCAAGGGCATAATTAAAAAAAAAACAGCATGTGATCGAAACTGACCAGTGACCACAAAAATAAGGTTATTCAAAAGTAGTGTTGCTGATTTTTATTTATATTTTAGGTCGCAGAACAAGGGTTAGGACCCCATCAAAAGGTCTCAGATTTGATGACCAATGATATGGCCAAGAATAGGTACTTTGGATTCCAACCTTATGTCAAATACAGAGAGGCGTGTTTCGCAAAGCCAATACGTTCTTTCGATGATCTTTATGGAATTATAGATCCTGAGGTAAGACACACAATACCTATTTTTGACTGCAACTCCAAAATGACGTTTCGCGATGTTCAACAAATCTAAATAAAAAAGTCTTCTAAAAATAAATTCTTTTTTACATTTCAGAGAATTGAAATACTAAGAGATATGTACGAAAAAGTAGAAGACATTGACCTTTTAGCTGGTATCTGGGTAGAAAAACCAATAAATGGTGGCTTTGTACCTTCGACGTTCTACTGCCTTGTGATTGACCAGCTGAGACGTAACATGGTATCTGACAGACATTGGTACGAGAGGCCAAGTCGTCCTGATGCTTTCACTATTCGTAAGTAGATTGATTCAGCTTATACGATAACGTAATATTTAAGAAACTAATGGGTTGTACTAAATACTGCGCTAGAAAACAAATAAAGTTGTCGTGGCTCAAAAGGCTGCCCAACTCAAATGGGACTAGGTAGGACATGTCTGCCACATGCCACACAAACTGTGGACCAAAATAGCTGAAAACTGGTGCCCTGACACAGTGAGGCAGGGTGGTGGTAGGCCACGAAGGAGATGTTGGGACGAACTGGAAAAGATCCATCACAATTGGAAGGAGAACGCGCTGGCTCGTGCGAAATAAAAAGATTGGAGGGAGGCCTTTGCCCAGGAGTGGGACAAAAAATGTGGGGAAAAAAATGGTCTATGAAGCAATTGAGTACTGGAGTGGAAACCAAGCAACAAGGCAAGCATAGTGTTGTACGTCCCCTAGCAATATGTACCGACGACATTAAAAAGATGGCTGGAACAGACTGGATTTGGAAGGCACAGAGCATGGTTTTGTGACGCAGCTTGGGAGAGCCCTATGTTCAGCAGTGGACTGCAATAGGTTTGATTGATTTGAACAACAAATGACTCTGTTAACGGAGAAGATATCTGTGCACCTATAAAAATACCTACCTTGATCTTAATCTAAAGTGTTATTATGATAAGTATTATGGTTTTATTTGTTATGATAATATGTTTTTAGATCAACTAGCCGAAATTAGGAAGTATACCATCGCAAGATTCCTGTGCGATGTTGGAGATACTGTGACAAGGATTCAACCACGAGCTTTCCTAAAAGCTGGCATCAAGTATGTTATTATTAAATTCAATCTATTTTATTTCTTTGCAATAACTTCGAACCTACGACCATAGCCATACTATCTATATAATTATGGATAATTAACTGTTACCAAATTGGAATGAATTTTATAAAAATTACTAACTTCAATTTTTTTTTTCTTTTGATAGCAAATAAATAATTATGTAAAATTTACACGCCTAAATTAATGGCCGAAAAAAAGGTCTATTTGCACCTTCTTCCTTAATTACGCAAATAAATGATTTTGATTTTTATCTTTTCACCACTCATAATTTTAAAATTTTTTGCCCTCATCTTGTTCTTTTTAAGAAAAATCATAACATCTAATTTCCACGATATGTTTTATCATCCTCACTCCCACAGTGATCTACTTCTTGACACAGAACATAGTTCTAATATCATCGTCATCTTCCTGCCCTCGTCCCGTGTTATCTGGAGTCGGCAGTATCGTCACAACACGATTTTTTTTTCCATTTATGGAACTTGGTTCCAATATATCTACCATTATTTTTTAGTTTTTTTTTGTTCTCATACTTCTTTTTCGTTTTTCAGCAACAAAATTGACAGCTGCATCAATATACCATCAATAGATTACGGAGCATGGAAGGATTTAACCTGTGGCCAACCACTGTACTGGACCCAAAACATTTAGGATTTATCGCAAAAAAATTGCGAAATAAATAAAATTATAAAATACTAGCGGCCTGTCCCGGCTTCGCACGGGTGGACATTTATTTTCCCCTAATTCCCCCCACCCCCGTAATTTGTTCTAGTAATAAATACAGGGTGTAAACGGACCCTTCACGAAGCCGTCAACCAAGCATTATGTACATCAAACTAAGTCACCCTACGCAAAACTTATTGCTGGGAAACAACTTTTTTTTTTGGGTGAAAAAATACTTTTTACGGTAAAACTCAATGCAACGCACTCAAAACATGGTGCTGATGGATGCTTTGAATAGTAAACGGGTCATGGAGGTAATTAAAGTATAATTAAAACCTTAAAAAGTAGTATTTAAAAAAAAAACTTGTGAAAAATTGGAACTTTGACCTCCAATATCTCCCTAACTGGTAGGCTCCCAGGTATGGTCCAGAACAAAAAAATGATCCCAATGATGGGCAGAATATGTGGTTTTCGTTTTCGTTAAGGGTCTTTTTACACCCTTTATAGCCTATGTTACTCAGGATGAATGTAGCTTTCTAATGGTGAAAACATTTTTGAAATCGGCACAGTAATTTTTGAGTTTATTCATTACAAACATACACACACACACACACACACAAAAATACAAATCTTTCCTCTTTATAATATTAGTGTAGATAATGAGGCGTTTGACCCCTAGGAACTGGTTGCTTTTAAAGAAATATTATCGAGATATTGACTTCAAAATGATGTCACTGTCTATTATTAGATGAATCGATAATGTTATGCACACCAGTGTTTTTTTTCTTATGATATTTTTTTTCTTTAATCCATGCTTAATCTATATTATGTTTTTAAAGTAACCCTGCCTGTCAGTCTCTGAACCTCTCACGCCACGTTGTAACGGCTCAATGAATTTCGATGAAACTTGGGATACTTTTTATCCCAGTAGTACTTTTTGAGGGATTTTTACGCGGTAAAAGCCGCAGGAAAAGCTAGTATTTTTATTTCGAACCTGATTTAGTTATATATTAGGTTTAAACAAACGGAACCTTCAAGAAGCCGGCAAACATTCTGCACATCTAACGAAGTAACTCAAACATTAAAATAAAACTTAAAGTTACTGTAAAAAGTTCTAACTTTGACCCCCAATATCTCTGTAACTAAAAGGTTCACAGATATGGTGTGGAACAAAAAAAAAATTGCAATGTCGGGAAGACCAAATAACTCCTGGGCTCTCGATAAGGGTATTTTTACACCTAATAATAGAAAGAAAGTAAGATCATATTTTTTCAAAAAATACGTGGAAATTAATAAAAATAACAAAATATCCGTTTTGAAACTCATGCGCACCGCTTTTGAAAATTAAAAATCAATCTTCCTCTCGATCTTCAAAACCTATTTTCTACAGGCCAGGAAGTACATAAAACTAGGTTCCACCGAGATTTGAACTCGGATCGCTGGATTCAAAGTCCAGAGTGCTAACCATTACACCATGGAACCGGTTGCTAAGCGACGTGAAATAGCGCTTCCTTTCACTATAACTTTTGCCGTGACGTCATTTATTAGTAAGTTTTATTACTCTCGCTACGTGTTTTGGACGGTCTAGTTTACTGTCTGGCGGTTGAGATGCTTTTAGCTCCTAAATATTAATCACCTGTGATGTCAAGAATTTCATTCAGTTCATCGCATTTTTATTAGTCTGAAAGTATCAAAACGCAAGGCCCAGGATCATAATGCGGCTCTCAGAAAACTGTCTGCAAGCCTTTACCCAAGTGTATAATGGCATATTATTTATTTTGGTTTGTTTGTAATTATCGTCGTGGCTAAATAACAACCTTGCTAGGCTTGCCTAGGTTGAGCCGTGGATGGGTGACCACCCTTTTCATACCAAGTTGGTTCCGTGCTTTGGAATCACGCTAAGCCGTTGGTCCCAGCTGTCATTTGTAGAGTTTTGTACAGTCGTTATAGGTAGTCAGTGGCCCGAAAGTCTGTCAAACCACACTTAACAAAGGGTTTCGTTTTATCCGTTACTAACTGGGTTCTGGAGGTCAGATAGGCAGTCGCTTCATGTAAAATAATGGTATTCAGCTGCAACTGGTTAGGCTGGAAGCCGACACCAACATAGTTGGGAAAAGGCTAGGCAGGTGATGATAGTTTGTTATTAATAAATAACTGTTGAGTTAATTTTTAACTAACCATTATGCTTTTGTTACGTAATAAATCTTTATTGTTTGCTTCTACATTAATTTATTAGGTGAGCAGTCACGAGCAATGAAATGTATATGTTACGGGCGTTACGGCTAAAAGCCGAAGTAAGGTTATACCTAGTTCTAGCCGGCTATACCTGGGTGCGGCCGGTAACTATCCTTTTTACTGCTAGGGCACACCGACCAAATGGATTAGGTTAGGTTAGGTTAGGTCAGAACTGTGATCAAACGCGCGCGAGCCGAGCGAGCACAGCGAGCGGTACCCCGGCAGCGGCCGGCGAGCGCTACATCCAAATTGGTTGCATTATAACAAACTGTTATCGGCAGCACCTAGGTATAGCCGGCTAAAACTAGGTGTAACCTTACTTCGGCTTTTAGCCGTAACATATACACTTAGCAGAAGCCAAAAGCGATTCTCTCGTGAAATAACGGTTTTTTTTCTTTAAGTATTATCTTATGTTCATGAAAACGTGAAACGTTAATCAATAACACAGCATAACATCACGACTGTAATCCCCGAACAAAGGTGTACTTAATAGTACACCCACATTTCGGCATTTATGGTAGGCGCGGGCCTGTGGACGGTGAGTAATGGGCTAGCTCGCCGTCCGTCCGTCTTAAGACGACAGGCCGTGTCGACAGCGCGTTCGTGCCACTCCCACTCCACCCAAAGCGGGAGGAGTTATGTATTTGATGATTTCCCATCCGAAAAAAATAATAATTATATACCATACCACAAATCTGTGGTTTCTTCCTTAACTTTATTTTAGTACTTTCAAAGGACATTAATAAAGAAAGAAAGAAAGAAAAAGTATTTATTAGAGTCACACAGGAAAAAAACAAAAAAAAAATAGTTGAATTCACAGTAAAACAAAAATTATATAAAAAAGTAAACATAAGAAAAAGACTATTAGTTTTCCGTGAGACCGCTGAAAATTATACGTGACATCATTTGTAGATTGACAGTCGGAACAGGTAATCAGTGGCCCGAAAGTCTGACAACCAGTCTTACCAAGGGGTCTCGTATTACCCAGTGCTAACTGGGTTGTGGAGGTCAGATAGGCAGTCACTCCGTGTAAAATACTGGTATTCAGCTGCATCCGGTTACATCGGGAGCCGACCCTAACATAGTTGGGAAAAGGCTAGGCAGATGATTTTTATTATCACTGTGGCAAAGGTTAGGTCAAAGAAACTACTATCATTTCATTGTAGTTTAGCTCCAGTTTTGCAGTATAACGACATTTATTCTCATTAACATAAGGTTTATGTTAGAGGTAAAAATTAACTACGAAAGGACTGTAAGTCCGTTCAAAAGAAAAAATAAAGTAGGTATTAAAACAATAATTCCAGTTATTATTGTCAAGCTGATTTATTACTATTTAAAATGCAACGTTTGTTAGTTTATGAATGAAGCGAAAAAAGATAATGTGTCTGCGAGTTAATAAACAATTATTCTATTAAATATTCACCTGTTCCATTGCTACAAAATAATTTAACACAATTACCTACGGACTTGCTAGAGTATAAAAGAATAAGTATTATTATTATACACTTACATTGAATTGAATGTCACTTACATTGAAACTACTGACAGTGGAATCTTTGTTTATTATTTGTTTTTGATGCCTATGATAATAATTTTACATTTGAATTAAGTCTGCGGGCAAACCTTAATAAAATACGAGCGGTCAGTGATATCACTGTTGTGAAATATTGACAGTAAAGGTAGCCACACACGCTAGGGTGTACCTGACAGGTTTGCCTGTATAGTGGCACTGTATGTATAAACCATGGAGTTTCTTGCCGGTTCTTCTCCATAGGAAACGACCAACCTGAACCGTGCACCTTTTTGTCGACGTTTTATAAGTTCCCATCTAGGACATAGGCTATGTGAAATAAAATATTTACATTTTGATTTTAAGAGGTAAACCGGAGCAGGTATGTTGCAAAATTGAGCAGGCTCCGGATACATACATGCTCTGGTTTACCTATACAGGTCAACTGTACAGGCAAACCTGTCAGGTACACTCTAACGTTTATGGCTACCTTTAAACCTCTTGATCGCGATGTGCTGATTGCTTTCTAGTCCAGTCATTACGTACATTCAAAAAAGAAAATGAATTTGCGCTTCTAATTTTTTAATATGTTGTAGGGGATACCTAGAAAAGCTTAACTTGAGATTGTCGACCAAGCTTTCCTAGGAGCTTTCGCCGCCATGTTGAAAAAAGGGGTAAAATTTGTTTCTCGGCAATAACTCGGCTATCCGATGAGATTTCGAAAATTTTTGTAGGACACTTTTTGTAGCTTTCTTTGTGCTCTACAATAACGCCTGAATCATTTTTAGCGTTTCATGCATCGTTATCGAGATATCGATCGATAAAGTCAAAAATTTAGGACACAATTTTTGTTTTTTGCTTTTTTTTTTCTTTGGGTCTTAATAAATATGAAAAATTGTGGAATTCAAACTTGTAGAGCATATTCAGACCTACAATTTCTTTCTTGGATTTTTTTATGTTGGACAAAAATTACGATCTCCAGCGCGCCGCAAAGTCGGTGAACCCACACTCAGCGTCGAGCGAGCTGCTCGCTCGGTTGTTTCTGGATGTCGAATCGAATGGGAAATTGTTCAGGAAATTGATGGGATAAAAAATAAGTACATAGAGCAACAAATTAAGGATCACACAATAGTAATTTATTAAACAAATAATTTGTTTGTGCAGTAAAAAATATTATTTTTTTACAATACAAAATAAACGGAAAGAAAAATATTTTTTTCTGCACTCGAGACACGAACGATGGACTTTTTTCATGTCTTTTTTCGCTTGGATCGTCCAGGCAACTAGATATCGAAATTTTTGCCCAGAATATCGGAACCCTCGATTTACACTACGCACAGCAAAAACTCAACACGATGCGATATACTAACTTGAGCGCGCTCGACGCTGAGCGTGGATTCACCGACTTTGCGGCGCGCTGGAGATCGTAATTTTTGTCCAACATAAAAAAATCCAAGAAGGAAATTGTAGGTCTGAATATGCTCTACAAGTTTGAATTCCACAATTTTTCATATTTATTAAGACCCAAAGAAAAAAAAAGGAAAAAACAAAAATTGTGTCCTAAATTTTTGACTTTATCGATCGATATCTCGATAACGATGCATGATACGCTAAAAATGATTCAGGCGTTATTGTAGAGCACAAAGAAAGCTACAAAAAGTGTCTTACAAAAATTTTCGAATCTCATCGGATAGCCGAGTTATTGCCGAAAAACAAATTTTAAGCGTTTTCCAAGATGGCGGCGAAAGCTCCTAGGAAAGCTTGGTCGACAATCTCAAGTTAAGCTTTTCTAGGTATCCCCTACAACATATTAAAAAATTAGAAGCGCAAATTCATTTTCTTTTATTTGCCTTTTTTTCGGACGAAATGACTGGACTATTCTGTTAATCAATGTAGGATTTACCCACACTTTGCCTGTTTTGGGCACTTTAACTTGTAAACATAATTATTATTCGTGTAAACTGTTGCCCGCGATTTTTGTCCGCGTGCAATTATTACAAAAATAGTACGGAAAGTACAATTTTGAATGTGATTTTGTTAATCATTTCAAGGGTTTTAATTTTACGGAACCCTCTTCTTTTTCTAAAATAAAAGTAACCTAAGTTACTTCTTGTAACATCAGCTATAGTTCTGTTCAAACTTTATGGCGGCTCGGAAGTTAGCTGCGAGTGATGGTCTGCGCAGGTATATCTGTTCAAACTCTATGTTGGCTCGGAACATCTAACGCAAAGCTGCGCAGAACACAATTTTAGGTATCAGCGGTGCGCAGAGGACGCATCGTCTTGACTGTATAATGTGCAGACCGTCACTCGTAGCTAACTTCCGAGCCGCCATTAAGTTTGAACAAAACTATATCTGCCAGTAAAGTTCTGTCAAAACCGATCCAGCCGTTTCAGAGGTATTCTTCAGAAAGGTCATGTGTGCAACCGGCATACGCGTATGAACGTGGAGACGAACAAGGCAAAAGGAGTATATTGTGAGGATCGTAGCAGGTGGCTTTCTGTAGCTTCTGTCTATTCCCAAGGAAAAACGGCGTGAAGTTATGAACGAATATAGCTCAATATTGCTTATAGAAACACAGTTAGAAGTAGAAAACTTTAATGTTTATTGTGTTCAAACCACAATTATTATTAAATTCGAATTAGACTAAGGATCTAAATATTCAGATTAATCTTCGTCAGAAGAGGAGGAGGAGGAAGAGTCAGAAGAAGAACCAGAAGAAGAGTCACAAGAACACTTAGGATCAGCCCAGGCCTTAAAGTCGATGGAGGGAATCTCTTTACATTTCTTCAATGGATTCCTGAAAGAAATGACAATATTTTAGACAACGTTTTATTCATATAACATCGCGCATGTAACCCCCGAAGGTTTAGGTAGAGGAGCACCTAATAGTACATCCACATTTCAATAGTAAAGTTCCATGTAATAGGGGGCGATCCTATTACCATATTTTCTGTAAGTAGTTGCTACTTAGAAACTGATAGAGCATTCCCTAGATTTTTCCCCTTTCATAATTTTATCTCTTGATGATTTAGCTTTTACTGCATATAGCACACTTTTAAGCACAGCACTGGATCGATAAGAGCATACCGCTTTTTTACTAGCTAACACCGTACTAAGAAAACTTCACAGAAAGAATCTCAAATAGCTTGAGTCAAAGCGAGGTTGATATGTGCCCGTGCAGTGTTTATACGTGTGCATAGATCTTTTGTTAGTGTATCCTTTCTTGTATCAATTTATAATAAATGTACAAAAATACATACAGTAACTATATAATATTTTCGATAAAAGTATCTATGTACAATGCCTACACATCAAGCTACCCGAAACTGACAATTTTCCCAATAAATCTTGAACCTAATGCTTTTGTTATAAAGTTGAAAATCTATAAAAAAAATTGTCAGATTGTAGTAGTTTGATGTGCAGCTGGCGTCTGTTCATAAATACAAACAATAACTAATTAATATCTTCGAAAGAATTATCTACAAGGTGTAAACAGACCCTTCACGAAGCCGTCAACCAAGCATTCTGTACATCAAACTAAGTGACTCTACGCAAAAATTATTGCGGGGAAAAGACTTTTTTTTTTGGGGTGAAAAATCACGTTTTACGGTAAAACTCAATGTAATGCACTCAAAACTTAGTGCTGATGGATGCTTTGAATAGTAAACGACTCATGAAGTTAATTAAAGTGAAGTTAAAACCTTTAAAAGTGGTATTAAAAATAAAACTTTGACATCCAATATCTCCGAAACTAGAAGGTTAGGAAGGTATGGTTCAGAACAAAAAAAATGATCGCAATGATGGGGAAAACAAGTGCGTTTCGGCTTCGTTAAGAGTCCTTTTACACCCTTTATGCCATACCTTACCCGAAAAGGATAAAAGTTCGTAAGGAAGTTGGTTATTTTCGGGCACATAGTTTTTTAACCAATAAACAAGTATCAAATGTTTACTTACTTTGGACTTATTTGGAGAAAAGCGTTTTGCTGTATTTTAGTGACACCATCTCCAACGTTACACAGCAACATCGCCAAGGATGATTTTCTTATTTCCAGCAGTTGTTCTAAAACGAAAAAGTTCAATGAATTTATTAAAAAAATATAATATAGTAATTATATAATTATTTATATTTATTTATAATAATTTAATGAATGAAAATGAATGAATTTTATCAACCTGATACTATAGACCAACCGCTTTAATGAGTCCTCGCGAAGGTATCAATTTAAATGGAATATTCTGAAGGTTGATCACGTATTTGTTCAATTAGTATGGTAATACATACGTGGATTATGGTTATTTTAAAGCAAATAACCTGTCGGATATTGTTAGGACTTTGTGGACGCTTAATGTGCCTTTGATGGGGGAGGCGGAGGACTCATTAAAGCGTTTAGCCTATAACAATCAGCGTTTATAAGCAGAGCAGGATGTTGCAGCTCAGCTTAGGAGATGCGAATAGCCCAACTGCAGTGGACAGCGAAAAGCAGAATTATTTGCATCATTAAAACTTAAATGTTAACAATAATACCAAAACCAAAAATAACAGTAACACTATTTTTTTCATGCTGAGCTTTGTAATCACAAAATTATGAACTCTTAGAATTTTTAAACTTAATGTACTATAGTGGTACTTAATGCCTTTCAGCCTTTGAACATTTTTTAATTGTATTAATTATTTGTCTTCTTTTTTTAAATTACTGCAAATTTAAAATTGACAAGAACTATGTATCTAATGCAAGAAAAAACTTCAACTTACTCAAAGTAAACGCGTAAGGCCTGTTTTCATTCTCATACCAGTGCCTGTCGCCTTTGATTGCCTTCAATATATTGTCATTGAACAGGCAAGCAAAGGTCCGGGGCACATAGCCTCCATGTACTTGCTTCTCCACCCACATACCGGCCATGAGATCGATGTCACTAACGTCCTCGTAAACTTTCTGTAGTTCTTGGATTTTCTGAAAAAAAACTCACTCTCAGGTTGGATTATGCTGGATGGGTGAGCATACCTTACAGACCCGGTTTCCTCCATATTTCGGAAAACAAGTTTTTAAGCCGATGTAATATAAATAATAATAGCTGCTCGGGTCGGTCTTTAGGTTAAGCCGCCCTTGCCTGGGTTGGTCCGTGGATGGGTGACCGCTCATTACGTACCGAGTTTCCTCCGTGCCTTGGAAAGCACGTTAAGCCGTTGGTCCTGGTTGTCAATTGTAGATCATTGACGGTCGTTACAGGTAGTCAGTGGCCCGAAAGTCTGACAACTAGTCTTACTAAAGGTAAGGTAACCGGTATGCAAAATTCAGTTAGGCGGCATGGTAAATTTTGGCATCCAACCGTTTGTACAAATAATATAATGAAGTATTTATCAGTGTCTGATGTTCGCAGCCAGTCCACAACCTGTCCGTACCACTTTGACTGAACCATAGTTGTGTATTCATTTGTTGAGATTTCTTAAAATTGTGACAAACCTTGTCTGCCTACCTACGGCACAGTTGCTTACCTGAAGTGACGTGTCTGGAGAATACGTCAGTAGAGTCGCGTGCCGTCTTTAAGGACACTCTTTCATGACGGGTCTTGCCGCTTTTGCGGTGTTCGTTAAGCACTCTATGAATTGGTTATGACTTGCTTTAAGCTTGCTCTAGACTGCCTCGTATTTTATATTAAAAAGTCAAAAACCAGTCAGTTTTCTAAAGTTAAGTTACTAAGGCATCGCCTAGAGGTCATCATGTTACCCAGTCCGAGGTAAAACCGGCAGTTCTATGTGAAATTCTAGTTATTAATTGCATCTGGTAAGACAGGAAGCTGCCTAGGTAAATGCTAAGAAATTGATGATTAATTAAAGATAGTTGCCAAAAAAATCTTACGCAGTCATCCACGTGTCCACGTAGATCATCAAAGCAAGTTATTTTTTTACCAGTGCAAAAGTAAAGGTAGTCGCAGTAAGATCTCAAGCCGAAAAGACGACTCTTGTGTAAGTCACTGGCAGTTATGTCTACGCATTTTTGGAGCTTTGGTAGACCGTTATCAGCTACCTAAAAAATCATAATAATAATATTAAAGTCAACAGCATTTTAGATTTTTGTACAGATTCTGTGTACCATAAACATGGTAACAATTTACGTGAAGAGTATTATTACCTATTTAAATAAAAGATTTAATATACTAGCTAGCATTTGCCCGCGGCCTCGCCCGTGTGAAAATTGAAAATTATCCCACAGGAATGTAGTAACGGGATATAAGGTATATTCTACATGTTATAAACTCATCCAAATCCGTTCAGTAGTTGAAAGTGTAACAAACATCCATCCATACTCACTTTCACATTTATAACAGTAAGAGTAAGATATATAAATTATAAATAATAATTATAATATTATAAGAAAATTTAAATTAATTGAGCTGTAGCTGGATGTATAAGATTTTTATCTTTTGTTTTATATAAAACTAGCTTATGCCCGTGTGGAGTTCGGTGATTGTCCCACGGAATCATACTACCGGGATAAAAAGTCCCATATGTTAATCCAGGTTATAAGCTATCTGTATGCTAAATTTCATACCATCCGTTCAGTAGTTTTTGCGTGAAACAGTAACAAGACATCCATCCATCCATCCATCCTCACAAATTTTCGCATTTATAATATTATATATAAGTATATCTAGAATTTGTGGATTCTTGATTTTCTTGGTTTGAAAGTAACGTTAACAATCTTACGTTGTGATCGATAATACAGTCATTTATTTTTCCGCTAGATTGCCTGAATTGACTTTGAGTGAACTGTTCCATATACTGGCCCTTGGCTAAGAAGCCAGGGTTAGTTGTATGCGCGAAAATAGACTCATTTTTAACGTGGCGTCCATGCTTGTCAAATAACCTGGAATGCAATTATTTTATCACAACACATATTATCACAATATTGACGTTAATGATTGTAGACTGAAACTAAGACTTGTAAAGTAAAGCTTAGGGAAATGTTAGTAGTGATTTAAGATTATAATAGTTTTAGGCAAGTAATAGACAATTGGAAGACAACCGACTTTGTGGACAAGATGATCATTAAAGTGGCCGAAAGAAACTGGATAGCCATGACACAAAAGTGGAGAGATTTGGAAAGAGGAGACCTACACTCAGTATTGTGTGGCCAAAGGTTGAAGACAGAAGAAGAACATGAATAGACAATTCTCATCTCGCCTAAAGCGCAGGCCACACAGAAAAGACGTAAGATTTGGACGGGGCGTAGACATATGTCTCTTCCGCGTCTCTTTCATACAAAATGTATAGAAGCGTCGTGACGCAAAACATATAGAAAAGACAGGGCGCGGACACGACGCTTCTATACATTCGACATTTGACATATGTCTGCACCCCGTCCGCGTCTTACGTCTTTCCTGTGTGGCTTGCGCTTAAAATTTCACAAGAGCGTCGATTTTAACAAGACAATTTTCATTAAACTTATACTGTCACTTACGGGATATCTTCCGTGATTGTTCCTTATTTTGAGCTACCGATATTTCGACGCTGTTGCAAGCGCCAGGATCGCTGGTTGACTGGAGAATGCGGGTGGATGGAAAATAAGTTGTTAAGAGCAGACAAATTTGTCTACCCTCTTTCTTTGCCCGTAAGTGACAGTATAATTTTAGTAGTAAACCGTGAAAGCTTAAAACAATTTTCATTATTTTGTTGTTGTTCCAATGACCAGCCACAAATCACTTTAATAATTAGACATTTATTTTTAGCTTATGTCATCCTACTGCAGGGCAAATACCTTGGTATGGTATACATACGGGGTGTAAACAGACCCTTCACGAAGCCGTCAACCAAGCATTATGTACATCAAACTAAGTAACTTTACGCAAAATGTTTTGCTGGGAAACGACTTTTTTTTTGGGGTGAAAAATCACGTTTTACGGTAAAACTCAATGTAACGCACTCAAAACTTAATGCTGATGGATGCTTTGAATACTAGACTAAACGGGTCATCGAGTTAATTAAAGTAAAATTAAAACCGTTAAAAGTGGTATTTAAAAAAAAATGTATGAAAAAATTGGAACTTTGACCTCCAATATCTCTGAAACTAGAAGGTTCCCAGGTATGGTCTAGAACAAAAAAAAATATCGCAATGATGGGGAGAACAAGTACGTTTCGGCTTCGTTAAGGGTCTTTTTACACCCTTTATAAAGTTTTAATAACATCTTAGTTGGCAAACGAAAGTAGACTCTATACTTCTTATCTCTACGAATATAACAAATTGAATAATCTTACTGTCCCATAGAGTCTTGACCGAGGTGAAAAAAACGCATGATGAAAGTGTATTCCAAAGATGTACTGGGGCACTTAGTAGGATCGTGGATATTTCGGAATCCAGGGTGCTTAGATATTACTCCAGATTTTACTAAATGATGCTCACCTGCGAATTGTTAATTAGTTTTATTTAGCCGATGTAAACTAGTTTTTACAACCGAAAGAGAAATTATTTGACTAATTTACACCCTACGACAAACTCACCGTGTTATATCAATTTCATACAATTGTAAAAAAATATCAGTTTTGATTTAAATACAGGGTGTAAGGGACAACCCTCCACAAACTAATGGGGTGAATTCAGTATAATAATATCATACTAAGATGACCGGTACAAGAAGTTATTTCAGGAATGTTATGGGAATCCAATAAATTTGATTTATTTCCTAATAAGCAATGTATCGTTACCGTGGCAAAACGCACCTAGCGAACGGCAAGCGCGACGACGAGTTCGATGAACTCTGTAGCAAGGTAGGAAATGAACAGCTGAACAGCGGCGTTCGTTAGAGTATATCAACATCCACTGTTGAATTTTTTATTTTAGCTGTATTATTTACATACTTAAATGAATAGAAAATAAATAAAGGAATAGTAACTGAAAAAAAACCGGCGGAAAATTCCGGTGGAATATGATTCATATAAGAAGCTGAATGCACCCTGTTTGTTTGTGGAGGGCTGTCCCTTACACCCTGTATGCGGAATATTCAAATGAGAAGCTAATTTGCTTAAAAATAAATGTCTTGAAAAAAATAAACTATTCTATTTTGTTTTCGCTTTCTTGGTTAATATTAATTTTCAAGTACCTTGTAAGCATTTACTCCATTCGTACAAATATATTTGCATGGAAACAGATATAGTGATGTCCCGAGCTACTTGAAATAGGGTCTCATCGTCCCAGCAAGGGTTCACACGGGCTAACCGCCTTGCACAGTAGTTGTGAAACCTCACGAACCATACCACGAATAAGGTTTGTGTCAATAATATATTGGGATCTGAAAAATAAACAAATTGATGAATAAGAATTGGCGGTTCCAAAATATAAGAACGAAATCATCACGTGACCAATTTTTTGGCCAAAGAATTAGCACTGCCACCCCACGTGGTTGCTGCAACGTGAATGCTGCCAGTCTTCCAGGCGCTTTACCCGTTGACAGTGACGTAGACGAACTTTTTGGTGCTCTGTAATTCTTTCTCCTTATTGAAACTTGTAGATGTTTTTACTATTTTCTTAAGTTTGTTAAGTACCTATAGTTGCTGCCAGTTAAGATGGCAATAGCGGTCATTGCTCTTTCCATAATATCTCTTCGTACGAACCAAAACAAATGAACCATGTATCGTTTTTCATTAGAAAAGATGTTGAAGATCACGATAGGTGACGATTCAAGACATGAACAGGCTTATTTGTGGATTTCAAAGTTAAGAACTTTAATAAATGTAGGTGGGTCAATGACCGCCATTGCCATCTTAACTGGCAGCAACTATAGAATTCACCCAACCGTGGATACCCAATTTTGAGATAAGCTCGCTGTTGTACATAATTTTGTGAGCAGTAGGGAATAAGAATATAATATACCGGTGTCTACGGCTATGCCATACGGAAGGGAAGTACCTAAAATGTTTACATATAGGAAATTATACTGAAAAAAGACTTCATTTTTATTTTAATGATATATTTCTTCCATCTAGCATAGCCGTGGTTCCCTATATATAAATAAAAAGAAAAAAAGAACTTAATAAGCTAACGTGCATTACGTTAGCTTATTAAGTTGGCGTTCAAGTATTACGTAACGCAATTTTTGAAGATTGACCCTGCCTCCCCTCCATGTAACGCGCCGTAACGTTTTCTTTCCCTCTCAAAACGTTACGTAATATAGTAGTAACCATAAAGTCACAATTATGTTGCGAAAGTTACCGGAAAGTCGCTAAAATACCTTTTATACGGCTTTAATCCGCTCGCACACCGCTGCTGCGTGCCGCTGCTAGCTTCTGCTACGTGCACAATACAATTGAGGGATTCTCCGTAAGGCATAACTTAAAAGGGTTGCCAACTAGGGCGGTTAATTCCTTAGTTTTTTTTATTAAAAACAATGTTACGTAACGCGTTCTTGGATCCCCCCTCCCGCCGCTATAACGCATGGTAACGTTTTACAGGACCCCCCTCCCCCAAATTGCGTTACGTAATACTTGAGCGCCCTCTTATCTATCGTTAATATACTTAAAGGTCTTTGGTGGAGGCCAAAATGACTACAAAACGTACGGTTTGCAAAGCATCTGGTTTCATCAGGTTTGTTCAGGGGGCATTGAGCTGCAGGTCCATTTTGTGGCCAAGTTTTCCCATTTTCCACTTCCATTATTATCAATCCGCGACGGTAGGCCCGTATTACTTTGTCGCCTTTGTTATGAAAATTGTATATGTGTGAACAGTCGAATGTTGACGTCGCATGAACGATCTGAAATAAAAAAATATGTAAGTTCTAAATTACTTAAATTTCCAAACGCCTAGCGCTTCTCGTGACCCGAGAGTTGGCTTTTACCTTGGCCAGAGGCTACGGGTTAGTTATAAAACGTGGCAACACCGCCGGCCACCAGTCTCCTGGGCACATTCACAGCTGACAGCGTTGAAGAGGAGATTTTAGTTATTTTAATTTATTTAATCATTTTTAATTCTAATAATGTAAATCGGTCGTTTTCAACATATGAAATAGTCGTTTTCAAAACTATTATTACTCCTTTATCAAACTTTCATTAAAACAAACTAAAAATGTAAAAAAATAAAAGGGTCCTCTGAGGTAAATTAGTGGACCCTTAGAGGGCCACTTGTTGGCACTCCGATAACATTTGGTGTCTATGAGAACTTTTAAACCATACATAAATTCACGGTTGAAATCCCCGAAGAATTAAGCAAAGGTATAATATACTCATATTTCTCCAGCATTCCCCCACGTAATTGGGAGCTATAATTACCACCAATCGGGCATGAATCCTGAATATTTATAAAAATGTGTCAATATTTAATATCTAAGTAAAAACTGGTAAAGCTTATAACAACTTACTGGGGCAGGAACCGGATCTTTAGTGCATCCAAAGTATTGAAATGTAAGCGGTCTGGTCAAGTTCAAACATTTGATATCCGCCAGTCTATTCAACGAATCTTCTTTGGCTACATAGTTTGGTGCACAGTCATAATCCTTTTTGCCCTTTTCAGTACAGCAATCAGTTTTCACAAACACGAACTGAGCTAAAAATAAAATTGAGAATTCAGTTGCCACATGGAATGTTTACATTGGCATCAATCAATAAATACATTTACAATTATCCCAAAAACTACAATGAGAGTAAAAAAATAATAATGGAATGGATACAAACGCTTACCTACAATGATACCGAAATAGTTCTGAAACCTTAACACATACACACACTCACACTCATGTAAACTCTGTCACACCTGCAGGCTACACTCTCTCTCTCACTCACAAATACTCTCACACATTCTTAAACTCACTCACACACATTTGATTTAATGGAAGTGAAAACCTCAAACGGCGCAAATACAATAATTTAATTGATAGTTATGTGTTTGACCCGTTTGGGGTTGAAACACTAGGGCCACGGGGTCCGAGTGCCCACCTAGTCTTTCTGGAAATCGCCAAGCGGTTGGTGGACTCTTCACGTGACCAGAAGGCGGGCCAATTTTTTGGCCAAAGAATCAGCATTGCCATCCAACGCGGCAATGCTGCCAGTCTTCTGGGCACTTTTCCTGTTGACAGCGATGTGGACAAATGTTTTGACGCCCTGTAACCCTTTTAAAATGTGTTAGATATAATTATGTGTAATATTAGTTTTACTTTTAAAGTTGAATAGGTAATAAAGAATTATTTTGGATGTAAGTTAATCTTAATTTATGTACTTTTAGCATAAAAAATCGGTTTGCTTTTTGTATAACACAATTTGCTATGAAAGAGTGTCCACTCTTTCATAGCAAATTGTATCTCCTAACAGGCACTATCTGCCTAAAAGGAGGATCCAATTACATTTTTTTTTTTATACCTAAGCTTGTTCTACCTATAAACTGTTTTATTTACTATCATATGATGACCTAGCATGCCGTCTTCTTGGCAACGTCGCAAATAGTGGTCAAATATTTCGCTGTATTGAACTACTGAATTTAATTATGAAATATCGCTAAGCCTAGTAAGCTATTAGGAATCGGGCATAAAGTATGGACTGTGTGAAGGAAAATACATCAAGAAAATACTTCTGAGTAGTGCTAAAATGACGAGTAATAGCGAAGTATGGAAGAAGAAGACATGCTGAGCCGACCCCAAATATATCGATTAAATAGCAGGAGAATGATAAGGTACTTACTAATATCATGTATGGATGCGATATCAAGAAACATAAAGATCCCATAACTGGTAATAGCTTGAGTGAAGTGACAGTCACTTGTTGTACCTTCAGCGAGCAAGCATCTTCTAACAGCTCTCGGCCATGCTAATTCTTTACCAGAACGAGCTTTTCTAGGGTAAGAACCTATAATTAAAATGAATAGTTAAAACAAGAAAACCTTCCACCATTACCATTCTTCTTTTTTTCTTATAATGTTCAAACATGTTTTGCCCTAAATTCAGCTAATTGAACTCCGTTCGCTGATGCAGTTAAAAGGTCATCGGTAACTACGATACGATAGCACAAGCGATGTTAGATGAAGTGTAGGCCATTGTTTGAGGCGAGACGCCGCATACGCATTTGATCTGAGCCAATAAAATTATGTATGTATTTCTATCGATGACAAAGAGTAGATAATTTATTAACAACTAGCTTCTGCCCGCGACTTCGTACGCGGATCCTGTTGCTTATGCCAGCGATAACGGGGTCGTCAAAATCGAAGATCTGAAACGTCTGATGTCGAATTCTAAGAGCCCGGGGACGGGAAAACAACGGGATGCGCGAGACGATTCGAGACGTTCCATATCTTTCATTTTTGTAAGTCAGAAGTCGATGCGTAGATACGCTTGGAACTCAAGAGCAATTCTCTATCTGTGAACGTCTCCGACTCGCGAGACAATGCGTGACGCTCACGATCAGCGGTCAGTCGCGCATCACGTTCCCCACTTGTCTCTAGAGACCTAGAAGTCGATGCGTAGATACGCTTGGAACTCAAGCGTAATGTTCTATCCTTGAACGTCTCCGATTCGCGAGACAATGCATGGACTTGCACGATCAGCGGTCAGTCGTGCATCACGTTCCGCACTCGTCTCTAGATACCTCGAAGTCGATGTGTATACACGCTGAGAACTCAAGCGTAATTTTCTTTCCGTGAACGTCTCCGACTCGCGAGACAATGCATGACGTTCACGATCAGCGGTCAGTCGTGCATCATATTCTTCACAGTAGATGCGTAAATACCCTGAGAACGCAGGCGTGCTTCGCGATCCGAAGAGGTTTCCACGGAGCGAGTTGCAGCCTGATATTCCGAACAGCATCAAGTCTCTCCTGACGTTCTTCGGTAGATTCTTGGGATCTTATGATCCTCAATCTTTTAGCTCCTTTGAAACATTGGGAAAGATTTGACCTCTTTCTAGGCATGGTTATAGTTTTATTGTGAAGATACCTGATCAATTAAAATCTAAGTGACTGTTCCCCTGCGTCACCGGGTAGGCTACCGTGTCACGAAGAAAAGTGGAAAAGGAAATTAAACACTCAAATAACATAAGCCCGAAGGCATATTTATTCGATAAAATAAAAAAAATAAATGGGAGTTTTGTCCAGTAGAGTCAAATTTTCAATGACCGCCTTCACCGCGTGGAGGTACTCCCAGCTTATGTTATTTTATAATTATACAGTTAAATTAGTGTTAGCTTTGATTTCCACATCAGATGTTTCTGATCTTCGATTTTTATAAGTCAACAGGAAATGCCCAGCAGACCGAACAACTTTTGCTAAGACGTCATTCCTATATGTGTTATGGTGTAGCTGGGCTCTTGGAGTTCCACAACAGGTGTTCCAGATCTTTGATTTTTATAAATCAACAGAGAGTGCTCATCAGATTGAACAATTTTTGCTAAGACGTCATTCCTATATGTGTTATGGTGTAGCTGGGCTCTTGGAGTTCCACAACAGGTGTTCCAGATCTTCGATTTTTATAAATCAACAGAGAGTGCTCATCAGATTGAACAATTTTTGCTAAGACGTCATTCCTATATGTGTTATGGTGTAGCTGGGCTCTTGGAGTTCCACAACAGGTGTTCCAGATCTTCGATTTTTATAAATCAACAGAGAGTGCTCATCAGATTGAAAAATTCTTGCTAAGATGTTATTCCTATATGTGGAATGGTGTAGCTGGGCTCTTGGAGTTCCACAACAGGTGTTCCAGATCTTCGATTTTTATAAATCAACAGAGAGTGCTCATCAGATTGAAAAATTTTTGCTAAGACGTCATTCCTATATATGTTATAGTGTAGCTGGGCTCTTGGAGTTCCACATCACGTGTTCCAGATCTTCAAATTTATTCTCTCAACAGAAAATGCTCATCACGTGGAACAATTTTTGCTATTGTACTATTTTTGTATCTCTTATAGTTTAGCTGGTCTATTGCGGTTCTGCATCAGGTGTTCAAGTTTCCAAGATAAATTATAGCCTATATGTTGCCCAGACTCAATACCTATACAACAAAAAAAAGATCTTTCAAATCCGTCCAGTAGTTCCGAAGATTAGCGTGTACAAACAAACAGACAAACAGACAAACAGACAAACAGACAAACAGACAAACAGACAGAATTTTTTTTTTGGATTCGTGCTCTATTACTGTTTCTAAACCACACCCAATTTTTTTTTTTTTAATATCTTCAATGTACAGACACAGTTTTTTTACTGTTTTATTATATGTATAGATAATTATGTTAAAATTTATTCGTTTTTTTTTTTTTTTTAAATCTCCCAGGACTACGAGGACTCAATATAAGAAGAACTATAGATGATCAATTAGGTACATCGGACATTAAAATAAACACTTGGTATTGAATCCTCACTGTATCTTGGGGAATCTCCTTTTACAGCCTCTCGATACTTGTTCTTGTGTCTTAGTTTTCATTACATAGCCTGGTGGGTTACGGCCAAAAAGTTCATGAAAAAAATAATTTTATCTATTAGCGCTTCTCCCCGGCTTTGCACAGCGCTACCTATCGGGTTTAAAAGTATCCTATTTTTCAAGGGAAAATCAACAGTATGTACAAATTCACAAAATTTCATTGAAATCGGTTGGGAGATTTCGGAGATTAGCGTGTACGAACATAATACGTTAACGGTTGTAGAAAACATTACCAGAATACGCGTAACTGTGGTAATGTTTTCTACAAACGTATTCGAAGCCGTGCAAGATTATTTTTATGATCTTAGATGACACCTACAATTATACTCTATAGAGATAAAGGAGAATGCCAGGAAAATGGTTCTTTTCCATTTTTATGCAAAAATCTTGCTTTGAATTATCATTTCACATTATGATATATTTTTTTTTAGTCTGAAGCAATCGGGCATTTAGGAAATAACTAGTGTATTGTTTTGAAGCTCAGGATCCGCCATATTTTGCTATTATTTTACAGCCTTGAATACTAGACTTCTTGGTACCGGTAAGTCGAAGTCACCAAATGAAACCAGATTATTATAGTTTTTATTTTTAATGGGATAAAAAAACAATTAAAATAAGAAGAATGAATAGATAATAAGAATGAAAATATCTTGGTGGAGTTGAATATTCGTTGGATTCTACAAACCATCAGTAAAACATTTGTACAAGAATTTCGTTTACGAAACTGGCAAAGTGATTAGAAATAACATACACTATTCTTGATCTATCTGCACCCGTGCTAAACCTCGATAAACCATCACAAATACAAATGTGGAATAATTGGATGATTAAAAGTCCGATTCATGAAATCTGCCATCGAATATTAATGATTTTTCATTTACATAAGCTGGACTATATTGTATCGATGTTTCAGTCGAGACGCAAGAACAGCCGAACTACCTTACAATATTGGGCATTCTCCTTTTTGAGTTTTAAACTAGAAGATAGTCTGAAAACATCATCCGATTTCAAACAATCTTTCACTGATAGAAAGTTACACTATTTACCAAGTGCCACAGGAATTATGGCGTAGTTACTTTGTTAATATCAAAGGTATTATTACCATTGTAGTAGTGAGCAGGCAGTACTCTTGTGAGTGGTTTAAAAAAGGTGCCTTTAGATGGGCTGCACAAACAGTTGCACGAACCATCGACACGTCTTCTCTCAGTAGCACAGCATGGTTTAATTTCAGTCGTACAAACACTGTTGACATTATTCACAGAACCATAAAAACCATTGAAAAAATGTTCGTAAACAGATAACATAACAATCATGATGCCATTTCCGAAAGACAAAAGTTCTGACCACATGCTGCTATTGAGAAATTTCGGATAAAAAACCCCAATACAATTTTATCCGACCTAGGAATTGAACCTAGGAGCTCATGCAAATCTATCAGACTAGACCAACGAGATAGTTCAAGATTAAAAAATGAATATGTACTCGTAAATATTTATTATAAAGAATTATTTACTTACTCCAAAATGCCTCTGTGCTTGTAGTAAGCGATAAGAGACGCTGATGCTACTTTGCCAGTATAATAGTCAAATCTCAACGCATTGCTGAGTTGCAAACAAAAGTACAACACACTAACTACGTAGAACATCATTTTGTATACTATATTAACTTTCTTATATGCTGTTGCAGCGCTAAGGTTTACATTTTTTGTCGCGACAGGCTTTATATACTGAACATTACCTATTCATTTGTTTAGCAATAAATTAACGCAGAACTAATAAAAGGGTTATTGATATAAACCCGCGTTTACACCCATGTACAAGTTGTGATACATGTTTTCGTCAAGTCTCAAAAAAAGGGCTTGTCAAAAACACTAAGTATAAAACATGTATTTGGCATCTATTTTTGGCGACTATTTTTATACGTTTTCGGCGTTTTTGACCTGTTTTGAAAACTAATAAGATTTGAATTGTATGGCATATTGGGATGGTGAATACGTCCGTTGCACGTATTTCGAGTATAACTAAGCTTTACAACTTGTTTTAAATATGAACTATAAACTAAACTAGTACAAACTCTACATTTAGAATAAATGGTTAAAATTTATTACTGACTGCCAGTCTTATCGAAGGGTACCGCATTATCTAGAACTACATTGTGGAGGTCAGATAGGCAGTCGCTCCATGTAAAATACTGACATTCAGCTGCATTCAATTAGACTGAAAGCTAACCCGAACATACTTGGGAAAAGGCTAGGCAGATGATGATGACATTTGTGTGAACGCGGGGTAAGTAACAGCAGGTGCATTATAATCCATTTCTTATTGTATACTACTTACAATGCACTACAAAACAATGTGTAAACCTGCGTCATATAATTATATTATTGAAAATTATTTTTACTTACAAACAAATAAATTGCACATTATGAGTCAGGTACATGCTTAATGTTTAATAAATAATTGTGTCTTGTCTTGTTGCATGTTTTTAATGCGTTTGTTGTCATCTTCGTCGTGTCGACGATACGCTGATTAATATTATTGAATGAGATATCTAATAAAATTAGGTTGTACCAGAACTCTGTCACATTGGCGGCGTTGATGGAGAAGTAATGTTTATAAACATCCATTCGTTCATTCCTACTTTCGTACCTAAGCATAATAATAAAGGTAAAAGTTAGTTAAACAGCATGATAGATCGTTCAATGCCTTTCTTCTGTTTTGTCTATCTTCTTTTGTGTGTGTTTTTTTTGCGTAGATGGCTGTGTGTGTGTCGTTTAGTCAGTGACAAATAAATGTTTTTTTTTTTCCTTTACTTTATCTTTTACTCCATCCGCCGACTATTTGCCGAAACTATTAGATTTTTAACGTTTAGCTCAGCATTGAAAGGTGTACCTAACTCCAACACACAAGCTACACAAGTAACATAAACATTGACGCAAATCATTTCAGATAATATTATAATGATGCTTTATTACAAGAGATAATCCTCATGCGGGCCAACACTTTTGCCGCTCTCCCCTGTCAGCACCACAGCATTTTTTCTACTATCTCGTAAATTATCATTTCTCACAGAATCAATCCATCTTTACTTTAACCTTCATCTCCCTCTCCATCCAAAAATATTCGTTACAAGACAAGAGATGTTAATCTTTAACACGATAGATAACCAGGCCCAGTTAAAACGGTACCAAAAAATATTAAAATTATTGAAATATTGAAATTACATATTGAAATTAAAGAATTGCATTTTATGCAATTCTTTAATTTCAAACTGTTTCAAGATACAACGTAAAACACAAAATACAATAATATCAATGAAAGAAGTGTGGCCTAGTTATAGGTACCAGCACTATTTTTGCAGAAGGAATGTCGAATAGGGTCAATAATAATAACGTTTAATTGGAAAACATTATATAATCATTATATAATTAAAAGTGTTGAAAGCAAACTTGCCGAAGTGGTCGTGTCACACTGAAATAAATAGCTGGGTATAAAAGAAATACTTATTTGAAATATGACTCAGCAATACCCAAAATATTTAACATTGTCTTTTCGTCAATGCTCCAGTTTAGAGGACCTAAATTTTTAAAACTCGCATAGTCTGTAAATTATTTCATTAAAATAGCCGGACTAAAACTGACTACCATAATTTAACCAAAAAATTTGTCAAAAATCCTTTTCAAAAAAGGTCTACGCGTAGTCGTTGTTGTGGTTAAAACAGGTATCGGGTCTTCCTCGCAAAACTCTGGCTGTGTAGTAGTGGTCGTTGCCTCTGTTGTAGTGGTTACTGCCTCCGTGGATTTGGTCGTTACTTCTGTGGTAGACGTCAGTTCCTCCGTGGTAGAGCCCTCAATCGTTGTGGTAGAAATAGTGCTTTCAGTTGTTGGTGTATTGACGTAACCTTCACTTGTTGTTGTGGTATCGGTAGAGACCTCAGTTGTTGTGTTATCCGCGATAGGTGTTGATGTTGGCCGTCCAGTGGTTGCACTTTCTGTAGTGTCGGTGGCGGCATCTGTGGAACCAACAGTAGTTGTTGCTGTTGGCCGTCCAGTGGTTGCACTTTCTGTAGTGTCGGTGGCGGCATCTGTGGAACCAACAGTAGCTGTTGCTGTTGGCCGGACAGTGGTTGCACTTTCTGTAGTGTTGGTGGAATCTGTGGAACCAACAGTTGTTGTTGCTGTTGGCAATCCAGTGGTTGCACTTTCTGTAGTGTCGGTGGCAGCATCTGTGGAACCAACAGTAGTTGTTGCTGTTGGCCGTCCAGTGGTTGCACTTTCTGTAGTGTCGGTGGCGGCATCTGTGGAACCAACAGTAGTTGTTGCTGTTGGCCGTCCAGTGGTTGCACTTTCTGTAGTGTCGGTGGCGGCATCTGTGGAACCAACAGTAGTTGTTGCTGTTGGCCGTCCAGTGGTTGCACTTTCTGTAGTGTCGGTGGCAGATTCTGTGGAACCAACAGTAGCTGTTGCTGTTGGCCGTCCAGTGGTTGCACTTTCTGTAGTGTCGGTGGCGGCATCTGTGGAACCAACAGTAGTTGTTGCTGTTGGCCGTCCAGTGGTTGCACTTTCTGTAGTGTTGGTGGCATCTGTGGAACCAACAGTTGTTGTTGCTGTTGGCCGTCCAGTGGTTGCACTTTCTGTAGTGTTGGTGGCATCTGTGGAACCGACAGTAGTTGTTGCTGTTGGCCGTCCAGTGGTTGCACTTTCTGTAGTGTCGGTGGCGGCATCTGTGGAACCAACAGTAGGTGTTGCTGTTGGCCGTCCAGTGGTTGCACTTTCTGTAGTGTCGGTGGCGGCATCTGTGGAACCAACAGTAGTTGTTGCTGTTGGCCGTCCAGTGGTTGCACTTTCTGTAGTGTCGGTGGCAGATTCTGTGGAACCAACAGTAGGTGTTGCTGTTGGCCGTCCAGTGGTTGCACTTTCTGTAGTGTCGGTGGCGGCATCTGCGGAACCAACAGTAGTTGTTGCTGTTGGCCGTCCAGTGGTTGCACTTTCTGTAGTGTTGGTGGCATCTGTGGAACCAACAGTTGTTGTTGCTGTTGGCCGTCCAGTGGTTGCACTTTCTGTAGTGTTGGTGGCATCTGTGGAACCGACAGTAGTTGTTGCTGTTGGCCGTCCAGTGGTTGCACTTTCTGTAGTGTCGGTGGCGGCATCTGTGGAACCAACAGTAGTTGTTGCTGTTGGCCGTCCAGTGGTTGCACTTTCTGTAGTGTCGGTGGCGGCATCTGTGGAACCAACAGTAGTTGTTGCTGTTGGCCGTCCAGTGGTTGCACTTTCTGTAGTGTCGGTGGCAGATTCTGTGGAACCAACAGTAGCTGTTGCTGTTGGCCGTCCAGTGGTTGCACTTTCTGTAGTGTCGGTGGCGGCATCTGTGGAACCAACAGTAGCTGTTGCTGTTGGCCGTCCAGTGGTTGCACTTTCTGTAGTGTCGGTGGCGGCATCTGTTGAACCAACAGTAGTTGTTGCTGTTGGCCGTCCAGTGGTTGCACTTTCTGTAGTGTCGGTGGCAGATTCTGTGGAACCAACAGTAGTTGTTGCTGTTGGCCGTCCAGTGGTTACACTTTCTGTAGTGTCGGTGGCGGCATCTGTGGAACCAACAGTAGTTGTTGCTGTTGGCCGTCCAGTGGTTGCACTTTCTGTAGTGTTGGTGGCATCTGTGGAACCAACAGTTGTTGTTGCTGTTGGCCGTCCAGTGGTTGCACTTTCTGTAGTGTCGGTGTAAGCATCTGTGGAACCAACAGTAGTTGTTGCTGTTGGCCGTCCAGTGGTTGCACTTTCTGTAGTTTTGGTGGCATCTGTGGAACCAACAGTTGTTGTTGCTGTTGGCCGTCCAGTGGTTGCACTTTCTGTAGTGTCGGTGGAAGCATCTGTGGAACCAACAGTAGCTGTTGCTGTTGGCCGTCCAGTGGTTGCACTTTCTGTAGTGTCGGTGGCAGATTCTGTGGAACCAACAGTAGTTGTTGCTGTTGGCCGTCCAGTGGTTACACTTTCTGTAGTGTCGGTGGCGGCATCTGTGGAACCAACAGTAGTTGTTGCTGTTGGCCGTCCAGTGGTTGCACTTTCTGTAGTGTTGGTGGCATCTGTGGAACCAACAGTTGTTGTTGCTGTTGGCCGTCCAGTGGTTGCACTTTCTGTAGTGTTGGTGGCAGATTCTGTGGAACCAACAGTAGGTGTTGCTGTTGGCCGTCCAGTGGTTGCACTTTCTGTAGTGTCGGTGGCGGCATCTGTGGAACCAACAGTAGTTGTTGCTGTTGGCCGTCCAGTGGTTGCACTTTCTGTAGTGTCGGTGGCGGCATCTGTGGAACCAACAGTAGTTGTTGCTGTTGGCCGTCCAGTGGTTGCACTTTCTGTAGTGTCGGTGGCGGCATCTGTGGAACCAACAGTAGTTGTTGCTGTTGGCCGTCCAGTGGTTGCACTTTCTGTAGTGTCGGTGGCAGATTCTGTGGAACCAACAGTAGTTGTTGCTGTTGGCCGTCCAGTGGTTACACTTTCTGTAGTGTCGGTGGCGGCATCTGTGGAACCAACAGTAGTTGTTGCTGTTGGCCGTCCAGTGGTTGCACTTTCTGTAGTGTTGGTGGCATCTGTGGAACCAACAGTTGTTGTTGCTGTTGGCCGTCCAGTGGTTGCACTTTCTGTAGTGTTGGTGGCAGATTCTGTGGAACCAACAGTAGGTGTTGCTGTTGGCCGTCCAGTGGTTGCACTTTCTGTAGTGTCGGTGGCGGCATCTGTGGAACCAACAGTAGTTGTTGCTGTTGGCCGTCCAGTGGTTGCACTTTCTGTAGTGTCGGTGGCGGCATCTGTGGAACCAACAGTAGTTGTTGCTGTTGGCCGTCCAGTGGTTGCACTTTCTGTAGTGTCGGTGGCGGCATCTGTGGAACCAACAGTAGTTGTTGCTGTTGGCCGTCCAGTGGTTGCACTTTCTGTAGTGTCGGTGGCGGCATCTGTGGAACCAACAGTAGTTGTTGCTGTTGGCCGTCCAGTGGTTGCACTTTCTGTAGTGTCGGTGGCGGCATCTGTGGAACCAACAGTAGTTGTTGCTGTTGGCCGTCCAGTGGTTGCACTTTCTGTAGTTTTGGTGGCATCTGTGGAACCAACAGTTGTTGTTGCTGTTGGCCGTCCAGTGGTTGCACTTTCTGTAGTGTCGGTGGCAGATTCTGTGGAACCAACAGTAGCTGTTGCTGTTGGCCGTCCAGTGGTTGCACTTTCTGTAGTGTCGGTGGCGGCATCTGTGGAACCAACAGTAGTTGTTGCTGTTGGCCGTCCAGTGGTTGCACTTTCTGTAGTGTCGGTGGCGGCATCTGTGGAACCAACAGTAGTTGTTGCTGTTGGCCGTCCAGTGGTTGCACTTTCTGTAGTGTTGGTGGCATCTGTGGAACCAACAGTTGTTGTTGCTGTTGGCCGTCCAGTGGTTGCACTTTCTGTAGTGTCGGTGGCAGATTCTGTGGAACCAACAGTAGCTGTTGCTGTTGGCCGTCCAGTGGTTGCACTTTCTGTAGTGTCGGTGGCAGATTCTGTGGAACCAACAGTAGCTGTTGCTGTTGGCCGTCCAGTGGTTGCACTTTCTGTAGTGTCGGTGGCGGCATCTGTGGAACCAACAGTAGTTGTTGCTGTTGGCCGTCCAGTGGTTGCACTTTCTGTAGTGTCAGTGGCGGCATCTGTGGAACCAACAGTAGTTGTTGCTGTTGGCCGTCCAGTGGTTGCACTTTCTGTAGTGTCGGTGTAAGCATCTGTGGAACCAACAGTAGTTGTTGCTGTTGGCCGTCCAGTGGTTGCACTTTCTGTAGTGTTGGTGGCATCTGTGGAACCGACAGTAGTTGTTGCTGTTGGCCGTCCAGTGGTTGCACTTTCTGTAGTGTCGGTGGCAGATTCTGTGGAACCAACAGTAGCTGTTGCTGTTGGCCGTCCAGTGGTTGCACTTTCTGTAGTGTCGGTGGCGGCATCTGTGGAAACAACAGTAGTTGTTGCTGTTGGCCGTCCAGTGGTTGCACTTTCTGTAGTGTCGGTGGCAGCGTCTGTGGAACCAACAGTAGTTGTTGCTGTTGGCCGTCCAGTGGTTGCACTTTCTGTAGTTTTGGTGGCATCTGTGGAACCAACAGTTGTTGTTGCTGTTGGCCGTCCAGTGGTTGCACTTTCTGTAGTGTCGGTGGCGGCATCTGTGGAACCAACAGTAGTTGTTGCTGTTGGCCGTCCAGTGGTTGCACTTTCTGTAGTGTTGATGGCATCTGTGGAACCAACAGTTGTTGTTGCTGTTGGCCGTCCAGTGGTTGCACTTTCTGTAGTGTCGGTGGCAGATTCTGTGGAACCAACAGTAGCTGTTGCTGTTGGCCGTCCAGTGGTTGCACTTTCTGTAGTGTCGGTGGCGGCATCTGTGGAAACAACAGTAGTTGTTGCTGTTGGCCGTCCAGTGGTTGCACTTTCTGTAGTGTCGGTGGAAGCATCTGTGGAACCAACAGTAGTTGTTGCTGTTGGCCGTCCAGTGGTTGCACTTTCTGTAGTTTTGGTGGCATCTGTGGAACCAACAGTTGTTGTTGCTGTTGGCCGTCCAGTGGTTGCACTTTCTGTAGTGTCGGTGGCGGCATCTGTGGAACCAACAGTAGTTGTTGCTGTTGGCCGTCCAGTGGTTGCACTTTCTGTAGTGTTGATGGCATCTGTGGAACCAACAGTTGTTGTTGCTGTTGGCCGTCCAGTGGTTGCACTTTCTGTAGTGTTGGTGGCAGATTCTGTGGAACCAACAGTAGCTGTTGCTGTTGGCCGTCCAGTGGTTGCACTTTCTGTAGTGTCGGTGGCAGATTCTGTGGAACCAACAGTAGCTGTTGCTGTTGGCCGTCCAGTGGTTGCACTTTCTGTAGTGTCGGTGGCGGCATCTGTGGAACCAACAGTAGTTGTTGCTGTTGGCCGTCCAGTGGTTGCACTTTCTGTAGTGTTGGTGGCATCTGTGGAACCAACAGTTGTTGTTGCTGTTGGCCGTCCAGTGGTTGCACTTTCTGTAGTGTTGGTGGCATCTGTGGTACCGACAGTAGTTGTTGCTGTTGGCCGTCCAGTGGTTGCACTTTCTGTAGTGTCGGTGGCAGATTCTGTGGAACCAACAGTAGCTGTTGCTGTTGGCCGTCCAGTGGTTGCACTTTCTGTAGTGTCGGTGGCAGATTCTGTGGAACCAACAGTAGCTGTTGCTGTTGGCCGTCCAGTGGTTGCACTTTCTGTAGTGTCGGTGGAAGCATCTGTGGAACCAACAGTTGTTGTTGCTGTTGGCCGTCCAGTGGTTGCACTTTCTGTAGTGTCGGTGGCGGCATCTGTGGAACCAACAGTAGGTGTTGCTGTTGGCCGTCCAGTGGTTGCACTTTCTGTAGTGTTGGTGGCAGATTCTGTGGAACCAACAGTAGCTGTTGCTGTTGGCCGTCCAGTGGTTGCACTTTCTGTAGTGTCGGTGGCAGATTCTGTGGAACCAACAGTAGCTGTTGCTGTTGGCCGTCCAGTGGTTGCACTTTCTGTAGTGTCGGTGGCGGCATCTGTGGAACCAACAGTAGTTGTTGCTGTTGGCCGTCCAGTGGTTGCACTTTCTGTAGTGTTGGTGGCATCTGTGGAACCAACAGTAGTTGTTGCTGTTGGCCGTCCAGTGGTTGCACTTTCTGTAGTGTTGGTGGCATCTGTGGAACCAACAGTAGTTGTTGCTGTTGGCCGTCCAGTGGTTGCACTTTCTGTAGTGTTGGTGGCATCTGTGGTACCGACAGTAGTTGTTGCTGTTGGCCGTCCAGTGGTTGCACTTTCTGTAGTGTCGGTGGCAGATTCTGTGGAACCAACAGTAGGTGTTGCTGTTGGCCGTCCAGTGGTTGCACTTTCTGTAGTGTCGGTGGCGGCATCTGTGGAACCAACAGTAGGTGTTGCTGTTGGCCGTCCAGTGGTTGCACTTTCTGTAGTGTCGGTGGAAGCATCTGTGGAACCAACAGTAGTTGTTGCTGTTGGCCGTCCAGTGGTTGCACTTTCTGTAGTGTTGGTGGCATCTGTGGAACCAACAGTTGTTGTTGCTGTTGGCCGTCCAGTGGTTGCACTTTCTGTAGTGTTGGTGGCAGATTCTGTGGAACCAACAGTAGCTGTTGCTGTTGGCCGTCCAGTGGTTGCACTTTCTGTAGTGTTGGTGGCGGCATCTGTGGAACCAACAGTAGTTGTTGCTGTTGGCCGTCCAGTGGTTGCACTTTCTGTAGTGTCGGTGGCGGCATCTGTGGAACCAACAGTAGTTGTTGCTGTTGGCCGCCCAGTGGTTGCACTTTCTGTAGTGTCGGTGGCGGCATCTGTGGAACCAACAGTAGTTGTTGCTGTTGGCCGTCCAGTGGTTGCACTTTCTGTAGTGTCGGTGGCGGCATCTGTGGAACCAACAGTAGTTGTTGCTGTTGGCCGTCCAGTGGTTGCACTTTCTGTAGTGTCGGTGGCGGCATCTGTGGAACCAACAGTAGTTGTTGCTGTTGGCCGTCCAGTGGTTGCACTTTCTGTAGTGTTGGTGGCATCTGTGGAACCAACAGTTGTTGTTGCTGTTGGCCGTCCAGTGGTTGCACTTTCTGTAGTGTCGGTGGCAGATTCTGTGGAACCAACAGTAGCTGTTGCTGTTGGCCGTCCAGTGGTTGCACTTTCTGTAGTGTCGGTGGCGGCATCTGTGGAAACAACAGTAGTTGTTGCTGTTGGCCGTCCAGTGGTTGCACTTTCTGTAGTGTTGGTGGAAGCATCTGTGGAACCAACAGTAGTTGTTGCTGTTGGCCGTCCAGTGGTTGCACTTTCTGTAGTGTCGGTGGCGGCATCTGTGGAACCAACAGTAGTTGTTGCTGTTGGCCGTCCAGTGGTTGCACTTTCTGTAGTTTTGGTGGCATCTGTGGAACCAACAGTTGTTGTTGCTGTTGGCCGTCCAGTGGTTGCACTTTCTGTAGTGTCGGTGGCGGCATCTGTGGAACCAACAGTAGTTGTTGCTGTTGGCCGTCCAGTGGCTGCACTTTCTGTAGTGTTGGTGGCATCTGTGGAACCAACAGTTGTTGTTGCTGTTGGCCGTCCAGTGGTTGCACTTTCTGTAGTGTTGGTGGCATCTGTGGAACCGACAGTAGTTGTTGCTGTTGGCCGTCCAGTGGTTGCACTTTCTGTAGTGTCGGTGGCGGCATCTGTGGAACCAACAGTAGTTGTTGCTGTTGGCCGTCCAGTGGTTGCACTTTCTGTAGTGTCGGTGGCAGATTCTGTGGAACCAACAGTAGGTGTTGCTGTTGGCCGTCCAGTGGTTGCACTTTCTGTAGTGTCGGTGGCGGCATCTGCGGAACCAACAGTAGTTGTTGCTGTTGGCCGTCCAGTGGTTGCACTTTCTGTAGTGTTGGTGGCATCTGTGGAACCAACAGTTGTTGTTGCTGTTGGCCGTCCAGTGGTTGCACTTTCTGTAGTGTTGGTGGCATCTGTGGAACCGACAGTAGTTGTTGCTGTTGGCCGTCCAGTGGTTGCACTTTCTGTAGTGTCGGTGGCGGCATCTGTGGAACCAACAGTAGCTGTTGCTGTTGGCCGTCCAGTGGTTGCACTTTCTGTAGTGTCGGTGGCGGCATCTGTTGAACCAACAGTAGTTGTTGCTGTTGGCCGTCCAGTGGTTGCACTTTCTGTAGTGTCGGTGGCAGATTCTGTGGAACCAACAGTAGTTGTTGCTGTTGGCCGTCCAGTGGTTACACTTTCTGTAGTGTCGGTGGCGGCATCTGTGGAACCAACAGTAGTTGTTGCTGTTGGCCGTCCAGTGGTTGCACTTTCTGTAGTGTTGGTGGCATCTGTGGAACCAACAGTTGTTGTTGCTGTTGGCCGTCCAGTGGTTGCACTTTCTGTAGTGTCGGTGTAAGCATCTGTGGAACCAACAGTAGTTGTTGCTGTTGGCCGTCCAGTGGTTGCACTTTCTGTAGTTTTGGTGGCATCTGTGGAACCAACAGTTGTTGTTGCTGTTGGCCGTCCAGTGGTTGCACTTTCTGTAGTGTCGGTGGAAGCATCTGTGGAACCAACAGTAGCTGTTGCTGTTGGCCGTCCAGTGGTTGCACTTTCTGTAGTGTCGGTGGCGGCATCTGTTGAACCAACAGTAGTTGTTGCTGTTGGCCGTCCAGTGGTTGCACTTTCTGTAGTGTCGGTGGCAGATTCTGTGGAACCAACAGTAGTTGTTGCTGTTGGCCGTCCAGTGGTTACACTTTCTGTAGTGTCGGTGGCGGCATCTGTGGAACCAACAGTAGTTGTTGCTGTTGGCCGTCCAGTGGTTGCACTTTCTGTAGTGTTGGTGGCATCTGTGGAACCAACAGTTGTTGTTGCTGTTGGCCGTCCAGTGGTTGCACTTTCTGTAGTGTTGGTGGCAGATTCTGTGGAACCAACAGTAGGTGTTGCTGTTGGCCGTCCAGTGGTTGCACTTTCTGTAGTGTCGGTGGCGGCATCTGTGGAACCAACAGTAGTTGTTGCTGTTGGCCGTCCAGTGGTTGCACTTTCTGTAGTGTCGGTGGCGGCGTCTGTGGAACCAACAGTAGTTGTTGCTGTTGGCCGTCCAGTGGTTGCACTTTCTGTAGTGTCGGTGGCGGCATCTGTGGAACCAACAGTAGTTGTTGCTGTTGGCCGTCCAGTGGTTGCACTTTCTGTAGTGTCGGTGGCAGATTCTGTGGAACCAACAGTAGTTGTTGCTGTTGGCCGTCCAGTGGTTACACTTTCTGTAGTGTCGGTGGCGGCATCTGTGGAACCAACAGTAGTTGTTGCTGTTGGCCGTCCAGTGGTTGCACTTTCTGTAGTGTTGGTGGCATCTGTGGAACCAACAGTTGTTGTTGCTGTTGGCCGTCCAGTGGTTGCACTTTCTGTAGTGTTGGTGGCAGATTCTGTGGAACCAACAGTAGGTGTTGCTGTTGGCCGTCCAGTGGTTGCACTTTCTGTAGTGTCGGTGGCGGCATCTGTGGAACCAACAGTAGTTGTTGCTGTTGGCCGTCCAGTGGTTGCACTTTCTGTAGTGTCGGTGGCGGCATCTGTGGAACCAACAGTAGTTGTTGCTGTTGGCCGTCCAGTGGTTGCACTTTCTGTAGTGTCGGTGGCGGCATCTGTGGAACCAACAGTAGTTGTTGCTGTTGGCCGTCCAGTGGTTGCACTTTCTGTAGTGTCGGTGGCGGCATCTGTGGAACCAACAGTAGTTGTTGCTGTTGGCCGTCCAGTGGTTGCACTTTCTGTAGTGTCGGTGGCGGCATCTGTGGAACCAACAGTAGTTGTTGCTGTTGGCCGTCCAGTGGTTGCACTTTCTGTAGTTTTGGTGGCATCTGTGGAACCAACAGTTGTTGTTGCTGTTGGCCGTCCAGTGGTTGCACTTTCTGTAGTGTCGGTGGCAGATTCTGTGGAACCAACAGTAGCTGTTGCTGTTGGCCGTCCAGTGGTTGCACTTTCTGTAGTGTCGGTGGCGGCATCTGTGGAACCAACAGTAGTTGTTGCTGTTGGCCGTCCAGTGGTTGCACTTTCTGTAGTGTCGGTGGCGGCATCTGTGGAACCAACAGTAGTTGTTGCTGTTGGCCGTCCAGTGGTTGCACTTTCTGTAGTGTTGGTGGCATCTGTGGAACCAACAGTAGTTGTTGCTGTTGGCCGTCCAGTGGTTGCACTTTCTGTAGTGTCGGTGGCAGATTCTGTGGAACCAACAGTAGCTGTTGCTGTTGGCCGTCCAGTGGTTGCACTTTCTGTAGTGTCGGTGGCAGATTCTGTGGAACCAACAGTAGCTGTTGCTGTTGGCCGTCCAGTGGTTGCACTTTCTGTAGTGTCGGTGGCGGCATCTGTGGAACCAACAGTAGTTGTTGCTGTTGGCCGTCCAGTGGTTGCACTTTCTGTAGTGTCAGTGGCGGCATCTGTGGAACCAACAGTAGTTGTTGCTGTTGGCCGTCCAGTGGTTGCACTTTCTGTAGTGTCGGTGTAAGCATCTGTGGAACCAACAGTAGTTGTTGCTGTTGGCCGTCCAGTGGTTGCACTTTCTGTAGTGTTGGTGGCATCTGTGGAACCGACAGTAGTTGTTGCTGTTGGCCGTCCAGTGGTTGCACTTTCTGTAGTGTTGGTGGCAGATTCTGTGGAACCAACAGTAGCTGTTGCTGTTGGCCGTCCAGTGGTTGCACTTTCTGTAGTGTCGGTGGCGGCATCTGTGGAAACAACAGTAGTTGTTGCTGTTGGCCGTCCAGTGGTTGCACTTTCTGTAGTGTCGGTGGAAGCATCTGTGGAACCAACAGTAGTTGTTGCTGTTGGCCGTCCAGTGGTTGCACTTTCTGTAGTTTTGGTGGCATCTGTGGAACCAACAGTTGTTGTTGCTGTTGGCCGTCCAGTGGTTGCACTTTCTGTAGTGTCGGTGGCGGCATCTGTGGAACCAACAGTAGTTGTTGCTGTTGGCCGTCCAGTGGTTGCACTTTCTGTAGTGTTGATGGCATCTGTGGAACCAACAGTTGTTGTTGCTGTTGGCCGTCCAGTGGTTGCACTTTCTGTAGTGTCAGTGGCGGCATCTGTGGAACCAACAGTAGTTGTTGCTGTTGGCCGTCCAGTGGTTGCACTTTCTGTAGTGTCGGTGTAAGCATCTGTGGAACCAACAGTAGTTGTTGCTGTTGGCCGTCCAGTGGTTGCACTTTCTGTAGTGTTGGTGGCATCTGTGGAACCGACAGTAGTTGTTGCTGTTGGCCGTCCAGTGGTTGCACTTTCTGTAGTGTCGGTGGCAGATTCTGTGGAACCAACAGTAGCTGTTGCTGTTGGCCGTCCAGTGGTTACACTTTCTGTAGTGTCGGTGGCGGCATCTGTGGAACCAACAGTAGTTGTTGCTGTTGGCCGTCCAGTGGTTGCACTTTCTGTAGTGTTGGTGGCATCTGTGGAACCAACAGTTGTTGTTGCTGTTGGCCGTCCAGTGGTTGCACTTTCTGTAGTGTTGGTGGCAGATTCTGTGGAACCAACAGTAGGTGTTGCTGTTGGCCGTCCAGTGGTTGCACTTTCTGTAGTGTCGGTGGCGGCATCTGTGGAACCAACAGTAGTTGTTGCTGTTGGCCGTCCAGTGGTTGCACTTTCTGTAGTGTCGGTGGCGGAATCTGTGGAACCAACAGTAGTTGTTGCTGTTGGCCGTCCAGTGGTTGCACTTTCTGTAGTGTCGGTGGCGGCATCTGTGGAACCAACAGTAGTTGTTGCTGTTGGCCGTCCAGTGGTTGCACTTTCTGTAGTGTCGGTGGCAGATTCTGTGGAACCAACAGTAGTTGTTGCTGTTGGCCGTCCAGTGGTTACACTTTCTGTAGTGTCGGTGGCGGCATCTGTGGAACCAACAGTAGTTGTTGCTGTTGGCCGTCCAGTGGTTGCACTTTCTGTAGTGTTGGTGGCATCTGTGGAACCAACAGTTGTTGTTGCTGTTGGCCGTCCAGTGGTTGCACTTTCTGTAGTGTCGGTGGCAGATTCTGTGGAACCAACAGTAGGTGTTGCTGTTGGCCGTCCAGTGGTTGCACTTTCTGTAGTGTCGGTGGCGGCATCTGTGGAACCAACAGTAGTTGTTGCTGTTGGCCGTCCAGTGGTTGCACTTTCTGTAGTGTCGGTGGCGGCATCTGTGGAACCAACAGTAGTTGTTGCTGTTGGCCGTCCAGTGGTTGCACTTTCTGTAGTGTCGGTGGCGGCATCTGTGGAACCAACAGTAGTTGTTGCTGTTGGCCGTCCAGTGGTTGCACTTTCTGTAGTGTCGGTGGCGGCATCTGTGGAACCAACAGTAGTTGTTGCTGTTGGCCGTCCAGTGGTTGCACTTTCTGTAGTGTCGGTGGCGGCATCTGTGGAACCAACAGTAGTTGTTGCTGTTGGCCGTCCAGTGGTTGCACTTTCTGTAGTTTTGGTGGCATCTGTGGAACCAACAGTTGTTGTTGCTGTTGGCCGTCCAGTGGTTGCACTTTCTGTAGTGTCGGTGGCAGATTCTGTGGAACCAACAGTAGCTGTTGCTGTTGGCCGTCCAGTGGTTGCACTTTCTGTAGTGTCGGTGGCGGCATCTGTGGAACCAACAGTAGTTGTTGCTGTTGGCCGTCCAGTGGTTGCACTTTCTGTAGTGTCGGTGGCGGCATCTGTGGAACCAACAGTAGTTGTTGCTGTTGGCCGTCCAGTGGTTGCACTTTCTGTAGTGTTGGTGGCATCTGTGGAACCAACAGTTGTTGTTGCTGTTGGCCGTCCAGTGGTTGCACTTTCTGTAGTGTCGGTGGCAGATTCTGTGGAACCAACAGTAGCTGTTGCTGTTGGCCGTCCAGTGGTTGCACTTTCTGTAGTGTCGGTGGCAGATTCTGTGGAACCAACAGTAGCTGTTGCTGTTGGCCGTCCAGTGGTTGCACTTTCTGTAGTGTCGGTGGCGGCATCTGTGGAACCAACAGTAGTTGTTGCTGTTGGCCGTCCAGTGGTTGCACTTTCTGTAGTGTCAGTGGCGGCATCTGTGGAACCAACAGTAGTTGTTGCTGTTGGCCGTCCAGTGGTTGCACTTTCTGTAGTGTCGGTGTAAGCATCTGTGGAACCAACAGTAGTTGTTGCTGTTGGCCGTCCAGTGGTTGCACTTTCTGTAGTGTTGGTGGCATCTGTGGAACCGACAGTAGTTGTTGCTGTTGGCCGTCCAGTGGTTGCACTTTCTGTAGTGTTGGTGGCAGATTCTGTGGAACCAACAGTAGCTGTTGCTGTTGGCCGTCCAGTGGTTGCACTTTCTGTAGTGTCGGTGGCGGCATCTGTGGAACCAACAGTAGTTGTTGCTGTTGGCCGTCCAGTGGTTGCACTTTCTGTAGTGTCGGTGGAAGCATCTGTGGAACCAACAGTAGTTGTTGCTGTTGGCCGTCCAGTGGTTGCACTTTCTGTAGTTTTGGTGGCATCTGTGGAACCAACAGTTGTTGTTGCTGTTGGCCGTCCAGTGGTTGCACTTTCTGTAGTGTCGGTGGCGGCATCTGTGGAACCAACAGTAGTTGTTGCTGTTGGCCGTCCAGTGGTTGCACTTTCTGTAGTGTTGATGGCATCTGTGGAACCAACAGTTGTTGTTGCTGTTGGCCGTCCAGTGGTTGCACTTTCTGTAGTGTCAGTGGCGGCATCTGTGGAACCAACAGTAGTTGTTGCTGTTGGCCGTCCAGTGGTTGCACTTTCTGTAGTGTCGGTGTAAGCATCTGTGGAACCAACAGTAGTTGTTGCTGTTGGCCGTCCAGTGGTTGCACTTTCTGTAGTGTTGGTGGCATCTGTGGAACCGACAGTAGTTGTTGCTGTTGGCCGTCCAGTGGTTGCACTTTCTGTAGTGTCGGTGGCAGATTCTGTGGAACCAACAGTAGCTGTTGCTGTTGGCCGTCCAGTGGTTGCACTTTCTGTAGTGTCGGTGGCGGCATCTGTGGAACCAACAGTAGTTGTTGCTGTTGGCCGTCCAGTGGTTGCACTTTCTGTAGTGTCGGTGGAAGCATCTGTGGAACCAACAGTAGTTGTTGCTGTTGGCCGTCCAGTGGTTGCACTTTCTGTAGTTTTGGTGGCATCTGTGGAACCAACAGTTGTTGTTGCTGTTGGCCGTCCAGTGGTTGCACTTTCTGTAGTGTCGGTGGCGGCATCTGTGGAACCAACAGTAGTTGTTGCTGTTGGCCGTCCAGTGGTTGCACTTTCTGTAGTGTTGATGGCATCTGTGGAAACAACAGTTGTTGTTGCTGTTGGCCGTCCAGTGGTTGCACTTTCTGTAGTGTTGGTGGCAGATTCTGTGGAACCAACAGTAGCTGTTGCTGTTGGCCGTCCAGTGGTTGCACTTTCTGTAGTGTCGGTGGCAGATTCTGTGGAACCAACAGTAGCTGTTGCTGTTGGCCGTCCAGTGGTTGCACTTTCTGTAGTGTCGGTGGCGGCATCTGTGGAACCAACAGTAGTTGTTGCTGTTGGCCGTCCAGTGGTTGCACTTTCTGTAGTGTTGGTGGCATCTGTGGAACCAACAGTTGTTGTTGCTGTTGGCCGTCCAGTGGTTGCACTTTCTGTAGTGTTGGTGGCATCTGTGGTACCGACAGTAGTTGTTGCTGTTGGCCGTCCAGTGGTTGCACTTTCTGTAGTGTCGGTGGCAGATTCTGTGGAACCAACAGTAGCTGTTGCTGTTGGCCGTCCAGTGGTTGCACTTTCTGTAGTGTCGGTGGCAGATTCTGTGGAACCAACAGTAGCTGTTGCTGTTGGCCGTCCAGTGGTTGCACTTTCTGTAGTGTCGGTGGAAGCATCTGTGGAACCAACAGTTGTTGTTGCTGTTGGCCGTCCAGTGGTTGCACTTTCTGTAGTGTCGGTGGCGGCATCTGTGGAACCAACAGTAGGTGTTGCTGTTGGCCGTCCAGTGGTTGCACTTTCTGTAGTGTTGGTGGCAGATTCTGTGGAACCAACAGTAGCTGTTGCTGTTGGCCGTCCAGTGGTTGCACTTTCTGTAGTGTCGGTGGCAGATTCTGTGGAACCAACAGTAGCTGTTGCTGTTGGCCGTCCAGTGGTTGCACTTTCTGTAGTGTCGGTGGCGGCATCTGTGGAACCAACAGTAGTTGTTGCTGTTGGCCGTCCAGTGGTTGCACTTTCTGTAGTGTTGGTGGCATCTGTGGAACCAACAGTTGTTGTTGCTGTTGGCCGTCCAGTGGTTGCACTTTCTGTAGTGTCGGTGGCGGCATCTGCGGAACCAACAGTAGTTGTTGCTGTTGGCCGTCCAGTGGTTGCACTTTCTGTAGTGTTGGTGGCATCTGTGGAACCAACAGTAGTTGTTGCTGTTGGCCGTCCAGTGGTTGCACTTTCTGTAGTGTTGGTGGCATCTGTGGTACCGACAGTAGTTGTTGCTGTTGGCCGTCCAGTGGTTGCACTTTCTGTAGTGTCGGTGGCAGATTCTGTGGAACCAACAGTAGGTGTTGCTGTTGGCCGTCCAGTGGTTGCACTTTCTGTAGTGTCGGTGGCGGCATCTGTGGAACCAACAGTAGGTGTTGCTGTTGGCCGTCCAGTGGTTGCACTTTCTGTAGTGTCGGTGGAAGCATCTGTGGAACCAACAGTAGTTGTTGCTGTTGGCCGTCCAGTGGTTGCACTTTCTGTAGTGTTGGTGGCATCTGTGGAACCAACAGTTGTTGTTGCTGTTGGCCGTCCAGTGGTTGCACTTTCTGTAGTGTTGGTGGCGGCATCTGTGGAACCAACAGTAGTTGTTGCTGTTGGCCGTCCAGTGGTTGCACTTTCTGTAGTGTCGGTGGCGGCATCTGTGGAACCAACAGTAGTTGTTGCTGTTGGCCGCCCAGTGGTTGCACTTTCTGTAGTGTCGGTGGCGGCATCTGTGGAACCAACAGTAGTTGTTGCTGTTGGCCGTCCAGTGGTTGCACTTTCTGTAGTGTCGGTGGCGGCATCTGTGGAACCAACAGTAGTTGTTGCTGTTGGCCGTCCAGTGGTTGCACTTTCTGTAGTGTCGGTGGCGGCATCTGTGGAACCAACAGTAGTTGTTGCTGTTGGCCGTCCAGTGGTTGCACTTTCTGTAGTGTTGGTGGCATCTGTGGAACCAACAGTTGTTGTTGCTGTTGGCCGTCCAGTGGTTGCACTTTCTGTAGTGTCGGTGGCAGATTCTGTGGAACCAACAGTAGGTGTTGCTGTTGGCCGTCCAGTGGTTGCACTTTCTGTAGTGTCGGTGGCAGATTCTGTGGAACCAACAGTAGCTGTTGCTGTTGGCCGTCCAGTGGTTGCACTTTCTGTAGTGTCGGTGGCGGCATCTGTGGAACCAACAGTAGTTGTTGCTGTTGGCCGTCCAGTGGTTGCACTTTCTGTAGTGTTGGTGGCATCTGTGGAACCAACAGTTGTTGTTGCTGTTGGCCGTCCAGTGGTTGCACTTTCTGTAGTGTTGGTGGCATCTGTGGTACCGACAGTAGTTGTTGCTGTTGGCCGTCCAGTGGTTGCACTTTCTGTAGTGTCGGTGGCAGATTCTGTGGAACCAACAGTAGCTGTTGCTGTTGGCCGTCCAGTGGTTGCACTTTCTGTAGTGTCGGTGGCAGATTCTGTGGAACCAACAGTAGCTGTTGCTGTTGGCCGTCCAGTGGTTGCACTTTCTGTAGTGTCGGTGGCAGAATCTGTGGAACCAACAGTTGTTGTTGCTGTTGGCCGTCCAGTGGTTGCACTTTCTGTAGTGTCGGTGGCGGCATCTGTGGAACCAACAGTAGGTGTTGCTGTTGGCCGTCCAGTGGTTGCACTTTCTGTAGTGTTGGTGGCAGATTCTGTGGAACCAACAGTAGCTGTTGCTGTTGGCCGTCCAGTGGTTGCACTTTCTGTAGTGTCGGTGGCAGATTCTGTGGAACCAACAGTAGCTGTTGCTGTTGGCCGTCCAGTGGTTGCACTTTCTGTAGTGTCGGTGGCGGCATCTGTGGAACCAACAGTAGTTGTTGCTGTTGGCCGTCCAGTGGTTGCACTTTCTGTAGTGTTGGTGGCATCTGTGGAACCAACAGTTGTTGTTGCTGTTGGCCGTCCAGTGGTTGCACTTTCTGTAGTGTCGGTGGCGGCATCTGTGGAACCAACAGTAGTTGTTGCTGTTGGCCGTCCAGTGGTTGCACTTTCTGTAGTGTTGGTGGCATCTGTGGAACCAACAGTAGTTGTTGCTGTTGGCCGTCCAGTGGTTGCACTTTCTGTAGTGTTGGTGGCATCTGTGGTACCGACAGTAGTTGTTGCTGTTGGCCGTCCAGTGGTTGCACTTTCTGTAGTGTCGGTGGCAGATTCTGTGGAACCAACAGTAGGTGTTGCTGTTGGCCGTCCAGTGGTTGCACTTTCTGTAGTGTCGGTGGCGGCATCTGTGGAACCAACAGTAGGTGTTGCTGTTGGCCGTCCAGTGGTTGCACTTTCTGTAGTGTCGGTGGCAGCATCTGTGGAACCAACAGTAGTTGTTGCTGTTGGCCGTCCAGTGGTTGCACTTTCTGTAGTGTTGGTGGCATCTGTGGAACCAACAGTTGTTGTTGCTGTTGGCCGTCCAGTGGTTGCACTTTCTGTAGTGTTGGTGGCGGCATCTGTGGAACCAACAGTAGTTGTTGCTGTTGGCCGTCCAGTGGTTGCACTTTCTGTAGTGTCGGTGGCGGCATCTGTGGAACCAACAGTAGTTGTTGCTGTTGGCCGCCCAGTGGTTGCACTTTCTGTAGTGTCGGTGGCGGCATCTGTGGAACCAACAGTAGTTGTTGCTGTTGGCCGTCCAGTGGTTGCACTTTCTGTAGTGTCGGTGGCGGCATCTGTGGAACCAACAGTAGTTGTTGCTGTTGGCCGTCCAGTGGTTGCACTTTCTGTAGTGTCGGTGGCAGCATCTGTGGAACCAACAGTAGTTGTTGCTGTTGGCCGTCCAGTGGTTGCACTTTCTGTAGTGTTGGTGGCATCTGTGGAACCAACAGTTGTTGTTGCTGTTGGCCGTCCAGTGGTTGCACTTTCTGTAGTGTCGGTGGCAGATTCTGTGGAACCAACAGTAGCTGTTGCTGTTGGCCGTCCAGTGGTTGCACTTTCTGTAGTGTCGGTGGCGGCATCTGTGGAAACAACAGTAGTTGTTGCTGTTGGCCGTCCAGTGGTTGCACTTTCTGTAGTGTCGGTGGAAGCATCTGTGGAACCAACAGTAGTTGTTGCTGTTGGCCGTCCAGTGGTTGCACTTTCTGTAGTGTCGGTGGCGGCATCTGTGGTACCGACAGTAGTTGTTGCTGTTGGCCGTCCAGTGGTTGCACTTTCTGTAGTGTCGGTGGCAGATTCTGTGGAACCAACAGTAGGTGTTGCTGTTGGCCGTCCAGTGGTTGCACTTTCTGTAGTGTCGGTGGCGGCATCTGTGGAACCAACAGTAGGTGTTGCTGTTGGCCGTCCAGTGGTTGCACTTTCTGTAGTGTCGGTGGAAGCATCTGTGGAACCAACAGTAGTTGTTGCTGTTGGCCGTCCAGTGGTTGCACTTTCTGTAGTGTTGGTGGCATCTGTGGAACCAACAGTTGTTGTTGCTGTTGGCCGTCCAGTGGTTGCACTTTCTGTAGTGTTGGTGGCGGCATCTGTGGAACCAACAGTAGTTGTTGCTGTTGGCCGTCCAGTGGTTGCACTTTCTGTAGTGTCGGTGGCGGCATCTGTGGAACCAACAGTAGTTGTTGCTGTTGGCCGCCCAGTGGTTGCACTTTCTGTAGTGTCGGTGGCGGCATCTGTGGAACCAACAGTAGTTGTTGCTGTTGGCCGTCCAGTGGTTGCACTTTCTGTAGTGTCGGTGGCGGCATCTGTGGAACCAACAGTAGTTGTTGCTGTTGGCCGTCCAGTGGTTGCACTTTCTGTAGTGTTGGTGGCATCTGTGGAACCAACAGTTGTTGTTGCTGTTGGCCGTCCAGTGGTTGCACTTTCTGTAGTGTTGGTGGCATCTGTGGTACCGACAGTAGTTGTTGCTGTTGGCCGTCCAGTGGTTGCACTTTCTGTAGTGTCGGTGGCAGATTCTGTGGAACCAACAGTAGCTGTTGCTGTTGGCCGTCCAGTGGTTGCACTTTCTGTAGTGTCGGTGGCAGATTCTGTGGAACCAACAGTAGCTGTTGCTGTTGGCCGTCCAGTGGTTGCACTTTCTGTAGTGTCGGTGGAAGCATCTGTGGAACCAACAGTTGTTGTTGCTGTTGGCCGTCCAGTGGTTGCACTTTCTGTAGTGTCGGTGGCGGCATCTGTGGAACCAACAGTAGGTGTTGCTGTTGGCCGTCCAGTGGTTGCACTTTCTGTAGTGTTGGTGGCAGATTCTGTGGAACCAACAGTAGCTGTTGCTGTTGGCCGTCCAGTGGTTGCACTTTCTGTAGTGTCGGTGGCAGATTCTGTGGAACCAACAGTAGCTGTTGCTGTTGGCCGTCCAGTGGTTGCACTTTCTGTAGTGTCGGTGGCGGCATCTGTGGAACCAACAGTAGTTGTTGCTGTTGGCCGTCCAGTGGTTGCACTTTCTGTAGTGTTGGTGGCATCTGTGGAACCAACAGTTGTTGTTGCTGTTGGCCGTCCAGTGGTTGCACTTTCTGTAGTGTCGGTGGCGGCATCTGTGGAACCAACAGTAGTTGTTGCTGTTGGCCGTCCAGTGGTTGCACTTTCTGTAGTGTTGGTGGCATCTGTGGAACCAACAGTAGTTGTTGCTGTTGGCCGTCCAGTGGTTGCACTTTCTGTAGTGTTGGTGGCATCTGTGGTACCGACAGTAGTTGTTGCTGTTGGCCGTCCAGTGGTTGCACTTTCTGTAGTGTCGGTGGCAGATTCTGTGGAACCAACAGTAGGTGTTGCTGTTGGCCGTCCAGTGGTTGCACTTTCTGTAGTGTCGGTGGCGGCATCTGTGGAACCAACAGTAGTTGTTGCTGTTGGCCGTCCAGTGGTTGCACTTTCTGTAGTGTCGGTGGAAGCATCTGTGGAACCAACAGTAGTTGTTGCTGTTGGCCGTCCAGTGGTTGCACTTTCTGTAGTGTTGGTGGCATCTGTGGAACCAACAGTTGTTGTTGCTGTTGGCCGTCCAGTGGTTGCACTTTCTGTAGTGTTGGTGGCGGCATCTGTGGAACCAACAGTAGTTGTTGCTGTTGGCCGTCCAGTGGTTGCACTTTCTGTAGTGTCGGTGGCGGCATCTGTGGAACCAACAGTAGTTGTTGCTGTTGGCCGCCCAGTGGTTGCACTTTCTGTAGTGTCGGTGGCGGCATCTGTGGAACCAACAGTAGTTGTTGCTGTTGGCCGTCCAGTGGTTGCACTTTCTGTAGTGTCGGTGGCGGCATCTGTGGAACCAACAGTAGTTGTTGCTGTTGGCCGTCCAGTGGTTGCACTTTCTGTAGTGTCGGTGGCGGCATCTGTGGAACCAACAGTAGTTGTTGCTGTTGGCCGTCCAGTGGTTGCACTTTCTGTAGTGTTGGTGGCATCTGTGGAACCAACAGTTGTTGTTGCTGTTGGCCGTCCAGTGGTTGCACTTTCTGTAGTGTCGGTGGCAGATTCTGTGGAACCAACAGTAGCTGTTGCTGTTGGCCGTCCAGTGGTTGCACTTTCTGTAGTGTCGGTGGCGGCATCTGTGGAAACAACAGTAGTTGTTGCTGTTGGCCGTCCAGTGGTTGCACTTTCTGTAGTGTTGGTGGAAGCATCTGTGGAACCAACAGTAGTTGTTGCTGTTGGCCGTCCAGTGGTTGCACTTTCTGTAGTGTCGGTGGCGGCATCTGTGGTACCGACAGTAGTTGTTGCTGTTGGCCGTCCAGTGGTTGCACTTTCTGTAGTGTCGGTGGCAGATTCTGTGGAACCAACAGTAGGTGTTGCTGTTGGCCGTCCAGTGGTTGCACTTTCTGTAGTGTCGGTGGCGGCATCTGTGGAACCAACAGTAGTTGTTGCTGTTGGCCGTCCAGTGGTTGCACTTTCTGTAGTGTCGGTGGAAGCATCTGTGGAACCAACAGTAGTTGTTGCTGTTGGCCGTCCAGTGGTTGCACTTTCTGTAGTGTTGGTGGCATCTGTGGAACCAACAGTTGTTGTTGCTGTTGGCCGTCCAGTGGTTGCACTTTCTGCAGTGTTGGTGGCGGCATCTGTGGAACCAACAGTAGTTGTTGCTGTTGGCCGTCCAGTGGTTGCACTTTCTGTAGTGTCGGTGGCGGCATCTGTGGAACCAACAGTAGTTGTTGCTGTTGGCCGCCCAGTGGTTGCACTTTCTGTAGTGTCGGTGGCGGCATCTGTGGAACCAACAGTAGTTGTTGCTGTTGGCCGTCCAGTGGTTGCACTTTCTGTAGTGTCGGTGGCGGCATCTGTGGAACCAACAGTAGTTGTTGCTGTTGGCCGTCCAGTGGTTGCACTTTCTGTAGTGTCGGTGGCGGCATCTGTGGAACCAACAGTAGTTGTTGCTGTTGGCCGTCCAGTGGTTGCACTTTCTGTAGTGTTGGTGGCATCTGTGGAACCAACAGTTGTTGTTGCTGTTGGCCGTCCAGTGGTTGCACTTTCTGTAGTGTCGGTGGCAGATTCTGTGGAACCAACAGTAGCTGTTGCTGTTGGCCGTCCAGTGGTTGCACTTTCTGTAGTGTCGGTGGCAGATTCTGTGGAACCAACAGTAGCTGTTGCTGTTGGCCGTCCAGTGGTTGCACTTTCTGTAGTGTCGGTGGCGGCATCTGTGGAACCAACAGTAGTTGTTGCTGTTGGCCGTCCAGTGGTTGCACTTTCTGTAGTGGTGGTGGCATCTGTGGAACCAACAGTTGTTGTTGCTGTTGGCCGTCCAGTGGTTGCACTTTCTGTAGTGTTGGTGGCATCTGTGGTACCGACAGTAGTTGTTGCTGTTGGCCGTCCAGTGGTTGCACTTTCTGTAGTGTCGGTGGCAGATTCTGTGGAACCAACAGTAGCTGTTGCTGTTGGCCGTCCAGTGGTTGCACTTTCTGTAGTGTCGGTGGCAGATTCTGTGGAACCAACAGTAGCTGTTGCTGTTGGCCGTCCAGTGGTTGCACTTTCTGTAGTGTCGGTGGAAGCATCTGTGGAACCAACAGTTGTTGTTGCTGTTGGCCGTCCAGTGGTTGCACTTTCTGTAGTGTCGGTGGCGGCATCTGTGGAACCAACAGTAGGTGTTGCTGTTGGCCGTCCAGTGGTTGCACTTTCTGTAGTGTTGGTGGCAGATTCTGTGGAACCAACAGTAGCTGTTGCTGTTGGCCGTCCAGTGGTTGCACTTTCTGTAGTGTCGGTGGCAGATTCTGTGGAACCAACAGTAGTTGTTGCTGTTGGCCGTCCAGTGGTTGCACTTTCTGTAGTGTCGGTGGCGGCATCTGTGGAACCAACAGTAGTTGTTGCTGTTGGCCGTCCAGTGGTTGCACTTTCTGTAGTGTTGGTGGCATCTGTGGAACCAACAGTTGTTGTTGCTGTTGGCCGTCCAGTGGTTGCACTTTCTGTAGTGTCGGTGGCGGCATCTGTGGAACCAACAGTAGTTGTTGCTGTTGGCCGTCCAGTGGTTGCACCTTCTGTAGTGTTGGTGGCATCTGTGGAACCAACAGTAGTTGTTGCTGTTGGCCGTCCAGTGGTTGCACTTTCTGTAGTGTTGGTGGCATCTGTGGTACCGACAGTAGTTGTTGCTGTTGGCCGTCCAGTGGTTGCACTTTCTGTAGTGTTGGTGGCAGATTCTGTGGAACCAACAGTAGGTGTTGCTGTTGGCCGTCCAGTGGTTGCACTTTCTGTAGTGTCGGTGGCGGCATCTGTGGAACCAACAGTAGGTGTTGCTGTTGGCCGTCCAGTGGTTGCACTTTCTGTAGTGTCGGTGGAAGCATCTGTGGAACCAACAGTAGTTGTTGCTGTTGGCCGTCCAGTGGTTGCACTTTCTGTAGTGTTGGTGGCATCTGTGGAACCAACAGTTGTTGTTGCTGTTGGCCGTCCAGTGGTTGCACTTTCTGTAGTGTTGGTGGCGGCATCTGTGGAACCAACAGTAGTTGTTGCTGTTGGCCGTCCAGTGGTTGCACTTTCTGTAGTGTCGGTGGCGGCATCTGTGGAACCAACAGTAGTTGTTGCTGTTGGCCGCCCAGTGGTTGCACTTTCTGTAGTGTCGGTGGCGGCATCTGTGGAACCAACAGTAGTTGTTGCTGTTGGCCGTCCAGTGGTTGCACTTTCTGTAGTGTCGGTGGCGGCATCTGTGGAACCAACAGTAGTTGTTGCTGTTGGCCGTCCAGTGGTTGCACTTTCTGTAGTGTCGGTGGCGGCATCTGTGGAACCAACAGTAGTTGTTGCTGTTGGCCGTCCAGTGGTTGCACTTTCTGTAGTGTTGGTGGCATCTGTGGAACCAACAGTTGTTGTTGCTGTTGGCCGTCCAGTGGTTGCACTTTCTGTAGTGTTGGTGGCATCTGTGGAACCAACAGTAGTTGTTGCTGTTGGCCGTCCAGTGGTTGCACTTTCTGTAGTGTTGGTGGCATCTGTGGTACCGACAGTAGTTGTTGCTGTTGGCCGTCCAGTGGTTGCACTTTCTGTAGTGTCGGTGGCAGATTCTGTGGAACCAACAGTAGGTGTTGCTGTTGGCCGTCCAGTGGTTGCACTTTCTGTAGTGTCGGTGGCGGCATCTGTGGAACCAACAGTAGGTGTTGCTGTTGGCCGTCCAGTGGTTGCACTTTCTGTAGTGTCGGTGGAAGCATCTGTGGAACCAACAGTAGTTGTTGCTGTTGGCCGTCCAGTGGTTGCACTTTCTGTAGTGTTGGTGGCATCTGTGGAACCAACAGTTGTTGTTGCTGTTGGCCGTCCAGTGGTTGCACTTTCTGTAGTGTTGGTGGCGGCATCTGTGGAACCAACAGTAGTTGTTGCTGTTGGCCGTCCAGTGGTTGCACTTTCTGTAGTGTCGGTGGCGGCATCTGTGGAACCAACAGTAGTTGTTGCTGTTGGCCGCCCAGTGGTTGCACTTTCTGTAGTGTCGGTGGCGGCATCTGTGGAACCAACAGTAGTTGTTGCTGTTGGCCGTCCAGTGGTTGCACTTTCTGTAGTGTCGGTGGCGGCATCTGTGGAACCAACAGTAGTTGTTGCTGTTGGCCGTCCAGTGGTTGCACTTTCTGTAGTGTCGGTGGCGGCATCTGTGGAACCAACAGTAGTTGTTGCTGTTGGCCGTCCAGTGGTTGCACTTTCTGTAGTGTTGGTGGCATCTGTGGAACCAACAGTTGTTGTTGCTGTTGGCCGTCCAGTGGTTGCACTTTCTGTAGTGTCGGTGGCAGATTCTGTGGAACCAACAGTAGCTGTTGCTGTTGGCCGTCCAGTGGTTGCACTTTCTGTAGTGTCGGTGGCGGCATCTGTGGAAACAACAGTAGTTGTTGCTGTTGGCCGTCCAGTGGTTGCACTTTCTGTAGTGTTGGTGGAAGCATCTGTGGAACCAACAGTAGTTGTTGCTGTTGGCCGTCCAGTGGTTGCACTTTCTGTAGTGTCGGTGGCGGCATCTGTGGTACCAACAGTAGTTGTTGCTGTTGGCCGTCCAGTGGTTGCACTTTCTGTAGTGTCGGTGGCAGCATCTGTGGAACCAACCGTAGGTGTTGCTGTTGGCCGTCCAGTGGTTGCACTTTCTGTAGTGTCGGTGGCGGCATCTGTGGAACCAACAGTAGGTGTTGCTGTTGGCCGTCCAGTGGTTGCACTTTCTGTAGTGTCGGTGGAAGCATCTGTGGAACCAACAGTAGTTGTTGCTGTTGGCCGTCCAGTGGTTGCACTTTCTGTAGTGTTGGTGGCATCTGTGGAACCAACAGTTGTTGTTGCTGTTGGCCGTCCAGTGGTTGCACTTTCTGTAGTGTTGGTGGCGGCATCTGTGGAACCAACAGTAGTTGTTGCTGTTGGCCGTCCAGTGGTTGCACTTTCTGTAGTGTCGGTGGCGGCATCTGTGGAACCAACAGTAGTTGTTGCTGTTGGCCGCCCAGTGGTTGCACTTTCTGTAGTGTCGGTGGCGGCATCTGTGGAACCAACAGTAGTTGTTGCTGTTGGCCGTCCAGTGGTTGCACTTTCTGTAGTGTCGGTGGCGGCATCTGTGGAACCAACAGTAGTTGTTGCTGTTGGCCGTCCAGTGGTTGCACTTTCTGTAGTGTCGGTGGCGGCATCTGTGGAACCAACAGTAGTTGTTGCTGTTGGCCGTCCAGTGGTTGCACTTTCTGTAGTGTTGGTGGCATCTGTGGAACCAACAGTTGTTGTTGCTGTTGGCCGTCCAGTGGTTGCACTTTCTGTAGTGTCGGTGGCAGATTCTGTGGAACCAACAGTAGCTGTTGCTGTTGGCCGTCCAGTGGTTGCACTTTCTGTAGTGTCGGTGGCGGCATCTGTGGAAACAACAGTAGTTGTTGCTGTTGGCCGTCCAGTGGTTGCACTTTCTGTAGTGTCGGTGGAAGCATCTGTGGAACCAACAGTAGTTGTTGCTGTTGGCCGTCCAGTGGTTGCACTTTCTGTAGTGTCGGTGGCGGCATCTGTGGAACCAACAGTAGTTGTTGCTGTTGGCCGTCCAGTGGTTGCACTTTCTGTAGTTTTGGTGGCATCTGTGGAACCAACAGTTGTTGTTGCTGTTGGCCGTCCAGTGGTTGCACTTTCTGTAGTGTCGGTGGCGGCATCTGTGGAACCAACAGTAGTTGTTGCTGTTGGCCGTCCAGTGGCTGCACTTTCTGTAGTGTTGGTGGCATCTGTGGAACCAACAGTTGTTGTTGCTGTTGGCCGTCCAGTGGTTGCACTTTCTGTAGTGTTGGTGGCATCTGTGGAACCGACAGTAGTTGTTGCTGTTGGCCGTCCAGTGGTTGCACTTTCTGTAGTGTCGGTGGCAGATTCTGTGGAACCAACAGTAGCTGTTGCTGTTGGCCGTCCAGTGGTTGCACTTTCTGTAGTTTTGGTGGCATCTGTGGAACCAACAGTTGTTGTTGCTGTTGGCCGTCCAGTGGTTGCACTTTCTGTAGTGTCGGTGGCGGCATCTGTGGAACCAACAGTAGTTGTTGCTGTTGGCCGTCCAGTGGTTGCACTTTCTGTAGTGTTGGTGGCATCTGTGGAACCAACAGTAGTTGTTGCTGTTGGCCGTCCAGTGGTTGCACTTTCTGTAGTGTTGGTGGCATCTGTGGAACCAACAGTTGTTGTTGCTGTTGGCCGTCCAGTGGTTGCACTTTCTGTAGTGTCGGTGGCAGATTCTGTGGAACCAACAGTAGCTGTTGCTGTTGGCCGTCCAGTGGTTGCACTTTCTGTAGTGTCGGTGGCGGCATCTGTGGAACCAACAGTAGTTGTTGCTGTTGGCCGTCCAGTGGTTGCACTTTCTGTAGTGTTGGTGGCATCTGTGGAACCAACAGTTGTTGTTGCTGTTGGCCGTCCAGTGGTTGCACTTTCTGTAGTGTTGGTGGCAGATTCTGTGGAACCAACAGTAGCTGTTGCTGTTGGCCGTCCAGTGGTTGCACTTTCTGTAGTGTCGGTGGCGGCATCTGTGGAACCAACAGTAGTTGTTGCTGTTGGCCGTCCAGTGGTTGCACTTTCTGTAGTGTCGGTGGCGGCATCTGTGGAACCAACAGTAGTTGTTGCTGTTGGCCGTCCAGTGGTTGCACTTTCTGTAGTGTTGGTGGCATCTGTGGAACCAACAGTAGTTGTTGCTGTTGGCCGTCCAGTGGTTGCACTTTCTGTAGTGTCGGTGGCAGATTCTGTGGAACCAACAGTAGCTGTTGCTGTTGGCCGTCCAGTGGTTGCACTTTCTGTAGTGTCGGTGGAAGCATCTGTGGAACCAACAGTAGTTGTTGCTGTTGGCCGTCCAGTGGTTGCACTTTCTGTAGTGTCGGTGGCAGATTCTGTGGAACCAACAGTAGTTGTTGCTGTTGGCCGTCCAGTGGTTGCACTTTCTGTAGTGTCGGTGGAAGCATCTGTGGAACCAACAGTAGTTGTTGCTGTTGGCCGTCCAGTGGTTGCACTTTCTGTAGTGTTGGTGGCATCTGTGGAACCAACAGTAGTTGTTGCTGTTGGCCGTCCAGTGGTTGCACTTTCTGTAGTGTCGGTGGCAGATTCTGTGGAACCAACAGTAGTTGTTGCTGTTGGCCGTCCAGTGGTTGCACTTTCTGTAGTGTTGGTGGCATCTGTGGAACCAACAGTAGTTGTTGCTGTTGGCCGTCCAGTGGTTGCACTTTCTGTAGTGTCGGTGGCAGATTCTGTGGAACCAACAGTAGCTGTTGCTGTTGGCCGTCCAGTGGTTGCACTTTCTGTAGTGTCGGTGGCGGCATCTGTGGAAACAACAGTAGTTGTTGCTGTTGGCCGTCCAGTGGTTGCACTTTCTGTAGTGTCGGTGGAAGCATCTGTGGAACCAACAGTAGTTGTTGCTGTTGGCCGTCCAGTGGTTGCACTTTCTGTAGTTTTGGTGGCATCTGTGGAACCAACAGTTGTTGTTGCTGTTGGCCGTCCAGTGGTTGCACTTTCTGTAGTGTCGGTGGCGGCATCTGTGGAACCAACAGTAGTTGTTGCTGTTGGCCGTCCAGTGGTTGCACTTTCTGTAGTGTTGGTGGCATCTGTGGAACCAACAGTTGTTGTTGCTGTTGGCCGTCCAGTGGTTGCACTTTCTGTAGTGTTGGTGGCAGATTCTGTGGAACCAACAGTAGCTGTTGCTGTTGGCCGTCCAGTGGTTGCACTTTCTGTAGTGTCGGTGGCAGCTTCTGTGGAACCAACAGTAGTTGTTGCTGTTGGCCGTCCAGTGGTTGCACTTTCTGTAGTGTCGGTGGCGGCATCTGTGGAACCAACAGTAGTTGTTGCTGTTGGCCGTCCAGTGGTTGCACTTTCTGTAGTGTTGGTGGCATCTGTGGAACCAACAGTAGTTGTTGCTGTTGGCCGTCCAGTGGTTGCACTTTCTGTAGTGTCGGTGGCAGATTCTGTGGAACCAACAGTAGCTGTTGCTGTTGGCCGTCCAGTGGTTGCACTTTCTGTAGTGTCGGTGGAAGCATCTGTGGAACCAACAGTAGTTGTTGCTGTTGGCCGTCCAGTGGTTGCACTTTCTGTAGTGTTGGTGGCATCTGTGGAACCAACAGTAGTTGTTGCTGTTGGCCGTCCAGTGGTTGCACTTTCTGTAGTGTCGGTGGCAGATTCTGTGGAACCAACAGTAGTTGTTGCTGTTGGCCGTCCAGTGGTTGCACTTTCTGTAGTGTCGGTGGCAGATTCTGTGGAACCAACAGTAGCTGTTGCTGTTGGCCGTCCAGTGGTTGCACTTTCTGTAGTGTCGGTGGAAGCATCTGTGGAACCAACAGTAGTTGTTGCTGTTGGCCGTCCAGTGGTTGCACTTTCTGTAGTGTTGGTGGCATCTGTGGAACCAACAGTAGTTGTTGCTGTTGGCCGTCCAGTGGTTGCACTTTCTGTAGTGTCGGTGGCAGATTCTGTGGAACCAACAGTAGCTGTTGCTGTTGGCCGTCCAGTGGTTGCACTTTCTGTAGTGTTGGTGGCATCTGTGGAACCAACAGTAGTTGTTGCTGTTGGCCGTCCAGTGGTTGCACTTTCTGTAGTGTCGGTGGAAGCATCTGTGGAACCAACAGTAGTTGCTGCTGTTGGCCGCCCAGTGGTTGCACTTTCTGTAGTGTCGGTGGCGGCATCTGTGGAACCAACAGTAGTTGTTGCTGTTGGCCGTCCAGTGGTTGCACTTTCTGTAGTGTCGGTGGCGGCATCTGTGGAACCAACAGTAGTTGTTGCTGTTGGCCGTCCAGTGGTTGCACTTTCTGTAGTGTCGGTGGCGGCATCTGTGGAACCAACAGTAGTTGTTGCTGTTGGCCGTCCAGTGGTTGCACTTTCTGTAGTGTTGGTGGCATCTGTGGAACCAACAGTAGTTGTTGCTGTTGGCCGTCCAGTGGTTGCACTTTCTGTAGTGTCGGTGGAAGCATCTGTGGAACCAACAGTAGTTGCTGCTGTTGGCCGCCCAGTGGTTGCACTTTCTGTAGTGTCGGTGGCGGCATCTGTGGAACCAACAGTAGTTGTTGCTGTTGGCCGTCCAGTGGTTGCACTTTCTGTAGTGTCGGTGGCGGCATCTGTGGAACCAACAGTAGTTGTTGCTGTTGGCCGTCCAGTGGTTGCACTTTCTGTAGTGTCGGTGGCGGCATCTGTGGAACCAACAGTAGTTGTTGCTGTTGGCCGTCCAGTGGTTGCACTTTCTGTAGTGTTGGTGGCATCTGTGGAACCAACAGTTGTTGTTGCTGTTGGCCGTCCAGTGGTTGCACTTTCTGTAGTGTCGGTGGCAGATTCTGTGGAACCAACAGTAGCTGTTGCTGTTGGCCGTCCAGTGGTTGCACTTTCTGTAGTGTCGGTGGCGGCATCTGTGGAAACAACAGTAGTTGTTGCTGTTGGCCGTCCAGTGGTTGCACTTTCTGTAGTGTTGGTGGAAGCATCTGTGGAACCAACAGTAGTTGTTGCTGTTGGCCGTCCAGTGGTTGCACTTTCTGTAGTGTCGGTGGCGGCATCTGTGGAACCAACAGTAGTTGTTGCTGTTGGCCGTCCAGTGGTTGCACTTTCTGTAGTGTTGGTGGCATCTGTGGAACCAACAGTTGTTGTTGCTGTTGGCCGTCCAGTGGTTGCACTTTCTGTAGTGTCGGTGGCGGCATCTGTGGAACCAACAGTAGTTGTTGCTGTTGGCCGTCCAGTGGCTGCACTTTCTGTAGTGTTGGTGGCATCTGTGGAACCAACAGTTGTTGTTGCTGTTGGCCGTCCAGTGGTTGCACTTTCTGTAGTGTTGGTGGCATCTGTGGAACCGACAGTAGTTGTTGCTGTTGGCCGTCCAGTGGTTGCACTTTCTGTAGTGTCGGTGGCAGATTCTGTGGAACCAACAGTAGCTGTTGCTGTTGGCCGTCCAGTGGTTGCACTTTCTGTAGTTTTGGTGGCATCTGTGGAACCAACAGTTGTTGTTGCTGTTGGCCGTCCAGTGGTTGCACTTTCTGTAGTGTCGGTGGCGGCATCTGTGGAACCAACAGTAGTTGTTGCTGTTGGCCGTCCAGTGGTTGCACTTTCTGTAGTGTTGGTGGCATCTGTGGAACCAACAGTTGTTGTTGCTGTTGGCCGTCCAGTGGTTGCACTTTCTGTAGTGTTGGTGGCAGATTCTGTGGAACCAACAGTAGCTGTTGCTGTTGGCCGTCCAGTGGTTGCACTTTCTGTAGTGTCGGTGGCGGCATCTGTGGAACCAACAGTAGTTGTTGCTGTTGGCCGTCCAGTGGTTGCACTTTCTGTAGTGTCGGTGGCGGCATCTGTGGAACCAACAGTAGTTGTTGCTGTTGGCCGTCCAGTGGTTGCACTTTCTGTAGTGTTGGTGGCATCTGTGGAACCAACAGTAGTTGTTGCTGTTGGCCGTCCAGTGGTTGCACTTTGTGTAGTGTCGGTGGCAGATTCTGTGGAACCAACAGTAGCTGTTGCTGTTGGCCGTCCAGTGGTTGCACTTTCTGTAGTGTCGGTGGAAGCATCTGTGGAACCAACAGTAGTTGTTGCTGTTGGCCGTCCAGTGGTTGCACTTTCTGTAGTGTCGGTGGCAGATTCTGTGGAACCAACAGTAGCTGTTGCTGTTGGCCGTCCAGTGGTTGCACTTTCTGTAGTGTCGGTGGAAGCATCTGTGGAACCAACAGTAGTTGTTGCTGTTGGCCGTCCAGTGGTTGCACTTTCTGTAGTGTTGGTGGCATCTGTGGAACCAACAGTAGTTGTTGCTGTTGGCCGTCCAGTGGTTGCACTTTCTGTAGTGTCGGTGGCAGATTCTGTGAAACCAACAGTAGTTGTTGCTGTTGGCCGTCCAGTGGTTGCACTTTCTGTAGTGTTGGTGGCATCTGTGGAACCAACAGTAGTTGTTGCTGTTGGCCGTCCAGTGGTTGCACTTTCTGTAGTGTCGGTGGCGGCATCTGTGGAACCAACAGTAGTTGTTGCTGTTGGTAGTCCAGTGGTTGCACTTTCTGTAGTGTTGGTGGCATCTGTGGAACCAACAGTAGTTGTTGCTGTTGGCCGTCCAGTGGTTGCACTTTCTGTAGTGTCGGTGGCAGATTCTGTGGAACCAACAGTAGCTGTTGCTGTTGGCCGTCCTGTGGTTGCACTTTCTGTAGTGTCGGTGGCGGCATCTGTGGAAACAACAGTAGTTGTTGCTGTTGGCCGTCCAGTGGTTGCACTTTCTGTAGTGTCGGTGGAAGCATCTGTGGAACCAACAGTAGTTGTTGCTGTTGGCCGTCCAGTGGTTGCACTTTCTGTAGTTTTGGTGGCATCTGTGGAACCAACAGTTGTTGTTGCTGTTGGCCGTCCAGTGGTTGCACTTTCTGTAGTGTCGGTGGAAGCATCTGTGGAACCAACAGTAGTTGTTGCTGTTGGCCGTCCAGTGGTTGCACTTTCTGTAGTGTCGGTGGCAGATTCTGTGGAACCAACAGTAGCTGTTGCTGTTGGCCGTCCAGTGGTTGCACTTTCTGTAGTGTCGGTGGAAGCATCTGTGGAACCAACAGTAGTTGTTGCTGTTGGCCGTCCAGTGGTTGCACTTTCTGTAGTGTTGGTGGCATCTGTGGAACCAACAGTAGTTGTTGCTGTTGGCCGTCCAGTGGTTGCACTTTCTGTAGTGTCGGTGGCAGATTCTGTGAAACCAACAGTAGTTGTTGCTGTTGGCCGTCCAGTGGTTGCACTTTCTGTAGTGTTGGTGGCATCTGTGGAACCAACAGTAGTTGTTGCTGTTGGCCGTCCAGTGGTTGCACTTTCTGTAGTGTTGGTGGCATCTGTGGAACCAACAGTAGTTGTTGCTGTTGGCCGTCCAGTGGTTGCACTTTCTGTAGTGTCGGTGGCGGCATCTGTGGAACCAACAGTAGTTGTTGCTGTTGGCCGTCCAGTGGTTGCACTTTCTGTAGTGTTGGTGGCATCTGTGGAACCAACAGTAGTTGTTGCTGTTGGCCGTCCAGTGGTTGCACTTTCTGTAGTGTCGGTGGCAGATTCTGTGGAACCAACAGTAGCTGTTGCTGTTGGCCGTCCTGTGGTTGCACTTTCTGTAGTGTCGGTGGCGGCATCTGTGGAAACAACAGTAGTTGTTGCTGTTGGCCGTCCAGTGGTTGCACTTTCTGTAGTGTCGGTGGAAGCATCTGTGGAACCAACAGTAGTTGTTGCTGTTGGCCGTCCAGTGGTTGCACTTTCTGTAGTTTTGGTGGCATCTGTGGAACCAACAGTTGTTGTTGCTGTTGGCCGTCCAGTGGTTGCACTTTCTGTAGTGTCGGTGGCGGCATCTGTGGAACCAACAGTTGTTGTTGCTGTTGGCCGTCCAGTGGTTGCACTTTCTGTAGTGTTGGTGGCATCTGTGGTACCGACAGTAGTTGTTGCTGTTGGCCGTCCAGTGGTTGCACTTTCTGTAGTGTCGGTGGCAGATTCTGTGGAACCAACAGTAGCTGTTGCTGTTGGCCGTCCAGTGGTTGCACTTTCTGTAGTGTCGGTGGAAGCATCTGTGGAACCAACAGTAGTTGTTGCTGTTGGCCGTCCAGTGGTTGCACTTTCTGTAGTGTTGGTGGCATCTGTGGAACCAACAGTTGTTGTTGCTGTTGGCCGTCCAGTGGTTGCACTTTCTGTAGTGTTGGTGGCAGATTCTGTGGAACCAACAGTAGCTGTTGCTGTTGGCCGTCCAGTGGTTGCACTTTCTGTAGTGTCGGTGGCGGCATCTGTGGAACCAACAGTAGTTGTTGCTGTTGGCCGTCCAGTGGTTGCACTTTCTGTAGTGTCGGTGGCGGCATCTGTGGAATCAACAGTAGTTGTTGCTGTTGGCCGTCCAGTGGTTGCACTTTCTGTAGTGTTGGTGGCATCTGTGGAACCAACAGTAGTTGTTGCTGTTGGCCGTCCAGTGGTTGCACTTTCTGTAGTGTCGGTGGCAGATTCTGTGGAACCAACAGTAGCTGTTGCTGTTGGCCGTCCAGTGGTTGCACTTTCTGTAGTGTCGGTGGAAGCATCTGTGGAACCAACAGTAGTTGTTGCTGTTGGCCGTCCAGTGGTTGCACTTTCTGTAGTGTTGGTGGCATCTGTGGAACCAACAGTAGTTGTTGCTGTTGGCCGTCCAGTGGTTGCACTTTCTGTAGTGTCGGTGGCAGATTCTGTGGAACCAACAGTAGTTGTTGCTGTTGGCCGTCCAGTGGTTGCACTTTCTGTAGTGTCGGTGGCAGATTCTGTGGAACCAACAGTAGTTGTTGCTGTTGGCCGTCCAGTGGTTGCACTTTCTGTAGTGTCGGTGGAAGCATCTGTGGAACCAACAGTAGTTGTTGCTGTTGGCCGTCCAGTGGTTGCACTTTCTGTAGTGTCGGTGGCAGATTCTGTGGAACCAACAGTAGTTGTTGCTGTTGGCCGTCCAGTGGTTGCACTTTCTGTAGTGTCGGTGAAAGATTCTGTGGAACCAACAGTAGCTGTTGCTGTTGGCCGTCCAGTGGTTGCACTTTCTGTAGTGTCGGTGGAAGCATCTGTGGAACCAACAGTAGTTGTTGCTGTTGGCCGTCCAGTGGTTGCACTTTCTGTAGTGTTGGTGGCATCTGTGGAACCAACAGTAGTTGTTGCTGTTGGCCGTCCAGTGGTTGCACTTTCTGTAGTGTCGGTGGAAGCATCTGTGGAACCAACAGTAGTTGCTGCTGTTGGCCGTCCAGTGGTTGCACTTTCTGTAGTGTCGGTGGCAGATTCTGTGGAACCAACAGTAGTTGTTGCTGTTGGCCGTCCAGTGGTTGCACTTTCTGTAGTGTCGGTGAAAGATTCTGTGGAACCAACAGTAGCTGTTGCTGTTGGCCGTCCAGTGGTTGCACTTTCTGTAGTGTCGGTGGAAGCATCTGTGGAACCAACAGTAGTTGTTGCTGTTGGCCGTCCAGTGGTTGCACTTTCTGTAGTGTTGGTGGCATCTGTGGAACCAACAGTAGTTGTTGCTGTTGGCCGTCCAGTGGTTGCACTTTCTGTAGTGTCGGTGGCAGATTCTGTGGAACCAACAGTAGCTGTTGCTGTTGGCCGTCCAGTGGTTGCACTTTCTGTAGTGTCGGTGGAAGCATCTGTGGAACCAACAGTAGTTGTTGCTGTTGGCCGTCCAGTGGTTGCACTTTCTGTAGTGTTGGTGGCATCTGTGGAACCAACAGTAGTTGTTGCTGTTGGCCGTCCAGTGGTTGCACTTTCTGTAGTGTCGGTGGCAGATTCTGTGGAACCAACAGTAGTTGTTGCTGTTGGCCGTCCAGTGGTTGCACTTTCTGTAGTGTCGGTGGCAGATTCTGTGGAACCAACAGTAGTTGTTGCTGTTGGCCGTCCAGTGGTTGCACTTTCTGTAGTGTCGGTGACAGATTCTGTGGAACCAACAGTAGTTGTTGCTGTTGGCCGTCCAGTGGTTGCACTTTCTGTAGTGTCGGTGGCAGATTCTGTGGAACCAACAGTAGCTGTTGCTGTTGGCCGTCCAGTGGTTGCACTTTCTGTAGTGTCGGTGGAAGCATCTGTGGAACCAACAGTAGTTGTTGCTGTTGGCCGTCCAGTGGTTGCACTTTCTGTTGTGTTGGTGGCATCTGTGGAACCAACAGTAGTTGTTGCTGTTGGCCGTCCAGTGGTTGCACTTTCTGTAGTGTTGGTGGCATCTGTGGAACCAACAGTAGTTGTTGCTGTTGGCCGTCCAGTGGTTGCACTTTCTGTAGTGTTGGTGGCATCTATGGAACCAACAGTAGTTGTTGCTGTTGGCCGTCCAGTGGTTGCACTTTCTGTAGTGTCGGTGGCAGATTCTGTGGAACCAACAGTAGTTGTTGCTGTTGGCCGTCCAGTGGTTGCACTTTCTGTAGTGTTGGTGGCATCTGTGGAACCAACAGTAGTTGTTGCTGTTGGCCGTCCAGTGGTTGCACTTTCTGTAGTGTTGGTGGCATCTGTGGAACCAACAGTTGTTGTTGCTGTTGGCCCTCCAGTGGTTGCACTTTCTGTAGGTTCGGTGGCGGCATCTGTGGAACCAACAGTTGTTGTTGCTGTTGGCCGTTCAGTGGTTGCACTTTCTGTAGTGTCGGTTGCGGCATCTGTGGAACCAACAGTAGTTGTTGCTGTTGGCCGTCCAGTGGTTGCACTTTCTGTAGTGTTGGTGGCATCTGTGGAACCAACAGTAGTTGTTGCTGTTGGCCGTCCAGTGGTTGCACTTTCTGTAGTGTCGGTGGCAGATTCTGTGGAACCAACAGTAGTTGTTGCTGTTGGCCGTCCAGTGGTTGCACTTTCTGTAGTGTCGGTGGCGGCATATGTGGAACCAACAGTAGGTGTTGCTGTTGGCCGTCCAGTGGTTGCACTTTCTGTAGTGTTGGTGGCATCTGTGGAACCAACAGTAGTTGTTGCTGTTGGCCGTCCAGTGGTTGCACTTTCTGTAGTGTCGGTGGCAGATTCTGTGGAACCAACAGTAGTTGTTGCTGTTGGCCGTCCAGTGGTTGCACTTTCTGTAGTGTTGGTGGCATCTGTGGAACCAACAGTAGTTGTTGCTGTTGGCCGTCCAGTGGTTGCACTTTCTGTAGTGTTGGTGGCATCTGTGGAACCAACAGTTGTTGTTGCTGTTGGCCGTCCAGTGGTTGCACTTTCTGTAGGTTCGGTGGCGGCATCTGTGGAACCAACAGTTGTTGTTGCTGTTGGCCGTCCAGTGGTTGCACTTTCTGTAGTGTCGGTGGCGGCATCTGTGGAACCAACAGTAGTTGTTGCTGTTGGCCGTCCAGTGGTTGCACTTTCTGTAGTGTCGGTGGCAGATTCTGTGGAACCAACAGTAGCTGTTGCTGTTGGCCGTCCAGTGGTTGCACTTTCTGTAGTGTCGGTGGAAGCATCTGTGGAACCAACAGTAGTTGTTGCTGTTGGCCGTCCAGTGGTTGCACTTTCTGTAGTATTGGTGGCATCTGTGGAACCAACAGTAGTTGTTGCTGTTGGCCGTCCAGTGGTTGCACTTTCTGTAGTGTTGGTGGCATCTATGGAACCAACAGTAGTTGTTGCTGTTGGCCGTCCAGTGGTTGCACTTTCTGTAGTGTCGGTGGCAGATTCTGTGGAACCAACAGTAGCTGTTGCTGTTGGCCGTCCAGTGGTTGCACTTTCTGTAGTGTCGGTGGAAGCATCTGTGGAACCAACAGTAGTTGTTGCTGTTGGCCGTCCAGTGGTTGCACTTTCTGTTGTGTTGGTGGCATCTGTGGAACCAACAGTAGTTGTTGCTGTTGGCCGTCCAGTGGTTGCACTTTCTGTAGTGTTGGTGGCATCTGTGGAACCAACAGTAGTTGTTGCTGTTGGCCGTCCAGTGGTTGCACTTTCTGTAGTGTTGGTGGCATCTATGGAACCAACAGTAGTTGTTGCTGTTGGCCGTCCAGTGGTTGCACTTTCTGTAGTGTCGGTGGCAGATTCTGTGGAACCAACAGTAGTTGTTGCTGTTGGCCGTCCAGTGGTTGCACTTTCTGTAGTGTTGGTGGCATCTGTGGAACCAACAGTAGCTGTTGCTGTTGGCCGTCCAGTGGTTGCACTTTCTGTAGTGTCGGTGGCAGATTCTGTGGAACCAACAGTAGCTGTTGCTGTTGGCCGTCCAGTGGTTGCACTTTCTGTAGTGTCGGTGGCGGCATCTGTGGAACCAACAGTAGTTGTTGCTGTTGGCCGTCCAGTGGTTGCACTTTCTGTAGTGTTGGTGGCATCTGTGGAACCAACAGTTGTTGTTGCTGTTGGCCGTCCAGTGGTTGCACTTTCTGTAGTGTTGGTGGCATCTGTGGTACCGACAGTAGTTGTTGCTGTTGGCCGTCCAGTGGTTGCACTTTCTGTAGTGTCGGTGGCAGATTCTGTGGAACCAACAGTAGCTGTTGCTGTTGGCCGTCCAGTGGTTGCACTTTCTGTAGTGTCGGTGGAAGCATCTGTGGAACCAACAGTAGTTGTTGCTGTTGGCCGTCCAGTGGTTGCACTTTCTGTAGTGTCGGTGGCAGATTCTGTGGAACCAACAGTAGCTGTTGCTGTTGGCCGTCCAGTGGTTGCACTTTCTGTAGTGTCGGTGGAAGCATCTGTGGAACCAACAGTTGTTGTTGCTGTTGGCCGTCCAGTGGTTGCACTTTCTGTAGTGTCGGTGGCGGCATCTGTGGAACCAACAGTAGGTGTTGCTGTTGGCCGTCCAGTGGTTGCACTTTCTGTAGTGTTGGTGGCAGATTCTGTGGAACCAACAGTAGCTGTTGCTGTTGGCCGTCCAGTGGTTGCACTTTCTGTAGTGTTGGTGGCAGATTCTGTGGAACCAACAGTAGCTGTTGCTGTTGGCCGTCCAGTGGTTGCACTTTCTGTAGTGTCGGTGGCGGCATCTGTGGAAACAACAGTAGTTGTTGCTGTTGGCCGTCCAGTGGTTGCACTTTCTGTAGTGTCGGTGGAAGCATCTGTGGAACCAACAGTAGTTGTTGCTGTTGGCCGTCCAGTGGTTGCACTTTCTGTAGTGTTGGTGGCATCTGTGGAACCAACAGTAGTTGTTGCTGTTGGCCGTCCAGTGGTTGCACTTTCTGTAGTGTCGGTGGCGGCATCTGTGGAACCAACAGTAGTTGTTGCTGTTGGCCGTCCAGTGGTTGCACTTTCTGTAGTGTTGGTGGCATCTGTGGAACCAACAGTTGTTGTTGCTGTTGGCCGTCCAGTGGTTGCACTTTCTGTAGTGTCGGTGGAAGCATCTGTGGAACCAACAGTAGTTGTTGCTGTTGGCCGTCCAGTGGTTGCACTTTCTGTAGAGTCGGTGGCGGCATCTGTGGAACCGACAGTAGTTGTTGCTGTTGGCCGTCCAGTGGTTGCACTTTCTGTAGTGTCGGTGGCAGATTCTGTGGAACCAACAGTAGCTGTTGCTGTTGGCCGTCCAGTGGTTGCACTTTCTGTAGTGTCGGTGGCGGCATCTGTGGAAACAACAGTAGTTGTTGCTGTTGGCCGTCCAGTGGTTGCACTTTCTGTAGTGTCAGTGGCAGATTCTGTGGAACCAACAGTAATTGTTGCTGTTGGCCGTCCAGTGGTTGCACTTTCTGTAGTGTCGGTGGCGGCATCTGTGGAACCAACAGTAGTTGTTGCTGTTGGCCGTCCAGTGGTTGCACTTTCTGTAGTGTTGGTGGCATCTGTGGAACCAACAGTAGTTGTTGCTGTTGGCCGTCCAGTGGTTGCACTTTCTGTAGTGTCGGTGGCAGATTCTGTGGAACCAACAGTAATTGTTGCTGTTGGCCGTCCAGTGGTTGCACTTTCTGTAGTGTCGGTGGAAGCATCTGTGGAACCAACAGTAGTTGTTGCTGTTGGCCGTCCAGTGGTTGCACTTTCTGTAGTGTCGGTGGCAGATTCTGTGGAACCAACAGTAGTTGTTGCTGTTGGCCGTCCAGTGGTTGCACTTTCTGTAGTGTCGGTGGAAGCATCTGTGGAACCAACAGTAGTTGTTGCTGTTGGCCGTCCAGTGGTTGCACTTTCTGTAGAGTCGGTGGCGGCATCTGTGGAACCGACAGTAGTTGTTGCTGTTGGCCGTCCAGTGGTTGCACTTTCTGTAGTGTCGGTGGCAGATTCTGTGGAACCAACAGTAATTGTTGCTGTTGGCCGTCCAGTGGTTGCACTTTCTGTAGTGTCGGTGGAAGCATCTGTGGAACCAACAGTAGTTGTTGCTGTTGGCCGTCCAGTGGTTGCATTTTCTGTAGTGTTGGTGGCATCTGTGGAACCAACAGTAGCTGTTGTTGTTGTATTGACAGAACCTTCAGTTGTTGTTGTAGCGACGGAACCATCAGTTGTTGTTGTAGTGACAGTGCCCTCAGTAGTTACTGCGTCTGTGGTAGTGGTCGTTGCCTCTGTGGTAGTCGTCGGTGGTTCCTCTGTAGTAGATCCCACAGTCGTATTGGTTACGGTTGACCCTTCAGTTGTTGTGGTCGGTGCATCTGTTACGTCTTTTTCTGTGTTTACTTCGTCTCTGGTCGTCGTTACTGCGATATCAACTTCTGTTGTAGACGCGTCACACGCATTGTCAGCCCATTTCATAAAATTGATATTAGCTAGCTCTGAACATTGAACACGTGGATTGCTGTAATATAAAAACAAGCTGTTATTAAAACAAGCTTTTAGGAAAGAAAAAAAAAACATTTTCTTTCTTTGTTTTACAAATCGCAGTCGCTACACTGGGGTCTGTATCATCATCTTTAAAGTAGTATTCCCCAATGGCTAAATAATACCGCTTTAAGAGATCATGGTAGGCCACAATGATTAATTGACTGTTATATCATCTCAATTAGATATGAGTGTTGGGAATATTAAAATTAATAACATACATCATTTTACGCCTTTTTTTCAGGAACAGAAATCACAGAATGCCACCTGCCACACCACATTCTTACATACTTCTCTCGTCTCGTCCACATTCAGACATCTGGTCATACAGGCACGCTGGCTGAGAGTACTACACACGTGAGCTTTCTAAAGAACCTGACCTACAAGGTCAGTGTGTGTCATTCTGTACATCTGCCTTGTAAATACATGTTTAGTCGCCTTTCACTCATCCTCTTAACATGACTAAACCATCACAAACAAACGAACAATAACAAACATCTTCTTTTAAACCGCATCGTTTTCGTATAACTTCTTTCCTTAATAAATCATTCAAAGTTAGACCACAGAGAACACTCTGTATTTTATCCTCATACATAATAGGGTAGTTGACACCAATCAATTGACATACTTTTTATAAGCTGTCAAAACGCGATTCCCCCTTATATTTGGTATGGTAATAGCACGCTGTGACGTCACTTTTTAGTCAACTCAATGATTCAACTATTTATTGATTTCACATTGAAATTTAATCGGGTTTTCAGGTCTTAAAATAAAGTGTTTTTTTAAAGAAGTTGTGTCTTGGAATTATTGTTTAATGGTGTCAACTACCCTATTGTATTGCTTTAAGGTTTTAAGGAATATCCCTTACTCGGCACTGATGAGCTTAAAGGCATGGCGCTGGATCTCTGTAACTCCCTCATCGGCATTACAGAGTAAGAGAGCAACCGATGATTTCCAAACCTGCTCTTGTTGATCTGAAAATCAATCCTTGATTATCGAATCTGTTTACAAAGTCACTAACCTCCCGCGCCTGCATCACAAGGGTGCATTTGCACGGGTGGCGACAGTGACGGTTGAAATTTAAAAATGTCGTTAGGGACATTGAGCGTTTATTGATGGATAAAAATCCTTCAAATCACGCTCAGTTTCGGCCCTAGGCTGAATTTAGCAAATCGAATAGGGAGCTCAATGTCCATTCCGATATTTCATATTTCTAACAGCGACATCTCAAAACATCTTGTCTTCTGTGGTTCATTTAGGTAGTTTAATATTTTTGTAAACCTTTTGGTATAGTATACAGGGTGTAAACGGACCCTTCACGAAGCCGTCAACCAAGCATTCTGTACATCAAACTAAGTAACTCTACGCAAAAATTATTACTGGGAAACGACTTTTTTTTTTGGGTTGAAAAATCACGTTTTACGTTAAAACTCAATGTTACGCACTCAAAACTTAGTGCTGATGGATGCTTTGAAAAGTTAACGGGTCATGGAGTTAATTAAAGTAAAGTTAAAACCTTAAAGAGTGGTTTAAAAAAAAACTTGTGAAAAAACTGGAACTTTGACCTTCAATATCTCCAGAACCTGTGGTTTCCCAGGTATTGTCTAGAAGAAAAAAATTATCCCAATGATGGGCAGAATATGTGGTTTTCATTTTCGTTAAGGGTCATTTTACACCCTTTAGATTTTGAAACAATGGATTTTGATTCGGTTTGCATCATTTGTGCAGAAGAACAAAGCAGACAAACACAAAAGTTGACTTTGTTTTTTAGCTTTTGTTGATTTGCGTATTCTTTTATAAAACATAATTTATTTAGGGCACAATTTACACTATGTCATTGTGCACATTGACGGTGTACTTTATGTTTAAGTAACTAGTTACATCATTACAAAAGAAACTACTATTTAAATAAAAATAAATTGCCACACGTATGACAGAATATCTCTTGAGGTCGGCCTGAGTGATTTGGCTATTCTTTAGGGTTCCGTTGTCAAACGGCAAAAACCGGCCTAGTGCGAGTTGTACTCACAAGCACACAGGGTTCCGTAGCACCAAACAATATAAAATATTTTGAAGGCTAATTCATAATTATGTTATATTGTATTACAGTTGATTATATTTAACAGCAAAACTAAATTTGTTTTTCATAGTATGCCAATGAAAAACAAAGTAACTGCTGCAGTTTGATGAAAAAGTCCCATAGCTCAAAAACTAAACATGAAATCTTATTCAAACCAATTTTTGTTGAAAGTATTTTTTACTTTCTGCAATCCTACATTTTTTCAGAATTTTCCTCCTCTTAGTTTAGAAATCAGAGAACATACATTTTACCCCTTTGGAAGAGTCTATCTTTTGTATTATAAACCTCAAATGTAATTTTTAAAGACCTATCTATACACACCCCGCACTTATTGGTTTGATGTTTTTTTTTATTAGTTTCACTTCCGTGTATGGGGAGCCCCCCCCCCCCTTAATCTTTAATTTATTTTATTTATGTATAAAAATGCTAAGCCGTTCACAGAATAGATCTACCTACCAATAGTTTCGGAATAAAGTGGCTGTGGCGTACAGATGAACAGACATGACGAATCTATAAGGATTCCATTTTTTGCCATTCAACTACGGAACCATAGAAATGGAACCTCGGTCTAATCCACGGTCTGTCTGTCTGTCTGTCCAACCGTATTCCACAGCATTTTACTCCGAGACTATTGGCACCGTACAATTGAAATTTTGGAGAGTAGGTTCCTTTTATAAACCGCTACAAAATATGAAGTGAAAATTATGTTTCAAATTAAAATAGGATTGGAAATTTAATTTTTTCAACCCTCAGTGGATACTGAGGGTTGAAAAAAGTATATTATCGAGATTTCTAAAATCCTCTTTTTTAAGTCAATGGATGATGATATATTTCCTTCTTAAGTCGTAAAAATGGTGCCCCCCCCGCCCCTCCAATTTATATACTAAGAGGAGGAACAGGAAGGAGTTTGTAGAACGTAAAAAAACTTTCAAAGAGCATTGATTTGAATAAGATTTGATATTTAGGTTTTGAGATATGGGAATTATTCAATTTAGTTTTGCTTTTGAGTGCAAATTGACGTATGGATGAGAGTTAAAATATTGTCATTGTATTGTTTGGCGCTACGGCACCCTTTGTGCACGTAGTCGACTCTCCCTTGGTCGGTTTTTTCGTTGTGTTCTTTATTGACAGGTTTTTTGGAAAATAGACCGGAACCCGTGCGTAGCCGGGTCGGGTCGCTAGTGAAATATAAAATAGTAGTACAATATAAATAAGTATGTTTACAACTATCAACGATTGCACCGACTGAATACAAATAGCATTAATTGTATAATTTCCTGCTTTATTTTCCACTTACCTTTGGTAAAAAAATTTGGCCTCTCAAACCAATTCCGATCTGCTGTTATTGTGTTACGAATTTGTTCGTTCATTATACAAGACATCGTTTGAGGCAAATAGCTGTTCCTCAAAGTCGTTTCCATTGTAATACCGACCAATAAATCCAAGTCCTTAGCATCATAGTATAGCTCCAGAAGTTTCATTATATTCTGAAAAAATATGGAATTCAATATTACGTGAATTCACACTGCAATGCTTAAATTTACGCTTTATTATATTATATTATTTATTTATAATTTAGAATCACCTGCTAGATTAATTTTTCGAAATGTAACAGGAAGTTGTTAAACGGCTCATAATGAACAGATAATGATTCTACAAGGTGTTTTTTTATATCCCATAACTCTAATGAGACCATATCAAAGAATCAACTGGCATAAATATGAATTAATAGCTTTTGCCCGCGGCTTCACTCACGTTAATTTAGAATTAGTCAATCAATTTGGGCTGTAATTTACTTATTATAATATAATTCAATCATGATTTGAAAGACACGTAACGCCATCTATTATTATAAAAACATGATTGTTGTATTGCTCAGGAACAGTACTTTTTTTGAGATGAAAGTTACCCTATGCCCGTTTCTGTACACCTGACAACAAACGTGCAAAATTTCATGATAATCGTTTCAGTGATTTAGGGGTGAAAAGGTTATAAACAAACAAACAATCTTACTTTCGCATTTATAAAATTATATAAATATATATTAGTAAGGATTACCATTTTTCGATGATATATTTTTTTGCTTTCATTAAAAAATCGACAAAGTCACGATTATTAATGTCAAACACCCTTACGTGAAAAATGACAGCGTCGCATTTTCTTATCTTTAAATACATGAATGGTTGGTTTGTTTGAAAATGAATTACTCGTATTTATCAATGCAACTTAGATATCTAGACACATCGAGATAATGATGATATCTTCGAAACTATGCATTTTTGGACTACATATAATAATTATATATTCTAGGACTTTTGTATAGTTTTGCTAATAGAATATAAACCTGAGTTATGGGATATAAAAAAAACATGTTGTATAGAACTGGTTTGTGAAATCAATACGAATATCATAAAAAGATAAGTTAGTAAGTAGGAGGTAATCTCCAGAACATCTCATCCGATTTCAAAATTTCTTGCAGTGTTAGAAATTAGAATGTTACTGGATCGCCGAGTGTCGAAAGAAATGTTGTTTTATGTTAGAATAACACGAATGAAGTGGTGGCCACAAGCTAGTTCTAGTAGGAAATAACGGGTCAAAAAAAAAACACAAAACCAGAAAATTACATGCAATTTTTAGGGTTCTTTACCCCCAGTTGGCAAAAACGGAACCCTTATAGAATCACTTTGTTGTCCGTCTATCTGTCCGTCTGTCAAGACTCTTTTTCTTAGGAACGCGTCGAGGTACCAAATAAAATTGATATCAAAATTTGATCTAATAACTTAAAAGTTTGATTTATTGATTCGAATCAATAAACAAAACTTTTAAGTTAACGCGATCAAAAAATATGACCGTTTATGACGCATATTTCGCGATTTCACAAAGGAATCAAAACCTGTGAGGTACTTCCCGTTTAACTGGAATCATGAAATTTGCCAAGAAGCAATGTCTTACAGCACATGTAGAAGAAAATCTGAAAACCGTAAATAGAAAAACCGAATAATCCGTAATAGTAATAGTTTAATAACAAAATACCTACAAGTTTATACGGAACCCTCGGTGCACGAGTCCAACTCGCACTTGGCCGGTTTTTTAGGGCTAAAACCTCCAAAAAGTTTAAATAAATAAATATTGATCAAAGAAAATAGTCTTACATCTCTATCCATAATGTTGTAGTCCAGCATATCGTTGTAGGACGTAACGGTTTGACCCAAGCAATGTTCTAAATAGTCGACGTATGGGGCCAAGCCAAGCCTACGGCTGATAGACAATTCGCTGGATATAAAATCTTCGTCGTCATTTATTCCATCTGCCATCAAATACGCCGTCTAAAAGAATATTTATTTATTTAATTTCAGTACTCGAGATAAAACCTTAAATCAAGTTAAAATTTTAAGAGGCTGGATTAGTTAACATGTTTCAATCCTGTCAAAGCGTTTCGTATTTCCTCTCAGTAACATAACATATCATCACACCTGTAATCCCCGAAGGGTTAGGCAGAAATGTACCTATTATTACACCCACATTTCGCCAGTTATGTTTGAACTCCATGTAATTTGGGGCGACCTATTGCCATCAACCGGGCACAAATCCAAACTCCGTGCCTGCTGGGAATTTCCTGAAGGAATAACCCAATAACACTTTGCCAGACCTGGGAATCGAACCCAGGATCTCATGCTCAGTAGTCGCGCTTGCGACCAATGAAGCAGTCTCCTCTTCAGTCTTCCTCTCAGTAGTTTACGTAAATTCTTCTTTCTAATATCTACCAGTATGTGTCAATTCAATACATTTTTGACATATCCAACATTTTTAATATCTATCTGCATATTACTGCAAGCTCCAGCAATCATTTTGACACCAAGTTGTAAAAAATGTTTTTTTTTCTTAAATTACAGTCGCCAGCACATCAAGTTACCACAAACTGTCAAATTTCTCCAAATGATTTTAAACCATAAAATGTTGAAGGTTAAGTTCAAAATCGAATGAGAAAATTTTTGACTGTACTTAAGGCTGCACGTAAGTCATTTAAGCCGCTGTATCGCATTATAGTTTTCATTTTGGTAGCGGTAATGTTGATTAAATATATTTTACTTACGTCTTGATCAAAGTTATGGCCGATCTGCCGGGCCGGCTGTGTAAACAGTCCTTGGGTTACGTGCTGTCTGTTGCTATCGTTACTTAGGAAATATTGGTCTGACGAAACTTGCAGTATGTCTATTTCACCAACATATTTTCCTTTGTTATCGTACATTCTGAATTAAAAAAAACATATATATATAAAGTCTCATTAGCATCAAAAGTAAAAAAAGCCCTATAAAAATAAAGATTGTTTAAAAGTTATTATTATTATTTGAGCCCTGACCACCGGCAGCTCGGACCCTGTTCCCAGTGCTGGTGGGCTACTATTTTTTATATTTTTAAATGTTTTTTATATTGTTTTATATGAGAATATTTAAAAATGTAAATTTAAAGTATGTGTTAGAATGAATAAAGGAAATAATAAGATTGTTTTTTTTTTAAACGATTCCCATACAATTACAATAAATACAATAAATAAATAAAAAAAATTCAAGAAGCTATAACTGGAGAACAATGAAGAATCGCGGAACATACAGGGGGTATTTTCGAATATCCCTGGGCGTGAGGAATCTATTTTTTTTTTTATATTATATATTTGGACCACCCAGTATTTGTAAATAAAATCCTCATAAACTTATGTTATTAGTATTGATAAAAAATAGCTGATTTTACTTACTCTTGCGTAATATCTAGGGCGGAAATCATCCAGATTGCAGAATGCAGAAATTCTAAAGTAACACCTAGAGGTTTGGAATCGTCGTTAACATCAATGTGTTCAGTGTTACTTCCAAAGATCCCAGCGTTCATTGAGTTCTCAGTTCCTGAAGAAAAAAACATGTTAGCTATTAAAGAAATTCCCATTTTTTTATTCAGCTATACACGGTGTAAATGAACCCTTCACGAAACCGTCAACCAAGCATTCTGTACATCAAACTAAGTAACCCCACGCAAAAATTATTGTTGCGTTTTTTTTGGGGTGAAAAATCACGTTTGACGTTTTACGGCAAAACTCAATGTAACGCACTCAAAATATTGTGCTGATGGTTGCATTGAATAGTAAACGGGTTATGGAGGTTATTTAAAGTAATTTTATAACTTTAGTATTAAAAAAAAGTTGGAACTTAGACCCCCAATATCTCCGTAACCAGAAAGAAGGTTCCCAGGTATAAACCTGATAAAAAAAAGATCGCAATGATGGGGAGAATAAGTCCCTTTCGGCTACGTTAAGGGTTTATTTACACCCTTTATAGTATAGCAGCAATAATTTCAGTTTGAGATGTGGATGGTAACAATAAGTCTTTACCAATTTTTAAACCAATCTTTTGACATACCCAAGTTATGAGTAAGTTGACGTATGGTAAGGAATATAACAACGATAGGATCTTATCGTGGTTGTGTAATTAATGATTCTGTTTCAATAAATTATTATTTTGTATTTAATAAGATTTCATCAGAGAGATAGTGCAGGTGATATTGAAAATATCAAAGGGGACTGAATTTAATGGCCGGCCTAACTTCCGCCATTTTATTTTTTCACAAAGTTCCGGCCATACAGAAAACCTATATTAATCGATGGCTGGCATCAATACAAACAGGTTTTGTATGAAACAAAATCTTCTAAATTGTCACGTTTCCGAGATATAAGCAATCGAAGTTGTTCTGAAGATGTCATTTGATTAGTGATTAGACTTTAACTTTGACAGCTCATAAAATATCTCGGAAACGTGACACTTTGGAACATTTTGCCTCAAACAAAACTTGTTTGTATTGATACCAACTATCAATTAATGTAGGTGTTATGCGTGCCCACAACTTTGAAAAAAAAAATTAAATGGCGGAAGTTAGGCCGGCTGGGCTTCATACTTCATACAAATCTTCCAAGCCCTTTGTAATATATTTTTTATTTCAACGAGTATCCTTGCCCGTTGCTCTGCACAGAGATCTACGCTTTGGAATGGACAAGTACAGTACTTTCACAGTTATGTCTTGTAACTGGGACTGTAGCTTCATCTTTTTGTTTTTCACTAAAACTCATAAACTTTGACAATTCAAAAGTGCCTTTTGTGGCTTAACTGAAATGGCTTAACTGAAATAAATAAGTTCGATTGCATAGAGAGAGATCATGATTTTTTATTTTATTTTTATAATCCCACTGCGGGGCAAAGGCCTCCCCCAATTCCTTCCATGTGATCTTTTCCCGTGCCTCCTCGAACCAGCCCTCGCGGTACACGTCCAGATCATCTCGCCACCTCTTTCTGGGCCGGCCTCGGTGGCGGCGGCGCCGAAAATATAATGGTTCCATAGTTTCAATGTGGTTCTAATAGAGCTTAGGATAATATGATTACAAGCTTTCCTAATACTCAATCTCTGCCAAAGAAACCTCTTTATCTCTTACCTTCTAAGTTTTCTAACCATTCATAGACAAGAGTTTTTTGGAAAAGCGCGATGTTCAATTTCCTTGATTCTCTGAACAGTCTTTCGTCATCCCAGCATGGATTGACAGCCGCTAGCTCAGAAGCAATGTAATTGTGGTTTTTCTCGAAATACCTCTTCATCAGTTCCAATGGTAATGTGGGATCTGAATGGAAGAAACGATTTAAAAAATACAATAAAAATACACGTCTAAAGGCAACGGTTTACAGCAAGTGTAAGCGGCATTGCGGTGGGCAATAACCGCAAACAACACCACCGCTGTGTTATTAGAATGCGGCTTCACGACAACCTACAGAAACGGCATTATTCTTCATCAGTTTCGCGATTGTCAATTGCCAAACTAAAAACAATATAACATCACGCCTGTAATCCCGAAGGGTTAGACAGAAGTGTACCTAATAGTACAAACACATTTCGCCAGTTTAAGTCCCGTGTAATAGGGGGCAAGCATCAAACGGGAGCAAATCCAGACTCCGTGGCTGCTACTGAGAAATTCCTGATGGGAAAACTCAATTACACTTTGCCCAACCTGGGAATCGAACCCAGGACCACATGCTCAGCAGTCGCGCTTGCAACCTCTAGACTAACGAGGCAGTCAAACAATAAAATACATATTATCTCTCTATTAGTGACAGAACTATTGGTTTGCAATCTGCGGTCGCCCCTCAACCGCAGCGACAGGCAGCATAGTTGCCATCTACAGAAGCGTTGTCATACAGTTACACAAAAACCAATCGTGTCGCTGGGATCTATCATTGAGGCGGCTTTGTCGCTACGGTTTGTGGGTCAGCTTTGAAACCTTTATACCTTTAAGCTGAATTACTTTTAATAAATAAAATAGTTACAATGTTCGTAGCGCTTGAAGTCGCAAATTTTGTTCAACGAAGAGTCGCTTTTTTCAGTGTTTTCTTCGCTGAGTAATATTTGCCCACCAATAAAGGATCTAATTTGTTTATCGCTGTTTTTTCCTGGGTTGTATATGTGGTACAAGTCAAATGTGTTTGTAGCATTCACAACCTGTTAGTAAAAATAAAGGTACAATAAATTTTAAAATGTATTCATGTGTAAAAATAAAAGTATGTATAATACAGGGTGTAAACGGACCCTTCACGAAACCGGTAACCAAGCATTATGTACGTTATGTATCGAACTAAGTTATCCTAGGCAAAAATTATTGCTGGGCTACGACTTTTTTTTGGAGTGAAAAATCACGATTTACGGTAACTCAATATAGCACACTCAAAACATTGTGCTGATGGATGCTTTGAATAGTAAACTGGTCATGGAGGTAATTAAAGTAAAGTTATTACTTTAAAAACTAAGATTAATAAATTATTTAAAAAAGCTTGTGAAAAATTTGGAACTTTGACCTCCAATATCTCCGTAACTAGAAGGTTCTCATGTATGGTTCGGTGCAAAAAAATATCACAATGACGGGGAAAATAAGTGTCTTTCGGCTTTGTTATGGGTATTTTTACACCCTTTTTGTAATTAAAGTGAGTTTTATTATACTTCTATCCTTAATATTTAATGTGAGTGTACACAGGTAACCAAATCGCTACCCTGTATAAAGGGTGTAAAAAGACCCTTAACGAAGCCGTAAGGTACTTGTTCTCCCCGTCAATGCGATCATTTTTTTGTTCTAGACCATACCTGGGAACCTTCTACTTACGGAGATAATGGGGGTCAAAGTTTCAACTTTTTCACAAGTTTTTTTTTAAATACATGTTTTTAAAGTAAGATTTTTACTTTAAACACCTCGACGACCCCCGTGCTATTCAACCCATCCATCAGCACAATGTCCTGAGTGCGTTAGATTGAGTTCTACTGTAAAACGTGATTTTCGACCCCAAAAAAAAAATTGTTTCCCAGCAAAAATTTTTGCGTAAAGTTACTTAGTTTGATGTACAGAAGGCTTGGTTGACGGCTTAGTGAAGGGTCCGTTTACACCCTGTATGTATCGAAAAGTCTTATTGTATTTACAAAACAGTGATACGAGTAGTAGTGCAGAGGTCGGACTGCAAGTCATAGGTCTCAAGTTTGAACCTAAGACGCGCACCTCTATTTTTTCGGATTAATGTGCGTATTGTATAATTATAACTTGCTTCGGTGAAGAAAAACTTCTGAGGAAACCAGCCTGAGAGATATTTCTTGACGGCATGTAAAGCTAAATCCGAGGCCAATAGGCGGCATAAAAACTCTGACACTAGGTTAGGCACTAACCAAACGAGAAAGAAGAAAATTAAGAAATAAACAATTCTATAGTAACTATAATTATTTTTGCCTATAAGCGACGACTTCATAACAATAAATAATTTCTAATACTTTTAAAACGTTCTAGACTCGCTAAAAAAATCTGCTTACCGGGGTAGGAACAGGATCAGATGTGCAGCCAATTTCTCGGTAATTGACTAGGCTTTTTGTTTTCGGATTCCCATCTGGAAATATTTCAAAAAATTATTTTTATTTTCTTCCGTACGGAATTTCAGCATAGGCATACTTCTAAAAATAGCATCCAAAGAACTAAAATTGTAAAGATCTTTCGCAGTTACAAACGTGCTCTTGACTTTGACCTGTCGTCATCGTCGGTTGGTTCATAAACAATCATACTATGAACGATAAAAGCCAAATCGTTTCAACCGTACACAGTCTACCCTACATCTGGTTTTTTTGTTGGGGTTAAGGCTTAGCAAACATCAACGGTTACTTACTTGAAGGATCCAAAGCTCCAACATCCCAGAACATGAACATCCCAAAAGTAGTCATCAGCTGAGTAAAGTGGCAGTCACTAGACTTTACTCCAGTCAGCAAAACTTGGGATAATTCACTCGTTTCAGGCAAATTTTCGCCTGACACCGATTTTCTCTCAGTATAGTCTGAAAGCAAGTCCTTATTTAAAACAACTTAAAGTTCAAATTAAATAGTTTAATTTACAAATTCACACAGAACATATAAAATGTCAATTGTCAGCCTGTAATGTTCCCACTGCCCTCCTCTTTGTGCGAGGGATTGATCAACCATTCGGGCTCAGTGTGGGTCGCTGGATAGTTGCCCGGTGAATGCAAGTTAGAAAGACGGTGAAAAGTAATAGTCCTTCTTCTAAGCGTGTCCAAGACAATCTGAATTGTGTCCTTATGACAGTCCGAAACTAGATTAGACTCCTGCATCCTAACCGAAGCGATCAGTCGCGCGAATTCGCAATTGTCGCGATCAAATGTCATTCAAACTGAAGGACTACCTCGTGTTCGAAACATAATGAACGAGACAATCGCTGTTGTTAGTACGACGTGGCCTTTTAGCTAATTATGTCATCACGTGTCATCATCATCATCATCAGCCTACCGCAGTCCACTGCTGGACATAGGCCTCCTCAATCGCACGCCACTCAACTCGATTCTCAGCAACTCTCATCCAGTTGCTACCAGCCACCCTGCGAAGATCGTCACTCGACAGAGCCTGAGGGCGTCCCACCTTACGTTCGCCGATCATCGAGCTTAGTCATCGCGTGTACCTATTACAAACTAATCGGCATTTAAGTAGTTACCATCATCGAAGACTTCCGGCATCATCCTCATAGGTGGTGACATAGAAACTCCGTGCGCTGGATTATTGATATCCTTGCATGAGCCATCTATTCGGCTTCCCTCTGCTTCGTCGCAAGGAGAAATATCTACTGTGCATGTTCTGTGAAATCAGAGCGTAAGTTGAAGCTTAAGCATAACATCACGCTTTTAATCCCCGAAGGGTAAGTCGAAGTGTACCTAATAGTACACCCATATATCGCCAGTTATATTTTAGTGCCAAAAAAAAAAGGGTTTTTTCCATCAAGAATTTCTCAGTAGCAGCCACGGAGTCTGAATTTAAGCCCGCTTGATGGCAATAGGCTCACCCGCTATTTTATGGGACTTAGACATAACTGGAGAAATGTGGGTGTACTTGTTAAGCACTCCTCTGCCTAACCCTTCGGGTTAGAACCAAATACTCGCACATGCTGGTTTTATCACGAAAGTTTTCTTCACCGTTTTGACACACCGTGCACCGTGATGATAAAATAAATTACTTTCGCGTCTGCTGGGGTTCAAACCCATGACCTTCCGTAGATACTCGTGATACGCGACAGTTTCTACTTGCATACTTTGAAATTACAATTCAAATTACGAATAAATTATTACGATTGAATTATTATTTTCTTACGGATATTTCTTAAACATTCGAATATCAAGTGTATGGTAACTTCATTTTAAAGCATGCTTAAGTTTTAAACACATTTTGAAAATGTTTGTGTTTTATCGGTTCAGAAACTTTAAAGCCACTCCATTAATTAAAGATTTTAGATTAAAAAATGTAGCAAAAACTTACTCCACAAGACCTCTGTCCTGATAACTGGATAGCTGTTCTTCAGTGACCGGCTGACTAGTATACACATCATATACCGTTGCCCTGCCCAGGTCTGCACATAAGTACAACAAGAAGATACCTTTCACCAACATCTGGTTTTTTGATTCTCTTTCACTTGCGGCGACAAAAGCGTCTGCTCATTAAGAACATTACTTTTATAACCTTATGCGGCTGGTAACAACTTCACACTTATTTATAATTTAAGATGCAAGTCAATAAACGTAATTTTTAACCCATTTTTGGCAGGTTTGGGTATGAAGATCCCATTTTTTTTTAACGACTGCCTTACTTTTCTTTGTTGATATTTGATTATTTATTTTACTGCTAGCCTAGAGTTTATTTTACTAAGGTATGCATCCACCAGCTCTATACCTATTTTTCATATTAAAATAAAAATACGAATCGGTACAGGTAACTGAATGAGAAAAGATTTACGGGGTATCAAAACATTCGTCCACATCATTGTCAACAGGAAAAGTAAAAAATAAGTACGAAAATAATGGCCAAAAGAATGAAATTGTTTGGCCTTCAGAGAAATAATACAGACTGTACATATTAATTATGTTCATTACCTACAATAGCTTCAAGAGGAAATGCAAAATTCTGTTCAAAATTCGGTTGAGATACGATACAGAAAACCAGTAAATGTCTAACTAGAAAACTTCAATTTAATTAGCCCAAATTTTAAAATGATTATAAAAAGCAAGCTGGGGTGGTTTTGATAGGGTTATCCCAGCCTTCCCAGTTTAATACAGTAAACGCATTTACTTAAGAAGAAATAAAATTACATGAAACAGCTGAATACTTTCAGGGTACCGTACCAAAATATTGCTGGAGGGTTTTGCTTCACCGTTGACTTTGTCACCCCTAAAAATAATGTAAATTTTGCAAAATGAAAAAAAAGAGCGCATGCCGAACCCAGTGTGGGTCCAAAAGCACAGAACTGCCCAGAGACGTTAAGACAGAGTTGCATAAGGAAATGCAGTAGAGGAAACACTAGGACGGATTTGATGAATTCTATTAAACTGGAAATGTTCAGAACTCAACCGTGGAGCGCCTTGGCCCAGAAGTGGGTCTGGACACACCTGAAAAAAATATTCAAGTCGAATGGGGGAATCCAACGGGCATCGTGGTACAAAGTTAGATTTGTAAGTCAGATGGACAGTGCACTACGTAAAATATTAGTATCCAGCGTCATCTAATTTAACTGAAAGCCAACAATAACAGAGCTGGGAAAAGTGCGGGATCAAATGAAAAGAACATTTTGTACGGAATCATCGAATGTTGAGTCCACCAATCACACTTTGCCACTCCTCCTATTTTTCCGAACATAAATTGCGCAGAAGCTATTTACCTATAAACGCGAGACGTGTATGTAATTAACTTATTTGGTCAGTTGATCAAAGATAATATTGAACGTAATTATGCATTTTTAATGTCGTATCATTTCCTCAGCACGTGTGTTATAAGGAAAATTGTTTATTTCATCATATTGTAATATTAATATAGGTAAATTATGCATTGAAAGTACTTCTACGATACCTATTTTTTGCCTTCTAGGCACATGTTTGGGTCTTTTTTGTCAAGCGCTATCGATAATGTCGGTATCGTCTATTTCGTTTTCTACATCGAAGACTAGCTCTTTGAATTTATTAGGCTTTTTTGACCTTAATTTTCTCTAACATTGTGGGTTTGATGTGATCTATTTCTCTTGCCTTCTTTCTCTTAAACATGTCCTCTTTAAATATTTTTATTCAGTTTGATCATAGCAGGTGCCATTCTGAAACTTCTGCCTCCAAGGTAAAATGGCGGAGGTTTGTAAATGTAAGTATGTATAAGATTGGCTACTTATACTTGTGTTCCCTTATTGTTGTGCTTGACATTGTAGGCGATGCTAACAAAGTTCTTCTTTTGGGTTATATTAAACTTATTTGTAAATCGGACAACAATACTCAAATTGTCAACTGTTTCACAATTAATAAGATCAATATTCGCCTAGACATCTCGACCGCTAAGTACGAGTATGCGGTGCTTCGTGATTCAAGTGTTACAAAATTCTCAATAGCAAGAGCGTTGATTGTATGCCTGGTTAATGAAATAATGGCCCTCAGAACATGTGAACCTAACAGGATGGCTGGTAGCGGCTGGACGAGAGTTGCCGATTGGAGAAGCCTACGACTGACTGGCCTAAATACGGCTTTCATTTTTTGCATCATTGTCATTTATGTGCAGATAATGATGAATGAAATAAGGTAATAAAATAATACCTTCAAATACATGTGAAATATAAACTGGTAAGTAGTGGGTGTACCACTGTTTATTTTGTTTACTTATGCAGCTGTTTGACGGCACGGATGCTTACGTCAATGTCGTCACACATCTGTTTAGGTACCATGAATAGTCGAAAATATGATTGGTTACCTACAGTGATGTCTATAATAAAGATATTGTTGCATGAAGAGTCAAGGTTATCAACGTAAGCTAGTCTGAGCTAAAGATAAGGGCTTAAAATAATTTATGAGGTCTACGCCGTGAAAAATAAAACCGGTGATCTTGTTGATAAAGCGAACTATAGGCCTATCTGCTGGCCACCATCATAGCCAAAGTGTTTGACGGTTTGCTTAATACACAGTTGAGTAAGTCTGAAAACCTGCATGATAGCCAATTTGGCTTCAGACCACAACTGTCTACAGAGAGTGCCATACTGTGTCTTAAGCACACCATCAGATACTATACGGACAGTAGGACCCCGTATACGCGCGTTTCCTCGACTTATCCAAGGCCTTCGACCTGGTTGCATACGATATCCAATGGGACAAGCTCGCGAGCATTAATCTGCCGCGTGAACTTTTGGCTATCTTCGGGTATGGGTTTACGCATCAAGAGAACGGTGTCAGGTGGGTGGAGGCAGTGTCGGAGCCGTAACCTTTGGAGTGTGGTGTGAGGCAGGGCGGCCTCACTTCGCCCACCCTTTTTAACCTCTACATGGATGCACTCATCATCACGCTCAGCAGTTAGCATGTTAGTTGTCATGTTGACGGTGTATGCGTCAATAATTTAAGCTACGCTGACAACATGGTCCTGTTCAGCGCGTCAGTCTGTGGTCTGAGGAGGTTGATACGAATCTGTGAGGATTACGCAGGATAGCACGGTCTAAAATATAATGTCTTAAAAAGTCTTTGCGGTAAGTGGTGCTAAGTGCCCAGAAACGGTACCTCCGTTTTATCTGAATGTTTACCTCTGGATAGAGTGGATCAATTTAAGTACCTTAGGCATTTGGTCTCGTCTGATCTCGGGGATCATGCTGACATCGAACGGGAGCGGAGGGCTTTGTCGAAAAGAGCAAACATGCTCGCCTGCAGGTTTGCACGTTGTTCTAACCTAGTTAAAATCACCCTTTTCAAAGCGTTCTGCACCTTTTTAGACACGTGCAGTCTGTGGGCTCGCTTCACACAAGTTAGCTACAGTGCCTTCCGCGTCCATTATAGCAATGCGTCCAGGGCAGTTGTGGGGCTGAGTCGTTTCTGCAGAGCCTCGGGCATGTTTGCGGAAGCGCGCACCTACTGTTTTCACGCCACCATACGCAAGCGGTGCGCGTCCTTGATGCGCAGGGTGCGAGCCAGCTCCAACACTGTCCCGGCAATGATTGTGGGGAGACTTGATTGTCTCTATATGAGGCACTGTTGTAACCGGCATGTTGTTAAGGTCTAATAGCTATTGTACTATTAATTTGACATTTTAATCATTCTTAATTTCACATTTTGTAATTAATGTTTTAAGAACATGGTAATTTATTTTGACTATATTAATTTATCCTAAATCGATTGTGTATTTTACTTTTGACTTGTATAATGTTGTTAATTTAATTCAATACTATTTCTAATGTAATTGTGGCATGTTAGGTTTGAGCAATAATTTATGTGTTTTTATTTGTATTTTTATATATTTTCGTTTTGTTTTGGAGGAGCTCGTGGCTTAATAATAACAGCCGCTCGGGTCGATCTTTAGGTTAAGCCGTGCTTGCCTAGGTCGGTACGTGGATGGGTGACCACCCATTTCATACCGAGTTTCCTCCGTGCCTCGGAAAGCACGTTAAGCCGTTGGTCCCGGCTGTCATTTGTAGATCTTTGACGGTCGTTAGGTAGTCAGTAGCCCAAAAAGTCTGACAACCAGTCTTACCAAGGGGTATCGTATTACCCAGTACTAACTGGGTTGTGGAGGTCCGATAGGCAGTCGCTCCATGTAAAATACTGGTATTCAGCTGCATCCGGTTAGACTGGAAGCCGACCCCAACATAGTTGGGAAAAGGCTAGGCAGATGATGATATATTTTCGTTTTCTGGTCTCGGACCTGAAACAAAGGAAATTTATTTATTATTATTTTAAAATGCGTAACCAAGACGTATGAATACAAATGTCGATGAATGGAGAGGGAGAGGAAAACCAAAGAAAATATGAATAGATTATGTGATTAATAAAATGATAGAATGATGGCAGACAGAATAGACTGGCAGAAAAAGGGTTATGCCGACCCCATGTAACATGCAGGAAGCAGGAAGATAATGATGATGTCTTCAAGAAGGTTGGCTTCTAGAATGTAGGAACTCCCTAGATAACTAAACATTCGTCCGCGCGACGACGCAACTCCGCGCGAACATCAACTTACCCGTGCCCCCCGACCTCCGCTCATTTTTTACCTTCCTAAATTGATAAACAATGCAACCCGTGATGCACTTGTCGTCACAAGTCAAGTAGGAAGAGACCCTACAGCTCTCTCGTAGTCCCCTCGATGAATGTTTAGTTACAGTGTAACGTGTAAAATAAGTTTAGTTATCTAGGGTTAAATTTAGACTACTTAATTACAAAGCCATTCACTTCTAGTTAAATATTTCGTCATATGCATAGATAGAACCGCTGTTTTTGTAGTGCATCTGTGTATTGGTAGTGACGTACCCATAACGTTTTTTTAAGACATGCTATCTAATATACAAATATGATCTCGATTATTTATATAGTTATTGCATTTTGGATTGCCATCGTGGTGAAAGGATTAGCCAGTCAGCAGGGGACTCGCTGACTGCCTAGGGTGCGCCGGACGTATCGTGACTCAGTAGATACGTCGCTCAGGGAGACTCCTTTCATGCACCACAATTTTGTTCACTACAGGAACTGATGGATGCTACCGAAAGCGCTAAACTAGTAGCTCAGCTCTGGGCTGATACAATTTAGATCTTGCCATCGACTCGCTAAGAAGAAGAAGATTTAGTTATTGGCTACCGCGTTGGTGTAGTGGTCGCAAATGTGACTGCTGAGGGCCTGGAATTCTCAGGTTGGCCAATGAGTTGTTAGGTTTTGTATCAGGAATTTCCAATTAGCAGCCACGGAGTCTGGATTTGTGTCTGATTGTTGGCTCGCCCCTTATTATATTAATTTTACGTGGGACTTGAACATACATGGCGAACTTTGGTGTAATATTAGGCATACCTCTGCCTAACCCTTCTGGGATTATAGGCGTTATTTTGTGGTATAGTTTATCGTCTTACCTCTGGCTCAAAGAAATCCACAAAATCATTGAAACAACAAACTTTTCTTCTAGAAAGGTTCTCCAAGTGTTTGACGTAAGGCTGCATAAACAGCAGGCGATTTTTTGCCAAATCATTTGAGAAAACATCCTGAGACGGTTGAATTATTCCTAGATGTGTCTCAGCCATCTGAAATAAGTCAACATGGTTATTAGCTCCAATGGCGTTTTGGATAGATATATTTGTTTCTTTTCCATCGTCATCATTCTTACCCTTATCTCGATTTATTTGTAGTCGGCGCAGCATATCTTCTTCTTCCATACTTCTCGATTACTCGTCATCTTAGCAGTCACCTGCTTTCTAGCTTAGCATTCTTTGGTCTTTCACTACTCTTATAGCCATCCACATTCATACTCAAAACTTTCCTCACGACATTTTCCCCCATCCTCTGCAACACATGCCCATACCATGGCACCCGATTACCAGAAAAAATCCATCGGTGGAGTTAATGTCTTGAATGTCGGATTCAGTTTATTAAACAGGAAATCATTATCATCATCTTGCTGACGATGTCCCATATTTCTTGGGGTCGGTGGTTTTTTCTAACATTCTCTCCTTTCAGTCTTCACGGTATCATTTACTTCTTTCTCACACAATCCATCCATCCATTTATTATACAGAGCCACTGCCATCATAATTTTGACGTCACCGTTCACATTGTTAATGTAAATACTGATAAAATAAAACGTGACAATTTCAGTAAAGGGAGACAACTAGACATTTGAGACATCTGTTTTAATATTGTCATCCATGTTTGTTTCAGTTTTACATTAGCTTATTGACTCTTATTTATTATAGTGTAGTGAAATTGAAATTACATTGACTTTTACAGTCTCTTTCTGTTCTGAGGGCCTACCACGAGCGCGCGGTGTGAACGTAAAGCAAGTATGTCGATTTTTTAATCGAAAATACAATTATCCAATAGCATTGTAGTTGAATTTTTTTGTAAAAATGTAATCCACAATTACCTACTTACCAAAACGCCTTGTAAAAAGAACTATCACATCATCAAATCTATATTATGTTTTAATTTTAAATTAACGCAATTCTAGCTCTCAAGATACAGGAGTAGCCTAGTTTAGGGACCTCTGTTTACTAATTACTATGTTAAAATTTAACTTGTTACGATTATATCATAGCTCTTAGTTAGATTAAGAAAATGTTTGTAACAATGGCTTAGTAAATTTATTCTTATTCTTATTTATTCCAATTGTTTGCAAGAAGCACAATCAGTGTTATCCATAGCTTTAATGAATAAATTCATAAAATCATGAAAATATTATATGTGGAACGAGTATTTTTAATTTTTAAATCGACGTATTTATGTTACGTTTACACCGCGCGCTCGTGCTAGGTCCTCAGGTCTCAGGCACCAAGTTGAGTTTAAGGATCATAGTTAAAATCTTTTGGAATTACAAGGTTTTGTGCTGGATTTTGTTAGACAGAACCGTTAACTTCCTTTGTATTTTATGCAACCACCGTAGTGGTTGTATTTTTAGTTTTTATAATACTTTTTTTTTCACTTTTTAAACGATTTGTTTTCGGGTTTTTTTCAAAACATATTTAAACAGTTAGTTTTTTTTTGCAATCGAGAGTTTTTTTTTATTTATTTGTAGTCGGTTTTTTTGTGTGTTGTGTTAACATCTACCAGAGGTGGCGGTTTAAATGAGAAACAATATTTAAAATCCCAATTTGTTCACATATCTTTTGAAAACAAATAGGAAACATTCATTTGAAATTATTTCATTCGGTCATATAAGTACCTACGTAGATAATTACTTATAATTTTTAATAAGTGAACTACAAATAATAGTATTAAATCATTAACCTACTATATGAAAGGTTAAACCGTGGAATCAAAGCTTAATCATACACTTCAACCAACTTATCTGTCCAGGCGGAAAAAATCAGAACTAAAATAAATGTACCGAGTTTGTCATGTCGATGAAAAATTTCATGACAAACAACGCCACCTTGAACTGCACACTTAAAGTGGTCATACTGTAATAACATTTTTTTAAATAACCGCTTGCGTCACTTACCTATGTCACCTCACATTATTTCCTTAAAATCAGAAAAATATTAATGAAAGAAAGTTATGGAAGTCGCTCAAACAGTTTTGCACATCAAAAAGTTCTTTGTATTGTGATATTTGCATGATATTGCGTTTCTGTCGGCTGTGTGCTGCGGATATTACCTCCACTTGTGATTTGCTTGAGAGTTTCTCTCAAAACAATATTTTGGATATAGTTTCTACAAAATTTGTCTGGTTTTATTTCGCAGAGACTGGAGGGATATTGTGAGCGACTGCCTATCTGACCTCCACATCCCATTTAGTACTGGGTAATACGATACCCCTTGGTAAGACTTGTTGTCAGACTTTTTGGGCCACTGACTACCTAACGACTGTCAAATATCTTCAAATGACACCCGGACCAACGGCTTAACGTGCTTTCCGAGGCACGGAGAAAACTCGGTATGTAATGGGTTGTCACCCATCCACAGACCAACCTAGGCAAGGACGGCTTAATCTAAAGATTGACTCGAGCGGCTGTTATTATTAAGCCATAGCTCCTCCTTGTGAGTGTGACTTTGGAAGATATTAGGACTAAAATCTGTTTCAAAAGTAGCAGATAACATTTTTTTGTGGTTATGATATTGGTCCCATGGAGAAATAAAAACAGTATCAACTACCGTCATCAATCTATACGTTCTCCACCCACAACCCTTCCTGCCCGTTGCAGTGGTCCTGCAGACCGGTGCTCAGTGCAAGTGACGCAAACAGTTAATTACTGTAACAAACTGATGACGTCACACGTGCACCTCGTTATGTTCACACAGCGGGTTTGTCCGGTGTGGGGGTGGTGTGAGTGAGAAGAGGAAGCGGTGTGATTAGGGAATGCCTTAAGTGTGATGTGAATTTAAAAGACAAAAAAGAAGGGTCCCGCAGGAAGAGATTTCGCAAATCTGATGCAATTGAGAAGAATTCACGAGGGTTTTTAAAGGAAACAAACTAAGCTAGTAAAAGCGTGTTAAAAAAGGTATTTGTTTCAGAGATTTCGTGGACCACTGGAGGAAGAAATAATCGGTTGATCCGAATTGGAAATAAGCCAGGAGGAACTCCTGAACCTAACATTAGTAGCAGTAAAGTTACACACCAGTAATTGTATGTGGGTGAGGTCGATGCTCATGACAATAATGTCTGCAATAGGAAAAACAATAATACTTAATAGCTCCGTTGTTAATGCTAGTAAATAATAAAAAATATTTTTGAACGCTTCATCTTTTCTGTACGTGGATACTTTACCTATATAAGAATAGGTCTTTATTGCACACAAAATTAAAAGATATTACCTATACACAAAATTACAACATATAGCTTTACAATATTTTTATTAAAATTAAAATTGGTATCTATACAATTTATGATGAACAGTGGATCCAGTTGCAAGGCACTATAATGTGAAGTAAACAATTCAAAGCTGATCGACTGTAAATGGGTTATTCAAGAACATGGACATCTACTTATAATAAAAATGGCCGGAGTCACCTATATGCTCCCAATGCTAAAAACCAGTCCAAGCTGCATCTTAGTGATAAGGCCGTACGTAATCAAAACACCTACAATACTTATTAAGAATAACGTGTTAGCAATTATTTTCTCTTACAATTTTTTTTTTTTTTTTTTTTATTATTTATTAATTAAACAACAAAACAAAATATATACAGAAACATCACAAAAACCTCAATAGGTTTGTCCGGATGTTGAAACACTTTTAAGCTAACGTAGCAAATAATCATTGTTAATTTATAGTTAACACATAGTTTATAACAAATTGTGAGGTAGTTCGTAAATAATAAAGACTAAGAAAGATTACAATAACAACGACATCGCGTCGATCCCAATTACTAATAGAATGAAATTTAAACAGGATGATGCATTTTCAGAGTCAAACAATTGTTTGTGTTTATTTTTATAATTACTATTCGAATTTCTATTTAAAAACACTTATTGCAAAAAATTGTAAATAACAAATTCTCGGCAAGATAACTCTTCATCTTCAGACTAAATTAGAACCACCGCTAACATTGTATGCTTTGCAGCCCTTTAAAATTTACTAATCGATCGTATGAAGTTGGTCTAATTGGCGAAAACTTCGGAACGACTGCTCCCGAATTAATTGCTATAAACTAATAGTGATTGCACGCGGGAGACACGCCTCGGTAAGTAATTAGGAATATTTATATGATAGGAACCAGTATGTAAGGAGCTAGGAGGAGCTCGTGGCTAAATAATAACAGCCGCTTGGGTCGATCGTTAGGTTAAGCCGTGCTTGCCTAGTTGGTCAGTGGATGGGTAACCACCCGTTACATACCGAGTTTCCTCCGTGCCTTGGAAAGCACGTTAAGCTGTTGGTCCCGGGTATCATGTGTAAGATCTTTGACAGTCGTTAGATAATCAATGGCCCAAAAAGTCTGACAACCAGTCTTACCAAGGGGCTTATTACCCAGTACTAAGTGGGTTGTGGAGGTCAGATAGGCAGTCGCTCCATGTAAAATACTGGTATTCAGCTGCATCCGGTTAGATTGGAAGCCGACCCCAATATATGTAGTTGGGAAAAGACTAGGCAGATGATGAGGAAGCAGTATTTAAGATGAAAGGGCTTTCATCTGACCATCTCAACTATAGCCTCGAATTACACGATGCAGTTATTTTTTACTACACCTTTTGTGTAGTTAGCAACGACTTAATGTCGGGCCTACGCTGTCCCCCCATACTTAAGTACAAATGCTGTAACATGATAATATTGCAATACCAAATGATTTGAAAGGAGTTACCATGAAGTCTTGCCGGTTCTTCTCCATAGGAAAGAACCGTGCACCTTTTTGTCGACGTTTTATAAGTGCCCATCTTGGCCCATGTGAAATTAAATATTTTGATTCATTTGAATTAGCCTTTAGCATATTTACCTACCGTAAATTGAAGCAAAAACAAAAGAGAAGGGTTTTATTTTTGCTTCAATTGTATTTGGAATATTCGGAAGTCATTGGGAGAGGCCTTTGCCCAACAGTGACACAAGCCAACAGTATTAGTAATTGTATTCCCACAGGCAACATGCATCTTGTAAATGCAACCAAAGTAGGTACTGGTGAAGTCCAGATCTGCATGTGCGGTAAAATCTTAAATAGAATCTTTAATAGCTCTCTTTTGTTTCAAGCATTATAGCTGATAGCAGTTTCCAGCTGTACTTGCGCGCAGTTTTCTACGATAGCAAATAATTATTGGTATTGTGAGCCTTGCTTACCAGCGGCAGCGCTGTAGCTCGGATAACGTTCCCGATTCCGGCAAATCCCAAAGGTAAATAATCAAGACAATCGTTATAATTATTACGTTTAAGAATACCCTGAAAATAATTATGGTAATATGTAACTATGGGGCAAACGAGGCCAGAAATCGCACAAAACAGAGAGGTTTGGAGGGAGAAAGGGGAGGCCCTTGTCCAGCAGTGGGACACAATGTAGGCTATCAAAAAAAAAATACACACTTACAAAGGTGGTCCACTTAATGTACCCAACATACCTACCCAGCGCTCGAGTAGAGTAGATCATCGCTCGCAACAGGGTGTTTTAACTACGTTACGCGTTATAATACTGAATAATATTTTTATTTTTCAATGATTAAAATCTCATAAATACCAATTTTTTTTAATGAATGTTTAGTAGTCATTAGATGCATGAAGTGGACTGCCGTTGTAAGACGACTAAAAAGTCACGGTGTATATGTAATTATCTTCAAAACAATTCTCAACACCCACCATCAATCAAATCGAATTGTAGGTATCCAAATAAAAACCTACCCACACCGGCTTCTGTTCAGAGACCCAAGTCTGTCATGTCCCGGCAACTCGTCAATTAGTCGCCCCCGTGATTATTATTCACACACGGCCGACCCCATAGCATCTGGTTCTAATGATCACGACACGTGACCCCCCGTACGGGATGCACGTTCCAACATGGTGGGTGTCAAAAAAATTGACGCTCATTTGCAAAATGTGAATATAATCATTCTGGTTGTGACATGTTTCGGTTTTATGGTTTCCAATTAATCGGTACTGGTTTCTAACAACCCATAATGGTACATTACTTGAAAATCTTTCCAATACTAGATTTTTGGTGCAATTTGGTGCGTTAATTAAATATAAGTACAAAACGTTGCTCCAAAGTAAATTATTAATATCTTTATTCTGTTTTTTTTTTTTGCTTCTAATTACAGAATTAACACTGAAACTGGAGGAGTGACTTTTAAGCTTTTTATTTGTCATAGCAATTAATATAGTTTAAACATAACACACAACACTCACAAACTGTTCGTTTATGAAATCTGAATTTATCCTAATTAAAAACATTACTCTCCTTTTGGACCCAACCACAATACGGTAAAAAAGTAGTTCACATAAAGCTTGTTCATCATTCCTACTATGATGCAAGTCAGTAAAACCAATAGATGGATTGTGTGAAGGATGATATGGCAAGAAAGGAGGTGTCTGATGACATATCGAGTAATAGAGATGTATGGAAGAAGACAAGCTGTGCCGGCCCCAAGTAAATTGGGATAAGGGCAAAAGAATGATGATGCTGACCCAAGTAAGTAAAACGTAATGAAAAAGACCCAACACGTCATTGCCAGTAAAATGATAATTATCGCGTGCAAAAACTTTGATAGCCGATGCAATCTCCATCCTATTCCAAATATTGCGGACCTCACAGGCTGGTAACTCGACTTTAGTATCTCGATCAACTTAGTACAGGTGGATTAAAAAAATAAAGCTGTTTATACTGTTTGAAATAAATAGCAATTAAAATTATGTTGTAAATTGATTGCTCGGTAATTAATTTTATCGTGTTATGTGACAACTGTTTTGCAGGAGTCACCTACTTATTATTCGTTCTTCAGTCCTCTTTCCAACATCATAAGTGTAGTAAAGAAATCATGTACTACCTATTCCGTATTTGATTCTTCTTTTGCTGTTTGAGAAGAGAACAGGTGGCCTACTATGACGTCATAGAGAAGGAGTAATTCCAGTATGGAAAAGAGATGGCGCTAGACGACGACCTGTATAGTTCTGTCTCTTTCTGATGCTTGAATTACTACTGCTCTAAAACGTCATAGTAACCCCCCTGGAAGACTCAAAAGAATTAATTCATCAATTCTAAATGCACGTTAGTAGTAATATCAAACTCATAAAAGCCATATTTTCTAGAGACCATCTGTTAGAGCTTTCATTCTTAAACGAAAACAAGACCAGTATTCTTACACCCAAAGAGAAATAAAAATGCTTTAATATAAAATAAGCAACCACGCTGTATACTGTCAGTTCGCAGAATGGCTACAGCGGGGAGCTGTCAGACGCACGCTACAATTTTTACATCGCTTCACTTGCTTATTATCTGCTGTGGTGCTATATTTTTATAGGATGCGGTGGGCACCGAATAATAGGTATGGAAGTGCAGATTCCCTTCGAGTTCTGCCCTCGTATTCACTATACTTGAATCGATATCGAAATCGATTCGAAAGCTTTGTGAATACGGGAACTGGAGTGAAAACCACGGCAAGCGTAGTGCCAGACGCCTTAAAACAGTTTCAGAATAAATGCGAAAAGCGGAGGACTGAGCTGAGAGCAGTGCACTGTCATATGTTGAGTTGATAGATTGATTGGTAACCAAAACTTTCTCAAAACAATCGGTAATACAGGAGCCAAAAATACAATGCTCAACAAATAAGTTGGAACTGGTTACAGCAGTCCTTAAGGCACATTTTTTCAATGGTATTGTTATTATAACCATAAAAATTGATAGCCACATTTTCCTGAGTAATAGCTAGGGAATAATAATACGTAGATTTTGGTCCACTCTCTCTAACAGAAATGAGATCTGTGTTCCAACTGTGGGAATGAAAAGGACTCACCCAAGCCGAGCTTAACACATTCGTGTCCACCCCCGTTTCACAGAGCACATGTATCATCCCAACATACATATTGCAAGTGGAGTAGTGGACCCTCCAGGTGGTTTCCCGGCATCACAAGTGCGAGCGACTTGAGTGAACCAACCAGGTGCGTTCCCGGCGATGAAGGTGTTAAAGCAATTTCGATGGATATCACAAAGAAAGTAAGGTCAGTTTGCAATTTGCTAATTAGCAGATATTCTGCTGAGACTCTTCCTTCCTAATTGCACTTTCGATACATCAGGCCAATTAATTCTTTAACAGTTCATTGAACTATAATCCAGCTGCACCGTCAATGTATTCCGCTACAGTTTGTGGTCAAACATCCACTAATTGGTCACCACAATTGGTTGTCAACGCTACGAGGGGAAAGCACTAAGCAATAAGCATAACTAATTTATCTATAGTGTTCTATTGTTTTGTTTATGCTATTGTGTGAATAGAATTCTGAATTACTTTACATGGATGTATTTCATGAAGTGGCTTATTTAATTGCTTGGACAGTGGTAAATGCCACCTTTTTCAGAAAAATCATTTAAAAGAGCAAATTAAATTCGTACAGAAAAGGAATGATATAAGATACATTTCCAGGAAAGATATTCCTAAATAAACCATTCATGGAAGGCTACACGTGGAATGCTTTTAAAATGTCATTTCACTTGAATATTAAAACATAACATAGCATCACGCCTTGTAATCCCCGAAGGGTTACGCAGAGGTTTACCTAATAAGTTCGCGAGTTATGTATAAGTCCCATGTAATAGGGGGCGAGCCTATTGCCATCAACTGGACCCAAATTCAGACTCCGCTGCTACTGAGAAATCCGTCATGGAAAAACTCATACTCAGAAGTTGCGCTTGCAACCAACGAGGCAGTAAACTTGAATATTAGTAACCCATTAGGGTTACTATGAACTTGAATATTAGTAACCCATTAGGGTTACTAATATTCAAGTTCATAATCAGCTACCTTACTCAACATAAGTTGATGAAGAGGGTTACACTAAAGTGGAAAAGAAGATGAGGAAGCCCTGTTGCTGCCCAGTTGCCTGACAATAAAATGATTGATTGATTGATAAGCCTTGCTATCATTTGGCACGTTCACATCAAAAACGTACTACCATAAACTATCCATCTGTTTCCCAAGAAGCCATTTCTTTTATCCTCACTAAAATTCTAGTCACAGCTCAACGAAATAGGCTTTCAAAATATCATTGACAGCGATAAACACAGGACACCCACCGACGGATGTCCACCAGTTTATATGCCGATATAAAAGTCAATAATGTCGCGATTGTCAGAACCGTTCAGAATTCCGTCGGCGATCGCTGACTCAATCGCTGACCGTTTTACATGCATCGCTCGTGCGAGATTTGTGGTATAGACGGGCAGGCGTTCCAGTTTGCGAAAAATATTACTTCTCAAGGCCAAATTATGACTCTCGTATTTAAAACGTTAAAAATCTAGTTGCAATTTCATCTCGACTACTATTAATACAGTTTTTTTTTGTCAAATTGAGACTGATACTAGAATTCCATCGATGTTCGAGATACGACCATCACCCCTCTGATTTTGAATATTAAAAAGAAAATTTTAAATACTTTGAAAATGATTCTATGATTATTTCACCTCTCATTATATAGCTTTCATGTGTTATGTATATTATAATTTTTGCTTATTATTCCTTAATTTAATTCATTGCCATATTTAATTTTTATTTATTTTATTTTGTTGTGTGTTTTGACATTCATTGTTTGGATCTGGCATTTATTTATTTCTAATATTTTTACGTAATTTAATTAACTTTATTTATTTACTCAAAGTAGTTAATCTGCCTCTAAAAGTGACAAAAGTGTTTGATTGTAACTAATACGGGTAAATGACCTGAAATAAATTTATATTATTAGATTCTTGGTGGATCTAACCTATTTATATATTTTAAGGTTTTTCTTTATAATAATAACCCTTAACCTTTTTTCTTTCAAATGCTACCTATAATAATATATGAAAACTTTCCTCGTGTTTTTTTCTTTTGTTTGTGTAATCGACTACACACTTTGCAGTTCTCTATCCGTTTAACCTCAGCGTACCAACCGCAGCGTTTCACCCGCCAGTCTACGTGACAACCCCGAGCTCGTTTGACACTGGCATTGCTTTATCTGATTTACACTACATCTGCGCATTCTTCAGTCTGGCGAATTTCCTATCAGTGACATTTACATAGATCGTTGCACCTTCAGTTGCAGAACATCCTGTATATTCTTTAATGTTGACACGTCCTGTATCGGGGTCGTAATGTGTGTCAATTTGAGTGTAAATATGTCACTGTACACGTCATGATGTGCTGTGACTTTTAGTCACTAGTGGAATTGCCTTTGGTGATAAGTTTGGACAGATAAAATAGTTTGTTGCGGGACAGACCACCTAGCGCAAGATGTATCGGAAGTAAACCTCCCTGGGTATACCTCATTAAACAATGAAAACTTTGTTCAATTCACATAAAAACATCACGCCTGTAATCCCCGAAGGGTTAGACAGAGCTGTACCTAATAGGTTACCCACATTTCGGCTGTCATGTTTTTAAGTCTTATGTAATATTGGGGCTAGCCTATTGCCATCAACCGGGCACAAATCCAGACTCCGGTGCTGCTACTGAGAAATGAAACTGGAAAAACCCAATAACATTTAATCCGACTCGGGCAGAATCGAACACAGGACCTCATGCTCAGCACTCGCTCTTGCGACCACTCGACCAACGAGTCTCAATTCATATTAAGTTTACGTTGTAAAATCTTGTTAACTGTTAGTTGTGATGTTAACTGTTAGTTATTAACCAGAGATTAACCAATTAAATAAATTGTAGGTATCGTTTTAATACGAATTTACGTTACATACTTAACAGCTTAGTATTTTTCGCTTGAAAAGTTTATTCAAACAATTTATTGATTGATTATTTAAATGTAAAAGACAAACTGCAAAGGTGATTCACGTTACTAATCAATACATCAATGAATCAGCTTTTAACTAATTAATAAATCACAAATTTAATTAATATTCATACAACAGTTTCCTGTCTTTTGAATAGGAAATCGATTAATGATTCAATTCTGATTTTTGCACGAGTGCTGTATGTACATACACGACGTGGAAACATACGTTTGACAGCTGTCGTATGAGCCCATTAGAGTTAGCTTGTGTTTTGTAGCATAATTAATTAGCTGTTTAGAACTGTATGGCTTGTTGAATGAAGTTATTGTTGGTATTTATTTGTGTTTTATTCGTTTAGAAGATAAATATTTATTTTCATAGAACGGAAAAGGAAATAATCTTTACTCTCTATACTTCTTCTTAACTAATATTCATAGGTAGGAACATAAAAAGGGTGACTACCTCGTTGGTCTAGTGGTAGCAAGCGCGAATGCTGAGTATGAGGTTTTGGGTTCAATTCCCAAGTCGGGCAAAGTGATATTGGGTTTTTCATCAGGAATTTCTCAGTAGCTGCCACGGAGTCTGGATTTGTGCCCGATTGATGGCAATAGGCTCGCCCCCTTTTAAGTGAGACTTAACAAGCTTCAACTCCTTGGCGATGTTAGGGCTCACCTAAGACATCGCTACCACTCATTAGGGCCGTGCACGTTCCATACCATACTACAACAACTTGAACCATGTTATCGTAACTACAGTAAAATACATCAAACAAAATAAAACTGTCATCGCACAATACATTTTCTTTTTGAAATACAAAAAGTATTGTATTTCTAAATAAGCGAGGGACCACTGTTTATACGTTTAGTACTAACAAACTTCTTACCTCTAAACCCTTCGAATATGAACCCTATTTCCATGAGATGAAGGTTGGAGTGAACCGCATTATGTAAATTGGCAACCCCCATGTATTTTTATTAGGTTTTCTAGTAGGGTAGGTCGGGGGTTGGTTGCCATGACAACGGCACGGCTGTAGTGATGGAGAACAATTCAGTTTGTTTTATTGTTTGAATGAGAGGCTGGTATATAGGAACGTTTAGTCTGAGTTAGTTTATTTTTAAAGCTTTAGTACTATGAGGTTTGTTAACTTCTTTCTTTTTAATACTCACCAATTTATTATTCTTTTTGGCTAAGTACTGCATATTGAAACATATCATGTCGCGTTATTTCGACTTAGGTGACTACTCATCCGCAAAAGATTTCCTATCATAATTTATTTATTTATTTTCGAACCACTCTTTATTTCCTTTATTAGTTTACTATTAAGTATGTTTATTATGTTTTAGAGGAGCTCGTAGCTAAATAATAACAGCAACTCGAGGTCGACCTTGAGGTTAAGCCGTGCTTGCCTAGGTTGGTCTATGGATGTGACCGCCCATTACATACCGAGTTTCCTCCGTGCCTCGGAAAGCACGCTAAGCCGTTGGTCCCGGGTGTCATTTGTAGATCTTTGACAGTCGTAACATGTAGTCAGTGCGCCGAAATATACTTTTTCAATACGCCTCTTTCTAACAAAAATAGCTACATAGGTTAGACGAGATGCCGAAGGAGGAAGACAAGACAGGGTGTTGTGTCCCAACTTGAAAGAAGTATGTCTCCATAAGTGGACTGCAACATGCCGAATTGATTGACGAGGCCTTTTTTTACAAAATGGCCCTATTTAAAAAAATACGCACCAAATCGTTCATTACCCTTAGCAAAGCCGAAAGGCACTTTTACATCCTGTATAATAATCCTAGGTATATGAATATTTCTGGACCCAGCGAAACTTACTTAGAACTACTTCTGCTGCAAGACCAAGACCAATGCACAATACAAACTTTAAAAGAAACCAACAAAATTCCTTCACCAACTTCTTCAACACATTACCGACTTGTCTTCAGAACTTAGGAGCTCTTCATAACATCAATAGCCAAGTCCTATTCACGCTTAACATGTTTATCGGCGATTAAGAGCTCATTGCGGCCGATTCAGCCGCAAACGGTTTGCCAAGTTCGCAAATTGAGGGTATTCATACGTTGGGGGGTGTGTGGGGGTGTAGACAGTCTTAGACTTAGACTGTTAGTGGTTGTGTGTGTGTTGTGGATTATAAGGGGTGGCTTAGCAATATTGTATTGAAGTGTTTGCGTCTGGATCTAGTTGACCTATAGGGTATTTGACTGAAAAAATCTATGTAGTCCGTCAGTTAGATTATCAAAACATGTTGGACAAGTATTTTTTCTTTTGTCATGTAAACGAAAAATGACCACGATACAGCGCGCTGGAATCTCGCGTGACGTCACAATTTCTGTTACTTTTTACTGTCCAGTGACGTCACAAGCCCCTCCTCTTGAACTTTGATGCGCTGTATCATCGTATTTTTTTTATTTTGTGACAAATAAATACGTGTCCAACATTATTTTGTTGGTGATCTAACTTACGGACTAAATATTTTTGATTTTTTTTCGATGTTGTTAAACAGCCTATTCATAGCATATCGCCTGAATCCCCGAAGGATTAGGCAAAAGTGTTCTTACGTTGTACACCTACTTTTCACCGGTTATGTGTAAGTCCCATGTGATATGGGGCGAGCCTACCGCTATTAATCGAGACATTTCTGAAAGGAACAATACCAATTACAATACTTGGGCCGACTTGGGATTCTAACCTAGAATGACTTGTTCAGCATTGTTGAGCACTGGTTGATGTTTGACTGGTCACTATACCAGTCTATTAACCAATCTTTACACGAAAAATACAATCTTTATTCTTCATCCTCATTCATGGCTTTCCTTTTTTTCCTCAAAATTCAAAACCTCTCCCCACCTCCTTAAGAATTATTTTTGAAAATTATTCATTTCTCTTATTATTATCTGCGTAGATGAAAACATCAAAGTCGCTGACAAACAAAACACGCTCAAAATACAAAGTAACCCTTTTCAAAATCCCGCAATAGACCGTCACTTTAGACACGTAATAAAAGTCATGTACCCAACAGAAGATACTAAATAAAACATACAAATTCCCATATAAATTCAACTCTAGAAATAGCTGGAACACAAGTAGATTTGACAATTTATTACGCGTCATAACAGCATTAAGTGCTTCTCAGAAACGGTTATAACTCATTCAAATGTAAGATGGAAATAATATATGCTTTGAACGATTGTAACTATCTAATTAAAACATATGAGCTCCTAGTCGAATTGGTTTGGCTGTCCGTGGTTTGAATTTCGCGAAATTGTGTGCTGTGTTTGTCATGCTTGAGTTGGGTCGTAAAGATATTCTGATTATGGCAAAGAAGGAACATGGATGGGTTTTAGTCAGTACAAGTCTGACACTCCCTTCCACTCCGCCCAGAGCGGGAGGGGTTTGATGTTTCCCATCCGAAAAAGAATTTTAAAAAAATATGGCAGAGTTGAAAATCGTCAGCTATCGACAATAGTTTTTTTGTTTTTTAATAAGATGAGTTGATCATACTTTTGATGCAAAGCAGGCATCAGGTGAATAAGGAAAACAAGTTGTTAAAAAATCAAATTACATTGTTGTTAATAAAACATATCCTCATTAGAATAATATAACCTACACCTCAAATGTTTATTTTTATTTTGGGAAACATCTTATATTTTGATTGTTTTAATTCACATTTAGGTATCACTTAAATAAAGCTACGAAATAATTATGAACAAGTCATCGTTAGGTACTTCTTTGGATGGTCGGTATATCTTTCTCAAAAAGTAGTTCAATATAAGGATTATTACGAACCATAGTATGTCAATGCTGGCTCATCTTACTTAACCTCGACCAGTATGAAAGATCCTACAAGGTGTTTCCGATAGCCAATAATTCCAGTCACGATGTTTTTGTTAACACATCACCAGTGTTTGCTAATCCAAGTGTAATATGAACCACAGCTACTCATTTTTAGCAATGGGTGTTGCATGTCAAAGCATTTATCTTTGTAAAATCCGAAATAATATTATTAACAGCTTTCCTTGTAAGGTATCTCACAGTATTATATTTCGGCACCTTGATAAATTTTAAACTGAACAAAGAAATTTTAATCAAATAAATTATATTCCAAAAATTGCAGGTCTCACCGCGGGGCATCAGACTACTGCAACGTGAAATTCCTTTTCAATTACAGTCAACAAAAGCTCAATTTCAATCCTGCCACGAAGTTTTAAGGTTTAAAATCGTTTGTTAACGAAGACCAATTACCTGACCGGTCATTCGCTCACTGCTGCCAGTTTTCCAAGTAATATAGCAATCATTCATTCCTTTTGGTGTGTGACATTCACGAGAGATTAATGTATCGCGATTCTCATAACAAGTTGAAATATTAATTTTAACATTTGTCTTACATTTTCATGCTGGGAGGAAGAATAATTAGATAATAAACTTAAATTGTTGTAAAACAGGTGAATTCAGTTATAAATAAGTAGGTATAGCTTTTTTTTACGGATAACACCACAAATACTGGGCGACATACTACGACACGTAATTTCTGCATTAAAATCAAACTATAATTCAATTTTGTTCCCAACAATCAAACTTTCTCAAAGTGATGACTGAAACGGTACTGACAATGAAAGCTTGAAATTTTACTTCTCATGTTTATCTGAGGAGAAATGATGGCTGCTTGCTTAGCCATTTATAAATTCTGTTAAGGCTACTGTAACAGATAACAAACATGCAAAAATAAGAACTATTTAATGTGTCAATTTAACAAAATTACAACCTTAATTGAATTAGAGTCTAAGGGATTAATACACGTTCGGGTCCGGCACATTAGATTCGCCAGTATTTGTTGAATAATAAATATTTTCGTTTAGCTCGTGTCGATTGGCAAACTGTGTTCGGCAGCTGTCCTCGCTAAATCATCTTCGGATCGACTATGATGGCTAGATACTATGTCCCAAACGTTATATCTGCATAATATTCGGTTTTGCCAAATCATGCCGACTCCAACAATTTTGTAGAGTATCGAATACTTACATGTAAATATCGTAGCAGGTCTTATAAAAAAGCATCGCAAACAAATGAAGTACCATAATTAATATCTCCTATCTCGACTGCAATATGAAGATACATCTCCATACATTTATGGATAAGCATCTCGACGTCCAGATAGCGATCGACGTTGTAAACAGAATACAGTCGTCACCGCCCATCTCGTGTTTATGCGTGTCATAAAATATGATATAAATATCATAATATCATCGTTGTGAATGATATTTTGATGTTAAGGGGAGGCTGTTTTTGGAAGCATTTTATGACTTAAAACTTGAGTAAGGCCTTTGGTGTCTAATGACTTTTTATGGCTTGCACTGCAGTAAAAACAGTCGAAGGAGCTTTACTCAGTGCTGTTAATGTATGTCTTTTGGAATACCACAGGGATGTATTATGGGACTATGGTTTTTGTAAGATTACCTATTTTCTTCCTGCTGGGTCTTTCCCAGAAGGAGTTGTCATACGTACAAAGCTCCTAGTTAAAGCATGTAGTTGAAATGCAGCAGGAAGAGTCGCAAAAGAAGAGTTCCTTGAGGAACGCCGGCATAAATATCTATAGGATCTAATAAGAAGCTCTCTATCACCACTTGTTTACTCTGATTAAGATTCGAATGATGTTTCATGGCTAGTAGTAAAAAAAAAAACAGTGTAAAAATACCCATTGTGTCTTTTGGAATACCACAGGGATGTATGATGGCGCCAATGTTCTTCTTAATTCAACTACAATTTGTCATCATCAACTTTATTAATTAAAGCCAATGCAAATAATAGCAACCACGCTGATGGCACAATTAACATTTACAGTGACGATATGGGCCAAGACACAGTTAATGATCAGATTAAGAATAAGTATTCCACCGCACCAACCCCCCTCGGCCCGTGAGGTGGATTATGACTCATTTTTTCTTGCAAAGAGGAGATTTTGGTTTAAAGGAAGAAGAATGGGCAAGGAGCTCCATGGACACTCCATGGAGTTCCTTGCCCATTCTTCTCTATAGAAATCCATGCTTTGGAATGGGTAACTACAGTCCTTTTTACAGTTTTTATGCCTGTGACTGTCTGTAACTGGTTTATTCAAGTTAAATGCTTTGAGTTTGAATTTTGAGGCTTGTGTCCCAGTAATATGAATATAAATATAATTAACCTTTGTCTTTATTGTTTTTGGCAATCAGACCAAACAATTCAAGACTACAATTAAATAGATTTATGCTTTCTTCAACTTACTAAATAAATCATAAATATCTCTATCTTCATATTTTATTACTCAAAGTCTTACCTTTAACTCGTTGATATTAATCACGCGAACGAATACCTCATACGATCGAACACTTGTTGATCGTAATAAATTCAACGGCACCCGAGGGTTAAACCGTAATAATAATTAAGAATCTCTAATAAATTGCCTTTAATTGCTCCCTTGATATTTTAATTTGCTTGTGGCTCTAGCTACTATTTCTGATGGAGTGAAATGCATGCAGTATCTAGCAATGGCATTCGGGGGAAACCGACCTTAGTACTAATATTAGCATGATTTAGGAAAAACGTCAATTTTATCAGCCTAGGGTAATTTAGGAACAGTCACATGTTAAATCATGGAATAGTTATATTTCCCAAGCAATAGGTAATTATTATCTTTCATATTTTTATTCTTACTTGTTCTTTTTAATTTTCCTTTGAATCTGTATAGGCTTATGAACAGTAGTAGTCCAATGGTAACCTAGACAAGCTGTATACTTTATGTTCATAATTGCATGATTTCCACTGCCCTCAAATTTGTAAAGGAAAACACCCAGACCATGTCTTTGAATTTTTGATTGTAGGACATGTCATTTTATGTCGTAGAACCAGAAATTCGAAGACATGAGTGACCCCGCATTGGGCCTCGGTGGTGGATTACAGCCTACTCCTCTCTCATAAAGAGAAGGCCTGTGTTCCAGTAGTTGAGACCCAGCGTGCCTAGGGGCTAACACTACGGCAAGCCATATGGGCAAGCAGACTGCTCCGAAACCTAATATCATGAAGAGTAGTAGGAGTTTTAAGCTTATATGAAAGTACCGCCACCAGTTGAGAGGGCTGGTTATGATCTAGTTGCTATCCAATAAAAAATAAAGAAATCTTAATACAAACTGACTACAAGAACAGTCAATTAGTTTATTAGTAAAAGCAGTCAGAGTTACGTTAATTTGATATTTCCTATACCATATCCCATTCCAGTCGAAAGTGTCGTAGTTGTCAAAATAAATGAACATAATTATTTATGATTAGCTGATGGTCACACTAGAGGTGTTATAATTATATGTAGAAATATTATATTGTGTGTATAAAAAGTGGTTTATATTACAAGTAAGTAGCTCTGTGGGTATCAGTTACTTGGCCAAAATTAGAATTTACATAGGTAATTATGTTCTTGCTACTTAATAAGAATGAACTGTTATTTAATTTGATTGGGTACCTAACAACATACATAATTGAGACAGGTACAGAGCAAGAAATTGGAAAAGAAAATCATGTAGAGCAAAGTTTAAAAAATAATCAGTGATAGAACATTATCAAAACCAAAAAATATACATTTCCCAATGGATTATTCAGTGGACATTATAAACATATTACTGACAAATCATATCATATTTTGCTGTTCTTTCTCACAGAGTGTGCGTTCATGGCAACTTTACAAAACATTACCAAATTAAAATGGTGTAATCGTTCTGTGTACTAATATTGATTATGAATCACAATAAATAATATTGTTACACTAACCCGGACTACATTTTCTATATTTTACCGATGATTCAGCATACAAAATTGGGCATTTTCCTTTTTAATATAGTAATGCAAGTGATGAGGAAAACTGGCGTGCTTGTATGACCAGATGTATAAATGTGAACGAAACAAAAGGAGTAATGTAAGGCGCGAATTACACAGAAACGGCGTACGGTGAAACCGCGGCGTAGACAAGATGCCGCTTCAAAACGTTTTCATACAAAATGTACGTAGGCGACGTGTCGTGAATTACACTCAAGCAGCGCGGCGCAGGCACGCCGTTCTTTCGTTTCTTTATAAATTCCACGCCTGCGCCGCACCTTACGCTTTTCGCCGTTTCTGTATAATTCGCGCCTAAGGATCGTAGCAGATGGCGATTTGTAGGCCTATCCTCATGAGAAAAAGATTCGCAAGGTAGGCAATTTTATGTAGATGAGCATTTCAAAGTAGGTTAGTAAACGTCGTCTGAGAATCTAAAACAGCCAGTAATTCGTAGGTTGTCTTGTCTTCGAGAAAATGTTTTAGGTAATAGTACCCCAGACGCATAATTGTAAACCCCAAATTGGCCATACATAACTCAACTACGAGTACATAAGGCTTGTTAACGCAGAGATATGTAACTGTATGCAAATAGTTTTAACCCCTGAATACATTAGCTAAAGCCGGAATGATTAATAGTAAATGAGTTACGACTTGCCTACAATTTCGTACCATGTATGCATATATTATCATTATTATTTTAGTCGAGCCCTATAACTGTCTGGAAAAGTAGGAAAACCTTTTTTGGACAGTCTAGTCTATGCAAATGAACATTTGTTCTAGAATTTTAAAGCTGCATAAATTAAACTTCAACCAAATAAAAACTACGAGTTACTTCTTTCTTTTCTCCAATCTTTTTTGTGACTCGCGGACTGGGGCGTTCGTTCTGCTACTACTGGCGGCAGCGGGTGGCGTTTTGGGAGACTTGTATATTTGACGGTAAAAAAGTGCTGATACTCAGTTTACATAACATAACATCCTTTAATCTCCGAAGGGTCAGCCAGAGGTGTATATAGGGTTATAAGGGCTCAAAAATAAAAATCACCAAGGCCTTTGATCAAAATGCAATAAAACTCCAAAAAACTCCTGAAAAGCGATCTTTGACATTAAAAATTAACATCATACGTTGCAACCCCTTGTTGTCTTAAGGAAATTGGCATGATCCCCTGTTAGGGACGCATTGAGTAAACTTTCTTAGAACAACTACATAATAGATGATGTTGCCTAATGCGAGGGAAATAATTTATAATAGTATTGTGTGCCTTATAGTTAATTCTATTATGGGGGATATACGTAAACGTTGAGGAAAATGTCGTCCCGAAGTTTTCAATAAGAATTTATTGTACTTTTGTTTTTATTTATTTATTTTACTATTTATGTCGTTCGGCATAAGACAGACGTCGTATGTCGTATGCCGAACGAACTGTGGGCCCGAAAAATTCAGGATTGGTGCCCTGAAACAGTGACACGGGGTCGCGGCAGACCACGAAGGAGATGGCGGGACGAACTGGATGTCTTCCTTGATAATTGGAAAGAAGTAGCACAGAATCGTGACCTTTGGAAGGAATGGAGGGAGGCCTTTGCCCAGCAGTGGGACAATATGGGCTAGCTATAATAATAATACTATTTATGTACACACAGTAGACAACACAGGAAAATAACATTATAATATATGAGTACATAGGTACTGCTTATTTCTTAAGAAATTTCTGCCAGCAGACCTGCAAAAGGAGAAATGAAAAAGAAATGTAGACAATAGCGTGTGAGAAAAGGAAGAGAATAATGTCTTTACGTGCCTTACCTAACTTAACCTAAAATCGTGTCTTCTATCGTGTCTTATGTGTTTTTATTGGGTAATACAAATATAATGTTTGTTTTATTCACCTTATCCAAACGCCTATCCACTAAGAAACTTATAAAATGGTTTTATAAAAACTAAAAACAGTTTATTTTTTAAATACGTGTCCTACTTTCTATTTCAGGTAAACAAAACTTAGTTAAGTAATCACTTACATAGGATGAGACAATGTCAAGAAGATATACTTTAAACCTCAATAACCTCCTCCTTTTGGAAGTCGGTTAAAAACGTGTCGATATGTACCTAACTGGATGTGTATTTATTTATTTATTTATTTAAACTTCATGTACAAAAGTGGTACATAGGCGGACTTAATGCCACAAGGCATTCTCTACCAGTCAACCTTGGGGTCAAATAGGACAGCATAGTGATAGAGTACAAAAAAAATAAATAAGAAAAGTATCATTTTGTTAACATAAATTGAAATACATAAATAGGCACATACTAATACATATATATACAAATAAATCAGTAGTAGTTAGTATCATTCCATCTTGTTTATAATCACGCGTAACTAAGACATTTTTCTTAAGCATACAACGAAAATACCACCCCTTCTATATTTATCCGGGGTGAGCACGTCGCCATGATAGGATGATGTATTATTAAATTCTATACGTTTGATGTTCCGGAATAAACACGATCTTGTATGACTAAATTCTATTTCGTATACTTTTGTCTTTTTTTTGTTTCTCCGCTTATCTATTTTTATAAAGAGTGCCCTGAGGAGACACGTCTGGGAATTATTTTAAGAGGTCTTCGGTACTTATAGAAATCATGGATTAATGCCTAGTTGTAATAGTAAGTTCTTGGGTTCGATTCCCGGGTCGGGCATATAGTAATTCGGTTTTTTCATCAGGAATTTCTCAGTAGCAACATGGAGACTGGATTTGTGCCCGGTTGATGTGAATAGGCTTGCCCCCTATTACATGGTACTTTAACATAACTGACGAGATGTGGGTGTCCCATTAGGCACACTTCTTAACCCTTCGGGGATTACAGGCTCGATGTTATGTTATGATGGTAAGTAGATAATTGTATTTATATTACAAATACAAATACAAATACAAATACAAATCATTTATTTGCATAACACAGGTTGAGAGGATGTTACAAAAGGGTCATAAGGTACACTGTATTATAACCATGCCAGGTGTGCAAATATGTTAGGAACATTATGAGATTAAAATTTATTCATATTCAGAGTTTATTAAGTTACAATGTCATTCAGGCTATAGGTGGTCAATATACACACAATTAAAAACATATACAATTAATATTTGAGTCAGTAATTTATAAGAAATAATAATGTCATGCAAATTAATAATGTCATAGTAATTAGATTATCCATCATATTTAAATATTGCACAGTTAAATTCTATTATTAAAATATAATATCTTTATCTTTTAAATAGTCTTTTACATCATAATAACATTTTTTAATTAGAAAGGTATATAATTTATTCTTAAATAGAGGAGTATGTAACTTTTTAATCTCATCGGGTAATTTGTTATAAATCAGTGATGCCATACAAATAATACTTTTATTGAGTAGTGCCGTTTCCCCATACGGTATTTCTACATCTAATCTTTTTTTATCTCGTAACTGTCTATAGCAGCTTTTAAAGGCAGTCTTATAATAGCTTGGATTCGATTTCATAAATATATTTAATTCGTATATGTACAAGGAAGGTAATGTAAGGATATTCTTTGTAAATATATCGTCATGGTATGTGATTCTTCTTAAAAGGAGAAATCTATTCTTTCTTTGTTCTTCTGAAAAGACCATCTCAGACGCCTGATCCTTACATGATCTGACCAAGGTCCTGCTTGGAGTTTTTGACTGTTAAAGAGACTCTAAGTTCGTTTGTGTGTTTCTTCTGCGAGTGAACAGCAGTAGCGAAGAGTCAATTTTTATAAAAGGTATGTCGGAGTACATATCTTTAATGTGATTATATTATTTGTCTATAGAATACTGACTGTGCCATTTTTCAGAGGGAAGCCAGTATGAATCGAGTTGTATGGAACCTTTGCCACTGGTGAACAGATAGAAAACGTGGACCCCTTCAAGATAAAAACAAAAAAAAATGACGTGTAAAATACTGGTACAAACCTACTTACCTTACCGTGTCTCCTCAGAGAGGAGACACGTCTGGGAATTCTTTTAAGAGATCGTTGGTACTTATAGAAATCATCGTATAAATTCTATTTAATTGGTTGGTTTTTTTCATCATGAATTTCTCAGTGGAAAAATGGAGTCTAGATTCGTGCCCGGTTGATGACAATAGGCTGACGAGATGTGGGTGAACCATTAGGTACACCTCTGCCTAACCCTTCAGAGATTACAGCCGTGATGTTATGTTATGATAGTAAGTAGATAATTGTATTTATATTCTTTTTGAATATATTATTGTAATGGTATGTGATTCTTCTTAAAAGGAGAAATCTTTTCTTTCTTTGTTTTTCTTCTTAAAAGACGCCTGATTCTTACATGATCTGACCAAGGTAATGCTTGGAGTTGTTGACTGTTAAAGGGCCTCTAAATTCGTTTGTGTGTTTCTTCTGAGAGTGAACAGCAGTAGCAAAGGGTAAATTTTTGTAAGAGGTATTTCGGAGAACATATCTTTAATGTGATTATATTATTTGTCTATAGAATACTGACTGTGCATTTTTTCAAAGGGAAGCCAGTATGAATCGAGTTGTATGGAACTTATGCCACTGATGAACAGAAAGAAAACGTGGACCTCTTCAAGATAAAAACAAAAACAAAATTAACGTAAAAAATGTTGGTACAAACCTACTTACCTTATCTTAGAAATAAACCTTATGTCATTGTGGTAATAATCTATGTTACAAAGCAAGCTTTTAAAATGGAAACCAGATAATCTTTAACCCATATACTTCCTACTCCAGTAAAATCGGACAGATCACTCGTCACTATAAATACTATCTTACCCATTAGGGACGCATTAAGTATTTAAAAGGGTGTTTCAAATGTATGGATTGAATTTAGCTTTTATTTATAGTTCGCTCTTGTTTTGACTTGACAGATTATCATCATTATCATCATTCTCCTGCCCTTATCCCAATTTATTTGGGGTCGCCGCAGCATGTCTTCTTCTTCCATAAGCCTCTATTACCTGTCATCTCATCACTTCTTTTTTTGCCTTATCATCCTTTACAAACTCAAGTTTGTGACAGACACACACATACAAATATACATAATTATATATTATGTGTGTGTGAGAAAAATTGTTTAAGCAACAAGGCGTCTTAATTATTCAGACTATTACTAGAGATATTACGTGATATGGGCATGTGGTGCGGAGGAATGAGGAAAATGTCGTGTGGAAAGTTTTGAGCTTGAATGTGGATGGGTATACAAACACTGGACAGGTAGAAAAAGACCAAAGAAACGATGGATAGACTATGTGAAGGATGATATGGCAAGAAAGGAGGTGTCTGCTGAGATGACGAGTATTAGAGAAGTATGAAAGAAGAAGACATGCTGCGCCCACCCCAACTGAATTGGGAAAAGGGCAAGAGAATGACTAATATTAAATTGCAAAAGTAACTCAGTATGTGTTTGTCTGTTACCTTTTCTCGCCTTAACGGCTGAACGTATTTCGATGCAATTTGGTACACTGGTAGACAATGACCTGACTTAGGACATAGATACTAACTTATCCCGGTAGTAGGTAGGTTTCCTTAAGGTAAATTCCGACCTACACAGAGGAGAAATTTTCATCCATCCGCTAGTGATTTTAATAGGAGACTTTCCTTCAATCGATAGTTAATGATTAATTTACTGCGCCTTATATTTAGGCAATAACAGTTTTTGCGTTTCTGTCTCAATGAAACGTATTTTTAAAATTGTAGAGTGAAGAGGTATTGAATTAAATAGCCTGAATACGACATAGTTCGTATTAGTACCCTTTTTGTTAGTAGACACTGTTTTATGCTTTCACGGTTTATATTTTGAAACTAACTTTTTTGGAGTCTTTATTACGACCCGACTGTTGCTTTTGAGCGTACTTAAACCCAAAAAACTTGGTGATATTGTGAGTGTGTTTTACCGTGACTTTATATCGAGATCCAGTAGTACGCGGAGCAAAAAACTAAGAAAGAAGGTAGACCGATTTGTCTGCAACTAATAATTTATTTACCATCTACCTGCATTCTCTAGTCATCCAGCGATCATGGTGCTTGCAACATCGTTGAAATATCGGGAGTTCACAATAATTCAAAATCACGGAAGATATCCCGTAAGGGATAGTGTAGGGATAGTAAAGTTTCACAAGCAGAAAGGAATCTGTTGCAGTAAGCTTAGTGCAGTAGCTAACTCATTCAATAAAAAAACATTATTCCAAAAATAAGTACTTGACAGTGTACAAAAACATGGCGACTCTAAACATTAATAAAAAAGAAAACAAACAAAATCGTTCGCTTCACACCACTGTCCCATCACTTTGACCGTTACCATCTCACAAACATTTACTTACTATTAATATCAACCTTATTTTCTGAGCTGTAGAGTAGGAATCACTGTGGGCCAAAGGTCATAATCTTGGCGAAATAAACAGACAACTTAATGTCACGCTGTCATTCACGGATTATGCAAAGTAGCCAAGTTATTTTTTTTTCTATTACCATAATACGCGTGGCAGAATGTTTGATGTAATGAAGCAACGTGGGAAAGGCTAACAGGGGCCTTTACAGCTCTCTGTCTATAAACATATAAGGCAAAGAATTGTAGGCTGTATTTGGGGTACAATAAGGTTGGAAGTTGAAAGATTTTGAAGTATTATGCGGGCATGTTTGTCCGTTTGTTCTAAACCAAATTATCAAATTTCAGAGATATCACGTTTCTGCTACCGGTCCCTTTTTGTTCTAATGTACGTAGTAATTGATTTCTAGTTCACGTGAATTGTTAGCGCACTTAGTGGGGGCAGTAACGAACCTGCTTTCGGGTGAGGTCGGCAGTTGTCGGCTTCCTTCGGCTGTCAAATTATCATAAATTTTGTAATACAGGATGTTTAGTATGGACTTACGTGGCTTGTTAGTACACGAATGATAAATTGACGCTTATTTAGGCGGTAAAGTAAAAGTTTTTGTTTATGATTCATGTGAATATGAAATTTTGTGATGTTAATGAGGCACAGCTTTCTCGTATATACCTACTTGTGTTAGTTATCTTTCTGTTCATATAGAAAACTTCTTTTCAGTGTACTTGAGAATGATGTTGCAAGACAGAAATTTTCCTAAGATTAGTAATGCTCGTAGTTTTCTTTTGAAAAAAGAACGTGACAGTCAGAAATTTGACATTGTATGTATATATTCTTTAAGTGATCTTGAATTCGATTCCGACGAAGGACAAAGTAATAATTAGGTTTTTCCATCAGGCACTTGTCATTTGCGGCCTGAGGTTCTGATTTGTAGCCACTTGATGGTAATTGGCTGGGCCTCAATTATTTAAGACTTAAACATAACTGGTGAATGTCGGTATATTTCAGATTCGCCTCTGACTAACCCCTCCAGGGATATAGACGTGTCATATTTACGTTATAAGTTTAGATGATATATATAATAATCAATTATGACGATACAATTGGCGCAGTGGCTGAGCGATTGATTGCTGCGCTGCATTTCGCCGGTTCGAATCCCGCACGGAACAAATATTTGTATGGCTTTCTGGTAATTTAAATGTTTGTAAATTCAACCACGATACAGGAGAAATTCCTAGGGTTGGGCAAACGTTCTAAAAAAAATAGAGAACTAATGGTACACAAAACCTCCCTTACGTAATTTCCTCCATAAGTACAGTACATTTTTTCTCCGTCAGAATAGGTCTTATTATTCCAGGCATGTACTAACTGTAACGTGTTAATGAGCTACCCAGTAGTACGCGTAGTATTTTAATTAGTACTAATAGTATACAATTAGTGATATTAAGTCAGGTCTGAGTATGCAAGCGTCAGGTTTTACATCATTGGCTTGCTTTTGTAACCTGTTTGACTATAGACAAGATAGAATAACATCTAGGTAGAAATAAAGTGACAGCTGTCAAAAAAGTGTGTCTCATAGAGGGTATAACGATATTTTTTTTTCATTTAGGCATACATACACATTCATGGGACACACATGATAATTATTATCATTATCAGCCTACAGCAGTCCTCTGCTGGACATAGGCCTCTCCATTTGCAAGCCACTATGCTTGATTCCACACATATGACCAAAAATACATTGATAAAGTTTAAAACGTCGTGATTCGTAACATTTGGCTTAAATTCATAAAGTAAAATTTATTGTTCTTCACGAAAAACTTTATAATACCCAGGTACCAGAAGAAAAAATAGAAATGCACCCAAATTGAACTAGGCTGTATAATGTCAAAGGCCTGGATCAATACTCAACAGCTACCAACAAGTAAGTATAGGTATACATTTATTTCAGCTTCAAATCATGATAGCCTAGTGGTGTGACCTTCGGACTGCCATGTCATAGGTCTCAAGTTCGAACCCTAGACACGCACCTCAAATTTTTCGGATTTTTTCGCGTATTGTATAATAATCCATTGTTTCTTTGAAGGAAACCATCGTGAGGAAACCAGCATGCCTGAGAGATATTTCTCAACGGCATGTAAAACCAAGTCAGAGATCGGCCTCTGACTTGGCTTTACATGCCACATGGCATAGGCGGCATAAACTCTGACACGAAAAAGAAAGAAGCTTCAAATCATTGCATCCAGTCCACGTAAGTACTAAAAACAAAAGAAAACCACATTTATTTCCAAAACCCACAAATCAATGTAAGTTCCGCTTCGTTCTGTCACTTAGAAATTCGGAAATACTCGTGTATGTTCGTGTAAAGTCGGGTTATTTGAATGTGCAGGAGTGGCGCATGTCTGGTGCCAATTATAACAGCCGACTGACAAATGTGGATGACGTGGTGTACTGGTAGACACTGCATTGGTTAGGTTTGATTTAATTTAAGAAATGTAGAAAAATGAATGAGAAAAAATATATCACATATTAAAATGAAAACTACAAAACTGACAAAAAATAATCTATATATATAAAAATGAATCCCTATTTCCCTCGGTCACGCCATCACGCGTGAACGGCTGGACCGATTTTGCTAATTCTTTTTTTGTTGTGATTGTTATTGTCAGGGGAAGGTTCTTATGAAAGAAAAAAATAAGTAGATAATAGGTAGGTATTACGTAGGTGGTAGGTAGGTGGTAGGTAGTTGGTAGGCAGGTGGTAGGTATTAAGTAGGTAGGTAGTTGGGTAGTAGGAGGTAAGGAAAAGTGCATTGCAACGCATGCCGGGGTCAGCTAGTATACTATAAATCTACATAGGTACTAACTTTTAACTGGGGTTCTAGTCAGTGAGTAATCGCTTTCAAAATGCTTCGATATTCTATAACCACTTTTAACATGATTGACATTCATCCAAAATGTTTGTTACTTTTTATCACCGTAATAGCTGATAGAATGTCAATTTTATCCAGGTTATCAGGCCCATCTCTCTTTATTATTTGGTAAAAAATTTGATACTGTAGGTACCTTGATTTACTCTCTTTAAATTCCAAGCAAAAATTATTGAAAAACATCGAATAGTTTGCCTAAGATTTTTCTGTTTTTATTTTTCAACCACATCTATATGAATCATCTTTGCTTCCAAAAAGCAAATCTTCGCGGACCACAGTAAAATTCATTTTCTTTGACAAAACATCAAAGTGTTTTGCTCTCAAATGTACCAGCATGCTACGCTTACTTTGACTAATGTGCTCGCCTGTACCAGCTCAAGCCAACAGACGGCACGGGACATTTAAGTTTAATTTAACATACCTAAGAACACGGATGTCTTAATGAGTAACACCGAGGTTTTATTTACTTAACCCATGGCTATTGGGAAATTTTGTAACTTCAAAGACAGATTGGTTAGTATATTATGAAACAGTATCTTTTGGTACAAGTGCAAATGTCAAAAGAAATAAGTCGTAAATTAAAATAAAAGATGGATATAAAACTTTTGAGATTGAATTTCGTGGATGTAAATCACACAATCATCTTGGCCATACGAATGGCTATATTGAATTTTGATATATCTGTATCTAATTTCATTGTAGTAAGATTACAAAATAATATTTATTTCAAAGTTATTGGAAAAATGATTAACATGCAGACTTTCTTTTCCTATTTCTTGACCGTGAGTAGTGATCGCCAATTCAATATTTATTTCTTTGTGAACAAAATTCCTTGTCAAATTCTCTTCATCAAAGTCTTTGAATTCTTACTAGGGACTTTTTAACAAAGCGTTATTAATTACTTCATCAAATAAACATCAGACCCAATTCCAGAAAGTCTACAAAAAGGAATGTTTCACAACATCAAAACTTTGATAGTCATAAAATTATAACAAGTCCGCGACAATCTGTTCCAATTATTTTTTTATTCTTCTCAGGAACGTTTTTGTGTAATTTTTTTAATTAAGTTCAATTAAAATCGTATTATTCAGTTTCTCGTTGGAGGGAGTTTTGTTAAAAACTTTTTCCTCCGATTTCTTTTTGCTAATTAAAACAGAGTTTGAGAATTTCGAATTCTTTGCTTGGGTTGCTCTGGGGTGACTATTGCAGACTTGTTGTTGACAATCTTTATTTTATTTTATTTTAATATGCTTAGCGTATTTTGCGGTTCTTTGCTCTCGGATAATTCGATTTCAGCGAGAAATTTTAAAATAATAATATCTTCGGTTTAAAAAGTGTCTGTATCTTTTAATGATTATCTATTGGAGCATAGTTTAGACGACATACTTTACTTTTACGACAAACTTGGCGTTTATTTTTTTTTCTATAGTCAGGTTATATATCAGGTTAAATAATAAAATAAAAATAAAAAGGTTTATTGCAGACAATTGTGCAACTTTTACAGTAAATGTTACATAGGGACCTCCTTTTTCCAGGTTTCCACAAAAATGTTGCAAGGTGACTTTCATTCCGCACTAAAATAATATTGAATAAAGCCATATACAAACCATGTACTTACATTGTACAGTGGATAGCAGTTCCTTTATTAATTTGCCCAAAATAAAGAAGTCTGACAAATCACTTATTTCCTCCAATCTTCTCAAGTATTGATTGATTGCTACCCATTTTCTTGGTGACATTCGAGTCGATTAGGGGAATCGTGTTACTATGGTGACTATAGACGATCGGTAAACAATACTCCAGTTATGGTCTAATGCAATCGTTAGGGGCGACTAAGGGATTATTGGGAAGAAACCAGCCAACTGTTAATTCATTAAGTAGGATTGAGATCTTGATATCCCCCAGTTATCCCAGTTAATTCCAGATTCTTGGAAAATCAAATCTTGAATAGCAACAAAAGGGTTGGTAGACCGTTGTCGTTCATATACTAAAATTCTAAAATTAATCGATGACAAAATCTTTTAAATTAAATATGGCCCTATTAACCTACCTTTAAAGAACCCGTGGAGATTATGCAAGGATTTAAAACACTCGCATGTCGAACCTTTGCAGGGTGCTACCGAAGATTTGGATGGTTGTCTCTCACAGTAGCAGGCTTTTATTCACTGAATTCCCTGCTCTTATAAGTCGAAACCTAAATACAAGTTGGTCCCTGCAAACTACCAGCATTTTAAAACTCCTCCACTATTTACTCCGCCAATATATTATTTCCTACCATTCTCTTGGACACTGGACTGTTTCAATGAGGATCTGCACCAGATAAGCCCCAACTTTCAGTGCAAACAATCGTAAAACATCGAGCAAACATCTCGGGGCCAACAATAGCTGCGAACAAAATCGTACAGACCCCCTTACGGAACTCGTAGACATTTCTAATAGCCCTTAAGAGTGAGGCAAACAGTTTTACTCCATTGTCCACTTCACTCGACATTGTTACTTGATAACAATCTTACTTTTTACCGTCCTGTTAAACGACTTTGATACTTCCATCAAAGGTATTATTAGTTTCTGTAGATGCAAGATTAATTTGGTGCACCGTTCGTGCCGTTTCCATGGTAACGGGTATTGTCCAAGCATTTTTTCCAAATAATTTTGAACGGAAATCAGCTCTTTGTCTTTGAAAGTAAGGGTGGGTGTCCTTTGAACGGCTTTTCGCTAAGGATATTTTTATTATGAGAAGAATATTTTTCTGCAATTGAATTTTTATTTAGTTGGAATCGATGACATTATTACTGTTCGTATTTTTAGATGTCGTATTTGACATAGAAACCTCTGACATTTTCGTATCCAGTGTCTTTTTCCAGGACCCGTTTCTGTATCAAAATATCACACGGCTGTTGACCATTTTTATCACTTACCTACCCAGGCACTTTTTCTCTTTTAACGTCACCAACACCAAAAAACTGAGTAACCTTATCATAAGTACGAAGACCAAACTCACGATCAAATTCCTAAATATCCAAAAATTCGAAGCTACTTAAGGTCTAGTGCTATAATGAGACGTCGCCAGCATACAAGAGCAGAACCCACACAAAACACAGTACCTCTATCAAACTACTATCCCATAGCTACACTGTGTTAAAGTTGACTATTTTTGTACGAGAGCGTCTTGTTATGAGAATAAATCGCGCTGGAAGACAACACATTGAATTGTGCTCGTCTTTTAGCCGCCGTTAGGGATCGTACACATTCAGTTTGTAGTTTATTGAATGGACTACTTTGAACTGTTTCTTCTAAACAAGAGTGTAAGAATTTAAGTTTACGGTCAAGTAGTTGTAGAATGGGTGTTGGATTTATGTTGGCAGTTTTAAAGGTAACTCAGCTTCTCTGCTTGATTCCCTGATCTAGAAATTTGGGCTCAGTAAGTTCCTATTTAATCTATTCGCGAAAACGGTTACCACACATCCAGTACATCATTCTGAGCCCCCCCACATATATATAAATTTTTCATGGGTTATAAAAAAAACAGCTGTATCCTACAAAAGTTACTACACGCTCAAAATGTATGGAATAGATGTTTTTTTTTTAAATAACCGATGAAAAATTTATATATAGGGAGGCTCAGAATTATGTACTGAATACGTGGTAGCCATTTTCACATCGGTGTCCCTTCCACCCTGTATAAGGAAGTATGGCGGTCGACACAATGAATAACAGACAGGTAAATAAGATCCGAATTAACCCCAATAAGAACACGCTATATTAGCTTTTTTGTTTTTGTAACAGATACTTAGCTTAACCCCTTCCATTATAGAAACATAGATTCATAACCCGGCCAAACGAATAGTCTGAATACTAAAAACTGATGATTGCCTCAATAAAACTCTTCAACTTTACCCCCTACAAATGTAACAACTTCTTAATATTAAAATATCTGCGCCTGATATTTTCTCCGCAGTTTCCGTTATCTTATAGTGTGCAATAAATACTTCAAGTCAGCCGTCACAACGGGGCATCTCCGTATGATTGCGGACTGAGCAAATAAAAACAGAGTTAATGTTGGATACAAATAGATCTTACTGTGCTGTGAATATTGTGGATATGTTTTGAAAGAATTTCACTTAGGTCACGATTTTTAAATCTGCAAAACTATCTACTATTACTGTAGACTTGATTATTGGCAATCGAAGACACGTTGTAAAACAGGCTTGAGAGCCTAAGTAAGCGGCAATTGCTTATGCAACGGTTCATATTCCTATAACGACTTCCATTATGATTGATAATTAGTGATCGGATATTCGGATGCATATTTACCTGAAGTACATTTTTTCCCGGCAAAAGGTACAAAAGTGTGAAAGCGGCTTCTTATAATATATTTTTTCCCGATTTGGCAGGATTTCATAAAATATACCTATATAGTGTGTAGTATTCCTAAGAATAATACATATTTCTATTATATTTAAACCTAGGCAAAAAAATTGTGGAAACACGTAAAAAAGCTTTAACTTAAAAACAAATTGCTGCTGAATATTCAAATATACCTAATAAAATGAAAAATATGACTGGGCTTAAAAAAAGATTATTTTGATACTCGAAAGTACTAGTACTCCGTAGGTACTAGTCAACACTCAAACTTTAGGTTAATATGCATCCGAATATCCGATCTCTATTGATAATTATGAGTTTTTCTACCGAAACAAACACAAGCTGCCGCTTATGTCAATCCAATAAGTGTTGACACCAATAGCGCAGAATGCCACTTTATTTACGCCCTCTGAAGAATTCTCAATAGCCAAAATAATTCAACGTGATCTGATCCGCGTAAGATCAACATCATATATTTGATATGGAATTTTTACAGTCGACGTCTCATAAACATTACCAGTTCCTGTAGACACAGCATAGATTCTGTAAATCAAATCGATTAAAAGATTAAAACGACGGACCATACAAACGGTCAATCAGCGGAGGCAACAACTGCATACATTTAACGCACCATCTCGTTAATCCTTTAATTGATGCGATGCTCCGCTTTGTCGCATACTCTCATGGTAATGCTGAGCTGAAACGAACTGGGATTGTGAAAGATGTGGATGGGAGTATTTTTTACAGCTTCATGTGCATAGAGGTTCTGAAAAATAGTAATTTCAAGTATTATTTCTGTCAAAATCTTACCGCCGCCAATGTTAGAGGTAAAATGATTTGGAAGGAACTGTAGACAAGAGTAATGATTGGCATAAATCCTTGATGTAGATTCACCTTTAAAATGCTGGAGCCACATCAAACGCATAAGAACTGTCAAAAAACTAAAAATGGTATGAAAGGCAGAGATAGAAAAACCAATTCAAATATTGATTGTGAAGGAAGATGCAATGCTTAACCTACTAGCTACTTACAATATTAACGATAAAGTAAGTGAAGAGTAGATAATGACAAAATGTATAATGTAAACAAACAACACAGACGTACATTCCGATTCCAAAACAACGGGAGCGAATTAACAGCAGGCGGTAATCCTTTAATTGATGCAACACGACCTCTTGTTCCGATTCAATCCAATGAGCGATTTAAATTGCTGTTTGTTTTCGCTCTTTGTGCGTATCGATTACAAGTTCACGGATAGTCAGCGAATATCGATGTAGGTTCCATAGATTTAAAGAACACTATAAAGTCCTGTGCACCACTCCACGTTTTGTCGTTCTTTGGAACAGTCAACTATTGATATTTTGAAATCATTTTCACGTTATTTCTATATATATTGTCATTGTTATCAGTCACTTCAGAGCCTTCTTAATCTAAAGTATCCTAATCACACAAATTATTTCAAACTTCTTTATGGCCACTACAATGAGAAGAATTACTTCTTAGCCACACTCACTAAATAGTAACCACGCTAGTGGAGAGATTTGAAATACTCAGCATTGGATAGATAAAGGTTGAAGAAGAAGAAGTACGGAGGAAAAAACAATGTTTCTACAAAGCTTAGAAGACGAGTATAGGAAACGAAACGAAAGACGATTCCAACTTTCCATCTTTTCGAATCAAAGAAAGCCACCATTGCCACACAATACGACACAAGAAAATTATACCCGTCGTTACAACCAACGGGTTCTATTTACCAGTCAATCAAATACTTAATAGCAGGTCTATAGAAATCCTCAATAGTAGTTGTTTTCACACTAGTGTGGTGTCAATTTTATGTAAATAAACACAGGTCAGCCATGTTATTACTGTCAACATGTCGGTGCTAAATAACAGCGCGTGAGTAGGAATGTCCCGGCGACTGGAAACTATCAATTATTGTTGCACTGCGGTGGTTGAGGCTTTGACGTTGGCGGGTTTTGGTCTGACATTTTGTTTCTTATCATCAGCGGGAATTTTACAATTTACCTCATTCATATTGCATGTCATCAAAATTCCAGCTGTGGCCAGAAATAAACGTTACCAACGTTCGGTTTGCTGATAAATAACTGAACTCATAATTTATTCGTTTTACACGTTTCCACTTCTTTTTGTATTTCTACAAATAATATATAATCAAAGAAAGCTTTTAAAATACGTACTGAAATTCCAGAAAAATGAAATCATCACCTGTGCTGCGATTCCTCCATACAATGATAAATACAATACAGTAGACCGTGATTTTATGAAAAAAAATATAGCTATAATCTAGAGGCATTATTCAGGAAGAAATTTTTTTTTCAAATTCCTCGTAAGTCCTGTCTCATCTTAACCTCCTGCCCTTATAACAATTTATTTAGGGCGAAGTAGCACTTTTAGCTCTTCCATACAATAATATCAATAAGCTGTCCTCTCGAGTCTATTCTTTTATTAGTAGCAATTTTCCTGTATCTTCCCATGTACATTTTTCAAACTACGAGCTATTAAACCAATCAAATATTAGCAATCCAAATCGCTTCCTTCGTAGCCACTTACAAACTGGTGCACGGCAAACCTTAATTAGCAAGAGGCGCAATTTGCGGTCTTCAAATTGACTGACTGAGTCAGTGTTTGAGTGAGGCCTGATCGGTACCATGGTGGCTATGTCAATTATGTAGTTTGTGCTTTTATGAAATGCGGTAAATGAACAATTTGTCGTTAGGATTGACGAGGTATTTGATTGAGGCCGATTGTAAATCGAAGGTTCTGAATGCTGTAGTTAAATGTATTAAACAAACACAAGTGTTGGTTGATAGCAGTAGTGTTCTTTTGATTCTACTTACTAAAATCGTCCATGATTCTTCTGGAGTGATGATTGTAATTAATATTACGTTTTTTTTGAGTCGATCGCATCATTTCTAGTAGTGAGAAGTTGAAGTATTTATGTAACTGAGATTATTGTATTTGATCTATTGTCATGCATTGCACATTGTACATTTTGTTTTATTTTATCCCTTTTGCGTGTGAATCAAAGGTTTCCCTTAAATCTATCAATCTTATACCTGGAAAAAGTATAAAATCAAGTAATATTTTCTTTCTATTTAATTCTAGCGTCTTCAACCCCAAAAAACCTTTAAAAGAAACCCCATCCCACGATGAATAGAGATAGAAATCCAAAATTCATAGCGAAACGTCCACAAAAAGTAGCCAGGACCATCCATCAGGGGGTAGACAGTAAACACAGTATTTGTATGCATTTCGCTGCATTCAATATGCGAGCAATCGCATGCTCTGGCCATTTGCTACTAAATGTATGTAGTTTTTGGTACTTGTTTTCTTGTAAAGGATGGAGTTGGAAATGCTGAACATCGTAGACGTAATATATTGGTTAACGTGCTTGAAATAAATAAGGGAGCTTAGTTACAATAGTTCCTACATGAAAGGGCAGAAAAATATTCATTATTTTATTTATTTTAGTTGCAAATGAGAAACAATTATATAGGGTGTAAGGGACAGCTCTCCACAAACTGATGGGGTAATATCTTATATCATACTAAGATGACCGGTACAAGAAATTATTTCAGGAATGTTATGGGAATCCAATAATTTTTATTTGTTTTATTTCCTCATACGCAATGTATCGTTACCGTCGCAAAACACAAGCAGCGAACGGCAAGCGCGACGACGAGTTCTATGAACTCTGTAGCTAGGCAGGAAGTGACCAGCTGATTTCATGCGTCGTTTGTTAGAGTTTTTCAACATGCATTGTTGTTTTTATTTTATTTTAGCTGTATTATTTATATAAATAGAGTGCTGCGTACAGGGAATGTAATTTTACATTGAAATAGAGGAATAGTAACAATTTTTTTTATATGAAATTTTCCGAAGAAAAATTCCGGTGGAAAATGATTCAAAATGAGGAGCTGAATGCACCTGTCAGTTTGTGGAGGGCTATCCCTTACACCCTGTAGAGTATTTTTTCGATGGCTAAGTTTCAGGGGATATGTAATATCAAACTTGTTATAATTAACTACGTCAAATAGTTTGCATTAAGAAGAGAATACATACCAAGTTTTTAAAAATATTTGACAATAATAATTATATTTGACAGTAAATTGTGTTTACTTTATACTTTAATCGTTGCTTGGACATTGGTTTCGCTCAGGGCGTTATATTACCCCTTCTGTGTTTTCATTTCCAGCAGTACCTAACGTTGCTTCTTACTTCGGTTCAGAAAAGCATATTTTTCCTTATTTTGCGACACAAACAAATACCTATATGTTAAGGTAGATAAATGGCAGATAGATTAAATGTAGGTATCTCCCCTAACAAGACGCTATGCAACAACAAACATTTAAAATCGAATCCATCACCTCATTGCAAATCGAAAACTTTCTCAAATACTCTAACGTCACACCCCTGATACCTACACAACTTTTAAACTATCATTCAACAAGCGAATAACACCCTTACAGTCATCCAAATAAAATACATTAAATCTGTATAAATAATTGGTGATCACACAGAGTTAATCATGCAGCTGAAGCAGACTAAATAAGTCCTTCTTGTGTGAACGTTAAGGTGGAGTGGGATGGTAAATCTGGTGTGGTATGTCAGTGGACCCTCGTTGCATTGTTTGGGAAGACGTTTAGGAAGAATGTCGCAGCGATTTCGGATATGTCAGTCGCGGCCGCCTGTCACGTCATGTGGCGGAGTGTTGGGGAGACTGGGGCTACAGAGTGAGCGGGTTTGAACGATGCAGGTGACTTTGGTCAGTACTTTTCTTCTACTCTTCATGGTGAGTACTTTTTTTGTGTTGAACTATTTTATTTAAAGCAATCATGTGATTTAAAATGAGACAGTAATGAGAGACAAAATGCTCTATATTTTCTTATTCTTCATTTGTTTTATAAACAGATCAGTAACGGTTGGTACGAGTACTTCAACAGTGAAGATAGTGACGTTTGATTTCAATGTGTCTGTTGCGACTCTGTCCGCAACCCTGGCGTTTCTAGTTGGCACTTCAATGAAAATCATAATTTTAGGTACGTACCACAGGGTATTATTACCTAAAATAGAAATACATAGATGGCAACTACAGATGTAGGATACTTTCATCAAGAAATTGGTGCCCTTTTATTATTTTCAGTTCAGAAAATTATAGATTGTAAATTTCAAGCAAATAAAGGCTTTTTTCGTTTATTATATTTTTATTATTACCTATGATTATTACTTGAATGGTAAAATGCTCATACGCTTACTTCATAGCTCACACCTCTGTCGTCTTCCCTACCATCAAGTGATTGCTTACAGTGGGAGGGTAGATTGAATAACGTTTTGTTTATTTTTGCTTCGTCCTACTCGTAAACAATAGTCTCCGGTTTCCCAGATTATGGAATATAAGCCGCCGCATAAGCTCTTGATTATGTTTTCATGTTCGAACTAAGTGCTGGGCTGTTTGAAAAAAGAAAGAGGTACCTATATTATAAAGGTTGTTGTTGAGTTAATGTAGTAGTTTACTGTTACTCAGTGAAGAAAATATGTCTATGTTCTATGTTAAGGGATTTGGTTTCCGCACTTAGTCCTTAAAGTGGACCATTGTTCATGAGCCATGGTGGCCGTTACTTCAACCAGCCCACCTCTGTCCAGAAACAGATCAAACTTCCCGATCTTCTCAGGACATCGGCAAGGGATATTGGTCTTCCAAGAGTCTCCTCGCAGATCTAGGTGACACCGGTGCCCTCGAGGAGTACGTGCGCCTCTGTTTCCTCCGCCTCCATGCACGCTCTGCACAGGGGACTCTCAGTGATACCTAGGGTGTGGAAGTGTTTGTTCAGTGAGTAGTGTCCATTGATGGTCCCCGCTACCAGTCGCAAGCTATCTCTGTCCAGGCGCAGAATAGAGGGTTCTATTTCCATTTTCATTTTCTTCTGAAGATGCCATAAATAGTGGGGGCTTGATATTATTAACCAAATTTAAAAAAAAAAACTATTTGCGTCTGTTTGCGTATGTGTAAAGAAAATATTTGAGTCTGGCCATCTGGCGTTCAAGGTTCTTATAAAATTGCGTTTTGTGAACACCAGTAAGGTAAAATCAACCGAATTTTGTACTTGATAAATAAAAAATACCGTCAAATACTGTTACAAAGAGAGTAAAAAAAAAAAATCCTGAAAATAATTTCAGTGATGCAGCAATGTAGTGACAATAACGTTACGAAATTCTTAGGTTAATGTAAATGTCATAGCTGCGATTGGCGGCGGCGACATCTCGCGTCCGGCCCTGGTTCAAGCCATGGTCCAGAGCGAGAGGGAATGGGAAGCCATCACCTCCTTTTACAATGCAGTCATGCTAGCGAAGGAGGTGGCGAGAGGGAAAGGATCTCACGTCCCAGCCGCCGCGGGAGACGACCCGGGCGTCGTCGGGGGCCACGTGGTGGCTCCCGGCCACCGTAGGCGCAGGCCTTTGGACGGTGAGTAATGGGCTAGCTCGCCGTCCGTCCGTCTTCTGACGACAGGCCGTGTCGACGGCGCACTCGTATTTCACGCGCGCCTCAAAGAGATGTCAGCAAAAAGGAAGGGGCCCGCAAAGGACGATGCCTGCCGAGGCTGATGGACTGTTCGAAAGAGATACCGTGGCCCTGGAACACAAAGGGCATAGAAGGAACATGGATGGGTTTTACTCAGTAAAAGTCTGACACTCCCTTCCACTCCACCCAGAGGGGGGAGGGGGGGGTCATTTCATGATTTCCCATCTGAAAAAAAAAAAGGATAATATAAAGGCATTTATAGCAACAGTTGTAAGGACCAGAATAAGGGGTGAATGAAGTTTATAAATTCTCTTCGTTCTAATAAACAAACAATTTTTTAGATTGTATGGTCCCACTGCTGGCAAACATCTTAATGACCTTCCACTCTTTTCTCCGGCTAATCTCTCGCAAACGCCTCCCAAAGTCGAAAAATTACTATTGAAAAAAAAAGTGATAATTATTTACACAATTGTGCCATAATTATAAATACATAAGAATTTAAAATTAAAATGGGAAGTACACAGTGTAGACAATTGTTCCTATGTGTTTTGTCCATTTTGTTCCAAGAAACATTTTTGGGTTCAGTAAACGCAAAATCTCGCCTCTATTCTGTCATTGCCATTATGATTGATAGTTGAAAGATCATTATAACTAGCTTACCCTATCTTCTCCATCAAAATTCTAGTTATGTGTGTTCTTAACCAAGTCTCGTTCGTCGGTAATTTTGACCGCTTTTCTCCATTTCGCTCTATTTTTCAACTCGTATCCACCCGATGCCAAGGATAGGTCCTCCATTTAACGCCACTTTAACCGGTTATTTCGGGTATTTCAATCATTCAAGAATGTCTCAGGATGACTTTTGATAAAAACTACTACAGAACCTCAATTTGAAATACTACGCTCGATAGCAACACGTTTTCAACAATTAAATAAATCAACACACTAAATTGATATAAGAGCCATCATTTTTGCTCTGTCGTCATTCGACACCAGCAAGATGGAGAAGACACTCAAATTATTCATAGTCTTCACTTCTTTGTGTTCCGTTTTAGGGGACTCCACCTACTACAGCTCGTTTTTTGGCAAACCTCTGGATTCAACTGCAGTTGCTCAATATACTGCAAATGGCACACTGGCGTAAGTTGTTTTTTCATCATTATATGAATAGCTTTAGAAAAAAACTTAGGTTGAAACTACACAGCTAGGAGTTTGGCTTTATACCACGTACAACCGAATCTTGGTTCACTACGAGTAGTTGCATATGACAAAGCACCTAGATGTGTGTTTGAGAAAAGGCTTAATGGCAGACTATGGGTAAGCGTAACTTAAGTTTTAAATTGTTATTAAGGTTAAAATTGTGTGGTGGTGTAAAATTGTTACCCAATTCTGGGTGAAGCTCGCCATTGTACATAAGCTATGTTATTGCAATTTGTATATATATATTTTTGTTGTTTTTGTGTGCAAAGAATAAGTAAGGACTTTTTTTAAAGTAATTAATTTACAGAAACTGCACGATTGTGGTCGAAACATGCAGCGAAACCGAAGGCAGACGTATAGATGGGACATGTAATAATTTGAAGTACCCTTCCTATGGTGGTACCCGTACTCCGTACTCCAGAGTACTAGAGGCATCTTATCACATGCATTCAAAATCAGGTAACAAGATTATGATAAAAATTAAATGAAATGTCTGCACTAAAACCAAACTATAAGTATGTTAATTAGTAATTAGACAAGTCTTGTGAAATCTTGCACACTTTCATCATTTTGTTTTAGGGAATAGATTTTTAGAAATCCTTCTTTAGTGGCTACTACAGAGTAATTCGTAATGGAAAAACCCAAAAACACCTCGCTGTACTTGGAAATCAAACCTAGTAACGCTCGGCACTCTTACAGGCATTTTTTCATAATTCAAATACCCATGCAAAAACCTAATTCTTACCTCATCCACAGAATTTGAGCCCCGTCGTTCACGATCTGGCCATGAACTCAATCTCACCAGGGTAGTGCGCACTACGATCTGGTCGGAAGGCCGCGTGGATGACGAGCATCTTACTAGTATCATCAACCACTTGTTTGTGTTCTTCGCTACTGATATCACCAACACACGAGATACCAGTAAGTAGATCATTATTTTGTATCTTCCTCTTCTTCTCTTCTTTCTTTCTTCTTCTGTCTTTTGGTGTCTTTTAAGGACTGTTTTATTGCTTGATTCTTTATGATCATTTGTGATTCGTATCTTTCAAGAAAAATATTATCCTAAGGCAAGGTTTTCACCAAAGGCTGGCAATACCGACCAATCATAGGAGGCACAAGAGACGCGATTTTGATTTCAACCAATGTGATGATGATGAGTCGATTCTTGCACATCGCCTTACGGCACCACTAGTCTCTGCTTTAGTGGGAGCCGGGCATTATCCACCTAATATACCTTTTTAGGTGTTTACTGAATTTTCATAAATATTGTATAGCCAAGATTTACATCTCGTCGTAGGACGGAAATAATCTGTTTCTAATAAAAAAAAGAAATACTTACTTTGAATTTAGAAAAAAAGACGTTCCAACTATCAATTTTTTTTCATCTTAGCAAACTATGTGACTTGGAGGCCATACTGCTGCAAAGAGGCCGGTAGAAAGGACTACGCATGCACCCCAAACAAAGTGCCGAAGACTGACTACGTGCACCGCTTCTCTGGTATCAGATGTTTGAACATGACCAGACCGCTGACGTTCCAGACTTCTGGATGTCTGGCCAACACTACAACGCCTTTGAGAGTAAATACTGTTTTTTTTTGTATAGTTTTTCTGCAGTTCTCATTGCTTTTCTTATTGTAACAGAATTACAAATTACACTTCTAAAAACTATTATAGGCTACTTTTAAAGGCGTATACTGAACATTTGAATATTTAGAAGCTAGATTATCACCAATTTATCTATCCATTTTTATCTATAATACGTTATTTTTATCAATGGCCGGTCAATCTTTTAGGTGACAAGGTTGATCGCAAGATCAAGCATTCGTATTTCTAATTTGCCGGAAGATCTGCCGTATCAAGTAGATTGGCATCCAACGTGGCAATACAGTCAGCCTTCAGGGCACTTTACCTATTGACAGTGATGTGGACGAATTTTTTGACGCACTGTAATTCTTTTTCCATTCAGATACTTATACCTTTTTAAAATTATTATTTTAGATCGATTTGTACTTTGTAAATGATGTACATACTGAATTCAAATAAAGAATGATAGAAGAGTTGATTATAATTATGTTATAAACTAAACTAAATTCTAGATATTTACATAAATCGTTTGTAAACTTAACCTTTTAATTTACAGATCGTAGATGCCACACCCCTTGTGGATTTGTCTCCTGTGTATGGTAACAAGGAAGAGAAAGCAAGACGAACAAACTCTGGTGGAAAGTTGGTTACTGTAACGAACAATAACAGAATTTATTTCCCTGACACATGTAAGTTCAATGCAATGGCAAATGAAACTATGTCAACTGCTGACAATATAAATGGTCAAGTAACATTATTTGGCGTGACCGGTATCGTCTCATTAGAGTAGTCAACTTTAACTAACAACAACTACTAATTCAACTATACTAGTTTCTTATAACTAAAGTTGAATATTCTGAATTTCAAGCAACTACAGTACTAACGGCTTATGGCCAAGTGGTTAGCTGTAATTACTAGGTAGATATCAATATCCGTGACTTCACCACGTATAGCATGACCACCGTAGAAACGGGTTTCTTTGACGGAAGAATCGATAAAATGACAGATTGTGAAAAGAAATCTGTCATTTTGTCGACACAATCTGTCATTTTGTCGATTCTTCCGTCAAAGAAACCCGTTTCTCCAGTGGTCATGCTACGCGTGCTGTTAAGTTTCGCCTTCGACCCTGTATATCAGTTGTGTCATTTCTCGGTACCATACAACCTTAAAGAAGTAACGACGTAAATTCTTTACAACAAACTCTTTTTTCAGCGAGCCTTAACCTCCTTCTCGGAATCAACTTCGTGGGTATTATCCTCTTCTGGAACAACCACAACTTCATTGCCACCAAGCTTGCCGAGATCAATCCCTGCTGGACTGATGATCAACTGTTTGCGCAGGCTAGGGAAATTAACATTGCCTATGCTGTTCAAATGTTTTACTATGAACTTGTAGCTACATTGATGGGTGAGTTTTGCTATATTGACGGTACAGGAATTTTTCTTCGGCTAACGCCAGCTGGAGAATCCGCATTATCATCTTGACGAAGCTGTCAGACTTTTTACTAATGAAACACATCAAATTATTGGTAGTATACAAGGTGTAAACAGATCCTTCACGAAGCCGTCAGCCAAGCATTCTGTACAACAAACTAAGTAATCTCACGCAAAAATTTTGACTGGGAAACGATTTTTTTTTGGGGTTAATAATCACGTTTTACGGTAAAACTCAAAGTAACGCACTCAAAACATTTTGCTGATGGATGGATTGAATAGTACGGGGGTCGTGGAAGTGTTTTAAGTAAAGTTACAACATTAAAGCCTTGTATTTAAAAAAAAATCTTGTGAAAAAGTTGGAACTTTGACCCCCAATATCTCCGTAACTAGAAGGTTCCCAGGTATGGCCTAGAACAAAAAAATGATCGCCATGACGGGGAGAATAAGTGCCTTCCAGCTTCGTTAAGGGTCTTTTTACAGCCTTTATACTTTTCTTCTGTATTAATTTTATATTCCCTCATAGGCAAGGACAACTTGATCCAGGACGGTATACTATCCAGTGACCCTGGATTCAGGGACCTATACGATGACACTGTACTACCACAAATAAACTTGGAGTACCCTGTCGTGTTGAGGTGGATGCATTCTTTACAAGATGGGGACTTGAGGTTATTCGTTTTTTTTTTCACATTTTGTCATTATTTTTTATTTAACTCATACCAGCTTAGGAATCGTTTAGCAGTGAAACCGCAATGTTAATTTATTTGTTCTTGAAAGCAACTTTTGACAACCAAGTTTTAATCTTCTATTGACTGGATTTATTAAAAAAAGAATGCTATCTTTTTATATAGGATGTACTACAAAAATGGGACCCACAAGTCAACGTTCCCCATTGTGGACCTGACGTCAAACACTGACTTCTTAAAAGTTGACGATACCATGGACTACGTCACTCAAGGCTTCTTCAGACAACCGACTGCCAATTCTGAAGACTACATTGCTGATCCTGATGTAAGAAAAACACAAGAGAGTTCATTATATTTTCAAATTTTCTTAAAACAAAGGTTTATGTTTGAATTTTTTTACTCAGAAGAGGAAGAAATTTCTTTTTTTGAGAAATCGTTACTCTTTTTTTTAATTTTCAGATAGTACAAAGAGGTCTTGGAGGTTTACAAAGATCGAATGACATCATGACAAACGATTTAGCTAAGAATCGTTACTTTGGCTTCCAAAGTTACATTAGTTACAGAAACCACTGCTTCGGGGATACTATCACTAGCTTCGATGATTTGTCTGATATCGTTGATGAGGAGGTAAACTTTTTATTTCACCATATCATTGCGTTGTTAAAAAATGTACGGAGGGGCCGAAAGTTCTGAAGTAGTGAATACGTACGGGAAGGCCCAGCGTTGGAAAGCCTTCTACAAGGTGGGCCGATAACATGGTGAAGGCCGCGGGAATCTGTGGAATGCGAAAAGGATAGGGCCGTTGGATTTGGCGATTCTAGAAAGGAGCCTGCAACGTGTACAATGTTGATTAGGCTGTTTACTGATAATGAAAAATATAATATGGGATATAACTTAAATTTTATTAACATTGTGATTCTCTCATGCTCTTAAAGTTAAATAAATAGGTAAATGTACCATACAGGGTGTAAACGGACCCTTCACGAAGCCGTCAACCAAGCATTCTGTACATCAAACTAAGTAACTCTACGCAAAAATTATTGCTGGGAAACGACTTTTTTTTTTGGGATGAAAAATCAAGTTTTACGTTAAAACTCAATGTTACGCACTCAAAACTTAGTGCTGATGGATGCTTTGAAAAGTTAACGGGTCATGGAGTTAATTAAAGTAAAGTTAAAACCTTAAAAAGTGATTAAAAAAAAAAAACTTGTGAAAAAATTGGAACTTTGACCTTCAATATCTCCAGAACCTGTGGTTTCCCAGGTATTGTCTAGAAGAAAAAAATGATCCCAATGATGGGCAGAATATGTGGTTTTCATTTTCGTTAAGGGTCTTTTTACACCCTTTATTATCTCTTCACTACCCTTGGTTGACTGCTAGACAATCAAAGGCTTAAGGCATTAACTCCGCGTTTTGACCTTTTGTGCCGGTTAAGACTAAATAGATAAATAGCCAAGAACTTCAATGACATTTAGAATACCTTACTTAATTCTCAGCTTGTATTAGGACTAAAATTAAACATTTTATAATTAATTACAGAGGATAACGCAGCTAAAAGAACTGTACCCGTTCGTAGATGACATAGACCTTTTAGCTGGTATATGGGTCGAGAAGAAAAAGGCAGACTCCTACGTCCCACCCACGTTCTACTGCCTTGTGGCCCAGCAGCTGACACTGTCGATGGTGTCCGATAGGCACTGGTATGAGAGGGAGGATAGACCCAATGCATTTACTTTGGGTAAGGACTTAAACATATTCATTATTTTTGTTTCAAAATCAAAAGCATTTATTCAAGATATGCTGAGAATCTGCCCTTTACCGCTTCTTATTGCTTGAGATTTGGAGAAGAAGTGGCAGAACTACCATCAGATAACGATGATGGCAACATGAAAAATGACTAGATTCATATAAGTTACTGATAATCATAATAGTTAAGCCAGTCCTTTTGAAAGACGTTAAAAAAACGAAACCCTTTGAAAGCAATTGTCACTGGCTTAGGTCATGAGGATACGAATATGTGAAGAGAGACGGGTCCAAAATTATTTTTTAATTCAAGAGCACCCGCTGCAGATACTGATCCAGAGTTCATTTATTTCGTTCTTTTTGAAGCGATTTGGTTTATTTTCGACTAAAGGCCCTTATTAGCCCTGCATCGATAGAACTGGAAGTCATGGGGAGAAATCATTGCCCAACAGTGGGAGGACCCTCGTCCCTCACGGATTGCAACAAAATACTTAAAAAAAAATACCATAGCAAGATATTTAAATAATTTTTCACATTTCTTTGACATTTTCTTTGTGAACAGAACAACTACAAGAAATAAGGAAAGCGACAGTAGCACGGATGCTGTGTGACATAGGAGATGGCGTTACCGAGGTGCAGCCCAAAGCATTCGAGTTGCCTACGACTGGGTATGTACAATAAACAAAATTCTTGTCTTTATTTTATTTCATCAAGAGAATTTGGATGGATTGGTATACAGGGTGTAAACGGACCCTTCATGAAGCCATTAACCAAGTATTAAGTAACTCTGCACAAAAATTATTGCTGGGAAACGACTTTTTTTTGTGGGGTGAATAATAACCTTTTACGGTAAAACTCAATGAAACGCATTCAAAACATTGTGCTTATGGGTGCATTGAATAGTAAACGGGAGGTATTTAAAGTAAAGTTATAACCTTAAAAATTAGTATTAAAAAAAAGTGAAAATGTTGGAACTTTGACCCCCCATAACTCCGTCAATAGAAGGTTCCCAGGTATGGTCTAGAACAAAACATGATCGCACTAGCGGGAAGAACAAGTGCCTTTCGGCTTCGTTAAGGGCCTGTTTACACCCTTTATAAAAAAACTGCCATGATGTGTTTTAATGTTTTGTTTTTTCTTTTCAGTAACGAGATCGTCAGCTGTGACGAGATTCCTGCCCTAGATTACTCGAAGTGGGTGGACAGTACTTGCTCAGCATAAACATTACCGGGGTTGACCAGAAAATAGCCAGTTCTCTGCACTGATTATATCAACGTGCATAGCCTATCACTTTTTTTTACAGCTGAACATAAAATTATAACTCATAGATTTCATTTTGTGAACAAACCAAATATACAAGTACTTACATGAACTTTTACAGACTTACCAGTGTTTTGATTATTATTTCTTCTTCTTTAACATGAATTAGCTTGTATAAGATGTGATGAGGAGGGATGAATCGCATGCGACTAAAAGAGTAATGAATAAAAAGGTTGATAGTTCGAGAGTGAGAGGAAGACCTTAGAAAAGATGGATGGATTGTGTGAGGAATGACAGAGGAGAATGGAAGAAAGAAATGTGTTGCGCCGACCCCAAGTAACATGGGACAAGGGCAGGAAGATGATGATGATGATCATGAACTAGTTTTTGCCGGCAGCTTTGCTCCCGTTATGGTCGGAAAATCCCACCCGGGGATAATGTAGCCTCTCATTAGTGAAATAATTACCGAAATCGAATAAGTACTTCCAAGGTTACCGTATAATTTTTAAAAATATTTTTTATATTTCTCTTTATAATCGGGGGAAAACGATATTAACACTAACACTTACATGAATTAGGAAAAACGAAAATTTCATCAGCCTAGCTTAATTTAGGAACAGTCACTATTTAGAGTAGTAATCGTATTAAATAAAGCATTAGGTACATCGTGACTCAAAGTCAATATTCTTTCATAATTATCTGTTCAGTTGTTCACGATACCATAAATTATTAATTGATTTTAACACCTTTTCGTGCATTGCGCACGAAAAAAACTCATTTCACGATTCTGGTGGTATTTATTAAAACACACGAAATATTTTTCAATAAGTTTCGTCGCATTTTAGTGAGTCATGTAAGTATTCGAATAAAAATGTAAGTATTCAGATTAGAAATATCTGGAATGGAATGAAATTTGTTTTTCATAGTAATGAAAAAAAAAGGCAATTTGTTTTTCAAAGTAATGAAAAACAAATTTAGTTTTGCTGTTGAATGTAATACAATCCAACATTTGAATGAGCCTTCAAAGTATTTTATTTTATTGTTTGGTGCTACGGAACCCTGTGCGCGTATGGGGACAACTCGCACTTGGCCGGTTTTAAAAAGTATTACCTTGGTTTACTGCTATCAGAGGCCAAAAATGTTGGTGATGGCAGTCTTAATCACGAAGCGTATAGAGCTCTGTGATTGTAGAATCAGTACATAGTTAGGTATTGTTGGCCTACTTTCTACTGATCCCTCAGACGCCTAGATTGACACGAACCGATGGAACAAGAGATTCGATCGCTTCGTGTGTATTGGACAAATCAAAGAAATTATTGACAAATCTTCTATTGGACGTGTATCATAAAAATCAGTATAATAAAGAGTAAGGTGGTTGGTGGTTGCCGGAAGACGGACGGCACCGCCGAGGCCGGCCCAGAAAGAGATGGCAAGGACGCTTACCGCGAGGACTGGTACGAGCTGGCCCGAGAAAAGAGCACATGGAGGGAATTGGCGGAGGCCTTTGCCCAGCAGTGGGACAGTACAGGCAAATGAAAAAAATAAAATTATGAGTAACGTAATTACATAAAAAAAAAAAATTGGCGAATAGAAGTACAATTCCTTTGCCCAAGAATATTGTTTAATTTTTTTTTAAAGTGCCGAAGATATGAATACTGAATCTACCCCAATATTTCTAGGTATTTTACCGTGGAGGTTAAACCATGTGATCCAAAAGAATGGAAACGTGTGGACGGATCATGTAACAATCTAAAGTACTCCAGCTGAGGTACTCACAACACTCCTACAGTTAGGCTGCTTGGACTCTATGATTTCAGTCCAAGTAAGTTACTTAATTACACGCGGGCAGTGGAAAAAGCCGCGATGGCTTGTAAACCGTAATTTCAATTTCAGACAGACACTATATTTTGTGTACTTCAATTATTTCATCACCACTGCTCTCAAAATGGTAAGGGAAAACATTATAAGGAAACTAGCATGTCCCAAGAACCGATAAAAAATCGAAGTAAGATGACCTATCCTCGCTGGCCCTGCGTGGTATACGGGCCATTACTCCTTACAGACAAGGTTATGCAAAGTATGCTGGTATTTTTGTGCCACACCTATTGGCACTTTTACATTTGTGAAGTTAATTAATGATGCATTATACAATTTTTTTTATTCAAATGGCTTTTAATTAATTTCTTAGATTATGAACCCAGAAAAGCAGCGAATGGTCGTGAGCTACTTTTACCAAGAAGATTACGGACTGAAATTCTTCAAATGGGCAAGGCATCGGACCTGAGACTTACTCAGCTGGTTTCATGCTATGTGGGCTGAGAAGCACATAAGAGGTGGAAGGGTACCTCAAACCCTGTTTTGTATTGTTTGCTGGTGGAACAATTGAAAAGGAGCATTGCCTCTGATAGGCATTGGTATGAGAGGTAATAGACCTCATGCGTTTACTGAAGGTGAGTCAGATTCTAGAGTTTAATATTTTGCCACTATAAGATTAGAAATTGAACGTCGTTTACCGAGGTCGTTGGTCGCCGAAGAAGCTTAGAGTTTGCTAAAGGGCAATGGAACGCAGCATTGTGGGTGTCAAAAGATAAGACAGATTTCGAACTCTAACTCTTCACACTGCGTTCTAAAACGAGCGGTGGACGTCGAAAAGAAGGCTGCTAGGCTGAAATAGGATTGGGCGGATCACGTCAGCCGCATGCGCGATGACTGCTGGCAAAAACTCTCCACGCAATGGGTGCCGGGAAATAGACGTCGCAGTCATCGAGGCTGACCCAGAAAGAGGTTTTGAGACGATCTAGACCCCTATCGCGAGGGGGGGTTCGAGGAGGCGCAGAAAAGTGCTCCCTGAAGGAATTAGGGTAGGCCCAGCAGTGGGAACGTTTTGGCAGATTATGCTTATGCTTACATGTCATACTGTGAAAATAAAAGATTCTGCCGCATCATGTTTACATTGTGATAAATAACATTTATTTTTATTCTTTCTGTAAACTGCTCTATTCGTAATGTTTATTCCCTTTGTTTTAATTTCAGAACAACTAAAAGCCATTCGAAAGGTCACGATAGCAGGCATGTTGTGTACGGTCGGTAACTTTGTGACTGAGATTAAGCCGAATGCCTTTTGCGCTATATCGTCTAGGTAAGTTCCAGAAACAAAAGTCTTTAAACGACCTATAGAATCTGAAACAGGTGTAACAGATTTTTTTTGGTTGATGGTCGGTTCACGATAAACTCCATTGCACAAAAATCTGTTTATCGTTGAGCCTAGTTGATTTTCTTGCTACCACACTAATACTCGATCTTCCAAAAATTTTGACGAGTTGAGAAAAACTTTCTACTTATTTTTCGGCACCAAATGCTTTAAACATGTTTATGAGATTTCTGTTTCAAAATGTTCTGGAAATATTTTTATTATAGATATACGTTTTACTTATATGTTGTCTTTACAGGAACTCCTTGACGAAATGCAAAATTTTTCATCTAAAATCATAAAATTGAACTTAGCGCCGTGGAAAGATACTTATAAATGCAAGCAAACAGGTTAATCGAATTATGTAAAGCAAGATTATTTATCGGAGATAATATAATTCTAAACGCGATGTTTTTTTGTCGGGATTCCGCTTTATGACTGTTAATTATTTCAGATGCATATTTAATTGTCTTCAAACCTTTCATATACATCGTTATTGCCAGTTTACACTAAAAACCAAACGAGACTAACTAAAAACGATAATTTCGATTCAACTATGTGGCTCAGCAGCGCAGTTCTACTTATGTCTTAAGTGAAATTTATTCAGAACAATTTTTGACAGCTGAAAATAAAATAAAGTGTTAAACGCGCTCCAATTACAAAACAAAAAGTGTAACAGTATTATCAATGTATGGAGGAATAATTGGAATAAGGTCAAGAAAATTACGAACACAAAATTCGAATTCGGAACACAAAATAAAACTTAATTGAATTCAATAAAATTAATAATCAACCAGCCAACGACAAACAAAGTTTTTATGTAAATCACCGATAAACGCACAATTTGAGGCACATTTCAGAATAAAAAACCACATTTTCACGACTTTATTAGCGTTTATTCAATTTGGCTTATCTACAACACTACTAAAAGCAACAACAGTACTAAAAGGTTATTGGAGATTCAATAAAAAATTGCCTTTGAACAAGTCCTTGATTCAGATGAGTAATGCAGAGATGCGAATCCTTAACCAAAATATAAAGTTTCTCAGTTTTTATTTAATATTATAAAGCTATTTAAATGTGCTGTATTATGCGAACAGACAGAATCAGAAATAAGTGTGTTAGTTGAAAAAAACACTGGTGACCGAGTTGTATGAAAATCTGATGTAAGAACATGCGGAGGAATAAGAAAATATAATATCATGTGAAAAACTTTCAGCATGTTTCAATTGAGAAAAACTAAAGAGCAACGATAGATGTCTTACATAGAAAATGATATGGCCTGAAAAGGGGTTACTGATAGCTAATAGACGTGAATTTAACATTAATTGGAATAAGGTCAACAAAATAAAATTTGAATTCAATAAAATAATAGATATCACCCAACCCGCCATAAAGTATTTACGTAAATGGGTACAGAGCTGATAAAAAAACTATTTTAGATGCATTTCGCAAACAAAAAACATTTTAATGACTTGATAAACCTTTTAGCATAGATCTTCAACATAAATAAGATCTTATTGTTTTGCTATATTAATAGACACACAGCGTTTAGTCTAAGTTAGTCTGAATCAAGCGAAGAAGATGGCCAAACGGCTGATTCTTCTGACTCTTGTTAGTCTGTGTGTCGGAGGCTTGAATGCCGTCCTCTATGATTGTGTCTCTGGGAAACCTGCTAATAGAACCCAGCTGAGGATTTATGCACAGAGAAATAATACAGGGTGAGTATACAGAATCTTTACCGTTTGATTTTATCCTATGAACCAAAAATAGCAGCCATCGCAAAATCAGGATGTTTTTTTTTATTGTAAGAATAGAAGAGATTAATTTATAACGTCTGAAGTCAAGTTAGCATTATAACTTTTTTATTTTAATATTATAAATGTGAAAGTGAGTTTGTTTGTTACCTTTTCACGCCTAAACTCCTCAACCGATCATCCTGAAATTTTGCATAAACGTTGTCAGGTGTACAGACACGGACATAGGGTACCTTTTATCGTGAATAAAGTACTGTTGTCTCGGAAAACAAATATAACGTTCTTTTCATAATAGATGGCGCCACGTGTCTTTCAAATCATGATTGAATTATGTTATTACATGCTTGTACTCTGCTGAGTACAACCCAAATTGATTGACAAAAGCTGGTTTCCCATATTTAGGCCACCACGTCAACTTCAAAGTTATGTGAACTAATTCTACCGATATCTTTATATAGGGTGTGTACCGTCGACGTGAAACCCTGTGATCCAGAAGAATGGAGGCGTGTAGACGGATCATGCAACAATCTAAAGCTCCCCAGCAGAGGCACTCATCGAACTCCCAATGCTAGGCTGCTCCCGATAGATTTTAGTCCAAGTAAGTCAAATATGTATTTAGTAGTAGCTACATGTGCATTTTTTTTTTAATAAAAAAAAAAATGTGGTGAGGCAGATTTCTTACCAAGATATTTCGTGTTACCCAATATCTGGGTTTCAGAACCCAGATATACAATAATACAGTCGTTCCATGTAAAATACTGCAAGTCTTGATAATGTCTCAATAGCTGTATCTGGTAAGGCTTTTCCCGATTTCGCCAGTCTCAAGATAATTGAGAAAAGGTTACGCAGATCATAATGATTTTCTATACAAACTGAATTATTTTCAGATTATGAACCCAGAAAAGCTGCAGATGGCGGAGAGTTGGAGTCGGTTAGAAGATTACGTTCTGAAATACTAAGAACTGGAAAAGCCTCAGACCTAAGGGTCACCCAATTAGCTTCATACTACATTTTATTCAGTTCTGGCGATATCAACTCCATTCATGATATTTGTAAGTAACTTTAGCTTGTCTGCTTAAATTCTGAATTAGGAAACATTAGTGCGTACAGTCTTCTCACAAGTATTGAACGTCTGACAGCAGCTGCAAGCCAAAAGCAATACTATTGTTCGAGAATAAATATCACGATAATTTTCTCGGATTTACTCTAGTGGTGTGACCGTCGGGCGGTCAATTAACCCTTGACACGCACCTCTGTTGTTTCGGATTCATGTGCGTATTGTATAATTATCACTTGCTTCGGTGAAGGAAAACATCGTGAGGAAACCAGCATGCCTGACAGATATTTCTCGACGGCATGTAAAGCCAAGTCAGAGGCCCGTGGGCGGCATAAAAACTCTGACACCAGGTTAGGCACTAACCACACGATAAAGAAGAAGAAGACGGTAATTTTGACAGAGTTGTCAGTACCAGCCACCCGACAGCAGCCTTAAAGTAACACAAAAGATAAAGATTACCATGATTTTCGTAAAACTGTAAAGCCAGAGGTAAAATTTGAAAATACACTTTTCAAATTAGTCCAATTGACGTCGCACTACCTACAGTCTTTTCGCTGCAATTTTACCTCGGGTTTTTACAGTTTTACGAAAATCATGGTAATCTTTATCTTTTGTGTTACTTTAAGGCTATACTTCGTTCTTTAATACGGCGGGGTGTTTATAGATAGGTCTTTAAAAATGACATCGAGGTTCCTAACAGCATTTTTTCTCAAAGACAATCGTTTGAAAGATAGACACTTCCAAAGTGATAAATTGTGTGTCCACCCTCTAATTTCAAAACTAAGAGAAAGAAAATTCTGAAAAAATGTAGGATTGTAGAGCGTAAAAAAAGCTTTCAATGAAAATTGGTTTGAAAAAGATTTGATGATTAGTTTTGAAGATATGGGGCTTTTTCATCAAACTGCAGCAGTAACTTTGTTTTTCTTTAACATACTATGAAAAACTAATTTTGTCTTGCTGTAGAATGTAATGCAATACAACATTATGAATGAGACTTCAAAATATTTTTATTATATTGTTTGGTGCTACAAAATACGTGTGCGTGTGAGTATAACTCTCACTTGGCCGGTAATTTAGTACGCCAAAACTTTTTTATTATGATTTCAGTAAATTATGTAGTTAATATTACAACGTGCTGCACACCAGAAGGCAGAAAAGACCACAAGTGTACACCAATCACAATCCCGGTAGACGATCCTGTGCACCGTTTCTCTGGCATCAACTGCATGAACCTCACCAGACCTCAGAGCTTCCAGACGTTCGGTTGTCTTGATAATGGCACTGAGTTCAAAAGGGTAAGCGTTACTTGCAATATCTTGCCATCATTTTTCGATATCATCTGGTAGATACTCGTAGTATGATGTGAAACTGGTTTTCGACATAAAATTGTTTGAAGCTCTAACTGTCAAAAACTAAGTTTATACTGTTCCTTACGGTATCCCGAACCTATAAGATTTCATTTTAAAAACGATATTCTATGTGAATGTAAATTAATAATTTCATCTATTTTCTTCCCATTCAGATAGTATTTCAAACTCCAGGGTACGACTTATCCAACACTTACAACTTGAGTCCAGGTTATATCGACCGACTTAGGACATTCAAGAAAGGGTTGCTAAAAACGGAAAAAGATAACGGTCTTTTATTTCCACCATCTGATCCTCGCTCAAATCTCTGCTTTCTGAATGTACGTCCAGAGATCCGATGCCACAAGTACCGTAAGTAAAAATCAAAATTTAAAAAAAAAAAATCTTTCTTTCTTCTTTTTTTTTCAGCAGCATCTTCTTTTTTTTTCTCATGCATATGAGAAAAATTTATTGACTGCATAAAGCCAAGTCAGACGCTCATGGGTGACATAAAAACTCTGACGGCTAAAGGAAACTAAAGGCTTTATACACTGTGACCAGAAATGCATGGTCATATTTGTAGAGTGTGCTACAGTCCATCAAACTCAACAATTTACTCAAAGGGGCCAACGACTCGACTACCTATGTAAGGGACAGCTGATTATTTTTTCGCAATTATCGTTAGTGGTCCCGTGGAGAAAGTTGTTCAGTTGATGTACTGCATCATACCCTTTTTTTTAGTTAGCCCGTATTGTCGCACTCCTGTGCAAAGGTCTCCCTCTATTCCTTCCGCTTCTCATGATGGTGTGATTCTTCTCGCCAATTCGCGAGGAAGCTATCCAAGTCGTCGCGCCATCTTTTCCTCCGTCTGCCGCGACTCCGTCTAACTGCCATACCCTTAAATTTTTATATTACCCGTTAATCATCCACTACTATTTCTACTATTAGAACACGGCACTGAGTCTTTCCAGTTAGAGTAACCCGTAATTTGCTGGTGTGGGATAGTGGACATCACGTGAAAAGAAAGAAGATTAATATCCTTTTACCCTTCACAGACGCAAACAACGGCATGGGAACGAATCTCATCAACATTCTTTACTATAGACAACACAATAAAATAGCCGAGGAGCTACTCAAACTGAACCCAACCTGGAATGATGAACGCCTATTTTTCACCGCCAGAGATATCAACATCGCCATATCGCTCAAGGTATTCCTTTATGACCTGCTGCCGATCTTTTTAGGTAAGTTTTTAAAACGCTTTGGCATTTAAACCTCCTATACGTGTGTTTTAAAAAAAATAGCTGTTCCATACATTTTGACCATTTAGGACTAAAGTTGTCATCATCAGCCTACAGCTGTTCACTGCTGGGCATAGGCCTCTTCAATTGCACGTCACTAAACTCGATTCCCAGCAACTCTCATCCAGTTACCACCAGCCACCCTGCAAAGATCGTTGCTCCACCGATCCTGAGGGCTTGCCGATTCGCGGTTTCCACTCAAATACACGTCTACCCCAACGATCATCGGTTCTACGTCTAATATGGCCGGCCTACTGCCACTTCACCTTACTTATTCTGTGAGCTATGTAGGAAACACTGGTCCTCTGTCGGTCCTCGTTCTGCGATCCCTCAGAGGGACTCCAAGCATAGTCCGTTCCATAGGACTATAGGTACTGGTTATGAAACAGGCGTTCTTTTTAAACTAACGAAAATTGTATAAGCCTGGGTCTGGAATCAGGGGCTGTACTCATGGAAAAAGTTTGTGTGCGCATACCTCTTACCTGCGTCACCTCGTCGTAATGGCGGCATCAGTGGTGTTTATAAGGCCATCAGAACTCTAGTAGCTTCTTGCTACTACATTGCCACCATTATTCATTATGAGTACAGTATTTCTTACTATTATAATTTTTATTCTCTCAGGCAAAAAAAATATGATCAGGGATGGCATCATATCCTGCGATGGAGGATTCCGGGACTTGTATGATGAAACTGTTGAACCACAAACGTCGGATGAATACGTGTTTTCGCACAGATGGTTCCACACTGTTCAGGAGACTACTATGAAGTTTGTATATTTTTACTTCTATAGGGTGTTAAGTTGAATGAAAGACGTGCTGGTGAAAGATTCACGAAAATTAATGATCAACTTTATTAAGGGACCAATTTTTAAATACAAAAAAAGGAATTGTACATAAATGAAGGATAGTAAGTAGCTGTCTGTTTTTCTCGTCGTTTGATGGTCATCGTTTTTTTTACGTTCTACCTACAATCCTAAATTTTTTCAGAATTTTCCTCTTCTTACTTTAGAAATTAGAGGTGGAAACACATTTTACTAGTTTGGAAGTGTGTATCTTTCAAAAGATTGACTTCAAAAAATGCTTTTAGAAACCTCAATGTCATTTTTAAAGACCTATCTATAGACACGAACAAATAGGTTTAATGAAAAAAAAAATAGTTTCATGTAAGGAGGGCCCCCTTTAATCTTTTATTTTTGTATGAAAATTGTAAAGTGGTTTACATTCACCTACCAAGTTTCCACTGTGTAGTCCTAATAGTTTCGGAATAAAGTGGCTGTGACATAAACGGACAAAAAGACAGACAGACATGACGAATCTATAAAGTTCCGTTTTTTGCCATAAGGGTACGGAACCCAAAAAGGACGTTACCATAGGATAATTCCCAACCACAATGCGAACGAAGCCGCGGGCAAAAGCTAATAAGGATTTTGCAAAAAAAAAATTCGCCAATTGCATTGTAAAAAAAAATATTTTGTACTAAGAGTTAAAATACTTTACCTACTGATTTCGTTTCAGGATGTACGACAAAGATGGATGTTTCCTTAGAACATTCCCTATGGCCAACGCTACTGCTCGAACAGGGTTCTTTCCCGTAGACAACAACATGGTAGAAGTTACTCAAGGCAGTTTTAGACAACCGGGCGGCAGGTTTGACTATACTATTGATACTGATGTAAGTATTTGGTACTGGCATTGTATAGGGTGACTGGTAATTAGTGACCGATACTTAAACACGTGATTGTACTCATGATAACTTTAACTTTTCCAAAGAAACATTTTTTTTTATATTCATTCATTTTTATACCAATAACACAACAGCCGTATAAAATTCGCGCGCGCGCGCCTGTGGCCCATCAGCTGTTAGCCTCGTGACACCGTTCTGTCTCATTACTACGGTTTTCCACCATCATCAACTGTCTAACCCTTATTCAACCATATTGGGGTTGGTTTCCGGTCTAACTGGATGCAGATGAATACCAGTATTTACATGGAGCGACTGCCTGACCTCCACAACCGAACAACTGAGTAACACAATAGAAAGACTGGCTGTCAAACCTTCTGGCTTCTAACTCCCCGTAATTACTGTTAAAGATCTACAAATGACAGTTGTAATCGACAGCTTAACGTGCTTTTCGGGGCACGATGGGGACTCGGTATGTTAGGATCACCTAGTCACTTACCCACCGACCTCAGCAGGCCTCAAAGATTCCCCCAAGCAAGTACCACTATTTTAATTATACACTAGCCTTTTTTTCTAGATGGGTGATAGAGTTTTGGGTGACGCACAATTGGCTGCAGACGTGGGCGCTAGTGACTTGGCCAAAGGAAGACTCTTCGGTTTTCCGCCTTACATAAAGTATAAAGAATTTTGCACGAAGAGGTCATACAAGAAATTTTCTGACTTAAAAGATCATTTTCAACCAGAGGTAACCAATGGGGAAGACCGGTAGAAAACTAATTGTAGATGGCGCGACCATAGCTAGGTCTTAATCTGACCAATCAGGTCAAGCTATTTTGAATTATAAAATGACCCTACCAGATTTTCCTAGCTAACTTTAACAGCTATGTCAGCGCCATTTGTTTCATAAATGCCATCCCCATTTAATTATTTTTTCACCACAACGTGGAAGTCTGACACTGTTTTTATGCTCTGTAATTTTTCCTAAACTAGATATGGTGTACTTTTTCTTGCATCTATCTACTTCAGCAATGTGTGAACCAAAAATATAAGCTAACACTGGAAGGTTCGACCCTAGGCTAGCACTATGTATAGGTACTCCGTGTAATTTTATTCATGAGCACTGATCTTAAACGGTGAAGGAAAGCACCGTTCGGAAACCAGCATTTCCTAGAACCAAAAATTTGTGACGTGACTTTCGAAGACGTGTGACCTCCATCACCCTGCACTGGGCCCACGTGGAGGATCATTGGGATCATTTTAAGCTGATTATGCAAATTTTCAACTTTCATTACACCTAATCACTTTCAGCGTCTTTACATTTTGATGCAAAACCACAAAAACCTATCGGACTTGGAGCTGTTAACTGGGATGTGGGCAGAAAATCACGTGAAAGGGGGGAAGGTTCCAGAAACCTTGTACTGTGTGTTCATAGAACAACTAAGAAGAACCATTGCCTCTGACAGACACTGGTATGAGAGACCTAATAGGCCACATGCGTTTAATGAAGGTGAGTGTTAATAAATTCGGTATTTGCGTAGTAGGAAGTCCAAAAAATATTAATTGAGCTACTGGTTGATGAAACATTTGATGAAGGGATCTCTCCCTCTCGCACTTAAGCGAAAGGTCATGGACATGTGCATTCTCCCCACCCCCACCTATAGAGCGTAAACGTGGTCGCTTACAAAGCGCCAGAAATCCGCACTTGGGGTCTGCCAACGAGCTATGGAGCGAGGTATACTGGGTGTCAAACTTACGGACCGCATCAGAAGCTCCACACTTCGCTCCAAAACTCAAATAGCTGATGCTGGCCTTACAGCAGCTAAGTTGAAGTGGAATTGGGCTGGTCACGTCTGCCGCATGTCGGCAGAGCAATGGGCAAAATAACCACTCAGTGCATACCAAATAGCAGGAAACGACAACGCGACGGGCCCAGAAGGAGATGACGGGATGAGTTGGACCTTGCTAACCCTTGAGAAAAAAAGTTAAGATTATTGTGCTGACTTTGTTGTCTCATATTTAGAAAAGACAAAAATCACAAAGTTACAAAGAGTTGAGTCAATCTTATTGATGACTAGGTAGGTTAATACTTATGATAGTTCTCTGTAAGAGAACCCAACTCTGGCTAAAGCTCGCCTTTGTACATAAGCTATAATATAAAAGTAATTTTTATGTAATTTGTGTGTACAATAATATTAAGGCAATTCTCACACGACATCGCTCATCCGCACGGTTGGGCGATGTACGATGTACATCATACGTGTGATAGGCATCAACGGATGTAATACAAGCCAACGCGAGCCAATACGAACAGCTTCCCGATCACCCATGGTGTCGTGTGAAAACCGCCTATGAATAAGAATTTTGTCTTGAAAAACTTATCATTATGTTTTTTAGAACAACTACAAGCAATCCAAAAGACCACAATAGCAGGAATGTTTTGTTGGGTCGGTAACCAAGTGACGGAGATACAGCCAAATGCTTTTCTCACCATCACGTCTAAGTAAGTATCTTGAGAACTCCTTTTAACTATTTAGAATATTAACTACTGTCCCTTCACAGATATTACCTTTGTGATTATGCAGTCACCGTAAAAATTAAAATCGTCCTTATCCCCATGGCTATTAGGTTGTTGTTGTGTTGCTGCTGCTAGTGCTACAGTAATTATGAAAGGCCTGAATTCGGAATAAAACAGCAGTTCTGTTGCTTTGGCAAAAGTTGTCTTTCCCATACGATTTTTTTTACAAATGAAATCTTAATTGACTTCTATTTTATACTAGCTGTTCCCCAGGACCTTCGTCCGCGTAAAATTATTAAAAATACAATTTTCCCAGTTTTTGCAACATTTTTCATTGCTGCTCCGCTCCTATTGGTCGTAGCGTGATGTAATATAGCCTATAGCCTTCCTCGATAAATGGGCAATCCAACACTAAAAGAATCATTCAAATCGGACCAGTAGTTCCAGAGATTAGCGCGTTCAAACAAACAAACAAACACTGCAGTTTATAATATTAGTATAGATATAAGACTATAGATATCTTAGACCCTGTTTTAGTAGCTTTACCTACTATTACTGTTCTCTTGGGGTTCTTTTGGCATCACATGAGATTTATAATCATTTTCTTTTACACAGAAATCCTTTGATGAAATGCAGTTCTCCTGAAATAGGAAAATTGGACCTGTCTGCTTGGCAGGAATGAGGAGTTGCAAGGAGTTGCAAGCAATGAGTTAATCGATTCATATAATATATATTTTCTTAGTTCCACCTGTATTAACTGTACCTTACATGTGATTCTTTCCGGCCATTCACCCACAAACGCTTCTAAATCATCACGCCAAAGTTGCCCAGGCCTCCGAGGCGACCACGCCCGTCTTCTGGCGCCCACTGCGGGATGACTGCGGCCCATAGTCTGTTGTAGTGCATTCTACGGACGTAATATAAGAAAAATTAAGAAATATACATAATTTTCAAACGTTATTTTGTGTTTTTTCTCATAAATTATTGTATTCGGCATCTTATAGATCTATACCCTAATAACACGTTATTATTCGAACCCAAGACATGCACCTCTGATTTTTCGGATTAATGTGCGTATTGTATAATTATAACTTGCTTGAGTGAAGGAAAACATTGTGAGGAAACCAGCATGCCTGAGAGATATTCCTTGACGGCATGTAAAGCCAAGTCAGCGGCCCATGGGCGGCATAAAAACTCTCACACCTGGTTAGGCACTAACCACACGATAAAGAAGAACACGTTATTCTTATGAATACCATATACAAATCTTGTACTCACCAACAAAATCTTAAATTATTAGGAGTAAAAAAACACTCAAAATGTGGAAAAAACTTTACTTTCGGAAGTCGGTGACTTTTGTTTTTTCATTGACTTTTTTGACACCGACTTCTGAAAGTAAAGTTATTTACAACTTTTTAGTGTTTTTTTTTGGACGTCTGTTTATTTTACTTACTTTATTTTTTAGTTCTGGTATAAGTCCCGTCATGTAAAAAGAACGCTGAGCGACAGTAGAGGGAATGTGTTTGCGCACGTTATACAGTTGCGTCCTAAAGGACTAAGCTATTGTTTTATAATAAAAGTATAATAAAATTGTTTCATTGTAGAATCGTAATAGGTAATTTACTAGCTGCTTAGTACTTTGGAAAAGGCTAGAATAACAAAATTGAGAAAGTTTATTTTAGCGGCCAGCGTTCTTTTTACGTGACGCGAATTGTATCTCATAAAAATTCTTGTCAAGTATCAATTTCACATTGTAACTAGAAGTTATTAGCACATCATCCATACAGACGAAGAAAAAAAATGCATATTATAGAGGATAACTCATAAAGTACCAGATAAGAATAGAATAAGAATAAGAATAAGAATAATTTATTTATAAAAGTATTACAAAAATGTACATTTATGTGCAGTAGTGTTATTTCTAAAACAATGGTATAATTAATGCATAATAGTAAACTATAACTAAAAATATATTTAACAGTTGCAAGAAACGATAATGTGGAATTCACAAATGTTTGCTAGCGACCTGCCCGATCTAGGTTTATTTAAACCTGTGTTTCAGGCCATCACTTTACATAGCACAAAATTAAGTAGGTCAGTAAATGTTATAAAATAAAAGAAATCTATTAACAACTATAAGAATAATCTAAGTGGTACAAAAATCAATAAACATTAAAACTAAATTAAGTAAAATACCTATGTACAATTAGATACCAGGGAATAACATAATCAAACCAGGACTTCTAGCAGTTTTTCTGTGTCCGTGTAATTAAGTATCGCTAAATAATCCGATATTACAAAACTACATTTCCTATAACTAAGACTGTAGAAGTTTAGATTCTTGTTGAGTCTATTATACAGAAAAGGTCCTAAAAACACATAAAATCGACTCGCAAAAGCATGTCTAGTTTGAGGCTTTGTGCAAACCAGGTCCTTCCTTCTCCTATCGTCAGGGATTGGGTCATAGGGAAGTGTAGAGTGCTGCTGTAGTATGATGTGAAGAATAAATAATTGCCGCACTGTGAGCACATTACACGCTCTATAGAGCAGGTGTGTAGGAAATCTAAACGGACGAAAGGTAGCAACCTTTAGAATTGCTCTTTGAGAACGTTCTAGAGGGAGAAGAATCGAATTTCCCGCCCCCCCCCAGGACGTTATGCAATAGGTTAGAATAGACTGACACAACGCTAAATAAACCTGTTTTATTAATTTATAGTCGGCTATATTACGTAAATACTTAAAAACAAATATTAGTTTGCGCACTCGAGCACATAGTAACTCGATATGTTTACGGAAATTTAGATTCGAGTCAATAGTGACGCCAAGATATTTCAAATGGTCAGCTCTTTCTAAAGTAGGGCAAGAACATGCAGTGTCAGCGTACGTGCTACAGGTATGCGCGTAAATGATTAGGTTAGTAAACGGTGTGTTAGTATTTCTCATTGTAAATGAAATGTATTTTGTTTTGTCAGCATTCAGTGTTAGAAGATTATTCTGGAGCCAATTAGATACAATGTTGAAACCATTCTGAGCATGTTCATAGGCCTCAACTCTTGATTTAGCTGAAAACAACAGGGCAGTATCATCCGCATAGGACATTACGACACCATTTTCGAGTGGCAGGCTGCAAAGGTCATTAATATATATCAAAAATAATGTAGGACCTAATATGCTGCCTTGTGGTATTCCAAAACGAGTATTAGAAAGATCTGAACTTGTATTCGGACCAATTTTAACACATTGCTGTCGATCGCTAAGATAATCAGATAATAGTTGTAGCTGCGCTCCTCTTATCCCAAGTGTTTCAAGCTTCAGCAAAAGAGTAGCGCAAGAAATAGTATCAAAGGCCTTGGCAAGGTCTAGAAAGATACCAACTGTATGCATTCCACTATCCAGATTCGTGGAAATGTAATTAACCAATTTGTTTACTGCTTGGCTAGTTGATTTTTTAGGCCTAAACCCAAATTGATTATCTGAAAGTAGTTTGTTATCTTCCAGATATCTTATCAGTCTACTATTTATGATTTTTTCTAAAATTTTTGATAGGCCTGTTAGTACTGAAATGGGTCTGTAGTTAATCACACTCATTTTGTCTCCAGACTTGAAAATAGGTGTGATCACAGACTTTTTTAGAACTTTTGGAAATATCCCTTTAGATAAACATAGCTGAAAAATGTGAGTGAGCGGAGGGGCCAGTATGTGTTTAAATCTTTTAAGTACATTATTGGGTATATCATCCCACCCAGTTGCGCAGACATCCTTTAAGCCGTTTATTATTCTAATTACTTCGTTGAGGTCCGTATCTAATAAAACAAAAGAATTTAACGTGGAAGATGTCCTAGTTGGGTTTTGAGGGGGGGGACGGCTAATATTTATGGATTTTTCAGCCAAGTTTTTACCAACATTGACAAAATAGTGGTTTATGTTATTTATTGCTTCGGATGGGTTTATTTCTGTTGATAGTAAATCAATCGGAGGTTCGGAATTTTTACACCTCAATGTATTGGTTTTTATAAATTTCCACACAAGTTTACTATTTTTTCCCGCCTTCTCGAGTTCATTTTTATCGTGCTGGTTTTTTAGCTTTTTCAAAAGATTATTACAGAAATTCCGGTATCTTTTATATGTAACAGAAAGTATTACGTCATTAGGTGCAAGTTTGGATTTTAGGTGGAGTTTGTCTCTGTGTCTTATACAACGAACGAGACCGGGTGTGATCCACGGTTTTATACAACTATATTTTCTAGGGATTATCTTAGTGTAAGTGTTTTTTCTTATTACGTATTGTAAAGAATTGATGAAATATTGTAAAGAGATATTTGCATCAGCAGAAACGTAAATAGGGTTAAAATTAATGCCGCGTATGTCACATTCAAGGTTTGTCATATTGACTTTAGTGTAGCTACGCTCGCAGTTTTTTCTAGGTGAACTTATTTGCATTGTTAGTAAAACAGCTTGATGATCGGTTAGCGCAGAGTTAGTAACCAATGTTTTGGATGGATTTTTTGATTTTAGAATGATATGGTCTAAGCAAGAACCGCTTTGATGCGTGGGGTAATAGTGAGCTGGTAAAAGTCCATGAAATGCACAAATATTTAGATAATTATGTGTATGGGTATCGGGTTTCCCGGAGGAAATGTTTATGTTGATATCTCCCACAAGTATTACATTTTTGAAAGTACTTATGTTTTTTAAGTTAGTGTCAAGTGAGTCGAGAAAACTGTCGATATTAAGAGAGGGAGGCCTATAAATAGCCATGACTACTGTATCGGGAATAATTTTAATGAATAAGCAATTACTGTCTTGGGATAGTGGTTCTTCTTTGATAGTTCGTAGATTATTTTTAACATAAACTACAACTCCGTCGTTTTGGTTGGTGTTTTGCTCTGTTTTATATGAATAAAAACCATTCAGAGACGGTAAGTTGACTGTCTGTTTTGACAGCCAACATTCTGTTAGTACGATAATATCACAGCTTATGTCAAGACTTTGTAAAAACACTTCAAAACCGTCCATGTTTCGGTTTATGCTGCGAATATTTTGTGTAAGCAAGGTAAGCGATTTGTCGCCAGAACGAAGAAGGTATTTACAGTCCTCAACATTACAAATTTTGGATTCAGACACAGTAAAACTATCTAGATCACTGATTAGCTGATTGCTCATGATAATTAAAAACTAAGAAAAAATACAAATAAGGGATGAGCTACCTGTTTGTGTGCCTACTAAATATAATATACTGTGGCGCTCTTAGGCGCCCTCATAGTCTATTGAGTTGATGTAGTTGGTCTCTGCATATTTACGTGCCGGGCAACTTACATCACCGGTTGGATGGTCACATTTCCTCTTGAACCTTTTGCACGTCGCACACTGGGAGGGAGAAGATTTGCTACTGCATTCCTTCACGGCGTGTCCCGTCTCCGCACAGTGGTTGCATGTAGGACTCGTTTCACGGCAAAACTTAGCTGCGTGGCCATACTGCTGGCAATTGTAGCACCTGGTGACTATCGTAAAATCTCTCACCGGGCATGAAGTCCAATTAATAAAAATTCTGCTTTGGTTGACCAGCATTTTTCTTATGCCAGCGGGTACCTCCAAGATGTAGTTGCAGGTAGGAAGGCCTTTCTTCCCCGATTTATGGCTCAGTTTAATGGTCTCAAGGAAGGATTCACGAGTTGTATTCGGCAATTTGTCGGATAGGTTTTGCTCGTAAATGCAGTCGAATACCTCCTTCTCAGTAAGGGCTACGGGAACACCAATGACAGTAACCCTAGGGCGTCGTTTTGAAGGTTCTTCAATTGTAAGGCCCGAGGTGACTATCTTCTCCGAATTTTTCAATTTGTCTATATCGCCCTTATTTTCAGTGCTAATCAGTACACCCCCATTCTTAACTTTTTTTAGGCCACGTACTTGGAGCTTCAGTTGCTCGGGAGATATTAACTTTTGAACAAGTGACTTGGTGTCGTCACTTGTTTTAGTTTTGTCGCTGGGATAGATGGCGATTGCACTCAAATTTGCAGGACGGATGAAATTGTCGGAGCCTTTTTTCACCATGTTAGCGTATGAATTGCTGGACGTATTCAGCTTCGACTCAATAACCTCTTTAAACTGGTCCAGAGAGTTTGCCATGTTCTTCTGAAGCTGTAGGTGCTGAACGGTGCTGTGGGACTGGATCATTTTCTGCTTTATCGATTGGTAGAGGACAGCCATCTGAGAAGTCCCACTTTGGACCTTACGGCAAAGATTTACAACACGTTGCTTCTGGTCCGAGTTCATTTTGCCTTCACCAACAATACTGCAGACTTCGGTCAGAATGCCGTCAATAGATATCATCCATTTCTGTATCTCTGGGGTGCTGACTATCTCACTCGGCAAAAAATTCTCCTCAGGTGCTGGAACGGGTGGTTGTGGATTTGGTTCACTCGGGGGCAATTGCTCGGTAGGCGTAGGCGGAGGACTTCGTCGTAGTAATTGGCTACGGGCCCCAAATGGGCTGGATCCTGGATTAGACATCCTAACCGCAACACTTTATTTAATTGTCAATAGAAGAATAATTTAGTTCATCTTGCAATAAAAATTGCTATGGCACTCACACTTGTGACACACTTTACTTTGATTTTAACTGACGCCGCAATAATTATTCATATATTTGTCGTAATTGTTTATAGATATTTTATTTAAGCAAGTACAGAAAAACACGTCCGCTTAGACTCGCATCTCGTAAAGCGATCAAAGTTAATAGAATTGATATGGGAGCATCGCGCAAGCTTTTTCTATAAAAAAAAAGAATCACTTAAATCAGACCAGTATTACATTGAAATCGCTGTTAATACTTAAAAAAAAAGATGCTGGCCGAAAACATAACCAACCCCTTTTTTAGAATTTGGTAAAAAAAAAGCAATAAAACAATTATTCCACAGAAACGTGAGGTAACATACTACGGAACCTTTAGTGGAGCCTAACTAGCTACCAACAGCGTAATACTATACCCACGACAAGTTTGTTTTTTTTCTGTCTTTTATTTGCAATAAGCCAAAGAATTTTAATTAAAAAGAACAGTTTTTAAAGAAAAGACTGTAGACAATTACCAATTTTGTACATAGTTAGTTTTGAAATGTTCCGATAAGCAAAATAAGTGTACTATTTATACTGTCTTGCATTTAAATAACCCTTAATTCAAGTGATAACTAAAATTAGAAAAAGTAATAAAATAAAAAGAAGAGTTTTCAAGTTATCAGTCATTACTCGATTGTAAGTCAAAGTGGGTAAAATGTGGCTGAAGAGTATTTCATCATTAATTCTATTCCTGGTGTTAAGTGATGCTGTTTTGTATGATATCTACAATGGCACTCCAGCTTCAGATGCTATGATTGCCTACTACAACGCAACGGGTCGACTTGCGTGAGTACATTTTTAATGATGTTCTAATTTCTTAGTCTGGTTCTACAGAAATATATTTCACAGGAGCCTCTTCAGATGTTGGTCGAGACTCTTGGCAATTAAGTCATTGGCTGTCACAACTATCGGCACAAAGATCACTGGGTCCACATCAGTGGCGGTGCTTTCTTACAAGCCTAAAAGATTGGCTTGCAGTGGCGAAGGTTCCATACAACTCGATTCCTACCGACTTCCCTTTGAAAAATGGCGCAGTCAGTATCTTATAGACAAATAATAAAATCACATTAAAGATACGTACTCCGGCTTACCTCTTACAAAAATTTACCCTTCGCTATTGTTGGCTTGTCCATATTACTTACAAATCTTCATGATGTTAGGTTTTCTGAACAGTCTACTGGCATATGGGCTTCCCGTATTGTTGGCCCCTGGGCACGCAACTGGTCCACATCCCACAAGTCGACAATCTCACGAGCCAAGTCAAGACAAAAGAGTAAAGTACGTACTAATGTACGTTATTTGCCTAAAACGTGCCGCTCGTTTTCAGTGCCTGCACCATTGATGTGAAACCTTGCGACCCAATGGAGCGCCGACGCATCGATGGCACCTGCAATAGCCTCACCCACCCATCACAGGGCACCTTCTCAGTTGCACATCCGAGGCTACTGCCTCCCGCCTACTTCAATGGTAATATATTGACTCTGAAATATTAAGAACTAGCTTGATAATCTGCAAATGACAACTGGGACCGACGGCTTAACGTACTTTCCGAGGCACGGAGGAAACTCGGTAGGAATGGGTGATCACCAAGTACGATATTTTCAAAATATGACGTTCGCAAAACATGGAATGCACTGCTGGAATTTCAACTCTCCTCGTGCTGGTCTGAGCGTTGAAAATCAAACAGAGTAATTATTTAGCAGTCACTTGGTGTTCGCCAACACATGCATAAATTACCTATTTATGTATTCAAACACTGTTTTAAGCTTTCACGGTTTATAACTAAACTTAATACTGTCACGTACGGGATATCTTCACACGAGGGTTATCTCCTTCTCTTCTTCTTTGAAGACTAAGAAAGACGGTAGACAGATTTGTCTGCACCTGACAATTTACTTACCATCCACCAGCATTCTCCAGTCATCCCGCGACCATGGTACTTGAAACAGCGTTGAAACATCGGGAGCTCAAATATATAAGTGACAGTATAAGTGATATTTTTTTAGGTTTTTATTTCAAAGTATTTTTTTTTGTCCCAAGTGAAAGTGTTGTTTTAATCCATGATCTAAAAACGTAAGCGAAAATAAAGACATTACCAAAACAAGAATATCAGGATTCCACCAAATTGGCGAATTGATATCATTTTCCACAAAAATACTTTCCTTTTCATATCAGGTAAACTACATATTAGTAACCATTCGAAAATTAGTATTATAATGTGAAGTATTCAAAAGTTTATAGTATTACATAGGTAAATATTTGTTTTAATTTGCGTATGTAGATTAGATTACCGTATTAATAGCCCTTTTTTTGGGCTTCGCCGCAGTGGGGTGAACAGTGACGGGTCTACCCTTTCTAGCAGAACTTTATATGTCATAACTAGCTGATCCCCGCGACCTTCGTCCGCGTCAAGTTATTAAAAATACAATTTTCCCCGTTTTTGCAACATTTTTCATTGCTGCTATGCTCCTATTGGTCGTAGCGTGATGATATATAGCCTATAGCCTTCCTCGATAAATGGACTACCCAACACTGAAAGAATCATTCAAATCGGACCAGTAGTTCCAGAGATTAGCGCGTTCAAACAAACAAACAAACAAACAAACAAACAAACCCTGCAGCTTTATAATATTATATATATAGTATAGATATTATTTTGCATAACAGCGGATAGAATAAACTTTATTTCGCAGAAAAACGTTTTTCAAACACTCATTTATCATACATTCAAAACTCATCATTTTATATGTCAGAATCATCTTTAGGCATACATACAAAAGTCAGAACTAATTTCAGAAAGTTTACAGTTAGAATCTTCTTTTGGCATACATTTCACACATTTCATATAATAATTAAAATACTCGTCTACCACATTACCGAAAATTCATAGTTAAAAGAATTTTGTATTTCTTACCTATAAGAAGCATGCAAACAATCATACACCATGCAAGCACGGCTCCGACGCTGCGGGGCTCCGGCGGTCCCACGCCAGCTTATCGTTGCAGATGGTTTTACGCTCACCACCGCTGCTTTGGCTTGCTGGCCGGCTAAGCCGGTTTTTAAGACAATATTTTAATTGTAATGTAAGGTTAAAAATGCTTATTAATTTATAGAAATGGCAATATGCCTAATAAAATTATTCCAAATGAAATTCTGCCATCTTCATAATATGCCAAGTGAAATTGTAGCAAATAATCGTCGCTCTAAATAGACGTTATGCAAAATAAAATTCTGCCATCTTAAAAGCCAGTTGCAAATGCCATTGTTAATTCGGACATATAAACATTCGGGCAAAAATTTGTATGCCTTAAAAATATTCGTTTAAAGAAGATTATGCCAAGTGTGTTATGCCAAGTAGTTCAGCCCCAAAATCTTTGTTACAGGCAGTTACCCGCGAAAGGCAGCCTCCGGCAAGGATCTGCCGCCTCCCAGACAGGTCCGCGTGAAGTTGCTCTGTGAAGGCACCTCAGTCAACACTGTAATGACACAAGCCGTGCCTGGGTACGGTATATTCTCATTCGCAGACGTTGGATCAGCACACGACATTAGTAAGATATTGCTTTTAATACTTGCATTTGGATCTATGAAGTCGAATCGACACATACTGGAGCAGGCTATATGACCACGATACCCAAAATTTATAAAATCTGCTAAAAAGTTAGTCAGCTAGTACACATCTGCAAAGTTAGTATTTTTGTATTTTAAAATAGAGTTTTGGGTAGCGTGCTCAAATAGCCTGCCTGTCCCAGTGTGCGACGTCTTTTTTCGACAATATCTGTCCAGGATATTAAATGGTAGTGCAGGGCACGTTGCTCGTAGAATCGATAGTCCATGAGGCTGAACATTCTGGCATGGTGACCACATGCTGGAAAGCGCCGACCGAGGATCTGGTGAGAGAAGCATTGAACCAGTCGACGTGGTGTCTCTTAGGCGAGGCCTTTGTGCAGCAGTAGACGACTATTATGATATGCTTGTAATAATCTTCACGTTTACTCTATATTGAGTTCGGAACTGATGCTGAACTGATATTTTTTCCTGCCAGAATTTTTCTTAGTAAACAAAACTGACTGCTGCTCCACGGGCAAGAATGACTACATGTGTGCCCCAAATATTGTACCGAAAGACGATCCCGTGCACAGGTTCTCTGGCATCCGATGTTTGAACATGAGCAGGCCGCTTGACTTCCAGTACTTGGGATGCACCAATGATACCGTGCCAACACCGGTAAGAGGGTTTACTTTTGTCCTTTCATCCCATCTTCGTTTTTCTCCATTCATGTTTTGTGTCAGTACATTATTTTTCAAATCTATCTAAGTCAGCTTTAATTTGAAAAAACCATGATATGGGAATAGTACATTTTGTTATGGAGCCGAGAACTGCAGTAACAAACATGCATTGCAAAACACTTTCGAAGAAATAAAATAATAAACCGAAAAGTATTTTAGCCATGAATTTTTAGGAAACTATGATTTAGTTTGATTTTTTTTCCACGCTTTGCTTTCGCCAGGTTGAAGGAGAAGCAAAGGTATGAAGCCGCTAAAGACTATGCCTGCTAATACCTAATATGAAAAATAGAACATTCAAATTATTTTGAATTTATTTTCCGGACACGTTGTGGTAAATAAAAAAATCCACGCGTGTAAAAGACATTGTGAATGTTTAACCTAATCATAGTACGATAAGAACCAGTTTTCGAGAAACTGTTTTGAAAAATATTGTTTAAATTTTTTTGATTCGTCACAAATCTCCATAATAATAATTATGTGAACTTTCAACAGTCATATAATTTGATAATATTTACATCTTCTGCTTCTCAGGTCGAACAAGCCACAGCTGTATACGATCTTTCCGTGATATACAACAGCGGCAACAAGGGAGATAAAGTTATCAGGTCGTTTGAAGGAGGGCAGCTCCTGACAGAGGTTGAGGATGGGATCACCTGGCCACCCAATGGAACCGGCTTCTGTCCTGCTAACAACCCCGGTGCTAAGTGCTTTAAAAACTGTAGGTTTTTTATTTTAGAATTACTATTGTACTCTTTCACATAGATTTACTGTTGTTGAAATCTTTTTTAGTATCTGTTTAGTTATATTGCCTTTACCATGGTAAAAAACATCCAAAAGAGACTAATCTGTTAAGTGATTCCTATTTTTATTAAATTCACATACACATTTTACTTTAAGTGGCAGTGAATTTTATGTTATGTATGAGTATGTGCTCGTACTGCTGATACTGTTAGTCTGTGTCATCCCACTGCTGGGCAAAGGCCTTTCTCCATGACTTACAAATTCTTCGACCCGCTGGACAAAATTAACGACCAGTGGTCGTAAGTCCCGCCATCTCTTGCGCTCCATCTTTTGTGCTCGTACATAATATAAAATTCAATGTTACTCAAAACATCTTCAAGAGATTTTTCCCCTGAAAATTATGTTGTGTTTTTTGATCAATTTGATTATGGACTGTGGATAAACACTCAACCAATAGGCTATTTGACAACATTGAAAAAAAACATAAATATTTAGTCCGTCAGTTAAATCACCAAAAAATTTTTCCCACGTATTTTTTCTTTTGTCAAATAATCTAAAATGACGACGCTATAGCGCATCAAAGTTCAATAGAGGGGGCTTGTGATGTCACTCGACAGTAAAAAGTAACAGAAATTGTGACGTCACGCGAGATTTCAACGCGCCTTATCGTGGTAATTTTTCATATCCATGACAAAAGAGAAAATACGTATCCAATATTTTTTGATAATCTAACTGACGGACTTAATAGATTTTGTCAGTCAAATACCCTGTGGTGGTTCTGCAACCGCTAATTACTAGACAATAGGTTTAGTATCTAGCTCTGATTGGGAGCCGATATGCGCTGCTTATAACTTTAGATAATCTGGATTCTTCTAGATTCAAACGCCTTGCTGACAACCCAGATATTCAGTGTATGGTTCATGAGACTTCACAATTACATTGCCACACAACTTGCTAAGATTAATCCATGCTGGGATGATGAGCAGCTGTTCTTCGTCGCAAGGGAAATAAATATGGCGTTTTATCAACAAGTCAATATTTATGAGTGGTTAACGCTATTAATAGGTGGGTCTTTTTATTATAGTTGATGCCTTGTTCTTTTTTGCACCAACTGTGGTATTTTACGACACAAAAACACGTTTTTCATTTCATCTGTATATTTATATTTAATATAATACTAGCTGACCCGCGCAACTTCGTCTGCGTCACTTAGGGGTATGAAAAATAGATAGTAGCCGATTCTCAGACCTATTGAATATGCATATAAAATTTCATAAAAATCGGTCAAGCCGTTTCGGAGGAGTATGGTCACTAACATTGTGACACGAGAATTTTATATTATATAAGATTTTACTTCATACATCCTTGATCCCATTTAGTATTAGAGAGCTGTTAAGCTCAACAATCTTTATCATGTTTACAGTGTCGAAAGCTTAGGGTTAATCAAATTATTAAAAAAATATATAATAATATAATATAATATTTAAAAACGTTGAACTTTGTTTTGTTTTTTTCTGAATATTGATTCTTTCAGGTAAGAAAAAACTAGTACAATCTGGTATTGCATCGCATTCTTGTGGATGCAGAGATATTTATGACGACACATTGTACCCACTAACGACTATGGAATTCACTCTCATATTCCGATGGTTCCATATTATACAGCACGGCTCTGCAAAGTAAGTATGTGGCTATTAGAAAATGCTTTCATTGTTATCCTTTTTAGGGTTCCGTAGCCAGATGGCTAAAACGATATTAACTTATAGATTCATCTTGCCCCTCTATCTGTCTGTCCATCCGTATGTCACAGCCATTTTAAGCAGAGACTTTTGGTACCACACAATTGAACCGCTACACAAAACTGATGTTAAATTATGAAAAATAAATAAATAGGGGTGGACCTCCATATTTGTAACTGAGGGTTTTATAAGTCATAGAACTTCTGGGGCATTTATCGACAGTTTAAAAAACAAACAAGGTTCTTTAAAAACTTTTATTCTTAAATCAATGGCTGATGAGATATTCGCTTCTAAAGCCGCAAATTTTGTGTCACCCCCTCTAATTTCTTAAGTAAGAGGAGGAAAATGTGTGTGAGATCCGTGATTAGACAAGTCATACTGTATGGGGCAAAATGCTGGGTTGTGAAGAAGATGGGTGAAAAACAATTGCATCTAGCGGAGATGAAAATATTGAGATGGTTTTGTGGAGTAACAAGAATGGATAAAGTAAGGGTTTTTCGAAGAAGTTTGAAAGTGGCGCCTGTTAAAGAAAAGTCGTCCGTCTTGGTATTTTGTTTAAAAAAAAACGATGCCCCGAACTTGGAATTTCTCTTGGGTCGTGGGTGCGTTTACAATATTAAACTCACAAACACAAACACACCCGGAACAACTAACTGTAAGCCATACAAATCGGTATAGACATTTGTAATGAGGAGGGATGAAACGATTTATTAAAAGAGTGTTGGATATGAATGTTGATCGATGGAGAGAAAGGCCAAAGAAAAGATAGATGGAATGTGTGAAACATGATATGAAAGAGAAAGGAGTAAATTATGTCGTGACGTCTGACAGAAGAGAATGCAAAAAGAAAATATGGTGCGCCGACCCCAAGTAGAATCGGAGAAGATGATGATGAACCAAAGAGGCAGAAGAATTAAAAAAAAATCTGTATCACGAAAACTCTCCACCAATTTCAATTTTTTCTTGCAGAATGTACGATACTGACGGCACTTTCATCAGAGACTATCCCATAGTCAACAATACCTTCAGGACTGGGTATTTGGCTGAAGGCAGGAACATATACGAGTTTACACAGGGTAAATTTAGACAGCCGTGTGCCAAAGCCAATCATGGAATTGCTAATGATGTGAGTGTGTCACTCAATTAATTTCCTAGAAGCTAAGTGTAAAATAAAAGTATTTCCTACTAGCTTATGCCCTCGGCTTCCGCGTGAAGTTTGGTAATTGTCCCAAGATATCGTATTACCAGGATAAAAATGATCCTATGTCATAAACTACCTGTGTTCCAAATTTCATCCAAATACATTTAGTATTTGGTACTTTTTATATTTATATGATTTGTAGTTAATTATAGTGGCATTTAATAGGATGAATTCAATGTCTTTTTTTTAATTATTGGTGTGATTACACGTTTTCAGCACTCATTCCGTTTTTGTGCCACGGAAGAAGCCATGTCACATGTTACGTTTTTTTTTCTATCCTTATTTGCACACTTAATTTTCAGATGGCTCAAATGGGTCTACCCTACGTTCAGCATTCTGTGGACATCCCGACCAGCGACTTGCACAAGAACCGCTTGTTCGGCTTGAGGCCCTACATCGACTACGTTCACCACTGCTTCGGATACAAAATCAAATGCTGGAAAGATCTGAGGCAGGTTATGGATGAGGACGTAAGGATTAATTTTTTGTCCTATCTCTTGTTTTTTCCCTCAAAAACCAGTTTTTTTTAATGAAGTTTCGTTAAAATTTGAATAAAACAATCGATGTAAAATCATTTGATTTGTGGATACTGTTAGAACATTAATTAAAAATATTTTAACAGACATAGTATTCATTAATTGATTGTGCAAGACTCAAATCATCGAGTCAATATCGTATTTGAATTTTACATCATATATATATACTAGCTGTTGCCCGTGACTTCGTCTGCAATAACTACCTACCACCCTGCCAAATTTCAAGTTTGTAGCACAAAAAAATTAAAGCCATTGCAAGAGCCCTTAGCCCTCCTTTATCTGGCTCTGTCGCAAAATCCGTTCTTAGCGGACGTCTACTAACTATAAACTACCTCCTTGCCAAATTTCATCTTAATACGTCAAGCGGTTTTCGATATTTCGTGATGAGTGAGTGAGTGACCTTTCGCTTTTATATATTTAGATTTTTATTATATTTAAAAACAAAACTGCAATTAGAAAAACCCTACAATTCTAAAACAGACAACATTTCATTAATTTTATTAATATTCCAGAGAATCTACATAATGCAAGATGTGTATGAAGATGTCGAAGACATAGACTTGATGGCTGGTCTATGGTCTGAGCGTCTCCACGAAGGAGGTCATATTCCTCAGACTCTTGCCTGCCTGCTGGAGGACAGTATCCTCAAGACTATTAAGGGAGACAGGCATTGGTATGAGAGGTGTAATCGACCTCATGCGTTTACTCACGGTGAGTATTTGACAAAATACCAAATTCACAGGATTTTTTTTACCCTACTGTCTGAGAGTTTTTCGCGCTTATCTTGTATGTATGTATGTAACTTTGTAAAGGTGTTTGAATTTAATGGCCGGCCTAACTTCCGCCATTTTTTTTTTCAAAGCTGCGGCCATACATAAAACCCATATTAATCGCTAGCTGCTATCAATACAAACCAGTTTTGTATGAGACAAAATGTTCTAAAGTGTCATGTTTCCGAGATATGAGGATTTAAAAGTCCATTCACTGATGGCATGTTCAGCACAACTTTGATTTGATCTGCCACGCATAAAACCTATATCAATCGATAGCTAGCATCAATACAAACAAGTTTTATATGAAACAAATAAAGTGTCACGTTTCCGAGATATAAGCTATCAAAATTGTAACTTCCATGCAGAACTTTGACAGCTCATGGTTGGTTGGTTCTTTGGTTTAACAACCGAAGTAGAGTTTACTTTGTTTATTTAAATTTAGTTTTCCATTCTCAATCTTGTTTCGATCTTTTTAGTGCATTACTTTTAAATTGGCTTTTTTGCAGTCGGGGGTTTGATTTTACTTTTGCCTTTAATTAATATTCTAGATTTAAAGAAAAAAGAATTTATACAAAAATTTACGAAAAAGACTTCGCATTTAATCATATTTTTACTTTTCCAGCTCAACTGCTAGAGATCAGGAAAGCGTCATTAGCTTTGCTACTATGTACTGTTGGCGATGGCGTTACAGAAATACAAAGACATGCTTTTATGAACATATGCCCACAAAAGTAAGTTCGTCTTATACAACCTATCAGCAATCACCCAGTTACATGACCATTATTATCATAATACAAAGCAAAAACTTTCGCCAGCGGAACAAATTCTTTTGATGAAAACTTTCATTCACCTAGTCTCATTTGTGCTAATAGACTCTCAGACTGCAGATATGCTATTTAAAACTAACTTATGCGTTTGACTTCAAATGTGCTTTACTAATCAAACTTTTCATTACAGAAACCCTTTGGTCAGCTGCGATAAAATCCCGATGATTGACTTTAGCGTTTGGGCTAACTGCACATCGACGAGTGATTAAAGTTGAATACATAAAGATATCAGTACATTGTAGACAGGAAGTCATTTAATAATTAAATCTACTCGAATTCTTTACGTGAAGTTTTTCCATTTTACAGGTTATTTACATGTGATTAAACAGTAGGTAAAATAACTAGGAGTTCCTCAAGGCATAATTATTAGACCGATGTTAAGTCAATTGATTGCAATTCATTTTTGACTTAGCTGATAATATGGTAAACATTGTTTTTTCTTTTAATTAAAATATAATTACACAACCATAATAGTTTCTATTATAATAAAATTAAAATAACCACCACCTCGGTACTCCAGTTCAATGAAACGAAGCTAATTCATACCAAAAAATACAAAACTAAATCACACCACATAACGCCAACAAAAACTAAAGATAAACAATCTTCAGCAAAACTTTCAACGAATTGACAGCAAAACTAGCTTCTCAAACAAAACGGTACTCAAACCCCCCTCACTGCCACTCAAAAAATCGATTCATAACAATATACAACCCATCAAAGTTGAATGCCGTCAATCAATACTGTTTGAACTAAAATGCAAGGTAGCTTCGAAAAGGGCAAGGGGATCGCAAGGTAAACAGCGGGGCCCCACTGCGGGTAATTTACCAATTTACCCCAGCTGTAGGAAGCTAGGGGCTTGATTACTGATGCTACCACCTGACGCGAAAACGAAACCGTGAAAACGTTTTGGGTGAAGAATTGTTGATACCTTTGAATACGGTGGGAACTATTGTGCTTCAGAAAGGTTTTGGCTTAAAGATTTTGTCAAGAGGCATGAGAAGAATAAAAGAGATCTGTTTTTGATGCTGGTAGTGCCGTATCATAATAAGTAATACGTAGCCAATTCTAAGTCTATCAATAGGTAGGATATTCTAGGTGTACACATTGATGGTAGGATTAAAATATAACAAGAATGGTATTAAAGAAGGCAGACCTACAGCTAGATGGGTAGCTGGAATTCAAAAGATGGCAGTAAAGCTTGATGGTGACTGGCACAGATAAGGGAAGCATTTCTCAAAAAGAGGACGCCTATATTCAACAGTGAGTGGAACAAGACTATCGATGATAACGATGATGGTAGTGATGTGCTGGATTACAAACACCGTTTTTAGAATAATGGTACAATATTTTTGAAAAAAATACATCAGTTTTCCTGTCATTGTCTCAAGTCCCCAGTCTTCGTACTCGTTGCATCCTGAAGGATAGGTAAACAGTGATATTGTCGACGCATAGCTGACGGACTGTTTGCTACAACTTTGTGCTTATACTGCTCAAATATTTAATTTAATTGCCTATGCAATATTAATGATAACGTCATAAGGGGCTTGATTCAGCCGGCTAGGGAGCAATGCAAATATATCCTATGAAAGCTGAACATGACTTCATATAAATTAAAAGGAATAGAGATAGAATTTTGAACGAAGATTTTTTTCAATTTCAATTTTTTGAACTGCTCAAACAGTCATGGGTCCCTCAAGGCTGAGGAGCGTGACCCATCCAGTTGATGTATTATCCTGGCTTGGCGTCTGATAATTGTCAACTTCAAAGACCAAAAAGGTCCGGGCGATCCCTTGGTTTGGTTTCCATTGAACTAAACTCTTCCCAGACAGTGCGTTTTTGCATGATGTTACCAAAATAACGTAAAACTCGGTTGATAGTGGTGAAGAGGCGTTCTTGATGATTAATTCTTCAAGCATTATAAAGTCATCGGTACTGTACACAGTCTACGGTATCAGTAACATCAGTAATTGTCAGGACCATATTTCGAAGATAAGTTACTGCTTCAACTTAACAATGTGTTGGAAAATAAATAAAAACTATACGGATTTAAACTCAAAGCCTTCCTAAGTTGCATTACCTATGAATTAAAAAATTCCAAACCCATACCCAAAGTATTATATATATAACATATTCCTACCTGATTTAGCTAAATCCCTTAAGATCTTGAAACGCTATCCCTAATCTACAACGTCTCGAACGATCGATAGTGTTGTACCAACTTCAAGTTTAAGCGAGCGAAGCATGCTAATGTGTACACTTGAAACTTTACCCACTGCTTTAACGACAGAACTTGACGAATTATTATCATAAATTCATTATTTAAATCAATCGTTTTTTGTCACTAGTCGTTATAGGCAAAAGACGGTTGGAGAAAATGTGAATGGTATAACATAACATAACACGTGTCGACACCCTTGCGCCATCTCACGTTGCAAGCACGGGTGCTGTGCGGGCGCTGCTGTTGCGGCTGTTGAGATCCACAAGCGGCGCAAATACTGTAACGTTATGTTAGTCGGTTATTCGTAGTTACAGTTGTGTCGCATGTAAGAGCGGACGAGCTGATTGCCTACTGCCATGCACTAATCGCGCTCTGGGCTGCTAGGGATACCTATTTCAAAAACCCAAGAACACTTTGCCCGACATGGAAATCAAACCCAGGACCTCAGCAGTAACGACGACTAGATCAGCGGAACAATTAATATAAAAGTCATTATAAAGGTCACAGCAGTAAGAAAGATCCTTTTGATATCTGTGAGAAAGACCATTCGGCGCTGGTATCGGCGCTATTGACAAAAAAAAAATAATAACAAGTACAAAACCCAGGCTAAAGCTCTCATCATGGCTTGACCTTTTACTGTAAAAATGAAAAACCTCCTTTTATTTATTTAACAAAAATAACAAATTCCGTCTACTTTTTGACGCATGTTCACAATAAAACAAAGTCGGTGTAATACCAGAATTAATATCGGTGAGTTTCCGTAATAAGGACAGATGGCGCCACTTTGTCTCGCTCAGTGGGGGATGGAAAAATCTGGAAACTGGTTACTGGGGCAAGAATTTCGGTGGACAATTTGTTTGTTAGCGTATTTTGTGCCGTGGTGAGAAAATGTCCGTTTATTGTACGGAGTCGGGCCAATTTAATACTTACGTCACTTGTTAAATATGAAAAAAAAATACATTTTATCTGCGAGTCTTATAATAAAGGACTTATGACCTAATGAATTATATCTTTTTCCAACTTCATTTTTAAAATGAAAGAAGAAAAGTATGGTTCCTGCCTAAACCAATTTCACCCACGAATGGGCTTGAACCGGTCAGAAAGAGCCTCTTATGGTCTACACCAGAGATAGCACAAGACACAACATCCTTACCAAAATATCGTGACGAATTACGCACGCAAATTCGAGTCACGAATTCGAGTCACGCAATGGGTCATACGGAACGGGTCACATGGTCAACCGGTCAACGGTCATATGGGTACAGGAACCCATACTTGCAGCCATAAAGTAAATATTCATAAGTACTGCAACAATGTTTCTGTGTGTGCGCGATTTCAACTCACTTCTGAATATCGCCAGTTCTAAGCTTTCCATTCGTAGAAGAACATGCAATTTGTTAATAGAAATTTATTATTCGTAGATGTTTAAGTAGGTAGAAACCGTAGAGTTTTATTACCTACCACTAACGTGCGGCCCACTATACCTAGTGAGAATCCGGCTTAAGGCCCAGATTACACCTTAGCGGAGTCGAGCGAAGAGGGGAGGAAATGGGTAAGAGCTAAGGTGTATCCACTGAAGCTGTGACGAGATGTGCGAAAGGAGAGGAAAGGAGATATGCATCGCTCACCGCACGCCGCTCACAGCACGCCACCTACCGCTCACCGCACGCTACCGTCAGCACACCACTTACCGCTCACAGTCCGCAGCTCACAACACACCGCTCACAGCACACCACTTGCCGCTCACAGCCCGCGGCTCACCGCACTCCACTCTCAGCACAGCGCTCTCGTCTCTTCTTGTCTCCGCTTTCCTCTTGGTCTTGACCTAGTGCGGAGGCTGGCGTAAACAATGACGAGACATCACTCCTCTCTTCTCCGTTTTCACTAAAGTTAAACGGAAACGAGAAGTGTAAATAACGAAATTCTATTGGTGGTTTACAACCACCTCTCCTCTCCTCTCGTCTCCGCTTCTGTGGAGTCCGGCTCTAAGGCTGTGTTTTCTGAAAGTTGACACCGTCGCAAATAGCTTTGAAAAATTTTGCTATTTTGATTAATAAATCAATTATTGTTATTAAGTATGTTATATCGCTCTATGTTGCTCTTCAGATTTTGTTAATTGCAATGAAACCACTGAGTTAGGTATTGTTATAGTAGTTTAGGTAAAAAAGGCATTTGTAAGGTTTCCAGTTGCTTTTTTACATCAATTCAGTGTCACGGTATTGCTGATTGCAATTCATAATCAATATTTTAGAACAACACAGAAGAATATTTCATCATTTCGTTCAGTAACATTAGTAAATTGATGAAAATAGAGCAATATTTGACAGTTTTATTCGACGTTACCAACTTTCATAATGCACCCTCTTAAAGCTAATTTTCATATCATTTCTTGACTCGTGGTTTCATATAAACGTTAACAGTGTGGAATATTATTCCGCCATTTGCCTGATTAGCAACCAATCCGAGAAATACATAAATTCACAACTGTTTCCCCGAGTCATCTCACTTTTCATATTAGCATCGCATCTTCAATCATATCGTAATCTTTGTCAGCTCTGCAGAATTGTGAGAATCGGCCCAGCTTCCGCATCGTAAATCATTTAGCGTCTCCTTCTAAGATCTACGGGGAAACTGCATGCTCTGGCGTTTTAAATTTTGAGTAGGCATATTAGGTTTTACTTTCATGCTCTGTAATTTTGAGTGGGTAAGTGATATCAGACTGTAACTGAAACTTTGTAGTTCTTAGCACGTTAATTATCCGTATCCATACTAATATTATAAATGCGAAAGTAAGTTTGTTTGTTACCTTTTCACGAATAAACCACTGAACTGATAATCCTGAAATTTTGCATATACGTTGTCAGATGTATAGAAACGGACATAGGGTACCCTTCATCCCGAAAAAATGTATTGTTCCCGAGGAAAACAACAATAACATTCTTATGATAATAGATGGCGCCACGTGTCTTTCGGATCATGATTGAATTATGTTGTTACAAGCAGAGTACAACTCGAATTGATTGTCAAATTATAAATTAACGCGAGCGAAGCCGCGGGCGAAAGCTAGGAATAAATATTTTTTCTCTTTATATTTTAGTTTAACAAATCGCCTTGACCCAATTTATAAATGTTTTTTTTTTAATTTTTGCTCTACTTAACTGTTCTAATTATGCATTTAGATCAACAAAAATTACGTCCAACATAAAGACATCACGGTAACTTTACAACCTAACCCGTTAGCTTCCACCTGGATCAAACATACCCGTTAACATTAAAAGGGAAAATTAGTTAATTAAAAAATGCAAGTACCGCCCAAACCGGCGTCTCGGTGTTTAATGAAACAAAAAAAAAGCAAAAAGAATAAACAGAGAAATTGTTCTTAATAAACTTGTCACGCGAGAAGGCAAAAGTTAATTTCCTGTTTCGTCCAATCTACCAGGAGACGGGGCTTTGTCCATTGCAAGGCTAGCGATGAATAGCAGAGCATAGCATAGCATAGCTTTAATTCGCAAACTCTTTTTCGTTAAGTCTGTAAATAAATAGAATTGATTAAGATTCGAGTTCTGGTAGGTATTGAGTCCGATAGTAAGAAGTAGGTAGTTTAAAGTCTCTTATTATAAAGTTGAATAAAAAAACCGAGCACTTCATTGCGCTGGGTATGTTTAGTCGAGTTTCTGAAAAGTTAAACCTTAAACGATATATTTAACTGCATGTTAAAGGTATTTTTTTAGGGATAAGTCCGCCACACTATTCCCAAACCACTGTAACTCCTGAAAGCCAGAATCAACGGTAGCGATAGCCAGAAAAACGACGAGACAATGAAGCTCGACGAAAAAGAACATGATTCAAGTGCTCAAGATATTTGTCATTTTACAGCATGCTTTAAATGGCGAAATGTGGGTAATATACAAAGTGTAAGGGACAGCCCTCCGCAGACTGATGGGGTGAATTCAGTATATCGTACTAAGATGACCGATACAAGAAATTATTTCAGGAACGTTATGGGAATCCAATAAATTTGATTTGTTTTATTTCGTCGTGTGCAATGTATCGTTACCGCGGCAAAACGCATGTAGCGAACGGCAAGCGCGACGACAAGTTCGATAAACTCTGTAGCTAGGCTTCATTAAACTATTTCAACAACCATTGTAGGTTTATTTTTATTTTAGCCGTATTATTTACATAAATGGAGTGCTGCTTACGGAAAATGTATTTTACATTGAAATAAAGGAATAGTAATTAAAAAATTAATAAAAAAATGAAAATTTCCTTGAGAAAAATCTGGTGGAATATTATTCAAATTAAGGAGCTGAATGCACGCTGTCAGTTTACGGAGAGCTGTCCCTTACACCCTATATAGGTCACTCCTGCCTAAAACTTCAGGTATTACAGTCGAAAAAGGTTTACGTTTTAATTTCCTACGATATTTATGATAAAACGACTAGAAAACCCATATCTCCATTGTCGCATTCGCTGGGCAGCTAGCCCAACAGGGAAAAATTAGTGTTTTATTGGCGACCACGGGTCCGTCGGCTGTCACGGTGTTATTTACCCCCGCGACGAGGGAAGGTTAAAAAGCCTCGTCGACTTAATGTGATTTAAGTTGAACACCAAGATTTCCTGTTGCTAAACATTCTGATTCGCTTTTTTTGTTTAAGTGTTTTTTATTATTTTATTTGTTCAAGTTGATTGGGTTCTGGAGTTGGGTGTTTATTTTTTAATCGATTCAGGGGAGTTAGTCTGAGGGTGGGTTACCTTTTGCTGCTTTGAGGGAATAAATTATTGATATGTGGTCTTCGCAAAGGATTTTTTGCAATTCGGCGGGTCCGCTAACCAAGCCTGTTGGGCCCAGTTAGTGGTAAAATGACTGCATAACTATAGTATACTGAAATATAGATGTGCTATACGTCTCTATGTATTTGTCCGTGCATTTTGACATGATTTACATCAACAATTTGAAAGCTTTAGGATTTAAGGCCGAAACACACCGGATCCGTACACGTAGACGTGCACGTGCATGTGCACGTACCATGACGTTGTAATATATGGAACTTTATAGAGACATGGCATACCGCTCACGTGACGTACACGTGTGCGTAGACTACATGCGCAGAGTTACGTGGTACATGTACGTGCACGTGCACGTCCACGTCTACGTGTACGGATCCGGGGGTTTCGGCCTTAAACGCAAATGCAGATTGATAAATTAAAACCCATTAAGAACTTCACTTATAGTTCTCCATTTTCTTAGTATGAAATATGATCTTTGCCTCCTTTTACGACACCATTACACAGTTCAAGTGGTATAGTCATAACCACTACTACTCATCCGATGAGCAATGTACTATCGACCTAGTTCCAAACTGTTAGCACAAACTTCGCAAGTGTGTTAGTATCTTCACCATATTTCCCAAGTGGCGAAACATAACTCCATGTATCAAGGAGTGCGAATTAGTTTAAAGTTTATCTTGAATTAAACATTATTGAGGAGAGTCCAAGTAGATATTCTGTTTGAAGAGACGAAAAAGGATGGGAGAAATGTCTCTTCATCGAAACTCCCAAATGCTCTTTGCTTAGTCTACTTAAGGCTGTCAGCACGTGGATTTACTGGACTGGAGTCCAGTATTCAAAAAACAAAAGTCATTTAGTCAAATAAGGCTAAGAAATTAGCTTAATATTTTAGTGGTTAGCGTTAACTAGCATTAGCGTCAGACAATACATAACAGTCCCGAAAACTGCTCATTCTTCCAGCACTACCAAGCGTTTTAGTCGGGAAAAAGGAGTCAATCAAAATATTTTATTAAGGCTTACATGGACACTTATTAAACGTCGAGAACAGGTGCAAGATTCGTATTGGTCGTTTCCTATGGAGAAGAACCGGCAAAAAACTTATAGTTTGCTTTTAGAATTATTTGGTTTTACAATATTTTATGTTCAAGCTTTGAGTCCGACAATAAGTCATTGCTTACTGCACAAAAACTTAAAACAAGATAGAAAAGTAAACTATCATCTAAGACTCTACAAGATCTACAGTATTCACAAATTCACAAACAATCAGTAAGAAAGAATCAAGTCGACACACAAACTCCCCAGCAAGACTTACAAGAGTAACAAACGGTAAAAAAATGTTTTGAATCAAAGGACGTTAAGGGACAGAATTAGCGCATTCTTACCACCCTTCACAGTTCAAAAACCGTTATTCCCAAGTATGATTCACAATCATAACGTTCATGATACGAATTCGTCAACGACAAAAAATACTTCGGGTTTTCCTTTCAAACCCACAAGAAACAAGCAGTCTAATCACAGTATACATCGTCCCCTAGCAATTTTGAAAATCACAAAATTAGGGCTTTCAAAAGCAAACCGTTGCACCACAATAATTGTAGTTCTGAAGTTTTTGAGGGGATGGTGATCATCCCCCTTATTCACGTCTGGGGATTGATTAAAGGGATTCAGTTTGTGGGGTAAACCTGCAGTCGAATTGCGTAACACGCTCACAGTCGCAATTCCTTTCAATTATGGACAGTTAAACGCAGCGCTTACGCAACGTTTTTCGAACATGAAACAATGGATTTTGTTTAAAAACTAGGTGGAGTATTTCCTATCCGGCTACTCTGAGAAGAAACACCGACACAAAAATCAGAGGTCTCTTTTGAAGTCCAGAAATATGATCTTGGTCAAGTCATATGAGGGTCAAGAACCACAAGATTTGAGTGGACGTGTCCAGTGAGTGCACGCATTTCAGCTCAACGGGTTGAACTGACTCAACTGTTTATTTTTATCTGTATAGTTTTCCGTAAACACAATATACGTCTATAGATAGTTCCATATCCATATGCAAAGAGAGTTTCACTTGTTAGCTGAATCACACGTGGCTTTTACACTGTCAAGATGAAAGAGATTGTGATTGCAAGCGATATACGTAATAGGGATGTTGGTCCTGTAGGCCTGTAATGAAGATGTTATTATTATGGGCGTGTAAACTTTGATTGCCTTTGAGGGAAATTGGGGTAATTAAAAGTCGATGTAAGAAGGGTAACGTGTTGCTTAGGGGAAGGAGTGTGGTTGCAAATTGTATTATTTGAGGTTGTGGTGTTTAAAGAGACGTTAGTACAAGTTTCTCTTCGATGATGCCATGTTGATTTTGGGCCACATTGGTAAGAAGTTAATCATTGTTTTTTTTACATAAATTATTCATGATTTTACAGTTGTTTCTGTGTTGTCAAAAATATAACATTAGAACGCTGTGTATTTTTATTTACAAGAACACGCTTCCATTTAGAATTAATCATAACTTAGAAGTTACAATAGAAATAAAATATGGTATTAGGAGGGCTCGGTCAAATGGTAATATAAGTATTTCGTATTTCTACCGTCAACGGTTTTGACAAAATCACGTTTTTCGGTAGCTTGATCGATGATCGAAAATCAATAATGTATTAGACTGACTGTCCAATACATTATTGACTTTTCGATCATCGTTTTCACTGACAGAATGTAATTTTGCGACTGCCAAGTCATAGATCTCAAGTTCGAACCCAAGACACGCACCTCTGATTGTTCAGATTCATGTGCGTATGATATAACTATCACTTGCTTTGGTGAAGAAAAACATCGTCCAAACCAGCAGGCCTGACAGATATTTCTCAACGGCATGTAAAGCCAAGTCAGAAACCTATGGGCGGCATAAAACTCTGACACCAAGTTAGGCACTAACCACACGAAAAAGAAGAAGATAGTAGTTGTTATACTATTATTTTTCAAAATCAGAGAAGGTAAGAAAATCAATGACACCAAAGCTTCATTACTCTTTAACACCATCTTCGCTTTATTTTAATCTCATTCAACTAATCCTGGCGAATGAACGCACACACACAACATAACACAGTCTAGTGACCACCATAAACGGTTTATGTTGTCATAAATGTCAGTAGGACGAGCTTCAGCCGAACTTCACTAAATGCTCCCGTAAATTAAACATTTTATGAGAGGTTTATGAAGTCGTTTGGCAAATGTCTTCGTTTGTGCTGTCTGGTGATATGGCTTAGATTTTAATATTTTGAAAGGACTACTAGTGTTCAGTACAGGGTTGTTGCAAACATCAGCATCAGCATCAGCATCCGCTGATCTTCAGCATCATTTTCAACATCAGCATCAGCATCAGCATCCGCATTGATCGATGCTGATTATTAATGCTGAAGTTCGAGTCGTGACATGACCGCAGAGAGGATTATATCACGTGTAGTTTTTGCCTGCGACTTTGACCCATTAAAAGATTGTCTGCGGGGATTGTGATTGCAAACAAACACAAACTTGTCTCATTACGTTAATTCGTCACTACGCGTGAAAGTTTTTTTTTTTTTTCCGTAAACTGTTGAATGTTATCTGTTGAAAAGTGGAATATGGACGTATTTTAAATTAAGGAGTCAAGAAACTGCAAACTGCAACTTATGTAACAAGGATTATTCACGCAAAGACCGTACTAATACGGACTGATTTTACTTTTTCCCTGTTTTTTTAAGAAAATAATTAAAATCAGCATCAGCATCAGCATCCGCTGATGTCAATGATAAAAGATCAGCATCAGCATCAGCATCCGCTGATGTGAAAAAAATATGCATCAGCAACAACCCTGGACTTCAGTAGAGTGAAATATGAGGTTTCGCAAGGTAATGACGTGTCCCAAACTGAGTAAGATGTGTGATTTTTTATTATAATAAGTTTATTTAACTTGCCTTGGTAGTTAGTTAGTATGCATTGGTCAAATCTTGTAACTGAATTACAAACAAGTTTCCTCTAACCGATTGAGCTGAAATTTTGCACACACCTTTCGGTCTGGTGACAATACATTTTTATGACAGACATGAATTGTGCCTGCAGCCAGGATCGCCTCCTCACATCGCTTTCGCAGCGGTTAATGGCACGGACACTAGCTTTGTATACGCGTTCAATGTTGATAGATAAAACTAATTTTCTTCTTTTCATTTTAATAAAAGCTTGTTTTTAAAATATAAAAAAAGTTAAATTTGTTATTTCTACTTCCTTTGGAAACAGGAAATGTGAAACATGGTCCTACACGTAACCCAAAGAATTGCCAAACTTTAGTGGCAGTGGGCAGCGCACATTGCTCGCAGAACGGATGACCGATGGGGCCGAAAAATACTGGAGTGGCGACCGCAAACCGGAAGTCGTTGCGTTGGAGGGCCTCCCACTAGGTGGACCGATGACCTGGTGAAGGTTGCGGGGATCCGCTGGATGCGAAACTTGGGGGAGGCCTATGTCCGGCAGTGGACGTCTTTCGGTTGAATTGATGATGATGATGATGACTTGTGATGAGCAGAAATAAATACGTTTTCTTTCTTTCTTTCTTTTTAGTTCATTCTTAATTAATAATCCCCGAAAGGTGTTGTAGATAAACCTACATTTCACCAGTTTTAGTCCCATGTAATATTGGGTGTGCCTATTGCCATCAAACGGGCACAAATCCTCCGGGCTGCTTCTGAGTAAATTCTAATGGTAAAACATCGATAATAAATCTCCAAGACATCCGTCCAGCAGTACAAACACAAAATTTCCAGCACACTAAACTATTCCAATCTAACCATTCTATCTAAAACCCATCTAATATTCGGAACATCTCGATACAGTCTACTCGGAAACAATTCGATAATCGATTAGATATTCCTCCGCAATGCACTAGGGAATCGAGTCGACCACGGCATTCGATTCAATCGGGACGATTACTGATTCAATATTAGAATTGTTCGGGCGTTATGTCTTGTGTGTTGGACTAATGTTTGGGGAGATGTATTGGTTTTCTCTTGTGTCTGAGATTGTTTTTGTACATTTTAGAGCAGGTTGTACCTACTGTAACGTTTGCGTACTTCGCTAACTCAGGGAATTTCAAAGATGCAGAACTTTTGGATGGCATCGGCTGTAAGCCCCATCAACGTGCAACTTGCACCATTAATTTAACCAGATATTTTTCGTCGGGTATTAAGATAAGATATGAATGATTCCACATGAATGATGTAACCAAGATTTTGATTGAAAAGAGTGTCCATGGAGTTTCTTGCCCATTCTTCTCCATAGAGATCTACGCCTTGGAATGGGCAACTACAGTACTTTCACAAGTTATCATGCCTTGTGTCTGTAGCTTCGCTTTCTTTGTTTTTTGTGACATTCAAAAGTGCCTGAAATGGCCTAATTGAAATAAATGCTTTGAGTTTGAGTTTGATATAACAGTAGTATATAGATAGATTATAGATAGATAGGTAGATATATTAATGACTGGTGAGACTACATTATTCATTCATAAACGGCAGTTTAAGTCCCATGTAAGTAGCATTGATCCATTGATCACATTCTGTAGTATAACACTCGAATAAGTAGTCGTTGGATCTCTGATATCTTGCAGAGCTGTGGCAACTTCCTCTGGCTAAGCTTATTCTTACGAATTAGCCAGTAACTATATTGTAGTTTTATTATTCACATATCTCTCTTCTAACTCTATCATCAGAACACCATGCAAGCAAGCGAACCGTACGTAACAAAACAAACACTAGTTACGGCCGCTGCATTCAACGCCAATCGAGCGTGCAAAATAACACTTCATCATTTGAATTCGGCGTCGCTCCCATACGGTAATACGTCATATCAATAGCGGGTAATGACCGGCAGTTAATTAGGCGTCATTGCGCGCATCGGCATCCAATGCGGTGGCCGTACATTGTTGTTGCTTTTAGGATATTGGTGTTTTATTATAAAGTTTCATTACATACACATGCATAAACTTACTATTTTTATTTAAAGTTTAAGCAGCCAACAGTCAGTTCTTTTTACTGTAGCCTGAATAGTTTTACGTTTCATAGATTTTTGCTCATCTTGTCAAAATCAGCGGATCCGTACTCACTTCAATAAGTATAGCATTGTCAAACTGCGACACTGCTTAAGGAAACAAAAGACGGCAAATCTGTGGAAATCTTCACCGCACTTATGCCGCGTGCCGCAGTGCTGGTAGAAAGTTACTTGAAATCAGCCTGAACATGCAAAATGCTACGTGAAATAATTTCAAAATTATACGACATCCAAATATCTACAATCAAAAATAGCTTTTGCACTATATTGAGTGGTTCCAACTACAAGCTCATTATTAACTAGATCATCATCATCTTTGGTCTAGTTGTCGCAAGCGCGACTGCTGAGCATGAGGTCCTGGGTTCGACTACCGGGTCGGGCAAAGAGTTATTGGGTTTTTCCATCAGGAAATTTTCTGTAGCTACCACGGAGTCTGGAATTGTGCCTGGTTGATGGCAAAAAGGTCGCCCCCTATAACATGGGACCTAAACATAACTGGCGAAATGTGGGTGTACTATTAGGTACACGTCTGGCTAACCGTTCGGGGATTACAGGCTTGATGTTATGTTATGTAAATCATAGCCTTGGCTTTTCCCAAGTATGTAGGGGTCCGGTCTTACCTATATTAGTCAGAAATCAATTCAGTTTCATGTTGTACCATTAGATTGTACGCACACCATGTTGCCACAAGAGTCCAACAAACACAGTGTCGCACTGCGATGACGTCATTTGCCGCTGTTTGCTGTTTCAGGCTGTAATTGAGAGCTGTGTTTGACTTCCAGATCACAAACCGTATACATATTAGCTGCTTATCTCACTGAAGAGGTTACTGGATATTAGGTAATCTCAGATATGGCCAGTGATATTGGATCTGTCTCATAACACGCTGCTGAGCAATGAATGGGTTAGGTACTTATTTATTTATTTGATTATTTATGTACACGCAATAGACAACACAGGAAAATAACATATAATATTTGAGTACATAGGTACTTCCAAATATTCCGAAGGATTTGTACAAAGAAACAGTAAAACGTCTGTTATCCCAGAAAACTTATTATTCATCATCTGCCTAACCTTTTCCCAACTATGTAAGGGTCGGCTTCCAGTCTAACCGGATGCAGCTGAATACCAGTATTTTACATGGAGCGACTGCCTAACTGACCTCCACAACCCAGTTAGTACTAGGTAATACGATACCCCTTGGTAAGACTGGTTGTCAGAATTTTTGGGCCACTGACTACCTGTAACGACATGCAAAGATCTGCAAATAACAGCTGGGACCAACGGCTTAACGTGCCTTCCGAGGCACGGAGGAAACTCGGTATGTAATCGATGGTCACCCATCCACCAAGCAAGCACTGTTTAGCCCAAAGATCGATCCGAGCGGCTGTTATTATTTAGCCACGAGCTCCTCCAAAAAGAAACTTATAATTGTCCGTATTTATGCAAAATGGAACCACACGACAAATTCCGTTTTTTAATTTTTATGAAGAATACTATTTAAAAGTGTTTGAAATTTCTTATACAAAAAAGACCCACATGATTTTTCCCTTGGAAAACAGGTATACAAAAAGCAGAACAGAACCAACAGCAACAACAAACGTTACGTATAATGCAAAATCGAACCACAGTATAACGGGACTTGATTGTTCAAACAAATAAACGATATTACTACCATGTCATTTTATACAAAACAGATCCACACTTACTTGGTACCATTATACTTTACACATATTTCTATTATTAACAATTATTTTTAAGACACAAAATGGAACCAAGTTTCTGTGGTATCGTTATGCGTAAAGTAAATTCATAATTTAATTACTAATATTTTGTTGCCAAAATTTAACCACAAGCATTCGGTTCTATCATGTATAAATAAATATTGTAAAACAGTAGATCCTACTAGTATGTGATTTCGAAGTTTCAAAGTAAAACGTCAAACATCTGTCAAAATAGGTGACATTAAACGAAGCAGTTCGGATGAGTGACGACCGTTTTTTCTCCGCGAAAAAAGTTTTATTGTTTTTGTTAATTTCTTTTAAAATTAAGTATGAAAATGTTGAGTAGAGGCAAGCAATTGGTAATTAGATCATTGGAGACGAACACCGAAGATGATAACGAAGATAAAACTGGTTCAAGTTTCGTGGTCAAGTAGTTTTGGCTAATGCATCAATATTTATTTTTTTGGGAATTAAAGTTTTATTACGATAATATAAATACATAGTTTCATTTATATCAGTTAATCCCTGGGTTGTGGTTCTTTTTTGTATATAAGAAAACCTATCAATTAGTAAATGTTAAAAGGAACCACATGCACATTTACTTAATTATCTAGAAAGTTTAAGAGTATTCAGAGCAAATTTATTTACACATAAATAGATAAGTAATTTATCTATAAATTTAAATAAAATAAATAGTACTTTCACTTCATCTAACAGAGCTGCACATGTTTTTGTAAATTCTTTGATATCTCAAAAGTGAGTGTTTGCTGGGTGGTTCCTTTTTGCATAAATACGGACAATTATTAAACTTATACTGTCAGTATAAGTTTAGTTGGAAACTGTGAAAGCTTAAAACAGTGTCTTATTATTATTATCAGCCGTTTGTGTTCCACTGCAGGGCAAAGACCTGCCTCTTTCCACTTATCCTTATTTAGTGCTTTTATTCGCCAATCCTTGTGAAAAGAGTCGAGTTCGTCCCGCCATCTCCTTCTGGGCCTGCCGCGTTGCCGTTTGCTGCTGTTTGGGACCCATTGTGTTGTGTGTGGTTACTTTAGCCCATAGCTCCTCCGGCATACGACTGAAAACTTATTTTTTTATTATTATAGAAATGCGTGAATATGAAAATGTTCATTTTTAAATGTTTTTCGTCAGTAGGATTTAATGAAAATGTCCGAAGCACTTCTTATTATCATTAGGCATAAGGCCAAAAATTCAATGTATTTCCTGATGAAAACATGATTCCATAATGTTTCTGCTTCTGAAATGCATGTCTCTTCTCTGTGAGCAGTCGTGCACTGTTAACTAGGTCGTGACTAAAATCAAAGTAGCTTAATTCCATACTAATATTATAAATGCGTAAGTAAGTTTGTTTGTTTGTTACCTTTTCACGAATAAACCACTGAACCGATCATCCCGAAATTTTGCATATACGTCGTCAGGTGTACAGAAACGGACATAGAGTATCTTACATCCCGACGACGTCCCAGACGACATCCCGGGGTACTGTTCACGAGGAAAACAACAATAACGTTCTTATGATAATAGATGGCGCCACGTGTCTTTTGAATCATGATTGAATTATGTTATTAAAAGCAGAGTACAACCTGAATGATTGTCAAATTCTAAATTAACGCGAACGAAGCCGCGGGCAAAAGCTAGTTACTAATACATAGAAGTTACTGTGTTTTCAGTTGTGAGGGCAAAATGTGTCTTCGTCTAGTCATCTTACTCATTTTGTAAGTCTGAAATTCTCGACTGAACCGCTAATCAATAAATAACTCACGAATGTGGCAAAAGCAATGTTCCGACATAGAAACACAAATATCTTGAATACGCCATGAGCCCATCACATGACTCATCTGGTAATGGGAAGCCATTAACAGAGTCCCACGCTATGATTAACTATTTTCTTCTGTGATTGGGAAAATAAATAGAAAGAAACCAACAGATTTTTCTTTGATTACTTACTAGATGACGGAGATAGGCATAATAAATAATAATGTACTTCCAGATTTCTAATAAAGCCCTTTTAATCAATTTTTATTACTTGGGGTTTCAGTAGATGACTAAACTGGCAAGGCTTCGTCTCCTCATCATTTCTGCTAAATATCAATCTATCTTCGAACTGATATTGGTTTATCTTCTTTACTATCACGTGCCCTGATTGAACTAACATCAACTGTTATGAAGTCATATGACCTTCTTTCATCACACCTGTAAAATTGATTGGCAATGGTGGTGGTTGTTGTAATGGAACCTTTCCTATTCTGACATTATCACATCTACCGAATATAAAGACCGATAGCCGAGCTTCCTGCCCAGAATGCACCAGACGTCCATACCTGGAACCTGTTTTATTGCTCCCCAAAAAAAAAACATAATTAGGTAGTATCACAATGGATCTTGTATGTATCTTACGGTGGTGGTGCGACAAGTCGCGCACATACCGCGTGTCGCACGCTTGTCGCAGACATATCCGACGTGCATGTCTGACGATACCACGACATATACACGGGCGGCTAAAATGGCGCTGGATAACAAAAAAATGGAAAACTCTGCTAGGTCAGCGTGTTCTTAAATTTATAGCCTTTTTTATAAAATTTTCATGGTAGGTTTCAAGTTGGTTAAGATCGCTTAAGCATGGTCAAAGAACACTTGGAAGAGAAAATCACTTGGATACTTCCGGTCTTCCTTGATGGTTGAAACACCTCCTCTAGCCGGTAAAATTGGCAGATTTCCGCAAAAAACTTGCACAGATGACATGCATTAAAATACAGTAGAGTAGAGTACTTTATGTGGCCAACCCAAATGTGCTTTCTTTAGTATTGCTTTTTAAGTCGTTGATCTTTATTCAAAAGATCATTTCAGACGAAGACCTGCATAATCCTCGCTGGGACCTTTGAGTTTGTTTCTGCTGTTTCTTCTCAGAGTAGTCACATAAGAAACACCGACATCTCTAGTTTGTAAAAAAAAGTACGTATAAAAGTGTATTTTATAACCTCCTTACAAAATAAAATATCAAGTTTCATTTGATACAGCGTTAATCAATTACATGGGAACCTTGGGATGATGGTCTATTGATAAAACCCATACACAATCTGGATACCTACAGGTTGCAATTTTAATTATAGGTCTCTTAAGTATCACTTGGTCGCGGTACTACATGTCTCATGAATTCCGCTTGTGTCGTGGACGGATAGGACATCCGACGACGTGCATGTCTGACCATACGTCGACCGACACGCGTACTATTAAAATGACGATGGGTGGTCAATAGCCGGAATACTTCCGTTTTTGCATGACTCATAAATCCTCGCCTTTGACTGTCTGTGACTAGTAATGGCAATTTATCAAGGGTTTTTTAATGGATTTTTTTTTACTTTGGAGTGCAGTTTTCGTAGTTTAAATGAGATTTAAGTATTTTTTGCCAAATCGATATCTTGTAAAGATGTGGATTTTCTATGGAAGCTTTCTGATCTTAAGTTGCAAACAGCAGCATTTTAGTGGCCTTCAGTCCTAAACTCGCAGTCGGCACATCGAGTCCGCTGCAATCGAACATCTCCGGAACATTCTGTAGCTTATACTACCGAATAACAGATAACTGCCTTTGAACACGACCAAGCAACAATCTCTCTTGGCACTAAAGCAGTAAGATTCAAAGTCTTGTGTGTAACAAAGGCATTTATCAGGAAGCTTGCAAGGAGAAATGCGTCGGTACATACTTGTGAATGGAGCATCATTTCTGGATATTCTGCTTAAAGATTCTTGTGTTGCCGAGATGGCCATAACTATTTGGTAAATGAAGCCTCTAATTAGACACGATTTAATAGAACAAGTGATATAGTTAAGCAGCTGGTACGAGGAATTTTCAGCAGACGAATGTCCTATCTGGTCTGAAAATATCTTTTGTAACTTTAATATTTAACCCACCATATGCACGATTACTGCAGTGGCTGAATGCAGCTTGTCAAAATCCTACAAATTTCTGAGTTTATTGGGTAGACAAGACCTGAAGTTTCAAGACTTAAGCTGAATGTGGGACTATACGTCAATAGATCTACTTAATTCATTGGAAGTTATTTTTATTTCTCTCATTTTGTAATTATACGTAATTACTTGATAGAAATTTGATTCTTTTGAAAGAATGAGTTACATAAGACGAAAGTCTGAAAGTGGCGCCGGTGACTGAAAAGTGGTGGGGTAATCGGTTATCGTGGTATGGACATGAGACGCGGAGGAATGAGGAAAATGTTGAGTATGAGATTCAGGAGGAGACTGTGTGTAGAATGATATGGCTAGAAAGGAGGTGACTGCTGAGATAACAAGTAATAGAGAAGTATGGAAGAAGAAGACATGTTGCGCCGACCCCAAATTAATTGGAATAAGGGCTGGAGAATGATGATGAGATTTGATTGTTTTGTTTTTTTTCTGAACTTAGATAACTCGGGAGTTTGTTGCGTCACTTTTTCTTCTCAGCTGATATACTCGGAACTTCGGGATGAACTGGATCTGATTTTCAGCAAATCTTGCAAATCTTGCAATAAATGAGTTTTGATTAAATTTATTGATCACCACCACATATATGCCTAGCTTTTCCAAGATCTGCATCGAAAACTGAGCCTCTCCGAATTTGACTCCTATGACCAGCGATGCATGGAGACTGTTATTAAGGTAATAGTTTCCAGGAACTGACAGAACAATTAACTTAATGAATATGCGGGTAGTGCTGAGTACACACTCGGTGTCTCGACTGTATGTGGTTAGGGAAACGTACCTGTATGTAGTTATGGGGTGTGCAGTTTTTGTTGATCAATGATAAAATCGATTATTAATAATGCTTGTTCTAAAACATTGATTCACACTTTGACACGTCATTTTTTTTAGTTGTTTATCAATATGTCGGATGCGGTCGTTAGTATGGACGTAAAATGAATTGGAATGCGCACTTGTGTGCAGTGGCGACATCACGCGACCTACTTACTAGTCTACGCACAACATAGCGTGCTTCTACAGAGCCCTGATGTTCAGGTCGAGGCGAGGGCGACATTCAGTGTCTGATCGCGGTGGAGTTGAGACGTCTTGGAACTGTACCCGATTCATTGAGCCCCATGTTATTGTGTTAAGTGTAATCTCAAGTTATTCGTTAGTTTTTCAGAAGAAAGAAGAAAGTGTATCGAACCCAGTGTGTTTTCATAGCCCGAAACCCATCATCTGCCCACATAATGTACACGCCTACCAGAGTCAATCCTGACCTATCCGACAAATATGTTTAATGTTACCTTGCTTGCAAGAGTTTACTTGTCTGTAGCTTGTTTTGACTACATATTCAACGATGTTATAGGTCCTTAAATATATATACTGCCCTCGAAACTGAAAACACACTAACTTCAATTACTAGGTATTACATTGAAGTTAATGTATTTTCAGTTACGAGGTATGCGAGTAATGTTTGAATTTCCATCCCATTGCTTTATTTGCATAAATTCACTGCTGCTACAATTATTTCAATTAGCTACCAGCAATATGAAATTCACATTAATAGCAATTAATCCTTTTAAATTCATAACACCCATCAGTGATGAAAATAATTATGTGGGCCTGTATTTATCTTTTATGTATGGGTATTAATGCTACAATAACATAATTCCCAGCGGCCCGTGATTCAATAAATCGATGTCTGCCGTCGCAGCCAGCAATCACGCATATGCGACATAATTGTCTGATTGATTGATTAGTGGTTTCCATTAGGTACGTCCGCAGTAATTACTATCTACAGGCAGGAGCAAAAGTTTGTTGCTGCACGCGTAGCTTGACCACTGTAGAAACAGGTTTATAAGAATCGACAAAATGACAGATTGTGTCGACAATATGACAGATTTCTTTTCACAATCTGTCATTTTGTCGATTGTTCCGTCAAAGAAACCCGTTTCTACGGTGGTCATACTACGCGTGCTGGACATTTGAAAAAAGACTAAAACTGCACAACAGTTAAAAATTAAGTTTTAATAATGCATAGAAGAAGTAGTGTTGAAACGCATGTGACTAAAAGAGTCATGGATGTGAATGTTGATGGATGGAGAGGGAGAGGAAGGCCAAACAACGATGGGTGGATTGTGTGAGAAATGATATGAAACAGAAAGGAGTAAATGATGCCGTGATGTTTAACAGGAGAGAATGGAAGAAGAAAACGTGTTGTTCAGACCCCAAGTAGAATGGGACAAGGGCAGAAAAATTATGTTGAAAGGGGTTAAAGAGTGTTTATAATGAATATTAGACCAGTTCATAGTGTACCCACTGTTGAGATTTGTTCGATGCGGATGGCTTCGAATTTTTTGGTTCTACGGCACGCATGTTTTCACACGATATTTCCCTCATGTTTTGATTTGCCATATTATTATATATTTACGCTATCCAGGGTACTTATAAAAGTGGAAATTCAATTTAGAATCTCTCATTTTGTTTTTCAAAATGTGATGATATCAATACTAGGAAATATTAATTACGCATGTCAGTGTTTATGTTCCTGCCAGTACCAACTAATGTAAATAATTACATGCGTGTAAGTATGTATTACCTGTGCACTTACCTCACATTACCATAGAATAATAATTATAAGCGCAGTATAATATAATGTACGCGCAGTCACCATGCTGGAGTGTTCAGTGTGTCTAGACCGGCACATTAGAAGTCTTAAAACGCCACTAACGCCGCAATTAACCTACTGGAGCTAAGAATTTGTGTAAGACCTTCGAAATAAGAAGGCATTGGACCATAGGACATAAATTATCCAGGATATTTCTTGGAAAACTCATTCAGTAAGGATAAAAACAAAGCTATTATGATAGACTTCATGAACCATAGATTCCTCGGAAAATTCTTAGTCATACCAATCTGCGTGATATTTTTGTTTGCATTACTCATTCTTCCTTGGAATCATAGTTGTAAGTAGGTTACTCATAGCCTCTTCTATGTTATGTGCTCTTGGTACCAAGGCCATTCCTTTGTCTTGATTCAGATGTTGAGAAATTGCTTCTGGATATGGGTAGGATTTTATTAGTTTGTTTATGTATATTTTATACTGTGGTGTGGTGTTTCAGCCTGATTTAGTTTCTACCACTAACTAAATAGGAATACTCCGCAATACTATGCATGTGTTCGCCCTTGTTTTGATTGGCTCTTGTGATACAGGAAATCCTAGTACAAGAGCCAGGGTAACAATGATGTTATTGAACAATCACTTGTTAATAAAGATTTTTATTTTTATTTATTTATTATTTTTATTTGTTCGTGCTGTAAACTTTATATTCTTTCAACAAAAGAAAAAAAGATATAAGTTACGAGTAGTGTATCTATTAAAGAGATATGTAAACACCGTCTCACACACAAGTAGTCAGGTGGCTGTCACTAATGAATGTATGTCATCTGTCACCCATCACGAATGGCGGGAAGTTGGAAAAGAAGCCTACCCTGGACTTGGAATTGGTTGTGCTGGTGAGCCTGTGATACAGTGAGTAAATAGTGTTATCAGCCCTGCTACCCTCGGATACTGCAGTATGTATTTCCAGTCACGTTATTTTTCCTTAAAATATGTAACTCCAGTCACGAAATAGGTTGTCGAGCTTTTATGAGCTATTTTGTTACTGGAATTCATCCTCATCTGCCTAGCCTTTTCCCAACTATGTTGGTGTTGGCTTTCAGTTTATCCGCATGCAGCTGAATACCTGTATTTTAAATGGAGTATCTGATTTCGATAGTGGAATTAAGCTATAAAATTAGACAGGTTAAAAATTGGATGGCTTTATCGTTACTTGGCGAGAAGAGACGCGCGCAACATCGAAAAAAGTGGAAGGAATGGGGGGAGCTGATAAAAAAATAAAACAATTATAATTATAAAATCTTCGTAGTTTTCAGAGAATATTTTATAACCCGGGACAAAGCATAAAAATAGCGGGAAGATATTCGTTCTAATCCCGAAACAAATAAAAAAGATCACCTCTGAATTCTTCGAAAACTCAAACAATTAAAATAACTGAAACACGCAATAAATACGGGTGTCCAAAAAAATGAAAAATCTGTAACTCCACTTATAACACTAAAGTACTTAAAGTGTCCCAATTAGTGAGTTTTAAGTGACAAATGTGAGCAGTTAAAGGAACTTTGAACTTGTTTTAGTCATACATTTTGACTAATGGGCTCATACAAAAATAGCTTTGATTTGTGACTTGAGAAGCCATTTTGTAGTCACGTGACGGATGCGATACGATTGTGTTACGTGACTGAATCAATGTACTGGGGAGGTAGGTAGATAATTATGTAATTCTTGAAGAATAAATTGATTAGATTTTTTAAACTTAGAAAACATAACAAGAATTTTGACAAATTCTAGCAATCTATTACTGTGTAATCTAAGACAAAGAATCTCGTTGTTAAATCTTATTTATTCAGAAAAAACTTATTTTAAAGCTTAAGTATACAAAAATGGTGGCTTCATCTACAAAATTAAGCCAATGGGCGATTCAATGTCGTTCACCATAAAAGTTTATCTATTTTATTAATAGCTCATATCTATCATTTAAAAGGGTTTTAAAAATTGTTTTAAGTGCTTAATTTTTATTGGGTGATCGAACACGGTTATAAAGTGGTAGGTTATTGACGTTACAAACATACATACAATCATGTTACAGACGGACACTGTGTACTAAGAAGACAGAAAGCCGACTACAAATAGTGCACGATAATTTGGATTGATGTAGGAAAATCTTTAACTTAAAATATGTACTGCAGTCACACGCCAATAAATGCTTCTTCGTGCATCTTCTGCTGTTTAATTAGGAAAACATGTACTTAGTGCATATTAATCCAATCTGGTGCATACCCGTCGGCACCGCATTGTCAAAAGCCACCGTTCTTTCCAAAAAATCATTTCATTTTCCTTCGTTATGTACGTTAAGCCGTTGGTGCCGGCTGTCACTTGTAGATCTTTGACAGTCGTAACAGTTAGTCAGTCAGTGGTTCGAAAATCTGACAGCCAGTATTACCAAGAGGTATCGTATTCCCCAGTACTAATTTCTGAAGGTCAGATTTTCAGTCACTCCATGTAAAATACATACTGGTATTCAGCTGCATACGGTGGGACTGGAAGCTGACCCCATCATAGTTGGGAAAAGGTTAGGCAGAAGGTGATGTGACTGGGAGGGAATAGAACTCATTTCAATCCTTCAATCAATAGCCTATCTCACAGCTGAATATAGGCCTCTCCCAAAATGCACCACAGTACCCTGTCCTCTGCTATTTGCATCCAGTCTGGTCCAGCCACCTTTTTAAGAACATCGATAGAAGTGTCCCACGCTGCATACATTTTAGTCTTGGAGGGAACGGAACAGGAATTTGCATTGTTAGTTTAACTTTGTTCGGTAAAAAAAATTGATTGAAAGTTCAATCATACCGGTATAAGCCTAACCTTCTGTAACTATCTGTCCAGGCATCCAAGCCCATGCATTGACCAGACTGCCCCGCTGAGTTCCACCACAGTAATTAGATACGTACGATTAATAACCGGCCATTAAGGCTGGCTACTGTATGTACTTAGTGCACCACGGTTGAATGGTTACGATCAAAGTGGTGCTAATGGCAAGCAGAAGATATGTGTATAGAAGGTTTGTTCCATAGAACAAGGGAAGACGCATGTACACATAGACACACTTCACGTACAGCGAGTGCACTCGCGATTAAATCAAAAGACATAATATAGCATGACGCCTTGTAATCACCGAAAGGCCTAACCCCCCAGAGGTGCTTCTAACAAGTACACCCACATTTGGTCAGTTATATTTAAGTTTCATGTAATAGGGGACGAGGCTATTGCCATCAACCGGGCACAAATCCAGACTCCGTAGCTGCTACTGAGAAATTCCTGACGGTAAAACCCTTAACCTTTGCCCGACCCGGGAATCGAACCCAGGACCTCATGCTCAAAAGACATTCATTGAAATTAGAAAGAGTACTTTCGAACGTCAAAATCACACGACAGTCTTCCAAAACTCCTACTCCTCATCAATTCCTGGTGTTCCAGGCTTAAAAACCTTCCCAGCATCACATCGGGCCGATTCCTTTAAATGCCATCTTCTACCAGACGAGTGAATGTACATAAGATTCGCATTAAAAAAAATGTTTCTGTGTAAAATGTGATGGTGACATTTTATCGTTGGTCTATCCAAAGGAACTAAAATATCAATAAAAGAATGTTCTATGTTCGTTAAGTCTCTTAACCCACTTTCAAACGTACATAAAGCACGACTAGGTGTGCGACTGTTTTCGCTTGTTGCATGGATCAGAACTTCTGTTATTATCTGTTTTATGCGGCAGGCATGGAAAGCCACGTGGTAAAGCAAGGGGTAAAGATCAATATAATAAGTTGAATGTTCTGTTACTGCGAGATTAAGGATCTTTGGTTTATCATTTGAAATTGTATACTCTTGAGAAGGTACCAGGTGGGATCGATGCCAAAATGAATGTATCGTTTGCAAGAGTAATATTATACTGTCTAAATATTTTTTTGTAGGTTCATCAATTGAAAAGTCTTACTGTATGTTTTGTATATTATGTATGTATCATAATATTCTTAGTCTAGAATTACCCTCTACCTATAAGTAAGATAACACAGAGGAGCACAACTACATGTATAATGATTATAGAATTAAAAAACAAAAAAAAATGTTACAAATTAATTCATTTAATATCACAGATTTAAATACAAAATTTACATTCGGTTAGTACCTACATAGTTACTTAACTAAAGACCTTAAAGTTTTAAATGAAAATATTACAAGTTTAGTGAACTATTTATATAATAACATTCTGGATTTATGTAGAAAACCCGAGTTTCCATTTAGGCGCATAGTATAAGTCCCGTCATGTAAAAAGAGCGCTGTGCGACAGTGGAACGCGCACACAACAAGTGCGAACGTTATACAGTCGCGTCCTAAAGTAATAAGCTATTGTTTTATAATATAAGTATAGTTGTTTCATTGTAGAATCGTAATAGGTATTTACTAGCTACTTAGTACTTTGGAAAAGGCTGGAATAAAAAACATTGAGAAAGTTTATTTGAGCGGTCAGCGTTCTTTTTACGTGACGGGACCTATAAGCATGAAGCTCCCTTGGCACTCCATCTAAAAATAAAGTTAACGTTTCTGATCTATGAATCTTTTTATCACCTTGGGCTATTCTACATCTTCTATGATCGGTAGTCAAACCAGTACCTATTGGTGAATAGTAATATTTTCATTTATTACCATCACGTGACGTAATATACAAAGCTTACAATATAAGTAAAAACAATAATCATAAATGCATATCAAATTGGCAGTTGATTCATTGATTCATTCAGTCTTTGAAAGAAAAGTATTGTTTGAAAAAAGTTCAAAAGCTTGTGTAGAAATAGCATCTTTTAGAATAATTTACCATTCATCAATCCTTTTGTTTCAAAAGTCATTAAATAAATGTTCACAGATTCTTCGATTGACGTTGAAAATTAGGCCTTCAATATTCGATTTACAATTTTACAAAAATTCACCGACTATTTTATAATACCCGTACCAATTCATTAGCTTATTAATAAAAAGTTAATTTCGAATCACTACAAAATCCAACACAAAAGAAATCTAATAATATACATGAAAATAGAAAAGGAGAAGAAATAAATAACATAATAATTGATCATAAAATCTTCTAACTGTCTTTAGGCACATCCTCTGGAACTAATAGGAATAACAGTCGTACATAAATTCATATCAAATAGGTACTCAATAACAATACGATCAAAGTGGATATGTTAATGATGGCCACATGTTCAGGACAGGAGTAGAAAGTGCATGAAGTTAATTTTAACATTTCTAACAAAGAAAACAAAATTAATGACCCAATTTTAAAATTAGGTGATACTCAGTAACTAGTCAGATTAGACAATTTAACAACAAACACAGCTAAAAATAGGGAGTATTTAGCAGATAAGTAAGATGATTTAAAGTAGATGAAAATAACTAAGGGCTGAAAAGTACCCGTTAAGGTATGAAGATAACCGCTCACTCTATGTACAGTACTGCCAGACTTCCAGAAGGCAAGATTCTTACAAGACATTAAAAAAAATGAAGCAGATAAATTCCCATTAGTTCCATCTAATGGTGGCACTACACTTGGCAGATCTGGGCAAATATTCGCCTTCTATTATTAAAACAAAGTGAACTATATCGCAATAGGCATAAAAAACATTTTGTTTTGATGAAATATCGCGAAAAATTTGACAAATACGCCAAGTGAAGTGCCAGCATAAAAACGACGTGAAACAAAATCACTTGACAATAGTCAAACATATTTTATCTCTGTAGCTGGTATCCAGGTGACCTGTGGGTAACGTTACTGCTACATCTACTTTAGACATTGATGTCGGTGATGCTGTCACTAGTTCTGCAAGCGCGGATGAGCATTCACTTGATCTGGATGTCATTGTTCGAGCTGTAAAGAGATTGGGATTTAGATTTTTATTCTATATAGGGTCTAACAATAGATTGATTTTTTTGATAAGTGTCCCTGACCAATATGCTGTTTCTCTAATCAGTTATAGATTAATACAGAAACGTTACCGGGTTTTGGGAGCCGAATAATTGATTATCCCGTTTTATTTTATTTTATTTTTTATTGAAAGGAAGAAACAGTTAGATTATAAGAACTTATAACTAGTTTAACAAAATAGAAATTTGGTTATAAAGTAACCCACGACGCTGTCCACAAGTAGACACAGAAGTTTAAAAAAAAGAGCTAATCGCTAGGAATATTGATAGCAGTACGTGTAGCAATTATTTAATTAAAATTAGGTGTTTTCCTCGCGAAATAGGATAATTTGACCTCAGCATATTGTCTATTCGTTTGGGTTTTAGGTTAAAGAGTGTACAATTCTCTATAGACCTCGGTGCTAGTAGGTAATGCCAAACAAAGCACGTTCGAATGTTGGGTTTCACACCGGAATTGATTGCCGATAAGATATCCCTAATACTTTTTACATTTGGTAAGGTCCACTGACTTTTCAAAAGGGGTCTAATATTTGAGAGACGTCGAAATATGCAGCTGTGCTTAAGAAGTATCAAGTTTCAACCCTCGAAGGTGCAGGTAAATATTTAACCATTTAGTACCAAATGATTTTCAAAACTTACTCATTAGAGTAAGTTCAAAGGTACCTAATGCTGACATAAAGATTGGATTGGATTTCTAAAATCTGCAGAATTTTTTTCGTTAACAGTTGTACGTCATGCATCATGCATGCGTCATGTTTTCCACATCTAACTTCAAATATTGACATTGCCTTCATTTTCTTTATTTACAACAACAAAAATACTCACAATTGGTATAACAACTGGACGCCGAATCCCCGGAAGGGCTGTAAGGCTTCATCTCGTAATGGTTACTTCCGGCTGACGACTGATGTCTACTCCGGTTCCCAAATGGGGACGAATAGCTAGGGGTAGAAGAATAATGGGGCATAAACCAAATGGATGTGAAAACTTATTACTACGCAAACAACAATATCTCATAACATCACTTTTTATGTTACGACCTTTTTCTTTTACCGTGAGCAGGAGTTGAGCCCTTTTGGTAATATTCAAAGGAAATTATTAGAAAAATACGGAACTATAAAAATAGATTGCGCAATATTATTTGAATTCGGACGTTGGTAGGGGATATTGCTTTTTATGGGCTAGTTAGAAATCCAGATATGGGAAACTTATGTGTAGGTTTGAGGTTCCTGTACGAATGTCCATTGGTCTTTACCAAGGCTTTACCGAAGAAATTTTTTATTATCGATACCTATGATGCATTAGGTATTTGCTTCAGTAAAGCATTCATGACACAGATATGAAAAGATAAGGGTAAATGGATTAAAGACGTAACAAAGACAAAATATATTAAACTTCAATCTAAAAGGGGTATAAGTTCCGTCATGTAAAAAGAACGCTGACCGACAGTGGAAGGGATGTGTTTTTATAATATAAGTATAATTGTTTCATTGTATAATCGTAATAGGTACTTTACTAGCTACTTAGTACTTTGGAAAAGGCTAGAATATCAAAAATTGAGAAAGTTTATTTGAGCGGTCAGCGTTCTTTTTACGTGACGCGAACTGTACCTATCAAAATCAGAACTCTTTGATATGAAGTGTGTAAAATGATTTAGGAGCAGACTCATAATATATTACCAAAAAATTAATACGTTCTAAAATTATCATTGAGTAGGTTGCTAAAACTACAGCTGAACCTAATTAACCAAATTTTAAGAATTACTAACCTGTCTCGAACATGAGGCATATCGTAGTGGTTGTCAGGCCCCTGCATCCAGTACTCGTTGCAGGTCCTCGTCAGGTCGGGCCCCGCCGTGCTCTTGTCCCTGCCTGAATGTGTCTTTGGTATACCTAAGTGTTGTATGAATTGCTTAAGGGTAAATAAAATGTATCATCTTTTTTTGCAATATGATACTTCAGATTCTTTTACACTGGCAAAGAAGATTAAGGCCCCGTTACATCACTCACAGCGTTTAACGCTGAACATATTTGAAACATTCTTTATCTCTCACCTTAATAGAAACAGAACGATGTGTTAAATACGATAAGCGCTGAACGCGTTTTCTGCTGTTTTAGGCCCTCTCGCACGGGCTCTTTTTCGGTAGGGAAGTCATCAAATGACCTCTCCCGCTCTGGGCGGAGTGGAACGGAGTGTCAGACTCGTACTGACTAAAACCCATCCATGCTCCTTCTTTGCCCTTTGAGTTCCAGGGCCGCGGTATCTCTTTCGAACAGTCCCGAAGCCACGGCAGGCATCGGTCCTTGCGAACCCCTTCCTGTTTGATGACATCTCTTTGAGGCGTGCGTGTTCCACGGGCCTTAAATAGCATTCTTCTACAAAATTCTGCTTGCTAGTCATATGACGGATGTAACAGCTGATGAACTTTGGACTATTTCAACAGCTAACTGCACGTCGGTGATTTTAATTAAATAGAAATGATTGTGTTTCAGGAACTGTTTGTTATTTGCCTAATTAATTCTCGTGACATGTGACCATTATTAGTTGATCTGCACCACATTTACTCTCACGGTTTTATTATAATAGAGTTCGATTTGAAAAGAGTTTCATTATCAATACCAGAAGAAATAAACACAGCAGCCAGGTATGCTGCTGGTTCGCAGGTATGCTGGAAGAGATTTCTTTAGAAATAAGCTTCACCTTTGTACTATTTTCTGTTCCTTTCTTCTTTTCTGTATTTAGTGTGTACATAAATAGTTAAATAAATAAAAAAGAACATGAACGATATCATACCTATTCTCCCAGCAGAGTAGCCAGGTCTGCTTCTGTACTTGCACCACACAAACAAGATGGCAGCGCCGGCGATCAGCATGGCGACTGTGATACCGATGCCGACGTACAGTGTCGTGTTGTTGGTATAGAACCCTAAGCAAAACAAGAAAACAATTATGGTCTCGTAGAAGGTCTAGAAAAATTTGTGGTTCAAAAAAAACAGAGGAATGCTTAATTAATAAACAACACAACTGCTAGATGATCAGTAGTTGACCAAAATAATAACGAATAAATTAAAATAGGAATAGGATAAATGTATATTTTCTGTCACAGGAATTTTGTAGCCAAAGAAAGTAAGATTGAAAATAGTTTCTTACTTATGCCACTAGTGCACAAGCCGTCGACACATGCAGCGTGTTGAAGTGTCGAACCCTGGCAGTTGTTGCCAGAGCATTCCCTCCTTCGTATCCTCACGCAGTCTCCACTGCAGGTAGACCATGAGCTCCATGATGACCAGGAACCACCTATAGAAAGAATTGTCCTATAGCCAACTTTTTTAGAACATTTAGAAGATTTTTAACTAGACCATCTAATATATGAATCAGTGCGAGTATAACTGAATACGTATTGTAATAGTATGACGGCATCGTTGGCAGCCATGTTCATTTGCCCACAGCTAAGTGTAGGCCTCCCCTATTTTGTGTCATTCTTCCTTTAGCTGTGTCTGTCTCATTCATGATTCACTATTAAGTGACCCGTGTAAACCATCCACTATATCTGGATTAGTCTACCCTGTCTTTGAAATTAGATGCTTATAAAGTGTATTTTTATTATCAAAACTATTTTACTATCATTAATTCTTTACTTACTATTCTGACATGCAACACAATCCTCGTCGCTCTGCGAAGCGTGTCCCCTGCACGGTGCTCCGCCATTGGCTGGAGGTGGCTCGGTACAGCTGCGTAAGCGACGACGACCGCTCGTAGCTGACCCGCACCGGCATGGGGCCCAGCCTGACCATTCTGACCAGCCACCGTTTACTATAAGAAAAGGGTTTATTTGCTTGCAGGCTTGAGAACGTTGGTCTTGTGGTCGCAAGCGCAACTGCTGATCATGGGGTCTTGGTTTCAATTCCCAGATCGGGCAAAGTATTTTAGGGCGTTCAACAGGAGTTTCTCAGAAGCTGCACGATGATTGGATTTGTGTCCCGTTGATGGCAATAGGCCCGCCCCCTATTACATGAGACTTAAACATAATTGGAGAAATGTAGCTTTACTATAAGCTAACTCTTCGGGAATTAAAGGCGTAATGTGTCCATGTCATTGCAGACTTGGTAAATTACCATTAAGTGCGCAGTTAGAAAGCCAACCTTTCCGGTGTTTCTATGAATATTGTTTTAATCAATTCCCGCTGACCCCACCAGTGGGGCCAAGGGCGGTGGGGTCAACGGGAATACACCATCAAATCGATTGTGGAAGTCAACCCCGAGGGGGTAATGGACTGGTTTGAGCGTTTCTGCAGGACAGATGAATGTCTATTGTAAACACAATCACGATACAAGTGATATTACAAAATAAAATGTTGGCAGATTTTCAAAATCTAATATTTATGGTTGATGAAGCAGGTATTGACCAAATGCTTTTATGGTTTACTTTTACACCTGCAGGTCTACCTTTATGTACTGCTTTTGACTTCAATAAGCATACTTAAATAAGTGTTCAATTATTACAGCCCACCTTCAAAATCAAGATATTTGAGCCAAATAATACTATCAAAAAATCAGGCCAAGTGCAAGTCGGACTCGCGCATGAAGGGTTCCATACCATAATAGTTGGGGTGTCGTACCTATTACGGATCATGAGTAACAGCCCGCTGACAAGACAGACGGATGGACGGACAGCGGAAGCTTATTACGGAAGCCTAAAAAGAAAAAAGCAGTTCCTTGCCAACAAGTAGGTATCGTTTAGCCGCCAGTAATACAGTTCAATAACAAAATGCTCTACACAAGTTACATCACAATGGCTGGGACATTGATATAACAATAACTAACAATATAAAAGTTATGACAACATACCGTACACAGACAAAACAGCCACGTCGGACTCCCGCCGACCGGCGATGTTCTCTGCCACGCAAGTGTAGTTCGCCATGTCCTAAACATTATGTAATTAATTAGTAGTATCATTATCAGTTCTTTTTCACTACACCTAATTAACTGCCTCTAATGACGGGACGAGTTTACGAAATAAAATAAGGTTCATGAACTCAAAACTCAAACTCAAAGCATTTATTTCATTTATACCATTACAGGCAGTTTTGAATGTAAAAAAGATGAAGCTACAGTCCCAGTCTCAAGGCATAATAACTTGTAAAAGTACTGTAATAGTTGCCCATTCCAAAGCGTAGATCTCTATGGAAACTAATGGGCAAGACACTCCATGGACATGTTTTAAATATGTATTTATCAGAATTATACTGAAATTACTTTACAAGTGTTATAAAGTCAAATTCAACCCACCATTTATTTAATTTAGTTTAGTGAAATGTGTTTTAAAATGTCAAAAACAAAGAAATAGAAATTGATTTTCACCGCATTTCATTTTTGGTATGGTGAATTTAGTAGATAGTTGTAGAGACACTGTGACAAAAAGAAAAGGAAAGAAGACATAATTGAGACTTGCAAAATGTTAAAATTATACAAATCCCTAAATAAGCACAGATTCCGAACACAAATTAGAACTTACCTGTAAACCAACTTTTGGCAACACAAGAGTTTCTACAGTAGGTTCAATGGTGACTCCATTCCTCGTCCACTTGATGGTAGGTGGTGGAGCTGCTGGTGGTGGCACACATCTGAAGGTCACTCCTCTGCCAGCCTCTATCGTTGATGATAGAGGCTGTTGCAAGAATTGCTTCTTTATGTCTGCAGGACAAAAGATTTGCAGTCTATAGAAGTTTATAGGTAATAAAGTCAATGCTGTGGATGTAAATGTGAATTCTGAAAAAAACTCAAAAAAGTCTAGTAGCTCATTTAAATGGATTCAGGACAGCACAAGAAAAGAGAAACTGATCGATTTCTAAAAGACAAACAATGACCGCTCAACAACTAACACATGCATGAAAACTACGAGATATCGAATTTCATGGAGTTCTATGTCAAGTGAAATCATTAGCAAATAGAAAACTGACGAACCACTTTCATCAGAGACTTTCACTAGAACAAACGTAGATCCACCCTCGTATCACAAATAGAAAGCTAGTGAGCATTCATCAAAGTGCAAAGTGCTCGAGTTAACGAGCGGAAATAATGTTTCCTCCATATAATGGTTCCGTTACCCACCCTCTTAAAAAACGAGGGATGAAAATAAAAATAGTCGTAAAAAAATTTTGGACACCTAACTTGGAGCTGTATCGTTAAAAGTTCCGTTTTTTCGATGGATTCACAACGGTCTGGAAATTAAAAGTAAGTGAAACTGTGTCTGAAGATACACTATTATCGAAGTTTTAGTTTTTTCAAGAAGTTTTCTAAACACTTTCTTCCTTTCCACTTAGTAGTTCTTCTTGAACTTTTTAGATTAGCAAAAAAAATGAAACTAACAAAGTCACCGAATTCCGAAAGCAAAGTTATTTTAGACTTTTTTAGTGTTCTTTTGGAAGTCAGTTTTTCATCTAAAAACAACAAATTCTTGCAATAATTAATTTTACATTGTAACTAAAAGTTATTAAGGACCATCATGTCAACATAGGCTAAAAAGAAAAAAAAAACTACTGAACCGATTTTGATGAAATTTCTGTGGGACCAATTGGAAAGTAAATCCTTTCACATTAACAAAAGATTTTTTCAAATCGATTCATAAATGGCGGAGTTATGAGGTAAGTAACAAAAAAAAAAGTACAACTGAATTGAGAACCTCCTCCTTTTTTTGAAGTCTGGCAAAAATTGCTACAAATGTAATGACACATTTTTCTCAATTTTACCAAAACTTCTAGTTTGATACTTTAGCATTCTATTTTCTCCGTTGCCTCCCACATCCTTTCCACACGTCCAAACTAACACATCTCCAATTCCATTGAAAACTAATAAAGTCGTTAAAATATTCCAGCTTTTCAAAGTGTCATTTCGTTGATTATTTCTTTCGTTAACATGGCGTGTCGAGTCGTGGCGTGGGGTGTTTATTTCTAGACAATAGGCGTGCCCCTTAATTGTCTGCAATCCACTTTATTTTCGTCTTTCTTCTTATTGTTAGAATTTATGCGTTACGTTTCGGAGTTTTGTGTTACATTTGTCTGTTGTTTTATTTTATTTTCGGAGTACCGGTGAGATTTAATTATGAAGTTATTATGAGTGTGCTTCATTATATTATCGTTTGGTGCGACGAAGTAAATACAAAATGAAATTGCCAGTTCAAGTCTTCTGTAATATTTTTCAATGAAATGTTTTGTCGATATGATAAAAGCTAATCACCTAACTCGAAGCACAGCCTTAACATAGATGAAGAATCTATCTACACACAAAACCACTGAACAAGATATCGGTTCCATCAACAAATTCACAGTAAGAAACACGGCTAGTACAAAGATGGTCCATAATAGACATAGTGCTAAACTGTAAGACATAAGCACTGGTTCCAAGAGACAAAAACAAGTTCAAGTACTGGTAAGCGAGGCAACCTGTCTTGTAAACCTAACACGATACTGTTATACGAGTATTCTTTGACACAACTGGTGTGACCGCTGTAAGCGGTCAGTTTTTATTCAGTTCACTGCATAAAAGGCTAAGAAGGGTAAATTAAATTAAATTAGTCTTACACCGGTGGATAACTTGTTCTTGCGATTTGATGTAGGGAATATTGATAGAACGTCGTCTTGCTTGACTGGTGTTAGTGGCTAGGGACTTACAGCACTGACTTTATATTCAATTCTGTGACGGTGAATACTTTCTTCATTACAAAAAAATCAATAACTGTCTGCGCTATGTTCGTTTTCGAGTAATATTTAACCATATCTGTCAAGTTTCGATTAACAGACAGTTATTCCAGTGGATATAACTCTGCCCGCGGCCCTACGATTATGTCATAACTTTCAATACCAGCAACGTTTCTATAAAATTGATAAACCTTCAAGTTAGCATAATTTATAAAAATGTTGATCTCAAAACTGCTCCAGGCGTATCGTTTACTAAATAATAGAAACATTCGGATGGTAATGAGTATCAAAGAGAATGTCGTTAACTAGCGGAAACTATTAACTTGTAGAAACAAAATATATTAATGAAAACAAAACTGTATGCGGCACGACTCTTAGTTCTACTTATGATGATCGTAAAGTTTTTAATTTTACCTGTTCGGTGGGGAATATTTATGAGAAAGGGCATGCTCCGGTTAACGGTAAACATTAGAGAGGAAACAAAAAACATTTGTTCGATGGGACTGTGATCAATCATGATTCTGTGTGTTCCCAAATTCATCCCGCCTTGGGAGTTGATATGAGAACGGTTTTTGTTAACGTATGAGAAGCAAACAGTAATTATGTACTGATAACGTTTTATGAGCTGAGATATTGGTGTCCCTAAGGGTAGTATCGTCAGACTGACTGTAATGCTAAACTGAGTATAATGCAAATGTATGTTGATGCCGCTTAGTATTAAGTATCAATCCTACGCTTAATAGTAGGTTACTAAGCAATAAATAACTTTTATTATCTTTTAGTAAAACTTAATTATTGTCTATATCTCAACAGATTAAAATCTTTAATTACTATCTTTGTTATAATTATAGGCTTAACGTTGATTAACTTTTTATTTATCTTACTGTGTCAAAATTTAAAATTCTAAACGGCACTTTTAACTTCAGTGTCCCCAAAGTTTTAACTTGGAAAACAATGCACTAAAGTCTAGTTCCAAAGTTCAGAGCTGACTTGGCACGCAAACCCAGTTGGCTGGGGAAAACACTTCTTGGCGGAGAAATGCGCCAAAACGACATTGTGAATGGTGCATACGAGCCGTTAGGAGTAGGACTCAGTATGGTAGGAGCACCGATTTTCAACAATAATGTTTTTTTTTTCACTTAAAAAGACTGCTGAATTAATATTCTAATAAAAGGTGTTGCTTATAGATATTATGTTGCATAATGTGGGAAGATTGAAGATTGTTGAAGAGCATGCGATCTTCTAATTAATTAGATCTTTGAAGACACATGACATGACCTAATAAAGAGGGCCGACGTAAGTCTGTGGGCCTAGACAAAGTGACATTCTATCGAGATAACACTGTCACAGTGACAGTCGAAAGCTTCGAAATGTATGGGGTTGACAGGCGCTACCGAAATGTCACGTAGTTATTCGAATGACAAATCATTTGTTGACAGTAGCTATCGCTGATATAATTTCACTTTGTGTAGGCCCCGAGATATTAGATAAAATTTTATACTTACAAGCAAACTCAATAAGAACCCCCTGACTCCGTATCCTGCCTTTACTGTTCCACGCGTAACACTCACAGCTATACTTCTTATTGGCTCCATCTAGCTCATTCCTCGTCACATTGAGTTCTGCTTCCACGACCCTCACTCCATTATGTGGATCTACATGTTCTAGTTGTACAGTCTTATCAGACCTTACATCATTGCATTTGAAGAACACTTGAAGAGCATTGGCAGCCCTACAGAGTAGATTAGCTGGTCTATTTCTAAGAACATAGGAGTTTTTAGGTTCTAATAGGAATATTGGTAGTCCATCTATCGTTTCATCGTTTTCTGGTAACGGTATGTAGTCGTCTTCTTCTTCAGCCTGTGCTTTGAAGTCCGAGAGATATGGATCGAAGTTTATAAGGCCATCTGGGTGTATGTACTCTGGTCTCGTTTCTTTTGTTGTGTGTTCTGGATCTGAAACAAATCAGTGGAGTTCGTTTTTAATTCTTTGTGTAATTTATTGTTAATTACATTATTGTTTAACAATTTACGATATTTTGATTAGAAATACCAAACAAAATAAAAACACTAAAGTGTAACTCTCAGTCATTTAAAATTATGAAAACACTAGTGTACCATGCTATCCTAAACAAACTTTGTGCCTCCAAAAGTCTTGTAATGATCCTAATGATGGTATCAACACTTCACAGAATGGTTTACCACAAAGAAAATTACATCAATTGTAGAAATATACTCTATAAAGTGGATAAAGATTCTATTAAAAACACTGAACACTTTACTTTCCATCTGTCGGTATTTCAAAGAGTGCATTTAGCCCACATCAGGTAGCCGTAGTTTCGTTGATAAATAGTCAAGATAACAGCGCATAAGCCAAGCCGGTGCTACTGCATGTTTTAAACTAAGATCATAAATATTTAAGCGTGCATATCTGTGCTATGAAAATAGACCAGATAATGGCGTAATCAAGGAGATACAGGGATAGATGACTCATGGATCATGATACTGAGCTTAAAATGTATGAATAAAATAATTACTGTTTCGATCTTTGTTGGAGTTTATTAAAATATCAACAAGCACAAGCTTTTAAGATGATTGTACGTATATAAGTTGGTAGTACTAAAGATTTCAATTTGTGTTTTCATGTAGCTTTTTAATTTATAATTTACTTTTCAAATCCCAGCTCTAAGACACACGATTTGAATAAAAGGGATAACCTTCATTCTAATGTCTATGTCCTACAACTAAAATACAAAGTAAAATCAACCAACTCGCATAGTCTCTTCTCCAGGGCAGAGGCATTTATGACCCGAACAGGTTTTCTTTGCTTCGGCACCATTATAGATAGAGAATGCAATATTTTAGGCTGATTATGCAATTCTAGTATGTCTTTTCAATCATGATTATTAAGCAGTGATAGCCTAGTGGTGTGAACGTCGGGCTGCCAAGTCATGTAAGCTTCTTAAGCTCTCAAGTTCGAACGCAAGACACGCATCTCTTATATTTCGGATTCATGTGCATATTGCATTCTTATCACTTGCTTCGGGGAAGGAAAACATCGTGAGGGAACCAGCGTGCCTGAGAGGTATTTCTCGACGCCATGTAAAGCCAAGTCAGAGACCCAATGGGCGGCATAAAAACTCTGACACTAGGTTAGGCATCAATCACACGAAAAAGAAGATCATAAATTACTCCATAAAACGCTAACACTGCATTGTCAAACATTTTAAGCTCAATAATCGTATCAGTAAACTCAGCATCACCACTGAAGGCTATCGCTATCCGGCCCAATATCCTTAACCACCTGTCAATCGCAAACGGTCGGTTACACACAGAAATCAACGACGCGTTATAATCATGCACGGACTTGCCACAAACAGAGTTACGGCATAGAACAGTTAGTGTACAGAAGGTCAACTTCATGCAACAAGCGAAAATAGGTGCACGCACACACTAACGCGTACCTATGCACGGCGCTGTAAAACTGACTTATAAAAATCAAAATAAAAGCATTTATTTCAGCCTAGCTTATGCCCGCGGCCTCCCCCGCGTTTAGTTCGATAATTGTCCCACGGGATCATACTACCGGGTATATGGATAAAAAGATGATGAAGATGAAGATGTATCTTTTGTGTTAATCCTGGTTATAAACTATCTATGTTAGCAAAGTTTCATCATAATCTGTTAAGAAGTTTTTGCGTGACAGAGTAAAAAACATCCGTACATCCAGACTTCGACACACCCATACTAACAAACTTTCGCATTTATAATATTAGTAGGATAGACCAGTTAAGTTTAAATTGTCTAAAAAGGTTACATATAAAAAAATAAAAAATAAGCCACAGACTCAGACAAAAGGCATAATTCTGTGAAAGGACTACAGTTGCTTATTCCCAAGCGTAGATCTCTATTGAGGAGAACGCGCAACAAACTTCGTGGACACTTAAATAAATCAGAATGTTTTTTTCAAAACCTTGCCAAAGAAGTGCTCCTCTCTGTACGTAAGTTCTGTCTTCTCGTAAGAGTGCGTGTTTGTGTTTTCGTTCATTTTATGGAGCTAGCCTTCTGTACTTATTTAATCTGTGGTAAGGGTGCGCGCACATTGTGGCGGAACGGTGAGTGAAGTGTACAACTAAAGTGATTTGAACAGCGCACCCCGGAACGCACCGAAATGAACCACGACTGACAAAATGATTATGCAGATGTTGCCAGCGTAGTGTGAAAACTGTTTTGTTCCTGATGAGGTTCCCTTAAGAGTGATTAAAAAAATTCAAAAAAAATACCTTAACCACAAGAAAGTTACGTCAAAGATCGTTGTTTTAAGTTCTTTCGCAAATCTGATAGGGAAAAAGTGGTGTAGTTTAATGACATAGCATTATTACACTACACGCCTGTTATCGTTGAAGGTTTAAACAGAGCTGTACATTAGTCTTCCTTTTCCGTGTGGTCAGTGGCCAACCTGGTATCGGATTTTTTATGCCGCCCATGGGCCTCTGACTTGGCTTTTTTTTTACGGATGGGAAATCATCAAATGACTTCTCCCGCTCTGGGTGGAGTGGGAGGGAGTGTCAGACTCTTATTGACTAAAACCCATCCATGTTACTTCATTGCCCTTTGTGTTCCAGGGCCACGGTATCTCTTTCGAACATTCCCGCAGCCCCGGCAGGCATCGGCCCTTGCGGGCCCCTTCCTGGTTGCTGACATCTCTTTGAGGCGCGCGTGGAACACGAACGCGCCGTCGACACGGCCTGTCGTCATAAGACGGACGGACAGTGAGCTAACCTATTACTCACCGTCCACAGGCCCGCGCCTACGGTGGCCGGGAGCCACCACGTGGCCCCCGACGCCCGGTGCGTCCCCCGCGGCGGCTGGGACATGAGATTCTCTCCCTCTCACGTCCCGCCTCTGACTTGGCTTTACATGCCGTCGAGAAATTTGATATCTCTCAGGCATGCTGGTTTCCTCACGATGTTTTCCATCACCAAAGCAAGTTATAATTATACAATACGCACATGAATCCGAAAAATCAGAGGTCTTGAGGATTCGAACTCAATACCTATGACTTGGCAGTCCGACGGTCACTTTGGCTATCACTGCTATAACCCTACCTATATTACCGGCAGTAAACCCATATTTCCCTAATTGCTTTTGAGTTCCATGTGATAGAGGGCAATCCTATTGTCAGCAACTGGGCAGGAATCCAGACTTCGTTCTGTTACTGATTGATTCCTGACGGAAATATCCAATATCACCTTGGCCGACTTATTGGGCTGCAGTAGCGCTTGCAATTAAAAGACCAACTACGCAGAACCGAGGTTGTTCAATGGGTTGACTGTTTGTTGAATCAGTTTAGCCGGTAATTATGGTCTTAAACATCCTGTTATGGACAAACTGGCACTTGGAATGGCTCAACCTTCCATAAAGTTGTCAACAGACTAAAAATATCCCGATTACCATAACAATTTCGAACCACTTACGATTTTTAAATGAGGTAATGAAAATAATCGGCGTTGCGTGTCCCAACCATGCAATTGAAAACTGCGACTGATCGCAAGTCGTTCCACTTGTCTTTAAACTTATTTTTAGACAAGTAATTGAAGCACTTATACAATGTAATTTTATGATTATCCAATAAACAAGTTGACGACTATTAAAAAGTTAGTGTAATTGGTACTTGAGTGGAGTGATGTCAACCTGCTCCAAGTCGAGGTTTTACGAGGTAAACAAAGCCATTAAATAAGTTATGATTTCAGGAGTCTTATGGATAGAACTTTATGGTTCACAAGCGATAAAGTTCACGTAAAATATGACTAGCAAAACCATACCAAATATGTATGTTTTTGTATAGCTTGAAGATCGGCCATAGATGATAGATAACACATGATGAGAAGACGCTTGGTTCTGTCATACAAATTTATACATCTTTTTCTGGCAGAGAGGAAGCCTGTGGCCCATCAGTAGGGCCACAGGCTTGCATAATGTGGCATTGGCTGGACGTATGCCACATTGGGCACCCGCTTTAACGGCACCTGAGGTAATGGCACCTGAGATATTCCACATACGGCACCTATCAATATTTTTCGCAGGTGCCATTAGTGGAATAGTTTATTATTTAAAATTTTATTGCACAAATGGCACCTACGCATCTGTAGGTACCTTCTAGTGTTGGGACGTTTAATGTTTATGGGACGTTACATTAAAAATTCGATTAAAATAGACGGACCTTGAGACCTTATAGGCTGTATGCTATACTAAGTCTCTATAGGATTTATACATATGTACACATTTATTTTGTTTTAGTAGCACCTTTAGCGTTTAAATAATTATGTTAGTAGCACATTTAAGGACACGTAAGTGACTGCCTCGTTGGTCGAGTTGTCGCAAGCGCGACTGCAGAGCATGATGTCCTGAGTTTGATTCCAGGGTCGGGCAAACTGTTTTTACAGCAGGAATTTCCTAGTAGCAGCCACGAAGTCTGCATTTGTGCACGGTTGATAGGAATAGGGTCGCCCCTTATTACATGGGACTTAAAAGCATAACTGGCGAAATGTCAGTGTACTATTAGGTACACCTCTGCCTATCACTTCGGGGATTATAGGAGTGGTGTTATGTATTTTATTTCAAAGTTTTCAATAATAAAATAAACAAACTTTCTAATAAAATATCAACACAAACGTTCGATCAATGTAACTCGTAATGCCGCATCTCGGCCATTTATGGGCAAATTACAGATAGTCAACCGTATACGCACCAACTGACATTAACCCATCCGTTGAACTAACCGTTTACACGTCTTACTACAGTTAATCAGAGGATGAAACTCGTCTCCTAATTGACTTTAATAAATTTAGGATGTTCACTCCTTGTAAGTACCAAGACTTGTTGCGTAACTTCCTTTTAAACCGTGTTGTATTATAAATACAGGATATTACGTCAGAATTTATTAGCTTTGGCAAATTGGAAGGTGTTAATAAGTAATAATTAGGAACAGTTAAGTTTATTTCCAGTTATGTTATGTAAGCTGGAGTGGCACTGGGTCGGCCGTGGCCTGGGCCATTGGGGTAGTCGTGTTCTTGAGTGGATAAAGCGAATCTGCAAGAGTAAGGTGGGACGCCCTCAGGCTCGGTGGAGCGACGATCTTCGCAGGTTGCCTGGTAACAACTGGATGAGAGTTGCCGAGAATTCAGTTGAGTGGCGTAAGATTGAAGAGGCCTATTTCCAGCAGTGTAGGCTGATGATGATGTTTATTTCTGAATTTTGATGGAAATTTTATTTTATTTATTTTGGTTGACATTCATAGTTTTCGTGTTGCTAAACACAAAACTGGAGGAATCTTCCTGAGTTATTAATATCTGTTACCATTTTGGTCACAGTGACTAAAATAAGTAGTAAGAAAACATACTCTTAAAATCGATTTTAAGCCCAAAATAAGCATGTACGTTCTGTACTCATTTATCTTAAAGTGTAGTGTGACCCTTCACGAACGCTTCCCCTCAACCTTTCTACGCTCTTTGGTTTAACGCCACCCAGGGCGTCATAAGTGGCGACTCAGGGATTATATGAAGTGGATGAGCCGCATCCATCACACTAATAACTACATACTGTGAAAATCTGGTCTCCCTTCGCATTGAAGAGATCAAACGACAGCCAAACGCAATACATAACATCCACGCTGACAATGAAAAACTTGTATGTTTGGCAAAATTAGTTATTTTATCATAAAATAAAGGAGTTTTAAAAGTAAGTATACTATCTTGCAGTTGCTAGATGGTATAGTTAACACAAGTAACCGAAGATTATGTAAAGTAACAGAAAGGCAAAGGAGCTCTAAACATAATGTAAGTGTTCCTGAAAAGTGACAAAGCGCCGATGACGGTTACTACACTATTAACGTGAATTCACAATCAAATATTATGGTTCTGGTATTTGATTAGTAGTATCCTGCTAACCCAGTATTGCTGAAAGCCTGTGTTGGTTATGACAAGTAATACCCTCAGAGGTTCTACTTTAGAGTAGTGCCAAACAATGGGCCAAACTCACGACCTACCCAATAGGTTCACATGACAAGCAACATCGCGGCAGACCCGGGTGGAGATAGTGCGAGGACCCGGATTCTTACGATAAAAACTGGTCCCAAATAGCTTTAAATACAGATAATTGAAAGGAAAGTAGGGGGGGCCTTTGACCTGCAGTGAGCCCTAGTCCCCAAATAATATGCCTAACCTGGTGTCCTGGTGTCGCCCATGGGCCTTTGACTTGGCTTTACATGCCGTCGAGAAATATCTCCCAGACATGCTGGTTTCCTCACGGTGTTTTCCTTCAGCGAAGCAACTGATAATTATTCAATACGCACACTAATCCGAAAAATCAGAGGTGCGTGTCTTGGGTTCGAACTTGAGACCTATTACTTGGTAGTCCGACGGTCACACCACTAGGCTATCACTGCTTATATTATTATACTAGTGCCAAGGAGTAACATACTGATACCACAAAAACGTGTACAAAGTTCTCACAACACACTCACCTCGCCAATCATATCACCTACAACATACCCAGCATAACATACGCACGGAGCTGATACTGACAGGATGTCAACCCATCGCTTACGCGCGTAGTAACCCGTTCCTCTCGGGACCAACGCTTGCGCGGAATAATAAGCAGATACATTCCATATTTTCATTCATATCGGTAACGATGTACTGTGAATGTAATCAATCGGAGAGCGAGTGGTGCTGACATATTGGATTTGGTTCATTTAGGATGGTATCGTTTTGGTGAATCTATTTGGTAAGTTATTAGATGGAAAATTGTAATAGAATGACGTATTTATCTTGGGGATTGACGTCTTGACGACTTAGCCCTTGTTATGTTTGTGAGGCTACACCTACAGCTATACTTACTTTTGCCTTACTCACTGAGAGTGGCGATTTAAGGAGTACATTTATTACATCGCTACTGCATTAAAATTGCGTTGTAGGAAAACATTGGGAAGAAACCGGCATGTCCTCGCATCAAACAAACAATCTGCACTGGTCCCACGTGGTGCATTATGACCTGTTCATCACTCTTCGTCCTCTCACGGCGAAGAGTGATGTCCCAGCAAAGGAAACATTATAGGATAATTATGCTGACTGAATACTGGGTTGTGGAGATCAGACAGGCAGTCGAGCTCCATATAAAATACTGGTATTCAGCTGCATCCGGTAAGATTGGAAGCCTACCCGAACATTGGGAAAAGCCTAGGCAGATGATGATGATATGCTAACTGAATACTCACATAATCATTGCATTAGGGTTCTCAATGCTCATTGGACAATGGACATTGGACTTAAACTCCAATTCTGCAACTAGTAACATGAAACTGCTAATAATCTCAAAATATCCGGAAAGCCTGAGAAATTTCAAATTGAACAACAAGATTACAAAGATATGAACAGTATTGTACAATTATAACCAGTAAGTACACAAAATAAGAGAGTAATGCAGGTGGACGGACAGCTGCATTGAACACAATAGCTACTCAAATTACAAATCCTGTCATCCGAGGGGATCAGCGCTTTATCTCCCGGAGATTCGTTGTAACTATGACGAGCATCATGTTCAGCTACGATTCTGCGGGCTGATATTGTATCTCTCTTAATCATCTCTATGGCTTTTACTGAATTACCTTTGATACTAGTCTAGCAAGATACCTACCAAAAAATCTAGATAACTAATTATTATAGCAGTTCGGTCTCTGAGGAGCTTGTGGCTAAATAATAACAGCCGCTCGGGCCGATCTTTAGGTTAAGCCGCGCTTGCCTAGGTTGATATGTGGATGGGTGACCGCCTATTTCACATACTACCGAGTTTTCTCCGTGCCTCGGGAAGCACGTTAAGCCGTCGGTCCCGGCTGTCATTTGTAGATCTTTGACAGTCTTTAGGTAGTCAGTGGCCCAAAAAGTCTGACAACCAGTCTTACCAAGGGGTATTTATTACCCAGTACTTACTGGGTTGTGGAGGTCAGATAGGCAGTCGCTCCATTTAGAATACTGGTATTCAGCTGCATCCGGTTAGACATGAAGCCGACCCCAGCATAGTTGGGAAAAGGCTAGGCAGATGCTGATAGCAGTTCGGTCTCTATGTCCATTTGCTCTTGCAAATCCTTGTTGATATCGGGCTTGTCTTTTTCTTTTAGTTCGAAAGACTATCCAGGTTTTACCCAATGCATATTTTCACTGTGATACCAATATTATGAGTGCCTAATATATTCACGACCTGTGTTAAACAAATAAAATTGATTTTGATTTTGAACGTATTGCAATTATATTCAGGTATTCATAGGTGAACGTGAAGCGTAGTAGTTAGCAATAGGACATAAATGTCACCTTAACGGTAAAACGGTAGTTCCCGGCAAAAATAGGATATCCTCCTTACACCGGGGATTATGAAGTGGAATTATCTTAAGAGGAAGCTGCTGTCTTCCTTTCTGCTAAAACCATGTGATTCACCAATCAAGCGTCGGGAATATGACTCTATATTAGTTTATGATTATTAGTATTATGAGTAGTTCTTGGCCGCGGCTTCGCCCGCGTACTGGTCGGAGATTGCCACTAGGTACCGGAATTAAAAGTATCCTATGTCTAACCCAGGTCATGTTCTATCGTGCGTAAAATTTGATTAGGGTCGTGTTCAAGCGTGAAAAGGTAACAAAAAGACTGACTGAATAACTTTCACATTAATACTATTCAGTATTGGAAGGTGGAATGGACACTGATGCTAAAACGGTTACCACTTATTCAGCACATCATTCTGAACCCAACATATAAATTTATTATCGTTAATAAATTTATAACCGTTTTAGTTCGGTGTCCCTTCCACCCCGTAAATCCGCATGGCCCATGTTCAGCGGTAGCCATTGACTGCAATTATTGATAATATAAGATCTATAAAATAATAAGTAAGTCAATAACATAAAGATTGTGTTCTCAAACGATCTTTGCTTCGCCATTATAGTTATAATTGAAGCATACATCCTTTACGTTATAATAGGATGAGTTCAAGTGGTAATCGATTCAATTAGTGGTCATAATCTTGTGGCTACTGTTCTCAATGACCTGTTACAGCCACACTTAGACGTCCGTTCATGGGTGATTAGGTAAGTATGTGTTTTAAATAGATCTCTTGAAATGAAGACACTATTCTTAAATGTTGCTTCTCCTTTGTTTTGTTCCCTATTACATGATATTTAAACAGAGGCATACCGCTGCCTAACCCTTCGGGATTACAGGCGTGTGTGTATTAATGTTTTGTTTTCATAATATTTTGAAGCAATATAGCTGTTATGAACGAATAAATGAATGAATTAAGTATTGGGTAAGTCAGTGCAAGGAGCTTTTATAATGAAGAGCGGGTGAATGTATCTGGATGATGTGAAGAGCCTTCAAATCCTAAATCGCGCTTATAATCATCAAAAACAATCATTTTTAAATTTCCTAATAACTCTAATCGTTTTGTAACTTCAATGAAATAAAATAAAATGCAATCATTGTTAAATTAAAGATATTATTACACCCACTATTATTCTTTTTAAACAGCTGCGATCCTATAATCGTCCCCTCACGTATGACTCAAGGGGTCAAAGGGTTGATACAAAAAGCTCCCCTCAAAAACAAACTGACCAGTATATCAATCACACATTTTTATAATCAGATAAATAACAATGAAAACCATCTCACCTCCATTCATGACACATCTAGCACACATGACAACAGCGAACAAAATCCTTAAAGTCCTTTTCAGAATCATCACTGGTTAAAATATCACTAAAACTTCATTCAATTGTTTATCGCGATGTTTTTTGAAAAACGAACGAACGAGAGCAAACGTACGTTCGTCGCGGCAGTCCGCGGGTTACTGGGGAACGAAATGAATGAAGCTACCCCATACATCATGGTGATACATTGTATGGGCCGGTATGGGAAATAGGATGCGTACCAATTAATATTAATTACGTATCCTCCTTTAATTTTTTGTTCTAATGAGAATAGAAATTGAAACAATTGAAGAGCAAACAGAATGTTTAAAATGTGTTAAGAGAAAAATTAGCGTGTGAAGATCGTTAGTTGGAGTGAAGTTAGGCCTTATCGTGTACAAGTACCGTACGTGCTCGTCATAGATTTTTTTTAAATATAATTTTAGTAAATATACTTAGATCCACTACAGAAGATTACATAACTATGACATTTTGATCATGAACACGATTTGTATTTAGCAATATACAAATCGTGTTCATAATCAAAATCTTAAGTTATTTTGATACGCAACTTCTAATAGAACTGCTAACCATTTCTACATTAAGCCAAGAATTTTTAATTAGGTAAGTATTAGTTTTCTTCCTAATAATAACCAAATAACCATTTTGATCTGTCTTTGTAATTGTTCTGAACTAAATAAACAATAGAGTGAGTCGATTAAAACTTTAAACATCAATCACAAAACATTTTATGTCAACAATAGATGCTTACAGAGAACAAAAGCTCTAAAAGTTAAATCAACCACACATCAAGACACATAGCGCCATCTATGTTCAAGTTGTAACAAAACTCGCAGTACCAAATCCCGCTACGAAAGCTCTTTGCACCCGTCGCGTATCAAAAGCTCCGACAAAAAGCTCACTGCACCACAACAAGCCTAGTTCCAAACATGAATAATAGATGGCGCTGTAAGAAACATTCGTAAATAGTTCAGAAATAACTCGATAGGCGTCGCTTTGCGAATGTTTGCCTACAACGCTATCTATGTTTACAAGGGTGAACGTCGTTAGGAGGGGTTGTTCTAACAGAGTGGACTCTAATATTTTAGTTCGTTGTTCAAGCATGGTTCAAACTAAAGAGGTAGGTAGGCAAGGTACGGTTGTGATAGAATAGATGGCAGCATTGATATGTCAGCTTTTGTTCTAGAACCTCACCCAGCACAGAGCAAGAATTATAATGTTTGCTGTAATAATTCTCAATAGATTATAAAAAATAATTATATAACTCTAAAAAGAAGTTGGATTGCAGAAGTTTAGAGCAGCACGATTCCGGGGAGAATCCCTTAGCCTTAGTAGGTAGGTTTAGCCAGGATTATACCTACGATGGCAGGTCAACACAAAGGAAACAGGAATGTAATTGTACAGACAGCACATTAAGCTACCCGAAACCGTCAAATTTTCTCAGTCAACCTTGAACCTAATGCTTCAGCGATAAAGTTGAAAATCTACTAAAGTAATTTGACAGATTGTAGTAGATTGATGTGCTGGGGTCTGTTCATCATAAGATCTTCGCTTAGCAATGGGAGTATTAAAATAGTTGACTCTACTTTAGAGCAAGTTGCAAAATTACCACGTAGATGTAGGTAGCAAGCTATTAACGATCATGTTGTTAATGTGCAGCTTCATAACTGGGACCTTAGTAAATGTTTGAATCTTAGAGTTCCTAGATTCCGGTAATAACTAAACAATCATCCTGAATAACAGTCAGTTACGGGATATCTTCCGTGATTGTTCATTATTTTGAGCTCCCGATATTTCGACGCTGTTGCAAGCGCCAGGATCGCGGGTTGACAGTTTACGTTTAGTTGTAAACCGTGAAAGCTTAAAACAGTGTTTAAACATCCTGAATAATGCAGTTTAACTAAAGGCATTAAAAAAATGTGAGGACCGGGTTTTGTCCATTGGCCTTTGACATCACTGTAAGTAAAATAAGTATTTAAATAAGTAAATACCATAACATAACATCACGCCTGTAATCCCCGAAGGCTTAGGCAGAGGTGTATCTAATAGTACACCCACATTTCGCCAATTACGTTTAAGTCTCATGTAATTGGGGCGAACCTATCGCCATCAACCGGGCGCAAATCCAAACTCCGTGTCTGCTACTGAGAAATTTGTGATGGAAAAACTCAATGGAACTTTGCCCGATCTGGGAATCTAGCCCAGGACCTTATGCTCAGCAGTTGCGCTTGCCATCACTAGACCAACGAGGCAGTCAGATAAGGGATCTAAAGAGAATCTGATGATTCTCTTTAGATCCCTTATCTAGTTGAAATTATTATACTACTGGTATATCAACAAGGGCGTCGCCAGCTTTTGGTCTATTGGGGGGGGGGAGGGGGGCAGAAGGGTGCGAGAAAAACAGTTTTGTTAGGGTTAAGTTTACTATTTACGGATGCAGCTGAAATTCATCTAAGAATCTAAAACTCAATAGCCACTTTAAAAATGTTAGTACCTCGGTTACCACGGATTTCGATTGCTTAGATTTTCGATACTTGTTTATACGAGTATAGAGATCGTTCCTAATTTTGAGTTATTTGAAAAGTCTAGGAACTAAAAGAAAATTTAAGCTCTCCACTCCAGACAAGTTAGCTTTTTTTTAGTCATTTATTCAGAAAAAGATGTTACTTCATTGACATAGGGCGACAATTTTAAGAACAAAATGAACTAAGTTTCCAACAGTGAGCGAAGCGAGCTAGAAAATTTTAACACCCTACTTTGGACAGGTTACAATTGTTTCGACCCTTCAAACAAGAGTTTCTTGGTCGACTATTAGACAAATTCAAGAGCTTCGCTCGCTCTTCAGACTACTTTCAGTCTGAAGAGCGAGTGAAGCGAGCTCGACAATTTTAATAGTTTACCTACCTTGAAGAGGTTAGAATTGTTTCCACCTACCGAAGTTACCTGGATGACTTATGGAAAAAGTTAAGATTCAAGACAAACTAGGCTGCAATAGCGAGCTCGGAAATGTTTAAATCTTGCCTCGAATAAATTCAGATAATTATGTAATTTGAGATCAAAATTTCCACATGCTCCATTTTTTGCAACCTTGTATCTTGTCTTTACCGGTTGATCACCCGAAAATCTAATAGGAGTGCCAATCCAAAGGCAGAAAAAAGGAGCCTTTGTGATGAAATTTTTTGCAGGGTTCAAAATGTGTAAGCTTGTAGCGGTAGTAAAAGTACTCTCGAGGCTCATTTTCCACCTTAAACAATATTTTAGTTTGAGTGATTCTATTGTACGCTACAATTTACTACGTACGTTCTGTGGCATCAGGCAGAAAAAGTTATAACTTTTAAAAATACCGAGCTTCTAGGGGGGGGGGGGGGGGGCAGCTGCCCACTGGCAACGCCCATGTGTACCAACATGAAAATGAGCAGACACAGTAGAATATCTTGGAATCAAACATGAGTGTTCATTGGAAAAGTTTCTAAAAACTTGTTAAATCCTTTGACCCTGCATATATTATCAGCCAATTGATACACGAAACGTCTTCGATAGAAAATTCAAATGATAGATTTCAAATTCAAACTTGGAAGAGCAGTGTTGCCAACATTGAATATTGATTGCACAAAAGGCGTTTGGCGCCAAAGCGTATTCTCAATTCAAAATTATTCGAGAACCATCGACTCCTTTTGATGGCGCAAAAATATGTAAGTAGCTGAATTCGTCAGTCACATTTTTATTCCGAATAACATTTTCTATTTCGCTTGCACCACTTGAAAGAACATCTCCTTTCCTTCTCTTAATTTGCGGTACGGAAATTCAAATTTGACGGGTTGGCTCGCCTTTCCGCTGAATTTCGAAGTATAATGAGCCTTTAAAGGTGGAGCAATCAATAAAAATATCAAAGGTTTACTTATTTTACGGAAAGCTTTGACTTTGTTGGAATATTTCACATTTACATGAAAAATTCGTAGTGAAGGTAAGGAATTTGCATTGATTCGAATTTGCCTTGAATGTTGTGGTACTTCGAACCAATATTAGAAGAATTAGAACCTGCCTCTACCTAACTAAAGATCCTACTGAATTATTAAGACTAGCATCATACATTCATCAAGACTTCAAGATGCTGAAAAACAATCATAATCTAATCGAATCTACTCCAGTATTGCCGTAAGTGTTTCTCCTCCAAAAATTCACAGAAAATAATATCCAAGCAGCTAGTCACTGGAACCGATTATCATAATAGTTTAGCGAGCAAAGTGGATAAAACGGACAAACTTAAGTAAATCCGTATTTGCGGAGCCGCGGCCGGTTGTTAGAGACACTCCAGCCGAGTTTGTTGGGAGCCGCTTGAGTGCGTGGACTTTTATACTCTACGGTGGAAAACGCAAGAATTTGTTTGATTTTTCTTTGGATCATTTGCGTTTGGTCATTCTCACACCAAATTTTCTGACATGGTTTTCAGAAGGATTCGGGGTTTTGGATAACCAACCTAATCAGCTATAAGTAAGCAGTAGTTTATCTCTTCTTTTTACAGTATCTTCTACTGCTTCTGCTATTTGCTATAATCGTTAATCACTGCGTTATTTCTAACAGTAACTGTAACAAATAATATTTTTACACCATGATCCACAAGATTATTAAATTATCAGATTTTTATCGTAAAAATGTAGTTATATTGATACTTACGAAATTCCAGTAACTGAGTCATGTTATGGCCAGCGCAACACTCATAAATATTGTGTCGGGTAAGCAAAATTTAGTACATAATTTTCAGCAAACGCTGAGATTTAATCAGAGCTCTCTTTTTGTGGCATCATCGTTCCCATTCTATAAAATCGACTTATACACGACGCATCGCGTCGTCCCCGTCCCTACAACCCTAAACGTCTCCAAACCGCCAACTTTGTATATTTCTTCCTACACATTCTGTTTAGCAGCCACGTCACGTGCTGCCAACGAATGCGGGACGACAACGACGCGTCTCCAATTGTTCGAATCTTGGAGCTTAACTCGATCAAGCGGGTTTAGTTGCCAAGTGATAAAGCGCTTACGGACCGCACTTTTTCGGCTTACGGCTGATTGGAGATCGATAGCACGTTGGATGGTCTGCTAGCCCAGAGAAAGGTTTAAGTGATTAGCGTGAATGTTTGGGTGAGTTAAGTGGCTGCTTTTGTAAGTTGTTGCAGATCCTCGATCATGGTAAGCAGATTATTATAGTATTTCTTACGATTCTACTCTACATAAGGAAAAATTGTATTTCAGACGGATTCAGGCAAAAGTAAAGAATGCGAGACACAAGAAACCTTATTGTGATTTTTGAACATGCGTAATACCTTCAATCAAAGAAATATAAATAAAACAGCATGATTTAAATAAATTCAAAGATTATTCTTACCTACTTACTCAAAATGTGTTCGTGTAGTAAAACAGTTTTAAAATAACCCCTTTATAATCCTTTTTCTTAAACTAGAACAAACTCCTCTTGTTTCGTTTAAAAATCACGTTCATAATCCCACCTAATCCCCGCCACTTGTGTCATTTCAACTTATTTTATCTTGCATCTCGCTCGCACACAACTGTCAAAATTCCCACAGACTATACGCGAACTTTATTAATTTGTTTTTTTCTCGTCGAATTAAAACCTTTATCTGATTATGTTTTATCGGGTTTTTCGGAGCAGTAATAAATAAAATAAAATAATTTCATTATTTTCGTTCGTTCAGTAAGCTGATGTGTTTTTACGCTGCAATGATTTTGAATGAACGTTTCATTTTTTGGCGAGTGATTTTCATTTTGATAAAGCGCTATTTAATTGAATATTATGATCTTTTTTTGTGGTCGCAGGTGTACGAAATTATTGAGTCAAGTGTTTTTTTAAGAAACATGATGTGTTTTTATTATGAACACGTGTGATGGTGGACATCGTGACGTCGGTTAACAAATCGAATCAAATACTGCCTTTTGAAGAGTAAAATATCAACCATTGATGATTTTATCGGCACCAGCACTCCTTAGTATGTGTCCAGTTGAAGACGCCGAAAGGTACCTCCACGAAAATGATATCCGGCCAAGTGGACTCTGGGGAAAAGGTTTTCGTGATGATCCTTCAGTTATGATTGTCCTAATGTTCTGAACATTAGGACAATCATAACTAAAGCAAAAACATTTTTTTTATTCCATATCTTTTTATAAAACCATACTTCTAATGTCCTCAAAATCTAACTGACCTATGTGCACAAAATAGATTTGAAAACTAAGCTCCGTAAGGCAGTAATCCTGTGGCAGCTAACCGATATAGCATCGCGTTTGAGCTGTGAGCTACGGATATAATCCGCGAACAACCCCGCCCTACCCTTTAACCAATACGTGACCACAGGCATTATGGTACGATGTAGGAAGATTGTGGATGTGGTGTCCATGTTTTAGTACCGAGGTACTAATATGGAGTGATGTAACCATGGAGTAACCATGGATTTTCTTGCCGGTTCTTTTCCATACGAGACCAACCCGAACCGACCACCTTTTCTCGACGTTTTATAAGTGCCCATGTAGGCCTATGTGAATTAAAATATTTTGATTTTGATTTGATTTTGATAAATATCAAAAAATAATCGGACAAAGGCGAACTAACTTGAGCATTTTCTACATAAGAGTGATGCAGAAACAAAATATAGTATGCTTATTTAAAATTGCTTCAAGCAGCCAACCCGATACCGATCTTGTTGACTGGATAATCTTCTCTATCACAATCATCGGCAGCTTCAAAATAACGCACTGACGGCACAGAAGAAAGTAAGACGTTGTGAATCATTAACTGCTGTAGTGTCATTAATTTTGACGGTCTAGCACACTTACCAATTTTCCTATAATAAGTTGTGCGTTTTTCTTGAACCGTCCTAAAATGAGTTATACATTACTTGTATCTGTGCCAATCGTTAATCAAACTACTTGAATCTATTGACATTTTAAATACCACATCCACCAACCCCATCATCCGCGCCCAGCAGCAGGCTTGTCTCTTGTCTCTCACAATCGGCTCAGTGTCCACCGCACCGTAAAATTGTATTTGACGTTCGCTCGGACGCGGGGAGAGCCGGCAAATTAACGCAGCTTAGGAGAAAATCTCCGTGTTATGATATTGTGGTATTTGCGACGCGATCATCGCTTTAAGTATGTTACGGGATTTATTCAGTGGATTTTTTGAACAGGTGCGTTTTGGGTATATGTTGTTTTGTTGTCTTATAGGTTTAATGGTTTAGCGATAGAAGACAGTGCATCAAATGAAAGATGTGAGATATGGAGGAACATTCCACCCCTCCTCACTTCATCAATACAGCAGAACACTTTCCTGCTAGACAAGAACTGCAGTGGCGGTGTAACCTGGAAATCTTTTAACCGTTCGTGGGCCCAGGTTGGTAGCTGTAGAAAAAATCTGGCCAAGGGGTATCATGGACCCGTCTCGAATACAATGCCAGTGTGGAGCCCCTGCAGGGTTTGCCCGGCCTCCTTTCTTTCCCATCCTGCACATTCATCTGCACCTTCCAGGATTTAAACGAAGCAAACGAAAGAGCTGTGCATGTGGCTATATACTGGTCGGATATTTTTGGGGTCCATCGACACGCGAAGAAAAAGAAGAATAGTTTAGACGTGGTGGTATTGTAAGAACGCGAATTCCAGTAAAAATGACGAAATTCTTTTTGACTGAGCTTGATTCAAATGATATGGGAAATCTGAAATGCTTTGCTATTTTCCTACGGTTACAGTTGCAGCTCCAGAGATAGTGCTCTTGGAAAATCGAAATATGAAGAAAATAATTTGACATTGTTGCAACTTCTTCTGCAACAAAAGGACATAACAGTGTAAGCTGCTCACACAGGTCTCATCTCTGGGTCGGGGACTGAGCCGTAATCAAACCCGAGAGCTAAGCGCGGGAATTCTTATGTCTTCGATTTTTTGGTTCTCGGACATGTGTTCCTCACGATGTTTTCCCTCACTGTTTTGAGAGCGGCGGTAATGAAAAACTCAATACTCAAAGTAATGTGCCTATCAGAGCCTTTGACTGCATCTAAAAGTATACCTATGTAATTTGGTTTTCCCACCAAAAACCCATGTCTGGGGTGGTGTGGTTTAGGTGTTCTACCCTAATGATGTGGAACACCTTACAACACAGGAACACTTACTATCACCATCAACCAAAACACTTTCGTCCTATAATTTTCTCGTACAATTTATAAAAGCTGCATATTTCGCAGCAGTCTGCAGCCCGGTCCCATGAGGGTTGATAAAAAGTGACGCTAAAACGTCTCTCATTCGCCCGGAGTGGGAAAATCATATTCTGTTAAACTCGTTATGTGTCCACGACTCGCCTTGTAGCGCTGACCTAGCAGGGGATGGAATAGTGTGGATCTAGCTTTGAATTTTTTTTAAGCATTTAGTTTTGGGTTCATAAAGTTTTAGAAAGTAGATACAATTTTCAGGAGTAATAACGAAATATATGTATATGTTTCTTAAGTAAATAGTTGGGTTATCTTTTTTCTGAGAAGTAGTAAATAAGGACCACATGACGTAGCAGACGCTGTTTAATAGTTTCTACCTACGCTGTGAGAAAAAAGGACAAATGAAGAGAGCCGCGACTAAAGACAAAACTTGGAGCACACTTGATTTTTTTCGAAAGTCTGTTATTTCAATATTAGGAATATCTCTCTAATACTTCAACATCATCATCAATAGCCGACTTCACCCATTGCTGGAAATAGGCCTTTTCCTTGTACCAAGCTCCACGTTCAATACTAACTTACAGCTAAATCTTCATTTAGGGTTTCAATCACGATACAGTGAGTTTCTAAACCTCCAAAAATCCTTCTCGGCACATCCTCATAAAGCCCAACACAGCTACTTCGCTGTGAAAGCAATACTGTATTGAGTTTTTAGTGCTCGCAGGGCTCAACTGTCGCACGATAACAGAAAATATTGGGTACGGAACCTTTTTACCGGCGAATGTGGGCGATGATTGATTTTTTGATTGGACTACTATCGTGCCCTACTTAGGCGGGTTTTTGTGTAGGGGTGAAAGAAAACATGTTGTGTTTTCGGTTACTTGTTTTTGAGATGAAGTGACTAAGAGTGCGTTTCTATAAGATTTTTGGGTTGTTTCATTTTTAATTACTTCTTGATACAAATGATTCGATAATGCGTATTAACGACAAAAGCGCTATAGCTAGGAAAATCATTAAAATGATGAAAAGTAGAGCTTTAGACGGTATAAAATCGGTAATTCAGTAAAAAGTTCATGAGTTTTATTTCACACAATCTGGCCAAAACTTCTGCTCTCATTACAAAACGCACTTAAAACCAATATTCTCACAGGAAAAAACTCGACAATGACCACCGCACTTCAACGGGACAAATGTCGGAAAAATTAATAAAAAAACAATACGAACTCTCCTGAAACCACTGAGCCGTTATCTCTTACAATTATAGAACATTTTTATTCATTTATTTTGATCAATTCAAGTCAAGCACCTATCGCATTGCACGGGTTGAAAACTTTGCCACTTTATTTTACACTTCAGCAAATTCTTTATCAACTTTAACGCTATAAACGGAAGGGTCACATTGCAGTTATCGTATTATAAAAATAACTTGGTATGGGGTGTGTAAGTGGTTATTGGAAAAATGGCTTTTGAAGAACTCTTAAAATATTGGTCGAGAGGTTCTCGTTGCAAGACGACACGATTTCGGTATTAATGTGGAACAAAAGAGGTATTGTTTAAAAGTTTTGTTTGTGGGAATTATTTACAGGAGTGGGTTTATTTTCGGAATGGTCCACATGATTAAATTACTAAGTCACGAAAAAGAAACGTAGTTAAAAGGTGTTTTGTAGCTGGCGTATGAAATAGCGATTGAGGGTGGTATAACATAATTAAAGCAAGCAATCTCGTGCAGAGCGTCAAACATAGAAAAGTTGTTTACCCCGGACTCGTTTTTCGACACGAGAGGTTTGCAACTAACTATAATAGGCAATGTAGCGGGAAATAGGTGATGGCCAGAGAAAAAAGTCTTGGTTGAGAAACATTCGAGTGCTGCTAAGCTGTTCTACGTAGCAAAACACTAGGAGAAATATTTATGGTTGGTGGCCAACCTTCAGTAATTAGAGAGGTACCAGCCGAAGAAGAAGAACATAAAGTAGGTAGGTTAGTGGAATCTAAAATAGCAGCATCCATCGAGAATACATAACACACATACCCAGATATCAACAAATCCGTTAACATAGTGAGAATGGGCGACTCATAAAATATATCTAGCTAATAACACGCGCCTGCTGGTTGTGTGGTGTTTTATGAGAATAATATTATTATGACACAGAGTGGGCGGTATGATAACGTAGAGACTTCAAGAAAAAGTGCGAATCAGTAACATAAAAATATGCCGGACGTTAAGCAAATAGATGATGAAGAATGAGAGACAAATGAAGAAGAATAATAGGTATGTAAAGACTTCAAAGAAGGTAGCAGAGCCAGATTCATTCAGCCAGATAATTAAGTCTTCGTGACTTAGATACTTCATCTATCGATCACAGCTTATAAAACCTGTCCACAAAGAAACAGGAGAGAATTATAATATTAGGCAAAAAAGTAAAGCAAAGACAAGCGTTGAAGTTGATTGTGTTCCAAACCTGAAAGATTGGTAAATCAAAATAATCTTACATGAATCAGTGCTACAGTTCTACCCAAGATACTCCCCGTCCTCAGTACTATATAAACACAAGGTATATCACATCCAGTATATAAAAGCAGTATCAAAACAGCTCCCAGCATAGCACTTATTAATAAGGTATATATTTTACGGCAGTGAACATTCGAGGGTGTCGGATTTTCTCGCTATCTCCAGCGGCCGTGGTTTGACCGACATATTCTTAGCGCTTGCCTTACGAACCCTGGCACAGAAGTGTGGAGTCGGTTGGAGCTCAATTTTTTGTGACGACAAAAGTGTGTGTGTGTGTTTTCATGTCGTGGACGAGGCAAAAGGAGTATTAAGGATCGTAGTAGGTGGAGTTCTGTGGTTTCTTTCTACCTACCCCCATGGGAAAAAAGCGTGAGTTTATGGATGCATGTGTGTGTATGTAATCTTATCTATCTCCAAAAAATCATCCATCTATCAAAGTTCTAGAGTAAATGAGTCTCGTATAGTGTGTCCCTTCGTGTATCCTTTGGTGTTGAAACCATGGAAGACACGAAGGGAGACACTGAAAATTACCTTTCTTTTGGGCTTCATCGCAACGGGCAAAAACAACACCTCACCAAGACCATTACGATCGAACATAATATATCGCGCTCGCAGTCGCACTGGGCACCTTTAAGTAGAAATGTATGTAATCTACCGGTCATTCTTTCAACTGTTCCTGTCAACTTCTTACGTAGTGCAACTAATTAATAACCGCTGATGCTATAGAAAAATTTGGAATAAATTTCAATTTATAATTTATAGACAATGAATCACAAGCCCATTTTGTAACGTCAATACATTATTTGGACATTGGACAGAAAGATACTGGACAATTCAGTTAACCTTCGAAATTAGAAGTTATTTAAAAAAGATAGAACCCAGAGCGTTTCCATTCATTTCCTGTTCAAAAAGAACGAATATATTTTTACGATTGCCACGCCATCACACTCAATCCGATGAGTTAGTGTCGCAGAGCGCGCGCGACATACGCTGTTCTATATTCAAATTGAACGGCGCGCCGAGACCGTCGCCATTTTGTCGTCGTCACCCGAATAAGATGGCGGACGGTAAGAGGCTTAGAGGAAATGTGGTCGGTGTGTTTATTGAAGGCTTTTCAAGTATATTTAAAATAAATTGTGTTACGGAGGAAGTTGGTTGAATTAACACGGTTATTACCAGCTGGTCTTGTTATTTTCCTTTCACTTTTTTTACTGGCTGTCGAAAAAGGATGAAAAAAAACAATTAAATTGCTTATACAGTATTATATTAATAAATAAGCAGATATTTAGTACAATTTCAGGATTACCAGCTGTAACAGCCCGGAATCTAGAGTAGCGCCCGGTGGATGGCAATGGGCGCACCCCCTATAACATTATACATAGTACGTCCTCTGAAGCATAGCTAAGGAAATGTGGGTACAATAGGTAAACCTCTACCTACCTTCAGGAATTACAGGTGTGATGTATTTGTATTACCGTTTCAGTTAGTACAAGCTATCTTGGGAAAAGACCATCAACTCTTTAAATCACCACAGTAGCATATAAATACAACACATAAAAATGGCGCCTACAAAATAAACCAGGTGTCAACTTGATGCACCTGAAACATCAGGGTTGCCCCACACAATATGATGTCATACATTATTAGCTGAATAAACAAAAGCAGCTAGAGGGATGGACGATTTGAGGACCCTAATGTCCTCTCTCTGGTTAAGGTAAGTGCTTTAGATTCATCTGCATTTTCCCAACTATGTTGGGGTCAGCCTCCAGTCTAACCGGGTGCAGTTGAATACCAGTATTTTACATGGAGCGACTGCCTATCTGACTTGCACAACCCAGTTATTACTGGGTAATATGATACTCCTCGGTAGGACTGGTTGTCAAACTCTCGGGCCACTAACTACCTGTAAATCTTTCCAGAACATTGAGCATGTAGGAATCTAAATAACAGTATTACAAAAACAGACCAAAACTCACGGATTAAACAGTGCCGAATTCACCATCGTTAACGAGCATGTCACGAAGGGCGCTAAACAATCGCTTTGTTAAGGCAATGAAGTCGTATTAGGGCTGAGGGTTACTTGCGGATGAATTATTGTAATACTCTTCAGTCTCGCGTTTCGTCCCAGCTAAATTGAAAGATGAAAAATATTTAGTAATCTGCAAATTTTTTTTTAAAGAATTCATTTCTTAAATCTGTCAGAAGACGACATTCTCCAACCTTTTCAACGCCTAACATTTTGAGAAACCTGTACAAATCATTCGTGTGAGTACGAAAAGCTACATAGGCAATAACTATTTTCTGGTTTACGAATCTTAACCTAATTCTGCTTCTTCTCTTCTTTCATCGTTCTCCTGCCCTTATCTCAATTTATTTGGGGTCGGCGCAGCATGTCTTCTTTTTCCATACTGCTCGGTTACTCGTCATCTCAGCAGTCACCTCCTTTCTAGCCATATCACCATTCACACAGTCCATCCATCGTTTTTTTGGTCTTCCTCTACTCTTATTCTTATAGCCATCTACATTCTTACTAAAATCCACATAGGTAGATACTAATTATTTGCTGGTTTATGAATCCTAACCTTATTCTGCTTCATCGCTTCATTCTCATACAAAAAAAGCAAATCCAACAATCCATCAAATAACATTTAAACGCCTACAAAAACAATTATCATTGAATAATTACAAGTTTTGGACATCCCTAACCGTGCGTTCAACGTGACAATGGCCCGACTGAATAGTTATCTGTTTAAACCTGGATTAGCACTCGATAAACCATGATTAATAGTCGTGCCGACGGACTGTACCGTCCGCAGAGTAACTTACAATATTTATTGACGGAGCAGGTTTATTTTACATGAATTGAATATCTGTTTTAGCACAATAATAGGAGGCAAAGAAGATTTCTTCTTCCGTTCCTTTTATAACACATCTTAGGTAATTCATCAGAAATTTTTATTCTTTGATATGTCATCGCGATAAGCCAGCGATTCGGTAAGACTAGACCTCTTGAGTAAGATAGCCGCCTTTCAACGGATTTTATTAACATGATTGCTCCACCACGTTGTTTAATACATCTTTATGGATATTGCAGAGTCGCTGGCTTTTTTCTACTACTTTTTCTAGCTAAAACCCTAAGAGCTAATAGTTGGTAATTTTGAAGGACTGTCATTTATGTAATTTTGTCGTTTAAAAGTGGATCCCCATCTTCACTGAGATGGCGTGTCTAAAGTTATTATGATTGTATTGTATTGCATAACGGGCTGGTTTCCGCAACTCGACGTCAAAGCGCGTTTTTGCGTGAAAGTTATTATGATAAACTTTATTTCATTTAGTTTGCCGTCAGTACTCGGCCGTGCGTATTCTGCTCGAAGCGCGGAAGGTTGCGGCGTGCGGCAAACAGATAGTGCCGGCCCGCCGCAGAACTTGGGATTAGCGCCGCGCGGATAATTTATTGCGGCTACCGGACATGTGCGGATATTCTTTTGTGGAGTTATTAAGTATTTAATTATTTTGGGAGTAATTAAGTGGTTGGAAAGAGTTCTGGGATTTTTTGATATATTTATTTATTTGCCGTGGGCATCTTTTGGTCCTTTTGATTGGGTACTACCTGTTAGATACTAATAATAATAATATAATACCAGCCTGTTACTGTCCCACTGCTGGGCAAAGGCCTCTTCTCATACAGAGAAGGCACGAGCATTGATCACCACCCTTGCTCAAGACGGGTTGGCGATTTCAGACTTATATTAATTATAAGTCCAGGTTTCCTCACGATGTTTTCCTTCACCGATGTCTGTGATGTCCAAGATAAACTTAGAAAGTACATATGAATTGAAAAAGTCACATTGGTACTTGCCCGGATTTGAACCCACAACCTCGTGCATGAGAGGCGAGGCCTTAACCTCTGGGCCATCACGACATTTCTGGGCCATCACGACATTTAGTTAGTGTAGTTAGGTACTATGACCACTTAAATAATCCGTATATTCAAATTAAAACTGTCATTCTTTGATAGTTGTATGACATGGCTGCAACACTGCAAGTTGGCGTAGGGTCTCAAATTGCTTAACAATAATTTTCTATTGGTGGTATGTTCTCTGATTATTAAAACAACCTAATTCTGCCCGAAACCACGTGACCAAAGCTGAAAGTAGATTTCGAACGTAGACACACGATTAAAGGAAAAATTAAGGTCGTAATCGACATTTTAACTTCTAACATAGGTAAGTAGTAATATTAGAAGCTTTTCTCCTCTCTTGTACCCAAGGTTTCTTTCACATTTCTTATAATGGAAAACATGGCACTGCTCATTTGCACTTCGTCCGCGAGAAATCCCGAGCTGAAGGATACCTTCCCATAATATTCAATTCGCAATAGTTCAATATTCAACATGTTAATCTTAGATTGAATTACAATATCGTGTAGACGGCGCACAGGTCGCAGTCTGAGCGGTTCCTTCGCATATGTATGCAGGAGTACAGTGGGATCGAAATATTGTACCAGTAGGTACCTAAGTAATATTCTCGGAGTTTTAGAAAAATATGATCTAAAGGGTTTAAAAGTAACCTTAACGAAGCCGAAAGGCACTTTTTCTCCCCGTCACTGCGATCATTTTTTTATTCCAGACCATACCTGGGAACCTTCTAGTTACGGAGATATTGGGGGTCCAGTTTCAACTTTTTAATTTTTTTTTTAAATACAAGTTTTTAATGTTATAGCTTTACTTAAAATACCACCACGATCCCCGTACTATTCAATGCATTCATCACTGTTCTGAGTGACATCACATTGAGTCTTACCGTAAAACGTGATTTTTCACCCCAGAAAAAAAGTCGTTTCCCGGCAATATTGTTGCGTAGATTTACTTAGTTTGATGTACTGAATGCTTGGTTGATGGCTTCGAGAAGGGTCCGTTTACACTCTGTATGTATTTCATGTTTCTATACTCTACCAAATCCCTTGGGACATTCTATTAGCATGGATATTATGGAAAAGTCAGAAATGTATAGGACTAACCTAAGTTACCGAAAAACGTGCGTCAAACCCGTTGGAGATCATTGTAGAACAATCATATCTACGCTATACGCTTTGAAAGCCATTACCACTCGGCAACTTGTCTCTAGGCCGTCAGGTCGTAATTACGTAAAATTATTCACGAGTACTCGTGGTTTTTCGTCGCATCTCGTGGTTTTTTGTGACTATCAGAACAATTACAAACTTCTTGTCAGGCATATTTAACCATCAAGGTATGCTTGAATAAATCACACCGATGCTATGTAGTTAAATACTGAACTGATAAAATGTTTCATATTGAGTATCAGTAGCGAAGGGTCAATTTTTGTAAGAGGAAAGCCGGAGTAGGTACATATATTTAATGTGATTATATTATTTGTATAGAGAATACTGACTGTGCCATTTTTCAAAGGGAAGCCGATAGGAATGGAGTTGTATGGAACCTTCGCCACTGCTGAGTATTGAATTTGAAATTGATTTGGATCTTCTTTACTCTCATAATAGCCCTGCTCTATATCAATTTACTCTGTGGCAGAAAAGTCTCTACTTCTTCTCTACCTGGCTTTATTTACGACAATTGGTTCAGACCAGATTCTCTCTTCTGAAGGCAACAATAGCACAATGCAACCATCCTGTACATCACAAGACATAGAGATACATCGGCTTATGTAAACTCAGCCGGTGGGAGCCACATGTCGACCCACACCTGACGGTCGAACACACCCTGTATAATCCGAATCTTAATTAAACATAGTGTTAATCTGTTTCTGCTGTAGATTAGATGAATAGGTAATCATTTTGAAATTAGATACATAAACGAACTATTTATTTCACAAGCAAGAATTCGGCTTTGTACTTTTACAACTGAAATTGTCATTAAAACTTGTGCAATGTCGTATTGCATCAATTCGAATAATAAATAGTCAAATTCTCATGTCCTTAAAAAATCTAGTGTCACTTCGTCACATGAAGCTGGCTGAATCTTCCTAGCACTGCTGGCTCTGGCCTCTCAGAAATCATCCTTAGGATTGCGTTGGTGCTCCCCCGAATCCGGCGCATCAGAGAAGCTGTTTTTTTACACATTATGGCATAAAAGTCGTCCACCCTTGCATCAGCAAACATGCTCAAACCGCTGCAGAATCGTGGGAGCCTCACCAGAATCCTAAAAGCATTGTTGAATTGAATGATGCTTGCTGATGCCTGTATCTTTACCATAGTATTCAAAATTATGTACATTGGCAACACCTTTTTTCTTTGTTTTCAGGTGGAAAGCTTCTAAGACATACCTGGTGATAATACCGGGGAGTAGGTATGAGATTTTTATCTCACTAAAACCACCTCGGTGGTCGCCATCGGCACTTATGTCATGGTGCCCCATAAAAGACCACCCCGAAAGCCCTTCTGCGCAACGCCTACTATGGCACATTTAAAAATTTTGCATGGACCAAGAGAAAGTGATATAGCAGAATAAGAATTCATGGGAATTATCCGTTTTTTTATTAGTTAATAGAAAACAAATGGAATGATACCGAAAGAGCAGTTATATGGTTATAACCACGCATTAAAACCGTACCATTAAAATAAAAATTCAATTCTCAAAAACACATTACACATACGACCACCAAAAATCATAACCGATTGAAACCACCATTAATTACGACTCGATCGCGCAAATGTTCTCATATCGATATGAAATCGAATTAAAATCGTTATTGAATTTGTAAGTATCGAGTTCGTTGTCCAATGGAGCGTGGTGTAATGGTGATATTATACGAATGTGTGGAACAACTGTTCGGAAGTGAGGGAAATATTGAGGAGTGTGATGTACTCGCTATGAGTTTCCTGATTGGATTGGATGAAGTGCCTCTTAGATTCTGTTACGATTGAATATAAATTACGGTACTTTCTTACGCCATAGAAATACGTTTCATATGAATTTGAAAACAATGGACGTAGTGTTCCGAACGATGGTTGTTAAGATTATGCGGTGGTTAAAAGATATTCAAGTCAAGATGAAGAATTTTTGATAGCCCAATATTTACTAACATCTTCAGGGATTTTTTATAATACGCACATAAAAGAATTAAATTTATTTTGTTGCGAGCTAGATCTTAATGTCTATATGTGATTATATCAGATATAACGATTTTCTTTCTAGATAACAGACGCACGATAATGCAAAAGTAATAATGTACGGTTGTCCTACAGCATACTGATTTATCGGACACTTTAAATACACTTACTCATTTATTAGCGTACTCTGCTCCAAAAGATACTTTCTTTGAATTTCAAAGAACTTTGGCTAAATCCACATTTCTTTGCACGCAAATTCACATAAGACACTGCCGAAATTATCATAATTGCATGTATGTACCTATGTAGTTTTCTGAAAATATTTATGAGGAGCGTTTAATCGATGACTGCGGTCATTAGTTAAACACTTAAATAAAAATCTATTTTGTTCCGAAACAAATCATACAAAAAAACCCTTAGCGCGAATAAATCATGTTTAAAAAAAGCGCCTATCGGTTCATTTGGAGCAGCGCATGCCGCTAAATGCGATCAAATCTAACAAAACATAAATTTTAATTTAGAAACGTAGGGTGTAAACCCTTTGTGTTTCAAAAATCAAGCGGTGTAAGCGACAACAGATCAACCAAGCTAGTAATTACAAAGTAATAGATAGTATTGCTTATTTTCGGTTCCATTGAAAGTTCAGACCGGGGAAATTACTAGAAAGCTTTAACTGACCAAGCAATGGAAATGTAACAGGTCCATATGGACGATATTGTTGCTACGCCAGTCGTAGCGGGCTACGTCCGAAGGTTGTGAGTTTTTAACATTTTCAAGCGACGAATCCGCTTCAAGCGCTGTTTTTACAAAAAAGAGTTTAATAGAATTTGGCGTATCTTACTAATGGAACGGTTGGCGTAATGAAATAAGGTATTTCTGCTCGTAATGGAGAATGTTCGAGACGATTTATTAAAAAATCGCTCGTTTTTCAATATGCGGCTGTGATTCAGAATCTGTTGCTTTATTTTTGTTCGTGTTCGATTTTAACTGTTCTAATTGAGAAGGGAATTCTGATTACTAATTGCAAAAGTTTACTGCTAATGCAAAATGTACTTGCATAAAATTTTTTAGTACATCATTATTTGAGATTAGATTATGATGCCCAAAACCACGAAAACCGAATGCATAGCGATGATGTCGTTTAAACTAAGTTTAATTTTCATAACTGAAACACTTTCTTGACTAGACAAATCTTGCGAAAACACTCCACCACATTTTCTTACAAACAAAAGAAAAAGAAAACCCCGCCAAGCGAATCAGTGAAACAATAAAATTAAGCATTATAAAAACACCTCGACCGAATTATCTTAATCTGCTTCCATATACCAACTGTCAAGTTAAAAAAAAAAGAAAAATCCAAAAGTTTTATCGCCAATCTCAACGAACAAAGGGGGGAAGATACTTAACATAATGAGTGACATTCCACGCACCGTTTAGAGGGAACGAGATGGAAAGATGTAGAAATGTAAAAGTGAGACAAGGACGGGTAGAGATTTAGAGAGAACAATATCGCAATCTTGTTTCTGGGCCATTTCCTTTAATTAGTAGAGGACAGCAGGATTGCCACGTTTGTGCTGAGTTACTGCCGGAAGCGACCGGTTAACGTGTGAAGGGTTCAACGTTTGGATATGGTAGGGTTATGTCAGTGGCGATTTGAGAGTAGAATATGTAAGTGGGCAGGAAAGCTGTGATGTGGAAGACAAAGGAACTTCCAGTGTGGTTATGGATGAACTTAAAACAAAAGCTGAAAAATTTGAAGCAGTAATTGTAGATGCAATAAAGGTCAAGACAGACATTATGCTAGTTATCGATGAATAAGCGGATGATGATAAAGCGAGATAAAACTTAGGAGCTTCCTAACTTGAACAAGAGGAACTCGACCGCGGAATATAAAAACAGAGACACAGTAACATGCTATCAGCTGCAGAACTAAAAATTGATTGAGTGTCAATTCTGTGAAAGTGCTTGCAAAAACACGAAACGCTTTATCTAGGCCTTCTGATCTGTTCAAATATTTAGATTCAAAAGTCTAGATAATTTCAATATTTCGAACTGTCTACCTCGATACGTATTCAGCCAGACATAAGACGTAACTCAACCATGATTCACGAGCTCTCAGTTCATTGGAGACAGAATGCTGATGTGTCAACCGAATGTGAATGCGAAGCTGTTATAGGCTTATTTATGTGATGTGCCAGCCATGTGGACTTTAACGTGATCTATTTGACTGGTCTGTATACATCACTGGGCTTACTATCAGATTTCTGCAAAAATGATTATGCAACTTGGATTGAAAAAATTTAAAGCACCTTCAATTTTTTTCATCTTTTTAAAAATTTTATTTGCCTCATCTATGATTTTTTTTTGGGGTTGTGCTATGATTTCTTTTATGAAATCGACTTTTAAATGATTGGCTTATTCAATAACTTGATTTAGACTTGTGTTAACAATATTTTGTCCAATGCCATGTATTTATTGTCGATTTATGTATATTTTAATGATTTCAGGATTAAATATTTACTCTTTTACTGTATTATCTGTTTTGCTGTTGACCTTTCTTGTTGAAAGAGTCCCATTTATTCCAAAATCTGCACGAATTTAAATTAAATCTGCCAAGCTCTAAACAATACAAGTCTATTGTACAGCCAGTATATCTATCACAGACGATATGTCCCAACATTTTCAACCACTATTAATATTATTAAACAAAGACAACCCGTTTACAACTGCGCGGTTAGCGAGAATCTTTCCATCGAATTAACCCTACAAAACCGACTGTGGGTCATAACGACCGCACCGAGAGGGCGACGCGGTTGTTACATTAAATTGAGACATTTAACATTGAGAGCCTTTTGTGTTAATGGTTAACACGGATGACACCGTGCTTGATAAATACGGAACTGTGTCTAAAGGATATGGATGGGTTGAGTGAAATGTGAGCAGAATCAGCGTTAAGATTTTAATGTATTTGGTTACACATCACGTCAATCGTGCTTATGGCTGTGATGTGTTAAGCAGACACGTTTCAATGACAGCTAATTTGTTACATAATCATGGTTATTTAGAAATAGGTTGTAAACACATCTCAATGTGTCATTTAAGAAGATGAAACATAATTATATTCCTACGTAACGTTTATGGAAAAAGAAGCTGCTCTGAGTGCTCTCGTCTTAACGTGGTATAGCTCCATCTATCAAGAACTTCTCCGTGAAAAATAATCAAAGTTTAAAATAATAAAAAACAGCTTCACAACAACGAGCATCATTCAGCACCAACTTGGCAATAACCAAAAAACTTGGCGCCAAAAACTGCAGAATTAATTAACTCAGTTCTATCAATATGCTCTCACATTACTTGGCAGAGTTCAGAGTCTTGGCTGGAGGGGGGAGAAAATCAACAAAAAATAGTTCATAAATCATAGCGGGCAGACGGGCGGGCAGGATTCTGAATACGTAATGAACTACCATTCATTTGGGGGTTACCGGCCAAATTTTTATCGTTTCGTATGGATTTTTTCGCGTTATTTGTGAAAAATATTACGTGTTTTGGCAGTTCTAAGCTGTTATTGGTAACTAAGGTTCTTATATTATTTTGGTGAAGTTGGTAGCTCATCTTATTAGATTATGATGTTTACGACAGTAGGTATTAAAATAAGATAATTACCATCAATAGGTGTTGTAAGGATAGAGATATTCAGAGTAGGCACAGATTTTCAAATATTGTGATGACCTCGACATCTTGAGTTTGATCTACATCAAACAGTTCAGTTAAAGTAAGTTCAGATTCTTCAGTTTATGTTTCGAAAATTTGTGTGTGTGAAATGCTTAGGGACTCCATCCATCCAGCTATTGACAGAAACATTGGGTACCTAGAACTTTATAATTGTCCTGCTAAATTAATCCAATATAAGCAGCTAGCTGTTTGATTACCAGCTTCCCTCCATCTTCATTCACTTCCACCATCTCAACGCACACTTTAGGCAGGTAAACATTCTAATTACAAATGATCAACAAAAGAAACTCGACTACCCTCCCTTCCTGTACAATGGAGGCCACTTATTCACGCAGTGTTTCCTGCCCTGTGTTCAGGAGCATTGTATTTTTTTCCTGGGAACTTTTTCTCTTCATTTGTTTCCCTTTTTTTTCAGCTTCAGGATTTCTTGAACCCATATTTCACGCTCATATTGTCCCCAATTTGCATCTAGACTCTGGAGTTTGTTTGCTTTGCTTTTTAAAGGTAACATTTTTAGAAGCTTTTTTGTTTGAGGTTTTTTGTTGAGTTCTTTTGTTTGTTTTTTTTTGGCTTTGAAAAAGATTCTTTGTAGTTTGTACCAAGTTTTTTCTTAACAGACACAATTTTTAATTTCATACACTTTGAAACAAGATTTATCTGCTATTTTGCATCTTGAGATTAGTAAGTTTTCATGATTGATAGACTATGAATTAGATACCTACTTGAGATTCAATATTATTATAACTCTATTTTAACTAGATTTCAGTACGATTTACAATGTGTTAAAACAAAATTGAAACGTTGATAAGTTAAATGTCATAAATATGCATGAAATTTACACAGCTTAAAACCCGGACTGATCCGCGGTAGACGGTGTTAATCGAACGTTAGAAATAACAATTTCTCAATTCAAAACCAAAAAAAAGCTCGCAGTATACATCTCCAACTAAGAACTCTGCTGATCCCGTAAGCCCAGCATAACACACAAGCAACTATCCCTAAACACCACATATGCCTAAGTGGGTCGTCAAAATTAAAAGCTGCACTCGACTTGGGGTAACGTAATGCAATTACAGTGAATTTTTCGCGACATATGGCGGTAGATGCGCCTGCGACGTAGGGGGCGCTTTCTAAATGACGATGAACGAATGAGTGCAGCATTTTGAAGTTTTATGGTTTTTTTTATATTGATTTTATGTTTTTAGAATGTTTAGGGTTAATTTGACCGTAAGCGCTAGTGTGGTGTGACGGTTAACAGCGGATTCTAACTGCTAATTCTAATAGTAAACCTGAAATGTTTACAAGTTTAACTTTGTTTCACCCTCACCGTTGTTTACTTATTACAAATAAAGGTTATGTAATATACAAAAACTAAAGATAACGACTAAGCAAGATCAAGACTACGACGAACTCGAAACAATCTTGAAATACATTATGTAGGTCATCAATGCTTGATTTAGGAACTCAATATAAGTTAATAAAGTTAGAGTACATAGAGTACAGCGATGTGATGAACCTATGATTTACATTCTGAAGTCTACGTGAGTGTTTTCTTCATGTTGCTAACCCCCAATCCCAACAGTACTTTCCGCCGGTTTGCAGAAACATAAGGAATAATCCCTACATCTAAAACTACAATTGCAACAGCGACCGCTATCATTTGACGATATTAAAAGCTCTACTCCATTTTCATTAGCGTAGGGCGCTCTCCCTAGAGCCTATAAGCCCAAAGGTACATATGGCGTGTAAATGCTCTTCGTATTGAGTAGCAGCCCTTCTCCAGAGGCCCTAAAAAATATTGATGCGGTTGCAAATTGTTGTACAATGTTATTGTGGATTTTTTGAAGTGTGTACTGTGGGGCGACTTGTGGTTTGGTTCATGGTGAATTTGAAAGACTCACTGACCGTCTGTTTAAGACAGATTTTGTTTTCTATTTGTAGTTTATTTTTATTCGTTGTTTTATTAGGAAACTCGTGGATTAATAACAGCCGCTCGGGTCGATCTTCAGGTTAAGCCGCGCTTGCCTGGGTCCGTGGATGGGTGACCACCCATTACATACCGAGTTTCCGCCGTGCCTCGGACTGCACGTTAAGCGGTTGGTCCCGGCTGTCATTTGTAGATCTTTGACAGTCGTTACAAGTCAGTGCCCGAAAGTCTGACAACCCGTCTTACCAAGGGGTATCGTAATACCTAGGCAGGCACTCCATGTAAAACAAAGGTATACAGCTGCACTCTGTTAGCCTGGAAGCCGGCCCCAATATGATTTGGAAAAGGCTAGGCAGATGATGTTATATTATGAAACTATAAAGAGACAATCCATGCGTACACGATAAAGTTCTCCATCGATAAAAACGACGTACTTCCATAATTCCAAAAATCTTCTATTTTACATTTTTTAGATATTTGATAATTCAACACTCATCAAAACTCTTTTCTTAGTGCTCAATTTCATTATAAAAAGGAAGTCTTGTGCAATATTGCATACTTCTGGACCCAATGGTTTAGACTTTGTATTTCTTTTTTCTTTAGTGAATGCCAGTGATTCAATAAATTTAAGATTACTAAGTATTTTGAGAAAAATATAATGATCTGGTGGCCCACCAAAACGTCTTAAAGCAGTATTATTTTAATCTTATTCTAGCATGGAAAAGAGATGGCGCATCCTGTATACCTCCGTTTCTTTCCCACACTGGAATGACATTCAAACAATACTGCTTTAAGACGTCATGGTAACCCCACTGTATTCAAATTAAAAACAGAAAATATATGATCAATGATTGACAACTGTTTTTTTGTTTTCTATTTTTACGCTTTAATTTGATTTTGAAAATTAATGTAATTTTCCACAAAACTCATAACAATTACATCAAAACTTAAAAGCATTCATCTGGACTACTTCCAACCTGGCGCCCTGATTGCAATGATAACTGCCCAGGGGGATGCTCTGCGACCATTATACTCATTGTGATCAAATGGCACTGCACAGCGCATATGTTGTGTGATCTTAACGTATAGAATAGTGGGTTAAATGGTTTTGATACTTTGCTGCATATTTTTAGAAATGTTGAATATTAAGGGTATTCCTTACAATGTACTAAGTGAACTAAATCATCATCATCTACCCAGAATTTTTCCAACAATGTTGGGGTCGGCTTCCATGGATGCAGCTGAATACTATTAGATGCTCATACTAGACATGGTGAAGTGACTGTTTATTTGACCTTCACAACTCTGTAAAAATTTACTGTCATAATCTTCAATTTCGTCATACAAATTCTTAGTGTCCTGTTGTTTCGTTTTTCACCTCTAAAAAATACTGTTTCGATATCATAAGAAACTAACTCACGACGTGAAAGTCATTTTGTTGCTATTTGAAACAAACATTTGAATTCATTTTGGCCAAATCACAGTTAAGACATATTATTACTCAGTTAAGATATTTAAGTATAAAAACTCAGACACCAGATTAGGCACTAACCACACGATAAAGAAAGAAAGACAGTTAAAAATTTCGTGTTGATTGTCAATTTATGTTCAACATAAATCTATGAATAATATCAATCTATTAAAATAACAATGTGTCCCAACATCAAGTATCAAAATCATTCACCTTCTACAACGCTGCTTCAGTATTGTCAGAGCATACAATATGCATTATTGCGGCACATTGTCCAAAATGTTGTTTATTTGCGCAGACGCACCGTCCCGTCAGCACTCGACAAGTGGGTACATTATCATGTCATGTACTCGTAAGTTTGTATAATTTATCACTTTCTTACGCTGATAGATAGATAGACTAACGTTTTGACTTTTTTTTTTTTTCAAGATGGTCTTTGATTGAGAGAAATAGACTATCAACAATATGTCTTCAATCTTAAAACTCTCAAATATTAATATATTTGAATCTCATGTTGTTTTTACTTGAAAAGTACTATTAAATACAATGAGAATCAATGTAATTACAATCACAAAGCAGGTGAATGAAATGAATAAATCCCTTGCCGTGCAATTTTGTCGAGTTGGTCAGTCAAACTTATATTGTAGATGAATCAAATAAAATGCATATTTTCTTACAACCCTCTCCTATCATTCATCATTCACTCATATTTATCGATCGCCCAGATTTTAAGGTCGACGCAATACAAAACTCTTGAAATACGTATTTAACGTGTCCCATATGGTAATGGGGTACCACCATGGGGGCGTATTGTCCAAGTCCAACGCGGCTTTTACACCATATGGACCAAAAATTCATAAACAAGTGCTCGCAAAATCCCACTTTAATACTCTGCCATCACTCATACGTTTGGTTTCAAATACCATATAACGCAAGCTTGAACTTTGTTGAAAGGTGATAAAGTTGAAAATAGTTTTGAAAGTAATGGTGATTTGATTAATAAAATACGTTTCTCTAATATCAACCCTAACGCCAAAGTAGTTAGATTCAATATAACAGAAGCACATCCAAACACAAATACAAAAGTATTGAGCGCAAGTTTTAAACGCGACAAAACTACTATAAACGAGCTTGTCAATGAACACACTTTAGGGCATTGTAATGCTAGCAGCCCTAAAGATAAAGTTGAAATTGCTGTGATAGTAACAATAAAAGAATTTTCACAATTAATAGGGTGAATGATCCAAAGGCCATTGAGAGTACAAAAGGGATGATTACGAAGCAGGGTTATATTGTTGGTGATCAGGACACCATATGGTAGGTTGGTATTAGAAGCGTTCTGCATTATGGGGATTAAACTGAGCATATTTTAAAAAGCTGTACAGGTGTTGTTTTGATTTGCGAGGTCGTTGTTTGCTTTGTGGATGGCACACAATGTATTGTCATGGAGTGTCACAAAAATATTACGCAGAGTTGCATAGTAATTTAAAATTTTCGTGATATTTTGACTCCTTTGTGGTTGGGTGTGTAACATTAGTATTCTTACTGTGATATTTTGGAGTTGATCTCCTTTCTTCTTTAATTTTCAAAAAGAAATGTAACTAATTAAAGACTGATTTTAGTTTCAAGAGCAATTAATTAGCTTCCACTTTTCAAGGAATCCTTGACTATTCAAAAGTCCCTGTAAATGTGTTTTTGAAAAAAATGCTTCCAGTTTCTTAAAAATCAGTTGATTATATTACTTTTGCTCCTTATTTCCTCACTCCTAAAAAGAAACCAAATGAAATACAACAAAAACAATCCCATCCTCAGCCAATACTTCCACATTCACACCCACTTCATCATTGTCTTGTACACAATCGACTCCACTCCTAAGGGACGCGTCACAGACCGATCGTCCAATCGGAACAACATTAGCAGTAGCAGCTAATCTGTCGGGACTTGTCTCAGGACCGATCGCAATCAAACTTGCACATGTGAACTTTGCTCCGGCATCATCCGTCACGACGCGGAATTCATTTTGTGAAGATTTTCCTTAACGGGTTAGGCGGTTCCATTATTTTATGCGTATTTGCAAGTATTTTACCCAAATAAGTAGTATTTCATTGGGTTGTTCTTCTTGACTTGAAGCATAGTTTTAGTGCGGCTGCTCTACATGTATAAGCAATAGAAATCATTTAAGTTTGCTAGTTTTTCACTGCATAACATTAGAACCTACTTGTTTTTGTATCTTCGTCTCAATGACCTGCTGCTTTCAAGGGTCGTCATTCTATTTGTCGAGTAAAGATAAAAAACCCAAATGTACTGTAATAGTCAGTCATAACTAAAACATTTTTATATTTCGTATCACCCTTTCGACTCTAACACTCATTTATTCAATATTCCAAATAAATAATCATCTAATCTGTTATTTATCATAAAGTAGGATTACGTTGGTGCAAAAACGATACATCCACAAATCCTGCGCCACTGCTTACCCTCATATGACACGTGCGAGTATATCCGTGGCGTGTGCCAACAATTACTTATCAAGGAATTTGGAGGTACCTCTATTGATAAACGATTTAAGCTCAATTTATTGATATTTGTCGTTATGTTGATTTACAGCATCGTTTAGTTCAGTGTTTGTAAGGGTAAAGAGTGGATGATTGATTGATAGTAATGCTGTCTCCTTTTTCTTCTTATTATTTTCTATTAGTTCAATCAGAACTCTGTCACATTGACAGCGTTAGGAGTGTCTTCTGACAGTTCTCTCAAAGTGCAGGTGTAATTGCATTAAGAACAGGGCTTCAAAGGACATCATCCATATCAGTTATCCATAACTTGACTCTGATTAAATTTTAAACATCCTTATCAAAAGACACAGCTTTCATAGAATGCCCCTTCTTACCTGAGATCAACATGGAAGCTTGTAAATCTTACATCTTCTCACAATCACTGACAATCAGTACAAGTCGTTTTCGCCGGAGCAAACGTTCCATCAATCTCTGTAACAGGCTGACTCGTCATTGACATCTTATTAGGAGTAAACACCGACAAATGTCCTCCGGAAGATTGGTCGAGAACGTCCGTCCGTCGAGGTCTTGTACCGAGAAATCGTTATGTCTACAAAAGAAGTAGGCTGATGTTGTGATGTGCATTTGAAAATCGGTTTTTAAATTGCGTGAAAGACATTCGCGATGGCCGGATCGTAGTTAAATTAAAAAGTTTTCTTAAATCAGGAATAAGACTCTGTCTATTTTACTCTTTACTGCCTCTGAACATCATTCTGTTTACGTCGGCCACAAGTTATGTAAACTGTGACTTTATGTCCAAATTAATACAGTGTTGTTTTATTAGTCTGATTCTTTCGTGACAAGAAGATAGACATATTTATGAAAAAAAAAGATCCATGTTAAGCTTACAACATAGTATTAATGATAATGAGCAGTTGAGCAGCCAGTTCACTTCTCATCTTTTGAATACACTCTGCATCTACACCTTCCAAAATATCATATTCAATAAAACACAGAATATATTTCACAGCTGTATAAACCTCTGTAGCATCAAAAGTATATTAAGGAAAAAACATATTATTTTCCAAAAAAAGATACTCGTTTTTAGCTTACGAATCACTTTTATTGTGGCGTCGAAGACAAATGACTAGCAAGCCTGGCTGATTCTCTCTCCGTCCATCGCAAACACATTTTTTACTTGCTTCTTATCATTTTTATACAATCTGTGTACAATGGGTGAATAAAAAAGCTTTATTGTAAAGACTTTTGTGATAGAATGCCGTAATTAATCATAAAAACTTTGATATCTGTAAACTTAATGACTTTTACAATTTATTTATAAATCCTATTCATCAGGCTTGGGTTGGTGCTCCTGATGTGACGGTTCTTAAATTACCTTAAGCTGATAAAATTTTCGTTTTTCCTAAATCATGTAAATATTAGTATTAAGGTCGGTTTCCCCTTCATATATGAAATTCTTATATGTGTTAGTTTAAAAAAAACAGCCTTTATTGTGTAAAAGACAGACACACTACACTAATTCCAACAACATCTGTAAAAACCGGCATAATATAAGTTCAACAGTAAGTAAAACCATATTCAACGCCAGATCTCAACTAATCCTTACAATATTTCTTTAAATTTTCTCATTAACGCGCCGAGCAAAATAAATGGAACAGATTTTCATTGAGAGCCAACGAATGGCCAAAAAAATGGCTAAAATCTGACAAATGGTTTTCCTTTAACGTCTGCGCCCATCTTATTATCGTTACCCACTACCGAACAGAACTCATTTGGGTCTTCTTTTAACTTTCCTATATATTTCCCATCAATTGAATTTATGCCCTGTCCTCTTATTTTTACGACCGATTTTACTTTGGCAATTTTTACGGTATTAGCTTCGATCACAGTCTTGGGATTTGTGGTTTTATTGCTTTCTAGTTTGGGCTCAATTTCGTCTGCAGCATCTTGGAGTATGATATCAATTTGAGGAGAAGCGTCTGTGTTAATAGCATTATTCGCAATCTCATCTATACAGTCGGGGGTTAGGCCGACTATATGAAGTATCATTTTTTATGCGACATATAAAACATATTTATTGCAATCATAATCGTTTCAGTTTCTCCAGTGCCATGTTTGGGTGAGATAAATAGAAGATAATGTTTGGGAAAACTTTTTTTATTGATGAACTTAGTTTACCTATTATTTGTTTGTTAGTGGTATTATTATGAGAATTCTATGTTCCATAGATGTTAAAAATAAGCTCTTAGCATATATTTATTTCTCACATATATTTACATAAATCAAAATAAGATTTTTTTCTCTCAAAATGCCGATCATTTGTTACGATTTACGAAACAAATATCAAAGTTTTCAAAATCCATCGTAAGATGATAAAGGCAATAATTTTTCTGACCGTACACAGTGAATAGTGAAATAAACCACAGTTTTCAATATCGCGACGCTATTGTCAAGCTGACCCTACCACAACTCAATGCGCTCTCAATTCACAGCAGTTATTATTATCTTGACCTGGTGATTGAGCTCTCCTGCTCTCTATCGTCGCTAAGCTCTCTCATTGGTCGGCCGATTCCTTTCACGCCTCCCGGTTGGCGCTTATTGGTCCGTCTCGCCACGCCTTCACAACTTCAAACGCTCTGTTAAGGGTAGTTCAAAACCCCACTTATATATTTTTCACCCTTATGTTACTCGCATTCGTATTGTGGCCGTCGGGTAGTACGCACGCGTCTTCTCTGTATCGCCGCGATATAAGTGCAAAAAGTTTTGAGTTCGTGTGCGGTTTATTAAATGACTAAACGATGACAATGGACGTTCAAAATAGCTATCAAAATTATAAAGAGACGTCTCCGGATTCTAAAGAAACTAATTTGAACATTGAAAGTGCTAGAACTTCACAAATAAAACCTGAGATGCAGTCAACTGTTTTGAACACCGGAAAAGCTTCCAAGAGATCGTTTGATGTGGCGTTTCTGATGATGCCGGATGAAAAGGTACGACCAAAACCTCCAGAAAGGCAGTTAAGAGTCTCGAAGCAACTTTTCCACAACGAAGAGTGGGAGCAGGTGCCTAAGAGACTGCCTGAAATTTATAAGCACAGTGATTACTCCAGTGATAACACGATGGACTTAAAGGACCACGATGACGACCGAATCGGCGCGAATAACAACATATCGCCGAGCTTCGGATCTGATATCAACATTGACGTCGGAACAGATGAGTACCCTAGCAAGTCTATGTATTGTAGTGACTCAGATAATTCGGAGCGCTCACGGAGTCGGCCGAATTCCAATGAAAGTGCGGCGCGTCAACCGAAATTTTTGCCTGAATATAAAAACAAAATATTCGATGATCCAACTTTGATTAGCATGCAGTCAAGGGCGAGGTACGAAAGGTATTCAGATAAGACCGATATGTCTCCAAAAAGTGCGTTTACAAAAGTTTCAAACTACTCAATGAGATCACCTAATCCTTCAGTTAGCCCTGACAATCTGCTGTACCAGAACTCCGTCAGTCCTCCGCTATCTGCTGCCAGCCCACCGTCCAGCTCTTTCAATAAGACACCAGCCTTCAACAATCTTCTAACACCAGCTCATATGATAAATGGCAGCCACTTCTTCAAAGGCCAGAATCCGCCGTCATCTTCACCAAACTATCCAGACTCGGCAATGAATCAACGATCGCCAGGATTTAATAAAAATAATATGGAGTACCAAGAAAAACACGATACAAAAACACCGCAAATGTCACCAAATAAATTAAACTTTCTGCCATTTAGGCCGGACATACCATATCTTCAAGCCGGGTCGTCATACCCCTTTGGAATTCAGAACTTCCAGTCACCGAATCCAGATTTTATGAAGTTTCCTGTGCCACCAAGGGAGAATCATTTGATAGCTAACCCTGCTGCGGCCATCTTGAGCACACTTTTGCCTCCAACTTTGGCCGCATTTTCTCTGCCGTCGCAAAATGTTTGTGCGAAGTGCAGCATCAGCTTTCGGATGACTTCAGATCTGGTGTATCACATGCGTACCCATCACAAGAGCGAGTCGGCGATAGATCCGCATAGGAGAAAACGGGAAGAGAAACTGAAATGTCCTGTTTGCAACGAGAGTTTCCGCGAAAGGCATCACCTGACCAGACACATGACAGCTCATCAGGACAAAGAAGGTGATTTAGACGAGGTGCCAGCTGGGCACAAGAAGAGCAAACAATTTTATTCACACAACGGTAGTTCTCTCCTACATAAATAGAACAGTCTTTATGGACTAAGTGCCGAAACACATGAGTCGAAAACTGTTAAATGTTAATGAATGTCTTTGAAAACTGCGCAACGAGAAGTGAGTCTAATATAAAATTGAATGTATTATAAAGTTAGTGTTCAATTTTGGGATGAAATTCCTTCTTCTGCCGAAGGCTTAGTATTAATTATTTTTCGTGTTTCGGCGGAAATAATGTATTTAAATTAGTATGACTATAAATAGGGGAATGTGTCAAGCTCGCGTCTGCTCCATTGTTTCGATAATGTTAATTGTTGTTATCACCTAATATATTGTGCAATATTAGTTGTTAAGTATTTATTTTGTAAATATTAGTTATAGTAGCGGATCATTAATTACAGAGTTTTAAAGTCTACATTGATTTTATTTTATTATCCTTCTCTTAAATGTGTTGAAACATTGTTTCTTATTAGTCACACAGTGAGAGATACTTCAAATGCAGAATCTTATTGGTGTATCAAGATTGGAAACACCCAATTAATAATTTTCAAAATCACAGAGGAAAACTCAGTTCATTTAAAAATCATTTTTAATCATTGAGTGTTTTACAAAACAAAAACACTTCAACTTTTTTATTTCACCTAGCTAATTACATTCCAACCAAAACTGGACCCATGGGAATAATCAAACCACTAGTTAATACAAAATCCAATTTTCTTTATAGCTTCCACAATTATAACAATTACTTCCATACTCCCTTCGATATGAAATATATCTGATGCATAGCTTCCCTGCTAGTATTAGACTCGCTAACAGGGTGAAGCGTAGCGAATTTATGCGTGGGGCGACAGATATAGACGTCATTGTACCCCTGTTTTGGGTGATTTGATTTAAAATAATGTTCTATTTGGTTATCTTTATGATTTTATTTCTATTTTGGGGTGAGTAGCAGTGAAGACTTAAAGAGTATCATTAATCACATGCAGTAGATAACGGAGAAAGAGATCACGACGTTTTTTTTTTCAATTGATTTCTTTTTTTTTGGGATACCGAGCTATTTAGTAAATACCTAATCTGCTTCTCACTTTCACTAAAACCAACCAGAATAAAAATAGTTATGCAAAGTCTACAATCAGAATTAGGTACTTACGGCCGTGAGCACATAGAGTTCCATAGATATATGCAGTTACTTACCTTTTCTTACAGCTGCTGTTATTTGATCTATATTTATCTCTGTTTTTTTCTGGTACTTCTCCTTTAACTGAAGGTTGGCCAACAACTCTGTCTGTCAAGCTGGAAACGGAAAAATGAACCATGAAAAGATCAACGACTTATGCAAATAACTGAACCTTCTTAATTTAACAAACTAAGAAACACCAATTTCTTTGAATCACACCTCATAATTGGCTCAACAGTGTACAGATACTGAAAAACTGCAACCGAATCAAAATCATTATCATTCTTGCCCATTATGCTTCATTTTGGGTCGGCGCAACACGTCTTCTACTTCCAGATTGATTGAGATGAATCAAAAACAAACTGTTTAAAATTTCAATGGTAGTCAAAATTGGATGACATACAAATAACACCCCATCCTTCACCCATTCCCATATCCACCCGATGTAAAACATGACATACATAATCAATAATCAGATTCATCATCACTTCAGTCTACCCAGTGACTCCATAACAAAAGTCACATCCCTTCTACAACATTGTGGCGGAACTAAGGAGCCATGACGAATTCCTTGCGAACACTGCGATTCCCATGTGTTGGACGACGTTTGGCACCAATGTAGGTTAGTCCGGATCGTTGGCGGGACGGCCGTGGCGAATCGCTATGGGAAATTAGGACCAGATTTCGGTGATTGTAGGGCATGGAGAAACGAATTTTGGATGTTAAGTGTCCTGTGCTAATCATTTTGTTGGATTGAATTTGTGATATTTATTGGATTGTAAGTTTTGGTTTATTTAGGCTGGAGGAGATCCTGCATGAAACCAAATATGAGAGTTGCTGGATTGTTCAAACTGTGCCTACTCCTGCACTTTAGAGGGCATTAAAATCGACACTGACATACATACTGGACCCAAGTAATCGACAAGAGATGTTGTTAAAAATTTTAAAACTGTCATGGTCACTAACATAATCATTAACACTAGAAACGGGATATTTACCATGTATACTGTTTGTTTTTGGGAACTCAAAATAATACTGTTGTTGACTCTAGCTTATTAAAACAGAATGCTAGCTCCAGGAATCGTGCAACACCAGCCACACCACTCTTGACCCGATTTTCCGATTCACTAAATATAATATTGTCCGCGCCAAACTTCGACGTGTCACAAAAACAAAATCTATAACTCCATTTTTATTTCGACCAACGACCGCATAACTGAAATTCAAAAACTTGAAACAAACATGCAGTAGCAAGTACATCTGTGTGTCGTAATGTGGAAACTTCTCGGTGTCCGTGTAAGTGCGAACAGGACAATATTTTTGGTGGTCTGCCGAAGCGTGAGTAATTCAATAGAAAATATTCATACTGGGGACAGAGACCGGCGCCCCTTTACAGGACTGTATGGCGTGTTGTTTTTAGAGCTAAGCATGTATTTAGAATTTATTATTAACATTGTTCAAAATACAGCAATTGCATATCACAGCTAGCATTTGCTAGTCAGATTGGACAGGAAATGATGCTCCTAAGACAATCACTAACAGAGCGGCAATAGTAAAATCGATTCGTGTCTTAGGAAAATTGCTCATATTTATTGTGATAATAGTATTTTAACGTTAATTGGATTCAATGGCGAAGGCCTAGTGGATACGTCTCATGAAAGGCCATCATAAGATTGCATGGTACGAGTCTTACCAAGAGGTATCGCGTCACCCAGTAACTGGGTTGTGGAGGTCAAATAGGCAGTCCTTCCATGAAAGCCGACCCTAAGTTCATATAAGTCTAGGCTAGATGAGGATGATCAAGAACATTTTTTTCCCATATAGGTAGGTATTTATAACCTTGCAAAGGCTTATTCCAATATTTGGGTCTCAGAATTTATGTCATAAATTATTTTGTAAAATTAGCACCGTCACTTCTGCAAGCACCCTGTACGTACACACGGTGTCAGCAGACGCCAGCAGTAAGACGGATGGGTCGAGTAACACACAGCTACATTTGAATACGCGGTGCTCTAAGATATGCAGCTTAGAACCGACTCGGTCCTTATGACCCGAACTGTTCACGAGTTTGAATGGACTGTGGGTTATTATAGAATCTTCTATTTGCGCAGATGTTTTTGACGCGACAAGAATTTTTAGTTCAATAATAGAAGTGGTGGCGGGCCCGTCGAGCAGTAAGTCATGGGTCCGGACCCAGGCAATCGTATTACTTTGTGTAATTTATTTCATTACCACTGCTCTCAAAACGGTGAAGGTAAACATCGTGAGGAAACCGGCATGTCCAAGAAACAAGAATTCGAAGACTTGTGACATCTACCAACCCGGACTGGGCCTGCGTGGTGGATTATGGCCCAGTCCCTCTCATAAAGAGGAGGCTTATCCGTAACCAGTTTGAAGGACCAACAATTTTGATGCCTTACCATTTTTGTTGATGCTATAAGTAATTAATTATTATGATTTGAAACTATAACATAAAATCTATTGAATAATAGGAAGTTACCTAATTATTTTCAGTAGCATAATATTTCATGGCAAATTTTACAGACTTGGAATACCTCCGGAATAATTCTCCCGGTAAGCAAGTTGTTTGTTTGTGTTGTGAACTGGTTCAGAGCAATACTTCAATGCGTTTGAACTTCCGACCTCTCGATCGTCGGTCAAACTCAGCAAATAAAACCAAAAACTACCAACAGATGGATATAAATGACTAGACATCTACACGAATCGTTCAAAACATTAGACCGTCATGCATAATCAATGCAAAAGCAATATTTTCCGCTCAAATAGCTACACAGAATACGAAAAATAATAAATATGTATTTTGCTGAACGCATTTACAAGATTACAATATTAGCGAGCACGTCCTCACGATGCGAACGCGTCATTACAAATGATAAATAGTCGGCACACTTCGATAATCAAATTCTAATTTCGAATCTGTTCTACCCTCGCGAATATTTTTTCGAGGCAAGGGAAAGGCGGCAGGCAGCCTGTTTTGTATTGTGAAAAGATTGTGACTTTATTAACCGTGAACGAATGGTCTCTTTAACCGATTCACCACGGAGGCCACGTGACCCGGAACCGATTATGGTTCCGTACCCGATTTGTATGTATTTGTATGTAAATTGGTGCGTGGGGTGAAGAGATAACCGGGCGTGCTTGATAGGGATCTCCGTTATTGAATTAAGTGTTGGCGTTTAGTGATTGTTTAGATGAATGTGTCTCTTCATTGGTTATTTTGTTGTGATTATTGTGTGAGGAAAACGTTATATTTTTATGAAAGATTTCATTGCTTTTCCCTGTTCCTGTTGCTAAGTCATCGCATGGAAGAAAGTTACTTGAAATCTCTGGCATCACCAATGCTTTCCCAATTTAGACTATAGGTCCGTTTCGATTCTGACAAAATTATACTTTGACATCATAACATTACTTCATTGTAATTTAAAATCTGGGTGTAGTGTCAGGTCCCTGTAGCGTTCGGAAACCCTGATCTTCTGCGTATGACATTCTACTGCTCAATAAAATAATATATTACACTATACTGTCACTTATGGGATATCTTCCGTGATTATCCATTATTCTGGGCTCCCGATATTTCGACGCTGTTACAAGCGCCAATGTCGCGGGATGACAACGCATAGATAAACACGGAAGATATCCCGTAAGTAACAGTATAAGTTTAGTTATAAACCATGCAAGCTTAAAACAGTATTTAACATAACATATACTTATTCTCCCTTTAACAAAATCTACGCCAAACGCAAATCGAAAATTCTTTCAAAGATTTTCGACTTTCATAGTCTCCAGAGCATTTACAATTTAAATTATTCTCTAATTATTCAACAGAATAGTACCAGGAGTACCAGGCGATCATAACTAAGAGGAACAATGGCAATGAATACTTCCTACGCAGACATAGGGTGGGCAACAACGCAAGAACAGACGGAAAACATTGGACACGCTCGCCGGACCCAAGATACTGGCGTCATGGAATTGTTTGGGTAATGTTGTAATGTATGGGCAACTTGGGATCTTGAGATGATGGTGGTTGTTTACGTTGTAAACTATGTAAAATTAATAATTAAGATGAAGGTGTGTGAACTTAAAATAGTACCTGGTCTAGACAATCCGTTGAGGTATCAAGCGTGCCGGCTGGAATGTTTTTTCATCCTTGCTCGATCTTTTCAGGAAACAATAAATTCACCATTACCTTTTGAAGCGAGTTTGTTTCGGAAAGCGGACCGAAGATTCTGTTGCTGGTTTCCTTTCACCAATACTTTTATGATGACTTTTCTTGCAGCAGAGGAGATTCTGTTGCCGTGACATTGAGTCCTAAATAAGGCAACCTGTTAACTTTTATTTTTACTTGCCTAGGACGGGTGACCATCACCCATTACATTCGTTACAGGAAGTCAGTAGCCTGGAAGTTAGATAATCAGTCTGTTGTGGAGGTCAGATAGGCAGTCAATCCATGTAAAGTAATGGTTTACAGCTAAAGCCGATAACTTAGTTGAGAAAAGGCTAGGCGGATGATGATACGACTAACTATAACTTTTATTTTGTGCTTGTTTTAGTTTATTCTGAAATTCATTAAAATATTCAGGAGGAAACAGGGCAAGGCAGGAACTATCACTACCGGTCCCACCGTGACAATAAACAAAATTTTCACCCATACCTTTCACCCAACCCCGCCTACTGTCACCTCACCTACTGTCACCTTAACTATCCCCGTACCTTCCCACAGCACACAAGACAAAGGCGTATCGTAAATAAGAGGAACTAACGCACTTCCCTATCCGTCGTGACGTAACACTAACAATAGAGCTAAATATTTGGGACCTTCCGTTGTACTTCATTGTACACGGCCCTTTATTCAAGCTTTTTGTTTGGAAACTATTTATTTAGAGTGTGTGTTGGGTTTATGTTTTGGGTGACTGAAACTATATCAGACATTTAAGATTCAAAAGTTACAATCAACGCTGATCTGATCGAAAATAAGCTCATGTTTGAACTACCTAGTATTCGTATATTTTAAGTACCTATGACTACTACACTATACAGGGTGTAAACAGACCCTTCATGAAGCCGTCATCCAAGCATTATGTACATCAAACTAAGTAACTCTACGCAAAAATTATTGCTGGGAAACGACTTTTTTTTTGGTGAAAAATCATGTTTTGACGGTATGACTCAATGTAACGCAATAAAAACATTGTGCTGATGGATGGATTGAATAGTACGGAGATTGTGGAGGTGTTAAACATCTTCAAAGTAAATCTAATCTAAAAATTAAAAACAAGTATCTAAAAAAAAAACTGGTGAAAAAGTTGCAACTTTGGCCCGAATATCTCCGTAACTAGAAGGTTCCCAGGTATGGTCTAGAACAGTAAATGATCGCAATAACGGGGACAACAAGTGCCTTTCGCCTTCGTTAAGGGTCTTGTTACATCCTTTATACTATACTTGGGCCCGATCAGAATTTCAGCGCTGTGAGATTTTTAAATGTTACAGCACCTTGCTGAGTTTAGGCGGTTTTTGGCCTCGTACAGGACCAATTTATTTATTGTATGTCTTTCTTTCCGTGAAAACTGAGGTTTTTTTTGTGCAATACAACTACACTATTATTTTGACACGGGAGGTATTTAATATCCGATATCTAATACAATTTTGTGTTGTAAAGACTACCCACATTTATTGAAACAAAAATGACACTATGTTCCATGACGGGCGACGCGTGCGTTTTTCATGTACTAAGAAAATAAGAGTCTGGTCTGCAAAATAAGTAAAATATAGTAGTATTTCGCAAGATATTTAATAGAATATAATACAAATAAATTACAATATAAAGCAGCGACTGTTTTCACTGAATTAGCAGATGGTTGGCTCGGAACGGATACGGTTCAAAATAAACCTGATTTATACCGCCTTATTTACATTTTGTTGGGAGCACATCTTGGAATATGGAGCCCAGAATATCTTAAAATAATAGTTCTGGAGCAAAATGGTTATGGTAGGAATAAACAATTAAATTCAAACAACTGAAGAATTCCTTAAAATTTATGAGAGATTTTCTTCGAGAAAAAAATATTGACCGTAATAAGATTTTGGTTTTTAATAGTTATTAATAGTTAATTAAGCAATCACTTATAATCCTCTTGGAAATCTGGAATAGTGAAGGCGACAGTGGCGGTAGTGGATAGGGATGACGTAAGTACCTAGATTTAATTTGAGGTTTAAGTGCAATCAAAAATCTACTATCTACCTACTGTTTTTTATTTTATTCTTTTTAGTTGTGGTCTTTGACAGTCGTTAGGTAGTCAGTGGCCCAAAAAGTCTGACAACCAGTCTTACCAAGGAGTATCGTATTACCCAGTACTAACTGGGTTGTGGAGGTCCGATAAGCAGTCGCTCCATGTGAAATACTAGTCAGCTACATCTGATTAGACTGGAAACCGATCCCAAATATAGTTGGGAAAAGGCTAGGCAGATGATGAGATGATGAATTGTGGTATAGCACACAAGTTCTCGTCTATTAATTTTAGGTTGTAACTAGAAGTTATAGGAGATCACCAATATAGACAAAGAAGAAAAAATACGTCCATATTAGAGAAGATAACTCATACACTACCCAAGCAAAGTTAATAAAATTTATAATATGGGACCAGTGCAGGAGCTTTTTCTATCGAATAGATAAGAATGACGTAAAACGGACCAGTAATCACGGAGAAATTGGCGTAAATATACATTTAAAAAAGGTGACAGCCGTATACATAACATTCGCCTTTTTTAGAAGACTGTCAAGAATCAAATCTGTTTATGTACTTTGGTTTGACCAACTGTATGCATGTAGCTCTTCCTTTAAGTAGATTTCTTCAATTTATCTGGTGTTAAAATTAGTACTGCACCCAGATTAGAACGTGGAAATGCATGCATGTTTATTCATACATCACGCATGAAATTAACCTGCATCGTTACAAAATTAGCGCACAATAACCCTACATTTGCTGGCAATTTATAAATAATGGCCCCCAAACAGCAAAACAATAAAGTTCGTAGCGAAATAGCGAACGGTTGACAAAACACCGCATCTATTTAGCATATGAATTAAATACAGTGAAATATGGTTTAAATTAATATGGATATATGCCGCCGCGCAGAGCTGTTGCTGGTGGGCTTCGTTTGGTACTCCGTTTGATGGTGAATGTAAAACCAAAGACAGTTTTATAGACTTTTTATTTGGACCACGTAGCCTACGTCACTAGATCATTATTTTTTTCTCGAAAGAACCAAAATATTAAGTCGTAATGAGATCTTTATACTAGCAGTTCAATAATATGGAGTACATGAATGAAATAGCATTTACAAGAAGCATACATTTCCTTGTGTACTATCATCAACATCAGTTGTAGAGTTGAAGAGCTTCATTAGGTCGACTAATTCATTAGTCGATAACAACAGGGTTAGTGAAGCAAAAAAAAAGTTATGGCTCCTCAGACACCCTCCTCCGACACATTATGTCGAAGTTGCTCAAAACTCCCAGCGGGACACCAGCTGCCATGGCCCACCTGGAAGATCCTAAACCTATTTGGAAGCTAGATGGGCCGCTGCAGATACAAGTTGGTCCGATAGGGGTATTCACATGAAGCCGTGTTTGACTGCGGTGCCTCAACGCAAAACTGTGGCTCACCTCCTGTCCTGCATTATGTGCGGTTCCACCTGCATTTTGGGGGTCTTGTCCGAGGCCACCACCAACGTCGTGGAGGTGGCAGAGTTCTGGTCAAAACTAATTTGATTACAAAAAAGGTAGTCATAGACACGACGAAGAAGAAGAATAACATCAGTTGTTAGAGATAGAACTAATCATACTCCCATTTAAAAATAAAGGAATGCTTTGCGCTTGACAGAGAACTTGCTTTAACTTCATCTTATAATGATCATTAAACAGTACAACTAAATAGGATCTATAAAGACACCAAGATAGAGTTGGCTTCTAAACATAGGCCTCTGCTAAGGTGCGATGTTTATTTTAAAAATAATTTATAGTTTGTTATTTTTTTATTTTTTGTATTCAGATCGATTTCACATATTTAAGTACCTATTCACCACCACCATAACCTCACTAATCCCAGGTCCAGTTGAAAATCAGCGTCGGGCACTAGTTGTCCGGCATTTTGCTGAACTGGGCCTATTTGCCGCAAGCGTTAGGCACACGTGACACATTTTTTTTTTTAAAGTTTTTTTTTTTTGGTTTTCTTTTTTACATATACTGTGTGCACTTGGGGCATGTGCTAAATAAATGTATTTTCTTTCTTTCTTTCTTCTTTCTTTCGATGCTGCTATGTAGTTACTGTGCTGGTAGAAAAACATTTGGTTGAAACCTTTACAGGTAGCTACTATAGAAGTAAGGTCATAAGTGGAACCCATCTGAAAGTAAGTCGAAAGTAATAAGCGGGCTCCCGCGACAATATTCACTGAATACATTATATTTTGTCTTGCTGTACCGTTGGTACTTAGGTAACTATAACTCTTATGGAAGGGTATGGTAAATAAGTATGAATATGTGTGAGGTTCCACGATATTTAGGGTGTAACTTTACAAAATGTAATGTAAAGAAATCACTGTTAAGGTATTAGCCAAAAGAAACGAGGCAGAGTATGTAGGTAGCTTATTTTTGACTACGCAAAAGTGCCTGTCACGGGTCTATTTGAAATAAATGCTTTGAGTTTGAGTTTGAGGAACAAAATCGGCAGTTTTTTTGCGCTTGCTGAACACATAATTATATTCCGGAACGACTATTTCTAAAATGGGAACCAAGGTAACTTCCACAGCCCGGGGATTGATCTTACTTGTTTCTGGCATTGGGCAGTATATATTGATGTGATGTCAATATCTTCAGTTAAAATAATAACTATATGCTGTAAATGCAAGGTAATAGTAAATAAAAAGGGTAAGAGGCAACTTAAATCTACTAACACACCACTACACCTCTTGGTCTAGATGCACCAAACAACATTTCGTGCTCAGTTAAGAGCTAATTAAAGATTTTTGAAAATTCAGCCTCAAAAGGGGTTAAATAGGCGACGAATTTTTGCAATAACATAACAAAACATCCCGCCTTTAATCCCCGAAGGCTTAGGCAGAGATGTACCGAATAGTACACCAACATTTTGCTAGTTATTTTTAAGTCTCATGTTGGAGGCGAGCGTATTGCTATCAACCGGGCACGAAATCTAGACTCCGTGACTGCTTCTGAGAAATTTCTGATGGTAAACCCCAATAATACTTTGCCTTACCTGAAAATCAAACCCAGACCTTACCAGGATCTTTTGTTTGCAATACAAGTTGTAATTTTTACCGAAACAACGATGGCAAATGCTGTCAGAAATATTAAAAAAATCAGTGTCACTTCACTAATAACTACCTACTGAAAAGCAAACTTAATTTACTTGAAAACAAAGTGCCACTTTAAACCGTACAATCTTCTAAAAAGTCCCCAGTATGAATGAGGTACAAATTCGACGCTCCTATAAAATTGAATCTAGTGCGATCCATTAAGGTTCGATTTGGGATCGTAAATCGGATATCACATTAGCTTGATGTATGGAGTGACGTGGTGTGCTTATATGTGCTTAAGGCGATGCGGGATTTCTTAAGAATACTAGAAAAAAACATTTTTTTTTTTAAATTTTAAAAATTTTTGTTCAGAATAATTCAGCTTTGATTTGCGTTATAACATATCATAAAATAACATCACACCTGTTCGGCAGAGATATACCACATTTCACCAGCTATGTTTAGGTCCCATGTAATAGCGGGCGAGCCTATTGCTATCATCTGGGCACAAATCTAGACTCAGTGTCCGACGTGCCTTATTATCATTTTAAAACTAATACATAACACAAATTAATCGCACATCAACTAATAAAAAATTAAATAAAAGTTTTCACTACTTCTTTGCATTTTACAAAATTCACTAATTGCGTTTCACTTTTTATGAAAAACCGGGCATTTTGAAAAATATAGAAGCCCAATTTTTCGAGGGTGAAAGAACCGCTGTAGCAATTCTCTATCTTAAATCCATTTCATCCAAATAACGGCGCCTTAAATAAAAATATGATTACTAGTTGTCAAACGTTCGCGATGTCGTCTGATCCGTGATTTATAGATTAGTGAGAATGTGCTCAAGTTGATTGTGTGTTTGATAGAAGACCCGCGATTGCTAATATATTGCCTACGGAAAATAATTGCTCAGTTTTTTACACATTACTCTTAGTAAGGAAGAAAACTTTCGTAGAGACAGAGTGTTTTGCGCAATTATGTTGTTTGTTCCTTTCTTTTAGGACATTTTTCATGATTCTGTTTTAAAAATCTTGGCCAATTTTTTTTTGTTAAAGTGTTAACGATTTTTCCTTTCGATCAAACGGTGATACAACACACCAAGGCAATAACCCCAAGGCATTAAGTCCTCCTTTGTACGGTTTTTACTTGTGCATAAAGTTTTATAAAATAAATAAATACACTCTGAAAAGTTGTTAGTAACAAAAACATTGCAGCTTTTTGCCGCGTCGATAAAAGTACTCGTGTTAACATTTTTTTTACTCTAACAAAAATGCACGAACCTAATTTAACATCTTTTAATAACAGCTTCAGCTTTGATAAAAGTGATGATTTTCAGCCTAATTTAATTCTTGAATTTTGGTCCTTCGATCCGGATTTTCAATAGTGAACAACACGGTGCTTGTTCATTTTCATGTAATACCTACCAACACAGCTTTATTGTATGTAGGTAACCTAAAGTTCCATATACAACATAGTATGTAAAAGCTAGAGTAAAAACAAATACATTCAAGTATTGTGTGGCTATAAAACCAGCGGGCCGTCACGATAGCGACGTAAAATATTGACAGCCGCCATGCAAATATTGCTGGTACGAAATAAAACGCCGATATGCTAGAGGGAGTCTTTGTTCGGCTTGATTTTAAATGTGTTTTGTTAAGGTATGACTTTTATGGTACCTTTTTATAGTACGAGAAGATAAGTCTACGGAGTTTCTTTTACCCACCGTTAAAACAATCTTGTCGGCAACAACGATAAACCTTTATATTTTTCATCCCCTATGTAATAACTTTAAGAAATGAATTTTCAAAAACCTTCCTTAGTGCTTACTTTCATCATAACTATAAGAAAATTGCGATGTCTGTCAGTGACTTAATTAATTTATGTTAACAAAATGGTATTTTTATTATTTATTTTTTTGTAGGTACTCCATCACAATGCTGTCCTATTTGACCCAAAGGTTGACTGGTAGAGAATGCCTTGTGGCATTAAGTCCGCCTATGTACCACTTTTGTACATGAAGTTTAAATAAATAAATTATGGATTATTATTAAGTAGATGATTCAGAGATGCCTAATTGAAAAAAGTAACTATCGAAGAACATGACGCGAACATCGACTTTTCACAATCATCGTGAGTTTTTTTTCTGTTACATGTAGCAACTGCCATAACTGTATACAAAAGGACCAAAACCAATAAACCCTGTAAAAAAAACAATACCCCATCATAAACCTTATACAAAAAGGTGTAATACATTGCTGAAAGCTTTTTTCAGTTGTCACCGGACAGGCGAACCGGCCGGCGGAAACGACCGAATCGCTACGGTGACGGGTTACCAATTGACGAGTGCTATCTCTTTCTGGTGTCTCGTGAAAGAGAGGGACAGATACAGTTTTAAAGCACAAATTGAGAGAGGCATCGTTGACGATGGCCCCGCAGGAAACAATACTCGATTCGTTGAATTAATGACAAGCAGGGGTGCGTAGATGAGTGCGGGATTGTAGAATTGGTGTTTTTAATTGTTTATGCTGATTCGGGATTGAAAATAGGTGAATTAGCAGCAAAAAGTCAGGAGGTAAATCATTGATATCCATTGGATTGGAATTCATCAAAGCAAAATGGATTTTGACTTGTCTTGACTTGGACTGCCTGGTTGGTCTAGTGGTCGCAAGCGCGACTGCTGAGCATGAGGTACTGGGTTCGATTCCCAGTTCGGGCAAAGCGATATTGGGTTTATCCATCAGGATTTTTTCAATAGCAGCCACGGAGTTTGGATTTGTGCCCGGTTTATGGCAATAGGCTCGCCCCCTATTACATGGGAATTTAACATAACTGGCGAAATGTGGGACTACTAATGGGTACACCTCTGCCAAACTCTTCAGGGATTACAGGCGTGATGTTATGTTATGTAAAATGTATTTCGAGTCCCGAGAGATTTCGTAGAGACTCTTTGAGATACAAATACCGTATATATAAAATGGATATAGACTTTACTTAACAAAAGAAAAATTACAAAAAACATAAAAAAAAACCTTAGAAGCTATCTCTAGCTACCAACTTTAATGAACAGCTGTCTGGCAGCACAAATGTTTTATCTGAAATATGACGTAGGATTCAGTGAACATTAAAATCTGTTAAAACGACCTAACATGAAGAAACCGTCGCAAATTCATTTCAAAATTAACTCTTTAAGTGTCCGTGTAGGTTGCGTACCCCTGGCCGTAGCAATATTTCAGTAAAACAATGGTTGTGTTGGTACAAAGCGGACGATGCGTCGCTCGTTCAGATCAACCTGCGGATATTACCTCTATACGATACGACCTGTAATTACCATCGGTAGGATGCTGGTTCGATTTCTAGAACAAAGAATTGTTTCCATAATTTTTGGTTGTTTCTGACCAAATTCTTTTTTGCTTTTGCAAATTACGATAACATATTAGTAGTCATTTTTAACATAATAGAAGGTATGACTTAGATTGGTATAGGGCTAAATTTTTTCAGTGTGTGCGTTTTCACTCAGAAGTGACGATTCAAACATTTGACTTCATACATCTTCATGATGGATTTTTACTATTTATTTATTGGCTATTTACTGGTCATTGTATACCGATTGATACTCACGCATCTTTTTGTAAGTTTTTCCTCCTTGTTTTTTCTCTTCAAGTCATTTCAATTTCAGAACCTTTCTTGGCAAGAACTTAACACGACACCCACAACGTTATGATCCTAAAAATATTGTCATCATCTACATTATCGTATCAGTGCTGGAAATAGTTCTCCTTGAAGCGTCACCACATCCCCTAATCCTGTGCTTTTTGCATCCAGTGGATTACCGCAGCCCTCATCAGGTCCAACTTGTCAAAGGTTTTCCTTCCGGTATGTGGTCCTCATTCCAGAACCTTACCAATTGTTCCAATTTTCAAAAGCCTTCTGTGATTCTCAGCGTCCTATTTAAAAACCAGAATCAGAAGTGAAGCTACCTAATCCCCGGTGGTGATTACCGCGGTCCGTTCCGGCTTGCGTCCGGTGATCGGAATTAGAATGGTGCGCCGAACCGTTCCGATCATTACGCGTTCCGGACCGGCGGCCGATGTAACGGCTAATTGTTGATACGGCAGCGCCTTTTGTTTGCGTCGCCATTATGAAGGGTATTAGATTAGAATTATGTTTGGGTATCAATTTTGAAGGGATTGTTTTGTGGTTTTAATTGTTTTGGTGTCACGTAATTGATTAAGGGTTATTTGTGAATGAAAACATGTAGGTTACCAATACCTACAAACTAAGGGCAATTTGTTAGATCTGTAAGAATAAAAGAATTTGCTCAACAGTCAGGGTGCTGAAAGCCAATTGTGAATAGGTATTGGGTTATCGATTGATGAAAATTCACGAAGCCGTCAACCAAGCATTATGTACATTAAACTAAGTAACTTTACGCAAAAATTATTGATGGGAAACGACTTTTTTTTTTGAGGTGAAAAATCACGTTTTACGGTAGGACTCAATGTAATGCATTCAAAACATTGTGCTGATGGATGAATTGATTATTACTACAGTTGAGTCTCAGTTCACAATTGACTCTCAAAGTAATACACGTCATGTTGTTTACTTAACCCCTCCTCATCCCCACATCGCACAATAACTCCGTAATTAGAAAGTCCCCGGGTGTGGTCTAGAACAAAAAAATAATCGAAATGACGGGGAGAACAAGTGCCTTTCGGCTTCGTTTAGAGTCTTTTTACACCCTTTATATACATATATACATTCTTCTCAGCTAGACTCCGCGTCCAAAATGTTGTTCCCTGATCAAATCTTGAGAGAAAATCATAAAAACAATCTAACATATTAAAACAAACCTGTCCCAAACACTAAGAATAACAAACATCTTTCCCTCTCTCAACGACCAAAATTAACCGCCCAATAATAATTAAAAATCGTACTAAATCGTCCGAAAGTTAATCAACACCGAACGGGAACTTTCCGAACAGAGTCTCGGCCCCCACAAATCACGAACAAAATTGTAACTAGATAAAAACATCATTGGTGAACAAAACCCGGAACTTTCCCAGTCTAATAACTGCTGAGAGAGTTAATGACTTATGCCGGTGGAGTGTGAACGCACTTTAAATGTTTTTGGGTGCGCTTCCCCTTAAATTTTCGGTTTTCGGTTACGTTGGTAGTTTTGAAATGTGATTTTGTTTTTCAGTGAGGTATGGGAAGCGTTTGTGTTTCAAAAGTTTCCATGGAAATGTAGGTAACTCTTACAAGAATAAACTAGGACATCTAATGGCAGTTTTTTCTCATAGAAAGTCAACTTGCTGAATCTACTTTCTCGGCTTAAAGTGGCATATCTTTGCTGCAAAGCAATATTGTTAACCTAAAAACTATGTCTACTAACACATGACAACGTGACTCGTTCTATAAAGACTAAAGGGTCTTCAAAATGATGCTCTACAGGCTTCTTTAACCAAGTTTTACCAAGCTAATTAACTAAATAAACCTTTATTATAATTGGGCAATGAAAACAGTTCAATTTCCCTTTTGTTTTTCTTGAAAATGTACAACCGGAAAACAGCATCAACTTCCTCAACCATCGAAATAAGAATCAACAAATCCGCAAAGGAAGCGACGAAACATTATGTACTTAAACACGAACGAACTATCGCGGTAGGCGGCACTTCGGCCATTATTATCTTATCGAACGCGCAACGAATCAGTGGGCACGCGAGTTACGACCGTCGCCGAATGCCGCCGAACTTTGGCGAGGGAAACGTTTCAAAATTCGAATTCTAAAAACTGTTGTTAAGGGGTTGGTTGTTTTGTTAAAAAAGGGTTATTAAAAATAAGCTAAAGGGAAATAGCTTTTAACGCGAAATACTTTATTGTGGTGATTACACATTTATTGGTCCTTATTGTGTCTGGGTATGACCATTTCAGGTAGCTGACACTGTAATTACTGAGTGGTGTGCTAAAAGAAATAAAAAAAAAACCTTCCATACTCCTCTATACGTATTTAAAAAGGCTCAGTTTCAACTCCTGCATCCTTCCCTTTATGACGTACGGCTGCCAAATATGGCCAGTAACGAACAAAAATATAAAGAAACTAGAAACATGCCAACACAATATGGAGCGAAACCCAAAAAAACAAACATTACAGAAGTGACATCAAAATAAAGAAACTAAGTATAAGTTTGTTAAACAAGGCTATTTGAATTGAATTGCTAGATTGTATTTGTATTCTAAACATCCATCATATAACAATCAGAATCTTTAAAACCTGCCTAAACAGCACACGCCAGATTTCAGATTCTAAGAAGACAGCTAGGTCATCGAGTGCACAATTGACAAGGCATGCAGCGCAAGATGGAAGGTGGGCCATTGTCTGAGAAGAGACGCCGCATTCGCACTTGGGATCTGAGTCATCCATGAACCCCAATTTCTCTTTAGAAGTCTGTTTAGAAATCAGTGAGCTTTTAGCCATCGATACGCTAAGCAGAAGAGTACAAAGACTACAACAAATGATGCGTCGATCATTTCCTGTTTTTTCCGCCATCCCCTTAACAAGCTCACCTGCTAATCGTCACATAACAGTCCTACCTAACATTGGGACGAGTGTGTCGACGTGTTAAACCAGATATCGTAATGTCGCTGAAACAAATGGCACGGAACGATTCCAGTTCTTTTATTCTAATGTGCGAGTGATTAGGAGGATACTGGATCGGTTTTTTATGGGAAGGAGAGTGTGTTTGAGTACGCCAAAAGAGGTATTAGTAGTAGCTTAACCTCAATTAGGCAACAATTCAAGATTGACTGAAACTAGACTGGCTTCAGTCAACTTTGGTGACCGGCGGCTCCGGCATGTCTTTGAACCGACAACTTGAAGACATCTGAGATCCATCACCTCATACTAGGCTCAAGTGCTGGGTACGTGGATGTACAGCCAACTCTCCCAAAAAAGGGAAGAGCCCTGAAACTCACCAGTGAGAACATTATAGGCTGATTATTTTGCCTTGGTCCTAGCAGGAATTTCAGCAGGTCTGCGTATCAGTATGGCCAAAAAGGAGTAATCCCAGTTTTACTAAATTAATTGGCAATAAAAACATGATGGTATGAATCCCAATTTTGCTGAAGCATCAATGCTATACAAAACGATTCTACTGAAAAAACATTGGAATAAAAAATACTGAAATAAATGATACGTAACAATTTATGATTTATACGATTGAATCAGTAATGTCAGGTGTGTGACAATTCAAAAGTAATTTTGTCTGAACTGGTAATGTTTATGTTTAGAATAATATCGACTTCGGATGAAACTCACCAATGGTGTTGAACGCGATTAGCACATCTAAACCGCGTTCAAGAGCTGTCAACAATGCTCCGCAACAATGATGAAACTGACAGTTCTTTCTTTTACGCACTTTAGATGTGCTTATAATTGGTGACATTCGCCTAAAGTATCGGAGTCCACTTCAAGCACACGGGGGCAAAACACATTGGATTTGGATTTTGTGTAATTAACATTTTAATGTTTTAAAGTTGTTCAGTTCTACTCCTGTACAGGGTCTTGAAATATGAATAGCGTCAAAAAGTATTATTATTTTTGCGCTTATCACTTTTTACCACATCAAATGAAGAATTGGAAAAAGGCTAGGCAGATGATGAAGATGATGAAATTCGAATGAAAAATTAAATGTTGCCATGCATAATAATATCATTTATTTGAATTTCATGTGTCATTGCTTTTTTTGGCCCTGTACCCTTCACTTACGTACCATCATTATTTACCAAAAAAAGTTTAAATGAAGCAAGTACCAGGGCACCATCAACACTGTAGAACGTTGTCTGTTTAATATTTATGAGTTTCGCAAAACGCATCAGCGTGCGGTTTGTTTAATAGCGTTGTTTTTAAACGACTATTTGACGGGGAGAGAAACCCTTTAGGCTATAACTGGGGAGCGGTAGGGTTGGCGTTTAGGCCAACGGAGCTTTTTAGAGTGGCCAAACTTTCTGCAATGGGCACTATGGGCAGTGACCAGACTTATTACCGAGCTGATTAAACGAATGATTTATTTTTTCCGTTTTACTCAAACACAAAAATTACCCTACAGAAGGTTGTGGCGAAGATCTGGATGAGACTCGCTCAAACCATACTAAGGAATTGTTGAAATAAACAGAAAATATTTTATCTTACGAGTACTTCTTACTACTATAATAAATGCGAAAGCATGCGAGCATGTTTGTTACGCTTTCATGCAAAAACTACTGAACGGATTTAGATGCAATTTGGCACTGGACACACTTAGCCTGATTTGATGCCTACTTACCTACTTTTTATTCCGGTAGTACGGTCGTAGTACGGTTCGTGGGATAGTCACCGAATCCCACGCAGCTTGCAGGAATACACTCCAGGCCAGTTTATGCAAAGTCCTTGTTACTGAAAATTGAACATTGCATGTCCTCCATTTGTTATATACAGAAAACTTTAGTATCTTCAAAGTTACAGAGAATTTATTTTAAGATCTTTTAATCAATTTGACAAGGGACAGCAACAAGACGACAAATAGTATTTCCCCTTTCTTTTTTCAATCGAATGTGCTGTACCGACCCCAAGGTTCTACTTGATACAAAATGTTAATTTCAAAATACTTGTCTTGTGACAGCCCTACAGGTAGTGTTTGCGGGCGCTAAACGGTAGCGTACCCGCTCAAACCGCGTTACACCGTCATCTTCCAACACAATCTTCTGTAACTGATTTATACTCCAATTGATATCGAAACTTTTTTTACAATAACCTATTATCAAAGAAAGCATATAATACTAGTAGAAAAAATCGTTCTACGTTGTATGGTTTGGACGCCTATTAAGATGAAAATTCTTTGACAAAAAATATATTCCGGGATGGTTTTTAAATTTTTTTTATTTGTAATTCTAAGTAACTAAATATGGTATAAATTAAACAATAGTTTAAGAATATAAGTAATTCGATATATAAGTAATTCTTTTAAAGCTTTACAATCACAATCAACCCTTTGAATTAACTTATTTCTAATCAACGAACATACCACACTTTTCTTCTTCTACAAAACCGTAATAAAATAAAAGTCTACAAAAAAATAGACTGTCTACCAGTACACCACTCCCATTACACTGCATAACAGGTTAAATAACATCACAACAGTTGTCTAAGTTAAAACGGATCTGGTATTTGCATATTCCAATCTCGTAGAGCCTCGGGCTACGCGCTACGGCGCGGCGTAGCGACGGCTACGCTTTCGTAGGCGGCCCGAAAAATGTGTGGCCAGAAGATTGATATCACTTGTTACTGCTTTTAGTAGGGGACAATTATTTGTTAGTATGTCAGCAAAGCTAATTAGAACTTCACGCTTCATCATCGCGACTAACAGATTATGGAAATCCTCCGATAAATAAGTTTAGAGCTACTGAGTGTTATTTGTTTCACATAAACATAACGTCACGCCAAAGGATGAGGCAGAGGTGTACCTAATAGAACACCCACATTTCGCCAGTTATGTTTAAGTCCCATGTAATTGGGGTACCATCAACCAGGCGAAAATTCAGAGATTATTTGTTTTAGGGATTTCTTATGTAGGAAACCACGGACTTTAGTTGACTTGATGTATTTTCCCGTTAGTACTGTAATACTGTATGTGCAACGTTTTTTTTTATTAAACGTTTGAGGCAATTCTTTTACCAAAACTCATTTTTTTCTGCAATCACAGTTTTTCAACCGAATCTGTTGTTTAATAAGTAGAAGCTGAACCTCACAAGTTTTGTAAGTATTTTATCATAATCAATCTTTAAATGAGGATAGAAATGTTAGAAAAACCAAAGGCACCTCAATTCTTACCCCCGTGTCTATAGTCAAGTTAAGTAATTATTTGAGCTCAAGTAATTACTTATGCACACACTTTTATACAATAGACAAGAATATAAACGAAGTAAGAACTGTCAAAGAAATCAACGCTAAGAATTCTAACTTTTGACAGTTCTAACTTCAGGCAGTTACCAAACTACAGGATAAAACTCGTGTATAAATAATTACTTTTACTGAAGTAATCACTATAACTTGTTTGTATGTCTTGTTAGTATATCGATGTTGACGTATACCATAAATACATCAACTCTTGTCAAAAGCCTACCACGTCCTACATAGCCTGCACACAATAAAACGCCTATAACCGTCATGTCATCCCGCCCGCCGGTTGGGCGCCGCCCTAACTTTCCGTTTCAGACCATTAACGGAAGGGTTTGCCAATTAAACAGTTTTACATGGCTTTAGCTTGATTTTATTGTGGTTACATTTGCATGAAAATAAGCTGAAATGGGATGAGGCTTTGGTTTTGTTTTCGCACGATTAGTGGTGTCAGTGGGACTGGTTTTATTTATTGTTATTGGTTTAAAAGGCTTTTTGACAGGTTAAAGACTACATGGTCACGGATAATGGCAACAAATAATGTTACTAAATCTAAACTAACACAGGTAATCAAACAGTATAAACAAAACGAATTGACAAAGGTTTTGGTTAATTATTTTTTGGCAACATCTCTTATGTTACTCACCGTCTATGTTACTCATTATTTTATTTATAGTTATTTATATAATCCCAGTAAGAGCTGCGGTAGCAGTAATAGCTTTACACACCAAAGCCACCGACATTTCAACGACATGTAAATAATGTTGCAGATCTCGGGCCGGCGTGGCGGCTTTGGTGTGTGAAGTCCATAATGTTTACTGCATGATATTTTTGTCATCTAAAAATTGAACAACTAACTATATTATAATATTCCTTTTGAATTAATAAGTAGTTAATTTTCCTATTAAATTGACCTAACAATGCATTCATGATTCAACATTTCTCGTTTTACCCACAACTCTTACAAATATTATCTCTATCAATCATAAGCAATCAAAATATGAAACGTAGTGTCTCTCACTAAACGTCTTCTCCAAATCAGGGGGCAACACTGAATCATATTTTGTTGTGTAATGAAATGCGGAGAACACCCTACATATTTAACGCACGTTGGGAAATTAACGCTGCGGTTTCCTAGACATTAACAATAATTCATAGAATAGTTAGCTAAGAAACTATCAAAACTTCTGAGCTACTTTTTGATTTTGTTCAAATGTGTTCCTTGCAAACGGTACTGTGCCAAAAAGATTTTCTTTCTTTCTTCCAAAAATAAACGCATATTCATTAAGATACCTACCTAAAAAACTGTCAACACGACCGCTCCTCTAAGTTAATTCCACTATATTATGTGTGTTGGTAATATTTCTAATAGAAACTATTGGCCTTAGTATTGCTAGAGTTACAAGCATTGTCGATGGTTAAAAATCTGTTAATTTTATTTAACATTTAATAAAATATTTGTTTGCGTGACTTAATTGGTTTGGGACGGAGATTGAGACTTAGCTATGGCCACTTCATCTATAGTTAGCTTTCACAGGCTTACCACATTCATCATTTCCGCATAGTTTTATAAAAAATATTGATATTTTTGAAAACTAAATATGAAATGTGATTTAAGGCAAATTACTGGTCCTACTACTACTGTCTCACTTTTCAATAATAAGTAGACAATGTAAAAATCACTGCGTTTCCCGCACCCAGTGCGTCCACCCATTAGCGAATGACGATCGTAGCGCATCAATCATCGCACGGCCAATTCATTACCACCACTCGGCGCAGATTGCCCGTAAGCATTACCATTATGTAGCACTGTCCACCGCCCATTCATTCATGGTCACTGTTTAATTTTTAGATATTTTCTGGTGTGGATAGTGGTCACCTTAGTCATCACCAAAATTAGAGAAATGGCTGCGGCTAGAAAACAATAAATTAATGAATATGAAACCCATTTAATTTAAATTTACTTGCAAATTGAAAATGCTGCAGTAAATATAAATTGAAAGTTATACTAGAAAAGCATTTTTTATGTACCAGTTTTTACCCCGCGGCTTCGCCCGCGTATTTGTCGATAATTATTCCACTGAACTCCCCGTGATACCGAAATAAACTGTCAAAACGCTAGCTCAGGGCATGCTCTGCCTATGTGGGTATCAATCCGTTACTTACACGTTATTATGTTTAAGTATCGATTATGAAAGTGATACCCACAGAGCACAAAGCTAGAAGTATACCTAAAAAAATCAAGAAATCCTCAAATAACCAAGTGACATTTTCAATATTTTCTTGAAAATATTGTAATATCACAGCATGATCGATGATGTAGGTCCTGACGTATCGCCATGTTCATATTGTGACGACAACTTTGTCGGCCGCATATGTGATGGCTCTGACGTCATACTGCAATCTAGTAAATGGTTACCAGAAGTTAAGAATGAAGAGAGATTTTTAATAAAAAAGGGGATAAGAATTGCCTTTGTATTTGCCTTGGCAAAAGCAATAAGATAATATTATCAACTTCTTCTTATCGATAGTAATCTAAATTGAGTGTGGCTTTGAATTGGAGAATTGGCGGCGCGGTTGGCCCAGTGGCTGAGCGATTCACTGCTGGGCTGCATGTCGCGGGTTCGATTACCGCACGGAAAAAATATTTGTATGGCCTACAGGTAGTTGTTCCGGGTCTGGCTTTTTGTGTATGTGAGTTTAAATGTTTGTAAAACGCACCCACGATACAGGAGATTATCCTAGTGTGGGGCAACATTTTATATTAAAATAATAAAAAATATATAGCGCCTTCAGCGTGAGCGTTTCGTTTCGTCTCGGAATAGATTACCATCGATAAAAAGAAGAGCGTTCAACCGTTCCGGTAATGAGCACATGAGAAGACACGCAGAACACAGTATAAAGTGTGCCATCGTTATTGTAAATTGAAAAGACGAAAATAATGAGTTTACCAATAAGTTTTAAACCGCTCTGCTCCGATGGAATAACCCACAAATAAAAGAAGGCAACTAGGATTAATGATGATGAGGAAGGCTGTTGATTAGCAAAATAAGTAACAGTAATGAACTGCAGTACCTAATATCCTGGAGCTTCTGTGAAATAGAAATCACTTGTTGTGCAAGGAATAACGCCTCCACACATTTGGGGGCTGCCTACGATAAATATTCTAAAGAAAATTGTTACCTCCATGTTACTTACGTCCTGTCCAGTCCAGCTTGTCCAATGGGCATAAATTGTCACATCATACGCAAATTAATAAACAATTCCTTGTTTTTAAGTATGTAGAAACATGCGCTTCAGTTCGGAGATGAAAATGATGATTGTACTAGATTTTTTTTTCTTTTTTCAGGCCGCACGAACGTTGGTTTGACGTTCGTCTCAAAGTTCAAATTTCAATTCTGAAAGTGGCCCTCAGTTTGTTGCCATAATTCGAAAAGGCAGAAGAAAAAGGTTGTAGTGAAACAGTTGTGCAGTTCCAAAACTCCCAGAGCTTCCTTCAATATCAGGTATGCATCTTGCAAAATCAGTAACAGGAAAGTTAGTTTGTTTTCTAAACATTTGATACCGCATCCACACCACCTCCTTCCGAGCGCATCAAACGCTCTGACAGGTCCACTGCGTTCCGTTGTCCAATTTAATTATATTTGTCGGGTCGCCAGCCATTTTTAATATTTCTTCACCATGTCCTGACGCATACGTATTGTGGAACGCTTGCCAAAAGTTATATCTACTTTGAAGACAGACTCTTCAGGCTGGACCATTTTTAGGGTTGTATTTCTTGTGCCATATTGAATTGGGTGGAAAATCTGTGTTTTGAATTGCTGATGCTTTTAAACGAAGTGGACGCTAGGAATTTGAACAGATGACAACAAAACTGAAGGAAAAATATTACCAATATTCTGCTAATGCATAAATTATAAATTAATTACATAAATAAATTAATTCTTGTAGACTCTGCCTTCGAAAATACACCCAAACATTTTCGAATTTAGAAACTGTAAATAGTTAACCTACCTACAGAACGTGGCTTTCTGCTGGTTACTAAAAGACTGAAAGCTGTAACACTCATTCATCTACGTACACATACATAAACTCACGTTATCCGATGGAGTAAGCAGAAACTTCAGAATACCACCTGACACGGTCCATACATAATTATATAATAGGGACCAGACGTATGTACGTGGATGAAGCACGTTTATATGTCATGTATTTATGTATGTTTACCTAAAATAGGCGTTACCATTCTAATGCCTCTTCTCGTAGGACAGGCCACAACTCAGGTACTGAACATCCTCTTGACACAAACTCCTTACTCATGTCAGCCAAGGTCCAAGCGCACCTTTTCTTCTCGGAGATGTAAATCAGTGTACACTAAACAATACGTTGACTACAATAGCTCCATTTAATCACGAAGTAGCTTATTGCAGTAACGTTATTACGACGCCCTCTGCCCCACTACGATGCAGTAAATTTCAATCAAAATGATGGTAACTGCCGGACGGGTGGGAATATTCTGGGGTTACTTAGCGATGTCGAAACGATGTCGCTACACGTCATGGCATTTTCAGCTTGCGTAACTGAAGAATAGCTTCCTCGCGAATTGGCGAGATGGAGCACACTATCGAGTGAAGTGGAAGGATTGGGGGACGTCTATGCCTAGGAGTGGGACCACAAGCGCTCATAGAAAAAGCGGAAAAACACAATGCATATTGTAAAAGATACTAGAAACATCTTGAATGAAATCTGGTAAGCTTTAGAACAAAAACTATTTACATAAAATTTTTGATTCCTATATTATGTGGAATGTCCTTTGACACCAGGAAATTGTCGAGTTCATTGTGCTTAAATTGCTATAAAGAATGATTGCCAAAAATACTTCAAGCGATTAGTGGATCATTACGAGATTGAGTAATGTTAACTTATGATTTTCTCTTTCGTTGTCTCACAATACAGGTTTTGAAACACCGTTTCGACTTCAAGTCGTCTTCGTTATTTTCAATTTATTGTGTTCTTCATCTCGCGTATCATGTCCCCGTATCTTACCTACATTTATATTCGGCTTATTTTCCTTTTCAACAATCGTCCACAACTGAATACAACAATATTCCACCAGTAACAGAATCTGCCGTCCGGCGGGCGGCGACGGGTAGATGAAATATGCGGCCCGTGTCGAGCAGAGTCTACACGACACGACACTTTAAAATATTAACACCCTATATAATATACGAATAAACGGATTATCTGTTTAGTTTGGATCGTATGAAAAATTGTTGGGAACATAGCAGTTTTTTTGGGGCTGCGAGAACCAGAAGCGTTTTTAGCCAATAAAATAGTTTTTGGAATTTGACTGTGATGCAGAATTACTGGGAATGTATCAGTTAGCTGTATGAAAAATTGTCGCGACTAAAGCAGTATTTTCGCTACTGCGTTTCATCGTGTTAAAATCAGTTGTATTTTTTGCATATTAAAATGTTTTGGTCTGTTGTTCTGAAACGCAACTGACGTGAAAAACTGGTAATAATTCACGTGTCCAGTGAAAGTGACAACATAGACTCTGGATGTGAAACAAATAAACTACAAGTGCTAATAGAGCGACTGCGAACATTTTTTTTGGACTTGATTTTTTTTGCTCCTCTTATAGACAAAACTAAAAAGCGATGAAGGGGACGTTTTATGGGATTATCTTTGTTTTTAAGTTAAAAAAGAACAAAGAAAGAACGAAAGACATAAACAATACTTCTGAAAAAATCAGCTCCTTTCACAAACAAACTGACGTATCCAACAACTCCACAATCTTGCCGAACTCACGGATCCTAAATCAGAAATAAACAAAATAACACAATGATACAGCAGTTTTGTCGCCCAACTATAATGGCGAACAGTTTGCCGGTAACGCCACTGAAACATGGGCAATAACTTTAAGAGTTTTCGCTATAAAGTACGGTAGGCGACAATACGGCGAAACTGCGATGTAGGCGCAAGTAGAGGTGACAAGTCTATGGTCAGTTGAATTAAAAAAAAAAATGCCTGTTCCAATAGATGAAAAATTATTTGACTAAATTATGTTATAACCAGCCAGCCACCAGCTTGCCCTTTCAGATGTTCCAGTGAACAGTGATAACATGAATTGCCGAATAGGAAGGTTTTTCGAATAATTTCAAGGGTCAATAGTTTCCATAGAAATAGTGTGGTTGTTCTATGTTTTACAAAATGTTTGATGGAAACCATCTGGTCAATTCTGCTAAAACGCTATTCTGTTTCGGCAGATTTAATTAAGTTAAGAAGGAAAGGAATAAGACAAAGTTAAATATTATGTACAAATTTCATCTTTTGGGGGTTGAATCCAGAAAGTAAACATAGAAACAATGTAGACTTTTTTTCATTCGTACATCATTGTATACTTTGGCAACAATATGCGAGAACAATCCTACGTAAAAGCCTCTCCGTATGCTCGCATATGTACATAATATACATAAAGATGGCCGTGTCCGAGGCATAACGCATTCCTTATAGCTAAGTAATTGAATGGAAAGATGGAAATAAAGAGACGCTCTTCTACTTCCGAGGAAACTGAGGGGAAATCGGGTTCAGATTTTGAAGTAAGTTATTTATCATAGAGAATTTAAGATTAAATTAGATTGACAGTTTAGACTTTTATTTTTGTCTTTAATCTATACTAATACGAGGACGTGGCGTAATAATAACAGCCGCTCGGGTCGATCTTTAGGTTAAACCGTGCTTGCCTAGGCTGGTCTGGGGATGGGTGACCACCCATTACATACAGAGTTTCCTCCGTGCCTCGGAAAGCACGTTAAGCCATTTGGTCCCGGGTGTCATTTGTAGATCTTTGACAGTCAGTGTCCCAAAAAGTGACAACCAGTCTTACCAAGGGGTATCGTATTACCCAGTACTAACTGGGTTGTGGAGGTCAGATAGGCAGTCGCTCCATGTAAAGTACTGGTATTCAGCTGCATCCGGTTAGACTGGAAGCTGACCCCAATATAGTTGGGAAAAGGCTAGGCAGATGATGAATCTATAATAATACTATAAAGAGGTAAAAGTTTGTAAGTTTTTATGTAGGGGGAATCTCCGGAACTAATGATCCAATTCTAAAAAAAAAAACACCGATAGAAAGATACATTATTCGTGGGTGCTATAGGTTATAAATTATATTATATCGTTCATATTAACCGAGCTATCACAATTTTTGCGGACGAAGTCGCAGGCGAAAGTGATAGTAGACAATATTTTGGGCAGCCGTGAGACAGTCAGTAGGTAATTATCTTTTTTCTTTTTGTGTTTAGGTTTTAGCTTTTACGTGATTTTTTATGTTTTGTGCAGTTGTGGCATGTGCCAAATAAGCCTATTTTCTTTCATATTTACTGTTTACTGGGTACTAATAATTACTAAGGTGCAATCAAAGCGATCTGGTCTCCGAACCAGACTACGGATACCAGATTTTGACTTTGAGATAATATACTACTGGTATCTCATGTCACTCGTCAAAGACCGGTGTCCAGTTCGGTCGGTTTGACGCCATCTTTAAACTGCCGCAGGTAATTTAAATTCATCAACTTACGTTTGCTGAATGACCAACTTGAATGTTATTTCCTAAAATAAGGAACTTCGCCTACACCGATTATCCAGCCTTCTAACTAACAAGCAGGTATACATAAAGGGTGTAAAAAGGCCCTTAACGAAGCCGAAAGGCACTTGTTCTCCCCGTCATTGCGATATTTTTTTGTTCTGGACCATTTTTTCACAAGTTTTTTAAAAATATTTCTTTTTAAGGTTTTAAAATTTACTTTAGTTACCTCCATGATCCATTTATTATTCAAAACCATCCAATCAGCACCAAGTTTTGAGTGCGTTACACTGAGTCTTACCGTAAAACGTGATTTTTCACCCCAAAAAAAAAATCGTTTCCCAGCAATAATTTTTGCGTAGGGTGACTTAGTTTGATGTACATAATGCTTGGTTGACGGCTTCGTGAAGGGTCCGTTTACACCATGTATAAAGTTACATAAAAAATACTCCCCTACATATCCAAAGCACCTATTTACCCATCACAGAGTACCTTCAAAATTCGCATCGAATAAACAAGTGGTACCTGTACCACACATCCATAAACCTCGTGCCGATTCCACTTCCGAGCCGCCCCGCTTCCGGGTCGGGCCCGCTCTCGCCCCGTATGTAAATGTTACGACTCGTAGATACCCACTTGTTTATGTGATTTAATACCGACTTCGTTTCAACGGCCACGACATGTTTATTGCCTTGTAATAACTGTTGGTTTTAATTTTTGATGTGGAAAGATTTTTGTTGGTAAGATGTGCAAGTTTTTTTTGTTGTTTGTTCGGTAATTTTCTGGGATGACTTTGCTGTGTTATAGTTAAAGACGTTGCCGAAAATGTTAAAGAAAACAAACCTGCAAATAATATGCTTCATTCCTGTTTATTGATAAGTCTTCTTCTTCTCTATCCTCTTATTCTGTGGTTAGTGCCTAACCTGGTATCAGAGTTTTTATGCCGCTTATGGGCCTCTGACTTGGCTTTACATGCCATCGAGAAATATCTCTCAGACATGCTGATTTTCTCGCGATGTTTTCCTTCATCGAAGAAAGTGATTAATATACAATACGCACATGAGTCCGAGAAATACGAGGTGCGTGTCTTGGGTCCAACTTGAGACCTATGACTTGGCAGTCCGACGGTCACACCACTAGGCCATCACTGCGGTAACGGTAAAGCTTATAGTGAAAATGTCTGTGAAAATAAAACTGTATACATTACTGAAGAAATAGTCCCAAAAATAATTTCCAATTTCTAATCAGTTGGAAGACTTCATTTTAAGGTAGTACCTACCCGTGTATCTACATTTTCCTGTTTTTTCTCCACACAGGTTGTTCTTCCAGAACAGGGCCTGAAATATGTTATTATAATATTCAAGTCGCAAGGAATGAGATGTCCGTAGTATAGTTTTACGCCCCGACTCCGCCTTCCCATTACCTCGCCGCCCGCGGCTCTGTGGTAACTAGGAAACATCACAAGGATATAGGACCAAACGAATCGCTAGCAAAGATACCGAGACTACAAGGACCATTTTTTTAACAATTTTTGATGACTCGTGATTGGTGCTCTTAAAAACTGATGATTTGGCAAAAAAATACTGAGAAAGTACAGTCATCCACACAGGAGAGGATTTGAAGCTGTTCGCAAACTATGTTTTATTTTCTATCCTGACCTTTGTGCCCCAAATGTGACCTCTGCCACCGACGACGCCATAAAAGTGGCACAGTGGGTTACACATTGTAAATAGATGGTACAACATTTGTAATGTTTTCCCAGGGACACGAAGAAAAAGTAGAAGTACACAAATGGCTCATATAAGAGATAATCGAGCCGTTCATGGTGGTTAACCGAAGCAAGTAATTACTATGTCTCTAACGATAACAGAAGAAAGACCTACACCTCACTACAGTCATTATCTTCCTACCCTTGTCCCATTCTACTTGGAGTCGGCGCAACACGATTTCTTCATTCATTCTCCCCTGACAGACATCATGGCATCCTTTACTCATTTTTCTTCTTTCATATCAGTCTTCACACAATCCATCCATCTTTTCTTTGGCCTTCCTCTCCCTCTCCATCGATCAACATTCATGTCCATCACTCTTTTAATTACCTCACTAAGTCATAGTTACTAATTCCTATGTCTCGGTAATACTGATAAAATATTTTCAAAGCGTATCCAGTCAACAAAACTCCTTGCAATCCCGGTGTGCAAGATAAAAAATAGGAAGAGGTCTGGCGTAAAATATGTAACTTACATATTGGCAGGCGGCGGAGCGGCCATATTGAGTGAGCGGTCCACTGATGGCCCTGCTTCCGTATAACTTGATATACTTCAGAATACTTCTGTGGTCGTTTGGAAAGAGAAATGGATTTGCAGTAAAATAATGTAGAAATGACGATATAGTTCTAGTTTGTATAGTGTTCAATGTAAGCCTATCCCGTCATATTATAGCCACAAAGTTAATTATGAACAAGTAAGTCTCACTTTTGATGTAGAGGCCAACCAGCAGCTAAAAACTCCGAAATATGAATGAAGACTTCAAGGTACATTGAAGATGGAAGATTTGGAACCAGGAAGTTATAAGCGACTACTTTGGCCAGTGACAAGAGAGCTTAGACATTGACAATCGTGTTTGTATTTCTTTAACGTATTATATTTCAGTTGCAACAGGATAAAACCTATTCAGCAGTTTGTATCAATCAAAGACATTTATTTTTCTACAGTCTTTTTTGGCCTCGTTATAGAATATCACTTTGGCATACTAGGTGGCGCCTAGACAAAGTGTAAACCAATCGTTACAATAACTGGGATTTTGGAAATTGATGAAAAACTCTTCCATCCAAATTAAGTAATTTGTATGTGAAGTAATGAATTGGGACATTTTTAAACCGTTGCAATTACAACACTACAATTACTATGTTAGGGTCGGCTTCCAGTCTAACCGTATTTTACATGGAGCGACTGCCTATCTGACCTCCACAATCCAGTTGGTACTAGGTACTACGATACCCCTTGGTAAGACTGGTTGTCAGACTTACAACACACACACACCCAAAAGAAAAGAAGATAAATCAATAGTTTTTGTCCTTTAAATAAAAACGAAACAGAATGAAAATGAGCCAATATAAAATAACTAAAGTGTTTCCCCAAAGGACTGGGGAACAACGGGCAGGGGTCACTCCGGATCCAATTTATGCACAATCTTACCTTCCTTATGATATTGAATATTTTTGTTAGACAAATAGGATTTTTAAGACCACGGGTTACGATCTTAAAGATGTTTTGTTATGTATATACCGAAATGAATATGGCAGTCATAGATCACATTTTTATCGACGCTTGAGCCGGTCAGAAATACCGGATAGTGAGTCGCGAGATAGTTACGGAAACGATGACGAATTACAGCTTTTTCGCTTTTTGCATAGACATAAAGATCTTTCTCCACCTCGAACCGATTCCACGTCAATAAGTGTGACCACTCTCTACACGGATGAGCATAAAATAATTAAATTAACGCAGTAGAGGTACTTATTATCGTTTCTTTGTCAAATTGTGTCTGATACGGGACTCTAGGATAAGAATTGTAGAGGGTAAGGCAGAAGGAATTCAGGCAAAAAGTGTTATTCAAAATTAGCCCTTTTCTTTTGCAAAGTGCTATTTAAAATCAGCCCTTTTTTAAACTGTATCAATGCTTATAATGCCTGTTCAGCTCAAACACAAGACGGTTTATGCACTCATTTCATATAAGACCTTGTTGGTACCTACAATAGGAGCGGAGCAGAGGAAACTGGGCTGGAAAACAACGTGGATACCTACATACCTCCCACCTACACAATTCCTTGCTCACCCCAGATACCTATAAATTAAGGCAGCTCGGAATATGCATAATAATATATGTTATATGAGCTCCGTACAAACAAACAGTTGTTCTAGCGAGTATAACGCCGGAAGTGTGGTACCGCACACAATGTCTTATGTTCACCCGACTGGATGTAGCTGGAGGTGCGAATGTTGCCGTGGTGGAGAAGGTAGTTCATCCCGATACGAAGTGGAAACTAATAAATGTTCAGCTTCAAGTCTGATTAACTGGCATTCGATGTATAGCCTTAACTGAAACAGAATCTTTTGTAACATATCTCGAGACGGGTTTCCATCTCCGAATAAAAACCATCATCTGCCTAGCCTATTCCCAACAACATTGGGCTCAGCTTCCAGTCTAGCCGGAAGCAGCTGAATACCAGTATTTTACATGGAGCAACTGCCTATCTGATCTCCACAATCCAATCAGTACTGGGTAATACGATAGCTCTTGGTAAGTCTGGTTGTCAGACTTTCGGGTCACTGAATACCTGTAACGACTCTCATAGATCTAGAGGTATGTAATGGGTGGTCCCCATACACGGACCAACCCAGGCACAGGAAGATCGACCCGAGCGGCTATTCTTGTAAAGCCACGAGCTCCTCCCCGAATGAAGACGATTACGAAAACCTTAACGCACCATCAGCGAGTTCTGTTTAGAACCATGGCCAGAATATGTCTTAACATTTCTAAAATGAAACACGTGAATAACAACGTGAACGAAAGCCAGCTGTAATCACAGTGCCAAGAAGGTAAACCTTCAACGGTCTTGGGCTGCTCCTATTCTACGCGCAAAATATTCCTTGGCCTATATATATTATTATTGGCCTTTTCCTGGTCTACTCAAGACACGGTTAAGAAAAACATCGTGTGAAACTAGTCCTAGATCCAAAAAGACGAAAGCATGTGCTAAGATCTACCAACCGTGAGGACGTTATTATAGGCTGGTAATGCTTTAGTCCTTTAAATATTTTTACTAAAACCGCTCAAACTAGGAGGAGAAGAAGAACACTGTTTTAAGCTTTCACGGTTTACAACTAAACTACTACTACTACTTTCTCCAGTCAACCCGCGATCATGGCGCTTGCAACAGCGTCGAAATATCGGGAGCTGAAAATAGTGAACAATCACGGAAGATATCCCGTAAGTGACAGTATAAGTTTTGGTATAGAAGAATATCATATCCATAGTAACTTCGTCTTTCGCACATCGATGCGCGCGCCCCACCGCCGCCACTCACATGGGAGTTATGCAGATTCGCTCGGTATTTATCGTGAAACTTCAACAGATACGGGCCGACACCGCGAATCTGATTCCGTTTGTACTATCAACCAGATTTATTGACTGTAATAATGTTATTGGACGTTTGTTTTCTGGCGTACTTTTGTGATAAACAATAGGTATGTTTGGCGTGTATCAGATTTTGCGGAGTTTAGATGTTACGTATGTAGATTTGACAGATATCTGCGTAATGCGGGATTTTGTTTATTTCATGCGAGGTTGGTAAAATATTTTTGGAGGGAGCAAAGACGTTCCAAATCTTTTGGTATAATTTATTTATGTGTTGTAGTTTCTACTATAACAAAGGGTGACGAAACTTTTGGAAGATGACAACCGAAAAATACAAAACCCTATAGACTGTAAACTCAAAAGTTCGTTTGAAGAAAGTCACAAATAGAATATGATCCATAGCTGTTTTATTCCTTACTAGCTTATGCCCGCCGCTTCGCCCGCATGGAGTTCGATAATTGTCCCACGGGATCATACTAGCGGGATAAAAAGTATTATGTGTGTTAATCCAGATCATAAACTATCTGTGTGCTAAATTTCATCCAAATCAGTTCAGTAGTTTTTGCGTGAAAGAGTAACAAACATCCATCCATCCTCACAAACTTCCGCATTTTGTAATATTTAAGTAAAAATCGTTGTCTTTATTAATTTAGTTACTAAAAATCTAAAACTGCCTCTTGAAGCTCTTCGAAGCCATTTCTTCCACAAAAATTCTCTCTCTTATCAGTAAGCGTGATATTTTGCATCGCGGCGTGGGTACCTCAATCCGCTCTCGTATTCAGAAGGTGTTGCCAGTCATTACTCGCAGCAATATAGATGTTTAAGTGAGCATTTAATATTTTATTAGCAAGATTCGCGGAGAACGCGCTGTTCTCTAGGGTTGACTGTTGCGAAAACGAGTATTTTTGGTCTTAAACTTATGAAAAATGACTGGAACTGTTGAAGCCCCTATAGTTATGCTTTCAGGTACTAGATTGGCCAGAATTTGTAGAGTCCATTGTACAGTGACCTACCAATGAAATAGAAGGAAGCCGTGTAATATTTTAGATTCTATGGATTCCAAGCTTCCAACGGTATTTGGAAAACCTTAGGCACCATTAAGAGTCCAACAGTATTGCGAAAAGATTTTCAATTTGACCTTTACGTTTTTGCTCAAGCATTTGCACGAGAAAATAACAAGCGCTAGTCTTTGTGCTTTTGTTCGCAATGCCCTTTTCCATCTTTTTGCTTAAACAACATTTATTCATCAGTAAATCCTAGCCTCTAAACAAGCGTAACCTAAACAAAAGTTAGTACCACCAGCCCTAGAACACAAGAAGCGAACTCCAGCGTTATCTAGATCACGTAACGCGGATCGGGCTCGCGCCTTGCATATTCCTCGCCTTTAAACCTTATCGTTTTATATAAATTAATTGCGCGGAACAGAGATTTTGGTGGTTACAACGCTCTGTGTACTTACTGAAGAGGCTTTGAAGGCAGCGAGTCCCAAGAACGACGATAAATACGGTACAGAATAATTACAGACTAATGTCTGGTCAATTTAAACAAAATGTGACAATCTGCGAATCGGAATCCGTAAGACGGAACGCCCACAGGCTAGGTGGAGCATCTTCGCAGGGTGGCTGATGTTAGCAGTTGGATGAGTAACGGAGACTCAAGATTTATTGTGCCCGGTTGCAAAGGCTTATGACCAGCAGAGCAGTGCTGTGGCTGGGATCATGATGATTTGACAAGGGCCGGTTAGGAGGATATGCGAGTGTACCCTGGATTCTTAGAATTATTCTAATACATAGCTATACATATGGCAAGCACTGAACAGTTTTATTCGCCAGTTGATGAACAGCTAGAGATGATGATGATAAACTCAAACCAGCGGTAAAACAAAAATGATGAGAGGTGCGGGGATCCGCTTATTTCAGAGCCACAGAGAACTTCTTAGTTATCTAGCTTGTTGGTTAATTGAAACCATTTTGCGTTGATTTGGAGGAACCATAAAATTCAATATCTACTCTTTCGAATTCGAATATTATCGCGGTATAATGGTAAAAGTTATTAATTAATATTGAATCAATTATAAAATTCATTTATCAATTTATCGCGGTGCGGTACAAGGACATAATTAAATAAGTACCTACTTAGTGAAAAGTCCTAGTGTGATAATTACGTAGGTGCTCTCTTTACTTTTACCTCTGAACTATTTTTCGGCCGTTTTATCTTGACTACTTAAAACCTAGTACTTCGCTAACCCACGTACTTTCCATGAGATCGTGAGTAACACTAAGCCATTGCTGTCTTTTTTGAAGAGTTGGGAGCAATAGCAAATGATATTTTTTGCCCAACCTTACGCGAAATGAACGTGAAGTTGCGAACATTAGCCCAATATGCAATAAAATAGGCAGTTCTTGGGTATTACTCACTATTAACTCCTTTCTAACCCTCTGGAGAATTTCTGTGTACTACAACTCGTACAACACAATACAAACATTCCCTAGATTTCTAACCATAAAGTCTGTTAAAGTGAATGCCTCCGAAATCAATCCGAAACTACTCATAAGCACCAAAGAACAAAAACATAAATAGTGACGAAAAAATAATAAGCAAAAAGCGATCAAACTTTGTCACCCCATCCGAGGCGAGGCAATATCGCGTTTATAGTTACGGAGCAGTCCCGCGGGGACATTATAACTAGCCAATGATTATTTTGTTTCGCTGTAAGGGGGCCGATTCTGGTAGCGGATGTGAGAGGATTGATACAATTTTTTTAAGCTGTTTTTCTTTGATTGCAGTATCTTGAGTTTTAAGTATTGATTGTTTGATATTTTCAGTCATGCAGGCTAAGGGCGTATTTTGTCAATGTAATTGAATGTAATCAGCTCACCTAAACGGGGTTCAAGAGCTTTCAATGTCATTGTTATGGAATATATTGACTCTACCAGCTCTTGAACGCGTTTAAAATGTGTTAATCACGTTCAGTTTCATTGGCGAAGTCCACTCTGAATCAGGCATGTCAATTAAAGCCAAGTCCTACTCATACATGTATTAAGTTTACAGAAAATAGTTGATATTTGCACCTCTGACATCAATTATCTTCATGTAGTATTATTTTCTATCATTCAATAATAATACCTGACCACATTTTAAAATCCGAGTTCATTTCTTTGGTCGAATAATGATTTTTTTTACAGGTCTACAACATGTGCTCTTAATACAAAAACACTTCCAAGCTCCAATACCAAAACTACAAAACGAAACGACAAATAAATCTGTTAAAAATTCGCACCAAATTCAATCCACCACATACAGAATAGGCCCCTCTCGCCCTCTGCCCCTCTTAAGATGCTCATAAACATGTTTTTGTCGCAATAAAAATGATAAATCATCCGGTTTTTTATATGGTCAATCAGTAGATACAGTGTTTTCGCCATTGACAGATAAAATCTATGGAGTCACAGTTTTTCTTTAATGGAGGAAAAACTCGACGGAGTAATAAGAAAAGTCCGATTATGATTGATGGTGTTATGATAAGGGGTAGGCCTTTTTATTTGTAAACAGCTTTTGGTTCAGTTTCGTGTTTTCAGAGATCAATGCGAGATTTGCACAAAAATGTGAAGGAACAAGTGGTAGGCGCATTACTTGGAATAAATGATATCCCATTTAATAAGGCAAAAATCAACAACCAACGGATCAAAGGACTAAAACAATGCTAACTAATTAAAACATGTATTTTCATCTTAAAGCGGTTACAATGCCGTTTAGAAATAATAAACAAATCTCGTAATGGGTAGGGTAGTCACAAGAAAACAAGTTTTTATACGTACATGAAAAAGTATCATAGACTTTTTCTTTAGTTTCAATAAGCTCATGAAAAAACCTTATTCTTTATACCAGGCTAGAAAGTCATGTTTTTTATAGCCTACCTATCTCATTTCGAGTAGGCAGAGGCAATAATGTATTACTTACGACCATTATAAATTATGCCGGGGCTATTCTGCAAGCAAAGCTTACGTTATGCCTTATTGAGTATGCGACGAAAACAATCGATGAATTATTGCAGAATACGACCGCAAATAAGCCTTATATCATATTTTCTTTATTAATATTAGAGTAGGTACTCGTGGATAATGTTTTCCAACTTTGTTTTTAGACAGTCTTTGGAAAATAATAGCAGAATGCCAATGTTTTTTTTTCTGCCTGTTTTATATTAGCATAGTTAGAGATACAATATAAGTAATAAATTGTAATAGTGAACCTATTACAATTTATATCTTTAAGTTTTGTTTTTAGAAATCGACGATAAATTGACTTGAACTTTTCAACCAGGTTAAATGGAGCCAAAAACCGACATGAATAAATGTATCTATAGATAAATCCGTATTGGTAAAGCCATCTCCTTTTTGTTTTGATCAATAATTGGGTCCATCATTAGTTCATACATTTGACGTTTGACGTTGGTTTGATCGAGAGATTTAGTGCAGTGAGGAACTCCTGTCATCAAGTTGTGTGCTTCGAAGCAGGAAAGACGACAGCAGACGCCATTTTGGATGAAGGTTAGGCGTGTTTCCTTCTAAATACACGATCACCCTTTCATCATCTTATTCTTTCTAGGCGATAACCGCAATCCTTTTATACAGTCCACTTAAATTCACACATTTTTCAAAATCGCCTACGTAATTTGGTTCCTTTCCGAACCACGTATTTCAATCATTCCAATGGCCGTCGGCACAAACGGCAACCTAGTTATAAAATCACAAGTAAGGTAAGTAGATAGATAGCTAGATAGGTATCTAATTGCCTGAACCTATTTCCATGAAGAGACAAAGATAAACTGCCTGAAATCGTTTCCACCAAATCAAGATAAAATGTTTATAACCTACATAACAAGCGACAGTCTACGTTTCTTCGGCACCAAACACTAAAATATTATGTTTTCGTCCCCCAACAAAAACTAGTTAAACAAAACGATACAATAAGTCTCAACAATAAACAGATAACAAAAATTAACTTTATAACTAGTATACAGACATTCCGTTCCTTATTATTTATCCCCCACAATGTTTTCCAAAACACGGCACTGTGTTTTTCAGTGTCATATTTTTAGCACAGATTTTATAGCAGAGAAGAACACTGTGTTCGAAAACTAATAGTGTGGGTCTGAAGGAACAGTTTACATTATGGTGTTGAAATCGGCGCCAAGTTTTGATGATCATGGTTTTATTAACCAATATTGGTTGACGGAATTTTGGCAGAGAATTTCACCATGGTGCGTTTGTAAATCTGAGATTTTAAGCTTTTGTTTTTAATATTCTTCGTCACTTTTTTTCTTAGGATTTAGCAAACCCGGTGTCCTAGTGAAACTTGACTCAGATACAACCTAAAACTGAAGAATACCTACATTTTTATTACCCTTGGCATCGATAAGCTTTTCCAATGCTCATTAGAAATATTAATGTAGAATCTTGTATCGTCTATTAATTTAAACGGCAGGACGTCCACCAGCCAGTTAAACCAACAACTGGCCAAATCACGGATGAATAGACTCCATGGGTTTAACAAATACCTACTCTTCATAAGCCATGCCAGGATCCTAGAGCCACAAAAAAAAAATGCATCTTTTAACTATGATTCAAATCTGACGATACTCTGTGCAATCGGGCGTCATAAGGTTCCCTAGAGAGCGGCAGTTAGCCGCGGCGTCGCCTCTTGATTGGGATCGTCGTAAACCGATCCTCGCCAACTACAGAACTAGGGAGATTGTTGAAAACTTGTCGATGGAACAGCATTTTTAATTCTAGAACGAATCTGGACCTTCAATAAAGGGCAAATTTAAAGAAAATAGAGTAACGATCCGTAGTTTGTGGGACCATGTTTGACAAAGGTTTACAAAATTTATGGGCTTCAATAAGTATCATACTGAAATCAAAACGAAAAAGGCAGCTTAGAAACCTAGATAGGTACAGAACTTATGAAAGTACTTTCGTAGGTAGAAAAATAGGTAGGTTTACCTAAAAATCATTTTAACAATACCTAAAGGGTGTAAAAAGACCCTTAACGAAAACGAAAACCACATATTCTTGCCCATCATTGGGATCATTTTTTTCTTCTAGACAATACCTGGGAAACCACAGGTTCTGGAGATATTGAAGGTCAAAGTTCCAATTTTTTCACAAGTTTTTTTTTTTAAAACCACTTTTTAAGATTTTAACTTTACTTTAATTAACTCCATGACCCATTAACTATTCAAAGCATCCATCAGGAGTAAGTTTTGAGTGCGTAACATTGAGTTTTACTGTGAAACGTGATTTTTCACAGCAAAAAAAAAAGTCGTTTCCCAGCAATAATTTTTGCGTAGAGTTACTTAGTTTGATGTACTAAATGCTTAGTTGACGGCTTCGTGAAGGGTCTGTTTACACCCTGTATGTACATAATTGTTGAGTTACGATAACGAGTAGGTAATCAAATCATCTATGAAGCCGGTCAGTCTATGGCAGACTCATCATCTCCTTAGGCTTTTCCCAACTATGCTAGGGTCGGTTTCCAGTCTAACCGGATGCAGCTGAATACCAGTATTTTACATGGAGCGACTGCCTATCTGACCTCCATAACCCAGATAGTACTAGGTAATACGATACCCCTTGGTAAGACTGGTTGGTTGTGGTTGTGGTGTTGGGGTCTATGGCAGACTGTGCAATTGTATTTGGGGTTAGTACTCTAGTTCTACTTAATGGGTAGGTACTAGATATTTATACCTTTATTTGCAGAAAACCAGGTACCTACATATATTCTTCAACTGACAAAGACATACTTTTGAGCTGAGAACGCTTGCACTCAACCTTTAACTGCTTAATATCTAGGTATTTAAAACTTAGCAAACGCTATCAAAACTTTAATAATGAAACCATCGACGCGATTCGCAACACTATTCACAGCTTCGAATTTAAACGAGAGTCTAACATTTTCAGCGTTTTATACCCTACGACTATTTTCACACTTTTAGTCTTCCTAAATCATAGAGGAGCTCGTGGCTAAATAATAACAGCCGCTCGGGTCGATCTTTAGGTTGAGCCGTGCTTGCCTAGTTTGTTCTGTGGATGGGTGACCACCCATTACATACCGAGTTTCCTCCGTGCCTCGGAAAGCACGTTAAGCCTTTGGTCCCGGGTGTCATTTGTAGATCTTTGACAGTCGTTAGGTAGTCAGTGACCCAAAAATCTGACAACCAGTCTTACCAAGGGGTATCGTATTACCCAGTACTAACTGGGTTGTGGAGGTCGGATAGGCAGTCGCTCCATGTAAAATACTGGTATTCAGCTGTATCCGGTTAACTAGAAGCTGACCCTAATATAGTTGGGAAAAGGCTAGGCAGATGTTGAGTCTTCCTAAATAACATCAGCACTTCAGCTTCTTTTCCATTTCTATTTTTCACCTTCACTACAAATCCGTGTCACTTTCTTTTCTTCCTCCTCTTGCCGACGAAACAAATACATTTGCTTACTTACCTTACCTTGGATATTCCCGTTTACCACTAGCATTGAGACCAGACGGAACTGAAAACCAAATACCTACGAACGAAGGAGGTATTTACCCGTGTTTTCATTAGAAGTGAATTTGCTAAAACCATTTTCCTGTCGTATTACTTCGTAAGTCTTGTAAAAACAAGAAAGAAAACTGACCGCAATACATTTCAAATTTAGCTACCTAGGCTCAAATGTTCATCCTTCGTAGTCCATAATCATATCCATCCTAGTTCATACACTGCACAATATGTTAGACTTTTGGTGTCACACAATAAAGAAACATTTAAGGCCTATCCGCACACAACAGTGCCGGCACAGTGCCGACACGTGCCGATCAGTGACGTATCTATCAGTGTCAGTAAAAAATTATATTGTAGCATACATTTTGTACGACGCTGTCCGTACTCGTCAGTGACAGTGACGTTCAGTGATGTCCGTACTGCGCCGACGCTCGCCGTGATCCGACGTGAATTTCTAGCGGACAATATTTCGCCTGACACGGTCGCAGTATTTCAAGAAAAGTATGTCGAAACAATGTTTTGACATCCTGAAATACTCAAAAAACTTTGATTCATCATCTATCAGATGTTTATATAGAGTGGGGAACTCTCCTTCTTCTTCTCTTTTCCTCCACGCGTTATGAACCCATTGCCTTCTTCTCACGTAAATTTCTTCGTCTTCATCTAATATTAAAGCAATCGCTGCTAATTGTGATCTTGAATATCGAGAAATTTTCACGTGAAACTGCTGTGATTCTAGGGTAAAAATCACTGCACCTGTCGACACGGTACTGACATGTATGAATAGCATGTCACGGAACTGTACGGTACGGAACTGTCGGTCACGTGCCGGTACTGTTGTGTGCGGATAGGCCTTTACTGACACGTGACCCCACAACTTGATATAGGTAGGTACCTACTTACTTAGTTCTAGGGACAAGTTGTCCACTCATTTAAATTACACGACTTATGATGTGGTCGTCCCGTACCCGCATCGTTTCCTCCGACTCTAAAGACCCTCGAATCAAATTTTCAAAGCGTGAATATTCGGAACAAACCTATGTGTTTTGTTTGACAACTTATTGGCGCAGAAACTGTTGTTATTCACATTATTTGTGGCGCTTGTTTTTGTTCGCCAGTAAACGATTATGATCTCTTGTGTTGTTCTGTGGGGATAGGTAAACAAGTTTGCCTTAATTTTAAATGGGAGGGTAGAATATTTTGATGACGATGACTGATGTCAGGACTACTTACATAGGAAGAAATTGGAATATTGGTTTAATGATTAATCCCTACGGATTACATCTCTTGTTGTTTGCTAATCAACAAGAGCTACCTACTTAATGTTGGTTATTATTGATATATCTGACGGTCAGACTTCTTAGCTAGTACCTGGGTACCTAGTCCAATATTTCAGCCTGAGACAAACGCCTAGATGTGCCTTAAGCAGAAAACTTTTATCAAAAATAATCTTGTCGGATTAGGTACTGAGGACCAAATAAACCCTGGAAAAAAAATTATGACAGACAGTTCGAACTTTACCGAAGATCTAATAAAGATGGCTAGCTCCACCTGTACGTCAATTCCTAAAACTTAACAAAGTAAAACTGCCATCTATCCAGGTTAACCAAAATAAGTCTTCAATGTGGAGCAATAACACGAAGCGGGTCCATGTAATGCTTTCTATATTGACTACTAGATGGCGCTGTTAACCACTTCTAATACGACCTCGGCTCACTTTCAGTTCGTGCAAAATTACCATCTTTCCTCATTAGGATTAGAATGAATTATTATTTGCATATCAATAGATAGAATAAATTAAAAGCAGTTATAATCCATCTAACATTTAATAAACTTCTCCAATATTCTAACATATTGACACATTAGTTCTACACAGTTATTTAAAGTAACACATTTATTGACATTACTTAGTTTATTTAATGACTCTTTTACACTCTCTAACTTAGCTGTTACCATTGGTGCAATAATAATATTCAGATTAGTATCATGGGAACAGATGGCAGCCGAGTATATCAATCTACTCACGTCAGTACTTTGATCATAGTAGTACTTCACAACCAATAATAAACCATAAAAATTATAACTAAGACCCTTACAATCTATGTACAGGTCTTTACACAATCCATGATTATTTATAAAGGTTATCTGATCTTGGGATAACTTAATAGATTTTGTTTTTAAAAATAAATTCACTTCTTCAAAGGTAAATGACACAAAATCCAAGTCATTCGCCGGTAGGAAAAAACCATATTCCGTGATCAGTTTCAAATTATGACTGTCTCCATAACATATGAAAACTTGTGTATAGGGATCAAAATCATTTTTGGTGTATATTGAAAAATGTACATCTGAAAATAAGTTTTCACTTAAACTATTAATATTAACGTTTTCTACATTCTTGCTAACAAGTAACTTGGTCTCGTTTCTTGCATTTGGACTGTGGTTGATCATATCTAGGTAAGGGCATAATGATATTTTTGTGTTATCACTTATAAGGGTGATGATGGAGTTCTCTACATTCTTCAAATCAATCACTTTAGTCAGATCCATAAACACACATCTAGTATTCACTGTGAAATATGCCCATTCATAACCCGCCAAGGAAAAAGACTTTCTGAAATCTTGGATTGTATTATCTTTACTAATATTATTCAATAAAATAGTCTCAAAAACACTATAGGAGGAATCAATGATATCTTTTTGCTTAAGGATCACAGACTGAATGTCACTATCAATATTTTGTTTCACTTCATTTGGCAGAAAGTAAGGAACAGAGTACTCTTTTGGCAAACTTTCTAAGTAAATATGCCACTTTGTTTTGTCACTTTGGAATTTTAAAAATGCGAGATAAAATGCCATCAAAGATTGAAATGAAACCGATTGCTTATATTCTACTAAACAACGTTTGGAATTCTCTAAAAATATTTTATAAAATAATTTGTCCATCAATATTGTTGTGACATTGATAGTTAAGTTTAGGGGTAAATTCATAAGTTCCTCTCCACTACGTATCTTCTCCTTCGTGAGGACTCCTCGGCCTGTATCTTCAAAGACGGCCAGGAACAGCTTATCGTTGCGACCCATGCCATTTTCAGAAAGCCAGGAGTTCAACTGAATTATTTCTTCTTTATCATCACACGCGCAAAAGTCGCGCGCTTTTCTTATGTTTCTTTTTCGCCTAGTTCGGCCCATAGCTGAGTTCAAAGTATGGCACACATTTTAATTTAATTAAAATGATACACCTGTTCCAACTTCAATTCAATCAATTGTTCCATTCAATTAATTATTTAAGACTTCGTGCATGAATAAATGGAATTTGTTTGTTGTCATGACACTCGCGCACACACGCGCATCGCGCATAGCAGTCAGCACAGCCGAGACGTGTCGTGCGTGTCATGACGTACCGCGTCTTATTACTATCATAATTTCATTGCGATTTTCAATGTAAATATTTTGTGTAACCGTTACCTGATAGGTAGTAAACATCAATAATACATTAATATTCCTACCGAAAGTTATAGAGTTCATACGTACTTTCTAATTGAACATTTACTAATAATGGTTTCGATTACTCAAACTGGTCACTGTTGTTTTCCATCTTTGTAAATGGGAAATAACAAAACGTAGAATCAATAACAGATTGTAATCGTTCAGAAATTTTAGCACCAAAAAACTCTTTGTTAAAATGCGATTTCCTAGTTTTGCATTTAAATATTATTATTAGCATTCAGTTTGGATAATTATAAAAAATAAAATGGACTTACTCTTTAACAACTATAAACCAACGAAAAATTAATTTATTTGAATGGATATTTTCGTTCAAAAACCTTGCTTGTCATTCAGTGATTCGAATTCCAACAGTCAAACGGTTCACGATTTCGTTCTTCTGGTTTGTTTCAACTTTCTTTCAAAGAAAACTAAATTCGATTAATTTGTTGGAACTTGAGTAAAGTTTACTGATTACAGCTGCTATTTTAGCTTACTGTTTTGCTTATCTCACTATGTCTCAACAACAAACCAAAAACTGTATAACACTCCGAGGATCAGCACAAATTATTTGCGAATATCTCAGTAAGTAACAATGGATCACAAAAAACAAAAACAAATGATAGCTACTGTAATCTAAGTTTATTATCTGGTCACGTATTTTCAGCCTGTACGTTAGTGTTGACAACCTGACATGAAGTTATTAAATTGTTAAACTTTTTTTACAGAATTCGCCATAAATTCAGTTTTGTTCCAAAGAGGTTTATACCCACCGGAGACGTTTAAGGCAGAACAACAGTACGGCATTACGCTGTTGATATCAGAGGACGCTCAGATCAAGAGTTTTCTAACCAATCTTCTCACACAGAGTGAAGGTAAGATTTCTTCAATTTGTAGTTTTATTCTCTGAAAGACAAGAGCACTAATATATTTTTAGACTGAATTGGGAAATCAAGCATTTTTATGTTTTCGTTTGACTAAGTAAATTATGTAACTGTTATGCAGTAGCTACCAAATAATACTGTTTTAAATGCACTGCTATCATGTTAGTATGGTGGTTTAATTTTTAAAACATGGTTTTACCATCAGTTACTTAATCCAATTACTTATATATTTGCAGAATGGATAGTCAACAAAAAAGTAAGCAAGCTATCCCTCATCATCCTCAACGTAGCAAACAAAGAAGTTCTAGAGTGCTGGGACTTCAATGTCCAATACGAAGATGGAGATGCAGCATTATCCAAAGAGAAGAATGAAACCGTAGGCAGTAAAGACTTGAAGAAAATCCAACAGGAAATCAGAGATGTCATGTTGCAGGTAGCTGCTACAATATCTTACTTACCGTTCCTAGATTGTAGGTGTTCGTTTGATGTGTTAGTTCACGCTAAAACAGATTGCGATGTTCCGGAAAAATGGGCTGAAGCTGAACCCATAGCCATTGCTAACGCACAGAATGTTCAATTAAAAACCTTTTCCACTAGTCTTCATAAAATGGAAACCGTTGTTAGTTATAAGCTTGTCGATTAGTTTAGGATTTTAGAATAGTATTTGGTTTTTAGCATTTTAATCTGAATGTTTTTAAGTAAAATCTTACCATGCTGCTTGAATAAATTGATGATGTGGTACATACAGTATTAAATTTTAATTTTTGGAAGTTATTTAACCAAAGTTCTTGTTTAATACATTTGTTTTTTAGTTTTTAATTAATTTGTGTATTTTGATTGAAACTATTAAGGTCTGAATGCATGAAAAGTCCCAGTGAAGCAACATTGTTGTAAAATTTTTTGTTGCTGGAAACTTGCAGAATGGAATGTTGTACACATTCACTGCATGCAATATTGCGAACAACAAATTCAATTTGAATTCGACATTATTTTACGTAATTTAATATTTGTGTTAAGTTAGATGTTATTTTATAGGCAAACCAGAAAAAGTATGCCCTTCATTAATCTGCTTGATTTTGAATGTTTACAAACAATCCATAAAAGAAAATGCTTTAAACAATTAAGGCATTTCTTTGTTATGCTGATGGTTGAATTATTATTCTCAAATTTTTAAATATGATAAGTTCTTCCATGGTTGTGACATATAGTTGCACTTTCATTTTTCAGAAAATTGGTGATGATTACTGAAGTCTATATTATTTCTAGTTTTTCTGTACCTATAATAGAATTTGTCCTGCAGTCAGGCCTAAGAGCAGCTGATACATTCCTACATTCCTGTTTTAACTTTTTTTTATCCATATATTGTATGGGTTTTTAAATGTAAATAGTAGAATGATGTATTTAATTATTTTACCTTTGTATAACATACTTACGGTATAATGTTTAAGGAGTGAAGTATAATGCGCCATTTTAAGGTGTTCCATATAATGAAGTGGCTTGTCCTAGAATATGCATTCTCATTTGAAACTTAAGGAATGTTAAGTAGTAGTAAAGTAAGTTTTTAAGCTTGTGTACAATTCTTAACTGCATTGTAGTTTTCTTTTTCTAATATAAAATTAGACTATAAATATTTGTTTGTTTGCTTTTATGCCTTTTAACTCAGAGAATCAGAGAGAGAAGTATATCATGTAGTTCAAGCTTGGTGGCTTCATCTCTCCGTACTTAGAAGGTAGGTAGACTTTGTTGCACCTTACCACTAAGTAGGTACTGTCAGGGAAATTAATAGTTAAGCAAATTGTCATCCTTCATCAAACTGCCTTGACAAAGCCATTTCATACGTTCTTCTTCTTAGCGTGTCGATGGCAAAAGTTCAGATGTTATGTTTAGCCCAAAACTCAGCCACGTGGACCCCACTCACTGATGCAGTAAGCAGATCTTCGAGTGCGCAGGTGACCCTATCACCTGCGCACTCGAAGATGCGGTGCAAGATGGAAGGTGGGCCATTGTCTGTGGGGAGACGCCACATATGCACTTGAGGTCTGAGCTGTCCATGAACCCCCATCTGCAGAGATTGTCTTTGGTCCGGCCGACTTGGGTTCGAAGTCTGTTTAAGGATTTCCAAGTCGGCCACGGCAACGCGTGCCCGGGTGGAAGGTTTTCTGAAGGGTCGTTAAAGTTGTCCGGGGGTTTAAACCGCTCCCGCCAGAGATTGCACCTCGCTGTGGACGCGTTGAAATTGGCTGAGCTAGTTGGGTGCATGAAAGGAGCCTCCCCGAGCGGCGTACCCTCCGACCTCCTGTTACGTCCGGCGCACCCTGGGCAATCGACTATAGTCGATTGGCTAATCCTTTCACCACGATGGCAAATATAAATTTCATATGTTATTAAGTTTTGATAAAGCATGTCAGTTGTGATTTTTATTATTGGACTGTCATGTAGCTTAGCAATGAATTCCCCTACTTTTCATAATAAAATATGTACCTACATATAATAATTATGCTAACCTGCTAAAATACTGCTCATGGCATAAGTCCGCCTTTGTACAGACGCCAATATTATCAAGCTACCCGAAACTGTCACAAATTCTCCCAATCAACCTTGAACCTAATGCTTTAGAGATAAAGTTGAAAATATATTAAAGAAATTTGACAGATTGTAGTAGCTTGAGTCTGTACCTTTTTTGTGTGTGAGAACTTAAAATAAATAAAGAATTATGAAAGAAACCACACAATATTCACATTTCGTTTATTATATAACAAAGCACTTAAACATAGCAATTACAAGCTACAATAAATAACACCTAATCAGCAAATAATACTGTACATGACTGTTAATATAACTTAACATTTTTATTAATATTGGCTTATTCGATAATATTGTCACAACTCAAAAGGCGAAATACAAATTGAACAAAAAAATATCAGATCATAAAAGTAATTAGGCTTATAATTGGGTGCAGAATCAAGAGTATTTTCAATAATGCTCAGTGTTACATTTAGATGACAAAAGTTAGAAAAAATAACAGAATGAAAACTGTCCTCATAACGAAAACACTAGTTTACGCCAGTAACCTTTTGAAAGCCAGAGTATAAACGCACGCGCGTGCCCTCTACGCCAATACACAATTTCACCGCAAATACTTACAAAAAGGACAAGGATTCCAAACCTTTATTGATAAACAATATTATTATAACATTTTTGTCTGTAATTTTCAAACAAACACTACATTGAAATTTTATTTAACCTCGCACTAATTACTACTCATTTATTTCGTTTATAGTGCACCGCATTTTTTGTCACATATTCGTGTCTTTTGCGTACAGGGCACGCGCTTGCTTGTCGTTGTCACGTATATGTGACAGTGGCATTCAAAAGGTTAATCTTTTTTAAATACAGTTTATGAATTAAGAAAAGAAAGGTACTTATTGAGAATGTAAGTAGGCGACTTGTTATAACATCTATATTAGGAAATGTTACCGAGATTCAAATAGCGATTGCGTACAAAAAATACACATTGATCTAAACTTAGCACAGTGCTGTAAATGTTTAGAATTTGTAGAAAAAGATATCCGCAAAAAAAAATATTTTCATAATATTAATTCATATCTTCGTTATCGGTATCGTTATGAGGAAATATTTAGACATTTTCAAGCAGTATCTAATTATTTTAATCTATTGTCTTGTCACTGTTACTATCAGTCTTCTGTTATGTTTCCTATTACCTGTTTCCTTGATTTTCCTTATAGATGTCGCTACTTGTCTTAATAATGTTACTACCTACAGAGTAATAAACACTTTTTTAAGTTTTATTTTCAAGTAATAGGTGCTGGAAACTGAAACGAAGATGTTCTCTTAATATCTAAGTGTACCGTTCAAATATTAGGAACATAGAATGGAATTAATTTTGTTAAAACTCACATTTTCTTAAGCACCACAGTATACTTAAATCTAGATTTCGTACAAAAGTAAGCTTATCTAAAGCACATATTACGTGGGTATACTGGATGTATAATATGTTTATTTCTATATGTGCAAGCCGCAATACAGTCTTGCAAGCCCAAACAATGGGCCATACGTCACCATTTCTAAAAGGAGTATAAAAGTACATATCAAAGAAGATGTTTGATTTTGGGCTACCACTATGTACACTACAAGATAAATCGGAAAAAAATAAGGGAATTTCATTAAAATTCTAACAAATTAATTTGAAGAAGGGTACAGGCGTACAAAAATGATCATTTGAAAAGTTTTTTAATAAGATATCCCTATTTTTAGGGCAGCCATGACAGTTGTGTTTGACAAGACGTTTGACGACTTTAACAGTCTTTGAGTCTTTCTTTACTTTGAGTTTAAATTGGATGTTTGGAGTTTTTAGTGATTGTTTTTGTTTTGTGAACCAATGTCTGTAGTGTCCGTAGTAGTAACTACGGACATTGATTGATTGGTTCTCTGAAACAGAACCCATAAAACAAAGCCGGGGTCAAGGCTTTGTTTATGGTTTCTGTTTTTTTATCGCAGAAATAACGATACACGTCAATCAAAAATGTCATTGTCAAAATGTCATTTTTCGCATACTGCCACCATGATCCACCATGTTTAATTTCATGTAGTGTTGCTCTCCTTGACCAAGTTAATTTGAATGTACTACATTGAAACGAAGAGAAAATTAACAATAAAAAACTGTTTATGTATTATATAGCGATATTTACATATAGTGTACATAGTGCTAGCCCAGGCTCTATACATTTCTGGAACATCTCCTTTGTATGAAATGTCTAGCATGCTATTTTATCGATTAAAATAACATGTAGGCTTTAAAGTCAAATATATCAAACCTAGGTAAGTCGGTACCTCAGATAACCGGCTTGCACAAACAAAATTCCGTATATTATTTTATAATAAACTCGACAAATAAATAGGCAGTGGGATATCGTGTCTTTAGTTGCTATCCATCATAATATTCATAGGCAAAATAATATTAACAAATCGCAAAGTATTACCTACATTGGATAACATTAAAATGCAGGAATGCTTTTATCTTATTAATATTTTTATATAAAAATGCCAAAATACCATATCGCTTCAGTCGTACCGTTTCGTTACTTTTTCGTCGCGTTTGTCACCTATCTATTCACCACAGTGGTTCGCCTTTACCTGTGTACAGAAAAAACTGTTATATTTTTTTCTAAGAATTACGTTTTGCCATGCAATGTTATACCTACAAGTTATTGTTATCTCACAACAAATAGTAAGTTTTGAAGAAGAAACATGCGTTCTGCATGCTTTACCCCAGTTTATTAGTACCCACGAACATAAAAAGCATTAGTAGGCCGTGAGGATAGTTAAAATGAAAAAATGTAACGATGAAAGAAAACTGAAGAAAATGATAAAAGAGGTTACATTTTTTCATTCATCGAAGATGAGTGCGGATTGTTAAACGAGTGCACGACATAAAATAAATTTCGAATATACATACCATTTCAGATTTTTTCTAATTCCCATGTTCATTCCGTCGTATTTTAAAGGATTAAAGGAAAATGCAAATGAAAAATAAAAACATAACATTGTCGCTTTTCTGTTAATTCCAACACTCATTCTTTTATTGTGGTTTTGGTATATCCATTACATTGACTTAACATGATGTTCGCGCCTTAATATTTGTTGTGAGAATACAAAAATTCAAGTTAAAAATGGAATGACGTCGCTCAAAGAAAATACTGACACAGGTCGGTGATGCAAGTACAGTACCAAGTGGTATTTATTCAATTGAAAAGCTTTTAAGTACTTGACTTGTATTAAGAACATAAACTTCGACGTAAATATTATTATTTGCTGACGAGTCCAGAATTTTCACACCCAACGCCATTTCATTTAAGACGTATAAATGCCCTTAAATCCTCAAAATTTTATTAAAAATAAATAGTCAGTTTTCTACTTTAATTACATAATATAAATAGTGAACTTAAATTCGTAAGAACTTTATACAAAATAAAAAAAAAACGAAAACAAGAATTGTAAAACTATTGTGCAAGTTTCGGTCCCATATAGCGAGTTAGAAAAAAACAGAGAAATTAAAAAAATGTTATCGCTATATCCACAACCATACGTCCAATTAGACACACTCGTAAAATTATATATAAATTAATTTATTTATTACTACCTAGCTATAGTTAAAACTGGTATCTGACTAGGTGATGTAACGGACCGGTGAAAATATGGGAATTGCCTTTTTAACTACGTTTTTGGCTGTACTTGCTATGCTTTATGTACTTACATATTTAATTAGTCATTATAAAATCCTAGCATTTTCTTATTTAATCTCAAGACCGGTTTATATGTTAAAAAAAGCTAATATTAAATACACTTAGCAATATATTTCTTGTTTTTACTGAGAATTACGTAATTAATAGATGAATAGAGAGTCGAACGCATAGCAAGTACGCAATACTATTTTCAGAATTGTATTTTTGTAAAAAACCCTTACCCTAATAGATATGTACATAAGTTGCAAGTCTCTTTATCATAATATTACATACTACTAGTTATCAAACCTTACAGTTAATAATAACAATAATAAATTGCAAATATTACAAATAATGTTTAAAATATTTACATCTTCAATAATAGAAGAAAAAAATGGATTGCAAAAGTTATCGCTCATAGTAAAAGTTAAAGAAATAGCACTTTTTGCAATAATACATAAAAGTTAAGGCTTACAATTGACTTAATTCGGTTATCACCAAAGAAAAATCGATAAAACTCGTGAAATGTTAAGAAAAATCAGTTCAATTATAATTATAGTTAATATAATTGTTGGAACTGTTAAATGGAAATATACTTAAAAGTTTATAATCTCACTGGGCTATAAGTATAAATAATTTAATAATAATTTAAAGCTCCGTGAAGTTAAAATGTTTCCGATTTCAAATGAAATATAGGTACCTACATAAAAGCGATAGATATTAACGAGTAAAAAGTAATAAGTTAGAAACTTCAAATCGATTTTCAGACTCGAGGTTCATAAAACATGTTTTTTATTAAGTATTTACAAATGCCTTAAGCACGGCTGGCTACTAAAAATCCTAAGTATTCAGCATAATACACTGTCACAACATTTGTGACAGCTCGTATTTGCAATAATATTGTCGTGTTTTTTTCCTACAAGCGTTCGCGATGGAATCACTGGGCTTTAGGGCTGTGAAGACTATAAAAACTATTATCATAAAACAAATTGTAGCATACCAAATAAACGTGCGATACCATTAGTATAAATTATAAAACGAATAAAAATGTATTTTACATTGATAATTTTAACAAATATTAATGTAAATCTACAAATAGATGCAGATATCTGTCTCGTAAAACGAAAAGTTTTCACAGTCCAGCCGAGTGCGTCGGAAAGTCGCGAGCTAAAAATTTTAAATTTAAAATTGGAACGAGGTGGGTTATGCGCCTGCGCTTCGCTGGCTAACAGTAGTACGTGATCGAGAGGCCCAGTTTACATGTGTAGGAATGGGACATACTGCTTCTGTTCGAAATATCCTTGTTCTCGCATCGCTGCCCGTTGAAGCCTTCCGGGCATCTGAAAGAAAAGATAATGTATGTAGAATATAATAATATAATATATATGTAGCTTAGAACAATAATCATGCAGGTGGCTAAGCACCTCCGTAATGTGAGACAAAACACATGTTCGAAGTGCTGCCTCTCACAGCATATCCTGCAACATTTACGCCAAAAACAACTCACAGGATGGCAAGTTAATGACTACCAAGAAAGCATTGTAAGAAACTTGATACTCACTTGCAAGCTTGCTCCTGAACGATCTCGAAGAACAAACAGGTGCCTCCATTGAGGCAGTAGGACGACGGGTCGGGCATCGGACATGGCGAGCCCAGCGACGCTGTGGAAAATTCAAGTAATAACATTGTAATTTAAAGTTACAATATCCGCGGCTGATGATGAGATCAGAAGAGCATCCCTGTGACTGACTGTGACAAGACAAATTCAAGTTCCTCATTTTGTAATACCAAACGGAAGAGTTAACGGCGACAAAAATGTTTTGGAAGAACCATGTACGTAGGACGGCGAATGAGTTACTTAAACACTAATATTTCGTGTCAAATATGGAGAGAACTTTCGGTCAGTCTTAATAGTGTCTCATTAGGGCCGATACTTGATTGATTCGTAACTGACACATCTCACAATCATCCGTTTTGTCCCTAACAGAACATGATACAAAAACGAATGATACAACAAACTCATTATACAATGTAACCGATCACCCTATTGGCCTGTATACAGACATTGTTTGAGCGACATTCGCGGAAGAAGCAGTAAGTTTCCCAAGTGTTCCTAGTACAACGGTATGAGTATCGGTAAACAATGTGACATGGTTTGTTGTGTTCCTTTGTTTATGTATCGATACTGTTGAATCAAGGTGAGGGTACCTCGATTTGATTGACGTTATTCGAATGAAGTTCAATGTACACAGATTATGAAGAAGAACTGCTGTTATCAGTTATGGCATATCTAACAGTTCTGACCTTTTGGTAATGCATCAATATCAATACTCAACAAGACAGGGTAGGTCCAAGTATCGGTCCTTGTCGGACACTTGAGTCAAAAAGAATATTAACCGCCCCAAAAGTGTTCTGTCAGCTATAACTTTCATGTATGCTTATAACAGCACATTAGGATACAGGCAGCCAAAAATATACCAAGTTAATAAATCAGATAGGTACTCACTCGAGTCATCAGGCGCGGCTGTGACTGGAGGTAGAACGCTGACGTTGGCGCTGGCAACGGCCGGAGGTCCCACCGCGCCTTGTGCCCTGCATTCGTATGCTGCGGAGTCTTCACTGCGCGCGTGCCTTATCACTAATACCGAGCGCCTCCTGAAATTTGTTTTAAGGGATGTTGAAACGATGACAAATAGACAGCAAAAACAATCAGGCAATAGAAAAACAGAGCCTAAAAAAAACTGAGATCCATGGCTCCACGCATGGACAGTAAACGGTTATTTCTAAAATACAGTACGTAAGACGCTAGTCAAATGCATGAATAATGAAATACTTGCAGTTAAGATCGATGTTCTTAATTTTATACCATGCAAACGATCCCAGACTACACCAAGACGTTGTAACATTCATTTGGCAAACAGTCCTCTTGTGCAAAATATCTAAATCATCATCAAAACGCCCAACGACCCATGAAATTGTCCGCGACGCTCAATCATAATAATTACTTTATTTATACATCCATTTTGACCTCTTAAGGTTTTGTGTTGTCTTCTATAACTTCCACTTAAGGTTTAGTTTTGCTTGATTCAGCAGCAAAAGTATTTGGGGATGCACTTCCAGGTCGGTCAATGACAGCTGTCTGCAGTTGCGATTAGTGTAGTAATCGTTGCATTTAATGTTAGCACCATATGAGTGCATGCCTCATTTGTTTGCAGACAACATTGTTACTATTTAGCTGGGGTAGGTACGTCGACAGTACACAAACATGCTCCCATTTTGGATCAAGATCAACATTGCTTGAAGTTAACTGGGTCATTACGGTAGCAGCTTGGAAGATAAATACTGGTAGATTTAATATGTGTTTATTTATTATTAATGGTCATCATTATGGCTGTAGTAAGGGGAATATTAGTGCATCTGTCTGTGAATTTCGCTTTGCTGCGTAGATTTATTATGGTAATACGAATGTCTTAAGTTTAAATCTTGACTTGTATGATTATTTTGATGAGACGCATTCTGCATGGCTAAGTTTCTGAAGTAGCATTTGCCCATATTCTAAAAGTGATCTCCAGAAATCTTGGATGAAAAAAAAACTTTGATATTACCTAAAATTCTGCACCCGGAATCTCCTTAACGCGATATCAGCAACGGGCTTGCCGTCCTTATACCATGAGATGCGAGGGGGCGGCCGTGCACTTGCTTTGCACTCCAGTCGCACCCGGTTGCCGCGTGTCGTCCGCACCGACTGCATTGGTTCCACGCGCGCTGGGCTACCTAGGGACAAGGTGGAACTATTAGCTTCGATCACTTATAAAGAAAACTAGTCTCGACTCATCAAAAGACAAGGATAAATATTAGTGTTGATGGCCAACCTTCAGTAATTGGAGAGGCTTAAGAAGAAAGAGATGAAGATGTAAAAGTGAGTGAGGATGTCGAAAGGTGGAATTCAGTCTGGAAATCCAGTCCATGATAAACTGGAACTACAAGAACTAGGACTCTTCATAGAATTTTCCTCTCAAATTATTTTATATTCCCAAATCGCTTTTAGCGGTATTCCTGAAATTCTGTGACTAACTAATTGAGATGGCAAATTCAATTTTTATACGTCTGTCGTTATTCCAGTTCCCAGTAGTCGAGTTCCAGTACCCTACATACAGTCGCGATATGACGATACGCAACTGTAGATCGTAACAGAATATTCAGGGGAAATTGGAAAAATCCCTATCTCCACACAAACACTTAAACAAGTCGCCTTCAAAAGTCCCGAACTAAAAATAAGCCGCTGTCATTAGGCCAATGGCCTTATTATTTTGTGTGACGAGTAACATATGTAAGAACCGAAATAAACTCGTATTATCTAAACGGGACTCACTCGTTTGGACAACATCCCATCCACGGGCGACGGGAAAAAAATTGGCTGTGTTTCAGTGTGTAAAGCGAAAAAAACGAAAGCGTTAGTAGTAAATCATTAACTATTTCTTTAGGATGTGTCATCCTTAATGTCTGGTCGGAATGGATAGGATTGCGAAAGCTCGAACACATTTTATGTTGGACATATATTTTTATATGAATTCAACTTCCAGGCGCCCCGCCTGATGAAAACTTTATAAGCCACGATACAATTTGACCAAACGTTATCAAAATTTGGCAGAGCGCCGGGTTACGTGGAGTTTTGTAACAGCTGCATGCGTGTTCATACAACACTGTAATTAGATTCAGTCTAGATTGTAATAAAGAAGATATAGATAGACCTTCAATGACTTAGTGCAAGAAAAAGAAAAGTGTCCACCTCAATACCGCTCCTACTATGTTGTACGTAGGTTCCACAGTTATAATCCGTTCAAGACACGTCAAATTATCACGCTCTTTCTAAAAATAATAGGCATGTTATCTTTGAAACAAACTACTAAGACTTACGTCGATATCTATTGACAGAACCCTTTTTAAATAAATAGGAGAGATATAGGCCAGAACTATCGTCATAGAACCACCTACGTCCTTCAATGCGTACATCATTTGACACCCCATACTATGCCCTATGAGCTCATCATGGTCACGTCACCCATTCAACCTCACACCCACTCACTATTTAATTCATAACTTTGACTGCCCAACTAGATATATGGCATTCTTTGATCGCTGTATTATCAAAATCGTTTTGCTAGTTGTTGTTGAAATGTTTATTGATACTTCTGGGAACACATTAGAAATGTGGGTTTCCTTTGTAATAGGAAGTGTGCATGTTAAGATAGTTTTCAAGTACGATGAGATTAAAGCTTCTGGTGATACGTTGCACCTGCCTGTAAAATGAAGGCCTTCAGGTAGATTTGTGTGAAGTGGTTTTCCTTAGCAACTAGTACGGACGAAGAATTCGATTTTCTGTTGTCTGCAATACACCTCTTAGCAGGTTTTGCTCATTTTCTTGCCACCGATTAAAATTAAAGTGTCATTCTTAACAAAGGGTGGGGTATAAGCTCCTGATTCATCCCTTGGAAGTTTATCTATAAAATTTTTAGAAACAAGGTAATCTTCAAATTCAGTTTCTTTAGCTTTTATATTGTTCAGTTTTTCAAGGTGTCACTAATGGGCATTTTTCTACTACTCCAATTCAAATACTTCACGTTTTTCGCTATCGCTGAATGTAGGCGTAACGTAGCGTTTCACTAGCGTCCGTCACGCTTGAATGGAATGCCATAAAGCCATATGAATGGAGGATCATTGACATTCATGCCAATCCTACCACCCACGCTTGTCGGCCTAACGTCACAGGTCTTTAACCAGTAGTTTTCGGCTCTTGAATGGGATTTTTACGCCATTTCTATTGACGAAAGTGGGCAATTACGTCAGAGGAGTAGCTAAGAGTTGCCAAGGTAAATAGGCACGTCTTTTGAAAAGGCGTCGCATAATACATTAGGTACCGACATGTTGGAGCGCAGACAGGATATTTGGCGTCAGATAATTATCTATTTGCCTTGAGTCTAGATTTTTATGTCAACTGATTTTTTTGTTTGTCTAGATTTTCAGAATTGAGTTGGTTGTTATGGTCGCAGAATGGGGTATTAATTTCAGTGCACTCTCCGAATTTTCTGAAAAACATCTCAAGATACATCGACATGTCACCTCAAATGCTGATTGCATAACTCCCAACAAAACACCCACTAAAAAATCAGTCTACGAGCGTAGACCGTGGCTAATCAAATACATCGTCACCTAATATAAATAGTCTGGTAGCTAGGGACCACATCCTGAACGGAAACTGAATTGGAACATCACAGGTGAGGTGAACTGGCTGGTAGCCAAGTGACTCAGAACAGTGTCGTTGGAGACGACCGGGTGACAAACAATTGTCCAATAATGTGAAGAGCCCGAAGGTCGGAGATTCATTACCTGTTACGACTTTGGTACTGGTAATTGGTATTGCTAAGCTGAAAGGCATTTGGCAATATAAGAAGATGGATGCACTTGATTAAGACTCTGAAGCCCGTTAAGCTTGTCATGACTTCTCCGAAGTGATGACTTTTCAGAGGTCGTGGCATTGTTTTCATTAAACTAAATCGGTAATAACTACCTACCTGTATGACGCACTCAGAGAATGAAAAGTGTTCGCATGGATTAATGTCTCATATTTAAACTAACTCATTAAACCCTTACGCACTTTTTAAATGATTATCTAAGATTTTATAAATACGATTGATAGATACTACATATCAAATTTAAATAAATTTAAAAAAGAAAATAAAGCAAAACTTCACAAAGGCTTTAGCGTTAGCTAGCTTCTGCTACTGAAAAACAGATGGCGCTAGCTGCTCTTAGCTACATCAACAATCGAACATCAAAATAACAGCACCACACAAAGTAACAGCTGAAAATTAATCACAGATTGATATGTTATCCAAATCAAAAGAAACTATAAAACAAATTGTTTACCCAGCAATGAAAATAAGGAGCGTTAGTGTGCTTGGCCGATATAAATATCCAGTGGTAATTAAAGACAGCGCAGACGGGCCGACAGTTTCAAAATAAACTGCTTTTTATTTTTAACTCTGCAGCCACAATAGATGCAGCTTAGTTTGAGTGTTTAGGTATATCTTTGTTGATTATAATTTATTTACTATCTATATTTAATATCAATTATTATTTCGGCAACACCGACTCATTTATATTGGCACAGTAGGTATGATAATTCTGTTAATTTTCTGTACCTACATAATAATTTTAGGTTTTAACTATTTTATCCTTGATAAGAACTGCCTTTTCTTGCTCATCAGCTATCTAATAAAGTCAATGTAAACGGGCTAACAAATAAATCTAAATCATTGATGGATTGCTACTAGATACTCCATTAGCAACTTCTTGAATAGTTTTAGAGTATGACTGGTTTGTTTCCTTCCTTTTACACTTAACTTAACTGTAGTTTCATCAATATTTTCTTTAAAACTACAACTATGTATATCGTTTATGCTGTACCTACAGTTATCTTTATTTTCATAATTTTATTCTTTAGATCTACTACTACTATATCACTTGCGTCATCAATTTCAAAGTCAACTAAAACTTTAACTTCAACACAAAAACAATTGTCTCAAAATAACAATACAAACGATCTTCATAATACGACTTGCAGTTCATTTTTTCTCCCTCACAATATAATATCGACAGCAATTTATGTTTTACTGAGGATCAGAACCAATCTCCACCTACCGTGGTGGCATCGTGTGTGTTCCTCCGAGAAATTGCGTTACAATCGCCATAAAAACATGTGTTTATATCTTCATCGGGATGATCGGGAGTGAGGGCTATCTTTATTGCTAATTCACAGTTTTAGAGTAGTTTGTTGTAGTTTACAGGTTATGATGACTGTAGTATTATAGACAAATGGGGGTGGCTTAGAGCGAAGCAGTTGTGGTATATTTAAAGGATAGGATCACCTCATTTGCAAACAAAAATGGTGTAGCTATTTTACACCCAGTTTTGGCAACCATTGCATTTATCGCCACCTCATCTCCATAAATAGTCATAGTCATAGTAATAGTCATAGTCTAGTTTCTAGGTTCCCCCCTTTTCCGTTACTGACCTAAACCAGGAATAATAATATTATTGCAATTGGACCAACATAAGTAAATGCATTCTACATTGCCCCTACATTACTCGTCCGTCTATACGTATCGATAGATTCAGGTTACATCTTCATATTAAAAGCGTCGGTGGTCGATCAGGAGACTCGTAAAAATTTTAGTGCTTCAGTAATAATTCCACAATAAAAAACATCATTCAATCATGGAGCGGCTTGGTGTTTCATTATACTTATATTTAGCTTTAAATGAAGGATGGGCATTAAAATTCAGGTGGTTATTATGTCTAGTATTTTTATTATATTTTTCGAGAGATATATTGCTTGCATTAATGTTTGAAGGGTGGTAGATTTATATGCTCCTGAAAATCTGAAATCTTAGCTCGTACAGGTTATTTTTGAGGAAATTTTTCAAATGCAGTTGAACTTGTGCATGCGCAGAGTAGATTTATTGCAGTGATGAAAAGCGTTTTAAAATATTAACATTATATTTTGGCAGAATCTGAAACTACTGGGCTTCTCTTTATGAAATATTACAGACCAACGCCCGGTTACTAGAACGAAAATCAAGACAAGAATCAGCTAAGAACATTGTCAGGCACGCATAAACTTCTGTGATTGGTTGAATTCATTATCAACAGCCAATCGCATCAATATTAAACTTACGTTTAATTTCGGTGATTTTGTTTTTATTTATTTATTTAAAATAGGTACGCCAACAGTACAAACATTTTACATTTAACAATAAAAGTATACAGGTTAGGGTTCTTATGTAGGTACCAATTATAGGTGTACACAACATTCTCTCAAGAAAATACAGCTATAAAATCATAAAAAGTTATAAAATAAAATGTAACATAAAATAGAAAACATGACAACTTTAACTTAAACTAAAAAAGAGATAAAAAAAAATACGCTAATAACAATAGTAGTTTATACAAAATAACAAAATATCCAAATAAAATCTATTAAAAACTAAAAACTAATTTTAGCCGTTTAAATGACGGTTCAAAAATGAGAGCGCAACTTACTTTTGAACTTCAGTAGGGAACCAAAGAACACATCCAAGTCAGGTAATTTCGAATTGAGTTTGGCGAGTTTAGTTCCAGAAACTGTGTTGAATAAGATACAACCACCATCAAACTGATTAGGTTACAACGTCAGATTACCTACCTACTTACAAAAGACACGTTCGAAGATTTCCCAAGAACAAATAAACGAATTCACTCTTCCGAACACTCGTAATTACAGTGACCGATTGCTGACCGAGTGGCGTTCCAATTTTTTACATTTTAAAATAGTTCACCCACTATAGGTGGTTCCGAAATGACACGAGCGCCCGTAAGTCGTGTGCGTAAATTTAAACGTAACGATCTCAACAATAAAATACGTTTCCCTGAGTCACAGGTTTTCCTCGAAATGCGAATATGCACGCTGTGATTTTTCACGGATTGCACGAGACAGATTTTCTTGGGAATTTTTTTGGGGATTCAGGTTTTACCTGTGTTTTTCCGCTATTGATTACCTATGACAGAAATATATTAGGCTAAGATAATCGTGACTCTCTCTCTGTCCTCAGGATAAGATTTAGGACAAGATTAGTCCCATTTAACATAAAAAAACTAAGGTTATGCAAAATACAAAACAATATACTTTTTGTAATCTAATACTTTTTCTGCTTATGTAAATTCTATCATATGATTTCGGAAACCATTTAAAGCATTTCAGTGAACCACTATCAGATAAAGAACATGAAGAGAATAAATTGCATCAATGTTTGACTCCTAAACTATAAGAAGGGTTGGCACCAACGTGTATTTTACTACATATTTTATCACTGTCATTACCAGGATTAAGAAGTGTTTTCCGAAACGTCTCAGTATAAAGGTCAATGCGCTTTCACACCCACGACGAAAAAAAAATGTCAACAAGTCTTTAAAAAGTGTTTAAAAAGTTGGCAAATTCGCAGCCCTATTAATTTTGCGAATGACCACTGGCTTCGATGACCGTTGGCATTTATTAGTGAAAGGGCAGATAATTGAGGATGAACACGTAATTTTACGACTCGATTGAATCGGCATAATGTATGAGACGGCAAAGTACTTGGGTTCTTAATCCATGCCTGGAATAGCCATCATACTTCTGATCATCGGAGATAATCTAGCAATAAATAGTACAACTCAATAAATGCTAAAGACGTCACAACTATACTACCCAGGATTGAGATATCCTCTAGTTTCGGAATGAATCACCCTCAAAGAAAAATAAAATTAAAACATTTATTTTAAGCTATCGAAAATTAACGGCAGGTAGTATTTTAATCAATGAGCGTCCTAACATTAACCCTTGTGGCACTCCATGTGGAATTACGATTTTCATCGTTTATTTTATTTTGCCCTTTTTTGTTTTGGATAAATACAAAGAAATGATGAAAATGTGAGGAAAGTTTTGAGTATGAATGTTTTATGGTATAAACTTACAATATAAGGGAAAACTAAAGAAACTATGTATGGCCTATGCGAAAGATGATTATGATAAGAAAGGAGGGACTAGGTACTGAGATGACGACTAATAGTGAAGTATGGAAGATGAAAACATACTGCGCCAACCGCAAGTAAAAGAGTGATAAGAGTAAGAAACTGATGATGACGTTGATGATTTTACCGTTCCCACTTGTGTAACTACATCATGTAGGTATTCGTTAAAAACCATTTAAAACAAAATGGAAACATTAACTAATGGTTTACTTCAATTTTTTTACGTTTGTTACTAGGCATATTTCAGATAAAGTAGGTAGTCAAAATAATTTGTCCTGTTACTCTCCGAATTCTTGGTCGGTTAAAAACGTAACATCATCGAGCTTTTCACAGAAATACTCATCAAATCTACCCTCTTATGTAGAATTGAGCATAATTTCGATTGAATGCGTCCCTACACCAAATTCAAATCTCTCAGAAAAGAAAGCCAATTAATTACTAATCCTAAACATTTCTACAAAAACTACAAACCGCACGACAAACGCAGTTGCGATCAGTTTGTTTACGCTGCGCCGGCGCGGGCGAAAAAAGCACGTAGTACGCATGCGCGACGCGCGGGGCGGGGAGGAGGGGGGGCATTCTACTACGCTACGGCGGCGGCGATGACTTCGTTTTTTACCACAATCGGGTTTCCTTTTGACTTGAGCGCCTGGTTTTTTCGTTAGCGCCCAGTTTGGCGTAGCAACTCCATATACAGTTACACTGGAGAGGCAACCCCGCAGAATTGTTTTTAAATGACGACTGCTTGCGCAGACGACGCGTCGCGCGTCGCTTTAGAGTGCGTCCTTTGTATTGATTTTATATGCCGATGGTATTTACTTTGTACTGTATGTAATAACTGCGTCTCCTTGCTTGTTTAAGGTATCGAAGGCTCAAGTCATGTAACTTGAAACTATTTATTAAAATGCTTAAGTGAATCCATGTAAGATCCACTTGCTTAAATTAACTTTTCTTCTTCATTATGAACTTGGAATAGAAAATACAAAGAAAAGCGGAAAACCTATAGCTTGAATTTGGCCATATTGGCAGTGCACTGTAGGAAAATCCTTCCGATACTAAAATCGCACTAGAATCGCGCGCACAGACTGCAGTCGGCAAATAAATACAATCTTTTGTTCATCCCCACATGGCTCGGAGTTACGATAAGCGAGTCCATATCCCATCCCGGCCGAGGACAGTAAAAGTATCCATTTATTGTTGTTTTTTATTTATTTCATTTTTACTTGCGTTTTTCCTTATTTTTGTGACGATGCCATTTGAGATGTTTAGCGATATCGGCAAGATTGGGTGTTTAAAGGGCTAAATGGAATTCTATCGATCTTTGTTGAAAGCTAAATCCATTCGTACAATTAAGGATAATATGATGAAGTAACGAGGAATGATATAAACACGTCACAGCATCACTTACTCCTTTCTTGAAAGAGAAAGGAGTAACTGATGCTGTGACGTGTGACAGGGGAGAATGGAAGAAGAAAGCATGTTACGCCGACACCAAATAGAATGGGGCAAGGGCAGGAAGATGATGATGATGATGATGATGAAATAACGAGAAAAATAATATTGGTCTCTACCATTTTCGCATTACTGTTTGTGTATCTGGTTAAGAATTGTCTTGAACAATGAAAATAATAGAATGTGTTAATGTTATACACAACTTTCTGTAAAGCTGCCTCGATGCCTGCTGACTGCCTCGTTGTCGCAAGCGCGACTGCTGAGCATTAGATCCTGGGTTCGATTCCCGGGTCGGGCAAATTGTGATTGGGTTTTTCCAGCAGGGATTTCTCAGTAGCAGTCACGGAGTCAGGATTTGTGCCCAGTTGCTGGCAATAGGCTTGCCCCCTATTACACTGGGACTTAAACATAACTGGCGAAATGTGAGTGTACTATTAGGTACCTACACCTCTGCCTAATCCTTCGGGGATTACAGGCGTGATGTTATGAACATATTTATGCTTATGTAAAGCACACAATACCTTTTGTAGAAGAAGTTGAATGAAAAAGTAGACGGTGATTGATGTGATGAAGCACCACACGAAAGATGATCAAAAAATTCCAATCTAATAACGACATGAGTATTTCGACTCTGATTAATTCTTACTTTAGGCATTCACTTGAAAGTAAAACGAAAGCTCACAATTAACAAATTATCACCATTATAACCGTATAAAATTTCGTACGAAATCATCAGGCCATCGGAATACTTTAAATTCACGAACAATACCAGCTTTAGGCGGTTTACAATTTAAATATTTATAGGGCACGTGGTAGCGAATTTTCGTATAATTTCTGTGGATTCCAGCAATTTATTGGGAATAGATTGTGATCGCGTGATATTTGGTTGTAGGGCCACCAAAAGTTTAGAGGCATCCAGGATTTTATGGACTGAACAGACTTTAAAGAAACCCTTCTAAAGCTACTATCGACAAACTTTTGGGCGGCTATTTTAGTATAGACACTTACATGTACAAACTGGGTGTGTAAAGTCGTTAGGTAGTCAGTGGCCCAAAAAGTCTGACAACCAGTATTACCAAGGGGTATCGTATTACCCAGTAGGTACTAACTGGGTTGTGGAGGTCAGATAGGCAGTCGCTCCATGTAAAGTACTGGTATTCAGCTGCATCTGGTTAGACTGGAAGCCGACCACAATATAGTTGGGAAAAGGCTAGGCAGATGATGATGTACAAACTGTGCAAAACTTGTACTAAATAAAATGAGTTCTAAGTTTTGATTTGTATGTTTCAGTTTCATAACCTGAGTCACACAATCGATCCTAATCCCATAAAATATGTAATAATTTTCCATAACTATAAGGAAAACCCAGAATCATTTCAAAATTAAAATAAAACTACACAATAATGAATTTCCAGCCAATTCCATCCTAACTTATGGAGTGACCAAAGCACAGTCCATTCGCCCCCTAGTAATTGGCGAACCATACGGGACGTTAACCGTTTTAGGGAATATTTTAGGGTTCGATGACTCTGGATTAGAGGTCATGGTACGTTGCCATGCAGAAGACAGGATGAGCCCAATCACGGTGATAGCACGAGACACCTGCCTTTCTCTGGCTAATGACCGATTGGTTTCGATGTAGTAGTCTGGAATTAATTCAGGATGACATACCTTGGTAATTTGTCTGATATGGTAATACTTGATAATGGTTGCTAGCCAGAATTTGAAGGCCTTTTAGAGACATGACTTTTGGTTTAGGTTAAGCGTTCATTGCGTAGTTGATCGGTTCAAAAAGACACCGAAATTGGTGGATTAGTGAGTAATGAATTTGACATTGAAGGAGGTCTGTCACAATTATTTTTTCAAGGCATTGTCAGTGAAAAATGCATGGATGTACGAGAAAAAACTCTGAGTCACCTTAAGTAGATCACTTCCATGACGAGTATGTCCTTCTGAATCAATCGATGCTTGAATTATACAAGTACTTGCGGTAAACACCCATTGAAATTTTGGAAGCTTCGCACAAGATATAAATAACGTGTTTTAGTTTTACAACGTGTCCTAATTTACGCGAATTAGATGCGGCGCAGGCATGCGGTGGCGGTGATACATAAACTGTGGGAAGTGATTGTTTTTGGTGTAATTACAGCGATTATTGCTGGGACGATGGTGAGATATGAGATTTTGGAAACTCATTGAACTTTATCGCAGTCTATTTGCGTAAGACAAACTGAATGTTCTATGGATTTAATAAACATACTAAGGTTGTGACAATACTGCTGCTATTTCATTATGATCAATAATGGAACTCAAGTGCACTGCAAACAATCTAAATCCAGCGTATTTTACCAAAAAATAGTGATCCAATTGATACTTAGAGATAAATAATAAGTAGTACAAAATAACAACAGAACCGATCAAAATATGCCATGCATTTAATGTTATGCGTATTAATACAGATGTCAACGCATCTAAGGAATGTACACCAACCATTTGAACAAATAAATAAAATACATACAAAGAAACCCAAATAACCATACCGGCAAACATGATAAGTAGTCGGTGTTAATGAAAAAGGTGAAACATTCCCAATACAAACACAGAACTATTGTTACAGAAAACCTTCACATGGTGATGTTTAAACAATATTTGATCACAATACCGAACCTCCTGTATTTGTTTTCCACATGGATTGGGCATATTATAAAGAAAAGGATGGAGATACAGAATACGTTAAAAAAGAAAAAGGAGAGAAGATAGAAACACTTGAGACCACAGCGGGTTGTGATGAAAGGACGGACAGAATACAAATGAGAGCTGGTGACAATGCATTGGAATCCAGAGACGGCAACAAGTAGGTTAAAAGGTGAACATGGCAGCTATTACTGTAATTAGAGGTGTGTTGGCATACCTAGTGATGCAAATGACGAGGCTATGTGGAGCTAGCTTGAAGCTCGCGTGTCATATTGGAAACGCAGACCTGATTATTAAATAATTTGATTCGAGTGACGTCAGAAATACTGAGACAGGAATTTGCACACTGTTTCTATGAGAGCCTACATTCCGTTTGTTGATTCCATTGAAACTAAATACTACTTCTTAGAAGTATCAACCCTAGGTGCTCGGCGCCACTTAATGATCAATAGCAACGTGGATGGTTTACAAATCAGAATTGTGCATAAATAGTCAGGCATATGCAGAACCAATCACACCAGAGATAATTCACTGTTTGCGGGATACAGGCACGTTTTGTATCTAAGATCTCGTGGCTTGTGGTGGGTGCCAAATCGAGTAATAGTTACTCTAGTTTGAGTGCAAAGTGATAGACGTGATTTGAAATTAGTCCAATTTCACCATTTGTAACACGTTGTCTAAGGTCAGCATCAGCGATCGACTGAATACCGTCTACGAATGTTAAACTAAATTTAAAAGACTGACACAATGTTTTCGAAAAAAAGAAACGAAGTACCTAAACCTGCATGTACTGCAAGTCAGGTAAGGACAAAAAGAAAGCAAAGGTACCGCAAGTCCGCTTTACCTTTAAAGAAATCCATTTAAGAAAAGCAGTCACAAACCTTTAATCCTAACAAAGTTTCTTATTCGAATGCATTTGAGGACATCAGAGAGGTCTAATTAAACAGTTTCGTGAACTTTTTACTGGGCAACCCATAATCGGCCTTAATCGGTCGGTAATTAAGGCGATTGCTATCGATTCGGCCGTGGGAGATGCCGGCACGACGAAACAGTCTGTGAGGCCGATTTTTTGAACTTTCCATGAGTTAAGTGAATTAGCAAATTACTGAAACTAAGGGATAATGGAATTTCGCCTTTTTTTTGTTGAACGGTAAATGGTGATATGGTTTTGGCAAGAAATGCGTTTAATTGTAAATGGTTTTCACTTTTGCGTGCTTGTATAGTTTTTGTTTTGTCTTGTTATTTTCATATATGCGGACCATCTCTTCGTCTTGCTTGTGTTTCTAAATGTTTCTTCCTTTTCAATATTATGCAAATAGATGAGGTCTTGGAATTCGTAGGTAAGGTACTTACACCTTGCTGTACACCTACCGATTGATCATCAGGGTAGAATTTATCATCATCATCGTTACCTCATTCTGTCGATTCAAGATTTATAATTAATCATTCAATACGTCATATTTTATTGCAGTAATTGGTTTTCTCAATTCAGAAAAAGACTTGGCAACACATTCAGCCGGCAACCACTTAGGAAGCAGACGAAATCTAATAAAATTGTCTAATTTTGTCAATCACAGACACAATTTAAAACCTTGACAAATGGTTATTTGAACTGGAAGGAGAAAGTTGCCATTAATATCCTAAGAGCACAAATAAGGGAAAGGTATTAATTATGTTTTTCAAGTAGCTACTTAAAGTTAAAGGGGATAGGGCATTTAAAAATTGTGAGTGGTATCATTTTGAAAAACTTTTCAGCACACTTGCGTGCCACGCGCTTGATTTAATAATTTACTCACAGACTACTATATTATCTATTTAACTTCACAATAAAAATAACGCAACATAAACACATGAAAATTAAAACATTTTAACGATAAACACATCAAACTCCGAAACATTAAAGTTTTAAACCAGAATGCAATGAAAGTGGACTCAAGACTTATGAAAACCTTCGATAAACATAATAAAGCGGGGAGCTATTGTGAAACAGCGGAAAGTGGTGAAAACATGACACGTTTTATTTAAATCTCTCATTCAAAATAGTACGTGGCCTCAATACTGGATGGACGGTGGTACCGAGTGGGCGGGAACCTTGACACTCTGCTTGCATTGTCTCCTAGTCCTGAGTTCCTGATCCATCAAAAGTATTGCAATTTCTACAGTTTTTTACGGTCGGTTTTAATAGTCCAGTTAAACATTTCGTCTTTTTTCCTATGAAATGCAATTAAATTAATTGGAGTTCAATGTCTATTTAGATTTTTTCAGTTGGTTTTAATTCAGTTTGAAAAAAGGAAGATCTATCAAAAGACTTCTTCTTTTATAATTCATTTGATTAAAACTAACAAATAAACTTCCCTTAAATATCTAAGTCCGTCGCTAATAAATTAGCACTCACTTCAATAAATATATTCGGATAACTAAATCAAATCGTTATCTTTATAGAGACACCGAACTTCTCATCCAATTATTGACACTAAATGCGTCGAAAAAATGATAAAAACGAATACAATAAAATCGTTTATCTTTATCGCCGAATCCCTAAATCAAACCCTGGGATCGACAGCATCAGACAAAATAAAACGGCGAAGAAGCAATGGATAAAATTGAGATACTGTTAGTTGAGCAAAAAGCATTCCGTTAGTCCTTGCCGGAGGCGCCTCTGCACAAATTCGCGAACCTAAAAGCTGTCAGTGATTTTTTTAGTGCACTAAGGGCCGTAGTTTTCAATTTCGGTTTTGATATTGTTGAGACAGTGACAGTTAGTTTGCAGTGAATTAACCTTGTGAGGATTATTTGATAAACAATTTAACGTAAGTACAGCAGAAATATGGTTTCTGCTTGATTTTGTTCAGACCTGCGAGATTGAAGCCTACATCTTTTAGGGTTCATCCCATTTTATGTGATAAGCTTTTAGACGTACTAACTCATTGCAGGATTTCGGGCATAGCCCATCTTTATATGTAGCGACCGATAGCATAGATAGACCCCCATTGCTAACGCTCAGTTTATTACCAAAACTCCTTATTCATGTGAGTTTGAGTGAATAAATGTCTTCCTTAGCCACTGATGTAAGGTAAAGCTAAAAAGCGCGTGCATTTAACCAAGTACCTACATAAGGTGACAACGCAGTCCAAGTGCGAAAGCGTCACAACCCGAAAAAGCGAACTTTCCCCTCCCACGGTTTTTTGCACACTCACATTGTTTTTGGCCGATGGTTGCTGGCATTTTCGGAATTCAGCCATTTACATAAATACCGAGGAGTCTTTGTTGAGCCGCTAAGGCGCCGCAGAAGGAACGGGTTGCGTCGTAGTTGCGTACGCGCGGTTGTTCGTAAATGGCGAACACTGTTGTTTGTTTTCTGTTTTTGCCAGTTTCAAAAGTTGCGACATTTGTTTGTTAATATAGGTATATTTATAGCATTGTTTGTTCATGAAAGTTTTGGAAAGCTAGCGTGATAAATATTTTGTATTGTAATATTTTTTTAGATTTCAAAATAAACCTCACTACACCAACTACTCAGCTAAGTGAATAATTTTTACTTCATATTGATCATCGTCACTTTTTTTAGGGTAATAAGGAGGAAGGAGTTAGTTTCGCTTAAGTTTGCAAAATAATATATGTAGTATTCTTTTTATTATGGGATTAGCAGACTAACCTCACTCAAAAACACCCTATTGCAGTCCTTCAAAGCGCCTTAGCGCCCTAACCTATAAAGTTGAGACATAACAATCGAAATTCTAATTAGTTTTCAATATATTCAACCCAGGAGTCGAACCCAAACAGGTCATCAATCTTAAAGAGCCGTGGCGCCGTCTTTTCACTGACCCCAACACCCCATTTTGGTATAAAAAAAATCAACAGACGCTACTATAAAGAATGGGCAGCAAAAACCATAATATTCTTTACAAAATCAAACGCAGACCCGTGACCAAAAATGAGCTTTATCATTGTAAAAATACAGATGATGTTGCCAGCAAAATGAAATCGTAAGTTTGGTAATTAGATTCTGACAGTTTGAAATCGGCAAAGAGGCCGACTGTCAAAAAGTCGGCGCCAGAATCAGCGTGTTGTAAATAAAACATTGCAACTCTAACATTTACGATTCTTAGGTTAGGCACGTTCTGTTTTTAGACGCAGGGCGTTAGTCGTATACATTATCATTAGAATTTCGTGTTTTTGTTTTCTAGAGATAAATAGAATACAAAGTGAAAGAATTTTCTACAATTTAGCATAAGTAAGTCAAAAAATTATTTATTGCTTAAAAAATATAAATAGATCATCTGTAGGAATTAGGTACCTAGTAACTCAAATTTTCCTTACCTACTTAGTTATTAAAATAAGGTTAAAACCACACGACTTAATTACACCTTGCCTATTAGGTACCTATTATTATAATTTTGAAAGTTCTTGCTTGTTATTATCTATTATTATTAGTTTTTAGTTTTCTATCTAAAAGGCCAGCTTTTCTAGGTTAAAAAAAAAAACATCATTAACAAAATCAAATCACCCGATTCCCCTACGATTCCAACGCAGCGTTTTCTTGTATTTTAATAACAACTTTCAGCGTACGTTGCCAATGATTTTGTGTGATAATATTTTTTTCTATTATTACGAGAATTGATTCATCCAAGCGGTGTTGCCCAGCCTTTATAAACTCACGCAAATATATTACTCACACTGGCTTTAAATAATCTCCGATTAGTTTTTTTTTTCGCATTTTGACATCGTCAACGTATTTCTTTCTGAAAGACATGAAATTCTAGTTTATGTTTCTGTAAATCGTTTTGGGGTAGCGGTGTCTGCACTAAATATTCCGATTATTATCGAGAAAAATTGGTATAAGCTATTATGAAGATATTATTGAATAAACTAGCCGAAACTAATGGTCTGGTGACAGTTCTATGGGCTGTAATTCAAGGCCAGTCGAAATGATGTAAAAAATATAGGTGTCTAAGAAGTCTATAAAAATAACAAAATGGTTTTGTGTAAATATCATTATACACTACCTACGCTTTATTTTTAATATGCCTAATAAATACAAATCACAGTCCAAATAAAAATAAAAAGGATTTTCAAAATTGTACCTAGTCGACGTTTGAATCCGACTTGATCATTTAGCGTACGTCAAACGGCCTATATATTATTAGTAGGTACCCGATAGACTCTTGGCATCAAATCTAATACAAATCGGCCATTTACAAAGCTTTCTTCTACTAGGTATACAAAAATATGAAAGTGCATAAATCACGATCAAATACGCAAAATGTTTTCTTGAAGAGAAAAAAACTATTCGTAAAATTGATCGATGTGATGTGGGTTGTAAAAGAAATGAGAGCTTTTGTAACTCGTCTGTTTATAACAGTGAAATATACAGATTTTTCTATCAGTAAAAGAATTTTGAATAGTTTTTTATGAACTTGATAACGTGGAAATTTGGGTTAGGTCATTTTCTTTAACGGAATCCTACACTGCTCTCATTACCCATTACCAAACAGTGCCTATTTGTTTTATATTGTAAATTGTAATCATAATTATGTTTTCTGAATTAGACATTCTTTAATTACCACCATACTTCGAATCCTTATCCACAAATGCTAAAGACCAATTATTCCACAAATATGGAACGAACTAAAATAGTATATAAACAAAACAAAGAACATTGCATATTACAACAGACATCTGTACAATAAAAACTAACAATACAATAAAACACAATTAAATTACTAGAGTCACTATCTAGAAATTTATCAGTCTTACTAATGAAGAAGATAGTTTTGCACCTGCCCATGGTGAGTATGATACCGTTACATACGTCAGTTACCATAACATGTTTGTGCTAACAGGTGGGGACTGTATCATACTCCCTCAAGCCTGAGGGGATGAACAAGAAACTAACAATTATTGGTATGGCGTTGGTCATACGTTAAGTCTAAAGGGACCCCTAGTAACGTGAAAACTCAAACTCAAAACTCAAACTCAAAGCATTTATTTCAATTAGACCATTACAGGCACTTTTGAATGTCAGAAAAACAAAGAAGGCGAAGCTACAGTCCCAGACATAAGACATAATAACTTATGAAAGTACTGTAGTTGCCCATTCCAAGGCGTAGATCTCTATGGAGAAGAATGGGCAAGAAACTCCATCAGTGAAACACAGTGAAAACAGTAAATCAGTATTTAGTTCGTAAAAGGATGTTTAATAATTATAACATTGGATACCTCTCTTACAACTATACAAAAATAGTACATTTTGATATAAGTGGGGAAACTTTGTTATTGCATTCGAGGGTGTTAAGTCCGCCTCGAATGAACACAAATAAATGTTAATTTGTTCATAAAAGTAAATATTTGTTTAAAATAATCATTTTTATCTAAGATATTTTATTTAAGAACATAATTTAAATACTCAAAAAATTATAACGCCGTAAAGACGCAATATCTTTACCGAGATTTTAAAAAAAAATTCACCGCCGACTATAGTCATTGAACCCATTAGGACTTAGAATAAGTTTAGTTACCTGTGGATTTTTTCCGCACGTGTGCCTAAAAATATTAAAAATCCACGCGAGTGAAATACATTGCATGTTGAGCCTAATCGTAGTGCGATAAGAACCAGTTTTCGAGATAGTGTATTAAAAAACTTAAATCGATCTGTTGATTGAAAGAGGTGTGAACTATAAACATTGTCATGTTTAATTAATATACTTGTAGATAACTAAATAAATTCATTTAATTCAGATATCACAAGATCCGTATTAAGTACGTTCACAAAATTAATTCACAATGTAAGTAAAAATACAGAAATAGATATAGGTATAGGATATAGGTATTAATATTTAACTGGGTGTAATTTTATTTGTTTTATATTTTACTAGCTTATGCCCGCGGCTTCACCCCGCGTGGAGTTCGGTAATTGTTTCGCGGGGTCGTACTACCGGGATAAAAAGTATCCTATGTGTTAATCCAGGTTATAAACTATCTACGTGCCAAATTTCATCCAATCCCGGTCAGTAGTTTTTGCGTGAAAGAGTAAGAAACATCCATTCATTCATCCTCATAAAGTAGTAGTTAGTAGGAAGGATGTTGTTGTATTTTGTGACTTGTAACCGTATTAGAAGAGTCTGTATTTTTTCTATAATTGGTGATAAATAAATAAATAAAAATAAATAAATCTGCACTGATAAAGTCGTGCTTCAAAATGTTTGTGTTTATGCCTGATGAAGAACAACAGGGGAGAATGGACGAAGAAAACGTGTTACGCTGACTTTAAGTAATAGAGGGGTAGTAAAATAATGATGCCTGAGAAGGAACCTATAGATATTTGAAGGCATGTACAAAATATATTTCTGCAGGGAACGTTACAGGGGCGGCGCACGTCAAATATTTTATGTCTCCATCAGCAAAACAGGTGTCCATTATTATAATTTACTTTAACATTTATTACTTCAAGTATTTTCGATATGAAATATGTACAAGAACATGAAAATGTGTCGTGTTTACTTCTGACTCACGCACTGCGAGCTTACGCAAAAATTGTAGTAGTAAAAAATAGTTTCACACAAGTTTTAAAATAAAACAAAATGCAAGACGAAGTTGCTACGAGGATTGTCTAAGAATAACTGAGTTGAGACTTTTTCGAAAAGCTGATGATTATGGAAGTAATGGTAGTGGATTCAGAACATCTACTAAAGGAACTTTACCATACTAACGACACCATATTTGAAAATATTGATGACGCTATAAAAAGATTTTGAAGAACTGTAGTCAAAGCCGAAGCCAGTGATGATTTACTATTCGACAGTAAAGATATTACTGAGGTTTCTATAGAAGCCATTCTTATCTTAATTCATAGAAGACACGTGACAAACATATAAAAACCTATAAGCATATTTAGGATTATGAACCCGAAAGCATGAGCTAGTAACTCAAGGCAGATATGACTAAAGCTAAGCACATGACAGTAAATCAAAGAAAACCCAGAAATAAATAACATTTTACGGTTGAATCTAACCGGTCTGTATTTTGTCTGTGAGTAATCGCTGGTCTCCATTCCGTTCTGCGGAAAACTGACTCAGAATATCTACCTAGGCTTCAAAAGCTGTCATAGAGTATGATATTGTATTTCATCTTTCTAGTGTTACTCTTAATAAAATTCAGTCAGATTTATGGTGGTATTGTAAGAAGCTTTCTCTTTCCTCTGTCGTTATTTTTCAGTGTTTTCCAAATGTCGTGTCAGTTGTGTGTCATCAAGAATATGTTTATTTTCTTCAGTTACTGGCTTTTATTAGATACGAATAAGATTAGCGTTCTCGTGTTCCATTTTCTATACCTCTAGAGCTAGATAAAGTTATGTTATTTTAACATCATTAACCTCATCTTTAAAAGTTTGTCAAGCATTTTCAAAAACATCTCAATTTTAATGTTGTCGTATGTCATCCCGAAGAGTTCCACATTGGTACACTCAGAGAAAAAACTTACATAACAACAATAAATTTTCATTCATAAACTATTCAGCTGCAGTTCATATTCCGTTAAACGCTCGCTCGCTCGTCCAGACGTATTATATTTAGAACCAAGTGACTTTTTTCGTCGCGTCAAGTATTTTGGTTGCAAAATACCGTTTCGACTCAAAGTGAGAATGCCAGCGTTATAATTTATAGTGTCATACCATGCTTCTAAATTAATGTGCAATACAAAAAATATAATAGAAACTAACATAATACTGAAAATATTTTTCTCAGTTTTGTATCCTAACTATATTAATATTATAAATGTGAAAGTGTGTTTGTTTGTTTGTTATCTTTTCACGCCTAAACCACTGAACCGATCATCCTGAAATTGTACATAAACGTTGTGAGGTGTATAGAAACGGACATAGGGTACCTTTCATCCTGAAAAAAAGTACTGTTCCTGAGGAAAACAACAATAATGTTCTTACGATAATAGATTGCGCCACGTGTCTTTTGAATCATGATTGATTCTAAATTAACGCAAGCGAAGCCGCGGGTAAAAGCTAGTCAATTCATATTTCGTTGTAATAATGATCTTAATTTCGCTCATTTTAGTTTTTTATGAGTCTAGTGTCATAATTTTCTCGTTAGATATATTACTCACCATATTTTCGAGCTGATTTATTAGTTCATTCGGTACAACGACATCAATAACTCGTGGTTCTTCATAAAAAAACATTTATTTGCAAAAAATGTGTTGACAGGTGGTAAAAGGCTTATGTCACTCCATGCAATCGTCGGGTGCGACATTTTTAACGTGTATAAAGTTATTTCCCTGACTGTACAATGTGACCCCGATTTTTCAATTTATTCAGAGATGATGGCGGATTCTCTGGAAAATCAGTGACGTATTCGTTGAGTTATTAAGTTGTCAAATATATCACGTATACACATAATTAAGAAACCTAAATGATGTCATATTCGAATGAAATATTTCTTCTTACATTTGTAAATTGATGATGTAAGAACACTAACAACCCATTCGGAGTGATCAAAACAAGATATATTTGTTATGTTTTCTCTCTTTATTTTTGTATCAACCTGACGATATCGTTTCGGCAAACTGTTTATAAGTAACATTATTGCGACCAATTATCTGCTTGACAGATACATCTACCAGCAAGACATTCCGACCAGTGAGGGCTGCGAAATATGGGGACACCCAAAGACATAAATGGACATCTGAAACCGACGATAAGTTATTGTTTTGTTTTTCCTTAGCGTATTCAAAAACCCTTTCTATTCCTTCGAAAACTAGAGATAGATTAGAATGTATTCTATTTCCATCACACAAACGACACTCTATTCCTCATAGTATTTTCTTCTAAATTCCATGCTGGCTCAGTGCTAGTTCAAAGAACCATCCAACTAAATCATTCTTCTAAAGCGGCGTTTACACGCAATCACACTCAAGTACAAATGTTATGATTTCAGTGATACGTAATGGAGGGTACTTATGAAAACTTGGTGTAAGGGGACACCCACTAGCCGAACGTTTGTATGGAAGCACGTAATGTCTCAATTTGAATGTGCACTATGGGGAAAAGAAAGAAGTTCGGTAGAGTTAGCAGACAAATCTGGAGCAATGACTGAATATTAATTAAATACCGTATTTAGTGTACCTATAGTTTCTGACGTTTTTCTTCTACAGTGGCTGGATTTAAACAGTTTTTGTCTTAGATATAATTTTAAAGAGGATGCTGCAGATGGTGTTCTTTAACCATTGGTATCTTGATAGGTAAGGACTCCTAGATTCATGCTATACCTTACCAGTCTCGATTCCTAGCCAAATTTGCTTCACTTTATAGGAAAATCGTGAACTCATCTTCTAGTTCCCCGATATCTATCACACTTTCTGCATCTTCACTTATAAGGCTATTTATTACCTTAACCTTATAAGGAAAAAAATACCAAAAAGTCACGCGACATTTCCTAAAGTTTCCACAGTTTTCCTTGCGGACGGTATCGCACCGACGCGCCGTCTCGGCCGCGCTATTTCGGTACACGCCCGCCCAGCCAAGTTTATTGACACGACTTAACGCGCTATACTATGCCGGGATTTAACTGCTAATACCTCACGCCGAAGTGCTTGCTAGTGCCGTGCTAATATGTGGTCCGGAGTCTGAGTTTTATGTCCTTTCCGAGACAGACGAAACGCAGAAACTGTCTCGATGCGAACTCCGCCTGTCAGTGTGTGTTTGAACGAGAATTGCAAATTGTAAAACGTATGGCTGTTGAAGACGGAACTGAAATGTCAAATAAGGATTTGCTTTGCATGAAAGGGCTAGGAGTGAGTAAGCTTCGAATCCCGTCAAAGATTTAAAAAAAAAAACCATTTTATTGAGTACCTACTATACATAGTTTTATAGCATGAAATATGTTGAATGCAAACGAAGATTTCAACGTCATCAATATGCAGACGACAACTACTCAAGTAGCCAACTCAGCATTTACGGAACGTTGCACAGAAGCCTTTTGACAACCAAGATGATCAAAAGGTTATCGTAATGAATTAATTTTTTTTTGCTGGAATCTCTATTATGGCTGTTAACGACCTTCTTATCTTTGCCTCACTCGTTAAAAGAAGGATAAAGATGACGATTATAGGCTTATCTAAGTTCTGCTACTAGCATTTGGTAAATTTGAGCAAAAATGAAAATTTAGATGTTTTCTTTGGTTATCAAAAGTTGGTGTTTGATATAAACAATTAAAGAAGGTGCTTGTACATAGCTGATACAGTCACGAACATTGTTTTCCCACGTGTGAGTGTAACTATACAATTTCAGCAATGTTACCTACGTCAAACGTTCTTTTAATAAAATCATGAAGAGTTGTTTGTTTTATAAAAGTTTGATGTTTCATATTCGTATTAACGCAACCTAAATTAGCTGCTATATAAAAATGTTTGAAAACAAAATAAGTTTAATTATACACGGAGCGTGAAAATATTTTGAGAAAGTTTTTCAAATGAAAATCGTAGTGATGTGGAATAAGGTAGAGACTGACAATCAGAACAAGGCTGAGGAGAAAAGTAACGCTTTTCTTAGAGAGACGAATCGAAGAAATTCATTTCTGCGAAAAACCGTTGGGCAGAAAACCGTTTTACCTTACTTTTTGGTCTGAGCATTCGGCCATTAGTTTCCTTTCGGTAAGACTAGCTCAAAGAAGATTTAGAAGTTGAAAAGTGTTCAGCAAATTACTTGCTAAAAAGATTTCCGCATAAAACCTAGGCCCTAACACGAGCGCTCGGTGTAAACGTAACGTAAATACGTCGATTTTTCCTATCTCACTCTGATATTATACGTCTACTAAAAAATAAAGTCGTTGTTTCCAAACGAGACGAGTTTCCAATTTATGTAAACTATTAAGCTCCAAACAAAGCAAAAACTACCCAAGATAAATTAACACCATCCAACACGTACTTTCCGATCCATTTACAAACAGACAACCAACCAACTCGATGGTCGCGTGCACAGGGCAGATGTTGAGGCAGCTGCGCGTGCGACTCGCGAAATGTAACGAGATCGCGACAACGATGCCGAAGTGACGTCATAATTATGCTGTTATGACCGTTGGGGTTTGTTTCTCTTTGCTTAGGCTCTTTGTTTTTGTGAAACTGACGTTTGTTATAGAGATTAGTATTGTAATTTAATTTTAAGCGTCACTAATGATTCACACAAGATTTTGGGATAAAACTTTTGGTTATAGTATTCCCACGCGTGGAAAGAAGACCGATGATATTTAACCTACTTGAATATGATACGGTATTTATTTAGGCTTTTACATTTATCCACAATAAGAGATAACCAATAGTAGTTTAATTAACCTACCTACCACCTGCGTAAAAATAATCCTATGGTAACCTAACACAGGTCATGGTCTAACAGTTTTTTCGTCTATCAAAGACTTGATCTAGTTTTTTAGGTATTCAATTGAATAACCTTATTTTAGTATGGATGATGATATAAGCCACACATGATTATTACTCATCGTCAACGATTAATTCTAAACTAGCTATGACATACAAAATAATCACAAAATTGGGAACGTTCTATGTGCTACAATACCAGTCTATAGATAAAGTATACCTCCCAAAGACCCAACGTATACTCTATACCTACTACTCTATACACAAGTAGGGCAGCTCGCCGCCAGGTGGCGCAGGTGTGGCCCCGCCCCCCGGCGGCGCCTGCGCACCCAACTAACGTAAACGATTCACTTTTACGCTAATCATACATTTATCTTTGTTTAGTTTGGCTGAAGTTCTCCTTAGATCGTTAAAAGGGAAATTATGGTGTCGGATAAAATATGAGACGCATTTAATAAAGTGTGATACCAAGTTCGCCAATACTAGTCAACCAAATGGAATTGGTACCTATCAACAGGTCTGAACGAGTCTGGCAGTTCTTGAGTTAGACAACCCCCCCTTTGAAATCAATATTGTACTTTCCTAGGTTTGGGCTAGGGGTTCTCATGAGACATCAATCCGAAAGTCGCTTCTCTCTTTTTTCGCATTTCAAACTAAACCCTTATAAAAGAAGATCCCAGAGCCCTGTACGTACAACCCTACAAGGACTTTCTGTTAAAATTAATAATTTGTCTGGGCCCCCAGTAGCTGCTCAGAAGGCATTGAGTTCCTTATCAAGTAATCGCAATTTTCTGACATGTGGGTTCGCCTGGTTCGCCCAAATTTTCACAACAATGTAACGACTACGTTATGGTCCTGAAAATCTGCCAGAACATTTTAGTACAGTGTATCAGTAAAACGCATTCAAATCCAACATCAACGGGTGAATCGAGCTCATCGTACGAACTGAGTTAATTAGCACTAACCGGTGCAAAGCAGTTCTTGCCGCCATTGTGGCAACGGCGCCATATTCCCACGACCCGCAACACATACACGTACACACAAATTATTATTTAGTTTTTTTATAGTTCTTTTATCTTTCTAAATTATTCTAGGAAGATTTTTGTTTAATTGCAAGATCTCACATGACCGGAGATGGTTCTATTGAACTTGGATTCATAGGTGTTTTGTGTCAGTTGGTGATTACTGTTGGGAAGCACGAAGACGAATATTAAAAGCACAATTTGCCGCCGTTGGTCCCGGCTGTCATTTGTAGATCTCTGACAGTCGGTACGGGTAATCAGAAGCGAGAAGGTTTGACAACCAATCTTATGAAGGGGTAGGTATTGAATTACCCAGTAATTGGTTTCTGGAGGTCAGAAGCAGCCACCACGTGTAAGATACGGGTATTCAGCTACAACAGGTTAGACTGGAAGTCAACCCCAACATAGTTAAAAAAAGGCTAGGTAACCAGATAATGATGAAGCATGGATTTGGTGTAGACAAGGCTGACATGCTCTGAAATGTATTGTGCAATTTTGGCTTTAAGTTACACAAACACTCTGCTCAGCCAAGTTACACAGTCATGAAAAGCATTAGCGTTTATCGATACATCGTCTAATCCAGTTTTTTGCTGTATGAATAATAAAAGGGCTTTCATTGTTTGTGATAAAGAGGCTGAATTTTACCCCTCACCCCTCTCTATCTTCCCATTGACCTATTGTCTCGATCATTACTCTATTTTTAAAATCCCTTCATTCATCCATTAACGATTTAGACGTTAGGAACCCACGCGAATCCACGAACTGAACCATCACCTGTAACATTTGAAACTAACGATCAAACGTATATGCATGCCTTTCTTACTAAAGGTGTTAGAGTGAGATAGAGACTCGTGTCACGTAACACGATACACAGAGAACAAATAAATAGCTTCCACGTATTCCATTGAACGTTATACAGTGTATTTGGGTAACATTGCCAATAGTAATTAGTCGTTAGATAGGTCAAGGTTGAATTGTATCGTTTTGCCAACAAACTTGTTTGCTTCGGGTATGTTCTGTTAGGTTTTGTGTTTTCTACAATTGAGACAATATGTGAAATTTTTGTGAGGTTGTAAAATTTTCTACTAACCAACGTGAGCCGACTGGCTGCAACGGAAAAGGGAAAATTGAAAATCACTACTCCCAGCAAACGTATTAATGGTTGCAGTTTTTTTTTAGTAGCAGATACTCACCCAGCAGATATCATCATCTGCCTAGCCTTTTCCCAATTATATTGGGGTCTACTTCCGGTCTAACCAGATGCAGCTGAATACCATTACTTTAAATGGAGCGACTGTCTATCTGACCTCCACAACCCAGTTAGTACTGGGTAATACGATACTTGGTAAGACTGGTTGTCAGACTTTTTGGGCCAGTGTCTACCTAACGACTGTCAAAGATGTACAAATGACAGCCGGACCAACGGCTTAACGTGCTTTCCGAGGCACGGAGGAAACTCGGTATGTAATGGGAGGTCACCCATCCACAGACCAACCTAGGCAAGCACGGCTTAACCTAAAGATCGACCCGAGCGGCTGTTATTATTTAGTCACGAGTTGCTCACCCAGCCGATGGTGAATGAAAATATCGTGATGAAAACGCAATGTCCTAGAAATGAAAATTCGGAGACAAGTCACATCCACAAAACCACACTGAGCCCACTTGGTGGGTTATGGACTCCATCTGAAAACTCTAGCACTTTAATGCTCGAACGAGTCTTCCTTACACGATATTTACATAATTACTAATACTATGAAAATACTTAGAAAAATTACTATCTTCTTTTTTATCGTGTGGTTAGTGCCTAACCTGGAGTCAGAGTTTTTATGCCGCCCACGGGCCTCTGACTTGGCTTTACATGCCGTCAAGAAATATCTCTCAGGCTCTAGTTTCCTCACGATGTTTTCCTTCACCGAAGCAAGTGATAATTATACAATACGCACATGAATCCGAAAAATAAGAGGTGCGGGTCTTGGGTTTGAACTTAAGACCTGTGACTTGGCAGTCCAACGGTCACACCACTAGGCTATCATTGCTTCCGAAAAATTACTATTATAGGAGTCAAGAGTCCCTTGAAAGTTGTATGTGAATAGAATACTACCTACTTATCTTTTAGTAGATACATGACCTATGTTTGTAATATAATTTCACGGGTACTTACCGTCATACAATACCGGTATATGTATGTACTATGTATAATTGTCTGTATGTATGTTTAATGTCTAGACTACCGACAGACAGGAAATCACTGTGTGTCATTCAAAACATTTATCTTGTTAATATGATACGTCGTCACAGTATAGTGTTTACAGTAGAGTAATGAGAGCTTCTGGAGTACTGTAACACAAATTGATGCACCTATGAAATTAGTGAAAGGTAGTTTTCCCTACATAAATTATGTCATGTCACAAACGATCAATGACTTGACTAAAAAAATAATGAACAATAAACAGTATTTTTGAGTTCTAAAGTTTTCACAAAATTATGTCTTAGTAAATTAGCCAATAAATATTTGTATGAGTAAATTATTATTAAATCAACTATCTTTAAAAAAAGCTATGTGTATGATGATTTTGATTATAACTGACCCACTGTGTCCCCTACACTGTGCACCCATCATCGGACACTCGATATGCATTCTTCGCTTTTGTTTACAATCTTTATCGTGTTCCGGAAATTTTGCTAACGATGAACTTTTGGCATTGCAATGTTCCATATACATATACCTTTAGATAGAAGATTAGTATTTATGTATGTTTGAAGAAGAGCTAAAGTTACCTTGACTAGGTACTCTACAATCTCGAAGCATCAAAGGAGTTCACCAAATCAAAAAAGTTCCAATGTCAATCGAGGCATCATGCCAACCATAACTTTAAACCTAAGAAGGTGCCTCTAGAAGAAAAGGTACATACAAAAACCAATCTTAATCGTATAGTTAGTGCCTAACCTGGTGTCAGAGTTTTTATGCGACCCATGGGCCTCTGACTTGGCTTTACATGCCGTCAAGAAATATCTGTCAGGCATGCTGGTTTCCTCACGATGTTTTCCTTCACCGAAACAAGTGATAATTATACAATACGCACATGAATCCGAAAATTCAGAGGTGCGTGTCTTGGGTTCGAACTCGAGACCTTTGACTTGACAGTCCCACGGTCACACCACTAAGCTATCACTGCTTAACGAAAACCAATTAAAAGCAGTTTTCACGATAGCAATCCAGCATCTCAATTGCGTAAGACCTTTTCCATCGCAATCCGAATGAAAGGAAATTCCTAATCGATTGCTTTGTTTATGCTCGTAAACTTTATAAACGAAAGTTGTTGAATTGTCAAATGGCAGGGCCTTGCTATTACTCCACAGAATATCATAACTAGCTACCGAAATAATACCTAACGATTGCAACCTCGGCGGTAGATAGCGGAAATCGAATAAGCACCTACTACTACTAATAAAATTACATATTTCAGTACTCACACGCTTGTTTATAATATCAGACGTTTACAGTTATAAATATGAAGAGATATTCAGCGCCAGACATATTTATGTAATAGTTGTAGTGTAACTGAAAAACTGATGTATTTATGAGTATTCGTGTAAACAACACTTATTTATTTGTATCGAAAAACAACGTTTGTGAATGATTATTTTCAGAGTTTTCACTCAATGATTCATCCTGAAAACAATTGAAGATCGAATTGTTCAGTAAAGTACTAACTTTTTTTTTTAACGGAAAGACTTTTTTAATATTGTAATACCAAATGATTTGAAAAGAGTATACATGGAATTTCTTGCCGGTTCTTCTCCATAAGAAACGACCAACCCGAACCGTGCACCTTTTGTCGACGTTGTATAAGTGCCCATCTGGGCCTATGTGAAATGAAATTTCGATTTTGATTTTTGATTTTGACTGGAATAAGGAAATGTAAAACTAGACCAGCAGTGCACCTCAATTATAATCGTAACCAAACTTTTTATCACAATTTGAAAGATTTCGAGGAAAAATCCCAATACATACTTACATAGCCTGATATGTTTGGAAAATTACGTAACGTAAACGCAACACAATGAAATTGTTGAATTGTCAAAATGTCATAGCTATTGTATGGGTTTTGTGATTACTCCGCACTCATGACACTGATGAATAGATTGCGGACCAAAAAACGAACTAGTAATTTAAGAAAAATATCATTCAATGCTTTCAGAAAAGTGCGTGATTACGTTAAGCTTAATTCGAAACACATAGTTTATAGTCTTGAGAGGAGGAGCTCGTGGCTAAATAATAACAGCCGCTCGTGCTTGCCTAGGTTGGTCTGTGGATGGGGGACCACGCATTACATACCGAGTTTACTCAGTGCCTCGGAAAGCACGTTAAGCCGTTGGTCCCAGGTGTCATTTGTAGATCTTTGACAGTCGTTAGGTAGAGGTAGTGGTAGTGGCCCAAAAAGTCTGACAACCAGTCTTACCAAGGGGTATCGTATTACCCAGTACTAACTGGTTTGTGGAGGTCAAACAGGCAGTCGCTCCATGTAAAATACTGATATTCCGCTGCATCTGGTTAGACTGCAGGCTGACCCCAATATAGTTGGGAAAAGGCTAGGCAGATGATGATAGTTTATCGTCGTTAAAGTTCTGACTGACTGAAACAACGCGTCTTCCGAGTCAAACGGCATCAATAATCAAAATGTTAAAACCACCAAAAATGGACTACCGTGGTGTCATAACTCGAAAGACGTTATCCAGTTCCGATGTTAATGAAAACTACAAAAACTTACCTAATAAACATACCAAAGAGTCTACAGATAATTTTCCCACAAAGTTCAGCGAACTTTCGCGACTTTAATGCCTAACATAAACTGGCCTCACGGATGATAAACACATTTACACCGCGATCGGGGAAGTATTTTTGTTTGTTGTTACCCAATTGTGTAAATCTTTACGCGGTGGTAACGACTTTACGTGATGGGATGTCCTTTGATGTATCTCATTTGTTTGTGGTTCAATAATTAATGGCCTTTTTGTTGGCTTGTAGTTTGAGGGTGATTTGGGGTTGGTCTGGGAATTTAGTGGGGTCGTCTAGTTTATTTCTTGTATCATCTGTCTAGCCCGTTACCAGTTACATATTGGAAATTATATATTGGTGTCGGCTTTCAGTCTAACTGGATGCAGCTGAATATACCAGCATTTTATTTAAAGCGACTTCATTTCTTGAATATTCGTCTCTTTTACTTGCTTTCTTCAGTGTAAGAATTATACTATTTAATTGCTATACTTACAACAATTTATTTGCCAATAGAAATTGTAGTAATTTAGTTCACAGACAAATCGCGTGACTGTATACCTCCACATCCATCTGCAAGTGTAATCAGAATCTGCGGTACGATCTTGTATTAATCATATTCAACCTTATCAGCCTATAACATTTCCACGGCTGGAACCAAGGCTTTTTATCTGCGAGAGGGAGTGGGCTATAATCCACCACGCGGGCCTAGTGTGCGTCGTTGTGTCTTCGAATTTCTGGTTCTAAGACATGAAGGTTTTATCACGGCGTTTAGATAAAGTATAAGTAGTTAGTTCTCAGAACCCACAAGCAATACCCGCGTGCAGTCAATTACGTCTAACTAAAATATTTTCTAACCTTTCTCCCTCACACAATACACCCTTTTATCACGCACTAAACATTTTGAAGAATCTCCTCCAGGCATATAAAGAAGTTATTACCTAATTTACGATCACCCTTATGATATTTGAAAATATCATATTTAAGTATGCACTTGAGTCGTTTGATAGCTCATAATAATTTTATATCGTGATCAATCAGATTATATTTGATAAAGTGTTTATAGGTACTAGGTAGTAAGCGATTAAGAGTTCTTATTGATGACTGGTCTGTGGCCCGTCAAGTGATGGGCGATCGAGTGTGTAATGTCTTGCGGTTTGCTCGTGTGGTGGTACTGCTCAAAATATTTGTTACTATTGAAAAGCATCGTGGTCTATTTGGTTTTGAAGTCTTAATATTATAATCTTGTTGTATATTAAAGTTACTTTTGCTAAGACAGGAGAGGGACTGAGATTTGGAGCACATCATGTCTATAAAGCCTCAAGATAAACAAAGGAAAACAAGAATGGGGCTGCAGGACTGTTCGAAAGAGATACCGCGGCCCTGGAACACAAAGGGCAAAGAAGGAACATGAATGGGTTTTAGTCAGTAAAAGTCTGACACTTCCATCTACTCCACCCAGAGCGGGAGGAGTTATTTGATGATGTCCCATCCTTAAAAAAAAGGAAAGCAAGAAGAAAAGAAGAAGAAAGAAAAAAAGAACAAAGAAGAATGCATTAGTCATCAGATTGATCAGGCATTGGGATGTGGTGGATGTGGTGTACATACTGCCGGTAATGTATTTCTAAGAAACTTCCCATCTGTTCCCTTACAGAAAATCACAGAATCAATGCCTAGACTCACAAGACTTGAAATATACGTAATACCGATCATAATATTTCATTACCAAGGCATACAATCAAGACAATTTAATGCCATCTAAATCTGTTCCTATACAGTTGTAAAATCCAGCACATATCGTGAACTCACTGCCATTCCCACGTGTGAAGCTGTTGTGAAAGATATACTCCTGTGAATAATGTAACAATGTGTTTCAGTTCCGGATTCGGTCGGGGATTTTATTATGGACTTCGTGTTAGACGTATTGTTTTTGTTATTGCGGTATATGAGTATTATCTTCTTCATCATCTTCCTGTCCTTGTCCAATGTTACTAGGGGTCGGTGCAACTTTTTTTTTCTTTTAATCTACTCTGTCATGTCTTTTGTTTGCCTTATAATTCCTCATTCATTGTATCCATATTGTCTTTGGTCTGCTTCTCCCTTTCCGTCCATCAACATTTATATTCAACACTCTTTTAGTGACTGCCTCGTTGTGATCGCAAGCGTGACTGTTGAGCATGAGGTCCTGGGTTTGATTCCCGGGTCGGGCAAAGTGTTATTGGGTTTTCTACAAGGAATGTCTCAGTAGCAGCCACGGATTCAGAATTTGTGTCTGGCTGATGGATTTCCATGTGCCAACCGAGCACAAATCCAAACTGCAGGCTCGCCCCCTATTACATGGGACTTGAAACATAACTGGCTAAGTGTGGGTGTACTATTAAGTACACCTCTGCCTAACCCTACGGGGATTACAGGCGTGATGTTACATTCTTTTAGTCACATATTTCCCCCATCCTTATCACATCCCATACCAATGTATCCGCCATGTTACCTTTCAGCTGTATCTTTAAATTTCACTTTTTTTTTGTCTTTTCCTAGATAAACTACTAGCCCTATATCTACATATTCGTAATTTGTTTATTCAGTTCGGCCTTAATGGTTCCGAACACTTGCACTATAACGTAGTACAGTAGCACTGTCAGATCTTATGTGATAGGCACCGAGCCAAATCAGATAATAATCGTAATATTCAATTCTGAGCACAGGTTGTCCATGTTGAACGCCAGCTCAAACTTCAAGGACGCATTTTGTCGTTTATGTCAATGCCAACCATGTGTCATCTTCGTAGCATCGAAAGTCACAATAGTTACCTACTAAAGGCGAATTCCATTATATTATTGAAACTGAATTGCTGTCAGTGTCATCAATGCTGTAGAATACAATACAATAGTTATTTTGCTCAAAAAGGTACAATTTTGAACATAGTATCTAGGTTACAACAGATTCAAAAATAATGGGACCTTTTGTTTTTTATTGTACCATTCTACCTTTTTTCCTGTATCTTGGGTATATTTACAATCATTTAAACTCACAAACACTTAGAGCTCTTGAAAGCAGTTTAGATGTGCTCATCGCGTTCAGCTTCATTGGTACGGTTAGCTCTAAGTTCTGTCTGCTACGTTAATTTGACTGTCATGAATTTCAATCAGTTAACCACCTTCTGATAAGCTTTGGTAGGTAACTAAATTTTCCCTAATATTATTCGCACAGAATCAAACATAATTATGTATCTTGCCTGAACTGGTACTTTCACCCTCTAATCTATACACAAACAACTAAAAACTACCAAAAGCAGAACTATTTCTCAACTTTCTATCATTTATTTCACTCCAGTTAAAATAATACTGTTCTATTCTAGGGATATCCCTAAATCCATCGCTCAGCCACTTCACTACTTGCATGATTCATTTCTCAAGTACGTCGATGTCGGCTACGCAGCACTCATCTGTTATTAGCAGTTTAGTGAAGCGCGCTATCGACAAATGATATTCGATAATATTGTTATGTAGTGCGATCTCGAGTGCTGTGTTGAAATCTGGTATCGATATTTAAGTAGTGTGTGGTGATTTGAGAGTGATAATTTGTTAATATTTGGATATGTTAGTGAATTATTTCATATGTTGTGATTCAGGATTTGTTTTCTACGCGTTTTTTTTTAATTTAAGTAAATGCAGGATTAAAGCAAACTATATGTCGGTAGAAATATGTACCTAACGATAGAATGATTTTGCAAAAAGAATTTATAGATCTGTCTATGTTAGACAGTTTTTTGCATTGTTTGTGTCTAGTAATAACAACTATTCTTCATTATTGACAGTGCCACCTACGACTGAGCTTTAATGAATGTTTTGTTAATAATTCCTCTATTTGTTTATAATGAACGGACATTTACCCCTTTCGAATATGCGCCAAAATTCCAAAGTCGACAGGAAACACACCGTTTAATCAACAAAATCAAAACAATTAACATTCTTCTGTCCTTACCATCAAGTGCTTACAAACATTCACAAACTTCGTGATTGTAAAAAAAGAAACTATTAATTAGCATGAACCATTAGTAGTTTTTATAAACAAAGCGTTGCCAGCCATTAATATTAGTTATCAAACAGTCTGACACTGTTTGTGTTGCTAGCTGCAAAAAGTCGTCAAAAAAAGTATAAACATGCTCTGTGATTTGGAATTTACCGTGTGTTTGTTTGGCTGAGAACAGATATTCCATTAAAAGAGGTAGCATACGAAAATCGAGATCAAATCATCTTTATAGAACCTAACATCTAAATGCTGCAGCCCACGTTTTTATCTTTCCATTACTTACGATTCCTAATCAATACTGTTTCCTTCGTATTGCTGTACTATTTCTTATCGCTAAATACTCCAAAAGCAACATATACTTACAAAAATACTGAATGATTTATAATTCCATTTAACGTAAACGCAAAGCCTCATTAACACAAAAATCACTGCATTCAAGTTCAACAATTCACAACTAGTGGTTAGTCAATTAAAGTCATAATCATCAGCGTAGCGCCACCGCAGGGCGGCGCGGGCGCAGGAGCGACCGAGTAATTAGTGCCGACCGACTGGCTCGGCAGTCAGCGGCTGGTCACGGTCGCTTCCGTCGAAAAAACACGTCACAACAATGTTATATCACCAGACAAGTCGATGTTGTTCGGATTTTGACGAGGTTTAAACGTAGGTGGGCTTGCAGACGGACTAATTGCTAGGTGACGGATTGGTGCTTATGATCTTCTGCTTTTGTGGGATCGTCATCCTGACAGATATCTTTGACAGCGGTTCCTGTTAGACAAAGTCAGTACACGTGATAGCTCAAGCATGGAAAGGTCAATGAATTAAATGTGGTTGAAATTTTAATACAACTTATGTTCTTCTCTTATGTTCTTCTTTAAGGCAGATTTGTTCAGGGTTAGGGACACGTTTCTCCTCCTACGGTCATAGTTGGGCCATTAATATGCTATGTTGATCTTTTTCTACTTAATAAACCAGATCGAATGGCTTTGGAAGCAATTGACGCTGATAGTTTTGCTTAGATCACTGGCTAAAATGACCGCTGCAAAGTAGCTTTACGTTTAATTTATCTGAAAACAATGTATTTTATAGCTGTAACTTGATTCTCATCATTGTATTGTAAGTGGCGTTTTATTTGGATCATAAACAGCTTCGGAATACAAATGAAAGATTTTATCACTTATAAATTAATCTTGTTCTCAATTAAATGATGTAATAATTTTATTCCTGCTTGTGACTAAGGTCCTAGTACTAATTTACATAAAGCGTCCGCACATTGTCTTGTCCGTCTCGATAAGTTTTTCTTAGACCAAAATAAATCTAGACCTAAATTATTCCCATCCATTTTTCTCTCGGTAAAAGAGATACGAAATACAAATGTTCCTATTGTTTCCGTACAAGTATCAGCTTTATTTTTTTTCCTAAGAACATAATTAGCGTCGTTCGGTGTGAACGAAATCGATAGTCGATGCAGCGGAGCGTGGCAACACTTTTTTGCTATTAGTGCCTGTGCAAGTTAGGGGCGAATGCGATAGCGCGAAGATGAAAATGTTGTTGAGCTTGAGTAACATACACATGAGTAAGGTAGTAAACAATCAGATAGACATGACGTCAAGACAGGAGCAAATGTTGTTTTAGTGTTAGAACAAGACAGTTTTATGATCTTAAGTGCGCGTGTTGAACCTATTGCAGTGATTAAATAATGTAGGAGTCATACCATTTCTGAAAGGCATACAGATGAATAGAAAAGTACTTAATTATTATAAAGATGAACATCATTGCTAGGATGATCATTAAGCAGAAGAATACTATTAGTATGTCTGCCATGACTTTTGTGTCTTAAGTCTAAAGGTACATCATCAATTCATCGCCTCTAATTATGTTAATACGGAGAAATATTTTATCAAATCCGCGGATTTTCAACATTCATCCCAACTCCCGCCAATTAGCCACAAAACTATACCACAGTTAACAGTTTTTGTTTCAACAAAATCAACTTAGACATTTAGATGAAAAAACTCTAGTTTCCGAGAAAATCTGTATTAAATACCTAGGTATAGAACCAACGTTTTTTGCTCCTTACTTATTCACAGGTTATTCAGTCTGAATGAGAATAACGTGGAATTTATATAAGAAATTCGAATAATGATAATTAGGTACCATTGTGGGTATGTATGGAAAATGTGCAATTGTTCGTCAAATATGAAATTATATTCCGTTGCAATGTTACAATTTCTTCGCCTTACAAATTCGAATTTGCAAATATGTAAGTGGACATAAATTGTAAAATTAAATTAAACTACCGTACGTCAAAAGTACAGGAGGAAAGAAAAATGATAATGGGTGGATCACCATTGTAGTAGCCGACTAAAAAAATTATAGACTATTCAGAAAAAAAGCCACAGATAACAAAGAAGTGCACACAGTAGACTCATAGTATAAACATATATGGAAGATGTCAAAAGAAAAACAGAGAGACACCAACACTCACTTGGAAACAGACCTCAATATAATTGATAGAGGCGAGACTAACGACGATGATAAACCTATGAAAAGAGTTTACCGACATACGAAGCACGTGGTTTTCATGAGGTTAGGAATGTTCAGTTACGCGCCTTACGCACATCGCCCCGGCTCTTTGATCCGTCGGCAGCACATAACTCAGAGAGGTGGGCGGGCGTTAGCATGCGCTTCCAAAATGTTCTAGCTCATCTATCTATCTATATGTATTATCTTAGATTTGTTGCTACATTGTTATCACGATCTATCGAGTTAAACAGTCCTTTATATCAAGAATGAGTTTAGAATGAAGACTTGGAGGATCCCCTCGTAAAGCCTTACAGAGCGTTTCTGGGCACCTCTGTCTCTAAACAACTCGTAAAGTGGTGAAGAATCGGAAACATCTCTAACACAGAAAAACTTTAAAAGTTTACGAAATAGGCAATCGTTTATCATAACCGCTCCGTGTTCAATTTTAATATTTGAAGTACCTTCTACAAAATATCTGTCTAGTGTTATTATATGAACAATTTCTTCTGAAGGTCAGTATTAAGTAGCAGTACAGTTTATTTAACAATGAGCACCATCTCCTGTTTACCTTCTGAGATAAACAAACAAAGAAACAGTATAGCACATTCATCTCTACCTGGCAGTTCAAATTGACTTTTGACTGCTTCTGACTAGATGAGCTTTGACGTTTATGTGATCGGGCTGATGGGTATGTGTGATTGATTTTATGAGAAAGCTTTACAGTTGGCTAGTACACTGATGATTCAGAACATCCGAAATTTTGAGTGAAATTTAGAGCAACCTTAGAAAGATCTATCATCTCCATTTCAGTGTTCATGCTTCGGGATTGTACCGAATGTAGTTGCACCGACATCACGTAGAAGACATCTGTACAAACAGTCGAACATCTGCTGTACTTATTGTAACGATCGATCGCTGTGACGTAACATTAGCACTGAAAGATCACGTGGGGCGGTATCGACAGGTGTTTCAATTATATACATCCGAATTACATTATTAAAGGGTTCGTTCAGCTGCCTGGAACAAAATTGCTGGAGGTGCAACTTTGTTTCATCAAAATCATTAGTTTGAAGTTGAAGGACGATTATGTAGCGATTCTGTAATTGGGAAGAAAACTTAAGGTACGCGACACTGTACCTACCTCTAGGACCAAAATAGATGAATATAAGAAGGTAGTGATAAAATATTAAAATAACGAGATGTGGATGTACTACTATTCTTAAGTGAGCAGACATTTCTGCGTAAGAGATATTTCCAGGAAAATCTTAGCCTAGAGATCTTGTGAGCACCTGAGTAGGTGTCAGACTAAATAAAACGCCGGTACGCATGTTTCTGTATGAAAAAACAATATTAAGCCTTTGATTGGGTGCTCTGAAACTATAAAATTCGAAGTATCTCCGGTGTGTGTTTAGATTTACATTCTTTGATCGTCACTAACGAGTTAATAATCTTAAACGAAGCAGGATGCTAAATGGTATCGAATCCTATCGAGGCTTATCTATCCAAAAGTGGAATCAAGCAGCTTCGACAAGGTTTATTTTACCACTCTCTCATTATAGCACACTCACAGCAGCAACACTCTAAGAAAGTAAACCTATTTGTCTTGTTTGTTAGTAGAATTTGCGACCATTAATTCGGTATCGCTATTTATCAACGTTGTTTACCCAACCAGGATATAGGATATGGAGTCGAAGTGGGGAACATAAACGGCTGCACATGCCTCGCTGTACCTAGAGTAAGAATCAATGGTGTTCCTTCATCCACATGGGCTACTACCAACTCCGTTGTGTTAAGCGCTATAGCGAACGTCTAAACCAACATTCTTAGCTAAAAATACACGAACGCATCTAAAGCTACTACTGACTGGATCTAATAATAAGTCCAACAAGTCATTCGCGAGGCTGAGTAACTCATCTATTGTTGAATTTGCACTTGCCAATGTTTTAGTTTTTCATTTGCTTTGGCAGCACCGTGACTAATGTCATTGATCAGAGTAGTTTCTGGCGACGGCTACTTCTAGCTTTCTTGGCGAGAGGTACAATTTAAAGAAATGATAACAAACTTGTTTACTCAGGGCAACACCACGTGAAGCAGTTTGCCGTGTATTATACCTAATAGATTTATTTTATCACAATGGTTACTAGTGAGTTTCATACCTTCATAACTTCGTCAGTTTCATGAAGAGCTTATATCACTATTCAATATCGATTCTGAATTCAACACAAATGCAGAGTTGGTCAACCTTCACTGAACGAAAGCTATCTTGTGAAACTTATTGCAATTGTCTGTGCTGCAAACTTTTAGATGAATTACTATACTTCTTACAAGCAAACTAGCTGCGCCCCGCGAACTTCATCTTCCGCGTGAAATATACTTTACGACCTATTCTCATACCTACGAAATATACATAAAAAATTTCATAACAATCGGTCGAGCCGTTTCGGAGGATTGCGACCATAAACACCGTGACTCGAGATTTTTATATATAAGAAGATAATTATAGATAAGAAAATACCATGTGGTGTACTATAAAAGAAAATCTGACTATGTGATCGATGGTCTGTCTCTGGTTTTAGGATCAAAGAACCTTATTGTATTGTCGGTGAAAATATCATACTTTATGTTGAGAATTCAAAATATTGCAAATTGCAAAGTTTTTCGTTGAGTTACGTAATACTATCTGCCTATATCAGAAGCAGGAAAATTGTGTAGCCTTACGTTTTATTATCGGGTGTATATTTTATTATGCATTACCAAGTCATAGTGCATTAAATCTTCATTTTTAACGGTAAACGGTCCTGGCATGTCTCCAGTACTAAATAAAAAATTGTCTGGACTCACTTTCTGTTGGATTGTGCAATGTGCTTCGACATAATTTTTTGTACGGTCTGTATGATCCAACTTCATTTTTCTTCAGGGAATTTTTAAATTTTCTGAGAATTTACTACAAGAGTATGAATAAGTTTTTTATTTTAGTATTCCTTCATTGTGGAATTCTAAAATAAAAATTTCAGACATGTTATTCCTTGACTTCAAAATAATTAGCTACGGTTTTCTATTGGATAAGATACCTAAATGTTAATTCAAGATAATAATCCGTGTTGTATAACAATATTGCTGGAAGAACGTTGACCTGATATTTTCAGCGGAAGTAATAAATCTTTCTTTTGCAATTTTTGTAATTGGGCCGTTTTTCTGTTGAACAAAAATTAGAACGGATTTTTATAGAAAGTTTTTGCATTACATTGGCGTGGCTTTGATCCCATGACGTTTATCTTTGAAACAGCGACTTTTGCTATACTTTTAAAGTCCGTTTTCTGTTTTAGGTACTACATGATAGTCGATACTTTCTCTTAAACAATAATTGTTGTTAAACTGTCCAGCTCTACAGTATCTACTTCATCTACAATCTGAATATTACTCATAAGTGAGTGATCTTGGATATTGAGCCTTTAACCTTTGCATCGTAACCTTCACCCACTTCACGAGGCGTGTAATACATCACACATCAAAATTACCCCGCATTATCTTGTTAACTTGATTTTAGATCATTTATCTCTTTGATTTGAATATGATCGTTATCAGGGAAAATTATGAATTGTTCTGTTGTCCCTGTTTGTGTTAGATTGTCAGTGTCATCGCTGTCAATTTTATTGTGCTGTTAGCAGCAGTTTTTGTGTTAAAAACTACTTCTTTCATTTAGGTCTTCAATTTTCCGTTTTTAGGTATAAGATTCTAGTGTATTTTTCCACAATTTACAAAAAATGAGTATTTAAGTATAATTAATAAGACTTCAACTAACATCGACAATTACTGCTATTGTTTTTCTACTAACTACTGAATTCAAGTTAACGAAGATCGATTAGTTGCCTCTTGACACCTGTCAGCAGGCTGTCACCTCTTCAAATATTACATCATCCATGCAAATATCTCGCAAACGTCTTTATAATAAACATAATAGACAATCAGCCGAATGATTTATTTCCTTTGTTTCACGGTTCTATGAAAAATAATGACCTTATAAACGTCTTGTAGTATAAGAAGGTAAATGGTGTGCGTAATAGTGTGTTGTCTATATAAAGGTAAATGGACATAATATGCGGCTGGATTGTTGATTGTTGCAATTTGTTCTATCACATTTTTCTAACAGTTTTGGTTCGGTTCCCACGATATGTGGGTAGTATAAACTTCTAGAAAAAATATGACTATTATTCAATGTAACTGAATTGTTTATTCGGTTTTTCTTAACCTTATTTATATTTTTAGACGGAACAACAATGCCACAAACCGCAGTTTGTGGTTTCAGAACTGATAACGCGCCAATAAACATTAATTAGGTAAAACTCATTCTAAGCCGAACCTTGATCGCTTGCTTCCAGATTAAGCATAACAATGGTTACAAACCGAATAAACACACACTTATATATCTATCTATTCTTTATTATAATTCTTATGTTTATGTGTTCACAGATTTCTGTTGCATACAGATTACAGATTTTTGTTGGATTTTAGTGTAGTTGGAATGCATTTTTTTCTAGCTTTTAACGTTTTCAATCACCGGAACCTAAAACAAAAAAGAAAGTTTTCATGGAGAATGTTCGCGTTAAAAATCAGAAAAAAGTGACAGTGATTTGTATTGGCGGGAAAGATCAAAGTCGTGTAAGTGAAATGTTTGACAATTTCCGTCTAGCTTGATAGCATTAAAGATAAGTGCATTTATTCGTTTGAATTTTAGTGCAATGACTTTCATTGTTTAAGCATTCTTGTGTAGGCAGAGCAATTTGCTTTATTTTGGTTTTTTTAATTGCCTCAAAGTGTATGCTCTCCACGATTTCTCTCTCTTTTAACTTTTCTTAGTTTTGGTGTATCAGCCACCTATACGAGACAGGCCAGATTGTAACACATAGTTAACAGCCGATTCCGAGCCTCCAAATCTACCCACAATTCCCCGTGGTATTATTACGCAAAACCAGTTCACCTAAATATAGTATAGTCTAGACAAGTAAACTCCATTTTATACGAGTATCTACGGAGTTCTATAAAAATGGGTCTGATCTAATGTAAACAGTCGGGTCAACGTATTGTGGCGTGTTGGATTCCGCGAATACTAAATCTTATGGTCGATATGTTTCTATTCAACCACGATCAAGGTAACGAATAATTCTAATATTGTTCTGTCATTATTACGTCACACAGGATACGCAGAACATTGGCTATGTATACAATTTACGCGATTTTTCTTTACGGGAGCTCTGAGAGAGCATACGATACTACACGTGCGAAGCTTGCTTTAAAGATTTCGAAATTTTCTTAATGTCAGTTAGATATGAATCACAAGCATGAAAGATGGTTCTGTGATTTATATCTCAAAGAATAGTTCCTAAAATCAATACTTATAGAACCTAATTTAAAAAGTTTGCAAAATTGAGAATTCAGGCTGATCCACAAACATTAGAAGCTATGGTAAACTGATAACCACGTGTTAGAAATAGGTTAAATACAGAACAGTTGAGAAAAATAGGAAAATACAAAGTTTTTCTAAATCTACACAAAAACTATACTATTGGATTTGAATGTAAACTTTCATCAAATCACCGTCAAAACAGAATAAGTCTAGAAGCTAAATGTTAAAACTTGAATACGTGATTTTCACGTAGTGTCAATGTAATAAGTTTACTAAAAGCTCTTAATTAAACTTTATCTTACCTCCAAGAACAAATACATGATCTCAAAGTTTTCGTATATTTAGATGATATCATTGTGTTTTGTTCAAAATTAAATAAACTTTTTTTTTGTTGTAAATGAGTTTTGTAAGCTTATGCTACTTCCCATTACTGTTATATGTTTAAGTTTATGATTGTTATTTATAAAATTATGTTACTGTAATCATAAATCAGAACATTTTTATAGCCGTGACGGAAAATAGCATAAGTGCTTTAGAATAGCATGTTAGTGTCACTCGTCACCCTTCAGATTTATTACTATTAATAAAATAACATTTAATAACACGGAGATACATTAAAGTTATGTAAGTACATAAAACACTAGAAGTGGGAGGCAAGGGAGCTAAACATTTAATTTGTGGTTTTGGAAAAAAAAAATTGAGTGAATTTTATGACATGGTCCAGACAGGAATCATTGGGTGTCCCCAAAATAAAAAGGTTAAAATTAATGATAATTATAACAATAAGCTACGCTTACCTCCCATCTGAATTAGCGGCCTGTTCATCTTTCAAAGACATCTCTTCAGTATGAAAGCAGTTACAAAGGAAGACTAACAAACCTAATTTTTCATTAAACACTCATCTCAAAGTATCGAACCCACCTTTTATCTGCGCCGAATCTTCAGTTCATTCATTGTTTACTTCACTAGTCAGAATATTGGCGCCAACGAGCCAAGCTTCCCAGAACATCACGAACCGTATCAATTATTATAAGTTTAGTTCAGAAAGTAAACACGTGAACACCGCTTTGTTTTGGTCCGTCACTCTCCACTGAAAATTTATGGGATATCTATGTGTGTATACGGAATGATTTTGGATACCGCATGCTGGTGATTCGGTGGATGCAGATTCGAGTATTTAAATTAGGCTAATGGCAGTATTGGTAAATCTGTTGTGTAGCAAATTATAAACTAACTTGTTAGAAGGATTTTGACAGGAGAAATGTTCAAATTCAAAATAATTTATTATCTCTTCACAAACATGACTTATTAATCTTATTATATTATATAGAGCTTAAAATTACGGTCGATAACTTTTTCAGAGTCTGGTGTCTGCATTAGAAATATATGTATAATGCAGATCACCTGATTCAAAGTTAGTAAAGAAACATTAACTGGAATTAAAACAACTAATCTACAAACTAAATAAGGAATGCAAAGAAAAAAACTTTGGAAAAGATAATAAATAGTCCTCCGGACCGTTTTCGGTCACGGCAGCCAATCTCAGCGGAGATAAGCCACCGGCGCAGGATATATTATAGTGCACAAGTGTGTGCGTAGGTACAAGTGCACTCTCTCTTCCCGAATCCGATGGTACGGTAATCCAACACGACCGGAGAGAGATCAGGCGCAGGACCAACGGCTTAACATGCTTTCCGAAGCACTGGGGTATCATACCACCAACTTCTAAATTCCATATGCAAAAACCCAATAACAGTTTTTGCCCGTTCCAGGAATCAAACCCAGGACTCCACGCTCAGCAGTCGCATTTACGACCGTTAGACCAACGAAGCAGTCAAAAGATAATACAATAGTGAAGATAAGTATCTTATATGTAGTTATTAAAGAACACTGATTTTGACTTTGATCCCAACCTTTTAGAAAACAGTTCAAACCATATATATCATACTAGCTTATGCCCGCGGCTTCGCCCGCGTGGAGTTCGGGAATTGCCCACGGGATCTTACTTCTGGGATATTAAGTAATCTATGTATGTATAGTACAAACATAGATTTACATGTACTTGCTTATATCTTGCAAATATTAGTTCATAGTAATATCAATTAAATTACATTTGTATGTGAAATATTGCGATAGCTTGGTTTAAGATTGGACACCGGTGACAATAATCAAATGATTAATCAGGAATCTATTTATATGTATACATAATACTTTTACATATTATTTAATACCAATGCCGCGTATCACGAGCCAACGCGAAAATCGGTGGAATAAACCATATTTACAGACGTCTACCTCAGAAAAATCCTACCTACTTACTTAATAGGTAAATACTCCCGCGCCCCGCACGCCCCGCGCAACACTGCGCGCCATGCGCTGGTCTACGGGAGCTTCGAAGCCCTATTTGACTCTGTTGGGGGATGTTTTTGATTTTGGAAAAAACTGTGATACACGTATCTCATAATTTTAATTGAAAAGTATGCATACAAATTTTCAAGTCAATCGACTCAGAGAATAAAAAGATTCACAGAATATTAAAAATCCCATTTCACCCTCTTAGGGGTGGAATTAAAAATAACTGTTTCTTAGCGGATACTTACTCTTCACAAAGAAGGCACCCTCCAAATTTTATGTCTCTGGAACCAGCCGATTGGGCTGTGCGTTGATGTATCAGTCAGCCAGTCGACATTGAATTCTTAAATTGGGGGATGATTTTGGAAAAACTGTGATACACGTATCTCATAATTTTATCTGAAGAGTAGGTACACAAATTGTCAAGTCAATCGACTGCGAGGATAAAAAGTTTCATAGAAAATTCAACACCCCATTTCACCCCCTTAAGGGTAGAATTTCGAAAAACTCTTTCTTAGTGGATACCTACCCTTCACAAAGAATACACCCTCCAAATTTCATGTCTCTAGGACCAGCGGTTTGGGCTGTGCGTTGATATATCAGTCAGTCAGTCAGGACTTTGAATTTTATATATATAGATTAAAATTGGTGATAATGCAGACAAATACCTATTACAGAAAACTAATATAAGTTAGAAAGAAAATTCTTCTTCTTTATCGTGTGGTTAGTGCCTAATCTGCTGACAGAGTTTTATGCCGCCCATGGGCCTCTGACTTGGCTTTACATGCCGTCAAGAAATATCTCTCAGGCATAAATGAAGAAAGCATTAGACCATTCAATAACATTAGGTATGAAGAATTCCCTTTAACTGTTTACGCGAGCCCAGACAGAGCAGGGCCGGCTGTTTAGTCTAGTGTTTTGTGAAGTCTAGATGTCAGGAAGTAGGGAAACGATTCGAGAAATTTCTGGATTATTTGCACTCTAATCTTCTGGTACGCCTTGTTAATAGCAGATTTTTGGACTCAGTTCTACTTCATTGGTTTCAGTTTCTAAATGATTTTGGGTTCGGCCAGAAATGTATAAAAAGCGAAAGAATAAAGCCAGATGAAATGGTGCAAAAAAAAAAGACTTTGATAGTCACCAACCCAATTTTAACCCAACTACGGTGAAGCCAAAAGGATTTATGATTTTAGCAATTAGAGCGTGATTTTTCAGTAGTCGGGTTTTAGTTTTTGAACTTATACAAAATATTGCTATCTACCGTGGCAAAACTTCCAAGATGAAGAGATGACTCTGATTGATGTGCCTATCAGTGGGCAAGAATAAGATATGTAGAAATCAGTATGCTTATATTCAGGTACCATGCAAGATCCACGAAGACCTATTTCCCTAGTTTCCTAAACACAGTCTAAAGCCGAGTTTCTAAGAAAAACATATATTCACTTACATAAATATTCGAGTAAATGACTCATATGCTATGATACACGGGGAATAGATGCCAAAATGTATAGCGCCACCCACGGTACCAAGAAGTGTTTTGTATTAATTTATCGATTTCTCATCTGCAACGACCTTTGGACACTGTCCCAGAGCGAATCTAAGAGTGTTTTGCTAATTGTAAATTGTCGTTATGTTGACTATCGTAAATTGTTCCAGAATCTTTTATAAAAATATTTTTGTAAATTATCTTGTTCAATAGGACTAACATAAATACTGACGAAATGTTATGTTACGTTAGTTCGTCAGTCCTTTCAGCTTCTTATGCACCACTAAACTGATAGCAGTTAAGAGCTATAGTCACTTAACTGCTATCAGTTTAGTGTTAGTTTTATTGACAAGGGAACACCAACACACCAAAAGAATTTGAAATTCAATTTAATGAATCAATGAAGAATAACATCTCAAGTATACCTCAGTCCACAGCTCCAAACATCACATGGATTTAGTTCAACTCCAAGATGTAGCAAGCTCCGATGAATTCACACCGCTGAATTTCGATGTTCACACACAAATTGCACTCGGATACCAAAACTGCTTGTGGATATTAATAAACAATATCTCTGTTTTGGTTTCCGAATCAAGGAATGCAAACTATGCGAGTACTATCTGCTTATTGTACCGTGTCTCTGTGGAAATGGGTTACATTCGATGAACTGCGCAAACAGATCCGATATAATATTGTAGCTGGAGTTATTGAGTGTTGAAACATCGTTGATCCCTAGGCAGATCGAAACCGACACGTATAGAAAACAAAACGTTTAGTAAGTACCAGTCCTAAGCCGAGTTCTCACTGTGATCGGCCGTCTGTTCAGCCAGTAACACTTCTGTTTTGACGGCCTGTCGAATCAGATGGCTCATCAAAGTCGGATCTGGTGCCTCACTGACAAATTGGATCAAAGTGAGTTTGGTGTACCCAAAATCGAAGCCGTAGCACCCTAACGCAACACTGGCTGTTAAGCATTGCCAACAGCCATTGGTAAAAACAACTGATTGCCTTTTGTGAAGGAACTGAACTTTAGAGCAGACTGGCTGATTATTGGTTCAATGCTTTCGAATCACTATAAGTAAAGATGGATCTTCGAATAGTGCAATTTTTAAGCTGTAATTGTCCTTATAATTCGCAACCGTTGACATGGAAGAGAGCTGCATAAAGCCTTCATACGACTTAATTATTTTAGTCATCGACTTCTGCAGACCATTAAAGACTTTCTTCAGGGATTAAAAAAGGGTTGCAAAACATATTATTAAAGAAAATTACTGCTAAAACTAGTTCAAACATTTGCTCACGAACCTATCCCAATAAAATATAATAAGCTGTCAATCAGTGTTAAATAAATAAACCGCCAATTTGCCGGTAAGATCAGTCAGCAATGACAAATAAACGGTACTTATTTATATAAAAGATTAATGTGTTAATGTCAGCTTGAAACTCTATAAACGTTAGATTGATTAGGACGGTCGGTTGTGGTCCAAATGATGAGCGTCAGCGAGTTTTGTTATGTTATGAAGCTGAATATGCAGCAGTCGGCACTGACATGAAAGAAACGAAAGAAAATCACGGTTGAAGCAGTGGCTGAGAGTTATGGCAACTGCGCTATATACTATGGCTTTTACAGCATACCTATATATAATAAATCTTTTTCTTGCCCACTAAATAGATTTTCCCTGTTTGGTTGAATATGTTATACGTTTTAGTACACCAACTATGGAAACCTAGTAGTTATCGGTTACGTTTTTATATCATAATACACAAATAGCACCACCAACAATTCCATCATATACTAATCACGTCTTTGAATTCACTGAGTATTTGTAGGAAACGATTTACGACTTCGATTGTCTTATATGCTATTATGTAAAGCTAATGGATTACAAACGTGTATATTTGTTTCGAATCCGGATGTTTGTGCATGTGTTTTGCATTTTTAATTCCTGTCACTTGTAACCGTGCATGATTAACATTCAAGAAGACTGCCTGCTCTTGCCTATTTTGCATACCTACCACACTTGACTAGACTTTTTTCCTTCTATTGTCTCTAATGCTTACTGTTCATTTTGTTTATTAAACGATGCTTTATTCGATCTGGACTTCGGTTTGCTTTGACTTACTAAACCCGATCCTGTTCCACGGTATTCATAAAGCTTAAATGTATGATATCATAGAAGGAAAACGCCACCCCTTTCATCTTGCACCGCTGCTAAGCACGACCGAGGTCGACCATACATATTAGGCGCTGGTCAGACTATGTGACGCGCGTTAGCAATGAGCACTTGCCTTACTACTAGGTACTACTAAGCCTACTAGCTACCGTGTATACTACTTCCAATAGTATTTGATTTAGCTATTTGAAGGGACGGAATGATGTTAAGTTTAGTTGGATTGGTGATATCATAACTTGGTCAAGAAAGTTATAAAATAATATATGTCTGCAATTACACCAGGTAAAAAAGGGAAAAGGCCTGTATGACATGACATTTGATGATGAACAATTCGTAGAAAGCGGAGATCTAAGTTTAATGGCGCAAGTTGGATGAAGCAGAAAGCTTGCAGTGGATTGCAAGGGCTGAGTTCAGGTTTAGAATAAACCGGTAGGGACAGATTGTAGAACGGCTGCGGACATGGACACTGACACATACTTCAGTACATTATTTGTCAGAGTCCGGAACCATAGGAACATTGTTTGTCCGGAACCGCGTCCGCAATTTGTCCCAGGGTTCCAGTTTGATCGAACCTTCAAAACAGCTACTTTTATTGAATGTTCGTGATTAGGTTTCACGAGCAACTGTTTTGTCGTAAATCATATCGATTGTATAATACGTCATAGAGATTGTAGAATTCGCCATTTAAGTGACATCATATTTAATTAGAGTTCAATTTAACCGCACTCTATTGCAAGTTACTATAAATATTACAAACTATTCGAGTTATGTGTTTAAAGGTCCGTCTGATATCAAATAGCCTAGTTGCGTGAGATGGATTGATAGCGGGTCGTTTTAATGGAGTAATTAAATATGTATCATATTTAAGTGGGTAATCGGACCGGTCGGTTACGATTACGATTAAGACGAATGGCTTGGGCGAATTTTTGTTCGGTGTAAGGACAAATGCCTGAGGATAAAGAGTTAAAAACTGTTGTCCAGACAAATAGAAACCTTAACCTAGGGAGAATTAGTATGATAATATAAATAGACTTGCTTATGCCCGAGGATTCGCCCGCGTAGAGTTCGGTAACTGCCCCACGGGATCGTACTACCGAGATAAAAAGTATTCTATATGTTAATCCAGGTTATAAACTATCGGTGTGCCAAATTTAATTCAAATCTGGTCAGTAGTTTTTGCGTGAAAGAGTAACAAATATCCAGACATCCTCACAAACTTTCGCAATTAAAATATTAGTAGGATTCACTTTTGACAAATCAATACAAACCACATTACGTACTTCTAAATCAATTGAAATAAGGACGTTAAGATGTTCACCGCGTCAGTCGTTAATATTGATTGATTAGTTGCAATAGAAATTAATTAAATAATAAATGACAAACTAATAAACCTAGTTTTGATAGTAGAGAGAGTTATTTAAGTAAGTTAGAAAGAGACTTTGCCTATTGTTTACATGTAAGTACTTTTTCCCTGTTTCATGTTATCATAAGTTTTTTCCATGATATATGGGGAACGAGAACCGGAAGACCTTGCGTTGGAGGGTCTCCCACTAGGTGGACCGATGACCTGGTGAATGTTGCGGGGATCCGCTGGATGTGAGTCGCAGGCCTATAATTGTCCAGCAGTGGACGTCTTTCGGCTGAAATGATGATGATGATATATGGGGCTAGCTTATTGTCATAAATTGGCATGAAACCAGACTCCAGGCTGCTACTGAGAAATACTTGGTTAAAACCTAATAATACTTTGCTCTACCTGAGAATTAGTAGTACCCATTAGCTACTTTCGTTGCTTTTTCATAATTATTCGACAGGATTACATTTGACCGCTACTTAAAGTGCCAAACTCGTCGCTTTTGGGCTGAATTAATTTAAATTGCCATTTTTCTTCTTCTTTGTGTGTTGATGGCCTCAAAGAAGAAGAAGAATGGACTCTGGGTATATAATCGACTAGTATATAGCCACCTGCACAGCTCTTTCGTTGGCTTGGTTTAAATCCTGGAAGGTGCAAGTGGCTGTGCAGGATGGGTAAGAAAGGAGGTGGGGCCTATCCTGCAGAGAAGCTCTACATTGCCATTGACACGCTATGAAGAAGATTTGACCACTATCTCAACTGATGAACAGCGATGGAGCAAACGACAACCGCTGTATACTTTATTATAACAAGATAAGTATCTCAGCAGGTGTCATGTCTATTATGGCCGTCGGTAACCCCTAATTACAAAGAGATTGCACTTTCGTCGACATTTTATTATTTCGGTCGACATTTTCACCCGTTCGGCGCGCCCTGCAATTAATTCTAAATGTCATATGAATCGCCCACTTTAATTTTAATTTAAGTTATTTACTGACAGCGGTTATCGTGGGAATTTGTGTTGCAATGGACGCGTATTTTAGTGACGAATAGCAGTATTTATTTTAAGGGTTATTTTTAATTTGCAAACGCAGTTGGTTTAAAAGAGTTTCCTACGTATTAAAAGTCTTCATTTACAATATATATAATTAACATAATAAAATTGGTATAAATAGTTTAAGATAATACCATAAGATTTCAAGGTCAAGGTCAAATTTTTAGAATTTTGCTTAAAATAATAATTTATTCTCTGAAAGATAAATTAATTTCATAACACCAAATTAAACTTGTAACTATCTTTTAGGTTTATTCTATAGCCCCCATAAGTAGAATATAATAGGCTGGTATAAGCATAAATATGAAATGAAAAGAGATGCTAAAACTAAATGCAGACTAATTAATAATATTGGTAAACGTACCGCCTTCATAACACCAGATGACTAGAAGCAGTGTCTAGTGAAGTATAAAGAAGATGACATAAGATTCCCGCTACTGCTCCATCCTTGCACCACACAAACTCGCCCTCGACATTTGCACGTGGTAAATTTTACCGAAACGAGCTGCTTGCAACCCGGTCAGCTGTTACGTAATATGTCGAGCATAAGATCGTTCCACTACGTTATGGAGGGAAAAGTGCACCCGATTTATTGTGGACAGGTCATTTGGAAAATGCTTTATTGGCTGATGGTTATCGGAGGATTGGGTAGTTGATTTATAATGAACTTTGAAGTGCTAAATGGTTTTGGAGATGCTTGTCTTGATGAAGGAGTAATGGTGCCTTATGGCATGGTTTACAAGATAATGCGGGAACTCGTGATTGAAAAAGACTCCAAAGGCCAAAAAGGCCAAGGAATTTGGTTAATGCCGAAGGACTTCTGTACCAAAGGACCAAAATCCTATCCAGGCTTAGTGAAATAGCCCAACAACTTTTTGGGTGGTCTGACTAGCAAGAGAGTGGCTATAAGTTCGATTCCTACCCGTTACCCTTTTAGCGTAACCCTTTTTTTTGGTATTTTAATATGCGTAGTTCAGTTTTTTAGAAATTTTCTTTAAGCGTTCTGCCCACCCCAATCGCAAAACATAACCGATGCATAGCATATAATAAATGACATAATAACTAAACACGAGTATACCCGATGTTTACCGAAGTCCATTACGCATGCGCACAGGTGCGCGGCACTCATTATAGTGCGGGTGGTCACTAATGTCCCCTGTATGCCTGTATTACCGTATACCCCCTAGATTTTAACTGGATAGAATATATTATAGACGCAATATCTTAGGTTGGGAGGCTGTATAGATAATGTTATTATTTGTTGGGTAAGGAAAAATTACCTGAATGTCTTCTGAATGGTTTTCAAAATGAATATCGGGTGGAACGATAAATTTTCAAAGGGTATCAAGACGATTAGCAGAAGAATTGCTTGATTGAATCAAAAGCTTCATTCTTGTCAGAGAGTATACATAATGATGAGCATTTGCTTCATAAGCCAATTATCCAAATCGACTCCAAAGTAAAAAAAGTGTTAGTAAACCAACAACCAGATGGGTAAATATCATTGAAAAGATCGCGGGTAAGACAGGTCATGCGTGACCTGTCTTGACCAGGGAAGCATAGCTTAAAATGAAGGAGTTCATAAACTCAGCAGTGGGTAGAATAAGGCTGCCAGTGATGCTAATGATAATGACGCCATAGTATTTTCATCAAAGAAAATCATCAAAAAATCTCAGATTTCCAATTTTAGCTAACTAGCACATTATTCCAAGCCGATTTCCTCAAGGAAAAAAAAAACCTGCATTAATTCTCTTATTCCCAATTCAGCATTGTAAACGCAATTAGTTTCCGCAAATATCCATATTCAATAATATATAAACAGGCGTCTCACGTCGTCTTCTGATCGCAAGATCAGGCAGGCGCCACGCCATAAAGGGATCAGGGTTTTTCTAACGATTCGAAAATTAATGTCTTCACCTTAGACGTAAGTATACATGGCTTAGGATCCGTATATAGACACAATTTGTTTTATGTATTGGGCATTTTTTATTGGATGTGATGGTTTGAGGTTAAAGTAAAAATGTGTAATGTCGTAGTAATTTAAGATAAAATAAAACGAAGAGATGGAATAAGGTGATGGAGGTTAGTTAACGTTCGTTAATGAATTCACTAAAAAGTGTTCCATCGCAGCTAAGTATTTAATCGTTAATTAGTCAGTAGGTACCTTGTTAGGTTAATCTCTACTACTAGCTACATACACAGCATATAGGAATGTTTGATGTTAAAAGTTGATGATCTTGAATTTGTAAGAAAAATGGTAAACTGAAAAATAGGTTTAGGAAACTCTTTCTAAACCTATTTCTTGTAAACTACAGATGGCGCATTCTTCGTCATCTTTAAATGGGGACGCGTAAAACAAATTCCTAGTTCAAAAACCTATTTAAAGCTCACCTCAGTTTGATGATCAAACGGTCGATTCGCGTTAACTTTGCCTTAAAACTTCGTCCTAGCTTTAATTATAACGTGAGTTGCGTAACATGTGAGTGGTTCGAAGTGAATATTATTTTAGGAGTTCAGAGACCGTGCTCTGCCTTCTACATCTGTTGCAATACCGATCTTGTCTACTCATTCATAAAGTTTAATTTGTACTGTGAACTTTTCTAGTATTTATGTCCTTTAGGTTTTGATGCGCCGTCACATGTCGCATATCACTCAGCGGCTCGCTTCCTTTTCGACAACAATAAAGAAAAAAGTTTGGACGAGTAGGTCTGAAGCTGTTTCAATGAAATTAAAAGGTGATAGATTGTTATTTGAGAAAATTATGAAACAAACTTATTTTGTAGCGATGACCGACATTTTGTATCTCGGAAATCAGAAGTCGGACAGTCGAGATATTTTAAGTTTCTGATGTTAATCCGCGTACAAGTCATAAAGTTTATTGGTCCTTTGAGTCGAACTCTAATTTGACCTGATTTGGCTGTGAAGTACGCTGATAGTGAAGTCTCGGGGGAATCTGGTGTCTGTCCTAATCGTTGACTCATAAATCTTGCGCTCAACTCCAAAAGAATAAGAGCATAAACGTATATTTGTCTGTTTAAGTAAATTAAAGGTGAATCTGATTTACTCTTCAGAAGCTTCGCACAATTCTATTGACCTCGTTAATCGCGTGTTATTTATTTAAGGAAGATCTATTTTAGAGTGTTGTAGTAAAGCGCTTCTCGTCTAGAAAAAGTTTGGCTTTTATATCTGATGCAGTGTGATTGTGATGTGGATGTAAGTCATACCTTTCGGTTTTATGAAACGTCAGATGTTATGCTGTTGATAAAATATTTTCTTTCCTGTTTCGGTAATTTATTTATTGGAGATAAATCCTTTTATCATTCACTGCTAATCTTTTGCTTAAAATGGAAACTTTAACAGAACAATTTCAAGTTCCAACTACCTATTAGGACATAATATTTCTCCTGTCTGGGAGAACCCTGCCTAATCCGTAATCCACCAATTTTTGGTTCGAGAACCCATTGCATGTTTTCCTTCCAAAAACCACGAACTTCATCGTTCAGTTGGAAATATTGATGTTGATACGAAAACAATGAGGTGATTCACCTAATTGGTTAATACAAAGGCATGCAGGTTATTTTCACTGAGTGATATTCTACTAAAAAAAAATAGTTGATCGGAAAGCTGAAATATCATAAATTGTCTAGATAGATTCTTTCGTGCTATATATTAGATACCGCCAAGGAATGTCAACGTTTATATCGATGAGAATTCCACACTGATTAAAACTGCCTTAACTAAATTTTGTGCCAGATAGTAAATCATTAAGATGAAATTAACTACTAACACTGTTTCCGATTTGACAACTTGTTTTTGTTTACAATTCTGTGTTAAAGTTATATAGGTAGGTACTCTTGTCATAAAATCGCCGTGTGTAGCAAACTCGTAATGACTTCTTTTAAAAGAAGTATATTTCTATAATAGTACTAATATTTTCTTCTATGGTTTTGCCGATGTCCCTTGATAACTTTTATGGTGTTTCCACCAATAACTTTACTGATATCATGTTGCTATAGATGGTGTTTACTACTTTGCAGGACAATGGGTGCGCTAGGCCCTCGGTCATGGTTGTAGTACCTTCATGAAACAGACCAGAAATGCGGCATCGTTTCTACTCAGTTACATTTGTACCAAGAATGGGAGTTGTTGATACTTTTAGTATTGGTGACTTGAGGTCCTAAGATACCTCCTGCTACTAATATAACAAATGAACAGTGAAATTATTTTGGTGTAAAATCATGTCTATTGGATCTATCTACTCCAAAATACAAATATCTTATGTTAAAAATACAAATTTCCCACAGTGATACCCTAAACACTACTCTAAAAATAGTTTTTCTGTAGTTATCATACGAGCATTGCCGGGAAATACTCTAATCTGAGTTTTCTTAAGACTTTCTTCATCTTAAACCAGCTATTAAGCTTAACTTAACCATCCATCCCTTAAAACTTCTAAAAAGTATCTCTTGTACTGACCTATCTGTATTCAAGTGAATCCGGGGTAAAAAGCCTATAGTAATAAAATGGCGAACAGTAACGGGCCTCGACCGCGCCAGTATGTGTGGCAGACGCGTTCAGCAAAAAGCGGGCCTGGCAATGTTGCCATATTCGATGATAACGATTATTATGCGGCCAGCAAGCGTTATCAAATGATCGCTGCTCGGACTGTTTTGATTTAAATGAAGATTTTTTTAAAGGATTGAAAGGAAAATCCAGTAGTTGCTTCTAGATATGGTGTAAGAGGAAAACTATTTTGGTCCTTCGAGACGATTTTTGAATTAATGATAAATATTGTAAAGAAAAGTAAAAGCAGAGATGAAGTTTTGTTTAAAATGCATTGAAAAAGGGGAAACTAATAGTATAATGTTAGAATGTTTGTGGTTCTGTGAGAAGACCGATTACTTAATTTAGTAATAATGGTTTAAGCTGTACGCACGGCGACCAATCAAGCTATACAACCGCAGCGTATGCGGATCCCTCATTGTACTGAAATGTATATAATGCGAGGCCAAGTTATACTGGAAATGACTATTAAAAAATACCTTAATTGTAATCTTCGAGGGGTTTAGTGGAGGTGTACCAATACTACCAATAGTACACCCACTTTTCGCCAATAAAATGTGTTTCAGTAATAAAGGGCGAGCCTATTCAGAAAATTAGTAGTGTGCTCCCCCGGACTTGAATGAGGCCAACGACAGAGCTGTCCAGGTTGCTACGTATTGGTCAGACAAAATCTGAGTCATCGATTCGAGAAGAAGAAGAACTAGTGTGCTAGAAAAAAACAAACTAAAAAAATTGCTACTGCACGTCAAAAACCATCTCAAATAATCCATATACATACTGTATATCTTGTATCTCATAAGAGCAATGAACACCACACACTAGCTCGCTATTATGGACCATTATCCTTCCCGCAATTACGCAACAGCACAGTCAGATCGTTATCAAACTTTTTGTAGACAAAATAGAGACATAGATAATAAATAGCGCTGTTGAACCTGTCAATTGGAGTTAATGGGTAAATTGGACGAAAAACGTCTCCCAGGACAATTGTCGGATGTCCAGTTTGTTTTACCGAGCATCGAGTGAATGGAAGGAAACTAGTGACCTAGTCGCCACTTTGGCTCCATCGTTAGGGTCAGGACGGTAGTTAGGAACATGTTATTTTTACCCAAAATGCTTCAATACTTTTGTGATGGTACTTCGTCAGTTCGTTAGGGGTCAGGCTTTAAATACTAGTACTTATAATGCTGGATGCATTACAGTACCGCTGTAATTGTTTTCTTGCAAACACGAGAGTTCCATCATACGTAATCAAAGCTTTGGCGAACGCTGTTGAGACGGCTATGCTGCCCTGTGTCTAACTTACTCCACGAAACAATTCAGAACATCAACAAGATTTATTTGAATGGTGTTAGAAAGTCTTCAAACCCATGTTCAACCATAATATTTTACTAGCTAGGTAATTCCAAAACTCAAACTGTAGTTAACTCCTAAGAGCTTGCAATGATAATGTTGGTAGAACACAGTAATAGTTTGTTCACTGCAGGAACTGATGGACTTGTGGCTCAGTTCTGGACCGACAAAATTTATATTTGAATGGTGAATGAATTGTATGAAAAATTATTTGATTAGAAATAGAGGGAGTACCTGAAGGTGAAAAAAATGGATGGAAGAAGAAATGGTTCGCATGGTATCAAATCAATTTAAACAAGGACAGAAGGACGATGACGATTATAATGAACTAGCTGTTCCCCGCGACCTCTGTCCGCGTGAAATTATTATAAAAATACGTTTTTGCAACATTTTTCATTGATGCTCCGCTCCACTTAGTTGTAGCGTGATGTTATATAGCCTATAGCCTTCCTCGATAAATAGGCTATCCAACACTAACAAAATTTTTCAATTCGAACCAGTAGTTCCTGAGATTAGCGCGTTCAACCAAACAAACTCTTCAGCTTTGTAATATTAGTATAGATAACATTAACTCAGTCGAGAATCATACCGTTACCTACCGTATTCGCGACACTAAAAGTTGTGACGTAAAAAATAAAAGAAGTTATGAAAACAACAAAACGTAAGCGTCGGAACCGCACAGACGTCGCGCCGTCTAATTGGAACCGACGAAATACCTAGACGACGTTATGTGACATATAAAAATTCCACAATTTGGATATATTGGTCTGGTCGCCCCACGGTTTGATAGTAAAACCGAATGAAATGTGCCGTTCTTTTCATCTCGTGTGTAGGATATAAAACGTGATTGCTTTAGAAAAATAACAGTGGTTTTGTTGAGGACACCTGTTGAAGTATATGGGGATGCATCTACAGTTACTGGTGAAATTGAAGCACGAGGTAATTTACGAAGAGTGCACACTGTGCACAGTGACATTCATTGATGATTCTGCCCTGGAGTGTAAATGTGGGGTTGCACCGCAAACGATGACTTGAGTAATATTGTGTCCTGCGTGCGTGCGTCTGCGCGACGAACTGTTGGATGTTAGGTACTGACCAGACTAACCGACTGGGTGATAAAACGATGCTAAATTCTGGTCTAACTCAATTAAGATTGTCATCAACGTTAAAAAGAGGAAGAAGCCTGAAAATAAACGAGGTATCGCTGTTGTAGCAGTTGAAAGCATCTACAAGAAAGATGCACGAAACGTATGATACTATGATGCCAACTAGAGCAAAATGCATTCTTTCCTCAACAGACATAAAAGTCAAGACTTTGAGGTAATAAGTACGTCCATTACCTACTTGACAGAGTCGTAACAGTCCTCTGAGACAAATTGATTTTAACTATGCTAAATCCTAGGGCCGACAACCCCGCACCATTCGCTATGGACGCTAAAACCGACTTATTATTACCAACCCACCTTTGAGAAGGCGCCTTAAACAATTTAATATTCCTCCAACATTAGTGTTGGGCTAGTTATAACTAATGAAAATACTGTAACTCTCATGTCCGTACAAGTAATTTCATTAATTTTAACTGTCGCTATAGCTACAACAGAGAAACGTCAATTAAAAATTATGGAGCATTCTTATTTAACATACAATATAACTTCATACCTGTTTTTCCCGTCAGGGTTAGGCAGCAGTGTACCTATCTATAGTACAACCATATTTCGCCACGTAGGTTTTAGCGTCATGAAACAAGGGATTCATTCAAATTTATTTGTTTGTATGTATTATTTAAGGCGGTCGGTATCGTCTGCTGTCTTTGCGGCTTCATAGAAAATGTAGTAAGTATGCTTAAATAACAAAGTTGAAACATATGGATGGTAAGTTTACTTGCATGGCGAAATCTTCAATTGTTTGAGGTAATGCTTGGCCGTTGTTAAGTTGTAATAGGTAACAAACAAATATGTAAGTTATTCATTGTTTTGCGGACATAAAATTCATTCAGACCTAAAAGAAAAGTTTTAAACAAATTACCACTTTCATATAGAGACTGACCAACTTCTTCGCTAAAGTTCAGGAGTCATACGAACCGGGTGACCTTTTCAAAAGTGACTTCACGATCACGTCGTTACGTTTACATTATATTTAGAAGTGGACTCCTCGACCTTATCGTATCTGATGCATTTTCATTACAGCTGTTCATTACGCGGGTTTAGCTACCAATGACACACAATTAATGTAACCGGACAGTAGGGACGCCAGGTTTTGCCAGTTGGGTGGGATAGGTCCTGAAGAATATAAAAAAAGTATTTCGGTTTTTTTGCATTAAGAAAAGGGAAATGAATATTTATTGTTGTTTTTTTTATGTTAAGAGGTGTCCTAGATGTCTTCCATTCCGTGTCTTGTCGAACACTCACTAACCAAAACCACACTGATTAGATTTTGTTTCTAATTTCCTTAGTTTTCTGATTTACCTATTACTCAGGTTCTTAATTCTTTGATTAGTTTTAACCCCCTCTTTGTTTTTTTTGCCAAAATCAACAAGACAAAGTCACAGTTACTGCCACAAGTAGATAAACACTTAAATTACCTTTTAATTCATGTAACTTGGAAAGTATCTACACTGAATAAATTTTTGACAGAATTAAAAAACATTTCAAGTGCATGTCAAAATCGAAGTCAATCAAACCCATGATACATGGCAACCCTGGCAGGAGGGCGGGTGCGGATATACGCGTTAATTGCGAGGCCACCGAGCCCATAGATCGATCGACACCATTGTCGAACTCCGACCATCGTGTCGCGGGCCCCATGGATGGCGCTATACCAGACAGACTATTGTTGCTAGACTGATTGCAGTTTTTATTGGGAGTTTGATCTTTTATTAGATTTAAGATACTGTAGTTAGACTATCAGAGGAATGATGCCATAGATTTTTGTAATTTCATGTCATGATGACTTAACTGCTAAGTTTGACACGTAACACTTGTACCGGTCAGCACCCAGTTGGGTCTTGCAAGTAGTTTACGATTTTATTTGCAGCCTCCTCTATCGTAAGTATATTTAAATATCTCTGGGTATATTAGATTAGTCAATTTGGCAAAAATATTTTTAAACAGGTCCTAGGATTGAAGGATTTTTTTTCGATTGAATTAGGTATCGTTTTGGTCTAAATAGCATTTATAATTTTATTGTAACGCAAGTTAGGTGAATATTGTCAGAATTTATTTAAAACATGTACCTTCTTGAAGTAACCATGTCATCTAAATACATTTTCTTACTTTTGTTTGTTTATGTTTTTTCTAATAAAATCTAGTTAGACTAAACGATGAGTTGGTATGCTAAAATAAAACTAGGAATTTGATTTATCACCCGAACATTAAAAATAGAAAACAGCTCAGTCCAGCTCATAATCATTTTCAGACACGTTTTATTGAAGTTATTTTTGTTTTAGAAGCACTAAAAACTTTAAAAAAAATTCGCTGAACTGGAAATATCTGGTTTTAATGGTTTTTGTACGCGAATTTTTAATGTCAAACTTTTCCTTGTTTCTAATTATAAACTAGGACAGGTACAGACTTTGAACACAAAAGTATTTAACGAATTCATGTAAAATTATCGATAGTTTTCCTGTAAAAAGTTATACATCCAATCCTAGCTTGTATCAATTTTGTTGCGAACCTACTCCTCGTACTCGCAGACGTATTTAGCTCGGTTAGAGGGGTTAACAGGTGTAATGCCCCCTAAGGACATAGATATTATAACTTTTTTAAATGATTAATAATTATTAATCAACTATCCGATAATTGGCATTACATTTCAGTGTGACTGAATGTAATTTCATTGAACTTGTGGTGGAAAATCGTAAGGTAAAAACCTATGAAAATTGTTTGATTCCCAAACTGTTCTAAAAATAGTTGAAAGGAAACCGTTATTTCATAAATGCATAATTATTATTTAAATCAACTTATTGCTGAACGAAATGACATCATCTAACTGCGATAAAATCTTCGCAAATAAAGCTACAAATTAAAATTAATTACTCAAAACATAGTTTTTACTTCAATCTCCTGATTAAAATTAAACGCACGGAGTAATTTTGTAAACATTTTGCACTATAAACCTAGCATTAATTACATTACTAGACTTGTTAATCATTTTAGTATTAAAGCAGGCCCAAAATACAGACTAAGGTATGCAGACAGATTTTATGCGATATTTTATGTGCAGTAGTTAGTCATTTGTATTTTTGATACCCTGGAGTTGATGACGTTTTACATGGTTAAACACAGATAATAATATAAGTAGGAACACTGTTCCTACTTATATTGTTATCAAATAGTTTACTACTTAATTCCTTTATTAATTTCTATACATAAGATTTACATTTTTAAATATTCCTTTACAAAATAATATTAAAAAAAACATTTAAAAATATAAAAATTGTAGCCCACCGGTTCAAGCTACCGGCGTCAGGGTTCCAGAAAGAGGAACCTCCTAACAATACGAGCCGTGTCCAGGAGTACCGCTTTCTGAATCAATCTTTTACTACTTATATTATTATCAATAAGTTTTCAATAGAGCCTAATAAAGGTAAGTTTTTTATTTATGCAGCAGATCTTCCACCTACTATTAAAATCTTCTCTTTAACTACAGCCACTGCAACGTGTTCAGTTGACGACAGAGTTCCTACTTTTATAAATATCGTTGCATTTCAATCACCTCTCTGAAACAAGAGTGTTGATTTTGGCAAACAGTCACGATTCTTAATTGAAGCACTTATTCGAAGATCTATGATGATCTGACACTGTGATAAATTGACTCCGTTCTTTTCACTTTCGGTAAACTAAATCATCTCAAATGTCAAACGCTCATTGGTAACACTAAAAATCGCCCTTACTGCTAGGACAAAAGGGTGCTGTCAACGTCAAATAGTCTTTGGTCTGTGGATTACAATAGACGTGCACCTGCAGTCGCAGCAGTTTTCAGAGCCGCTGATCATTTCAAGTTTAATAAACCTTTTGTTACACCTACATCAGTCTCCCCTACGTCACTGAGACTGATAAAGAAGCTTATCAACCTAATGATTATTTAAATTAGAATTTCTATAGATGGTTTCAAAGAAGAAACATATGAACTGCTTGTTCTAACCCATCAACAGCACCAAATGCACAATAACCTCACGACGATAACGACCAGTACAGTCTTATAAAGATAGCGGGCGTCGTAAAATATAATAATTTTACGTATGTTAATATATAATAGGACAGTAAAGTCAGCGGAGTGCGACGCGGTAATGGAGGTGTGGCAGGGCGGAACGGCGTGTTAACAGCCATAGGACTTACAGCTAGGAGTTTTAGCGTTCAATTGTCGTGGATTTTGATTATGTTTGATTAATATATTATCATTGACAATATTTAAATCAGGGCTGGAGAAGTAGCATCACATGCCCTTTCTTCTTGTGACACAGATATTTTGTATATCATTGTGAACTTTTGGAGTTATGTCTTGGAAGGACTCGTAGATTTATTTCTGAGCAAAGAAGTCTAGTTACCACATTTTAATGGTGAAAGTCAAACTGCTGATAAAGGTCCTAAAGATGTAGATGTAAATGATGATATGAATGTTGCAATTATTTATTACTGAAATGAAATATTTTACCTCAATGATCTTTACACCAATTCAAAATGAATTACCAAAAACTATCCACACAGTAATTCACAATGTCACTCTTACAATGAAACTCTAACCTAAGAGCGATTCACGCAAACCAGACGCCATTTAGACGAGTAGACAGTAGACACACAACACTTGCTCTAAAGATTTACAATCGCACCCGAGTCCCGACATTAACAAAGGAAAAAACTAAGGATCTCGAAAGGTAAACATTTTGGCCAAACATCGTACCGACGAAGTAAACAGTAGCCACGTTTTACGTGAAGGTGAAGATTTTAATGGTAAATTTAATTGCAGTTAATGGACTGATATTTAGTTGAAATTTGTTCGATTGGAAATTGATAGAGGGAGGATTAATGGCAGATAAAAGGACCAGTTAGAAGTATAGGAACTTGTCTTTGACCACGAGAGACGTGATTAGCAACAGTAATACCATCACACAAGACTGAAGACTAATTTTTGTACTGTGTCGTCTTACTACACGCCCGTAGTTTTAGCGAGCGGTTCGGTCGGTGCAGACACAGGTTGATGAAGAGCAAATCTTAATATTCCTTTGACTTGGACTAGACTTGACATAACTTAAACAGAAAATGTAGTTGCCAATTGATATGTCATGGCAAACTCTTATGTCAGTACATAAAGACAAAAAGCTGGAATAGCTGTATTTCATGCCTGACATGACAGGTGCAAATTCTCAAGCTATTGCACGTTAAAGTTTATAGTGAACGCGTGGGATCCCTATTATATTGAATTATGATTAATCATACAAGAAGATGATACATGAATTAGGAGAATTCATACAGAATACGGATCTTAGTCTTGCGTAGCATATGCTTACGGAAAACTGAATGAAAAGCTTCGAAAGATTCAGAAAAAAAGTGATTAGTGATTGGTTTTCTCAGGTGAATAAATATTTAAAAGATTATTTCCTCTTAGTGAGACGGGCAAATAAAATCAACCCTGAGATTTTGCTTTCGCAATTGAGTTTATCACGATTTGAGAGTTCTTCATGTTGTTAATTTCTTCTTGAACCTACTTCTATAATAGTAGGGTCTCGTGGTGAATAACGACACGCTCTACTTCCTCTCACAATAAGGAGGCCTATGTGAACTGTGTCCCAGCAGTGGGAACAATATAGGCTGACTATACTTGTGCTACTTCTACAGTAGCACGAGCATCTTGGACCATCGTTTCGGAGTTCTCCAGAATTCTACCTACTGAATCGCCGAAATGAGGCGTAAATCAATAGTTTTGACAATAAACCAGTAGCCAAAAGTTCACGTAAGAGATCGCAACTGGCAGCGACAAGTCCGAACTAGAGCGTGCAATGACGTCACCCATTGAGTCGCATGCGCAACGGATCATCAGTTTATCATTATTGGATTTATATCTTTACGCTCCTCTTAGTTTTGCAGCATGGGCAGAGGTGTTATCAAAAATGCATTACAGTTCAAAGACTCAATGGTTTCTGTAACATTTTTTTTAAATTTTATTCCGTGCTCTTTTTTTCCTTTTGTTATATTGCGGGAATTTCATATCAGTCAACGTGGTTCTATGTTATGTAAGGTCATTGCAAAAATACATGGTGTGACTTAATTCTTAGACTTTTTTCCTTTTGCATTGTTTCCGTAATCACATGGTTCCGTGACTCGCTAGTGAAACTAAATGGTAAGAATAAATTGATTGGCCTTTTTCCTTAATTATTTTCCCTAATCGCATGTGTTTGTACTTTAATTCCGATTTCAGACCGAGTTTCAGAGAAAATATTTATAAAATAATCTTCTATCTTTTCTTCTAATCTTATCTATACTTTTCCATCTTCTTCTTTCCTTCAAGAGTTTGAATTTCTTTAATTTCTACACTTCATGATCGAAACAAGATTTATTTCACACGCATCTTTGCAATTTCAATAAACATAATGTGGGAGGAAGATAAAACAATTCAATACAGACCTTGTTAGACAAGAAAAGATATTATCTCATGTGAAAATGCCTAAAAGTCTGCATCGGCCTAATCCACGTGGTTCGACTAAATACAAGATTACAATTGTGTTATTTGTAGAAACAGTTTCAGGTCAATTAGCTCGTCATTTGCAATTATTGGAACCCATTCTGTTTTCTGTTCATGAGGTGATATAATTATTTACTGCAATTGAATCTCAGAAGCATCTGGCAAAACTTGGGACTAACTGTCTAGTCGAGAAGTTGAGATAAAATTTGTATACCTGCTGTGTATGAGAAGATTATCCTAGCAACCGAGTGTAATGTGATTGGTCCTAAGATTCGAAAAGATTCAATTGTGATGTTTATTTTTTCGTATTCCGTGTTTATAGTTTAGACTCTTGCAAATGCCTATCCTGTATTTTTATCGGCCTATCTACCTACTTGTTGTTTCTTTGTTTTAGTGTTCTACTTTTAAAAATTAATTGCAATCCCATTTCGTAATTTTTTTGAAACTCATCTCATTTTTCGTGTTTTTCATAAACAAAATGTGTCAAGGATTTGTCAAGAAAAACAACTTTATGGAACTGGAAAAGATTTCGTTTCATAATATCGTTTTTGTAGTTTCGTTCAAAGTGTTGTAAGTAACGTTTAATTTTAGCTTGTGTTATCTGTTTCCTAGCCACCTGACCGTTTATGAAGGGTGCATAAATGAGGTCCGGCTCTGTACGAGTAAGTGGCATGCGCTTAGTATGTTTTGCAGCCGACCACGTTTGCCGACCACTATTCACTGCTCAGCCTAAAATGGAGTCATAATGGCTACTTGTTCCTACGATACACCTGCTGTCATCGCATATTTGCTGCCAGTATTATTCGTATAAAATTCTATGTGCGGCTAATGATATATTCGCGAATCGATACGACTTATTGTAGCATGCATGATCACATGGAATTTGACAGAACGTTGGTTCAAAATTGATTTAAAAATTGTGACTTTTTTATACCTTCCATACGTGTCTTCAAGTTCCATGCGATCGCGCGGCTCGCATCACACCACGTCGTAATAAAACACTGATCACTCACTGTAACCCGGCTTGTAGACAGCACGAATCCTCTTAACCAACTTGCTGGTCCTCTTGATGGGTGGGCCGAGGGCGACGGCGGAGTGGCCGCGCCTCTCGGCGAACACGATATAGTTCCGTCTATTTTTCAAAGGCACTTCGAAGCGTCCGGAGCAATCGAGATGCTCGGGGGGTAGCTTGAGTCGTATGACGGCGTTTTCGTGGGGCCAGTGTCCCTGGTGGCGGAAGACGCGCTTGATCTGGACGGTGGCGGCGTCTTTGGCGAGGGACTGGACGCGCGCCTCGAAGGCGGCCGGCGCGCGGTAGGCCCGCCAGGCGACGTCGGCGCGGTCGCAGTAGAGGCGGCGCGGCGCGGCGACGGCGGCACAGCACAGGGACAGCAGAGCCCACAACGCCGCGCGCCTTTCTGTCTTCATCGCGCCATCGCAACAGCGCTCGGTGACTCCCTGCTCGTTCGCGGTGCGCCTATGTTCTCCCGTGAGCGGTCGGCGCGCGACTGGCCCCAACTGAATCATTCCCCGCCCACACCGAAATAGTCGCGGTACGGAGCGAGCACGCGTCGCTAATTTATCTCGTCTGATGATTAATTTGCGCTTGTTATATGTAATTAGTGGGTACCATGTCGATTGTTTGATTGGGGTGCGATTGATTCAAGTTGAGTGAAAGTTTGAACTTTGAAAACACTTTTTTTTTGAGTTAATTGAACTTTTTTGTGCAATTTTTAAACTCAATATATTTAATCAAACCCTTTTCTTTATTAAATAGTTAAAAATGCACAATACGTATCCAGAAGTCTGCTACGCCACTACAACCTATTTCTTGTGTGAAAATTTACATAGCACTTTTGTGATATGCGTTTGTCTAGTAACAAGTATGTAGTTACTTACTGTAGCCGAGATTTTCAAGTGTCGACTTTCGCTCGTAGCGGCGTCTACGAGGACGCTGTAGCGCGTAGACGCACCGTAGCTTTGACCTCAGGCGTAGACCCACGACCTTGTGCTCGTAGCTCAAAATGATAATATTCTTCATGATACTTACTTCGTTTCTAGTCAATTAGTTTACTTGAATTTCATTTAAGGTGTCAATTACTTTTGTTGCACATCAAGTGAAAGATTTTGTTGAAACAGACAATCTTTTTTGAAAGTATTTGCCAAGATTTACTTACCTTTTTTATTTTTAAAATAGTTTTTGGGGGCTTATTTTTTAGTAAGTAATAAAAGCACGTAGAACTTTTACGTGATTTTTAAAATGGCTTTTAAAAACAGTTAGTTAGGCACAACACAAACAATAAAAAATTAGACTCAACACAAAGGTGCCTGATACCGTAACTGATGAAATATAGGTCGTTACAGTTCAGATATAAAACCGAAAAGGGTTTGACTTAAGTCTTTGATACGAGGATAGTTTTCCTTCCCTTGCGCTGACGCTGATTTGTTTTATTCCATACATTTCCACCTACGTTGTGACCATAGTAATCACTTAAGTTAAATCCACAAAATTTACCTTAGGATGCTCAAAACGAAGGCATCAGTAACCCAAATAATCACGCACCACTGACACCACAACCACACCTGACAAACCCCGTGACTCACACACATAATATCACCGCTCACTACCACCCAATCACATCCTTAATACCTGGAATCAGCATCTTCGATTCCCACAGGACGAATGAATGAATGATTGAGACCTAACGGTTCGCGACCAATTGCCTCACATCCGGTAAGGGAGGTAAAAAAAGGTAAATAGTGTGAACACTATGTCTCGGTCGTACTCTCGGAGACTCAGGTAGATGGACTCATTCATAATGGTTATGAATGACCGGTGGATTTTGGGGATCCGTAGTGATTAGAAGTAGGGACCGTCGACGATGTCTTAGTATTACGTTTGCGTATTTTTGAAGTAGAGTGTAGATTAGAATTGAATGTTATTTATTGTTGTTCCAAGTGATTTACAAATAAAGTTGGTTTAAATTGAAAAAAGAGTGTTCTAGAGTGAAGTGTACAATAGTAAAATTTTCAAGCCCCATAAACATACTATGCTGTTGAAAAATATAGAATAGACAAATTTTGAATATCTAATAATTTAATTTGAAATACTACTATTATTCATCATCTGCCTAGCGTTTTCTCAACTATGATGGAGTGGGCTTCTAGCTACTACCTACTATTATGCTATATTATAAATATTTATTTTTGTTGTCTTCTTTCAATCAGTATAAAATTAAATTATAATCTCAATAGCTCTCTCTATATAACTCCTAAATAATGTGCAAGCACCTATTCTTTAGTGCAAGTTGTTACCACTGAACTGCAAGTGCATACCACTAGAGTGCCTGTGCTTCCCTTGTTTATTTATGAATGACAATCTTCTAAAAAAGTCGCTGAACAGAACCCATTTTTCAAAGTGGACTCAAAATATTTTTTACACCGAACACAAAAACGGGTGGCCCTGGTGGCCGGAACTTACCTTTTGTCGTGTACCATTCAGGCAAGCACGTGCGTTACGGTGTGAGAGCGGCCTTCGTTTGTAGATGAATTACTGCTAATATTGGCTAATAGCTTCCATGCTGGTCTGGAACAAATAAAGGATCTGTATTTTCTTCTTAGAAGTATGAGTAGAGAATTTATTGAAGCGCCTCATCTGTCCCTCAAAAATCATTGGGTGAATCATTTGACCAGTCATCATATAGGCAGGTCGCAGTATGTACGTATAGATTTTTAGAAAGCCCCGTCTTCTGATATTTACAGGAACTGCAATTTCCATAAGGTCGAATCTACAGGTGTTAACATCGAGAAAACTGCAGCTATCTTCAAAAAGGAAAATTGGCTACACTATGATGTTAAGGTACGAAAAAGTTGACCAAACATCTTTCTATCCAATGATTCATTATCCGTTGACACAAGTAAGTGAAAGCAATCCCAGAGACAGGAAGTAGACCAAAAATATTCTCAACTCCTTCCAAAAAAATACTTAGTTTGAAGAAAGATCTTTCGAACAAATTAGAAGTTGGAAAAAACCTGCAAAATCCGAAACATGTGTTGCACCCTTGCACCGTTGCACTTTACAAATCGTTCTACCTTAAGCTATACTAATTACAAACAGGTGGGAACTTTGCCTTTCAAACGAAACTCCTAAAATAGTTTAAAAGAAATCTATACTAATATTATAAAGCTGCAGGGTTTGTTTGTTTGTTTGTTTGAACGCGCTAATCTCTGGAACTACTGGTCCGATTTGAATGATTCTTTCAGTGTTGGGTAGTCCATTTATAGAGGAAGGCTATAGGCTATATATCATCACGCTACGACCAATAGGAGCGTAGCAGCAATGAAAAATGTTGCAAAAACGGGGAAAATTGTATTTTTAATAACTTGACGCGGACGAAGGTCGCGGGGAACAGCTAGTGTTTTAATAAAACAATAAAATAAAGCCTCAAGGTGTTATAAGCGGGGTATTGTTTGACAACACGTGTTTGTAATTACTGTTGTGGGAACGCCAAAAACGATTGTTTGTCAAAGCCGTTTCTTTTTTTTTCTTATTTTGTTTTTATTGAAAGGTGAGATTTCGGTGATGGTGCGTATTTTTTAAAGGAGAGAATCATTGATTTGTAGTTTACTTTTTTTATTATTTGTGATTGTTCTCTATTTATAAACCATTGCTTGTACCATTTTAACTGACAAGATGTATTTTAACACCTATTTTAATTCATTAATTATTTTTATGGTTTTCAATTGCTACACATTGTATTCTTTTGGATTGTCATGTTAGGTCATCGAGAAAAGTCACGAAGCTTAAATGTTATTCAGTACTGTCTTCCTTACCGTACATTTCAAAAGCAAGAAATAACTTCATACTCATACAAAAACGTCCAACGTCCACCTCATTCAGCAAACTAAAAAAAAAGTTGCAAGTTCCCGTAAAATGGTCCAGATGGTCGAATTTTGTGATGTCTTCATTACAGGCTGCCCGCGGTAGTAAGTCATCTTAATGCAAAAATGACAAAATAAATTATAATGTTGGTGCCCGCGCGAAACGCCAACATTTGGTGGGCGAAACGAATGAAAAGTGGCTCTACTTGGCGATATAATAAAGGACTTGGTGATGTGTGCGTGTCTGTCTGTGTGTCACGAATTGTGAGCTTACATTAAATTCATAAGTACTATAATATGTAGATAGGTGAAATGACGAGTAATAGAGAAGCATGGAAGGAGAAGACATGCTGCGCCGATCCCAAATAAATTGGGATAAGGGCATGATGATGATGATGATGATGAATTATTTAGATGGGTGTCATTTTCTCTCGAAATACCCAGACATTTTCACACATTTTAGTACAACAATTAAAACCTTGACATTCTAGGTATTTGACCTACACCAAAGAATGTGTAATTTTTAATTAAAATAACAAGGATTTAATGTCTGTCTATGCGAGTTAATTAAGAAATATCTTAAACATAGTCCGAGTTCCAAATTTTATTGCGGGCAACTTTATTTCAAAATAATCCTTTGTTATTTTTCTAATTTATAATCGCTCATAATCATTCTGAAATAATTCAAATAACCTCTCAGCTTTTGAATCAACCAGTACCTATACTTAGGCAGTTAAAACTATATTATAATTATCGTGCAATTAAATAAAATTATAAACAAAGAAAAGGTAGAAATATTTGTTGTTCAATCCGATTCTTCAGCACCCTGCTGGCTGGAACAAAGGGAAAACATTAACCCCTTCTCCGACCTCAAAAAAATACAATCTCCCTGCAAGTAGAGCCACTTCCAAACCCGTACATCTCGGCAGGCCACCCTCAGTGACGTTCGTTTCTCGTTAACCGTATAATTGTTTAAATTGTCATAATTTCGCCCGCATAATGTTGCCACATAAATATTTATTTATCGGCCCACTACTGATAACCAAATTGCTGATGACCAGCGCTCCTCGCATGATTTAAGGGCTTCGTAACTGTTGCCTTACTGCTTTTATTGTGGGAATACGTAATTTAAGTTTGAATTAAATTCCGGAGTGGCATACCATGTAGGTATGTATGAACACGACAACAAGAAAAACGAAAAATCTTAAGGAAAACTGCTTAAATGAAATTAAAAGGAGGAAAGCTTGTATAAATGTTATTATGACTGCGGATGCCAAAGACTTTGCAAGTAGTATTTAAAGGACTGGCTTGTCCTGCTAAGCAGTTTACATCTTTCATGTCAACCCTTGCATTAAGCCATCTTTGTATACCCACATCGATAGATATGATATTCAGTCCCATGAAAATCTATAAAAATCTCTGATTACCAGTATATCTGACCCATGCATTCATGCCAATATAATATTTGAGATACCAAATCAAGAACTTGTATCGTGATTCAAAAGACATAGAAGCTGATGAAATACCTCATGTATATTGCAACATATTGCAAACTTATTGCTAGGATTTCAATAATCATTGGTACAGCTGTGATCCCCTGATAATGTCAATCAATAGTAGCCCCACTTCCGGACTATATCCTGCAGATAAGTTCATCATCTATCAGACAATTTTCTTCACATTTCCAAAGTCCATCTTCCTAAGAGCAAATTTTACCAGCGAATCGTCTAAACCTCGTTGAAGAGCGGTCAGTGTCATAATAGCTACTGGATATTGATAAGGACAGATCTTGAACGCCGTTTAGATATTTGATCTCGTTCAGTTTCATTCTTGAAATCTGCTCCATGATTGTATCTACCTCTCTGTCGAATCATAATGATCGTCCTAGATAATCCAGCATAGAAACAAAATGATGAGTATCACCAGTGGCTCGTACGCAGCACGCCGACGGCGGCCGCCAAAGTATCCATTCGGTAGGTCGCGCGTGGTTTATTTCTCTCGCGCCAGGGAGTAAATATAACTCGTGTGCTACGGGTGTTAGCACTACTATGGGAAGATTTTAGTCGATTGGAAGTCGTGGAGTTTCAAGTGGATGAAGTTTGTGAGAACGATTGTTCCGGAGAATTGTTCCGTCACTTCTTCCAAGCTAAAGCACTAGGAAGTGGGGAAGGGTGGACATTTTGGGAGAATGTCTTATGTATTTTTGAAGTTGAGAAAGTACTGATTATGTCTGCTAATTGATTTGTCAAGTAGAAGGATGGGTTTTTTGTGAGTATTGTAATTTGAAATCTGAAAAATCAGAGAAACCCACTCAACAACTTAAGCAACTGATAACTCAGCCACACCCAGATGCATCTGACCTGCTCCAGACCTGACAATTTTCAAAAGTTTGACTAATTAGTAACTATACTATATGCTTTTCAATGATCCCCTCCTCATACAACAAGTCATCGAGTACTAAACTCAATATTCTTTCACTGCACCAGTTCAAAGATGAGTTTACTATCGAGTGGCCTACACATAGTTAGGGTAGTGCTCTCACCTTTACCACGTGACTTAGTGACGTGTATTTTCACTACATTTGTTAGCCATATCAGGGTATTACAGTACCTATGTAGTTGGACTAGTTGATCTGATAATCCTGTTCCCGTAACTTACTGATCGTTATAGTTATTGTGTTTTTATCTGTTTTGTGGGCAAAATTGAAGATATTTTTATTAAAAAAAAACTTAATTTCACTGTAAAACAAAGCTCAGTCAAAACAGCTCGGTCTAGAAACATAAAATTTTGACTTCGTTTTTTTTTTACGTGAGTAAGGAAGGATTTTCGGAAATGCTCTCCCTCAAGGGGTTAAATGGAGATTCAAGTTTGTATGGAAGTAAGATATTTTTGGGCACAAAGAAGGATTTGTAATGTTATACTATACCTTACAATATAGCCTGCCCTTCACCTTTGTTATTTGTACGGAGGGAGTTATGTATTAAAAACTACTTTAATCATTGAGTAGGACTACAGTTGGTTTTGGTTTAGTTCGTGGCTAAATAATAACAGCCGCTCGGAATAATCTTCAGTTTAAGCCGGTCTTGCCTAGGTTGGTCTGTGGAGGGTGACTACTCATTACATACCGAATTTCTTCGGAAAGCACGTTAAGCCTTTGGTCCCAGCTGTCAATTGTAGATCTTTGACAGTCTTTACATGTAGTCTGTTCCCGAAAGTCTGACAACCAGTCTTACCAAGCCGGATCTTATTACCCAGTATTGGATGGGTTGTGGAGGTCAGACAGGCAGTCGCTCCATGTAAATTATGGTATTCAGCTGCATCCGGTCCGAGTGGAAGCCGACCCCAACATAGTTGGGAAAAGCCTAGGCAGATGATGACTAGAGTTTGGTTTCATTTATTTCATCACGTTCACAGTGAATCTTATATTTCAAACCCTTAATACTAGTAAGTACCACCCAAGTTCTACGATATTGCGTCGCTATTAAACTTTCGTCTCCCACAAAACTTGTAATAAAGTTAATACCACTTACAACCCCGCATATAGAACTATCGTCTTTAAAAAAATCGTCTGTCGTTCCAGACTGGCGTTTAATTAAAAAATAAACACCGTAAGGGCGTCTACAGACGGGCGGCGGCGGCGCATCTGCGGTCGGTCGCGTGTCGCACTCGCCGGCCGACTTAATTAGATACCACCATACGAATGATGTGGAGAGGAGTTTAGGCTTAAGTTTTTTATTCTGTCTGTTCGTTTTTCAGTTTTTTTTTGTAGAGATTTGACTCGTTCCTGACTGATTGGCCAGATAAGGCAAAACACCGAGAGAGTTGGAAAAGAATGGGGGAGGCCTTTGGTCAGCAGTGGGGCAGAATAGGCTAAACAAAAAAAAAAATAGTAAGTTAGTGATGATATATCCAATTACTGTAGGTACCTACTCAGTACACAGTGGATTAGTTCAGGTAGGCAATCACTTCATGTAATATACTGGTATTAAGCTGCATCTGTCTCAGATGATAACGATGAAACTATTACTGTTCGGGTCGATAATTGCAATTTCATGGTTGACGCGCATTTTTTCAAAAATCAGAAGCTGTAAGAAGAACATGCTAAGACATTCAGTTTTAGCTAGAAATCAAGAAAGAGCGAGGTGTAGCAGAAGGACCAGGGAAGCTTGGTGACGATAAGCTGGTGGGTACCAAGCTTCATAGTCTTTTTTTTTTCAGATGGGAAATCATCAAATGACCCCCCCCCCCCCGCTCTGGGCTGAGTGGAAGGGAGTGTCAGACTTTTACTGACTAAAAACCATCCATGTTCCTTCTTTGCCCTTTGTGTTCCAGGGCCGCGGTATCTCTTTCGAACAGTCCCGCAGCCCCGGCATTGTACTTCGGTGAGCGTGCCCAAGAGCTCCACGAGCTCATTCCACCATTTCCCTTCTTCAATCAGGAGTCCATACGTACTGCATGTTATCACCCATACCTTGTCGATGTTCCACACAGTCGCACGTAGCGCTTTGTTATATCGTTTATTATGCGCACAGCCAAGAAGTGGAATTCCCTGCCTGCGTCGGTGTTCCCAAGTTCATATGACCCCAATCCATTTAAGTCGCGAGTTAATAGGTTTCTTTTGGGTTAGGTCGTTCCATCGTCGACCTCACCTCTGTCCTCAGGACTAGATTGAGGTCAAGAGTACACCCATTTAATATATAAAAAAGCTTTCTTTATCTAGTGGAAAAAAGAGCTAGAAAGATCAAGAGATCAAGATCAAGAGATCAATATTTAACGGAATATTAGTATGAGGAAAATTAAATATTTGTATGGCCTACAGGTAGTTGTTCCGCGTCTGCCTGTTTGTGTAAGTGAGTTTAAATGTTTATAACCGCATCCACGATACAGAAGAAATTCTTAGTGGGCAATGTTTTTTTTTTTAAGTAAAATAATTTGAAAAAATTGCTCTTAAAAATTATGATAAAAGTTGCAAGGAGTCTCTATGCTCAACGCTGTTCTCAAACAAACGCCACACATGTACCTGTACATTAAATAAAGGTCTCAGTTAATGTGATCGGACTACCGCCAAAGGCAATAAATAACTTTTGACATTTGTAGGTAAGTTTCACATGCAAAAATATAAAAAACTTATAGTGAACCACATAAAAATGACTTGTTTTTTATTTGAATGTATGAATTAATAGGCAAAGCTTTTTTTTCTGAAATATTTAGTCTTGTAGACTACTCCATGTATTCCACTGTTTCAAACGGTCTTAATACACCTGTACATTGACGTTTGTAGTCGCGGAATGTGCTCGTATTTAAAAAAATAATATTTTCATGAATCCTATTTGTCTCAATTTCAAAGGTTATGGTGACATGTAAAGTTCAAAAGTTATTATTCATACATGTTCATGTATTTATTTGATTGACCGATCAACCCCATTTTATTTAGTACTTATCACTTTGACAGATGACGTTTTAATGTACCTAATATAGGGACTTATTTTCCAAATCACAACTGCTAGTCACAAAATTAAACTTGATTCGTCAATAACATACATAAAATCTCGAGTCGACATATTTCGTTGCTCAAATATGTTATATTCAAACGTTTGGGCTTTTAGAATATTATCTAATGTATTAATTTTACCAAAGCTATGGCAGATTTTTTTTTAAACAATAAAAATGCAAGAAATAAACAGAATACACCTACATAGATTAATAGTTGTACGCTAAGTGCAAGGCTTGTAGGCAGAAATCAAATTAACTAACGAATATACTTGTCATACCATACAACTTGAAACTTTAAAAAAAATATCTACGCTGTATGTGCGCATTCCAATTTCAACTAAAACAAGTCGTCTCCACGCATTCCTGTGTGTTCAAATACACCTGTACATTGAATGATGAGGGCTGGAATGTACTCGCATACTTATAATATCAGACGTTATTTTCATAAATTCAGCGGGCAGTGGTACTGCTGCCGCGGGCTATACGTGTTGGGTAAGAGTACACGGACAGCTAAGATGTGCTGCGATTTAAAACTGCTAGGACATTTCTTTTGATTCCAAAATGAAGCTGTAAATTAATATTAGATTATTTGCCTTTAAACCAATATTACGAGTACGTTCACTTGAAGAAATGATCTACATACTGTCCTTTTTGCAGGATAGTAAGTAATCTTTTTGAGTCTCTCTTTTTGAGTTTGAGTGATATATCTGAGCCATCCTCATACTTGCTTGCAAATGGCAAGCTTATCCTAATTTCTGTAAAGTTATGCAATACGAGCTGAATTCCCAGAATTGTACCTATTTATCTGTGCTTCCTGACCCCTCATTAAGTACACCTTTTGCAACTGTATAAAAAAGTTCGCTATAGCTTTTGCTGTGCTCCTTCCTAAAATTTTGGGAGGTCATCATTACTTTAGATTATAATCGCGCGGCGATTCGAATCGACATTTAAAATTGTTAAAATCGATATCGTGTAAACTTATCGATACTCGAATTTCGTATCGATTTAATGTGCGATGTTGAATTTCGCCCCAAATACTTGACATGATGTTATTAAGTGTTTAAAATAAGGGGTTATTTTGTTAAATCAATGGTGTGGTCTTTTACTTAATTAAAGATTGCCAATGTCCCTCTGGCCAATCCTTTGGGTTTTTTATTGGATTATTTTTTCGTATGTTTTCGGTCAATGTATATTTATTTGTTTGCTAACATGTATAACACTGGTAACATGTATAACACTGTCGTGAGAAAAGTTTTGAGTATGAATTTAGATGGGTATAAGTAGAGAAAGACCAAGGAAACGATGGTTGGACTGTGTAAAGAATGATATGGCAAGAAAGGAGGTGTGAGATGAGATGTCGAGTAATAGAGAAGTATGGAAGAATAAGACACGCTGTGCCGACCCCAAATGAATTGCGATACGGGCGAGAGAATGATTAGGTGTAACACTGGTTAGTAGGTATGCACTAAAATTTTATGACATGGTATACCCTGTAAGGGCCCAAAAAGGCAGGGTCTTTAAAAGTGACTAAAGTAAACGTGAAAAGATACGTGTTACGGTACGTGCTAAGAAGAGAAGGCGACAGAGATGAGTCACTGAAAGATTAGAAGATTTAGAAGATTTCATGAGAAGATTTAGTTAAGGCCTTTTATAACCTAGGTCTCCTAAGACTCATTTACAGCAACAATAAATATATTAGAAAACCCGCTAACAATACCTATCAAATGAATCACCACGAAACAATAAAAATGATAAAAATAACAAAAAACCCAAGTTTGTTAGTTAAACCCACATCATTCTGACACTAGCCACTAATTAAAATACTTCTTTGCAACAGAAACATATCCTTAGCGCTAAGTGAAGAATCCCAAAAAATATAGAACTTCTCAACTTAGGTGGCAGTAGGTTTTTTGCTTTTAATAAATTAAGAATTTAAATGCTTTGTCTGACCACTGTGTAGGTTTCTATCGGATTAAGCAGATTTGAAGGCTGGGTTCGAACCCAGGATTTACTTTGTGCAATTTTTATCATCACTGCTTTTAAAACATCGTGTGAAGAGCTCGTGGCTAAATAATAACAGCCACTAACAGTCACAGGTTAAGCCGCGCTTGCCTAGGTTGGTGCGTGGATGTGACCCATTACATACCGAGTGGCCTCCGTGCCTCGAAAAGAACGTTAAGCCGTTTGTTCCGGCTGTCATTTGTAGATCATTGACAATCGTTACAGATAGTCAGTGGCCCGAAAGTCTGACAACCAGCCTTACCAAGGGGTTTCGTATCACCCGGAACTAACTGGGTTGTGGAAATCAGATAGGCAGTCGCTCCATGTTGGGAAAAAGCTAAGCAGAAGATGACTGTTTTTAAAACATCGTGATAAAACCACCATGTCTTAGAACCAAAAATTCGGTAACGAAGGCATGTGACACGCACTAACCCGTGCTGGGCCTGTGCCCGGTGGGAACTTTAGGCGGCTGATTATGGCTTGTTTTTTTTTTAAAGTTTTCCTTGATTTTAACTGTTTTAGCAATTAGAGGATCCAGCAGTATCGCTCGTCTCTGGCTTTCACAGAGTGAAAACTCGCGTTTTAACCTTACAGTTCTACCTACACCATAAAAAAATCTAAGTATGCAAATAAATAAAATTGAATTGTCTGTTTGAAATGTGAAAATAGCAGCTTTTTACTGAATGCATAATGAAAGAATATACGGTACGCACGACGGCGAATCAAGCTATACAAAACCAGTTTATGCGGAACTCTCATTGTGTAGGAAATCTATACAAAGCGAGGCCAAGTTATACTGTAAATGTGCAGCTTCATATGCCGCCGTGTGTACTTATTACCAAAAATATTTTTTTAAACATAATTGTCTGTCTGTTTGTTCCGGCTAATCTCCGAAACGGCTGGACCGATTTTGGATCAACTTTTACTGGCAAATAGCTGATATTATATGGAGTAACTGCTGCTTTTCTTTTAGGAAAAAGATTTGGATTCCGTACAAAAAATGACAACCCTTAAAATTGTTCAAATAGGGAAATAATATTTTTACAATAATTTCATGCGGACGAAGGTCGCGGCCACAGCTAGTCTAACATAAATATAATCATCACAGTTAGAAGCCATTTAAACCGTCTCACTTTTTAAGCACCTTCTAAGTTCGTAGACATTCGTAGAATGCCTTTGTAGATGTGCAACGCACGGATGGAATGCGCACAGAATGGATTTATCCAAGCACTACCACGGTTCTAGTCTGAATCAGTTCTCTACAGTATAAAAGGCTAGGTTTTTAGTCCAGAGAGCCTAGATAACATGACATTACTTCAGCCACACACATTTCGCCAGTTATGTTTAAGCCCCATGTAAAAGGGCGCGAGCCTCTTGTCATCAACTGGACACAAATCCAGACTCCTCAACTGCTACTGAGAAATTCCTGAAGGAAAAACCCAATAGCACTTTGCCCGACCTGGGAATCGAACTCAGGACCTCATGCTCAGCAGTAGCGCTTGCGACCATTAGACCAACGAGGCGGCTTATATCAATCCCGTTGAAAGTTGTTGTATTTTTTTTTTATGTTAGCCTGTTTGAGTGTCCCACTGCTGGGCAAAGGCCTTCACTTTCTCCTTCCCAACGTGTCTATTTGTCTATTCCTCCGCAAACGCGAAAAAATATAATAAGAAATGTTTGAAAGCGATCGCCACTTGTCTAGGTCATCAGTTGGGAAGAGTATAGTTATGTATTCTAAGTGGCGGTACTTTCATACAATTCTAAAAGCTTGCCCTTATAACTTGCTACTCCTCATTAGGGTTTCTAAACAGTCTCCTTGCCTTAAGGGCTTACCGTATTGCTGGCTTCTAGGCACGCCACTGTGACTGTTTCTTTAATCAGTGACCACCGGCATTACAGGCACTTCGAACTCAAGAACTCTTGCCCGCAACCCGATGCATCTAGCTTAGAACTCATTGTTGCTTTACATTAGATGGTGTGCACAAGAGACTAATACTTAAGTTATTTTCTTTTAATTTGGAATTTTGGAATGTATTGCACATTATCGAATGATCCTAATTTATGGTCAAATTCCAGGCATAGTATTAGGAATTAGGGTTCATTTAGAGTCGAAACTAGGTCTTGTTATTAAGCAATAAATCTTTTTTTCTTAACTTTTTGCGTGGATGCATCAGTAGCTGTTAAGAGGAAGCTCTGATTATGGATACCTAACTTTGTATGCTTTGTTTGCTTTGTAAGCTTACATTGTTGACCTTGGTTACTCGATTGAGGTGTTCAAAAAGCAAAAATGAACATTAAAACTCTAGGTATCGGAAATTAATTGTTAATAAAAGTCTCGAATCAGCCACTCTTGAATCAACCCCAAAAATCTCATATTACAATTAAAAAGCATGAAAGTTATCACTGAGTTCACTGCTACGAAGTATTTTCTTAACACTAAGCGATGCAAAGAAGATCGTCGCCTTAACGACAAAGGCTGAATCGAAGAACAAAATGCATATAAAATGGGTAAAAATAAAATTTGGCAAAAAGCGACGGGAATGCGTGGGAGTCGGATCGATGCCGTATTCTGAATCATTTGTATTAAAGTGTTTATTTAAAAGAAGATTACCGACACCCTCATATCAGCAATACTAGTAGTCTATAAAATAAATATAACTGCCTCGTTATAAGCGCTACTGCTAAGCAAGAAGTCCTGGGTTCGATTCCCCGGTCGGCCAAAGTGTTATTAGGTCTTGCCACCAGCAATTCCTCTGTAGTAGCTCGGTTTCTGGTTATGTGTCTGGTTAGGGCAATAGGCTTCCCCTATTTATGTCTTTGGAAACTGGAACTTAAATATAAGTGGATGGGGTACAGGTCTGCCTAACCCTACGGATATTAGGCATGACATTGTTATGTTGTGTGTACTAGTCTCTATGGAAGATATCATGAGTGCCTTCGTATTCAGAACATATAGCCGTGACTCTATCGCAAACTGATTACCTAAAACTGAAAATATTGCAATTCTTCCACAATATTTTATTATGTTAATAAACAAACACAGCAATTATAGAACGATTATAAAGATCGGTGGTATCTTGTGATACGGCGCCTCGGTCTGCTGCCCAAGCTTGGGGTAGATTTGCAATAAAGATAGCTCACACAATGGAACAATTGGGGGTAGGGAGCTTTCACTTATAGCATATACCTATACGGGTGGAGACGTCTTCCGCTGAACATGAGGGTTCGCTGAATGACCTTGGCAATGGTAGTTTTATATCGACTCGGAATTTTGCAACTTCTTGAAAGCATGTCCTCGTTTTACACACAGTATGAACAAGAAGAAGATCTCGCTCTCACTGTTTAGTAACTCTTCTTGGAATATCGGGAGCTCAAAATAATAAACAATCACGGAAGATATCCCGTAAGTGACAGTATAAGTTTAGTTGTAAACCATGAAAGCTTAAAACTGTGTTTGTTCTTGGAATAATCCAAGAACCGCCACTAAGAGCTATAAAATTCATAAGGTTTTCCTTCACAGAAAATCAGCGATGGCTTAGAATCAACTGCTGTAGTCATTGGAAAGGCCCCCATGTAGTGTTTTTACACGGACTATTTCAGCCCATTTTGATATGTTTTCACAGATTAAATTACCTATTTGATTTGTTATTTTACTTATGCCTAAAAACACCTTGTCAGTCTATGATTGTCTTAGCCCATGAATCTGGGAATTTTGCTA